>CM060682.1:98450382-99732882 GCA_030686995.1 Artemisia argyi
TTTGCATTAGAAAACATGCATGTTCATATAAAACATGTATGTTTTCTTACATACACCTTAATACACATACCTGCGTTACATACATGTTCATATAAAACCCTGTTAAGTGCAACATATCAATGCAAAATGGTTTTATATGAACATAAATGTTACGCAGGTATGTGTATTAAGGTGTATATAAGAAAACATACATGTTTTATATGAACATGTATGTTTTCTAATGCAAAATTAGAGTTCTCACAGTTCCCGCACTTAACAGGGTTCTGAAAATAAACCCTATATATATATATATATATATATATATATATATATATATATATATATATATATATATATATATATATATATATATATAACAACTCGTAAATTTTCCTGACAAGTTCTATTCGGAGAAACAATAGTTAACTTTGAGTGTGGCATTACTTGGAAGAAACTAGACATAATTATGTCCAAATTTAACAGAAAAATGATTCTAAAACTAATGGAAACAATCTCAGGTACTCGGAAAATATTTATCGTACATTTTATTAGTCACATTCTCATCCAGCTAAAAATATAATAGAAAGGATGACATTAGTCCCCGAGGGCGCGCTCGGGTTTGCTACAAGTGCTCTCTATGCCCTATAAATTCACCATTATAATTGAGTTAGGGTTTTGTAACTCATTCACTCAACTCCAGCCGCTCCCTCCTTCTCTCTTATTCCGGCCGTTATCCGGTCACCGTCGATCATCCAACCACACCACCACCACCATATAAACCACCTCCAAATCCTCTCCACGTCTGCGTGTTGCATGTGCCTCAAAACACCACCAAACGCCCCTGTAACGCGTGTTACAGTCACGATACCATCCTCAAACCACCAAATCTGGTGTTCTTCTTGTCACCGAAGGTTTGAAATAAAAAACCCACCACCCATTTTGCCGTATTCACGACGGTGGGTTAGGATTCGGATCACATCAAAGGATTTTGAGTTTGATAGAGTGTAAAGATAATAAAAACAAGATTAATAGTCAAGTTTTGGTATCATTGGTCCTTGTATTTGTGTTTTCTTGGTTGTACGAGATGGTACCCTGAGCAACAGGCTCATGGCCTCAATTATGTGATTCATGGGTTGTTAGCATCGGATTTTAGATATGGGTATAGAGTTTAGACTCACGGCATGGATTTGTGGTTCATATTGTTGTTGTTTTGCTAAGATTTGATGGGTTTAGACCAGGATTAGCTTAGAAGAGGAATTGGTTGTGTTGGGTTTTAGCGAGAGTTGGTTTTGGATTCAGATTTGGGATGGTGATGTTATTCGTATCATTGGTTCTTGTGCGTTATCTCCTGTTGTTATTCTTGTTGTTGCTCTTGCTATTGTTGTTCCTGGTGATGCTAATCCCCGTTGTTGTTATTCTTGTTGTTATAGTCCCTGTTGTCGTTGTTCTTGTTGCTATAGGTTTCTGTTGTTGTTGTTGTTGGTTGGTGTCGAGGGGATAAAAACCGAGACCACTAGGGTCTCGGCTAGGAGCTGATAATGTTAAAGTTGTTGTTGTGGATTAGAACTTGACAGGGAGTAGGAATGGTTAACTCGTCGTAGTTCGGCCGTCACTTGTTGAAGTTGTTGTGGTTAAATTTGGTAATGAGATAGTATAGTGACGGGGAGTAGGAGTGGTTAATGTGCCGTAGATGGACGTTATTGTTGAAGTTGTAATTGTGGCGAAATAGATACCAAGTGGATATATGTACATGTTGGGTGATTTGAGCCATGTCGGGGGTCATCAAAACTTTCTACTAACCTTAACTTACTCATTTGGGATACACACACACACACACACACACACACACACACACACACACACACACACACACACACACACATATATATATATATATATATATATATATATATATATATATATATATATATATATATATATATATATATATATATATATATATATATATATATATATATAACTGGAGGCGTTTAACTATTTTTTGCCACATATTCATGGTCAATGCCCAGTAGGTTTCCACGTCATTGCCCAGTCATCATGTTTAGTTTCTATTTTTCGTCCATGTACAGTCATCATGTTTAGTTTCTATTTTTCGTCCATGTATATTTTTTAAAAAAAAAAAGACATTACATGATTCGAACTAAAGACCTTTTATATGTTATATAGAATGTTAACCACTGCACCAACATATTTTTATTGTCATCATTTGTTTAGTCGTATAATATATGTAATATTTGTTAGATTTGTCTATTTTAAAGTCTGTGTTTATTTAGTTACTTATTTATTATCTCACTGGATATGCATGCATGATTTTAAACGTAAAATATGTTTTTATATATTAAGTTATATGATAAGTATGGAAATTATTATGATATATCTTTTGTAAATATGATATAAATCTTTATTTATTAACCCTAATTTTTTGGTATATATATCGTATTATACGTACCACATATATTCATAAACTAATATTCATTCATTCTATCACTTTCCAGTATGCAGCCACAACCACAAAGACATCTGCTTAGGATTTCAAGATCCAATAGTAGGAAAAATTCTGAAAGTGTTGAAACAGATGTTACATTGCAAAAACCAGGTTTATATATTATCAACAAGTTTATATTAGCTATGTTTAGTTATTGTTTGTAATAACATTATGTATATTTTAATTTTTGATGATTTTATAGCAACAAGGAAAAGTAAAAGTCAAAAATCTTCAAGAATCAGTGAGCATATTATGAAGAATACTAATATCGATTCTACAGGTTAGTTTTATAGTATTTGTTAATCATATATTATGATGTATTAATAATATAGTATTACTTTTTTTGCAAAATCAGATGATCACTCAAACAATGAGGTTTTATCAAATTCTACAGGTTATCTTTTTTGTTTTGTATTTTTTGTTTATTTAACAAAATAATTTACAATTATTGAAACTGCATGTATAACATGTATTATATGTTTTATGTGTTTTTTTTTAAAAAAAAATTATTCAGATAACCAACATGTAGATGTAAGCAGTGTTAGTAAAAGTACATCTACAAAGGATTTAATGATAGAATGTGATACACCAAGAAGAGGTTTTAACAATAAGACAGATTGTTCAACAAAGAAGATGTTTAAACCGGCCAATAAAGAAAGTTCTAAAGGTAATTTATCAAATGTTTATTTATTGTTTTTATTTATTTTTATAATGTTTTGTCAAATATAATTTCATTATATATTTGATTTGTCAGATGCATTGATAGTTGAAAGTGATACTCCTTTAGCAAATTCTACGTCTCATTCTATGAATGTAAGTTGGATACATGAAGGTAAAATTACTTTATTTTATGTTTGTGTTAGAACATATATTTTATTTACTCTTTAGTATTTTTTTTATTAGTATATTGATATATTTTATTATGGTCAATTAATGTTAATTATAGAATCAGAAAGAATGTCTTACATTGAAAACAGGAGAAAAGATCCAAGGAATGGTATGTATACTATTTGTTTTATTGGTTTATATTACTTAATCTGTTTATGTTTAATTGTTTATGTATGATGTTTATTAATAGCTATTTGTTTTGTTGGTTTATATTAGTAAATATGTTTATGTTTAATTGTTTATGTATAATGTTTATTAATAGGGAATACCAAAATTAAAGAGAATTTTGGATATCAATCATCTTCTTTTAAATCTGGTGATACATTCAGAGGTATGGTTGAGTAAAAATAAAAGTATGTATAGTGTTTTATATATGCAATATATAGTTCTTATATGTTGTTTTATGAACAAGTAAAAGTTATGAAGCACCAAAAAGAAACAACAGAGGTGGATTTTATAATGTAGACAGACAATCATCAAAGCAGTCTTCTTTATCTGGAAATTTTGAATCAGGATCTGTCATAAAGAATCGAAATATTACTGCCATTAAAAATCTGAATCCAATGTGCAATAGCATGGTTGTTAAAGGAAGATGCATATCTCTGTAGCATTCTCACAAACTCCATGAAGAACATGATCCTTACAGTTTGGATTTTGTTTTCCAGGATGTAGATGTAAGTATTCTTTTACAATGAACCTCATATTATATTTTTACTTCTTTGATAACATGATTTATTTGTAATTTTTTTGTAATTCAGGGAAATCGTATACAGATTTATGTAAAGAAAGAATTGATGTTCAAGTTTGAACCACTTATCCAAGAGGGTCAATGCTATATCATATCTGATTTTGGTGTGGCAGAAAATAGTGAAAGGTTACCTTTGTTGCCAAACAAATGGAAAATTTCCTTTTATAAAGGAACTCAAGTAACAAGAACAGACCAAATTGACGACAATATTGTTGGTTTCATAAATGAACCATTTACAAGTATTTTATACACCAACAATGAGTATCATGAACATGATTGTGTTGGTATGTTTATATCTGTTAAAGTGTTCATAAAATTATTTGAAAGCATGTTTATATTGATTTGATAATTTTATGAGTTTTTTTTACAGATGTAATTGGTATAGTAGTCGGAATTGGTAATATTGTTACTGTAAACAGTGCCGGAGGACCAAAAGTTCGGAGAACTGTTGTTATTGAAGATGCAGAGTGAGTAATATACATTTACATAGTTTTGTAAGTTTACATACACATAATTATATTGTTTGATTTTATGCAGATCTTACAGGCTTGATTGTACATTTTAGGATAATTGGGCACACATGTGGGATGAATACGAACGGAAAGTAGATGATCTTGGGCATTTAGACATTCTTTTCATGTTTGGAAAAGTTAAATATTGGGATAGTAAGTTTTTTAATTTACTATTTATGTTTAATTTTTGGAATTACAATGTATGTAGTTTATGAAATTATATAATTGTTGAACTTTTGAATATTTCAGATAAACCATCAATACATAATGCTCTATTTGGTTCAAAGATATATGTGAACAGGAAAATACCTCACTTAATTTCTTTCCGAAAGAGGTAATTTTTTTTAACACTTTATTTTTAATTTTTATAATTTTATATGTTATTTTATGTAAATATAAAAGTGATGTTTTTTACATATTTCGGGTATGAAGCACAAGAAGGTTATGAAGCAAATGAATTTCGTATTCAATCTTACACGCAAGATATGCATGTTGTTACACCTTCTGAATTTATGCAAGGTTGCTTAAAGAAGATGGTTGGCATGATTCGTAGTATAGAACCGGTAAGAAAGTAATAGCTTAAATATATTTTAAATTGTTATGTTTTTATGTATATAAACTAATTGTAATAAGTTATTTATTTTATTATTAACAAATGTATTATTAAATACTGCAGAAAACATATTGTGTTATTTATGCTAAAATACATAGCATACAATATGAAAGTGGGTGGGCTTATACAGCTTGCAAGGCATGCAATTCTAGAGTCACAGCTATTTCATCCAATACAAGAACAAGTTCACAAAACAAGAAACAATTGTGGTAGTGCAAAAAACATGAAGAAACATACACAGTTGCTTCTAGGTACAAAAATTTAAGATTTTCATTTATATGTTTAAACATTAAATTAAATAAAACGGTTGTAGCGTTTTAAAACTTTCAAATTCATATGCAGGTTTAAAATAATTGTTCGCATAGTTGGTGATAGCGGAACTGCACAAGTTGTAATTTTCGACAAGAATGTTCATAAAATGTCTGACTTGACTGCATGGGAAATTATGGAAGAACATGGAATGGATACAGACCAATATTTCCCTGATGAACTTAATCAAATTATTGGGAAACAATATCTTTTCAAGATATTCTATTCTGAGTTTAACCACAACAATAATAGCCACATATACCGTGCAGAAAAGGTGACAGAAGATGTTGATACAATAAACTACTTCAAGATGGGGTTTTTGGATAATGAGGTTTGATTTTAATAATGCTTTATAATTTTTTTTTTAATTTATTTATGTAAATAAGTATACAACATACAATTTTATAATGTGGTTAATTTTTATTTTAAATTAATGTAGATTGATGATGATAATTTAGAAGATGATGAATATGAATTAGAAGATGATGAAAATGATTCATTAGTCTCTGAAGAAGGTTTTAATACAGATGAAGATGGCAATGTTTTAAAGAGTTCTTCAATTCATGATGACATGGTAACTTAAAAACGTGTATCATATTTGTTTAGTTATATGCCAATATTTTTTTAAAAATAATGTATATAAGTAACTTATATTAAACTACGCAGGAAAGTGATTCAAATGTTATGAAGGAAACTGTTGGTCATGATTGTCCTTTGTCATCTGCCAATGCCAATGGCAATGGGGTAGAAGACACAACAACTGAAGAGACTCATTGTAGGAAAAGAGATCGTAGTTTGTTTGATGATTCATCTCATGAAGAAGAAGATCAAGACAATACAAAACATTCACATAAGAAGATGGTGTCAACAAACGTCGACAAGGATGTTTGATTTCTGCTTTTCATGGATTTAATTTTGTTTGAGCATATTAAGATGAATTTTATTTCATATTTAAATAAACTTTTGCACGTTTAATAAATAATTTGTCTTTTGTAGGATTAATATTTATATTATGGTTTTATTTAGTGTTTTTATTTAAAGCCCAATATAATGGTTTTTTTTAGTGTTTTTATTTAAAGCCCAATAATAGAAGCCCATACAATATTTGAATTTTATGTGTTATTATACTATGCTCATTGTAGTATGCATTAGACTTATTTTCAATCTATATACTTGATGTGTGTAGTATATCAACATTATGGTTTCAAAACCACTTTCACAATCAAAGGCCTATGGAGTTAAATGAAATTCAAAGTACTAAACGCAAATCCATTCGTACACAAGCAGGAACAAGTTCTGATTGATGGTGTATAAATAACAAACATGACCAGTCAACAACACAAGTTTATTTACTTATTATTTTGAATATTTTGCTTACTAAGTGTTAATAGAGACTTTGAAATCAACAATTATGCAGCCTTTTGTTGATGGTTTAGAATAACAATACTTCAAGAGGGGTTGGATGAATCTATACAATAACATTCATCATGTATAGTTAACATTCATCAATTAACATTCATCACGTATACTTAACATTCATCAAGTATAGTTAATATTCATTAATTAACATTCATCAAGTTAACATTCGTATGTGCCCTCTCAACAATTTCATTGAAATGTATGTCATTGCTATAGGTACTAAGATTTGATAATGAAATGGAGGTTGGTTCGATGAACTCGAACATGAATCATGGTTAATATTCATCCATTCATCAATTAACATTTAAATGTTTACTCTCAACAATATAAATGAAATGAAACTAATTGATACGCTTAGTAGGCTTTCTTAATGAGACAAAGATTGCTATGGGTACATGGATGTATGGTGGTAATTAAACATAATTTCACAATAAGTAAAACCAAACAAATTGATACGATTAGTATTCTTATCATATATTTTATAAACCTTTAAATTAATAAAGCTTGTCTAATATATATATATAAATACATACTTGATTATGTTGATTAAGTTAAATATTGACTACCTAATACAAGTAATTGATATAATGAAATATGTAAAACGTATGTAGAATATTTTATAAATTTAACTGTTATTATCTAAATCAATTTAACATGTTAATCCACAATTATAAATCATATATTTATACTCCATATATTCAGCCTAAAATAAGTATGTTTAAAATTCTTATCATATATTTTCAAAACTTTTTAATTTGTAAATCGTATCTAATACATATTTAAATACATTGAGTGATTTTAATTTTGTACACACACTTTCCTATAAACTAAACACGTAATTTCCAGATTAAAATCCTAATTAATGCTAACCCTTTTGTCTTCCATATTCTGAGATAAATACTCATTACATTCCATCTCCCCATAAACATTATCACTTCGATTACACATACATACATTCTCACATAAAAAAAAATGGCTGCCAATCAAGATATTGTTCAAGTTGCAGAGGTATTAGGTAAGTAAAATTCAATGTTTTAAATGTATTTGTTATTTAACCTAAACTATTTAAATGTTATTAAAATAATTATTTAAAATGCATGCAGATGGAGTTCAAGATAATCATGCCCAGGGTGTTGAAGACTCAATTGCTGCAGTGTATGATTGGCTACAGGCTCAAAAACAAGCATAAAAAAAACGCAAATGAGAAGATAAAGAGGAAAAAAAAGAGAAGAAAAAAAAAACAAAAAAAAGAGGAGAGGAAGAAACACAAACAGCTTATGAAAGAAGTTAAGGATCATAGGAGATCCAAAAAAATGAAGACATTGACTGAAGATGATTTGGATGCTAATGAAGTTGAAGATGAAGAGCTTGAAACATATGATTATGACCAACTTCATTTATCATTTAACTCTGAAAAATTGTAGATTTGTTTTAATTTAAGTTTTTATGTATTTTATTTTTAATTTAAGTAATATTAAGATGTTTTATTTATGTTTTTGCAGTACTTTGTTTACTTTATATTTATCTTTAAAGTAATTAGTTGAATTGCATAATTTATATTAACATTAATTCGATATTTGATACTTATCTTGATACATTATAAAAAAATATATTATAACATAAAGAGAAATAATTAAAACCAATTAGTAAACACAAATATTAAAAATATTATGTTTTACAAATTTATATTTTAAAATTATTATTATGATAAGATATTTAAATTCGATATAAGGTATATCCATTCCTTTAATATATCTAATTCGTAAGTGTAGAACAAATCTTAATTCGTAATATGAATCTAGATATATATTTTCCTAATTAATATAGCTGTTAAACATCTATAAATATAGGTTTATAATCTCGGTTATTCATTAATCAATTTGGTTAGTACTCATCACATTATCACCATAATGACAAAACGAAACTCCATGAGGGTATTGTTTTTATTTTTAATTACATTATGACTTTTGAATATTCATACTATAATATATGCTTATGTTAATGTACATTGTAAATGTTGTGATGCATATTATTACAATTATTGTATTCGTTTTTTTTTTTCTTTTCTAGAAATCGAGAAAACAACCAGTTGATACCAAGTCTTCCATTGAAACCCACTTGACTTCAATAGAAGAAACCATTGTAATTTCCGATAATGAAAACGTACGTGATTTTACTATTTTTCATCTTATTTTTAGTTGTTTATTTGGTAAATAAAGTAGTTGTATTATTATTTGATTTTGTAGATGATTTGGTGTATTTGTATGTCTTTATAATATAAATTTGTAAAACATACTTTTATAATGAAAAATTAAATTACAAAAAATAATGGGAATTTAAAAAAAACAAAAATAAAAGTAGGAAAAAAATCAACAAAGGTCGAACACATGACCTTTGGATAAAGTTGTATGTTTAACAAACACATGAGAACCATTAGTGTTCTTTGGATTTTAACATTCTTAAGTACATAATTAATACTTTTGTCAACTTTTATTCAATTTATTGGTATTAATTGTTTTAGTAATATTCAATCCTTTTATTAATTATTGTATTGTTATAAACTTTTTATTCATTCACTATGTACCAAGTTTATACAATATGTTTGTCATATAACATGTTTAAAAGATTGTGATATGTACAGCCTAATAACTTTGAAAATAAACGTCAAAGACTTTGTAAAAACAAGGAAATTTGCAACTCAAATACTATCCAGGTTATATCATCAGATGATGAAAAGAAATCCCCAGCCATGAAGAAGAAACAAATAATTGATCTAACTTCATCAGATGATGAGGACACCAACAACAAAAAAAAAAAAACATAAAAGATTTGAGTCATAATGAACAAAACAAACTATTGGTAAGATTTACAGTTGTTTTACATTCATTAAATAACATAAATTATGTTTTGATGAGATGTATTTATTTTTATAAACTTTTGCATGGAAGATATTTGATGAAGATGCACCAATATCTTTTAAACGTGGCAAAAGAACAGACGAATGTGTTTCATCAAATAAACAAGAATATATGCTCTTTGACGAGGATACAGATGATGAGGAATTTAGAAAAAATGCAAGTCCTAAAGATGGGGTTTGGGTAAATGTGAATGATCTTGATGAACCTTTTTATGATCTAAAGGAGTATAAGCCCAAATATATTATTCCAGATGATGACATTATTGAAGACTCTTCAACAGTTTTTTTTTTTTTTTTTAATTAAATTATTTGTTAATGTATGATAATTTTTTTGTATAATTAATTATTCAATAGTTATAAATTATTAAATGTACTAATAGATATTTTAAAAATACAAGGTGATTACAAATATACTGTGGTTGATGAAGAACATGATCGAGAAGAGTTGGACAAACATAACCTAATTGAGGAAGACATGTTTGATGAGATGGTTGATATTGATGGAAAAGTAAATGGGAAAAAAATTGCACTAATTATATTGAAGACGAGAGTTGGGAAGTTGATTCGGATGCATATAGCATAAGATCAGTGAGCTCTGGCGATGATATATCGGATTTCATTAATGATAACACAACAGATTATGAAACAACAGATGGTGATGATAGTGATGAAGAATTTTGATGCAGCATTCTAATTTCAATCAAGATTTTCAATAATAAGTTTTAAACATTATCATTTATTTGTGTTTTAAAGATGTTACCCTCATATGATTGTTTTGATTTTCATTGACAAATAGTATTATTAATTATTTTGGCTCCATTACATTCAGTGCATATGTAACTACTCTTTGAACAAGCTTTACATCCGCCACCATTTTAAATGATATTCAAAATTTCAGATGTGTGTACAAATAGTTGGAAATTAGCTAAATGAAATAAGTAAAAATTAATCATACAAGCAATTACCCAGGAGGTAAGTAGAAATAATGACTACAGGTATTGTAAAGCTCAGATGACCAACTAAAATGATGTTCCAACGAATTACTAATAATGGCAGTCATAAAAACTTGTGACATATCTATGTTCCTATTGATGAGGGGAGTACACAGATGAAACATGCAATTTGCAAATGTTTTTTTCAATAAACAAATTAACTTTAAATATTAATTTTGTTTTTGCAATTGATTTACTTACTACCAAACTAATCAAAAATGTTAGCCAAAACAATTTCCAATAAGCAATGAATTCTACAGTCTTTTGCAAACTTTCGACTAAATACTTATTTGAAACTATTTTGACTCTTTTTGCTTTTATGAAACTTTTACTCTAATTAAATTCTTATTATATAAACAAGATAAGTGTAAAATATTAACCTATATATCTTTACACATTTTGAAATCACATTTTAACTAATGATATATACTATCAAATCATATCCAAATACATTTACAGATTATCACATTTTAATTAATGATATATACTATCAAATCATATCAAAAAAAAAAAAAAATACAGATTCAAGTATAAAAAATAATGAAATCAAGAAAAAATTCACATTATACCAACAATTATTTTGATTGCAATTTTTAATAATTTGCATACCTTATCATGTCAAATACAGCAACACAAAATCCAATTGCTAATGTTTCACACAATGTTGATACTGACTTTTCACGTCGACGTCCTGGAAGACATAAGCAACACAAAGAGCTAAAAACATCACCAGACTCACAAATAGATTTAACAATTAGACGGAGAGGACCACAAAAACCAATTGCTAATGTTTCAAAGAATGTTGATACTGACTTTTCACGCCAATGTCCTGGAAGACATAACCAACACAAAGATGTAAAAACATCCAGATCACGTGGACGACCAAGAGTTTATGAAGATGTATCAAGTAAGTATCAAATAATATATACAAATACAAACAATAGTATAACTCCCTTTCGTACAGTTTTTATAATAACTTATACATGCACATTTATCATATAATCGATATGTTTGATATTATTTAATGTAAACAGATGAAAAAGGTGTTTATCATATAATCGATATGTTTGACATTATTTAATCTAAACAGATAAAGCAGGTGTCATAGAACCAGAATCACAAATAGATTTAACAATTAGACAGAGAGGACGACATCCAAAGAAACAAACAAATGAAGATAATGCTGTTCAAACCACAACATTAAGACCTGGTGATATTGAGTACAATCCATTTGGAAGCAAATGTAGAAAGAGAAAATCTGACAGGCTTAAAGGTAAATTATTACAAGGAAGACGGAAGACAATCAATTCACGAAAAAAAGATTCATTCATAGGAATCTCAAATGGTATAAACACTTTATACAATATTTAAATAGTGGCTCAATACGAATCTGTATAACTAAGAAACGATGGAATTCTAACGTTAATGACTACAATATGTTTTTTTACCAGAGTACATTGAGCATGGAGATCCAATATTTCCGTGTGAAGCATGTGGCGCGTTACTATGGCATGCAGAGACTATGGTAGGTCACACACATAAAACAACAAATGAATATTCAATGTGTTGTGGAAGAGGCAAGATAAAACTAGGTAATGAAGCAAATGAACCTCCAGAATTGTTGATGAATCTTATTACTGGAAACCATCCTAAAAGCAAAGCATTCATTGAGAATATAAGGCGTTATAATTCTATGTTTTCATTCACTTCACTAGGCGCAAGACAAGACATGTCTGTTACAAATGGCCGTGGTCCATACTGTTACAGAATACAGGGTCAAAATTACCATCAAATTGGTACATTGCTACCAGAAGGAAACAAACCACCTATGTTTGCGCAGCTATATATTTACGACCGACCAAATGAAATAAAAAATAGGATAAATGGAGTCACGTATGATACATCAACAGCAACAGATGACCATCCTTTGGACCATCAATTAACAGTCGATTTACGTGACATGCTTGATACAATCAACCCATTAGTTGCGCAATTTAGAATGGCTGGCGAACAATTTGTGCGTTCAAATGGAAAAAATAAATTAAAGCTACGCCTAATTGGTACAAGAGAACGAGATAGAAGAGAATACAATCTACCAACAGCCGAGGAAGTTGCAGAACTAATTGTAGGAGATTTTGATTCGGCAACAAATAAAAGGGACATAGTACTACACATGCAAGAAGGTGGCATCAAACGAATTAGTGAACTACACCCCTCATATCTTGCACTCCAGTATCCACTTTTATTTCCGTACGGTGAAGATGGTTATGATACTGACATATACCATTTTGGTATAACTGACTATACACCAACAAACAAAAAAACAAGAGTCTCAATGAAGGAATATTTTGCATACACCTTGCAAGATAGAGAGAACACTTTGTCAATGATACTCAATTCAAGGCGCTTATGTCAACAGTTTATTGTTGATGCATACACTATGATAGAGTCTGAACGTATGTCATATGTTGAAAAAAACCAACCAGATTTACGAAGCGAAACTTATAACAAATTAGTAAAGTTAGCCGAACAGGAAGACTCAGGAGTGAAGTTACGAGGTAAAAAGGTTATTTTGCCATCATCATTCACAGGTAGTCCAAGGTATATGATGCAAAACTACTTAGATGCAATGACAATTTGCAAGGTGTACGGTTACCCAGATTTGTTCATTACCTTCACTTGCAACCCAAATTGGCCAGAAATTGAACGGTTTATGGAAGAAAAAGGGCTAAATTCTGAAGACAGACCCGATGTTATCACTCGTGTATTCAAGCAAAAACTGGATACTATAATGAAAGAATTCAAAGATAAAAATTACTTTGGTCATCTTAAAGCAGGTATTTATATTATTAAATATGATTTCTAATTACATTATACATAATTTTAAAATGCATTGTATAATATACATAACATTATAATCTTGCCACAGCTGTTTACACAGTTGAATTTCAAAAAAGAGGACTTCCGCATGCACATATTTTGCTGTTTCTTGAAGATGATGATAAGATCAAAACAACGGACCACATTGACCGGTTTATTTCATCAGAAATTCCAGATAAAAACGAAGATCCAGAACTTTATAAAATTGTTACAGAGCACATGATGCATGGACCTTGTGGTCCTGAAAGGCCAAGTTGTCCTTGCACAGTCAAGAACAAATGCACAAAAAAGTTCCCAAAACAGTTCAACGATAAAACGGTCATTGACGAAAGTGGGTATGCACTTTATAGAAGAAGAAACGATGGTTCAACTATAAACAAAAGTGGAATTGATTTGCACAATGGATATGTTGTTCCATATAACCCTGGATTACTTCGGCGATTTCAATCACATATTAACGTCGAATGGTGCAACCAAATTGGTTCTATAAAATACTTATTCAAATACATTAACAAGGGACCAGATAGGGCAACTGTTGGTTTAGAAGATGAAGATGTGGATGAGATAAAAGAATACTACGATTGCCGATATCTATCTGCATGTGAGGCATCGTGGAGAATATTTGGATTCGACATCCATTACAGGTTTCCACCTGTTGAGAGATTGCCATTCCACTTAGAAGGTGAACAATCCGTTATATTTGATGCAAGCCAAAGTATCGATGTCACTTTGGATAAGGCATCTGTAAGTGATTCAAAATTTATTTCATGGATGCAACTTAACCAAACAGATACAAAAGCGCAAAAACTTCTTTATCAAGAAATACCCCAGCATTACGTATGGAGACAAGAAGATAGAAAATGGGTTGAAAGACAAAAAGGTACATGTCTTGGTCGTGTCCACCATGTGTCCATTGCTTTTGGAGAACTGTTATATTTAAGAGTGTTGATAAACAAAGTTAGGGGTCCTAAAGATTGGGTTGATTTTAAGAAATTCGAAAACGTCACTTACGCAACGTATAAAGAAGCATGCCAGGCAAGAGGTCTATTAGAAGATGACAAGGAATATATAGACGGTTTATTGGAAGCCAGCCTGTGGGGTATGGGACATTATTTACGATCTTTTTTTGTAATGCTTATTGTGACCGACAGCATGTCAAGACCGGAGGTTGTTTATGAGAAAACATGGCAAGTAATGGCAGATGATGTATTGCGAATTGAACAACGAAAACGAAATGACCCAGGTATACTCCTAAAAATACAAATTCACAAAAGACTATGATATGTTCATAAAACTAATTTACTTATATTTTATTTATCAAAAACATAATGTTGCTATAATAATCTTGCAGATTTGGAACTAACGGACGATGAAAGGAAGAATATATGTCTCACATATATTGAACACATACTGCTTTGTAACAATAAAAGTTTGAGACAAATACCAAATATGCCATATCCTAATGAGATGATGACAATGGATAATTTCAACAGATTAGTTTATGATGAGCGAAAATACAATCGAGATGAATTACGACACCAACATGAACAATTCTATAGTACGCTAACAAGTGAGCAAAGAGATATATACGGTTCTATAATGGAAGCAGTTGTTGAAGACAGCGGTGGAATGTTTTTTGTTTATGGATACGGAGGCACACGTAAGACGTATCTATACAAAACTCTATCTGCTAGATTAAGATCTGAAGGTCAAATAGTGTTAAATGTTGCATCGAGTGGTATAGCAGCACTTTTGCTGGAAGGGGGAAGAACAACACACTCTAGGTTTGCCATACCAATAAATGTTGTTGATGATTCCATGTGTCATATACCCGGAGATAGTGACCTCGCTGAATTGATACGTATGTGCAGCCTTATTATTTGGGATGAGGCTCCGATGACACACAGACATTGCTATGAAGCATTCGATAGAACATTACGAGATATATGTAGACCAACACCCTACGAACCTTCAGACCAAGTTTTTGGAGGAAAGATTGTTTTGTTTGGAGGAGATTTTAGACAAATACTACCAGTCATTACAAATGGATCAAGGCATGATGTAGTACACTCATATATTAACTCCTCATATTTATGGCAACATTGCAAAGTCATGAAGTTGACTGTTAACTTGAGGTTGGAAAGTGGCACAAATGATTGTGAAAAGAAAGAAATACAAGATTTTGCAGATTGGATTTTAGACATTGGCAACGGTACAATCGGAGGGAAAAATGACGGAGAATCAACAGTGCATTTTGAAGATGACATGTTAATTCCAGATTCAGATGATCATATACAATCAATCATTCAACAAACATATCCAGAATTGGAAAAAAACCTTTACACCTCCTCATATTTCCAAGAAAGAGCAATTCTGGCACCCACACATGAGCTTGTGGATATGGTCAACAATAAAATGCTTGATCTACTAAAAGGGGAAGAAAAAACTTATGCAAGTTCAGATTCTGTTGGAGTGATAGATATGGATTCAAATTTCAACGAGGCACTTTACACTCCAGATTTCTTAAATAGTATTAAAATACCAGGCCTTCTAAACCATAACTTAAGATTAAGAATCGGTGCTCCAGTTATGTGCATGAGAAACATTGACCAAAGAGCAGGGTTATGCAACGGAACAAGGTTACAAGTTCAAAGGATGGGAGTAAATGTAATAGAAGCTAAGATTGTAGCAGGTGGAAATCTCGGAAATCTTTGTGCAATACCAAGAATGGTGTTAAGTCCATCTGATAACAAGATTCCATTCAAATTTAATCGCAGACAATTTCCTTTGGCACTATGTTTTGCTATGACCATCAACAAGAGTCAGGGATAGACATTAAGAAATGTGGGTTTGTTTTTACAAAGACCCGTTTTTTCACATGGCCAACTATATGTAGCGGTATCAAGAGTCAAGAGCAAGAAAGGATTGAAGATTTTATGCTGTGATGATGATGGGAATTACGCAAGATCAACAAAAAATGTAGTGTATAAAGAAGCTTTATTCAGAATTTAATAAACAATTTAGTATTACATAGAAAATATGGACATTTAAAAGTTACCTTTCAAGCAATTCATTCATATTTTCACTGCATATGTTGTTGTAACTCGAGGCTAAGCCTTCACTATTGCAACACAAAAATAAAATATGTTATATTACCTGAAAACATACGATCAAGCGATGGCCGTTAGTAGCATCTGTATATATCAACACTGCATCAGATAAGATCCATCAGGTACAACCACTTTCAATATAACTTCAACACTGCATCAGATAAGATCCATCAGGTACAACCAATTTCAATATAACTTTATATATATCAAATGTTGTCATTCAGATAACATTTACTTACCTTTGATTTTTAAAATCATTCAACACATACAAAACATGTCATACTGATCCATGTTGTTCCCAAAAGTGTCACGACAAACAAAGGTCGGTCACATATGCCAACGGGTCATTATTCAGAAACATAAGTTAATAACATTGATGATGCTCACCTTACTCAACCCATACATACCCTTTTGACCAAAATTTTCTACAACTCCAATCTAAAACAAATGCCACATTCAATTTACAGTGAAAATGCAAAAGATTTAAGTCAAAACAACAATGGATTCATATAAGTTTGACAAATAACTTCATTAGTCAACTATACTTGTGTGACCCATTTTAAAGAAACATACACAGTACACTACAAAAAAAAAAAAAAAAAATTACCATCTGCAAGTAATTTAAAAGAAACAACCATAATTCACATTAACCAACTTAATAATTCAAGTACACATCAGTACACAGTCATATTCTAATAACACTAATACAAACAATCCATAATACTAATTAGACATAACATAACCTAAGTTAAACACAATTCTAAATAGTTTTTTGGTTACTACAGAACCATCAAAATAGGAAGACACAAACCACATAACATAATGTGCATTCAACACACATGAAAAACCGGATAACGTGCTTCTTCGTCACCTTCCAAATCATTAACAGAGTACATTAATCTAAACCTTAACATCTTCGTATATCCAAAACCACATTGTTCACCAAACCAAGCCCATTCACCATACATGTTCACATGATTGGTCCTCGAAGGATTCTCATGGTGATGATCCATCCTGACAGTGAATTCAACCTCAACATCATTGTGTTTTAGCAAAGCCTTCCTGTAGATGTGCATTGGATGATCTCGCTGGATTTTAGCCGGTATAGCCTACAATAATACAAAAAAAATAAAATAACTCACAGAAGCTCATAATATCAATTACAAAATATTAAAACACAATGGATTTAGAATAAAACTTACAAGACGATTAAATGCAAGAATTTCAGACAACCTCTTATAAAACACATTGGTTCTTTCAAGAAAATGTTTACGATGATAAGGCCACATGCATATATGGTACATTCGATCATCCTCTGCAAAACAAAATAACAACCAATACACAAAACTCTTAACTACAATTACACAAACATATCAACCGTCCATAAAATTCATTGAAACAACTAAACATAAATGAATCTAAATTTATACTATAAACTTACTCTGATCAACATATGCTACAGGTGGTTGTACTGCATTCAGGCGAGAAACACCAAGAAATTGAACATCTGTGTTACTGCTCCCATCAACGTTGAAACACATTACATTAATCACATTGTTACTTATTTTAGTGAACACTACAACATCACCAAACTCCAAATCCTTTTCCTCACACAAAGCAGCCCAGTTATGTGAGTTCAACACGTATTCGTTAAGAACACCACCACCATTTGGATTCACACGACTAACATGAATATTAAATTCATCACCTTCACATCTAAACATTATCACACCAACATTCATCATACTAGCTAAAAAATCAGCAGGAATAGTCTGAAAAAAAACCGTTTAAACACATTTGTCAAAACTCAAACACAGCAAACAATACTCTGCTCAAATTAAAAAAAAAAAAAAAACGTTTTGTTCCTCACTAAAACATGCGACAACCACAACCACAATTACATACAATATATTCACTTTATAAAATATTTTATTCAAAACATAAAATTCTTACCTGATGTATTCCTAATTCTTCATAAGGCGTTACACGTGACTGAAACCGATAAAACCGTTGATTTCCTTCTCCATAACCTCCAATTTCTTTCCCATCATTGTCAAATCCTGTAACGTAAAACGAGTCATCACCTTCCTCTATAAAGTGCAGCACATTCACATTCCCATTCAGATTCTCAAGAACAAACTCATTCCATCTCTTGCCTCTTAACTCATAAATCCCAAATCTTGATCTGAATACATCAACTTTTTTACGGTTTCTTGCTACACCTGACAAGTACAAACAGCTGTTTCCAGTGTATGCTTCCTCTTCAAATACTTCAGGAAGTTGAAGCTCTTTAGGATATTCATTATGGTAAATGAGTTGCACAACAAATTCAATTGGCATCTTTATACAAAAAACAAAAAAATAAAATATTAAAAAACTTTTTAATCAAAATATATATTATAATGTACCTTTATTAAATACCAACATTCACATTTATTTTTTGACTAATATATTGTATAAAACAGTACACATATATTTTATACATTTAATAACATCATTAAATCCTAACCAATTACCTTACAACAAATTATATATAACAACATCATTCTTCCTCTCAATTAATACCATATACTAAAATTTAATAAAAAAATAACCTGTTTTATATTATGAAGATTCATTTTCACACTTAATATTAATACATACCAAACCATAAAAAACAATTAATAAACTACTCGACTCTTAATCAAATAACAGGGGACAATGTCGTTTGCTCATTGCCAACATTAACACAAAATTAGCCGTTAAGTTTGTAATTTATTTTAGAATCGAATCAATCATACACTATCCAAAAAACAACTCATAAACTACTTGACTATTAATCAAAAAACAGGAGAGATTGTGCTTTACTACTTGCCGCCGAAGTGTTTAACTTACTTACTACTTGTCCTAATTTATAACAATCCAAATGAGCCGAGTGAATATGGAATTATTCAACCACAACCAGAATAGAATAACTATTCTTTCAAAATTAACATCCGTTAAAAATAACCCATCAAATCTAACCAAACCCAACATAACCACTTTCAAATATATTATTTGTTATATCTTTTAAAAAGACTAAAATCATACACTACCTGTAATCATTAAACCAAAATCACATCTTAGGCTTTATATAACAACTTACATGTATCAAATCATCAAACACTACCCGTACTCTTAAAACAAAAATCACATCTTACAGTTCATATAATAACATACATGCATCACATATTTACAAACAATATTACTCAATAATGATCAACAAAAACTACAATTAAATTAATAATAAAGAAAAACATGCATCGGCAGATTACAATGAAATTATTAAAAGGTAAACAAAACTAATAATCGAATACACTAGATAACATTTACTTAATAATCAAATGTTATAATGTAAATGGATTGTACAAAATCAAGATAACAAATAATCAAATGTAAAGAAACAAACGATACTTACTGTTCCGATTAGGCGACACACAAGTTGAAGTGGCTGAAAAAAGTGATGCTTGTAATTACCAATGATATGAATAAATGAGATTCATATATATATATATATATATATATATATATATATATATATATATATATATATCTATTATAAACACAAATTTAATACATTTAGATAGTAGCTATTGTAGGTGTGAGGCTACTTTAAATCATGTAATGATTATACTGCATGAAAAAATGTTTCTAATTAATATACAATAAAAAACAAAAAAAACAAAAAATTATACCAATGCTTATAAATTCTTACTTATTTAATTTACACACTTAAGTAAAGAACCTTCATTCCAATATTGTTATATAACATCATAATTTCAGGTACCTAATAATCTTAAGGAGTTTACGTAACATCATCTCAAAAATATGGCAACAAATATCATAACGGATAGTATGATTGTTGAAGGTCGTTTTGGTTGCATTTAAAAACCGTTGAAAGATTAAACTATGCATTCTCCCCCAAACCAAAATTCTAAAAAACTTTTTTACCTAAATTATTAAAATCGAAAAGTAACAAATATCCTATATAATCACTTACAAATAACCTTTTAAGTTAATGGTTTATTACCTTGATGTTTCAATATATATTAGCAAAACATAATATAAAATAGAATAAAAAATTTACTAAAGTGCTAATTTCAATAAACTATTAGATGTATTCATATATATTAATTTATTTTTACGTTAAAAGAAATTACACTAGCTTTTCATTAGTTCCTCCATTACCCCACACTTATAACAAACAATAGTAAGTCATATTCCATAATAACAAATTATAAAAAAAACATGTTATATGAAACTATAAACAAAATATATATATATTTAAAAAAAAAGTCAATGAAAGTGCGGTTTGGTTACAATATAAGTTATACAAACATAGTTTAACCTCTTTACAAATTCATCAACACAAAAACCCTCCTCAAATCAATCACCTTGCAGTAACTCAAGAATCAACAAACAATCACACGGAATCATTAAGGTAAAGTAATAATTTAATGTGTTTTCATTATATACTTATGTGAATTATGAAAGAAATCGGATGATAACATTGCATTGTCTTACCGATTCTTAGCTGTAACAATTTCTAATTAGGCAAAACTTATATTTACCTTGGCAATACAATTATAAGCATGTTTAACTCTTATATGGAACAAATCGAATACCCACACAATACCATTCCCCTGTATTTGCAGAAGGATAGTTTATCTTCCTTAAAATTAGGCAAAAGTTACATTTATGTTAAGTATAGAATTATAAACATTCTTAAGTACCCTATGTTAGAGACACCAATTTTTTGATGTTATGTCCAAAATTATTACCATTATAAGCATACTTATGTATTTTATAAGCAGGATGTTACTTATTAAATAAACTACCATGCAACATACAACTTGGTAGATGTTACTTATTTAGTAGCTTATTTAGTTGTAAGCACCAATTACATGTGTTTTGGTTAATGATATTCTTGATGTTAATTATTTAGTATCAGGATGGCACAACAATTTCTATTCCAATATGTCCATCAATCAGAACAAACTCATCAGGTTCTAATAGAATTTTCGCTACAAGTAGTAAAAACAAAATTTAGTAAGATAATAGCATACTTATAATGAATACATAAACCTTACATATACATTACAATTTCAATAACAGATGTTACCTGATGTTTTTACCGAGTATTTCAAAGAACAGAGCGACATGCTTTATCTCAATGGCACCGATAGGTACCGTTACAAAACAAAATTAAAAAACATAAACGGCAAATAGGTCTTAAGTGACAGTCAGTGGAAAGCCTTTGTTGAGTCAAATATACCACCAAGTGCCACAACAATCCACTTTATAAAGATAGGAACAGACGACTACTATGTCACATTATACGACAATACTGGCTCAGAATGTGCTGGATATGATAGAAAGACGATAGGTCCAAGAATGATAAGGTGTTTGGCAACTTATACTCCAGGAATAACGGTATGTAAAAAGTATAATACAAATACATTATTGCTGATTAAATAGACATTATATTAGTTTCCCTATTTTCACTCTATATATTTATGCATGCAGTTGTTACCGGGAGATTTCTTACAAGATATATGGCAGAATACATTCACAGTCATTTACGCGGGAATGATGTTTCCCGTTCGTCATAAAAGGGTTAAACCATGGGAAGATAAGATAGTAAGAATGAATGGACTGACCGGTTATGGATGGGACGATTTTGTTGTAACAGCAGAAATACAATGGGGCCAACAACTTGTGTTTACAAATCTGCCAAATTATACATTGTCGGTTGTAGTTATAAGTGGCTACGATGGTCTTGGTCTCAGCAAAGAAGATATACGAACAACATTCCTCAAAACCCCACCCAGACCAATACTTAATCGTGATATCAATGGTAACTACAACAACAATTTATAACCTATAATTTGTGTCATAATATCGTTAATTATAGTTAATTCATATTGCAGATCCAAGAATGCATCATATATGCAGATGGTACCACCACTCAGCTCATGTCAATGAAGATAGCGTAGTCTACACAAAATTCAAAGTAGACGCTGGGAATCACTATCCATTGGTAAGTCATCTAAACTAATTGGCCCAAAATAACCAACAAAATATTATAATTACCATGTCATACTTAATAAATTATGCATTACACAAACAGATAATCGAATCAGATATATGGGATAACTTACACATGGGAACTTACAAAAAAGGAAAGATTGTTCACATGGATTTGACCTATTCAATAAAGTTGAAGCTAATTGCTGACACAAGAAACACATTAAAGATCAAGTCATTAGTGATCAAAGGCAATTGGAATCAATTTGGACTAGAATGTGGATTTCAAGAAGGAAAAATGATGCGCATCAAACTGTGTCATTACGAAGTCCATAATGAAGATGCAGATAACAAGACAATACCAATATTTCATGTTTGTTAGAATTACAATCTTTTTTATGGTTGTCAATCAACTTAAATATGCAGGATTCTGAATTATCACTTTCAAATTAATTAATCACCAATATGTTATGTATATATTTGAAATTTCTCATCATACAAAACCAATGCATCAGCAAATCACAACTATTATTGCACTGAACATATGAATTTTTAGTATGCCAAATACATTAAACTTCTTTATACTATGCTATTATGCATTACACTTATTTTCAATCTATATAATTGCTGTGTGTAGTATATCAGCATTGTGGTTTAAAAATCACTTTCACAATCAAAGGCCTATGGAGTTAAATGAAATTCAGGTAATTCTTTGAATAACTTCACATGACTAAACGCATATCCATCCGTACACAAGCAGGAACATGTTCTCATTGATCGTGTACAAATAACAAACACGACCACTCAACAACACAAGTTTATTTAATTATTATTTTTAAAATTTTGATTACTAAATGTTAATAGATACTTTTAAATCAACAATTATGGAGCCTTTTCTTGAAGAGTTTACAATAACAATACTTCAAGAGGGGTTGGATGAAGCTATACGATAACATTCATCATGTGTTGTTAACATTCATCACGTATACTTAACATTCATCAAGTATAGATAATATTCATTAATTAACATTAATCACCTAAGCATTCGTATGTCCCCTCTCAACAATGCCATTGAAATGTATGTCATTCATATAGGTACTAAGATTTGATAATGAATGGGAGGTTGGTTCGATCACCTCGAACATGAGTCATGGTTAACATTCATCCATTAACAAATTTACATTTAAATGTTTCCTCTCAACAATATGAATGAAATGAAAGTAATTCATACGATTATTATGCTTTCATAATGAGAGGAGGATTGCTATGGTTACATGGATCATGGTTCATGGTTAACATTCATCACGCCTAACTCACATTCATAAAGTAAAAATTTATATATGCAACATCATACTTAACAATAATTTCACAATAACTAAAACCATACAAATTATCATTATAAGTCATGCCCGCCCTTTGGGCGGGCTTTGATGTCTAGTATATATATATATATATATATATATATATATATATATATATATATATATATATATAACATTGGTATAACGGTATTTAGTAAAAACGGTTATAAAAATGACGTAGCTTTAGGAGAAAATGAAGTTTGAAAGTAATATTTTACAATTCTTGTGTTGTGTCTAGCTACTCCAACTGTAGTTATGTACCAGAGTTGGTTCTTCTCAAGGCGTCCTTAAAAAATACGAGGCCAAGCACTATGATGAGACCGAGACTATTACAACTTGAAAGCCACTGTTAGTTAACACAAGACTTCTCAAGAACATGGTACTTAGGAAATTCTATGAATTGATTGTTGCAGCTGAGGTGCATATTATACACCAAGGTAATTTAGTTTATACTAAAAAATATATTGTAGTTTTGATATAAGTTTCTGTTTTATGTGTACAGTGAACCCTTTTGCCAAGGCTGTAGTAGAATACACCAAGAAGCTTAAAGTGGACGAGGAGAACCCTGTTTGGGCAGAAGCATAGAACTTTGAATCAATAACAGGACACGGTGTGCAAGCTTTTGTTAATAACAAAGAAATAATAGTGGAAAACAAAAGCTTGATGTTAAAAAAAAACATTGGTATCTTCAATGAAGCTGAATCAATACTCAAAGAATACCCGTCACTTACATTTATCGAAATGGCAATAGTATCACTTCTCAGTTTCTCACAGTCGAAGAATATAGTGAAATGTTGGCTACTAACTTATTTAAATATGGATCAACCTTTATACCACACTTTGTAATTTTTTTTAATGAATTTGTAGAATATAACTCATAATGTTAAAAATTTCCCTTCAATCTCAAACTAAATGCGTATACATTGCAATAATGCACAAATGCTACACAAGACATCCGATTCTTAGTTTAATACACATGTAATTTATTTTTTAATGGTGCAGGTTTTGCCTGCTGTCATTAACGCCGGTGCTTCTCGAGAGCATGAAATACTTGCTGGAATATGAGATGTTTTTTTTGCGTTTATACATAAAATGGAGCCACAGAGTGATGGACACCATGATTGCTTTTTGTGTTAGAATTTTGTATATAAGATCATTGCTTTCCAAGTCACCTGAGTTGCAGTCTATTAAGGTAAAAGCTGTAGTTTATTTTTTCATTGAAGCACTGTCGTTTGTGCCTCCATATCCTGAAGTAAATCTTGATGTATTAGGTTTTTCCTGTTGAGAGATCTCTTAAGAAGCCTACCGCTGGACACGGTACAAGTCCAGTAGAGGTAGCAGCCCCGGAGGATCTCATGTGCGCTATGATCCCACCATCAAGAATGCTTTAATAGTTGAAGGCCATCTGCATGGTTTTAGAGTAATTTTAAAGCAGGAAAAGAAGACAAAACTATTGTCTGGTTATTCTGAAGATACGTGGATTTGATTAGGTATCTTAGAAACTCTCACGCCTTAAGGTTTTTAGTAGCTATGATGGTGATTGGATCTCATGTATAAGGAGGTGTTTAGATGTGCATTTGCTATTTAGAGTTGTAACAATAGAATAATTAGATAATTGAACCACCTAATGTTTGAAATATTCCTTCGGTTTAAGGATTAGAAGGTTAAAATAAAATTTGACCAATCTTTTATAAGAAAAAAATGAAATATAGTAAAAAGGCAGCAATAGTTTCATTAATTAGTTTAAGAAATGGTTAAATAGGTAATTTAGTTTAACCTTAAATAACTAGTTTCATTACAATGATAATCGTTGATTTACTCTTTCTAGCCTGTGAAAACTTCGAGTATAAGAGATGCCAAGTATATCTATTTTTTTAACATGACAACCCATTATTGTACTAAAATCTTGATCAATAAAATCAGTTATGACTATATTCATATAGTAGAAACCAAAAGCATAATTTCTGCTTCATCCAGAATATATTGAATAATGTTAAAACCGATCTTAATATGTCTCAATAAATAGAACTTCCCATAGAAAGTTGAACTTTTTTAGCACTGAATCTCATTAATGTTAGTATCCGATTAGAACATATAGACAGCATGCATATCTCAATGTATTCTTAAACATATGACATATACTTTGTCATTGCTTAAGATGTATCAGCTGTGAGTTTATAAAAATAGATACATACATACATCTTTATATCTTCTTGCTAATTCATTTTAGTTAGTATGTAAATTGTACCTTTATTTACTCAGGCTATCATAAAGTTGAAAAGAGATTGTGGAAAACTAGAAGGGGGGTTGAATAGTTTACCGGTTTTTAACTTGATTTTCTTTGAAAACTTTACGTGTAATCAACAATCGAAACTAATAAACTATAAGTAATGTGCAAGAATAAAGTAAGAAACGATCAAACCAAAACATGGATGTTTATCGTGGTTCGGCTACAAGGACTCTTTTTCCTTGGCCTACTCACGCCCCAAGTAACCAACTCGAGAGTTTCTTTCACTAGTCAACAAGCTCCTTTCACCGGCGCAGAAAACCTTACACGTCGCTTACACAAGATTACAGACATAAAGCTAGATGTCGAGTTCTTTTACAAGGGTACAACCACTCCCGTCACTCTATGTATTTTAAAGACTAAAATACTAACCGATAATCGCTTAATTGTGGTTTGCGGCTTGTGTTTATACGCTATTTTTAATCCATAAACCTGGTTGTTATGCTTAACGCTATCCCAATCCAGTCTGTAGGTTTGGATTCATTTATATCTGTAAGTAAATCCGTTTTAGGGTTTTATCAGTTTTATAAGTTTCTGTGAATTAATGTGGGTTTAAATAGAAATGGAGGCTACTAGTATTAACTCTGTTCCATGGGTTAATTTGGATGAATTAAGTGCTAGGATGTCATGGCTTAAGGGTTTAGCTGTTGGTAACATGGTTGAATCATAGCCGCGACTTGATTTTAGGGTTTTACATAACCCTAGTTTGGAATCTGCAATAGAAGGGAGTAAAAACACAACTGATGCATGTGTAAACACAACTGATGCTGCTGCTAGTAGTCGTATTAGTCCTAGTGAGTCAGTTTTTGAACTTACAATGAACCCTAATACGACTTATAGTTCTCCTGGAGATGAGGTCACTGTTGGTATTGTTGAAACTACATGTGTCATACCTCATAATACAGGTAATATTATTCTGAATGTTCCCAATAATGATGAATGTAATGTGGTTGTTGGTGTAGACGTGGTTAGGGATTTGTTTATTGTTTACAGACGAATGATCCCGCTGATAATTCTAATGGTTTATATATGGCAACATCTACTGAATTTGGTCTACAACATGTTGAACCTGCTGTACAAGGTGAGCCTAATGTACCTCATGAATCACATTCTACTAAAACTAATGAGGTTACTATTTCGGGTTCAAAAGTTGTTATTCTAATGGCCCTAGTTGAGGATATGTGTCTTAAATTTACTAATACATTATACAGTCATTTTATTGGTCAACGTGTTGCATTTCCTATTGTGGAAGATTATGTCAAGCATGCTTGGGCTAAGTTCAGCTTTGAACATGTTATATTGCGGAATGGTTTCTTCATTTTCTAATTCTCATCACTTGACTGTATGAATAAAGTTCTTAATGGGGGTCCTTGGTTTGTTAAATCTATGCCTTTATTCGTACATGTTTGGGTGCCGGATATGAGGTTGGAAAAGGAGAAAATTACTAAGGTACCGGTATGGGTACGTATCCATAATGTACCTTCCGTTGTGTATTCTAAAGTTGGTATAAGTTTGATTGCAAAACAGTTGGGCTGGATAATACATTTTGATGCATGTACTAATGATATGTGTAATAATCTGATTGGTTCTGAACGGTCAACTAAGTTTCCCAGGTGATGGTCAACCTAGTCAAACATCTAAAACCAACTAACCAAGGAGTACAGTGTATTCCCGGGTCGTTATGTCCCAGCGAGGTAAGCAATTGTATTAAAAAACGTTTAAAGTGATCGGGTGATTTAACAGGAGGGTCAGGAATTTGATTTGAGTGATTAAACTACGAGATAATAATTGAAAATAACTTAGCAACACTATTGGAACAATTACTGATAATCAAATAACCTAGAAACGTAAGTTAAACCTAAAACGCGCGTTTGAATTAAAAATAACGTCAACGCGCGAAATAAAAAGTGAAACGTGAGCAAATAAAGTCCTATGAACGTGAAAATTATATTTTTACAATCCTAAAGTTATAAGAAAATTTTTAGAAAAAGAAAAATAATTTTTACACTATTTAATTAATTACTATTAATTAATTACTAATTTCTAATTACTTTTTAATTAACTAAATTAAACTAATTATTAATTAATTATGAAAATTAACTAGAAAAATGAAAATTAAATTTAGAAAAATCTAAAATATTATAAAACTACTTTTAAAACAGAAAACCTAATTTTTCTACTTTTTAATTATTTAATATTAATTAAAACTAATTATTTAATTAATTAAAACTACAATTAATTATAAAAAAAATACTAAATGACAAAAGAAAAATCTGAAAAAATTCCTAAAATTATTTTAAGTAATAAGAAGCCTAAGAAAAATTTAAAAACGAAAAGTGCTTATAAATAAGCAGAAAATAAGCCAAAATGGCTTAAATAGAAGCTATCCCTTTCTAAATTTTTGTCTTTTTCTTAATTTTCTTTTACACAACTGTTTAACAACTGAAAATAGGCAACTTTTATGAAGGCACTTTTCCTGGAGCTTAAAAATAAGCTGTGTGCACTCACAAGTGCACAACAGTTAAGCTTTTTAGCTTATTAGGTTTTTGTGGAACTTGAAATAGCTACCAAATGATGTCTAAGGTTCAAATAAGCTACCAGCAGATGTGAGACAACTTGAAATAAGCAAAACAATCCAAAATAGGCACAAGATTAAGCTGTAAATACCAAATAAGCACTTAGGCAAAATCCACATACAAAACAGGCTAAATGAGGACCCTTTGGACCTCTGTGGGGTCCACAGAGGTGAAAGAGAGCTCAATAAGACTTTTGATCTACACACTAGGGCTGGGGGGCTATCAAATAAGCTAATAAGCCAGGCTTATAGCTTATTTATGAGCTCTGAATGAGCTTTGGAACCTTGGCCACACACTGAATGCACAAATGAGTTTCTGAGAACAGGTCCCCAATAGTGGTCAAATAAGCAGAAGCACAATAAGCTAGGGTGTGAAATAAGCTCAAAAGTCAAAAGCCCTACTCCCAAGCTTTCTAAACAACCAAAATGTTGAAGGTGGGTCCCACTAAACAAGCTAGAAAGAACCCAAGAAGTTGGGTCAATATCTGTGGTGCAGTGGAGGTAACACTCCCTCCACCCTCAAAAATCTAGCTGCACAAGCTTCTAAAAAATTCTATAAAATAAGCTGAGCATGAATTCTTGTAGCTTAGGTGGTGGACTTTAACCACAAGAAATTTCAAAACATGATTCAACCCACAAAATTCTATAAAAATCTCAAAAAATGGAATTCTGCTCACTTGCAAGTTTTTGACTTTTTGAAACTTAATGACAGTTTGACTTTTGTGAATTTTGATAAGATCTTAACAACTCATTATGATGTAATAAGCTTATCAGAGGCTATAATAGGCAATAACAACAACTTATGAACAGTTGTGCATGATTGTGAGTCCTAAACCCCCACAGTTAACAAGAAAGTTGGATTAAAATGTTATTTGACTTTTCTGCTTTTTACCCTACTAATCTTTAACCTGAACTGACCTAGTTGGGTCCAAATAGACTTGTTTAAACCAAATACTCACCAAGAAAATCACTAGATCAGCTGCATTAAACTTAATCCAAACACCCCCTTATGAAACTGGCAAAGAGTGATTTTTGAAACAAGTGATGATTCAAGCCATGAAACTGATTTCTAAAGTCCTAATATGATTAAATAAACTAGAATGAGCACAGAAAAAATGGATTAAACTACAAATACTAATGATTTCTACCTATGCTAATTAGACAGCCAAGAAATGAAATTTCACACAAAGAGACTTTTGAAACCACAATCTAATTTAATATCAAAAATAGGCGATGAGGCGAAAAATGATCCGTTTTTAGGGGGTCAATTAAGCCTGAATCCGAATTTATTTGATCAAATATTGCCCTAAATCGTTCCTTTTGTGATTTTAGGTACTTTGGGAGAGAAATTTGGAAAAGGAAGCAATTCGGACGTTTTTGGAGCATAAAAGTGAAGAAAACGCCAAAGTCTTAATTTTCCATGCTGGGAACAGTAGGTGACGGCGTCAAGAGCAAAACCTTGACGGCGTCAAGAGCAAATTTCATGAATTTCCATGACGACCCAAAACAGATTTGACGGCGTCACGTAGGAAGGGCATCAAGAGTAAAAGAGTCATGACGGCCTGGAAGTGTATAAGTCTTGACGGCATCAGAAGTAGATCTAGGCAGTCCGAGAAGAGTTTTGGCGGCGAGGTGACGGCGTCACAAGTTTATTCTTGACGCCGTCAGACCTATTTTTCTATATATAGTTTTCTAATTTTCACACATTAAAGAGAGAAGTTTTGGGAGAAACCCTAAGCACGATTTTGGTGTAACTTTACAGGTTTTTCAAGGGTTCCAACCCCTTGATACCTTGCATGTTTAATCAAGATAAGTGTTCTTCTAATTCAATCAATATGTCTATGTGTTGGTTGTCTGTATCTTGTTCTTGTCTTAATTCTATCATGCTAGGCTAGATCTATCTTGTGTTTGCTTAGATCTAATGAAACCTAGATGTTAATTATGTGTTGATTACTTGTTTATTCTTGTCTTGGATGAATGATTTATATGTTAGGCTTAAGAAAAATGGAAGATCTCCACTTGGTAACATGCTTGAACGTCTTAAGAAACATGAACCGAGGCGCACTAGGTCTTTATTGGTTGTATTTAATGCATGAGCCACTGTTTACAATCCCTATTGTTGTGCTGGGCATGGTGTAGGAGGATAAGAGCTCATAGAATTGGGGAGTTATGTGTGCCACCCCATGAATGGTATTAAGGAATACGATCCGTCATCCATGCAATTATAACAAGTAATTAACGTGTAAAAGATGTCTAGGGAGTAGTGAAATCTAAGTAAACACATTTTCTCCAATTACTGCTCACAACTTTAGTATAATTAGTTTATTTTAATTTCTAGTATTTTATTTTGATTGCATCTTAGTATTGGGTTAGTTGATTAGCAACTAATTCCGCCCAAATCCTTCAAACCCCGAGATTTTACTTGCTTTCATAAAAATATAAAAACACAAAAATAATCATCCCTCACCTTTAGAACTAGTATTTAGGCTTTCTAATCCTAGCGACACTATTCCTAAGCTGAACGATCAATCCCCCGGTACTTGTCACTATACTATACTACAACGATCAGGTACACTGCCTGGTGGGGGTTGTAAGCTTCTCGAGATCCCTCGAGAGGTAAAGCCTGTTGCGATTCCCACGCATCAAGTTTTTGGCGCCGCAGCTCGGGGAATAGTTATTGTCTAGGTTAGAATTTCTTTTTATTGGGTCTACTTGCTAGATTCCTTTCTAGTAAGATTTTATTTTTATTTTTTAGGTTTCTTTAGTCTATCTATTTCTTTGTGCCTTTGTTCGTAACCACCCGACACCATGGACAACGGGAACATCTTTGAACCCGTCATCCCACCACAACAAAACCCACCATTAGAACCCCTTAGGCCCCGAACCTTAGGAGAGTATTCCCGACCTAGCCACCAAGGCTACCGAAACACCATTGAGCTCACCGGAGCCAATGTGACCCCCTTGCGATCCGACACCATCCGGTTGGTGCAAAGCGGATGTGCATTCTATGGACTTCGTTCCGAAGATCCAAACCAACATCTTAAGGACTTCCTCAAAATCGTAGATTCCATAGACCTAGGTGTTGAAACTAGAGAGACTACCCGATTACGCCTATTCCAATTCTCTCTACGGGATCAAGCTAGTCAATGGCTTGAGCGTTTACCCGCGGGATCCATCACCACATGGGATAATCTCGCCAATCGCTTCCTTACCCAATTCTTTCCGCTGGAAAAGACTGCAATGCTTAGAAGGGACATTTTGATGTTTGAACAACAGCGGGGTGAAACTTTCTATGAGGCTTAGGCCCGTTTTAAGGATCTCCTCCACAAGATCCCTCACCATGGCATAAACCTTTGGTTATTAGTCCAGATTTTCTACAACCATGTTGACTATCATACTAAGCGCACGATCGACAGGGCCGCGGGAGGTAAATTGCGTGATAAGAACGCCGAGGAGTCTTGGGCAATTATCGAAGAACTCGCTATTGATAATCATGAGATGTGGGAGTTTAATCATACGATAGAAGCGGCCATCAATGCAGTCTCGACATCTGGAGGAACCATCGAAATCCCCGATGAACTCCTATGCAAACTCGAGGCAAAAGTTGACTATTTTGAGGAAAGGCAAAGGAGACCTTTAAGTCCTAGATGGGCTACTGTCAATTCTGTCTCAAGACCAACTTCGGCACCATTATCTGAGTCACCCTCTAGAGAAAACGCCGAGACTTTTCAGAACTATGCCCCACCTTGTTCCCCTCCCAAAGAGCTTAGTTCGGAGTTTGAAGCTAGGATGAGAGAATATATGGCAACTCACTCAGATCGGCTTGCTAGATTCGAGGAAGCAGTTTATAAGCAAAAATAGGAGATGCAAGAGAAAATGAATGAGATGATGAGTCTATTGGAGGAGTATGCCAACCAGAGAACCCCCGAACGAATACTACTAAGGAATGAAAGCGCCACTCCCACCACCCAATTTGTTAACTCCATCACCATCGTCCAAAAGGATAACGAGAAGGTAGAAACTCCTGCTAAACAAACCTTAGAAAAACCACCAGAATCCCAACCTTTGAGCTACTACCTGAAACATGATAGAAACGAAAACACCATAATAAATTGGATTAAGGGTGATGGGCGTAACCAACCTCCCAAAAAGGGTTCTGAAAATGAGGAAGAAGTGAAAGATGAATATGATACGCTACCTGGAGGATCAGTATTCGAAAGACTATTGGTACAAAAAGTGGCTACTAAGCAGGTAGCATGTGGGAACTTTGAGATACCAACAAGCATCGGGGACTTGAAACATCTTAGTGCTTTCGCCGACCAAGGATCGGAAGTAAATCTTATGCCCCTAACTATTTACATCCAACTAACGTCAAAAATGCCAGCCCCTACTCGTGTTAGGTTATCTCTCGTTGGACACTCGTACGTATATCCCCTAGGAATCGCAGAAGATGTATTAGTTAATGTCGCAGGATTCATGTACCCCGTTGATTTTATGATCATCGATGATAAAGGGGATGGATGCATGCCAATAATCCTTGGGTCACCATTCCTCACCACCGCTAGGGCTATCATTAAGTATGAAGGTAGGAAGATCAAGCTTAAATCTGGAAAAAGAAAGGTTAGCTTCCCCATGACCCCACGAAGTAAGCATGAGAATTTGAGTTGGAGAAAGATCAAAAACAACATTGACACAACACCCATTCGTGTTCAGAATAAAATTCTTGCATGGGAGGCAAGAATCAAAAGCTATAAGGAAGCCAAAAATGAGAGAAGCAAAAACAATAAGGTTCAGGTCGAATTCGAACATACTCAACCCATAGATAATCATGTACCATTTGAGGAAGGGAACTTGGTACTCTTGAGACACTTGAAAACAACAATACCACCCGATAAACCAAGTCCTTGGTGGTATGGGCCATTCACAATCGAAGGTGTGAGCTAAGATGGGGTAGCTAACTTGAGAAGCAGATTAGGTGGGATGGTGATTGCGAGTATCGACAGATTGAGGCACTACCACCATAACAGTAATGATCGCAACTATATGGGGTATATCATTTCCAATGATGAAATCACGTAGTAACCCATGACCTTGAGTCTAGCTACAAGACTCGTAATTAAAGAAAAGCGCTTCTTGGGAGGCAACCCATGTTTTGTGTGATTTTATTTGTTTGATTGTTATTTGCTTCCGTATGCATGCTTAATTTTTATTGTTGGTGATCATGTTTCTAAACTAAATAGTGGAAATACTTTACTTTGTTGTTTTGGCCTAGTCTTAACTCCACCTAAAGGTATTTTTGCAAAAGATAAGTGTAAGGGGAAACCCCAAATATGTTTTTAAGAAACAAACCGATCATGATTCTCCACAATATTAAATGAACATGTATATTCGTACTCGTTAGAGTCAAATGCTTGTATTGAGTCATAATGAAGTTTTGCAGGATTTTCCAGGAAGTAGGACCAAGTTTTTCCAGAAATTTTCCGGAAACTTAACATAAGGATTTCTGCAGGTCAATTCTGACGGCGTCAGGGGTTTACTCTTGACGGCGTCAGGAGTTAAAATCTGGAAATTTTATCGGTTTTGTTTTTCTAACGGAGTCTTATGGTTTTTGTGCATTATTAAGTTCTATAATCTCCAGGAGATCTGCAAACTTCATTCCACAAGCATTATATCTTATCTTGTTTTCTAGGATTTAGTAACTTATATAGAATGCCGCCGATTTTACGCGAGGTTGTCTTGTCTATTTTGTCAGGTTTTACAGGTTATGTATGACAAGAAGATGATTTATATTCTGGAAGGGAAGCTTTGATTGTTCATTTTCTTGGAGGAAGATTTAACCTAGCCATCCTATTATCCATACCGAGCGAATCAGGGGAGTATTTGATTTCATTCTCTTTACTTTTTCACTTTTACATTCTTTACTTGAACATTGGGGACAATGTTCATCTTAAGTGTAAGGGGAGGGTAAAAAGATGATACCTTACATATGCACTTTCACTTGAGTTTGTTTTGTTTAATGGTAGATGTGTAATAAAACTATGAGAAATACTTGTTAGTGCAATTTTAGCGCCAAATTTAAAATTTTTTACAACATTTAGGAGTGAAACTTTAGCCATAGCAAGCGTCTCATGGATAGGAGATTGTATGACTAGCACATAACCGTATATTCAGAAAAATTTTCCACCCAAATATGTGAGGTTCGCCTTTAGATTTGATAGGAAAAGCATTTACTATTAGTGCTTATGAGTGTACCGGTAGCATTTAGATTCTAGAACTTGCGTTAGTGATGCATCCCGAGACCGCTAGTGAGACTACATTCGTGTGGTAGGATTTACTACATGATAAGAGGCATTAGGATTACCCTTGTATTAAACCCGTATTATAATTACTTGACCATTTAAGTCATATTACTTGGCTAGTTAAGTCAACTAATTTTTCCCACACCCTTAGCGTTGTACTCATTTTTAGTACACGAAACCCCCAGTACACCCCTCCGAGCCTATCTTTTCGTTTCTAACTTTAAGCATCTTACTTAAAGGAAGAATTTGTTACACCCCACTTAAATGTACAACCAAATCGCCTTAGCCTTCCGTGTATGCGCTCATTTTTAGTGCATTATTGTTATTTGCTAAACCCTAAGTTAACTTTCTAATTGATTACATGGTTGCTAAGTCGAGTCATATCCTTGTACATATTGTTTTGGGACGATTGGGACTCATGGGTAAGTACTTATTTTATGGAGTAATGGGGAAGAACATCATTTATTACCCCCATATGTACGTTAATCTTAAAAGTGCTCCAAGTGTTTTGATTTTCTTAATTCGAGTCGTTAGATTAGTTAAATGTAAAGTATGTAAAAATTCAAGTGTAAGGGGAATATTCATCCCCTATGATGTATTATTTTGGATGGTAGGGTAAGAGTGTATGAAAAAAAAAAAAAATCGAAAAAATCAAGAAAAAAAAGAAAAAAAAATAGAAAAAGGAAAAAGAAAAAAAAAAAAAAAAACATACGGACTACCATCCCTTTTATTCTATGTTCATTTTATATTTTTGTTATTTTTCATTTATTAGCATAAGTCGAGTCTAGTCTTGGCTTAGCAACGCCATATTGTACATGTAATTGACTAAGATTGTTAACTCGCCACCAGTAAACCTTCCTTTATCCAACAAAACCGTGTATTTCATATCCCTACACCTAACATTACAACCCTTTAAAAGACCTCTTTGATAGTTTATCCTAGGTGCTTACGCCATGTGGTGGAGGTTTGATCCTTTCCCAAGCCTATGGTAATCTATTTTGCTATGACAGGTAGTGCGAGATATCTTCCGTTTCCATATTGTAATTTACACTTTATTACACCCGAGAGATGTGAGTATCTAAACACTATTTGTGAGGTGCTAGTGTATGACCTCCGTGCTTGTCTATTGGTCTTTAGTGGAACGATTATTTGTTGTAATTACTTTTATGTTAGTGTTAAATGACCCCTAACTTGTCTTTTGAGTAGAATAAAAGCGCATTTGCTTGAGGACAAGCAAATCTCAAGTGTAAGGGTATATGATGAGGCGAAAAATGATCCGTTTTTAGGGGGTCATTTAAGCCCGAATCCGAATTTATTTGATCAAATATTGCCCTAAATCGTTCCTTTTGTGATTTTAGGTACTTTGGGAGAGAAATCTGGAAAAGGAAGCAATTCGGACGTTTTTGGAGCATAAAAGAGAAGAAAACGCCAAAGTCTTAATTTTCCATGCTGGGAACAGTAGGTGACGGCGTCAAGAGCAAAACCTTGACGGCGTCAAGAGCAAATTTCATGAATTTCCATGACGACCCAGAACAGATTTGACGGCGTCACGTAGGAAGGGCGTCAAGAGTAAAAGAGTCATGACGGCCTGGAAGTGTATAAGTCTTGACGGCGTCAGAAGTAGATCTAGGCAGTCCGAGAAGAGTTTTGACGGCGAGGTGACGGCTTCACAAGTTTATTCTTGACGCCGTCAGACCTATTTTTCTATATATAGTTTTCTAATTTTCACACATTAAAGAGAGAAGTTTTGGGAGAAACCCTAAGTACGATTTTGGTGTAACTTTACAGGTTTTTCAAGGGTTCCAACCCCTTGATACCTTGCATGTTTAATCAAGATAATTGTTCTTCTAATTCAATCAATATGTCTATGTGTTGGTTGTCTATATCTTGTTCTTGTCTTAATTCTATCATGCCAGGCTAGATCTATCTTGTGTTTGCTTAGATCTAATGAAACCTAGATGATAATTATGTGTTGATTACTTGTTTATTCTTGTCTTGGATGAATGATTTATATGTTAGGCTTAAGAAAACTGGCAGATCTCCACTTGGTAACATGCTTGAACGTCTTAAGAAACATGAACCGAGGCGTACTAGGTCTTTATTGGTTGTATTTAATGCATGAGCCACTGTTTACAATCCCTATAGTTGTGCTGGGCATGGTGTAGGAGGATATAATAGCTCATAGAATTGGGGAATTATGTGTGCCACCCCATGAATGGTATTAAGGAATACGATCCGTCATCCATGCAATTATAACAAGTAATTAACGTGTAAAAGATGTCTAGGGAGTAGTGAAATCTAAGTAAACACATTTTCTCCAATTACTGCTCACAACTTTAGTATAATTAGTTTATTTTAATTTCTAGTATTTTATTTTGATTGCATCTTAGTATTGGGTTAGTTGATTAGCAACTAATTCTGCCCAAATCCTTCAAACCCCGAGATTTTACTTGCTTTCATAAAAATATAAAAACACAAAAATAATCATCCCTCACCTTTAGAACTAGTATTTAGGCTTTCTAATCCTAGCGACACTATTCCTAAGCTGAACGATCAATCCCCCGGTACTTGTCACTATACTATACTACAACGATCAGGTACACTGCCTGGTGGGGGTTGTAAGCTTCTCGAGATCCCTCGAGAGGTAAAGCCTGTTACGATTCCCACACATCAATAGGTTTAATAATAGCTAATAAGAACACAGAAGCTCAAATAAGCAATATGAAAAGCTAATATATAAGAGAAATGTGGAAATGGGCTCACAGTGTGCTTCCAAGCAAAAATCATGAAACCAAGAACCAACTTACGTGACTCCCATGAGTCTCTAATACCAGGTCCATCCTTTATTCAACCTGCTCCATGCTTCATCCTTTCTTTTCATTTATTTTTTTTTATTTTCTGTATATATATATATATATATATATATATATATATATATATATATATATATATATATATATATATATATATATATATATATATATATATATATATATATATATATATTTATATTTATTGTTGATGAAAACTGAAAGTAGAATTGAAACTTGAATTTCTGAAAAGGCAACTTATATTAATGATAATTGAAATAGATTACAACTGAAACTTAATTGAAATTTGACATTATAATTCTTAAAAATAACTAAATTAATCTAAAAATCTAACTCCTTCTCCACTGCTTCTCTGCTTCCTTTTATAGCTCCAATTAGTTAGGGGGGGGGGGGGCTTGTTTGTCTTTTCCCAGCTGGTTTCCCAACCCTTGGATGACTATCTCTTGATCTTGACCCTTCATCTGTTTTGGCGCCAAAATGGTTTTTAACTTTTTCTTTTGGTAACTGAAGCCAGAAGGGTGAGTTTGGAGTGTAGTTATTGGAAGGGTGTAGGTGTTATGATGATGGAGTGTAATTAGGTTAAACTAGAGGTGTGAAGGTGATGATGGTGTTTGTAGCAGGGGTCACGGGGTGGTTTTATTTGGGGAGGTGGAGAGGTCAAAGTGGAGGTTTGACTGGATGTTTTATTTAAAACGGGGGGAATAATATGGGAAGTGGTGGGCTGGATTATGGTTTGGGCTAGATTTGCATGGGGTGGGCTTTGGGTGTGTTTTGTGGGTTGGGTTTTTATTTGGATTTAGGGAGTAGAAATAACATTAGGTCCGGTTTGGTTTGTGGAAATATTATAGGGACCAAACATGTAAAACTGAAAATCCAGGGGGTGTTCTGCCAATATTCCAAAGTTAACACAAGGGACTTTTCTTACAAATTTGAATTACCAAAGGACCATAATTGTCATTTTTCCAATTTTGAAACCCCGAGGACCAAAGTTGTCATTTTTTAAACTGCAGGGACCAAACATGTAATTTTCTCAAACTTTTTACCCAAGGATCGATTTGATAATTTTTGACTTTATAAAACCTTGGGTTGACTTTTCTTTTGTTTTAAAACGTCAGGGACTAGTTTTGTCAATTTTTGAAACTTGAGGGACTGAAACTGCCAATTGTGCAAACTTTGGTCGTTTTTCATTAGTTTTTAAACAATTTGCATCTAAAACATATAAAACACACTTTTGAGATAATTTCTGTATTTTGATGCGTATTTGAGTGTTTTTGGTTGTTTTGGCAGTTCAGATATGATAAAAATGATGAGTATTTACACACTCATCAATCCCCCACACTAAACTATTGCTAGTCCCTAGCAATCTTTTGAGAAAAACTTGATGGATTTGAAACTCTTTACCAAAAGCCATCACTTCTGGAGTAGCCAGGTGTGAGAACTGTGGTACACCTGATAACCGTGTGATTTTGAGCAAACCACCAGCTATCAACGGATTTGATTAGTCTTTACCAAAAGCCGTTTTGTAGGATATGCATAATATTAACTAGTATGGTTCTTGTGTTTATGATTGAAAGATTGGAAGAAAGTTTAGAGAGAGAAGATGGGAGGATTTCCTAGAGAGAGAGAGTGAAGAGAAAATGAGAATATTAGATTAAGAGAATTGGAAGCTCCAACCCTCTCCACATGTGGAGAGGGGTATTTATACTAAACTACAAACGCCCACACCCGGGCTGTGGATCAGGCATACAGTGGGTAAAGACCCGTCCTTCTTCCACGGTGTTACTTAAACTAAACTAATATCTAACTAATAAACATACTACGAGCTATCTTAATGCTATTACAACAATCAGGTGACCGAGACTTTTACAGGAATATTTGTATTCCTAACAATCTCCCCCTAAGCGAGGTCACCTTTGAAATTAAGCTCTTTGGTCTTTAAGCATTCTTTCGTCTCTGTAGCTCGTAGGATCTGATTCTTCACTTTTCTACACACTTTGTACTTCAAGCAAGCGAACTTGTGATTTGAATTCCTTTGAGATATGTGATCTTTGAGCTTCTTTGAGATCATCAGCCAAAGTAAATCTCCAAGCTCATCCATAGTTGTATTGCCTTCATGTGATGTAGTGACTAAGGACCATCATGCTCACACCCTTCTGTATCTGGAGACGTTGCATTGGAGTTTGTGGATCAGGAGACCTTTTCATCAGAGTTGTGGAAACGTTGTTAGTAGTCTCTCAACATTTGTTGTAGCAAGTCTCTCATCTTCATTGATAGTGTGGAGGATGTGTGAGCATGAGGTATGGATTGACCCGATTCAGCTGGAAACTGGAGCCATCAACGCCATCTTTATATGTGTCCTTGAAATAAGACAGTTAGCAATAAAGATAGAGAATGAACATGGCTTTGTCATTCGTTCTGCGAGGACAGACTACCCTCCGGTTTTGTAAAAACCGACCTGTGATCAGGTAGAGTCTCTTTTAAAGAGGACTCTCCTTGACAGGAATTTCCAGCTTGTAGTAATGAATTTTCAAAAGAATCCACTTTGGAATCTTCATACTCAGCATGTTCTCATACCGGAACGTCTCAAAGCAGACAACACGATAGAGTGAATCGGTGAATGAATATTCACAGATTGATGAGAAATAGATTTATAGAAATCACTCGTGTGTCCTATGATAAACATTTTTGAGACACAACGAGAGTTTTGTATTTAGAATCACATTTCCATCAAAAATACTTTTGTTGGAAAGATATTGTACACAATCAATGTGCTCGAAAGATTAGTTGGTGAGCACATTGAGAGGTTTTATCAAGAGTATCCGTCAATCCATATCCTGGAACAAGTTTGATTCAATTTTGAATCGCACCATCGTTGCTTTCCAGTTGTCACTTGATCATTGATCCAAGATGGATCTCACATGTCACCTACCAAGAGCTTGAGTGATGTTCGCTCTAGAAGGATTTCCATCTTCATTGTGAATAATTTCTTATCACTCGGATGTTCTGGCAATACCACAAGGATAATGTGTAGGACTCTAAATATTTTATCTTATTCTCCACATTGTGTGAAACAATAAGCATATTTGGAATGTGTCCTAACGAGATTTATGGACGATCTCATGGCTCTAGACTCAAGTGCGTTTTGATCCGCTCCTGGAGACTGGGGAGGCGTCTCCTGTTAGGTATCAACATAGTTCGTAATGAGCGGTCGATACATTGCACAGGGTTCCCCGTGAGAATGAAACAAGTTCTTTTAAGAGAACTTGAGTGGTTGGGAAGTTTAGTGCAGTGCGTCACTGGGTCCATGACGTCTTGTCTTCAATACTAGTGTTACTTAAGTAACCACTAGTAGATTATGAATTGAACCCGGTTTCTGCCCTAAGGTTGAATATTTGGAGGGCTATTTGTTTTCACCCTTTCTACTTTCATTTCTTTTTAATTCTTCAACCCCTTCAGTGCTTACCGAGACTTCACCACTAGAACCTTGTTGGGTTTGTTCCAGTTCTAGCTCTATCTCAGTCCGCACTCTTCCCTTTCTCACTTTTCTCCTTTTTTCATATCATTCCTAAGGACTTCTAATCTATCTATGGATTGTCCCTGGGAAGATCCTTCCGGTTCTGGTGGATCATGGGAACTCATACCTAACCTTAACTCCATGCATAAAGATAAATGGTCGGTCTTAGGTATTACTTCCACAAATGCCTTTCGCTCCCCCTCAATATGTGCATCGATATACGAAAGAGTTTAGCACATATGTGGGAGCCTATTATTGAGTACAAAAGATCACTTTTGATTATCAGATTTCATATTTAAATCACATTCTCTCCCCCGATCAAAAATTTCAAATCATTCGAGATTTTTGATCTCAATTGATTTAAATAATTTTAGAAAACTTTTGGGAGAGAAATGCGGTTAATGTTTAATGTTTTCTGATAAAAGGAAATTTTTCTTGCTCCCCCTCAAACTGTGAGGGAGGTTGTTATGTGTCAGATTTGAAGAGTTTGCAAAAGATTCGAAGTTTTAATGAAAACTCTTTGAAAATCTACTCATTCTGACACATAACCGTCACAATTGTTTTGTTGCTTTTGTGCAAAGTGGGGAGTTTTGATGTTACATAAAAATTTTGAAAATCATTCTCCCCCTCAATCAATGACAGGTGTTTAAACATAAATATGTTATGTCATTGATTGAGTGAAAATTTTATCAAAGATTTAGATTCAATTTGACTTTCATTCAAAATCTCATGGTACCATCAAGGTTTGCACAAATTCTTTCCGGAAAAATCATAGAAGGGAAAGTATTTGGCGAGAAAAAGAAGACTTCTCTTCTTTATCAAGAAATAATGCACTGAAACGTACATTAGATCGAGGGTGCATGAATATAAAGTAATTCACGCTCGGATGAACAGCACCCTTTACTAGGAACAACCGTCTTTTTGGCGACGAGTTTTCCTCATTTTGAAAACCGGGTTGCTATCTGAAGTAATAGCAAGCCATAATTTTAAGACCGGGTTGCAGCCTGAAATGACTGCAAGCCAAATTTTTGAAGTCCGGGTTACAGCCTGAAATAACTGTAAGCCATAAAGGCATGTTTTGAAAACATTTTGAACTTCTGTTCGAACTTCATTTAAAGACCCGTGTCATTATTGAATGACATTTCTAGGACCGTAAATGTTATCGATGCCAGAAGACATGCCTTAAAAACCTATTTTTGGTATTTTCTAATTTTCTGATTTTTATGGGTTTTTGTAGTTATTTATATCTATATACATTTAGGTATAATATATGTACAAAGGATACTAATCAGTTTAAGAAGATGTTGACATGAGTACCAAAATGATAGTATCGTTCAGCTCATTGTACAAATAGGTAGTCAACATCTCTTAAACTTTCACCACCAAAGCTTTCGAGGCTCCTGAATAATCGTTTGAAGCGGTAGATGCCATGACATAATCTTAAACGGGATTTTACAACTCTTGTGACTTAAACCGAGAGGTCGAATCTTTCCCCGGATTTTACTAAAGTCAACAAAAGAAACCGAAAGATGTAATATGCGAGTTAAACTTAGAGAGAGATATTGGATAAGTGACAATTAGCATTAAGTGTCAAGTCGCGACAAGTCAAGTTACAATAGATCCGATTGTAATAAGTCAAGTCGTAAAGATTAACTCACAACGTCAAATTACAATCAGACTAATCGAGACGACTTAAGTCACAACAATTCACCAAACACAAGTAGTTAACAAATCACTAGAATCTCACAACTGAGTTAATCGCTAGACACCCACCAAATTTCTGAAATTTTTTATTGCCTCTTCAATGTGACCGACAATCACCTACATGAGACCACTTCCCCCAAGACGTTGAAGTGACGCAAAAAGTCTCATTGTATAAAGCTCAGAAACCCGAAGAAAACGATAACCCCGAAGTAACAGGGTGAACCATGGATCATCTCTGCGGTTATCAATCCCGGAATGTATGATGAAGCCCGATCACATGACCCTGTTGTGCATCCCCAATGTACACATTACTTTATGGTTTGGAGCAGTTGTCAATTCGGGGGAATATCAACATCTTCATTTCCCCAAGTGCTTTCCAGTTAACTTACACATACCAACTCAATCCATATTGTACGCATGTATCCAACACAAGAAGAGATGATGACACCAAAGTAACAGGTTGAAGCACTGATCATCTCTGCGGATATCTCCTCTGGAATATATGATTAAGCCCGATCACGTGAACCTGTTGCTCATCCTTGATGTACACAAATCTCTCCCTGATGGTTGCGATCTTATCAGAATCATCATACCATTGTGTACATGAAGCATTAACCAGAAGCACTTCACCATAAACCATATCAGCTCCTATGAAGATGTCGATAAGCAATATCATCTCACGCTCTAAATATTCTTCTCATAGTTCTTCACACTGAAAGCTGAAGTAATACATACCACAAGTATTAGAAGACAACTTCCCCCACATAGTTGGAATGATACACCAAATGCCACGAGTTAAGACACTGATTATCTCTGCGGTTGTGACATATGTCTTCCCGGCATATCTTCAAGTAAGACGAAGTATTAAGTTCATCACGTGTACTCATTATGCATTAAGATGTATGTCTCCTTCCCCCTTGCTGGTTTTGATACCTCAGAATCAGCAACACATTAAAGGCACACTTTCTTGAAATCTTGTGAGAAGAACAAAAATTTGCTAAAATGGATCTGGTGAGAATCAACTGCTGCAAAAACTCTCTATGACTATCATTACCAACCCTTATGTAGGCTATTTGAAATGACCACTGATGAAGTAAACCCGATATACCAAAGTTGAAACTGAAGAAGAATTCCCCAAATCCGTAACTTAAGCTTGCCCTGTTGTTGATTAAAGAACGATGTAGAAGAATAAGTACAACACCTCTTGAGACTATCCACAACCGCATTTGCGTGTGACACTGAGCACTACAATGTAACTCCTTAAAGTGATAGCCATAACCCGTGAGTACTACAATGTAACTCCTTCCATCGGGTATAACTAGATAATCCAAGTCCCAATCATAAACTTTAAGAGTTCACGCAAGTCATCAATCGATGCATGAAGTTTCGATGATGAAATAAATAGACGCCTTCGTAAATACTCTTCAATCTCAATTAAGGGATGCCAAATAAACTCCGTGATCACTTGACGTTTCATGTCCAAATTGTTAGCCGTTTAGACATTTTAACCGACATTTTCCATAATGTTATTCGGGTTGATTTACAAAGTGCACATTGGTAGGAACAACAATCCTTGATTTAAGAACGAAAAGACAGATCATTATTCATGTGTGCAACTTCGTAATCATAATAGTCATCATCAACACCTTGAGGAATAACTAGAGATTGGATTACTTGAGCAAGTGATCAATAATCATTCATAATACTTCTAGATGGTGCATCTTGATCAATCATTATTCGTTGAAGCTTGGAAGTAATCATCAAACATAAATCCCAGTTATCCTTAGTATGTAGAACATTAGGTGTTGGAGGAGAGTCGTTTGACCATTCTTCAATCATCAATCACCATGTGGTATATTCACACTTCTCCCCCTCAAAAATTGCAAGTGATGTTTGCACTTTTTGATTGAGCAAGTGAATAAGAATACAATCAATCATGTATTTTATTCACACTTCTCCCCTTCAAAAATTGCATACGAGGTTGCCATTTTTGATTGAGCATGTGAATAAGAATACACTCAATCATGTAGTTTATTCACTCTTTTCCCCCTCAAAAATTGCATACGAAGTTTGCCATTTTTGAATGAGCAAGTGAATATGAATTCGAGCAAAGATGAGTATTCACTTGATGACTGAACGAACATGGAGAAAGCATGAAGTATGTTGTTGAGAATGGTCAAACCAAGAAGATTTCTCTTCTTCCGAAGATAAGGCGCACTAAAGCGTACACCTTTCTTTTCTTTGATGAACGGGGCCTGAAGTGTTGTCAGCAGACGCCATAATGTTGACTTTGAGGACCGAGGCTTGAACTGATGTGTTCAAACGTCATAGTCTTTGAAGAATGAGGTCTGAACTGATGTGAACAGACGTCATAATGATGAAGAGCGAGGCCTGAACTGATTTGAACAGACGTCATAGTCATGGAAGAGCGAGGTCTGAACTAAAGTATTCAGACGTCATAGTACACATTCATCAACATTGACATTCCAAAACTCTTGAAGTTGGAGAGATGATAGCTTTAGGCCTCCAGACTTTGAGTTTTCTCATATAGTGAATGATTGATGTTCCTGCAACTGAGTAAGGACTACCTGCACTAACATCATGAACTTGATTGCATATATATTGGTTAGTGACAATAGTATCCAAACCCTTAGGGGTTTCATGGTCAACCATGCCATTATCTTCAGTGAGCACCTTTCCGGTAGGAATCCACTTAAGTCCAACGTGCTTGAAAATTCTACCGGTTGGAACCCACTTACGGCAAGTTCTGGGTTTACTCAATTTTTTATGCATAGTGGAAGGTATATCAGTGTTCCTAGACTCCAAAGATTTAGGAGTTGGTATCCACCTAGGAGAAGTTTTCGGTTTGTTTTGCTTCACATGCATTGTAGGTGACTTACAATAAACCCTAGACTTGGCAGGTTGAACCTTAGCATTGTTCCTCAATACACTAGGAGGCATCCTATAAGGTTGAGAACCTAAGATACCATCCTTTTGAAGTAGAGCCCTTTTCCTAGCCTTTTCTAGATCATAGTCCTTTTGAACCTTAATGCTTGGTTTCGTCACTGTTTTGGAACTATACCTAGAGGAGCTGGGAGCAGTAGTAACTACATGTTGGGGTTTCGCAGAGCTAGAATCATCAGACTTAGGCAAGTAATGTGGAGTGATTGGTTTTGTCAAAACTTGTTCCGCATCAACTTGGGAGGCAAACCGTGTTTTTGAAAGTTTTGGGCGTTCAGATCTAAACGGAGTCGGTTGTCTAACAACCGATTGGTTCCTAATTGATGGTAACACAGGTTTCCCCAAGATTGATGGTTTTGCAAACTTAGTGTTCACACTATTCCCAGTTGCTTTTCTTAGCTCATTTTTCAATGTTGTAATAGTGAAACCCATTTTCTGAAAATGAGCTTTGAATTCATCATTTTGGGCAATCAAAGAAGTTGTTTGTTCTAACATCTTAGTTCTCATTTCTATGATTGTCTCATTAAGATTTTTACACTTCACTTTCAAAGACTCATTTTCATCAAGTAATTTAGCCACTTTTTGTTCCAATTCAATAACATTGCAGTCATGTTTAGCTTTAACTTCATTACACATATCGCATAACTCAGTGATATGTTTTTTCAGGTTGTTGATTGTGTTTTCTAGCTGAGCTTTCAAATCATTAATCAAAAAGAATTTGCGGAAATCAGGAAGTTCCGGATCTTTACATGGTTGGTTAGTTTGAAAACTTTCTTCCTTTTGTTGCATTGTGATTTCAAGTGAAATACAATGTTTTTCAAGTTGTAAGAATCTCTTTGAAAGTTCATTAAAAGTTTCTTTATCAACCATATCATTTGATTTAAAAGACTCAGCTGTAAACAAAGAACATGACTCATCATCACGTTCAGCATCCTGATCACTTTCTCCCCCTTTATGATTCATATTTGTTAAATCAGAAATGGTATTGCTATCAGTCTTTTTCAACAAATATGTGTCATAACTGGGCATAACTTGATCAGTATGCAGTCGTTCATCAAAAAGCACATTATGATGTACGGTTAGGGGTACCTCAGCACATGACACTTGTTCTTTTATTGTTCTGAAATCTACATCCATGTCATGTGTAATAAGAGTCACTGAACTGCTGGTAGTGTCAGGCTTATCTGTCTCTGACCCATTGCATATCATGACAACTGACCCAACATCCGATGCTTTACCCGAATCGCCAATACCATCACAAGATTGCACCCTACATGCCTTCACCTTGTCATCATATGCAGGTATATGCTGTGCTTTTTCTTCAATGAATCTTTTCACTTTATCCATAAGTTGGATGAGTGTGTCTCTGAACGTATCAACCTCTATTCCCGTGTGATCAGCAAAACACTTTTTCGTCATCTGACTATAATGGTCATATTCCAGAGTGAATTTCGAATCGATGAACTTAAGTAGTTGTTTGTTGATCACACAAAGGGCAGCCAATGATCCAATATTGGAAGGTTCTGCTTGGTCAAGTTGTTGTCGTAATTGATCTAAATTAAGAATCATTGTGTTTGTGAAAGTCTGAACATCTTGACCGAAGAGAGTTGCAAATGCACGTTCAAATCCCATCTTGAATCCAGTTCCCTCTAAAAGTGCCGAGAGGTGTGAATGAAGTTGTTGAAAACATTCTATGCAACAATCTTTTGCATCATCGAGCAATTTAAGTGGCTGGTGAAGTACACTCTCAGATCTGACAGAGTCTGAAGTAGTAGACATGATGTAACCGTGCACGGGATTTTACAATTCTATGATTTAAACCAAAAAATAGATTCTTTCGCGGGATTTTACAAAATCAAGAACAAACCGTGAAACACCGAAGAATAGAAATGGTGTGGTTGAAGTGAGTTTGAGTGGTGAAGTGCACAAATCACAGTGACTTTCGGACAAAGCTCGTGTCTTAGAGATCCGAATAACCCGTAATAAATCCAATAAACCCAAAGAATATCACAACTCAAATGATTCTCACTCTCGGATTCTTGAATACAAATTTTTGAAATCAAATGATTCTTAGTCACAACTGATAATACGAGGTTTGCAATCAAATGATTCTCACTCTCGGATTCTTGAGTAAGAATACACTCAAAACCGTTGGCCAAGATATATCACAATAATATAGCACCAAGAATGAAACTTAAACAAAAGAAAACAAAGTACTCGTCCCTTGTAGTAATAAACTGCTAGTCCCTCAAACACGCGGCCCAAAAAAATTAGTGCAAGCCCAAAATTCGACAGAAACTAATAAGCCCAGTTTGATTAACCACTAAGGTCGAAGAGAAATAAGGGTCTGTTAAAGCCCAAATAAATACTATTACCCCTAATCACACGCCCCTTATAACAAACCTAATCCTCTCAAAAAATAATACGCAGTCACTAATCACTTCTTCTAACACCCAATCAAAGTAGATCTGCAATGATAATACGTCCCTTGAGTCTTCTAAATCCGAACCAGATTAAAACAATAATTAACAAAGGATCAGCCTTTGATTGCTTAGTCACAACTGACGCACGAGTCACAAGGAAGACATGTTTTCTATTTCACGATTCGATAGGGTCTCAGGTTGGTCGTATTTGTTGTTATCTTATTATACCAACGACTTGAAGAGGTAATCTAACAGGTTTGTTAAGGTTACTTCTTTTAAAACCAGTCGGAAATAATAAAGAAGCTTTGCTTTCACGGATTAATGAAGTTTAATTTGTTCACACTTTGAAGTCTCAAAAACAATTGTGATAATGTGAACACGAACTGAAATCCTTGTTGTACTTGTGTTATTATGTTTGTATGTGTACACACCGAATGTAAGGATAACATAAACACAAGTTGTTTATGTTAGAGCTTTAATTCATTCGGTTACAAAAATGAAGTTGAGTCAACGATAGGGATCAGCGAAGGTTTTATGTTCACAAGAAATCTTTAAAGATTTGTAACAATTAGTGAACGAAGTGAGGTCAAGCACTTTTCATCTTCATTTTCAGTTTTGTTTTCAATACACATGTTTTGGTCATACTCGATTTCCTTTTTATTACTTGTTATGTTGTTGACTGTGATGGGTTTAGGATGAGATGTTGGATATGTTTTATTTATTGTGGATGAGATGAGTAGGGACCGGAGCTAATCACTGGAAGAAAATATCTTTAATCGCAAAAATTGAAGTAACCGCAAGTCAAGTGAACTAATCTGAGCTAAACGCAACCAACAAGACCAAGCTAACCGCAAACATGAATCATAGTTAATCGCAACCCCAGCAAATTCAGTTAAACGCAACTTTTGTCAAAGATAAACGCACCACATAAAAAGGTAAATGCTACAAGTACAAGAGGTAATCGTGTGGAAAACTAGAAGGGGGGGGGTTGAATAGTTTTCCCTTCTTTTTCGTTTTATAAAAACTTTGTTTCAAAATGTTGATTAGAATTTATTCAATTGTTTGTTTGAAAAACCTTCAATTAGATTTTAGTATAAAAGCAACATATAATCAATATGATCAATTATATATGTGAACTTTTAGATTAGTTTTCAAAACTTAGTTTTATGAATGAAGCATAGATCAAACTTTATGTGTGTAAGTTTTCCTTTTAAAATCTTAAAACGTTTTGTATCAAATTATCGATTAAGTTAAGCTCAACATGAGAAGTGTTAAATATATATATTAGTCCATTTGACCATAACATACAATAATATGTCCTATCACACTATTAACTTCTATGTACAACACATTCAATCATCACAACAATATAAGCAACAATTAAGACATATAGGCAAGCATAGATATAAAGCGATAAATGCAAGAATGAATGAAAAGAGATGAGAGAAAGAACATGCAAACCGAACACGATGATTTATAGTGGTTCGGCTACAAGGACACCTTCCTTGTTCCTACTCCACTCCCCGAGTCACCTACTCGAGAGTTTTCTTCACTACTCAACAAGCTCCCTTTTGGCGGAGAAAACCTTACACACCAATTTACACACCACAATAACTTCACACCTTAATCACAACAACTACACACCAATTCACTACTTAATCACACCACTTCTTCACACCTATCTTCTACACACCAATATTCTACACACCAATCATCTACACACCAATCTTCTACTCACCAATCTTCTATACTCTTCACACCTATCTTCTTCACTCCTAACTTCTTCACAACTTAATACTTCCTAACTCTTTCTTCACACCAAGAGTATATTCACACCTTCAAGGCACTAATGTCTTGACACCTTCAAGCCACTAATGTCTTCACAACTTCAATGCACTAATGTCTTGACACCTTCAAGCCACTAATGTCTTCACAACTTCAATGCATTAATGTCTTGACACCTTCAAGCCACTAATGTCTTCACAACTTCAATGCATTAATGTCTTGACACCTTCAAGCCACTAATGTCTTCACAACTTCACATAAGCACTAACTAGATCCTAATACATCTTTGGGTTTATGATAGGGAGGATACTTCTCTTGCACTTTAAGTGATGAAAGATTGGATCACTTGAAACAAAGATTAATAATCTTATGATCAAAGGGTTTTAGAAGGATGTTTAGAGAGAATTGGATCTGAAAATCTTTGTGCAAAAGGTTGGAAAAATTCCAGGTTTGAGGTGGTATTTATAGGGAAAATTTCTGACAAAATCTGACAGGGGAGCGTGGCCGGTCCCCTTAATTGTGTGCCGGTCCCCTTAAAATTAAGGGGGCCGCCCCTTATAATTAAGGGGGCCGCCCTACTGAAACGGCCAGATTTTCTGTCTTTTAGTGGGGAAAGTTTATTTGGTGAAAAACTAACTAATTTTGGTTAAAAGTTTGAAATCATATATTTAGTATGATTAAAACATTTTTCTTTATTACCAAAAGTGTTTTTCAAAAATATATAATAAGTTTATATAATTAAATAAACTTTGTATTAGTTAATTAAATACCCCTTTGATCATGCAATGTATTAAACACTTGTTTATCCATACCTTAAGTGATTGTTGAAGCATACTTGAGACGTTGAGATGTCGAGGCTTGTTGACGTAAGAATGCATAGATGAATTGTGATCACAAGTAACTTAAGCACTTTACGTTATATGTTGTAACTTACATTTTTGTCATCATCAAAACATGAAGAGGATGTTTAGATTAAATATCGTAATATTCATGCCAACAATCTCCCCCTTTTTGATGATGACAAATTATAGTAAAATGTATAAGTTACTTGTTTACACTTCTTCTCCCCCTTTTGTCGAAGCAAAAAGGTGGACTCTAAATGAGACTTCTACAATGCTTGAACTCTTGAGATAGAATATAAAAGGCGAGCTTGCATCATCGTAAGTGAAGCCTTGATCCTATCAACCTCAATGCTCCCCCTTGGTGTATGCTCCCCCTTGGTGTATGCTCAAAACTTGTTTTGGCTACCAAAGAATCGAGCGGTGAAGTAATCCTTCAAAACAAAGTTAGTAGACAAGTGCACATGTATATAATGATGATAATGGATATATGCATGAAACTAATAGGGGAACAATATATGGACATATTAGGTATATGCACTAAAAGTATGACACATGCAATTATTGTTTTTAAAACAAAACCTAAATCCAAAAGAAAATTTAGAATCTAATGCAAAGATTAGAACCTAGGAAAATGTAGGATTGGTGGGATCAAGGATGGATAAACTTTGATGGAAGGTTTAGGATAGAATAGGTTTGTGAATTTTGGGAAGTGTAGGATGAAATGGGCTAAAAAATAGAAAAGGGAAACAACACTTTCGACCATCAGATGGCCGGTCCCCTTAATTGGAGGCCGGTCCCCTTAATAATTAAGGGGGCCGCCTTATGATTTAAGGGGGCCGCCCATCTGGTGATTCCCAGATTGCCAGAAAAGGGTTTTTGGTAGTGCATTGCAGAAAGGTTGTGTTTTTGGTTTCAAACAAGTCCAACTCTTTGAGGCAATTAAACATAGACTAATTATGTAGGCAATTATGTAGCTAAAGCATGTTAACCAAAGAGATTAAGTAATCAATCAATTTCATCTAGCATGCAAACATACTCATCTAGCAAGCAAAATATAAGTGCTAGGAAACAATAAGCAACATCAAGTATTTCATAACTACATAACTAGGAGAATTAATCCTAATGCGTATTATGATAGCATGGGTTTCTAGACTTGTTACAAACGAAGTCTTAATAGATAAACCATGGCCCTCTTGATTTGATTTAGTTCACTTATAAGTGTCATTTATATAAATATAGATGACAAATATGAGATCACCATGCATGATTTAAAGAGACGTTTTTAGCATTATTCAACAATGTTTGAAAGTAGGTTTTCATGTAGATATGAGAGTTAATTGAATAAAATAGATTCGGTTTTACTTCAAAATGTGTTAATGAAAGGTAAATAAAATTTTCTCAATCTTTGGTTTTGATCAAAACAAAATTGTGGATATTTATTGTGAAAACATCTTATTTAAAAGTGGGATAGTTATTTGAAAAACTATTTTTCAAAATGTGAGGTTTTTGCATATTTTTAAAGATATTAGATTTTTTGACAACAAATATCATTAATCATATATTTTAAAAGATGTTTGTTATAGATCTCATGCTCAAGAGGATTGGTTAAGCCTACTATTATCTCATGCTATCGTTTCTACAAATCCTATGATCCAATTGTGGAAAACTAGAAGGGGAATGAGGAGGGATGAGCGTGAATGTAAAGGGAAGGTGATGACAAAGGGTTGACATTTATGGTTTGGATTAATATATCGTTTGACAAGGGTGGATGATAGGGAATCATGGGATTTTTAGGTGTTTTGTTGGTTGACGACCGAAGGTGGATATGTGAAATGAGGTGGTGATGAGTCGACAACACTTGATCATGAGTCGACAACACTTGAAGCTTGGATTTCTTCATTGTGTTCTTCACTTGCTAGTAAGTGGAAATGACGCATTTCGTAATGAAATTCACTTGGATGAGGTGGTGATAACTTTTGGTGGTGGAGATAATTGTGAGTTGATATATTCTTTGATGGATGGAGTGGTGGATTTGAAGTGGGGTTTGTTGGTTGAGGGTTTTGATGTTGTTCAAGTGATGGGGTTTGTTGAGATCTAGTAAGAAGATGCTCAATCCAGGTAAAGTGCTCATTCAAAGCAATGGTATGTTGTTGAAGGAAGATGCAACAAGGGCAATTGTTAACATGCTTCTCAATTTGGTTAATGTTATGTGGTGATGATGGTGAGCTTGATTGAGGTGGATCCAAATTGCGTTGAGCAAGATGTAATGCTAAAAGAGCACTAAGCTCATGAGTCTCTTTTAGCTCCTCAACGAACTTCAAGTGTTCGGAGGAAGGTGATGGTGGTGGAGCATGATAATTGTCTTGGGTGAAGGTTTGCACATGCAACATGGGAGTGGCATGTGAGGTTGTAGGAAGTGGTGGTGGTACTCTAGGTGGTGTGAGGTAGAAGGATATATGTGAGTGAGTGTCATTTCCCTTCCCATTAAATTCATGCTCATCCGGATATATTATGAGACTAATATGACCTATCGGAAAACGACACTAAGGTTCATATGAAATAAGGGTGTAGGATCTAAAAGAAATAAAAATATACCTAGATGAATGATACATATAGAGTAAATCATGTAAAGGCATACAATCAAATCACATAGGAGCAAATAAACATCTAGAAATAACATATATGCGATATGCCATAAATCTAGGAATGAAATCATCTAATGAGAAGCAACGTTCATAAAAGTAAGCTTAGCGTTAGGTACATTTAGGAAGAGCGATTTAATCAAGTTGGAGAATGAGTATGAGACTATTACTAGTGGTGCTCAATTCAGGCTAAACACGACCATTTTTACGGGTTACACACACCCAACTTCTCACATAGAAGCAATCCAACCGTTAGGTTAAATTGAGTTTCTAGTCAATAGATTCTCCAGTAGTCATTCTCTTTTTAGAAGAAATTGAGTTCCTAAATTCACCTATCGAAGAGTACCAAATATGAAGTTTGCTTGATTCACTAATACTTGGCATAATGTGACTCAAACACCATGTTTTTATGAAGGTAAGTCTACATGATATATTTTACTCACTATCCCAATAGAGATGTGTTAAATGTTAAGATAAGAGTAAATGCAAAGTTTTAATCTTTTGTTCATGATTAACCGGTTATTTGGTTTTGATGACATATTACTTGATTTAATAAATGTGCTTTGATTTATGAATGCTCCTTAGCATATCTTGAAAAATGAATCTCATTAAGATTATTTATCTTAAACGAGATTGTGATTCACAAATGATATCAAAACTAGACATTTATATATTCTAAAGCAAATATTATTTTCTATGACTTTTGCCAATGTTATATATCATAATTTAACTAGTATTTGAAACAAAATGAAGTTTACTTGTTTATGCATTGTGACAAGTTGTTTTTCAATTCTAATAACTTAAATTATTTCAAAAAGAAAAGTGTAGTGCATTATCTTGTAACACAACCATTCATGCTACAAAGAAAATGAAATACATATAATATATAGTGTGTATTGTTCTTAAATATGTATTTTATCTTGTGGTGATAATTTTAAGTAGTGTGAGCAAAGTTTACATATGTTGTTAGTTTGCTCATGTTTGGTTTTTCGGATATGACACATTTATCCATTGCATTGCAATGTAAATTGCTTGAATATTTCGGACGAAACATCCAAGTCGTCAATCCTACTTCATTGTATATTTTATAAATGTGTTTAAAATGTTATTCTAATATTTGGAACACAATTATTGGACAAGTAGATTCAATATGACATTATCAACACAAGTGTGAGTTATGATCCAATGCATACTCTTTTCATCTACAAAGGATGTAAATATTTTCATATCAATCTAGTGTGATTGAGTATGTAGATTCAAGACTATATCATTTGATGTAATCTTGAAACTTAAATAAATAACAATCCAATTTCTTGTCCATACTCAAAAAACATGTCAATTAGATTTGATGAATATATCAACCATAATTTGAATAATGAATTGATATAATATCAAGATCTTTCTTGACCCTCACAAACACTCATTTAAGATAAATAGGCATTTTGATAGTGTGTTCCATTAATCCTAAGATTATTTATGAGTGAAGTTGGTGAATGATTGAAATTTGACTTATTACTTCATGATTGTTATAAGTTTTGTTTATGTGAAAGACTCTTCATTGTTACTTATAATGAACACACTTAGATTTTGAAAATACTTTTTCTTTTATATTACTACTAATGTTTTACAAAGATTCAATTTGTCATATTAAACAACTTAAGGTAAAACAAGGTAATTTGTTGAAAATGTTTAAGTGTGTTGTTAAGAATAGATTAAATTGATTGAAATATTTAGGTGATTAGATTTAACTCATTTACAAGATGTTTGAGTAACATTAAGCCATCTATTCCTATATGCAATGCAAGCATAATAATGCAATCCTAACGCAAGAAATCTAGCATAAGATCAAGTTAAGTATAAGCTAAATAACTAACTATAAACTAATAGAGTACAAGGCACATATGCTAAGATATTCAAATAGCTAAATTACAAATAGCAATGATTGGCAAAGTAAAATCACAAATGAGTTCACATAGCACATAAAACACTTGTCGTCGTTTTGTGTTTTATATATACCAATGTTTACTTAGCTCGATTTTATTTGAAAAAAAAAAAAAAGTTTCCTATCCATTTTAAAATTTAATAAAGATCAATATTTTGAAAACATAAATACTTAATTTTTCAAAGATATATCGACTAGGAATGCCCGACTCAAAGGAAAAGTTGAAATACAAGTTTTATGTTAAAACAAGACTCAAATTTTTTACCTTCGTGTAGTATTTTAACTTTCTGACTTATTTAAGTTTGTAATGGTTACTTGTAAGTATTTTTAAATGAAAGTAGACTCAATTACCTTTAAAACGCCAGGTGGCACGACTTCTACGGAGTTACGGTTAATTTTATATGATATTTCAAAGTTTTTGAAAAACTGTCAAACAGACAGGCGGACCCCTTAAATTTAAGGGGGCCGCCCAGTATTTAAGGGGGCCGCCCAGACAATTAAAGGGGCCGCCCATCTGATACTCAAAAATGCAATTTTCGTTAAAAATTGTTTTCTGACTTTGTGGAAAGGTGTGTAACTTTCTGATTTTAAAAACGAACATATAACACTTGTTTTATGTATAATCTTATCTCGAGCTAGTATAATTAGTGTATATAATATCAAAACTAATACAAGTTAATCAACAAAACACTTTTCATATTAAATCCTCCTTAATGGGTAATTTGATACATGGATCGTACTCAATTTTTAAAACCATTTGTTTTGAAAATTTGAGCGACGTGGCTCTGGTACCAATTGTGGAAAACTAGAAGGGGGGGTTGAATAGTTTTCCCTTCTTTTTCGTTTTATAAAAACTTTGTTTCAAAATGTTGATTAGAATTTATTCAATTGTTTGTTTGAAAAACCTTCAATTAGATTTTAGTATAAAAGCAACATATAATCAATATGATCAATTATATATGTGAACTTTTAGATTAGTTTTCAAAACTTAGTTTTATGAATGAAGCATAGATCAAACTTTATGTGTGTAAGTTTTCCTTTTAAAATCTTAAAACGTTTTGTATCAAATTATCGATTAAGTTAAGCTCAACATGAGAAGTGTTAAATATATATATTAGTCCATTTGACCATAACATACAATAATATGTCCTATCACACTATTAACTTCTATGTACAACACATTCAATCATCACAACAATATAAGCAACAATTAAGACATATAGGCAAGCATAGATATAAAGCGATAAATGCAAGAATGAATGAAAAGAGATGAGAGAAAGAACATGCAAACCGAACACGATGATTTATAGTGGTTCGGCTACAAGGACACCTTCCTTGTTCCTACTCCACTCCCCGAGTCACCTACTCGAGAGTTTTCTTCACTACTCAACAAGCTCCCTTTTGGCGGAGAAAACCTTACACACCAATTTACACACCACAATAACTTCACACCTTAATCACAACAACTACACACCAATTCACTACTTAATCACACCACTTCTTCACACCTATCTTCTACACACCAATATTCTACACACCAATCATCTACACACCAATCTTCTACTCACCAATCTTCTATACTCTTCACACCTATCTTCTTCACTCCTAACTTCTTCACAACTTAATACTTCCTAACTCTTTCTTCACACCAAGAGTATATTCACACCTTCAAGGCACTAATGTCTTGACACCTTCAAGCCACTAATGTCTTCACAACTTCAATGCACTAATGTCTTGACACCTTCAAGGCACTAATGTCTTCACAACTTCAATGCATTAATGTCTTGACACCTTCAAGCCACTAATGTCTTCACAACTTCAATGCATTAATGTCTTGACACCTTCAAGCCACTAATGTCTTCACAACTTCACATAAGCACTAACTAGATCCTAATACATCTTTGGGTTTATGATAGGGAGGATACTTCTCTTGCACTTTAAGTGATGAAAGATTGGATCACTTGAAACAAAGATTAATAATCTTATGATCAAAGGGTTTTAGAAGGATGTTTAGAGAGAATTGGATCTGAAAATCTTTGTGCAAAAGGTTGGAAAAATTCCAGGTTTGAGGTGGTATTTATAGGGAAAATTTCTGACAAAATCTGACAGGGGAGCGTGGCCGGTCCCCTTAATTGTGTGCCGGTCCCCTTAAAATTAAGGGGGCCGCCCTACTGAAACGGCCAGATTTTCTGTCTTTTAGTGGGGAAAGTTTATTTGGTGAAAAACTAACTAATTTTGGTTAAAAGTTTGAAATCATATATTTAGTATGATTAAAACATTTTTCTTTATTACCAAAAGTGTTTTTCAAAAATATATAATAAGTTTATATAATTAAATAAACTTTGTATTAGTTAATTAAATACCCCTTTGATCATGAAATGTATTAAACACTTGTTTATCCATACCTTAAGTGATTGTTGAAGCATACTTGAGACGTTGAGATGTCGAGGCTTGTTGACGTAAGAATGCATAGATGAATTGTGATCACAAGTAACTTAAGCACTTTACGTTATATGTTGTAACTTACATTTTTGTCATCATCAAAACATGAAGAGGATGTTTAGATTAAATATCGTAATATTCATGCCAACAAATCGCAATATGGACTGAGACATAAACGCAACATGCCACAAGACAAAAACGTCACTGCAGTTTTTTTTTTTTTTTTTTTTTTTTTTTTTTTTTTATCTTTTATTTAGCAAACTGCCAAAGAAAAAGTACTCACAAGCAGCCACTACAATAATAAAAAATTGTACCACGCTAACACAAGGTAAACGCAATCAAGAAATTTGAAAGAGTGAGTGAATTATTGCAAGGACACAAAACCATACAAAAAATCCGAATAAACCAAGTCCTAAGATGTAACCTTGGCCCTTGATACCAATTGTAGGATATGCATAATATTAACTAGTATGGTTCTTGTGTTTATGATTGAAAGATTGGAAGAAAGTTTAGAGAGAGAAGTTGGGAGGATTTCCTAGAAAGAGAGAGTGAAGAGAAAATGAGAATATTAGATTAAGAGAATTGGAAGCTCCAACCCTCTCCACATGTGGAGAGGGGTATTTATACTAAACTACAAACGCCCACACCCGGGCTGTGGATCAGGCATACAGTGGGTAAAGACCCGTCCTTCTTCCACGGTGTTACTTAAACTAAACTAATATCTAACTAATAAACAAACTACGAGCTATCTTAATTCTATTACAAAAATCAGGTGACCGAGACTTTTACATGAATATTTGTATTCCTAACACGTTTGCTTCTGGGATAGCCAACTCTTGATGGAATAGTCAACATCTTGGTGAGCTGATTACCAATTATGGTTTTTCCACTGCCTTTACGACAAGCCATAATCTTGTGGGCTAGCCAAATCATTCGCTTTATGGGATATGGCGAGTTGATTTACCATACAATTTTGGGCAAATTGCAAGCCATCAACGGGTTTGAGATATCTTTACCAAGAGCCGTTTGCTCCTGGATTAGCCAATCATTTTTGTCGTTTAGACACGGCGGACTGATTACCACAAAAATTTTGAAATAAAGTGAAAAATTTTTGAAAATTTTGGGCCAAAATGGAGGTACTTGAAAGTATTTTGCGATAAAATTCGCTAGAATTTCCCCCCCCCCCCACACACACACACTTAGAATTGAATATTGTCCTCAATATTCGAAGTCCCGGCTATTATGCCGAATCTATGAACGTAAAAAGATAATATTCGAAACTAACTGCGGAAATAACGTTTTGCATTTTTCACTTTATTTATCTGTACATACAATCACACATTTTTTTTTCAAAGATATATACATTTTCAAACAGCGGGGGGTTGGCCATTCCCCCACACTAGGGTGGTAGAAAGTAGAAAGAAATCAGAGACATGGGTGAAAACCCATGTTGCTGCTACTGTTTTTGTTTATCGAGTCGCTAGCTTGACTCGATCCCCGAATTCAATTGTCCTTGGGAAATGTTTGCAGATCCGGGACAACCATGGATGGTATGTCCTCCCCGGCAGCGGCGCCAAATTGTGATTGGTTCTGAACGGTCAACTAAGTTTCCCAGGTGATGGTCAACCTAGTCAAACGTCTAAAACCAACTAACCAAGGAGTACAATGTATTCCCGGGTCGTTATGTCCCAGCAAGGTAAGCAATTGTATTCAAAAACGTTTAAAGTGATCAGGTGATTTAATAGGAGGGTCAGGAATTTGATTTGAGTGATTAAACTACGAGATAATGATTGAAAATAACTTAGAAACACTATTGGAACAATTACTGATAATCAAATAACCTAGAAACGTAAGTTAAACCCAAAACGCGTGTTTCAATTAAAAATAACGCGAACGCGCGAAATAAAAAGTGAAACGTGAGCAAATAAAGTCCTATGAACGTGAAAATTATATTTTTACAATCCTAAAGTTATAAGAAAATTTTTAGAAAAAGAAATATAATTTTTACACTATTTAATTAATTACTATTAATTAATTACTAATTTCTAATTACTTTTTAATTAACTAAATTAAACTAATTATTAATTAATTATGAAAATTAACTAGAAAAATAAAAATTAAATTTAGAAAAATCTAAAATATTATAAAACTATTTTTAAAACAGAAAACCTAATTTTTCTACTTTTTAATTATTTAATATTAATTAAAACTAATTATTTAATTAATTAAAACTACAATTAATTATAAAAAATACTAAATGACAAAAACAAATCTGATAAAATTCCTAAAATTATTTTAAGTAATAAGAAGCCTAAAAAAATTTAAAAATGAAAAGTGCTTATAAATAAGCAGAAAATAAGCCAAAATGGCTTAAATAGAAGCTATCATTTTCTAAATTTTTGTCTTTTTCTTAATTTTCTTTTACACAACTGTTTAACAACTGAAAATAGGCAACTTTTATGAAGGCACTTTTCTTGGAGCTTAAAAATAAGCTGTGTGCACTCACAAGTGCACAACAGTTAAGCTTTTTAGCTTATTAGGTTTTTGTGGAACTTGAAATAGCTACCAAATGATGTCTAAGGTTCAAATAAGCTACCAACAGATGTGAGACAACTTGAAATAAGCAAACCAATCCAAAATAGGCACAAGATTAAGCTGTAAATACCAAATAAGCACTTAGGCAAAATCCACATACAAAACAGGCTAAATGAGGACCCTTTGGACCTTTGTGGGGTCCACAGAGGTGAAAGAGAGCTCAATAAGACTTTTGATCTACACACTAGGGCTGGGGGGGGGGGGGCTATCAAATAAGCTAATAAGCTAGGCTTATAGCTTATTTATGAGCTCTGAATGAGCTTTGGAACCTTGGCCACACACTGAATGCACAAATGAGGTTCTGAGAACAGGTCCCCAATAGTGGTAAAATAAGCAGAAGCACAATAAGCTATGGTGTGAAATAAGCTCAGAAGTCAAAAGCCCTACTCCCAAGCTTTCTAAACAACCAAAATGTTGAAGGTGGGTCCCACTAAACAAGCTAGAAAGAACCCATGAAGTTGGGTCAATATCTGTGGTGGAGGGGAGGTAACACTCCCTGCAGCCTCAAAAAGCTAGCTGCACAAGCTTCTAAAAAATTATATAAAATAAGCTGAGCATGAATTCTTGTAGCTTAGGTGGTGGACTTTAACCACAAGAAATTTCAAAACTTGATTCAACCCACAAAATTCTATAAAAATCTCACAAAAAATGGAATTCTGCTCACTTGCAAGTTTTTGACTTTTTGAAACTTAATGACAGTTTGACTTTTGTGAATTTTGATAAGATCTTAACAACTCATTATGATGTAATAAGCTTATCAGAGGCTATAATAGCCAATAACAACAACTTATGAACAGTTGTGCATGATTGTGAGTCCTAAAACCCCCACAGTTAACAAGAAAGTTGGATCAAAATGTTATTTGACTTTTCTGCTTTTTACCCTACTAATCTTTAACCTGAACTGACCTAGTTGGGTCCAAATAGACTTGTTTAAACCAAATACTCACCAAGAAAATCACTAGATCAGCTGCATTAAACTTAATCCAAACACCCCCTTATGAAACTGTCAAAGAGTGATTTTTGAAACAAGTGATGATTCAAGCCATGAAACTGATTTCTAAAGTCCTAATATGATTAAATAAACTAGAATGAGCATAGAAACAATGGATTAAACTACAAATACTAATGATTTCTACCTATGCTAATTAGACAGCCAAGAAATGAAATTTCACACAAAGAGACTTTTGAAACCACAATCTAATTTAATATCAAAAATAGGTTTAATAATAACTAATAAGAACACAGAAGCTCAAATAAGCAATATGAAAAGCTAATATATAAGAGAAATGTGGAAATGGGCTCACAGTGTGCTTCCAAGCAAAAATCATGAAACCAAGAACCAACTTAGGTGACTCCCATGAGTCTCTATTACCAGGTCCATCATTTATTCAACCTGCTCCATGCTTCATGCTTTCTTTTCATTTATTTTTTTTATTTTCTGTATATATATATATAATTTTTTATATTTATTGTTGATGAAAACTGAAAGTAGAATTGAAACTTGAATTTCTGAAAAGGCAACTTATATTAATGATAATTGAAATAGATTACAACTGAAACTTAATTGAAATTTGACATTACAATTCTTGAAAATAACTAAATTACTCTAAAAATCTAACTCCTTCTCCACTGCTTCTCTGCTTCCTTTTATAGCTCCAATTAGGGTTTGGGGGGGGGGGGGGGGGCTTGTTTGTCTTTTCCCAGCTGGTTTCACCACCCTTGGATGACTATCTCTTGATCTTGACCCTTCATCTGTTTTGGCGCCAAAATGGTTTTTAACTTTTTCTTTTGGTAACTGAAGCCAGAAGGGTGAGTTTGGAGTGTAGTTATTGGAAGGGTGTAGGTGTTATGATGATGGAGTGTAATTAGGTTAAACTAGAGGTGTGAAGGTGATGATGGTGTTTGTAGCAGGGGTCACGGGGTGGTTTTATTTGGAGAGGTGGAGAGGTCAAAGTGGAGGTTTGACCAGATGTTTTATTTAAAACGGGGGGAATAATATGGGAAGTGGTGGGCTGGATTATGGTTTGGGCTAGATTTGCATGGGGTGGGCTTTCGGTGTGTTTTATGGGTTGGGTTTTTATTTGGATTTAGGGAATAGAAATAACATTAGGTCCGGTTTGGTTTGTGGAAATATTATAGGGACCAAACATGTAAAACTGAAAATCCAGGGGGTGTTCTGCCAATATTCCAAAGTTTACACAAGGGACTTTTCTTGCCAATTTGAATTACCAAAGGACCATAATTGTCATTTTTCCAATTTTGAAACCCCGAGGACCAAAGTTGTCATTTTTTAAACTGCAGGGACCAAACATGTAATTTTCTCAAACTTTTTACCCAAGGATCGATTTGATAATTTTTGACTTTACAAAACCTTGAGTTGACTTTTCTTTCATTTTAAAACGTCAGGGACTAGTTTTGTCAATTTTTGAAACTTGAGGGACTGAAACTGCCAATTGTGCAAACTTTGTTCGTTTTTCATTAGTTTTTAAACATTTTGCATCTAAAACATATAAAACACACTTTTGAGTTAATTTCTGTATTTAGATGCGTATTTGAGTGTTTTTGGATGTTTTGGCAGTTCAGATATGATAAAAATGATGAGTATTTACACACTCATCATAATCCTTGGGGTCGTTATTCATATGCACAGGTTATTATTGAATTATCTTCTAATTTGGATGTTTTGGAATCGATTGATCTTGTTATACCTTTGCCTAAGGGTAAGGGACATTACATAGAAGTTCTTGACGTTGAGTATGAATGGTGGCCATTTTGGTGTTTTAAGTGTGTTTGTTTCAAGCACGATGATGTTGATTGTCCTCTTAGACGAAAGCTGGTTACTAAGGATTCAGATACGACTAATAAATATTTTGAGGTTAATCGTAATGTTCACTCTAACAAGGCTGGTAAAACAATTGACAAAGGTAATAAAGGGTCTTGGGGGTTTAAACCTAAGCCCAAACTCTCGTATCAACCTGTTTCTAAACCGGCTACCAAAAAGAAGAGTAATGGTGCAAAACGTGATTTGGGGGCTGTTTGTGTTACTCAACCGACAAATGATGGTTCTCACTCGCTTGGTACATCTAAGGATACGTTAAGAGTGATTCTGGTCCAATTAAGGTTGTTGAAAGGGTATCGACTCAACTTATGTAGCTCGAACAAGTGGATGCTATATCTTCTTTGGGAGTTGTGGAAACCGTTAGGGAGGGCTGTATTACTAAGGTACCATTGCACAACACTATTGATAGTTTATGGGAGCATTGTTCTAACACGGATGTTGCTTCTACGAGTAAGGATTATTCAGCTTTTGCTACTTTAGTCATGTTATCTAATGTAAATGATAAGGCAACATGTTCTTATCTTGTTACAAGTGAAGTGGTTAAGAGTTCTATTATGGAGTGTGATCCTATTGTGGATAGGGTTATTGAAAGTGATGATGAAGTTGATGAAGTCTATGAGAACTACGAAGATATTGAAAAGTATTACAAGATCAAGAGTGGTTCTTCAAGAGATTTCAAGGTACATGGACGCAAGAAGAAATAGTTATATGACATGTCATTTATTTTTTGTGTTCTTGTTGGTAGGTTGCTTTGTTAGTTTGTTTATGTTGGTTAGTTGCTGATGCAGGATTTACCGACCAGGTTTTATAATTATAATAGTCTCGTCTACCTAAAGTCTACCTTATGCACTATCGGGCATTGTACCCGGTCGTGTGAGGAGCTAGATGCTAAAGCCGAGGTCGTCCCAAGAGCTAAGGGGCAGAAAATATCTATGTTTTAATGTCACTAAATAAAAGGGGTTTTATAATGATTGAAGTATTTAAACTAAATAAAATAAATAACAAATAAACCAAATAATAAGTAAAGGGAAATCAGTAGCAAAAAGTAGTTTTAACATAATTACTACTTTTGTTATTAACATGACAAGTTTTCTAATAATGGATCATATCGTTTTATCTGGGGATTCAATTGAATAGACTCAGATGGTCAAATCGACTATCCTATCCGGTACCTCACCCTATTCTTCCAAATCGATTGAAACAGTTCGCGCATTAAGCACCTCTACTGACTTAGACTAGTCTAGCGGGATGTGTTGTCACTTACGCCTCCCCTCTAACTCCTTTAGCACATCTATTTGGTAGGTGATCCTATGGTCAGTTCGTACATGTATGGCAATGGAAGTGTCTACGGCTCATCTTAACCATTACCAAGTCACACCTTCTAATGAAATGCGGGAACGATCACCTCGTACATCCCCCTCAAAGGACTACCAAATATCAATCCCTCTAAAGATAGAGTGTCCTAAGACTAGCTAAGAAAGTATACAAATAAAACAACTAAATATTCGATAAAACTAAATCATATTAATAACAATTTCATGATAAGGCTAACAACAAGAGGTGTTTAGCCATTCATGTTCATAAATGCAGGAAAACAAGTGTTTAACATAACAATGTAAACATTGAATTGATACAAATGTAATGAATGAATAAACTTATGATTATGGCGTGAATTCTCCCATGGAATGGACTATTATGCTGATAGAACTTCGTTCCTCTTGCTCCCAAAATTCCTCCTGACTTCTGTGTGGTGAAAAGTGTATGTAAAAACTCGGAATTAGGGTTGGTATTTATAGGCCCGACTTTGCTACGGCGTAGCTCTAGGGTTGGCTACATCGTAGTCTTCGTTAATATCATCTACGCCATAGCTTGATCAAGTGCTACGGCCGTAGTTTCTTCAGCTGTCACATCTACGACGTAGTTGTATAGGGAACTACACCGTAACTTCCTCTTTGGCATCAAAAGTTCTCTAGTGCATGATTTGAGGTCTACGCCGTAGGTGGAGAGAGGTTACTCCGTAGAACCCTTTGATGTGCTACTACGCCGTAGTTAAGGTTGGGGCTACGCCGTAGTATTCATAGATGAGTGCTACGGCGTAGGTAGATGGAACATCTACGCCGTAGTTAGTGCAGAATCCGCATACTTCAATGATTTTCGTATAAAACCTTCCAAATCCGCGTCTTTTCGTTCCGTTGCTCATTTTTCCCCTGAAAACAGAATATAAACAAATAAGTATATATATCCTAACATATTAACATAAATGATGAGCAATCTAGGGGAAACTAACACTAAAATATGGGTACTATTTGATGTTATCAAATATCCCCCCATTTGAACCCTACTTGCCCTCAAGTAGACCTTATTAGAATAATTATTAAAAAGATATCTCCCTAGAAAACTGGAATATATGAATCTAAAAATTTCCTATGATAGAATATATCAAATCCGAACACCTTACGAAATGGGAACAAACACTCATGCTCTCTCTCCTAATCTAAGTGTTAATTTCGGGGTGATCACTCAACGCATAGTCATAGAATGTATTATATCATAGGCTCTAGAGCTAAGGTCGAAATAATTTTTAAAGGAAATATTGGGTGAACATATATAAGGCTAGGGGTTTAGTGTTGTTACTAACATACTACGGCAAAGGCGACAAAGGAAATGGTACATGACCAGAACGCCATGCAAGACACCAATGACTGCTCAAATCCCTCACCTAAGCATGATTCACAACTAAAGGGTAGGATAAAACATGGGATTAACAATAATGGTGTAAAATGAAAAATAGAAACAAATAGTCTTAACCTACAACCGAGTTGCTACCACTTGCCATTCATCCAAGGTCAAAGCTCTAAGATGCAAAAATTGGATCATATAACAAGTGTGTGTGCCATTAGCGGACGTCATGATGGGCACCACACTTGGTCTTAATGTTGGCGATTACGAACAAACAACTTCATTCTTCATACGTGACTCAAGTGGCCCCTTCGATACTAGTTCTTTCAAAGCTCAAAATACGGTGCTATACAAGGTTGCACCAAAGATAAACTATCTACATACTGAAATTTACCTTTTTTTTGCATAACAATACAAGAAATAAAATACATCCCCCCACTTGAGATGAAACATACATGTAATAATTGGGGGGTCTCTTATGATCTTCAAATATGGGTCGTCAACGTAGGCGTGATTTTTGAATCTCTTAACTCGATCCTCAAACTAGAGCAAGTGGCAACTTCCCAATCACAAATCAAGACTACACAGTAGGCTAAGGTGTATAGGTGTATCGAAACATTTTATAATGTGGGTAAGAAACGAAATGATAGGCTCAAAAGGGTGTAACTAGGGGTATCTTGCACTAAAGATGAGTGCAACAAAAGGGTTTAACACGGGGGTCGAAGAGTCAATGTGACTAATCGATAAACACACACATATATGCTTTTTTTGTGATAATCCTAAACTATTGACTTCTCAAAAAGTTTCTTCCAAATGTACTAAGAAAACTCAATACACTACTCGTCTATGGTCTCGAAATGATATAAAGACCAAGTTCTAAAGTTTACAAACTACCGGCACACTCATAATTTTGGTGGATTTAGGGTAAAATAGGGGAAACTGAATAGGCTTTCGTCACCATGATATTAAGGATTAATGTGCTCGGCTAAGGTCTATTCTAGTTAGGTTCGGAAAAACATGTCAAAATTTTTAAGAATGGCATAATTTTTCAAAATAAACTAGAAAATAGGGCAAATAAAAGTTCAAGTTACATTCTACTCCTGTCCCCCCACTTGAAATGTACACAGTCCCATTTGTATGCAAATATGGAATGAGAATAAAGGAGATAAGTAGAATTGGAACGAGAAATTCCCTGAAACTTACTCTTTGAAAATGATAGAAGATCATGTTGGAAAAACATGCCTTCACATCGCCTAATGAGCAAACTTCTTATCCTTGAAATCACATAACAACCACAAGCATAAAACCTATAAAAGAAAAATAGAAATCCAAACTCACTTTCGTAGGAATCATGGTTTCATCTAGCATATGCTACAAGCCTTTTAAACCACTTGGTGTCCCAAGTGGATGAGTGAAGTCTCGTGAGGGTTTACAATGAACACACCCACAAAGTTCATTTAAAAACTAATACAAGGTTAAAGTATGTTTGTAATAAAAATGTTTTTAATTTAGTTGATACAGGATAAAACTACGCCGTAGAGGTATTACTAGCTACGCCGTAGTTGGAAAAATCATACAGTTCTGCACCTGACGGGTGCTACGGCGTAGTCGTCCGTAGGGCTACGCCATAGACTTTTCCTGGGGGATTTTTCTGGAGTAAAAACTCTAAAATTAGCAAACATCAATCCCCTTCTCTTTTACATGCAAAAATGATTAGAACAAAACATACAAAACCCAACTATACTAATAAAAATGAAAAAGAAAGGTAATTTGGGTTGTCTCCCAAAAGTGCACTTTTGTTTATTATCGAGTCTTTTAGTTAGACTCACTACCACGGCTTTTTACGTGGGTAGATGGGCAAGTCCACCTCTTCCCTTATCCAAAGAAGTCGGTGACCGCTCCCAAACCGTTGGAGCGAAATAAGGTATTAATCCGTATTGATTTTCCAGGAGAAAATTGGCTTTTTCCCATTGAGTACGATATTCCATTTCGTCTTTCTTGGTTGGCTAGGCTTCGCTGAACTTGACTTTAACGCAATTATCAAAAGATATTCCATGGTACCCAACTCCTCCTCTTAAGTGAGCATTGAAACATGCCCATTCATATCTTTTGGCCAAATACACTACTTCCAGTTCCCCACCATTGCATTTCATCCGAAGGGGGTCACATGTGGGCCAAGCTTTAGTTGTTCCATCTTCCATCATTAAAGCTGGCTTACAAAAGTGAAATATCCTGTTAACTTCTTCTCCAGAATTAAAACCATCATAGTAGTTACTAATCCAGGGTTTCTTATCAAAATCTTTATCTATGTAGCATGACCAGACGTTGGCTTCCTTAGTCAATAGTCTCAACCTGGTATGTCCTCCTCCATTACAAGTCCCTATGTAAGGACAACATGAAGGCATGCATAACCTCCCATTTTCCTTAATTGGTTTAGGTTCACAACAATGACGAACTATGGTTACGGTGATAGGACCTTCACTACCATAAGTTCAAGTGGTGGATTATCATCATCACTATCTTCCCCAGATGATTCTAAGCTTTCGTCATTTGTGTCAGAACAAGCATCATGCGCATATTTCAAACATAAAGGAGGCATATAATTGAAAATGTCACCTGAGATTCCAAGTGTGTCTGGCGGATTCTCCTTAACAATACTTTTTGCCACTCGTGAGTTAGCCATATCTTTGTGCTTTTGCATGTTCGTCTTCTCCATATTGAAAACAATTCTTTCGTTGTAAAGCTCAACTCCCAATGCTATCTCCTTCTCAAAGACATTGATACGGGCTCGACATGTTGCTAGGAATGGTTTTCCAAGGATGAGGTCTTCCCTTGGAGTGTTTGCCATATCAATCACAATAAAATCAACTGCAAATAGAAACCTATCAATCTTAACCAAAACATTATCGATAGCTCCAATTGGGGTTGCCTTTGTCATATCCTCCATCTCGATCACCAAACTTGTTTTTCTGAGGTTCATAAGTCTAAGTGAAAGAAATAGAGTTAGAGGCATTACGTTGATCGTTCAGGCAGTGTACCTGATCGTTGTAGTATAGTATAGTGACAAGTACCGGGGGATTGATCGTTCAGCTAGGAATAGTGTCGCTAGGATTAGAAAACCTAAATACTAGTTCTAGAGATGAGGGATGATTCTTTTTGTATTTTTATATTTTTAGGAAAGCAAGTAAAAATCTCGGGTTTGAAGGATTTTGGGTGAAATTAGTTGCTAGTCAACTAACCCAATACTAAGATGAAATCAAAATAAAATACTAAAAATGAAAATAAACTATATTAAACTAAGTTTGTGAGCAATAAGTGGGAGAAATGTGTTTACTTAGATTTCACAACTCCCTAGATATCTTTTACACGTTAATTACTTGTTATAGTTGCATGGATGACGGATTGTATTCCTTAATACCATTCATGGGGTGGCGTACTTACTTCCTCAATCCTATGAGTGCCTACTTCACTCCTATGTCGAGCCTGCAAGAAGCTCCTAACATGGGATCATTAGAATTTACTCATGCATTAAATACAACCAATAAAACCTAGTACACATCGGTTCATGTTTCCTAAGACGTTCAAGCATGTTACCATTTGGAGATCTGCCTGTTTTCTTAAGCCTAACATTGAAATCATTCATCCAATACAACCATAAACAAGTAATCAACACATAATCAACATCTAGGTTTCGTTAGATCTAAGCAAACACAAGATAAATCTAGCCTAGCATGGTGGAATCAAGACAAGCACAAGATATAGACAACCAACACATAGACATATTGATTGAATTAAGAAAAGACTTATCTCAATAACACATGTAAGGATTCAAGGGTTGAAAACCCTTGAAAAGCTGTAAAATTCGTATATGGTTCGGCCTTAGGGTTTCTCCAAACTTGTTCCTCTTTAATGAATGAAAATTAGAAAACTATATATAGATATTAGGGGCTGACGGCGTCAAGAACAAATGGGTGACGCCGTCATCTCGCCGCCAAAATAATCCTCGGACTGCCTTGATCTACATCTGATGCTGTCATGTTGTCCATTTTTGCAGGCCGTCACACTTTTAACTCTTGACGCTCTACTTGTGACGCCTTCATTTCTGTACTGGGTCGTCATGGTCTTTACTCTTGACGCCGTCAGGAAAGTCTTCTTGACGCCGTCACACCCTGTTTCCAACATGGAAAATTAAGTTTTTGGCGTTTTCTTCACTTTTATGCTCCAAAAACGTCCGAATTGCTTCCTTTTCCAGATTTCACTCCCAAAGTACCTAAAATCACAAAAGGAATGATTTAGGGTAATATTTGATCAAATAAATTCAATTCCGGGCTTAAATGACCCCCTAAAAACGGATCATTTTTCGCCTCATCAATCACGCTCTTCACATGGATATATTCAGCCAACTTTCTTATCATTGTTTCAAGATTCTTGAGGGACTCATAATGATTAGCAAGACTCTTGTTAGTGGATTCTTGAAAGTTTTTCAACCACTCATCTTGCTCTTCTTGTTTCTTTCTTGAGTCTTTAAGATATTTGTTGATTGTATCTTCGAGGTTAGGTCTTTTTTCGCCATAGGGTGCTCACTTGTTTCCAGTGCGATAGCCGTTACTATTGTAGCCTTCGAATGGTCTTCCTTCCCCATATTTTACCTCTTCAATATTTTCATCGTCCTCTTTCAAACGACAATCTCTAGCCAAGTGAGCCCTTTCACAAATTTTGCATCCCACTTGAATGGCATGCACATTCTCCTTAAGCTTCTTCATATCACGCCCCAAGCTTTCAAGTTTGTTAGTGATTAGGGCGATCCCATCCGAACTTCCAATGATGCTCCTAATACTTCCGCCATCATGCCACTTTTGAGAGTGGTCTGCCATGTCTTCAATAGCCTTTAAGGATTCAGCAGGTGTCATCCCAGGGATCGGCCCCTGAGAATCAAGCATTTTTCGGGTAGAAATATTAAGCCCCTTGTAGAAGATATTCACCATTTATTGCTTGTTGAGGTCATGAGTTGGACACTTGAAAAGAAGGTCATTGTACCTATCCCAAGATTGGTACAATGATTCGTCACCATCCTATTTAAAATTATGGATTTCTTCAAGCTGTTGAGCCATCCTTGAAGGAGGGCAATACCTTTCGATGAACTTTTTCTTCAGCAATGCCCAAGTATTAATGGTTCCCACAGGCAACCTATCAATCCATCTTTTAGCAGCACCAGTAAAAGTCATGGGAAAGACTCTAAGCATCATCGCATCGTAAGACACTCCAGGAATCTTGAATAGACTGATAATGCAGAGAACACTTTTAATGTGTTCGTGAGCATCTTCGGTCTTTGCTACTAAAAAGGGGTCTATCCGTAACTTCCTTATGAACTGGTTCTTGATCTCGAATTAAACCTCCGCTCCAATAGCTGGCCTAACCAAACCAGGCCCTTGTTCATCACGTGTAAGAGCTAGGTACTCCTCGAGAGTGAGAGTATCGATGTCAATATCACCGATAATTCCTGAAACTAGAATAGAAATCGTGGGTACTGAAAGTAAAATTTAAAATGCAAAACTTAAATAAAATCCTAATAGCTCCCCGACAGCAGCGCCAAAAACTTGATTCAGGATTTACCGACCAAGTTTTATATTTATAATAGTCTCGTCTACCTAAGGTCTACCTTATGCACTATCGGGCAGTGTACCCGGTCATGTGAGGTATAGCTAGATGGTAAAGCCGAGGTCGTCCCAAGAGCTAAGGGGCGGAAAATATCTAAGTTTTAATGTCACTAAATAAAAGGGGGTTTTATAATGATTGAAGTATTTAAACTAAATACAATAATTAAAAAATAAAGCAAATAACAAGTAAAGGAAAATCAGTAGGAAAAAGTAGTGTTAATCTAATTACTACTCTTGTTATTAACATTACAAGTTTTCTAATAGTGCATCCTATCGTTTTATCTGGGGGTTCAATTCAATAGACTCAGATGGTCAAATCGCCCATCCTATCCAACTCCTCACCCTATTCTTCTAAATCGATTGAAAGAGTTCGCTGGCGCGAAGTGCAAGAGTCCTTGAGCACCGCTACTAACTTAGACTAGTCTAGTAGGATGTGCTGTCACTTACAGCTCCCTTCTAACTCCTTTAGCACATCTATTAGGTAGGTGATCCTATGGATAATTCGCATATGTATGGCAATGGAAGTGTCTACGGTTCATCTTAACCATTACCAAGTCACACCTTCTAATGAAATGCGAATTGGTCACATTGTACATTCCCCTCAAAGGACTACCAAATATCAACCCCTCTAAAGCATAGAGTCTCCTAAGACTAGCTAAGAAAGTATACAAATAAAACAACTAAAGATGCGAGAAAACTAAATCATATTAATAAAAATTTCATAATAAGGCAAACACCAAGAGGTGTTAAGCCACTCATGTTCATAAATACAGGAAAACAAGTGTTTAACATAACAAATGTATACATTGAATAGATACAAATGTAATGAATGAATAAACTTATGATTATAGCGTGAATTCTCCCTTGGAATGGACTTTTATGCTGATAGAAATTCGTTCCTCTTGCTCCCTGAATTCCTCCTGACTTCTATATAGTGAAAAGTGTATGTAAAAACTCGGAATTAGGGCTGGTATTTATAGGCCCGGCTTTGCTACGGCGTAGCTCTAGGGTTGGCTATGCCGTAGTCTTCGTTAATATCATCTATGCCATAGCTTGATCAAGTGCTACAGCCGTAGTTTCTTCAGCTGTCACATCTACGGCATAGTTGTATAGGGAACTACGTTGTAACTTCCTTTTTGTCCTCGAAAGTTCTCTGCTGCTTGATTTTGATGTGTACGCCGTAGGTGGAGAGAGGCTACTTCGTAGAATGCTTTGATGTGCTACTACGCCATAGTTAAGGTTGGGGCTACGTCGTAGTCTTCATAGATGAGTGCTACGGCATAGGTAGATGGAACATCTACGCCGTAGTTAGTGCAAAAGCTGCATACTTTAATAATTTTTGTACGCGTCTTTTCGTTCCTTTGCTCATTTTTTCCCTGAAAACATAATATAAACAAATAAGAGTATATATCCTAACATATTAACATAAAAGATGAGCACTCAAGGGGGAAATTAACGATAAAATATGGGATCTATTTGATGTTATCAGTTGCAAATGGTGTGCATGTTAGTTTAAGAATGATCTATCATTCTTATAGTGGTTTCTTGTAAGTGTCCTAAGGGACTGAGATGAGGGAAGTCATCCTCATCCTTTGTACTTCAATGTTTTTGGTGTAATGCATTTTACCAGGGTGAAAAATCCTTTTTACCGAAAAAAAATACTAACCAATCACTACTGAAATTACACAATCAAATGAAGTGTAAACTATACGAGTTTACACAATGCTAAGCTAACAAGACTTGTAACTTTCGGATGAAATTGTGATCTTCTTTGCTACAAAAGATCTCATACAAACGAAATGTTACTAAGTTAGATGAATAAAATGAGAATGTATGTGTAAATTATGATGGCAAGTGATAATCAAAACACAAAGTGTGGCTTGCTCTTTATAGGAAAAAGTTGCAAGCAGGCCACGGATACAACGGAACCCTTTTGAGGGTTCCATCCGTTGTCCCTAAAGGTTCTGCCACCCTTGTTAGGAAAGATCTCAAAAAATCTTTCCAAATCTATCCAAGAGATTTACCAAATCTCTCTTGGGTACATTGAGTGAGAACATTTCCAAAATATACATGAGATCTAAAATAGTCAACTGTAAGATATTGGAAATCTTTCCAAGATTATAAATGTTGCATGCCATGATGTCATACTAAGAGTTTCCATTTTTAGTATTATTATGAAAATGAAGGTTAACTTGTAAAATGCAAATGTGAAATGTAAGTTGTAGCAAAATGTGATGTTTACTTTTGAAATAAAGGTTTATATATGAAAGACTTAAACTATAATTATGTTTGCTAAAAATAAAGTTTACACTTTGTCGTTAACAAAATTTAGCAAAGATCGTAATATAAAAATAACGTTTTAGACGATATTTGTATTAACAATCTCCCCCTTTTTGTTGAGGACAAAACATAAATTTTATTTTTAAGCAAACTAATAATTATAGTGTTAACGTCTTAAAATATATATTAAACTTGTTTTTATTCTCATTTTACTATATAGTGATAAATAAAAGTGAGTTGAAGTTTAATATATTTTCTCCCCCTTTTTGTCGAAAAAAAATAGAGTCATGTAGCGGAAATGTGGTGCAAGCCATTGCTCCTCCTTGGTCAATACTCCCCCTAAATGGAGTGACAAGTAAGGATACATAGATTTTGATCCTACAAAAAAGAGTTAGTTGTCGAAATAGACAAGTATATAATGTCAACCAATCACAAGTCATGAGAGTATAATCCATTGAATCACAATCACAACGTAAGAAAATCAACCAACAATGCAAAATAATGAAGAGAACACATTCCATTCCATGTAAAATTTTGACTTTCACAAAAGTCAAAAGACAAGAAAAGGAAGCCCTACTTCTAAAAAGAAAAAGAAATGAAAAAAGGAAAAATAATTAAGAAATAAAATCCTACATCTATAAAAGGAAACACCAACAAAGTCCTTAGAAAACTATCCTCCTAAAGCTAGTCCTACGGGTGGGTAGGATAAGAAAGGGCGTTTAGGCGTTCAAGGATATGTTGGAGGACAAAACGGGTTTCCTCTTGGACTTGGTGAAACATGATTTTAATGCTTTCACATATTTTCGCCGTTCTCTCACATTGAGAGAAACCATGGTGAGGGTTGGGTAGGAGAGGGTCATTTATTTTTGGTGATGGAATGGTGGTAGTTGGTTGCTTTGATGTTGGCTTAGCAACGGATGAGAGCAATGTTGTTTGAAATTCCATGGCTTGGTGTAGGTGTGAGTCTACTATGCTTTTGAAGGCATAGAGATTGTCGAGGCGATCATTATCTCCTCGTGAGTGTTTGGAGGTTTGTTCTACAACAAAGCCTTGATTTCATCATATGAGGGAAAGATAAACTCAAAGTGTTGGGATTGGCATTGAGATGGTGGTTGAGACTCATAAGATGAAGGTTGATCATGGTGTTGGAAGTTTAGTTCTCCATACAAAGGACCATGGATTTTTTTGTAGATTGATTGAATTGTTGGAAAATTTAGTGCACTTGAGGGATTAATTCACACATGGTAATGGGTTTGGAGGTATAGAGAGTACACCCATTTGGTCACTGAATCCCCTGACTCAATAGTGGTTATGCTAGTGTGAATATGTTTCTGCTAGTATGAATCTGTTTCTACTGATTTGATTCTACTGCTAGTATGGATTCTGCTGATAGTAGATTCTGCTAGTAGAATTCTGCTGCTAGTGGAATTCTGCTGCTAGTAGATTCTGCTGCTAGAATGATTCTGCTGATGGCATCAGTTTATTCTGCTGCTCGTTTTTAACCACTGATTCCTACTATTATGGAAAGTATTATGATATAATTAATGGGCCGTTAATTATACATAATTCCATTGGGCTAGGGTTTGAGTATTCTCTATTATAAATAGAGGTCATAATATATCTGCATGGATATACAATTATCAACAAAAACCCTAAACACTTCAATACAATTCTTTTCTTGATTTGCGCCTAAAACAAGAACATCACTTGGTCTTATCCCATAGAGATATTCGTGTAACCCAGACATAGGGTCGAAAAGTTTCTATTGGAAAGTGATACCACGATTTCAAGTGAATATCCGGTACCTTATTTATTATATTTACCCTAATTTGGGAACACTCAAACACATATTAACCAACATGAAACAACAATGGTTTTGGTTGGGATGGTTCTTTTTGTGGTGGCGGTTCTTGTTCAAACGGCTAACTGAGCTCAAAATATTCCCATGGTTGATGGTTTGCCATTCGCTCAATAGAGCCAAACGAAGGCAATGATGGTGGGTTGGTTGATCTAGGTGGAAGATCATCTAAGTCTTGCAAGAAAGGATGTGGTGATGTTGGTGGAGTGCCAAAAAGTTCCATTGGTTCAAGCTTTGGTGATTTGGGTGGTGATAGAGATTTGGATGGTTGAGTTGGAGCTTGTGGTGGAGTTGGATCAATGGGTATTTTTGTTGGTGACTAGATCACATTTTGAAGCCTTAGTGATGGTGTAGGAGTGCCAAGGTTGAGAAAGTTTCATCCTTGATAGGTGAAGAGATTATGAGTGATGATTCATCCGAAGATGAAAAGCTTAAGTTGATTGTGGTGTTGAAACAACATGGTTTGACACTAATATGGGTGGTTCTCCTAATGGGTCTTGATGGTAGAGAGGAGTTGGTTGACTTTGTAATTGTCAAATATGGTGGGTTAGAAGCTAATGATCAGAGATTGTGATGGTGATGGTGTGATTTGGAAGTGTTCTAAGATGGTCAAATTTATAGAGTTGAAGAAATGTTGAAAGGAGTGTTGGATTTGATGTTCTTCCATACATATTTTGAGGTTTCTAATGATTTGGATGGTTTATGAAGGTTGTCAAATCATTGGAAGTCAATCCAATGGAAATTGGTGGAGTAAGAAGACAAATGTACGCACTAAATGCTATGTGGACATGTAAAATGATTTGAATCAGATGTTCCGCGTATTCCAAGGAACCTTTTAGAGGGTTCCTTTCTTTATGTAGTAGGGTTCATTGAGTTAGTTATGGTTAAATTTGATTTTTGGCGGGAAGCGGTTTCCTATTGGTTCTAGTGACTAAAAATGGTTCTAATGCACTTAACAAATAATATGAAAATGTGTTTCTAACTAAAAAGGATGGTTTGGTGTTGTGTAAAAGTCGAAATTTTGAAAAATTGAAAAAATCTCTGCAGGTGCTGGCGGAACAAATTGAATACACGGTCGAAACCCTAAATTTGGTTTTGCCTGGTCCATTGGGCCAAAACTGGGGTTACCCAGAAAATACACTGGCGGAACCCTAAATTTGGTTCCGCCAGACCCGCCACACCATAATTCGAGACAGACCAATATTTTGAGTGTCGTAACGGTTTCCAAATTTTCCAAAAAATTCCTAAAACACAAACTTAATACTATATCTGATTAGGAAATGACAAAATTGAATATAGAAACACTCTTACCAATAGACTTTGATAGTGGGCTAGCAAATTTCAATATACTTACTGAAATTTTTCAAATAGTTGAAAATTTGACAACATCCCAAATGTTGTCCACCTGCATAATCGTTAGTTCATACATGCTCTAAACATAACTAAATATTCATACGAATACATAAATCCATAAAACATAGTGTTTAAACAACCAAAATTTTCAAATGACACCTAGTGCCAAACACCCCCTAAACTCGTAGTCATTGATGACCCATCTTCTTGTTGAGCTTGCCAAGGAACCTCCCAAAGCAGTTAAACATCCCCTTCGTTTGCTTGAAATCCTCGAGCTCATTCGGAATATTTGGAATCTGTGAAAGGTATTCTAGAGGTGGTATCCTAGATTAGGGCAAGCCGTCATCTTCACTCATTGATGATGATGATGAGGAAGAAGGAGGATGAGGGCGTTTCCCTTGAGTTTTGGCAACTCTCTTATCACTCAATGGAACAAAGATATGTGACACGAGAGAGTACTCTAGGTGAAGATCTCGAGAGGTAGGAGGAATGGGAGCAAATTGTCTATAGAGACGAGTCAAGAGCATTCCATCCTTTTGGCTATGTAATAAGCCAAATTGAAAGGTTAACGCATGGAGACAGAGTAGAGCATGTAGCACAGGAAAATGTTGATATGATCCCTATTTCCTATGGGGCTAATGACATTGGCTCTAAGGACTTCTTCCCATTTCTTGAATTGAGGCTTAAGCTTATTGAGTTCCATACCATCAGGGTCCTTATCAACCTCATTCCCTGAACGAGTTCTCCTAGTGGCGGAAGTTCTAACAAAGAGATGATCACGGATGACATCCTTGGATACAAGAGGAGTATCATAAGGATGAATGCAGTCAATAACCGAGTCAAGAGTTTTGAGTGAGTATTTGTCCGAATAAAGACAAGTCCCATAGTTTGGAACACCTAGAACTTGAGCAAAGTCATTGAGAGTGATATTATAGGAGTGACCACTAGCCATGAAAGACAAGCCCATAAGACCATCATCATTGGTGTGGAGAGTGATGGAAGCATAGAACTCAAGAATAAACCTAGGACAAATAGGCTCATCAATATCTAGAAGGCAATCAAAGTGGATGTCGGCAAGCTCCCTACGAATATTGGTGTTTTCTAGGAAAGAGGGGTCAATGGTCCTACCCTCATGGACATAACGTTTTTCTAAGGCCTTAAAGATTTGTACTTGAGCGGGGGTTAAACCTTTGGTTTTTTTTGGTGTTTTGGAATGTACATAAGGGTGTCCTTGTGATCATAGTGAGTTGCGGGAGGGATGATGATTCCTAGAAACATAAATATCACATTATAGTCTAAGTAAATGACTATTATACTTCAGATGTTCTAGTGTGTGCCTATATGTAAACAATGTGGATGTGTGGTTATCTTGACTCATTTTTAATGGTCAAAACGTTTTATAATGCAAAATTTTGTTATAAAACTAAAGATAACCCAAGCGCTCCTAGTCGTGAGAAGTATTTTTGCAAAAGTTTTACATGGGGTGTGTGAAAACCATGACAATGTTCTACAAGATGCAATTCCTAACTATAAGAAACATAATAAGTTTAGTTTACAGCCAATACTCTACATGATTTTGTTAAGTTTAATGCATAACCACAAGTTTTTGATTTTGTGCATAAATAGAATTCCTAGACACAGATCATGTAGGGATCTATGCCTTGATAGATCACGAGCCAATAGATCGTTAGCCAACTAATGTAATCACTAGTAAGACTAAGTTAGATAATCTCTGTGAGCTTGTAATTATTGCGGAATATAAAAACAAACTTATACTAAACTTGATCCTCTATGGATCGATAAACTTTTACTAATAATGTTATAAAAACTTGTACGTATTACAATAACCTAGGGTTCTGATGAGGCGAAAAATGAACCACTTTTAGGGGGTTATTTAAGCCCGGAATTGAATTTATTTGATCAAATATTGCCCTAAATCGTTCCTTTTGTGATTTTAGGTACTTTGGGAGTGAAATCTGGAAAAGGAAGCAATTCGGACGTTTTTGGAGCATAAAAGTGAAGAAAACGCCAAAGTCTTAATTTTCCTTGCTGGGAACAGTAGGTGACGGCGTCAAGAGCAACACCCTGACGGCGTCAAGAGTAAATTCCATGACGACCCAGTACATAATGGACGGCGTCACGAAGTAGGGCGTCAAGAGTAAAATTCATGACGGCCTGGAAATGCTAACACATGACGGCGTCAAAAGTAGATCAAGGCAATCCAAGAAATATTTTGGCGGCGAGGTGACGGCGTCACAAGCTTTGTCTTGACGTCATCAGACCCTATTTCCTATATATAGTTTTCTAATTTTGACATTAAAAAGAGAGAAGTTTTGGAGAAACCCTAAGTACGAATTTGGTGCGAATTTTACAGGTTTTTCAAGGGTTATAAGCCCTTGATACCTTTCATGTGTAATTGAGATAAGTATTCTTTTAATTCAATCAATATGTCTATGTGTTGGTTGTCTATATCTTGTTCTTGTCTTAATTCCATCATGCTAGGCTAGATCTATCTTGTGTTTGCTTGGATCTAATGAAACCTAGATGTTAATTATGTGTTGATTACTTGTTTATATTTGTATTGGATGAATGAATTCGATGTTAGGCTTAAGAAAACTGGCAGACTTCCAATTGGTAACATGCTTGAACGTCTTAGGAAACATGAACTGATGTGCACTAGGTTTTATTGGTTGTATTTAATGCATGAGCCACTGTTTATAATCCCTATGGTTGTGCTGGGCATGGTATAGGAGGAGATAAGAGCTCATAGGATTGGGGAGTTAAGTGCGCCACCCCATGAATGGTATTAAGGAATACAATATGTCATCCATGCAACTATAACGAGTAATTAACATGTAAAAGATGTCTAGGGAGTAGTGAAATCTAAGTAAACACATTTTCTCCACTTATTGCTCACAACCTTAGTATAATTTAGTTTATTTTCATTTCTAGTATTTTATTTTGATTGTATCTTTAGTATTGGGTTAGTTGACTAGCAACTAATTCCGCCCAAATCCTTCAAACCCGAGATTTTTACATGCTTTCTAAAAAATATAAAAATACAAAAAGAATCATCCCTCACCTTTAGAACTAGTTTTTAGGTTTTCTAATCCTAGCGACACTATTCCTAGCTAAACGATCAATCCCCCGGTACTTGTCACTATACTATACTATAACAATCAGGTACACTGCCTGGTGGGGGTTGTAAGCTTCTCAAGATCCCTTGAGAGGTAAAGCCTGGTGCGATTCCCACGTATCAAGTTTTTGACGCCGCAGCCCGGGGAATAGTTATTGTCTAGGTTAGATTTTATTTTTATTTTTAGGTCTTCTTTAGTCTATCTTATTTCTTTGTGTTTTTGTTCGTAACTCTTCACCACCCGACATCATGGACAACGGGAACATCTTTGAACCCGTCATCCCACTACAACAAAACCCACCACTAGTACCCCTTAGGCCCCGAACCTTAGGAGAGTATTCCCGACCTAGCCACCAAGGCTACCGAAACACCATTGAGCTCACTGGAGCCAATGTGACCCCCTTGCGATCCGACACCATTCGGTTGGTTTAAAGCGGATGTGCATTCCATGGACTTTGTTCCGAAGATCCAAACCAACATCTTAAGGACTTCCTCAAAATCGTAGATTCCATAGACCTAAGTGTTGAAACTAGAGAGACAACCCGATTACGCCTATTCCAATTCTCTCTACGGGATCAAGCTAGTCAATGGCTTGAGCGTTTACCCGCGGGATCCATCACCACATGGGATGATCTCACCACTCGTTTCCTTGCTCAATTTTTCCCACCGGGGAGAACTACTAAGCTTAGAAATGACATCTTGATGTTCCAACAACGTCAAAATGAATCTCTTTATGAAGCATGGACTCGTTTCAAGGACTTACTCCAAAAAGTCCCTCATCATGGCATAGATCTTTGGCTCCAAGTCCAAATTTTTTATGACCATATCGATATCTCCACGAGGCGAGCCATTGACCAATCGGCCGGTGGTAAGCTACGTGATCTAAGTGCGGAACAATCATGGGAACTCATAGAAGATCTTGCTCTCTATGACAACGAAAGTTGGAATGATCCCCGTGATTTGAACAAAACGGGCAAGGCAATATCTTTGCCTTCGAACAATTCTAGCACTCCCGACCGTAGGATCATGGAACTTGAGGACCAAGTCAAGTTTCTCATGAAATCTTACGAAGCTCCTAAACCTTCAAGCCAAGTGAACAAAATCACTTCTTCATGCGAATTATGTAGTGGTCCCCATGACACTCGTGATTGTGTGGAACTCCCCGGAACAGCTTTTGCGGACTACGCATCCACGCGTACCGACGAAGCGGAAGATAAGTGGTACACTTTCAAGCCCGAGCCAAACACTTACGGTGATTCATACAACCCCTCTTGGAAAAATCACCCAAACCTTAGGTGGAAACAAAATCAACCCAATTCTTCCAATCCGCCTAATCGTTACCAACCAAACGGTCCACCCCCCAACCGTACTTTCAACAACAATCCTTTTAACAACTATGGTAGTACCAACAATCTTGAAGGATTGATGTCAAAGTTTATGGCATCTCAAGAGGCTCGCATAGCTAGGTTTGAAACCGAATTCAACCAACAACAAACGGAGATGACCAACAAGATTGATAACTTGTTGAAAGCCCTCAACCACCAAGCGTTAGTCACACCTAGGAAGGACACTAGGGTCACCAATAACGGAATCCAAATTAAGGACCCCTCATCGTCCAAACATGTCCACTTTGTCAATGTTGTCACCATTAAGCCAATAGATAAGGAGATAGAAGAGAGTGACAAGGATGAAGTTAGAGTAGAAGCCGAGACTAAGGATGAGAGTAGGGAAGTTGAGGTTAATAGGATAGAGGAATTAGAGGAGGTAGAGCCTATAGAAAAGTACTGTGATAAGTTGCCCACCAAGGAAGAACGGGAATACCATAAGGATTTATTCGATAGTCCCGAGAGACCATATATCCTTGGCACCCCCCTTATCAAAATGGGAGACCCCTTTAACATTAACATACCATGCAATATCGGGCACATGCATATATGGAAAGCTTACATCGACCCTAGATCCCCCGTGAACATCATGACTAGGACTTATTACAATTGGGTGATGAAGAAGCAACTTAATTTTAAGATGATGCCTAATAAGAATCTGATAAGTAATTTTGCAGGAAGAGTGAAGGGATTGCATGTGATTATAGGTAATCTCACCTATGAGATCGATTTTATGATAGCGGAAGACACTCGTCCGGTGATAGATGATTGCCTAAGCCAAGTAATATTTGGAAAACCATTTGTTGAGGCCACTACGATGAGTTATGATCTGACTTTAGGGATAGTTAGATTCAAGGAAGAGAATGATGAGGTTGCCTATCAAATGCCCTACAAGATTGAGCAATACCGCCTTCTCTCTAATTTCGAAAAAGAACACAAGCAAGCGGCTTATTATAGGAATGAGGAGGATAGACGTAGAGGAGTAGAGTATGTAAAGAATAGGATGATTGGTTTCTACAAAGAATGCTTGCAACTAGGTCCGGAATACAAAACTGGTCTAGAAGACGACCTAGAGAGTGCAACCAATGATGAGGTCACGTAGTAACCCATGACCTTGAGTCTAGCTACAAGACTCGTAAATAAAGAAAAGCGCTTCTTGGGAGGCAACCCATGTTTTGTGTGATTTTATTTTGTTTGTTTGTATTTGCTTCCGTATGCATGCTTTGTTTTTATTTTTGGTAGATCATGTTTCTAAACTAAATAGTGGAAATACTTTACTTTGTTGTTTTGGCCTAGTCTTAACTCCACCTAGAAGTATTTTTGCAAAAGATAAGTGTAAGGGGAAACCCCAAATATGTTTTTAAGAAACAAACCGATCATGATTCTCCACAATATTAAATAAACATGTGTATTCGTATTTGTTAGAGTCAAATGCTTGTATTGAGTCATAATGAAGTTTTGCAGGACTTTCCAGGAAGTAGGACCAAGTTTTTCCAGAAATTTTCCGGAAACATAACATAAGAATTTCTGCAGGTCACTTCTGACGGCGTCATGAGTTAACTTTTGACGGCGTCACGTGTAAAAATCTGGAAATTTTACCGGTTTTGTTTTTCTAACGGAGTCTTATGGTTTTTGTGAATTATTAAATTTTATAATCTCCAGGAAATCTGCAAACTTCATTCCACAAGCATTATATCTTATCTTATTTTCTTGGATTTAGTAACTTATATAGGATGCCGCCGATTTTACGCGAGGTTGTTTTTGTCTATTTTTTCAGGATTTACAGGTTATGTATGACAAGAAGATGATTTATATTCTGGAAGGGAAGCTTTGATTGTTCATTTTCTTGGAGGAAGATTTAACCTGGCCACCTTATTATCCATACGAGCGAATCAGGGGAGTATTTGATTTCATTCTTTTTACTTTTTAACTTTTACATTCTTTACTTGAACATTGGGGACAATGTTCATCTTAAGTGTAAGGGGAGGGTAAAAAGATGATACCTTACATGTACACTTTCGCTTGAGTTCGTTTTGTTTAATGGTAGATGTGTAATAAAACTATGAGAAATACTTGTTAGTGCAATTTTAGGGCCAAATTTAAATTTTTTTTACAACATTTAGGAGTGAAACTTTAGCCATAACAAGCGTCTCATGGATAGGAGATTGTATGACTAGCACATAACCGTACTTTCAGAAAAATTTTCCACTCAAATATGTGAGGTTTGCCTTTAGATTTGATGGGAAAAGCATTTACTATTAGTGCTTATGAGTGTACCGGTAGCATTTAGATTCTAGAACTTGCGTTAGTGATGCATCCCGAGACCGCTAGTGAGACTACATTCGTGTGGTAGGATTTAGTACATGATTAGAGGCATTAGGATCACCCTTGTGTTAAACCCATATCATAATTACTTGACCATTTAAGTCATAATACTTGGCTAGTTAAGTCAACTAATTTTTCCCACACCTTAGCGTTGTACTCATTTTTAGTACACGAAACCCCTAGTACACCCCTCCGAGCCTATCTTTTCGTTTCTAACTTTAAGCATCTTACTTAAAGGAAGAATTTGTTACACCCCACTTAAATGTACACCCAAATCGCCTTAGCCTTCCGTGTATGCGCTCATTTTTAGTGCATTATTCTTATTTGTTAAACCCTAAGTTAAGTATCTAATTGATTACATGGTTGCTAAGTCAACTCACATCCTTGTACATATTGTTTTGGGACAATTGGGACTCATGGGTAAAGTACTTATTTTATGGAGTAATGGGGAAGAACATCATATATTACCCCCATATGTGCGTTAATCTTAAAAGTACTCCAAGTGTTTTGATTTTCTTAATTCGAGTCATTAGATTAATTTATTGTAAAGTATGTAAAGATTCAAGTGTAAGGGGAATGTTCATTCCCTATGATGTATTATTTTGGATGGTAGGGTAAGAGTGTATGCAATGCAATGCAACGCAAAAAAAAAAAAAAAAAAAAAAAAAAAAAAAAAAAAAAAAAAAAAATCGAAAAAATTAAGAAAAAGAAAAAAAAAGAGAAAAAAAACATACGGACTACCATCCCTTTTCATTCTATGTTCATTTTATGTTTTTGTTATTTTTCAATTATTAGCTTAAGTCGAGTCGAGTCTTGGCTTAGCAACGCCATATTGTACATGTAATTAACCAAGATTGTTAACTCGCCACCAGTAAAACTTCTTTATCCAACAAAACCGTGTATTTCATATCCCTACACCTAACGTTGCAACCCTTTAAAAGACCTCTTTGATAGTTTATCCTAGGTGCTTACGCCATGTGGTGGAGGTTTGATCCTTTCCCAAGCCTATGGTAATCTATTTTGCTATGACAGGTAGTGAGAGATATCTTCCGTTTTCATATTGTAATTTATACTTTATTACACCCGAGAGATGTGAGTATCTAAACACTATTTGTGAGGTGCTAGTGTATGACCTCCGTGCTTATCTATTGGTCTTTAGTGGAACGATTATTTGTTGTAATTACTTTTATATTAGTGTTAAATGACCTCTAACTTGTATTTTGAGTAAAATAAAAGCGCATTTGCTTGAGGACAAGCAAATCTCAAGTGTAAGGGCATATGATGAGGCGAAAAATGAACCACTTTTAGGGGGTCATTTAAGCCCCGGAATTGAATTTATTTGATCAAATATTGCCCTAAATTGTTCCTTTTGTGATTTTAGGTACTTTGGGAGTGAAATCTAGAAAAGGAAGCAATTCGGACGTTTTTGGAGCATAAAAGTGAAGAAAACGCCAAAGTCTTAATTTTCCTTGCTAGGAACAGTAGGTGACGGCGTCAAGAGCAACACCCTGACGGCGTCAAGAGTAAATTCCATGAAGACCCAGTACATAATGGACGGCGTCACGAAGTAGGGCGTCAAGAGTAAAATTCATGACGGCCTGGAAATGCTAACACATGACGGCGTCAAAAGTAGATCAAGGCAGTCCGAGAAATATTTTGGCGGCGAGGTGACGGCGTCACAAGCTTTGTCTTGACGCCGTCAGACCCTATTTCCTATATATAGTTTTCTAATTTTCACATTAAAAAGAGAGAAGTTTTGGAGAAACCCTAAGTACGAACTTGGTGCGAATTTTACAGGTTTTTCAAGGGTTCTAAGCCCTTGATACCTTTCATGTGTAATTGAGATAAGTATTCTTTTAATTCAATCAATATGTCTATGTGTTGGTTGTCTATATCTTGTTCTTGTCTTAATTCCATTATGCTAGGCTAGATCTATCTTGTGTTTGCTAGGATCTAATGAAACGTAGATGTTAATTATGTGTTGATTACTTGTTTATATTTGTATTGGATGAATGAATTCGATGTTAGGCTTAAGAAAACTGGCAGACTTCCAATTGGTAACATGCTTGAACGTCTTAGGAAACATGAACTGATGTGCACTAGGTTTTATTGGTTATATTTAATGCATGAGCCACTGTTTATAATCCCTATGGTTGTGCTGGGCATGGTATAGGAGGAGATAAGAGCTCATAGGATTGGGGAGTTAAGTGCACCACCCCATGAATGGTATTAAGGAATACAATCCGTCATCCATGCAACTATAACAAGTAATTAACATGTAAAAGATGTCTAGGGAGTAGTGAAATCTAAGTAAACACATTTTCTCCACTTATTGCTCACAACCATAGTATAATTTAGTTTATTTTCATTTTTAGTATTTTATTTTGATTGCATCTTTAGTATTGGGTTAGTTGACTAGCAACTAATTCCGCCCAAATCCTTCAAACCCGAGATTTTTACTTGCTTTCTAAAAAATATAAAAATACAAAAAGAATCATCCCTCACCTTTAGAACTAGTATTTAGGTTTTCTAATCCTAGCGACACTATTCCTAGCTGAACGATCAATCCCCCGGTACTTGTCACTATACTATACTACAACGATCAGGTACACTGCCTGGTGGGGATTGTAAGCTTCTCAAGATCCCTTGAGAGGTAAAGCCTGGTGCGATTCCCACGTATCAGGTTCCTTATATACTAGTGGAAACCCTAACCTTTCTTACAAGAAACGAATAATGATAAACTAATAAAAGATATTCTACATATCTTGTCCTAAAATACATAAGTTCTATCCACGGTTAAACTCTATCCGTAGGATCTCTATACGTCCGCAGGAACCAGTCATTAGCAGAAAGTTGCTAAGCCTTCCGCAGGAGCCTGTCAGCAGTATCAATCAGTAGTATCTTCAATAATTCCTTATAATCCTCCCCTAATCTTGAATTTGACACAGTTAAGTTCAAGATTTCCTGATAGATCGCCAATAAAACAAACTAGAGGATTAAGGATAAACATCAGCAGCAAAGAATCTTCATAAATAGAATCTCTATGATCAGCAAATATTTGAAAACACCATTCTTTGCAGCAACACAAGACTAAATGTACATCAAAACAGATAAGTTTCATACTATTCTCATCACATCCATGTGCGTTAACTCCTGTGAGAGGTGAATCATTGAAAATAATGGATTTGATGTCTCTTTACCAATAGCCATCACTACTAGAGTAGCCAAGTGTTCTAAGGTACACTGATAACCACATGATTTTTAGCAAATCATCAGCTATAAACGGATTTGAGATGTCTTTACCTGTAGCCGTTTGCTCAGGACTAGTCAATTATTGATGAAAATCATCTTGGTCAATTGAATACCAAATATGGTTTTCCACTGCCTTTACCACAAGCCATATACATGTGGGCTAGCCAATTATTTGGAATCCATAAAGGAAAAATCCATGGTCAATTGACAACCATTTGAACAACTCAGCAATAAAGCATTGGTGAGTTAAAAACCCTATGATTTTGAGCAAACCATTACAGCTATCAACAGATTTGATGAGTCTTTACCAAAGCTGTACCCTTTGGACTAGCCAACTTTTTGATGGAATAATCAACATCAGGCAAGTTGATGACCAGAAAGAGTGTGATAAGAATCAACACTAAACCTGCATACAACATACACAAAACTATACAAATATGTTAGTTTTTTTTTTGTTTTATTATTATTATTATTTTTTTTTTCAACTAAAATAAAAATATATAACAAAAGACTATACCAAGACCAGCTCATTGCAGATATGAATCCATTTGAATGCCATGCTTGGTTGCCAGTTCCTTCTTAGTCAAGATACTTCTTTTGATGAACCTTACCAATTGTTCAGCAAGATGAAGATCATTTTCAGTCATATCCAAAGGAACAGATAGCTTTGTCTCCAGCATGAGATTCATTACTTCCTTTGTGATTGGATAAAGAACATCAGCCCAGCAGTATAAGGTCTTACTAGTGGTTGTAACAATCATATGAACATTAGGAAGTGGAAAGAACTTCCAATAGTCAACCACCCAAGTCTTTTGACCTTTCCATACTTGAAACCTTACACCAGAATCACCTTTATAAGAATCACACAGAATCTGCAAATCTCCCATCAAATACATTCCAATGTCATCAGGGGAATGAGTTTGATAGTACTTGGTAACCCAATCATAAACTGAGAGAAGATCTTGCTTGTCCACCATATGTAAGATCTGGCTTAGAAACAAGAATGTCTTGGTAGTTCCATCTTGTCTAGTTATGACATTCACTTTACCTTAACCAAGCTCAGTATCAACCAGTTCCCACTTCACAATTTTCTCCCAAACAACAGGGTCTTGACCATCATCAGAAGCATAATCAAGGAAAGTAGTACTATCCTCTAAAGGAATATCTTTTGAAGCCTTCCTCTTGATAGCTTTAGTCTTCCTCCTAGTGCCAGTAGTAACAGGAATAGAAGAACCATCAGCAGGTTCTTCTTTAGGGACTTGTTTGGAAGTATCAGCAGGAACATCTGCAGAAGCATCATCATCAGGTAATTCTATTGGAGCATCTGCTGAAGCATCATGTGGAACATCATGTGAAGCTTCAGTAGTATCTGGTTGAGATTCAGCAATGTCATGATGATAATCATCAGGAGTATCATCCTTATGAAGCAACACTGAAGGAGAATGTACTTTCTCCTGACCACCATGAAATGACCCAATGGACTCTGCAGGCTGATCAGCAATATCATTAAGCCTGGTTCTCTTAGCAACAGGCTCATCCAAAAGTCTACCTTTAAACACCAGAACATCTTGGACATTTATACCAGATGAATGAAGATTGGAAATAATCTTATCATAGTAGGAGGTAAGCTGGGTATCAGAAAATCCCCAAACCCTCTTTTGAGTCCATCCTGACACAAACATAGAGCATCCCTGATTCTTCACAAAATTCCTCATGTATTTCTTTATTTCAGCCTTTGTCCAAGGCCTTTCCCTTTGATGCTTAGCGTTCATCTCTGCCTCCTGTTGTCTCTGCAACCTTCCTCTTTCAACCATCATCTAAACAAAAATAGGATTATCAACTCCAAGTACAGAGTCACCCAAATTAGGCTTAGAAGCAGCTTGTTCAGCCAAATTATCCCATTGTGCTGCAGAAAGATTCTTTGCTATCTCATCTAGTTCCTTTTGTCTTTCAGCAGGCAAGGTGTTAGTAATTTGAGTGCCCATCTTATCCAAATCATCTTGAATTTTCCTAGCAAGTGCTTCTGAGGCTTTCAAATCGAATTGAACTTTAGTAGCTGCAGCATCTTCTTGAGCTTGCAAATGTGCAGCAGCAATCTTACTAAGTTTTTCATTAGCAAGTTCCACCTTGGATTTTACTCTGGAAGGAATGTCTTGATCAATCAATATGGACTTTCCTTTGTCTTTCTTCTCAGGAGGAACAACAATCTTATCAGGAGAATCATGAGGGAGATCAGCTTGGATATCGGCTAATGAAGCATGAGTGCCCACTTCTGGCATAGTAGTAGAAAAAGATTCCTTTATATGAACATCAGCAGAAGTCTTCTTTCTAGAAGCATCAGCAGGCTTCTTATCAGCAGAATGCTTTCTCCTGACATAAATGACTCTGGAACCCTTTGAAACACTTGCATTATCAGTATGAATAACATCAGCAGTTGGAGCAACCTCAACAGTTGGAGCAACATCATCTGTAGAATGAATAGATGGTGCAGGCCTGGCATCAGCAACATTCTTCTGAACACTCTCCAATGTAGTAGCAGCAAGAAGTTCAAGGCCTTCCAAGTCAATGTTGTCAGATGCTTTAGTAGATTCCTCATCTGATTCATACACCACACCTTGTCTCTTCTTTTGCTTAAGCTTAGCCTCCAACTTCTTAACTCGTCCAATGAGAGTCAGAACAGCATTGCTAAGATTCTTTTTGGTGAAGTTCAGATCATTCTCCAACTTGTCCACCTTAGTAACATACCTGTTCAACAAAGCAGATACAGAAGTGAGAGTAATAGGACCTTCAGCTCCACCAACAGGGATATCTATGGTATTAGAAGCATCATTGGTCCTGTGAGTAGAATAATCTAAATTTACATCTACATCTACATGATCCTCAAAGTGAGGTCTCAAAGGACTAGGTGTTGGAAGTCTTGTAAATTGTGGTGAGTGTACAGGGTGGTCAAAGCCTAAATTCTCATTGAGCACATGCTCAGGAGAATTAATATCCATTGGTGAATGTACAGGTGTGGGTGACCTAGGAGAGGGTGGTGGCTGAACATCAGGAGCAACTGATGCACTTGCATCAGGAACCACTTCAGTTCTGTCAGGAGAATCCTCTGGTGCTTGAGCATCAGGAGAATCCTGACCACCATCAGCTACATTAGCAGCTTCTCCATCAGGAGGATTGCCCACCGGGGCATCAGCAGCTACATCAGCAGCTACTCCATCAGGAGCATTGCCACCAGGTAACATAGCTGGAAGTAAGGGTCTTTGTTCACCAGTAAATTTAATTTTCATTTGGGTAAACAACTTTTTAGATAAACCCTTAACAGGCAAATGAGTAGGGTCAATGGTCTGAATATCTAAAATGATTTGAAGAAACCTAGGATATAATAAATATTTAAGTTTGGTATCCTTAACATTTTCAAGCATAGCATTAAAGATATACCTAGAAAAGTTAAATGTTCTTCCCTGAGAGAGACACACAATGGCAAGAGCAATGTCTGTAGAGAATTGGTCTCATCCACCAGACTTAGAACCTATGCACTGAAGCAAAGTGTGTGTCAAAAACCTCCATTTTGGACAAAACAAATTCTTCTACCATACTTTCCCATCACCACTATAGCCGGCAGCCTGAAGGCCTCTAAGTATCTCTCCTTTAGGCAAATCAGTCACCCCTCCTTCATCATCCAACTGTAGTTTAGTCCTGACCAGTGACTCAGTAACCACATATTCTTCCCCATCTATGACAGCAACAATCTCTGTTGGTCCATCTTCCACAGTCCTTGTTTGTGCTGTTTCCCAAAATTGTACAACAAGAGACTCATAAATAACACTTGGATATTGAAGCAGAGCATAACGAATCTTGGATCTTTGGAGAAATTCCATCATGCCCACATAATCTTCATCATTCTTACCACGGCTAAGAAAGGCATGTTTGTTATGATCACCTTTGAAATATAGTTCAGCCATTGATAAAGAATAAGAAATTAGGGTTGGGAGTTCTAAAGAATGATGAAATGGTTTTTGAAATTTTATAGTGAGAGGGAATCAGTTAATTTGGGAGTGGGATATACACGTCTTGGTTAATTATGAAAGTTACCAAACGTGGAATGAATTATTGGAAAGAAATCTTTGACCAATAATCAATTAAAGCTAATCCCAATTAAACTGACTCATCCGAAGAAACCAAGTCAAACGGTTGAAACCATATGGTCAATCCGCAGAAAATAGTCAAACGTTGACTACGGTCAACCATTCATTCAACAGAACCGTCCGCAGAATCAATGAGCAGAATCTTCCCTTCAGTGGAAACCAAATATCTTTGAAAAAGATCTCTTAATTCAAATTTCAAAGAACCCTTAATTATCTCCAAAATACCTCGCATTAATGGTAATAAAGACACGTGGTTAGGTGATCTTATAAATAAAAGCTAATTATACCCAAATCTCTCCACTCAAATCAAATCCCTAATTACAAATCTTCCATTCAACAATACATCCATGGCTTCCAATCAACATATCATCAACCTTTCTTCTGACTCTTCTGATACGTCTGACTCACTAATATCTCCACCACCACTCAATATGCCAACACGTCCTCGTGGTCTCACAAAGGAACAAGCCAAGAAGAAGAGACATGATGTGCCTGCTCCTAGTTCATCATCAGAAGATCTTCCACCATACTCTTCTGAAATTGATGATCCAGAGTACCAGAGAGAAGGTGGAATGCATTTGAGAGGGAAAACAGAGTTCCCAATCCTGAGGAGTCTCCCTTCATCTTCACTTCTTCTGATGAAGAAGATGATGATAATGATGCACTTTACAACCCTACTACCCCTGAGAAGCCTCAGTCCTCTCGTCCAAGAAAAAGAAAAGTAAATCCCCCATTGTCAAAGACCAGAAAGGTTGTGTTAGGTTTTCCCTATCCTCAGTGGCAAGGACTCTTCAGCATCAACAACAAAGGCAAGGAGAAGACTGTGGAAGGCAAGGGCAAAGGCAAAGTAGAATAGGAACTTGTTTTTAATCTTTCAATTTCATGTTCTTGTATTGTACTTCAGAAGAATCAATAAAAATTTGCCTTGTTAATTTTTACATATTTTAATTCTTCTGATAAATGAGCATTCCCCTAAACAAATTGATCTTGAATAAGCCATCAGCACGAACACACTTAACAACAAAATAGATAGTATCAGCAGCATGTTGGTCAAACCATTGACTTTCATCCGAAGAATCCACTTAAGTGGCCAACTTGCACAATTAGTAATTTCTACTGACTCAACTACCTCCCATTTACTTGCATTAACTCACATTAAACCCAAATCAACTCTTTATAAAAAGTCTTCAAGGCATAATCAACTCACAATTCCACTAGTACACAAATAACTTATCCCAAAGTCTTTCTCATACTCAAATCATGAAGCCATCCCCCAAAGTCATTGAAATTTCTTCTGATTCATCAGACTCCACCTTTGATATACCTCAAATCCAAAGATCCTACTACTACCTAGGTGAAGGCCCTTCAGAATTATGTCCATCTCCTACCACTTCAGAAGAAACCACTGAAGCTGAGGAAACTCCAACTCCTCTAGCTATGGTTGTCCCTGATTTCACTCCTGTCACTGCATTCTTGACCAGTGAAATGGAAAGGGTATGTGCAGATATGAGGAGGATTGCAGTCCCTGAAGAGCCACAGTCCTCAAGAAAAAGCAAGGGTCCATTGAAGGTGGTCCTTGAGTTTGCTGCTCCCAAGCTCTGGAACAAAGATATGCAATCCAGAGGAGTTCACAAGAAAATGACAGACCCAAAGGACTTGGGCAAAGGAAAGAGGAAGATGGAGTAGGGGGTTGTTGCTAAGAGAGGTGTTGGTTTGATGGTGGTTGTTTGTTTTTTATTGAAGCCTTTTATGTTTCTCCTGATGTCTGATCTTTGTTGTTAATGTACCATGTTATCTTCTGATGAATAAAATATCTTACTTTTATGTCTTTACATCTGATTCCACTGATTGAAGTGATGTTCATTAATGTACATCAGCAGGAACATGACCTGAGACCAAACATTCAAACAAAACACAAAACACAAAAGAACAACCAAAACAATATACAAGATTAGTAATAACCTGCAAAAGAAAGTTAGTAAACATAATAATCTACATAAATACAACATGTACAATCCTCCCCTGAGGCTTATGCCTCCCCTCAAACATAGCATTGAAGGGTTAACCATCCCAATGTTGACAACTAGGAGATTAAACCTAGGTCCATCAAAAGCTTTTGTTAACAAATCAGCCACATTATCATCAGTATGAATTTTAAGCGCTTGAATTAGATGCTTCTCATTTGCAACTCTTATAAAATGGTGCCTAATTTCTATATGTTTAGTTCTCTGATGAAAAACAGGATTTTTAACAATAGAAATAGTACTTTCATTATCAATGTAGATTTTAGTGTTCATAAAGTTAAACCCATAATCCAACATCTGATTTTGAATCCAAAGTACCTGACCACAGCAATTGGCAGCAGCAACATATTTTGCTTCAGTAGTAGAAGTAGCCACTATAGTTTGTTTTTGCACTACCAAGAGATGAGTCTTCTACCAAGAAATTGACAACCTCCTGTTGTGGATTTCCTATCCAAATTAGCTCCAGCATAGTCACTATCACTGTATGCCTCCAACACAAATGGTGATTCCCTTGGGTACCAAAGGCTTAGTATAGGTTGGCCCTTGATGTACTTGAAAATTTTCTTCACTGCATTGAGGTGGGAAGTCAGTGGAGTGACTTGATGTCTTGAGCAAGCACTGACAGCAAATGTAATGTCAGGCCAAGAAGCTGTGAGATACATGAGTGATCCAATCATGGACCTATAAAGATGAACATTCACAGCCTCATCTTGCTCATTTGGATTCTTAAGCTTGGGTGGTTCATATGGAGTGGTAGCATTCCTCAAGAGTTCAAAGTCAAACTTTTTCAAAATATCTTTAACATACTTCTCCTGATGAATAAAGATCCCTTCAGGTTGTTGTTTGACTTGCAGCCCTAAGAAAAAGGTTAACTCCCCCATTGCACTCATTTGAAATTTACCTTTCATCAATTCTTTAAATTCCCTGCACCATGCCTCCTTTGTGGATCCAAAGATAATGTTATCCACATATACCTGTACTAGAATGATGTCCCTGGAGTTTTTCTTAATAAAGAGGGTCTTGTCAATAGCCCCTCTTCTGTAGCCATGCTCCAAAAGAAATGTAGACAGTCTAGCATACCATGCTCTTGGTTCTTGGTGAAGTCCATAAAGTGCCTTGACAACTTTGTACACTTTCTTAGGTTGATAGGGGTCTTCAAAGCCCTGTGGTTGAGTAGCATATACTTCCTCTTCAATTTTGCCATAGAGGAAGGCACTCTTGACATCCATCTGACAGACCTTAAACCCCATATATGAGGCAAAAGCTAAAAACAATCTAATTGCCTCAACCCTAGCAACTGGTGCAAAGACCTCAGTGTAGTCAATCCCTTCTTCTTGTCTGAAACCTTGAGCCACCAATCTTGCTTTATTTCTGACCACAATACCTCTAGCATCCCTCTTGCATTTTAAGATCCACTTGGTCCCAATTGCAATTTTCCCTGCAGGAAGATCAACAAGAACCCAAACATCTTGATTCTTGAATTGTTGCATCTCTTCCTGCATAGCTTCAACCCAACTAGGTTCAGTCAATGCCTGTTTAATGCTTGTTGGCTCAACTTGGGACAAGAAACAAGCAAACAAACAATGCTTCTGATCTGTGTGATTGTCTCTCTTCTGAGTGGATACATAAGTCAAAAATGCACATTGCCCAAACTTGGTATTTTTAATGGCACTCCTGGTGAGTACCATAGCATTTGGATCACCAAGTATATTATCTTCTGGATGAATGGTGTTGATCCTTTTAGTTGCAATAGGATTAACATCAATGGAGTTATCAAGTTTGGTTAAAGTAGGAGCAAAGTCTTCATCATAAGAAGCTGATTGAAACATGCCATCACTTTGCTCTACATTAGCAAGATCTGAGGGAGTTGGAAATCATCCAATCTTGTGGAAGTTTCAGTGGAAATAGGAACTGCAGCAGAAATGCCTTCAGCAGAATCTCCATCAGCAGAATCAACAGCTGCATCAGCTGATGCATCAGCAGAACTAGGTTTTCTGCTTTCTTCAACAGCAGCGTGTTTTAAGAGGGCTTCAGTGTCTTGAGCAAATTCAAGACCAAGTCTTTTAGCTTCCTCAGCAGCTGCATGTTCTTGCTTTTTGAGTCTAGCAAGATCTTCTGCATAGGTTGAATTTTCCACATCATCAGCAGATTTGGCATCAGAGGCTTCTTTGTTAGGAGGATCTGCTATTTGAATTGGTAGAGTAGTTACAACAATAGTGGGTTCATCACATTCTGAATCACTGTCTGAATCATCCTGTAGGGTACCTGCATTGTTAGAAGATGACACTTGTATACCTGTAGAGGGGTTAGTTTTGTGTCTAGCATACCCCAAATAATCTGTAAGATAATCAAGGTCAAAATACCATTCATGACCTTTGCCTTGAACATTAACATTCTCCTCCAGAAATTTCAGGTTAAGAGTCTCTTCTATCTTCTTTGCAGCCAAGTTATATACCCTGTAGGCCTTGCTATGAGCTGAGTAACCAACAATATACCCTTCAACAGCTTTTGCTTCAAATTTGCCTAAGTGATCACTTGTATTAAGAATGGTCACCTGACAACCAAAAGGTTTCAAGTGTTCAATGGTAGGCTTCTTCCCTGTCAATAGCTCATAGGGTGTCTTATTGTGAGGTCTAGTAATCAACACCCTATTCAATACATAACAGGCAGTGCCAACTGCCTCAGTCTAAAACATGGTGGGAAGTTTAGAGTCAGCAAGCATAGATCTTGCAGCCTCTATAAGGGTTCTATTCTTCCTTTCAGCAACTCCATTCTGTTATGGAGTCCTAGGAGTGCTATAGTCTCTCTTAATACCCTTTAAACCACAGAGTTCAATGAGATTAGCATTTTTGAACTCTGTCCCATTGTCACACCTTATACCTTTAATCTTCTTGTTAAGTTGGTTTTCAACTAGAGCCATAAATTCTTTAAGTGCCTGAAAGGTTTGATCTTTAGTCACCAAGAAAAATGTCCAGCTGAATCTGCTGAAAGCATCAGTCATCACTAAACAGAAGTACTTATGATCAATACTCCTGATGGATGTTGGACCAAAAAGATCCATGTGAAGCAGCTGCAATGGTTCTGAGATTGTACTCACAACAGTAATGGCTTTATGAGAAGCCTTGTGTTGCTTACCCTTATTACAAGCCACACAATTATGCTCATTGGTGAAGATCTTGGAAGGAAGTCCATGAACAAGTCCATCTTTAGCAAGTTTGTTGATGACTTTGAAATTAACATGTGCCATCCTCCTATGCCATTTTGTAGATTCATCCAAGGATGCTTTAGCCACCAAGCAGGTTAGATCACCTTCTGGCTTGACATCATTCAAGTCAAATGTATAAAGATTATGATTTCTTGGAGCCTTTAGCAATACATGATTGTCATCAGGTATTTGGAACTCAGGTGAAAGAATGAAACAACCTTCTTCAGTGAAAAGAACAGGAAGCTTTTTGTCACAAATTTGTGAGACTAAGAACAAATTGAACCCTTGAAGCTCCTTCACATAGTAGACATTCTCAAAATCCACCTTTGGAGTTCTAATGGTTCCTTTCCCAGTGATCCTTCCTACTCCACTTCCAAACCTCACTATGCCTCCATTAATTGGCACAAAGTCATGTAGCTTCTCTTGATTACCAGACATGTTTCTTGAACAGCCACTATCAACAATACCTAAGTCTTTATTAAGAACAGGATGTTCCTACAACAAAGAAAGTTAATATACAACAACAAAAATATGTTAAGAGACTTAAGTCATGAAAGACTTGAGCCTGCCCTGTGGATCATTATGATGAACCCAAGAAGATGAGTTAGATCCACAATTGTTCTTGGATTCCCTGTAGTTAAATGGTCTTTTGTATGTCCAAGAACAATCTGCTGAGGACTTTTCAGCATAATCCCAATTACCCCTTCCCATAAACATTTGGTCAGTATATTCATACCAATGATTAATACCATAAAATGGTTGTGACCCATATCTATTTCTATTGGTATTTATATATCTATTATGAAAAACAGACCTATCAGAAGGAACAAACCACTCAGCAGGAGTGGAATACATTGTGCTGACATTATACTTTGCCTGTGGAATTACTGAGGGTTTGGTACAGGTATTAGTCCACTTTTGTCTAGGTCTATTATTAACAAAAGAAACACCCATCCTCTTCTCATGGAAATCACAATCCTTAATTAAATGCAATTTGCTACCACAAACAAAACACTTCTTCTTCTTAGTAGATTTATTAAATTCAAAAGATGTCTTATTAAACATAGAATTATTCAAATAAACACCAGAAATAGAATTGTTTTGTAAATACTGAAAGGAATTGTTTTCTAAAGAAGTAAATAACAAGTCTTCAGAAGAGGCTGTCTTTGAAAGAACTTCATCAGCAGCAACTTCAGAGTCCACAGACTTGTAAGATGACTTGTCAGAATTCTTTATTGAGGACTTGGGTGAGTCTGACTTGGTCTTGGAATCACAGCTGGCATAACTAGAGGTCTCTGAGGTCTTGTCCCTGGAAGAACAAGAGACATAATTGTTAGAATCATTACTAGATATACTTCTAGTGTCAGGGGAGTCATTGATCCTAATGCCAGTGGTTCCCTTTGGTTTTGGTAAGTCAAACTTATGGGATGCGGGCTTAGGGGTTCCTATGGTTGGAGAGTCTTCAGACTTATTTGGCAAGTCTTTAGACTTTTTGCCAAAGAGATGGTGTGAACCATCAAAGTCAGAGGTTTTGGTAGTAGGCATAAATACACCTCTGATGGGTCCTGGTACAGCATGCAAATTTCCTTCTTTAACATAATTTGCTAAGCCTGCTGGTGTAGATTTACCTACATCAGTTCTTGCCTCTAAACCAACCTATTTTTTAAACCCTAAACCTAATCCAGAGTTTACTGCTTGACTACCATAAAGACAGCTAGCTAAATTATCTCCTGAAATTAACCAATTTTTATGTAAAGCTACTTCTTTATCTAGTTTCTCTTGCAAAACACTTTTCTCAGTCTCAATTCTAGCTTTTTCTTTTTCAGAAAACTTTAATTCATTGCTAGCACATTCTAAATCTCTACTTAAAACTCTAATCTTTTCCTCATAAGCTAATTGATTCTGTTGAAACCACTCCTTTTGTTGTTCTAAAGTTTTAAAAGCTTCTTTATATGTTGCAGCTTCAATAAAACAAGAATTATATTTTGGTTTCAGTTCATCATAAGCTTCTTTTAGAGATGTATATTTAGAATCACAATCACAAACACAAGTAGATACCTGAGGAGAGATTCCCAAGAGACCAAAGTTATCAACACAACTAGCCATGCAAGAGATTTGAGGAGAGCTGCTTGTAGCATCTTCATGCTCATTCCAGTCAACACTAGTATCTATAGCAGTGATCAAGGCCTTTGATTCTCCAGCCTCCACTTCTTTCTTCTTGTATGCTGAATATCTGGTACTGGCTTCACCCTTTTTGGCTGTGCACTCTCTTGCAAAATGACCAATTTCTCCACAAGCATAGCACTTTACTTTCCTTCTGTCAAACCTAGCTGCATCTCTTCCTTCAACATTGAGCTTTTTACCAACCTTTTGCTCAAATCTTCTAACCTTGAGGGAGAGCATAGCCATTTGCCACTTTAAGTCCAACTCTTCTAAAGCAAGTTCATCAATCTGCTCAAAATCTTCATAACCTATTTGTTGTTGTTTATCAACTTCAGCAACAAATGAATGAAGTACATCTTCCATCACATTACTAATCTTTGGATGAGTTATTGGATTAGCACTTGAAAAAGACAATGTGGTCATTGGAAGACTTTAGCTTGGAGTGGATGGACTTGAGTAAACCTGTGGTACTGGGGATGGACTTGTATAGGTATGTGGCATGTAGTTTGAGTTAGAATTGACAAATGCAGATTGTGAAGGAGTAGCTGCATATGGAGAGAATCCCTTTATGTCACCTTCCAAAGCTCTGAGTTTGTTGTACAAGTCATCAAAACTGAGGTAGTCCAAGCCACCTTTGGTTTTCAATGATATACTCACCTGAGACCATGAGGGAGGCAAGGCTCTTAGAAACCTGGAGTTCACCTCCTCATTGTCAGGTCTGGCTAGCAGCTGATTCAAGTGACTCAGAATCTTCTGAAACCTGTCATAACCTTTGTGGAGACCTTCCTCTTCAGTTATCTTGAATTCTTGGAATTCTTGCTTCAATAGACTCTTCCTCATCCTCTTTGATTCTTCATTCCCACCAAATCTGGCTTTTATGGCCCACCAGATTTCTCTTGGATCAGTCATGGAATGAAAATCTCCCATGTGGTCATCAGGGATTGCCTACAGCAATATGGTTCTTGCTTTGTTCTCCCTTTGTATAGCAAGAATTTCTTCAGCAGAAACAGGTTCCAAAATCGTAACTTTACCATCAGCATCTACACTTTGCTTTTTAGGACGATAGCCATTGAGTATAACATTCCAGAGGTTATAGTCAACACTAGCAATCCAGTTCTGCATCTTCATGGCCCAGATCTCATACTCATCCTTCCTAAGAAAAGGAAGTTTGGCGTTGCTGTTGGAGAAGGCCACCTATTGTAGTTGTTGAGTAATAGAGCCTGCTTCTGAGAGAGCAACATCACTGCCTGGTTTGTCTCCCATTGGTACAGATTAAAAAGTTATGTGATTGTGTTGAGTTTACAGAGAGTATCTCGTGGCTCTGATACCACTTGTAGGGATCTATGCCTTGATAGATCACGAGCCAATAGATCATTAGCCAACTAATGTAATCACTAGTAAGACCAAGTTAGATAATCTCTCTGAGCTTGTAATTATTACGGAATATAAAAACAAACTTATCCTAAACTTGATCCTTTATGGATCGACAAACTTTTACTAATAATGTTATAAAAACTTGTACGGATTACAATGACCTAGGGTTCCTTATATACTAGTGGAAACCCTAACCTTTCTTACAAGAAACGAATAATGATAAACTAATAAAAGATATTCTACATATCTTGTCCTAAAATACATAAGTTCTATCCACGGTTAAACTCTATCCGTAAGATCTCTATACGTCCGTAGGAACCAGTCATCACCACATGGGATGATCTCACCACTCGTTTCCTTGCTCAATTTTTCCCACCGGGGAGAACTACTAAGCTTAGAAATGACATCTTGATGTTCCAACAACGTCAAAATGAATCTCTTTATGAAGCATGGACTCGTTTCAAGGACTTACTCCAAAAAGTCCCTCATCATGGCATAGATCTTTGGCTCCAAGTCCAAATTTTTTATGACCATATCGATATCTCCACGAGGCGAGCCATTGACCAATCGGCCGGTGGTAAGCTACGTGATCTAAGTGCGGAACAATCATGGGAACTCATAGAAGATCTTGCTCTCTATGACAACGAAAGTTGGAATGATCCCCGTGATTTGAACAAAACGGTCAAGGCAATATCTTTGCCTTCGAACAATTCTAGCACTCCCGACCGTAGGATCATGGAACTTGAGGACCAAGTCAAGTTTCTCATGAAATCTTACGAAGCTCCTAAACCTTCAAGCCAAGTGAACAAAATCACTTCTTCATGCGAATTATGTAGTGGTCCCCATGACACTCGTGATTGTGTGGAACTCCCCGGAACAGCTTTTGCGGACTACGCATCCACGCGTACCGACGAAGCGGAAGATAAGTGGTACACTTTCAAGCCCGAGCCAAACACTTACGGTGATTCATACAACCCCTCTTGGAAAAATCACTCAAACCTTAGGTGGAAACAAAATCAACCCAATTCTTCCAATCCGCCTAATCGTTACCAACCAAACGGTCCACCCCCCAACCGTACTTTCAACAACAATCCTTTTAACAACTATGGTAGTACCAACAATCTTGAAGGATTGATGTCAAAGTTTATGGCATCTCAAGAGGCTCGCATAGCTAGGTTTGAAACCGAATTCAACCAACAACAAACGGAGATGACCAACAAGATTGACAACTTGTTGAAAGCCCTCAACCACCAAGCGTTAGTCACACCTAGGAAGAACACTAGGGACACCAATAACGGAATCCAAATTAAGGACCCCTCATCGTCCAAACATGTCCACTTTGTCAATGTTGTCACCATTAAGCCAATAGATAAGGAGATAGAAGAGAGTGACAAGGATGAAGTTAGAGTAGAAGCCGAGACTAAGGATGAGAGTAGGGAAGTTGAGGTTAATAGGATAGAGGAATTAGAGGAGGTAGAGCCTATAGAAAAGTACTTTGATAAGTTGCCCACCAAGGAAGAACGGGAATACCATAAGGATTTATTCGATAGTCCCGAGAGACCATATATCCTTGGCACCCCCCTTATCAAAATGGGAGACCCCTTTAACATTAACATACCATGCAATATCGGGCACATGCATATATGGAAAGCTTACATCAACCCTAGATCCCCCGTGAACATCATGACTAGGACTTATTACAATTGGGTGATGAAGAAGCAACTTAATTTTAAGATGATGCCTAATAAGAATCTGATAAGTAATTTTGCAGGAAGAGTGAAGGGATTGCATGTGATTATAGGTAATCTCACCTATGAGATCGATTTTATGATAGCGGAAGACACTCGTCCGGTGATAGATGATTGCCTAAGCCAAGTAATATTTGGAAAACTATTTGTTGAGGCCACTACGATGAGTTATGATTTGACTTTAGGGATAGTTAGATTCAGGGAAGAGAATGATGAGGTTGCCTATCAAATGCCCTACAAGATTGAGCAATACCGCCTTCTCTCTAATTTCGAAAAAGAACACAAGCAAGCGGCTTATTATAGGAATGAGGAGGATAGACGTAGAGGAGTAGAGTATGTAAAGAATAGGATGATTGGTTTCTACAAAGAATGCTTGCAACTAGGTCCGGAATACAAAACTGGTCTAGAAGACGACCTAGAGAGTGGAACCAATGATGAGGTCACGTAGTAACCCATGACCTTGAGTCTAGCTACAAGACTCGTAAATAAAGAAAAGCGCTTCTTGGGAGGCAACCCATGTTTTGTGTGATTTTATTTTGTTTGTTTGTATTTGCTTCCGTATGCATGCTTTGTTTTTATTTTTGGTAGATCATGTTTCTAAACTAAATAGTGGAAATACTTTACTTTGTTGTTTTGGCCTAGTCTTAACTCCACCTAGAAGTATTTTTGCAAAAGATAAGTGTAAGGGGAAACCCCAAATATGTTTTTAAGAAACAAACCGATCATGATTCTCCACAATATTAAATAAACATGTGTATTCGTATTTGTTAGAGTCAAATGCTTGTATCGAGTCATAATGAAGTTTTGCAGGACTTTCCAGGAAGTAGGACCAAGTTTTTCCAGAAATTTTCCGGAAACTTAACATAAGAATTTCTGCAGGTCACTTCTGACGGCGTCATGAGTTAACTCTTGATGGCGTCACGTGTAAAAATCTGGAAATTTTACCGGTTTTGTTTTTCTAACGGAGTCTTATGGTTTTTGTGAATTATTAAATTTTATAATCTCCAGGAAATCTGCAAACTTCATTCCACAAGCATTATATCTTATCTTGTTTTCTTGGATTTAGTAACTTATATAGGATGCCGCCGATTTTACGCGAGGTTGTTTTTGTCTATTTTTTCAGGATTTACAGGTTATGTATGACAAGAAGATGATTTATATTCTGGAAGGGAAGCTTTGGTTGTTCATTTTCTTGGAGGAAGATTTAACCTGGCCACCTTATTATCCATACCGAGCGAATCAGGGGAGTATTTGATTTCATTCTTTTTACTTTTTAACTTTTACATTCTTTACTTGAACATTGGGGACAATGTTCATCTTAAGTGTAAGGGGAGGGTAAAAAGATGATACCTTACATGTACACTTTCGCTTGAGTTCGTTTTGTTTAATGGTAGATGTGTAATAAAACTATGAGAAATACTTGTTAGTGCAATTTTAGGGCCAAATTTAAATTTTTTTTACAACATTTAGGAGTGAAACTTTAGCCATAGCAAGCGTCTCATGGATAGGAGATTGTATGACTAGCACATAACCGTACTTTCAGAAAAATTTTCCACTCAAATATGTGAGGTTCGCCTTTAGATTTGATGGGAAAAGCATTTACTATTAGTGCTTATGAGTGTACCGGTAGCATTTAGATTCTAGAACTTGCGTTAGTGATGCATCCCGAGACCGCTAGTGAGACTACATTCGTGTGGTAGGATTTACTACATGATTAGAGGCATTAGGATCACCCTTGTGTTAAACCCGTATCATAATTACTTGACCATTTAAGTCATAATACTTGGCTAGTTAAGTCAACTAATTTTTCCCACACCTTAGCGTTGTACTCATTTTTAGTACACGAAACCCCTAGTACACCCCTCCGAGCCTATCTTTTTGTTTCTAACTTTAAGCATCTTACTTAAAGGAAGAATTTGTTACACCCACTTAAATGTACACCCAAATCGCCTTAGCCTTCCGTGTATGCGCTCATTTTTAGTGCATTATTGTTATTTGTTAAACCCTAAGTTAACTATCTAATTGATTACATGGTTGCTAAGTCAACTCATATCCTTGTACATATTGTTTTGGGACAATTGGGACTCATGGGTAAAGTACTTATTTTATGGAGTAATGGGGAAGAACATCATATATTACCCCCATATGTGCGTTAATCTTAAAAGTACTCCAAGTGTTTTGATTTTCTTAATTCGAGTCATTAGATTAATTTATTGTAAAGTATGTAAAGATTCAAGTGTAAGGGGAATGTTCATTCCCTATGATGTATTATTCTGGATGGTAGGGTAAGAGTGTATGCAATGCAATGCAACGCAAAAAAAAAAAAAAAAAAAAAAAAAAAAAAAAAAAAAAAAAAAAAAATTAAGAAAAAGAAAAAAAAATAGAAAAAAAAGAGAAAAAAAACATACGGACTACCATCCCTTTTCATTCTATGTTCATTTTATGTTTTTGTTATTTTTCAATTATTAGCTTAAGTCGAGTCGAGTCTTGGCTTAGCAACGCCATATTGTACATGTAATTAACCAAGATTGTTAACTCGCCACCAGTAAAACTTCTTTATCCAACAAAACCGTGTATTTCATATCCCTACACCTAACGTTACAACCCTTTGAAAGACCTCTTTGATAGTTTATCCTAGGTGCTTACGCCATGTGGTGGAGGTTTGATCCTTTCCCAAGCCTATGGTAATCTATTTTGCTATGACAGGTAGTGAGAGATATCTTCCGTTTCCATATTGTAATTTATACTTTATTACACCCGAGAGATGTGAGTATCTAAACACTATTTGTGAGGTGCTAGTGTATGACCTCCATGCTTATCTATTGGTCTTTAGTGGAATGATTATTTGTTGTAATTACTTTTATATTAGTGTTAAATGACCTCTAACTTGTATTTTGAGTAGAATAAAAGCGCATTTGCTTGAGGACAAGCAAATCTCAAGTGTAAGGGTATATGATGAGGCGAAAAATGAACCACTTTTAGGGGGTCATTTAAGCCCGGAATTGAATTTATTTGATCAAATATTGCCCTAAATCGTTCCTTTTGTGATTTTAGGTACTTTGGGAGTGAAATCTAGAAAAGGAAGCAATTCGGACGTTTTTGGAGCATAAAAGTGAAGAAAACGCCAAAGTCTTAATTTTCCTTGCTGGGAACAGTAGGTGACGGCGTCAAGAGCAACACCCTGACGGCGTCAAGAGTAAATTCCATGAAGACCCAGTACATAATGGACGGCGTCACGAAGTAGGGCGTCAAGAGTAAAATTCATGACGGCCTGGAAATGCTAACACATGACGGCGTCAAAAGTAGATCAAGGCAGTCCGAGAAATATTTTGGCGGCGAGGTGACGGCGTCACAAGCTTTGTCTTGACGCCGTCAGACCCTATTTCCTATATATAGTTTTCTAATTTTCACATTAAAAAGAGAGAAGTTTTGGAGAAACCCTAAGTACGAACTTGGTGCGAATTTTACAGGTTTTTCAAGGGTTCTAAGCCCTTGATACCTTTCATGTGTAATTGAGATAAGTATTCTTTTAATTCAATCAATATGTCTATGTGTTGGTTGTCTATATCTTGTTCTTGTCTTAATTCCATTATGCTAGGCTAGATCTATCTTGTGTTTGCTAGGATCTAATGAAACCTAGATGTTAATTATGTGTTGATTACTTGTTTATATTTGTATTGGATGAATGAATTCGATGTTAGGCTTAAGAAAACTGGCAGACTTCCAATTGGTAACATGCTTGAACGTCTTAGGAAACATGAACTGATGTGCACTAGGTTTTATTGGTTATATTTAATGCATGAGCCACTGTTTATAATCCCTATGGTTGTGTTGGGCATGGTATAGGAGGAGATAAGAGCTCATAGGATTGGGGAGTTAAGTGCACCACCCCATGAATGGTATTAAGGAATACAATCCGTCATCCATGCAACTATAACAAGTAATTAACATGTAAAAGATGTCTAGGGAGTAGTGAAATCTAAGTAAACACATTTTCTCCACTTATTGCTCACAACCATAGTATAATTTAGTTTATTTTCATTTTTAGTATTTTATTTTGATTGCATCTTTAGTATTGGGTTAGTTGACTAGCAACTAATTCCGCCCAAATCCTTCAAACCCGAGATTTTTACTTGCTTTCTAAAAAATATAAAAATACAAAAAGAATCATCCCTCACCTTTAGAACTAGTATTTAGGTTTTCTAATCCTAGCGACACTATTCCTAGCTGAACGATCAATCCCCCGGTACTTGTCACTATACTATACTACAACGATCAGGTACACTGCCTGGTGGGGGTTGTAAGCTTCTCAAGATCCCTTGAGAGGTAAAGCCTGGTGCGATTCCCACGTATCAGGTTCCTTATATACTAGTGGAAACCCTAACCTTTCTTACAAGAAACGAATAATGATAAACTAATAAAAGATATTCTACATATCTTGTCCTAAAATACATAAGTTCTATCCACGGTTAAACTCTATCCGTAGGATCTCTATACGTCCGCAGGAACCAGTCATTAGCAGAAAGTTGCTAAGCCTTCCGCAGGAGCCTGTCAGCAGTATCAATCAGTAGTATCTTCAATAATTCCTTATAATCCTCCCCTAATCTTGAATTTGACACAGTTAAGTTCAAGATTTCCTGATAGATCGCCAATAAAACAAACTAGAGGATTAAGGATAAACATCAGCAGCAAAGAATCTTCATAAATAGAATCTCTATGATCAGCAAATATTTGAAAACACCATTCTTTGCAGCAACACAAGACTAAATGTACATCAAAACAGATAAGTTTCATACTATTCTCATCACATCCATGTGCGTTAACTCCTGTGAGAGGTGAATCATTGAAAATAATGGATTTGATGTCTCTTTACCAATAGCCATCACTACTAGAGTAGCCAAGTGTTCTAAGGTACACTGATAACCACATGATTTTTAGCAAATCATCAGCTATAAACGGATTTGAGATGTCTTTACCTGTAGCCGTTTGCTCAGGACTAGTCAATTATTGATGAAAATCATCTTGGTCAATTGAATACCAAATATGGTTTTCCACTGCCTTTACCACAAGCCATATACATGTGGGCTAGCCAATTATTTGGAATCCATAAAGGAAAAATCCATGGTCAATTGACAACCATTTGAACAACTCAGCAATAAAGCATTGGTGAGTTAAAAACCCTATGATTTTGAGCAAACCATTACAGCTATCAACAGATTTGATGAGTCTTTACCAAAGCTGTACCCTTTGGACTAGCCAACTTTTTGATGGAATAATCAACATCAGGCAAGTTGATGACCAGAAAGAGTGTGATAAGAATCAACACTAAACCTGCATACAACATACACAAAACTATACAAATATGTTAGTTTTTTTTTTTTTGTTTTATTATTATTATTATTTTTTTTTTCAACTAAAATAAAAATATATAACAAAAGACTATACCAAGACCAGCTCATTGCAGATATGAATCCATTTGAATGCCATGCTTGGTTGCCAGTTCCTTCTTAGTCAAGATACTTCTTCTGATGAACCTTACCAATTGTTCAGCAAGATGAAGATCATTTTCAGTCATATCCAAAGGAACAGATAGCTTTGTCTCCAGCATGAGATTCATTACTTCCTTTGTGATTGGATAAAGAACATCAGCCCAGCAGTATAAGGTCTTACCAGTGGTTGTAACAATCATATGAACATTAGGAAGTGGAAAGAACTTCCAATAGTCAACCACCCAAGTCTTTTGACCTTTCCATACTTGAAACCTTACACCAGAATCACCTTTATAAGAATCACACAGAATCTGCAAATCTCCCATCAAATACATTCCAATGTCATCAGGGGAATGAGTTTGATAGTACTTGGTAACCCAATCATAAACTGAGAGAAGATCTTGCTTGTCCACCATATGTAAGATCTGGCTTAGAAACAAGAATGTCTTGGTAGTTCCATCTTGTCTAGTTATGACATTCACTTTACCTTGACCAAGCTCAGTATCAACCAGTTCCCACTTCACAATTTTCTCCCAAACAACAGGGTCTTGACCATCATCAGAAGCATAATCAAGGAAAGTAGTACTATCCTCTAAAGGAATATCTTTTGAAGCCTTCCTCTTGATAGCTTTAGTCTTCCTCCTAGTGCCAGTAGTAACAGGAATAGAAGAACCATCAGCAGGTTCTTCTTTAGGGACTTGTTTGGAAGTATCAGCAGGAACATCTGCAGAAGCATCATCATCAGGTAATTCTATTGGAGCATCTGCTAAAGCATCATGTGGAACATCATGTGAAGCTTCAGTAGTATCTGGTTGAGATTCAGCAATGTCATGATGATAATCATCAGGAGTATCATCCTTCTGAAGCAACACTGAAGGAGAATGTACTTTCTCCTGACCACCATGAAATGACCCAATGGACTCTGCAGGCTGATCAGCAATATCATTAAGCCTGGTTCTCTTAGCAACAGGCTCATCCAAAAGTCTACCTCTAAACACCAGAACATCTTGGACATTTATACCAGATGAATGAAGATTGGAAATAATCTTATCATAGTAGGAGGTAAGCTGGGTATCAGAAAATCCCCAAACCCTCTTTTGAGTCCATCCTGACACAAACATAGAGCATCCCTGATTCTTCACAAAATTCCTCATGTATTTCTTTATTTCAGCCTTTGTCCAAGGCCTTTCCCTTTGATGCTTAGCTTTCATCTCTGCCTCCTGTTGTCTCTGCAACCTTCCTCTTTCAACCATCATCTAAACAAAAATAGGATTATCAACTCCAAGTACAGAGTCACCCAAATTAGGCTTAGAAGCAGCTTGTTCAGCCAAATTATTCCATTGTGCTGCAGAAAGATTCTTTGCTATCTCATCTAGTTCCTTTTGTCTTTCAGCAGGCAAGGTGTTAGTAATTTGAGTGCCCATCTTATCCAAATCATCTTGAATTTTCCTAGCAAGTGCTTATGAGGCTTTCAAATCGAATTGAACTTTAGTAGCTGCAGCATCTTCTTGAGCTTGCAAATGTGCAACAGCAATCTTACTAAGTTTTTCATTAGCAAATTCCACCTTGGATTTTACTCTGGAAGGAATGTCTTGATCAATCAATATGGACTTTCCTTTGTCTTTCTTCTCAGGAGGAACAACAATCTTATCAGGACAATCATGAGCGAGATCAGCTTGGATATCGGCTAATGAAGCATGAGTGCCCACTTCTGGCATAGTAGTAGAAAAAGATTCCTTTATATGAACATCAGTAGAAGTCTTCTTTCTAGAAGCATCAGCAGGCTTCTTATCAGCAGAATGCTTTCTCCTGACATAAATGACTCTGGAACCCTTTGAAACACTTGCATTATCAGTATGGATAACATCAGCAGTTGGAGCAACCTCAACAGTTGGAGCAACATCATCAGTAGAATGAATAGATGGTGCAGGCCTGGCATCAACAGCATTCTTCTGAACACTCTCCAATGTAGTAGCAGCAAGAAGTTCAAGGCCTTCCAAGTCAATGTTGTCAGATGCTTTAGTAGATTCCTCATCTGATTCATACACCACACCTTGTCTCTTCTTTTGCTTAAGCTTAGCCTCCAACTTCTTAACTCGTCCAATGAGAGTCAGAACAGCATTGCTAAGATTCTTTTTGGTGAAGTTCAGATCATTCTCCAACTTGTCCACCGTAGTAACATACCTGTTCAACAAAGCAGATACAGAAGTGAGAGTAACAGGACCTTCAGCTCCACCAACAGGGATATCTATGGTATTAGAAGCATCATTGGTCCTGTGAGTAGAATAATCTAAATTTACATCTACATCTACATGATCCTCAAAGTGAGGTCTCAAAGGACTAGGTGTTGGAAGTCTTGTAAATTGTGGTGAGTGTACAGGGTGGTCAAAGCCTAAATTCTCATTGAGCACATGCTCAGGAGAATTAATATCCATTGGTGAATGTACAGGTGTGGGTGACCTAGGAGAGGGTGGTGGCTGAACATCAGGAGCAACTGATGCACTTGCATCAGGAACCACTTCAGTTCTGTCAGGAGAATCCTCTGGTGCTTGAGCATCAGGAGAATCCTGACCACCATCAGCTACATTAGCAGCTTCTCCATCAGGAGGATTGCCCACCGGGGCATCAGCAGCTACATCAGCAGCTACTCCATCAAGAGCATTGCCACCAGGTAACATAGCTGGAAGTAAGGGTCTTTGTTCACCAGTAAATTTAATTTTCATTTGGGTAAACAACTTTTTAGATAAACCCTTAACAGGCAAATGAGTAGGGTCAATGGTCTGAATATCTAAAATGATTTGAAGAAACCTAGGATATAATAAATATTTAAGTTTGGTATCCTTAACATTTTCAAGCATAGCATTAAAGATATACCTAGAAAAGTTAAATGTTCTTCCCTGAGAGAGACACACAATGGCAAGAGCAATGTCTGTAGAGAATTGGTCCCATCCACCAGACTTAGAACCCATGCACTGAAGCAAAGTGTGTGTCAAAAACCTCCATTTTGGACAAAACAGATTCTTCTACCATACTTTCCCATCACCACTATAGCCGGCAGCCTGAAGGCCTCTAAGTATCTCTCCTTTAGGTAAATCAGTCACCCCTCCTTCATCATCCAACTGTAGTTTAGTCCTGACCAGTGACTCAGTAACCACATATTCTTCCCCATCTATGACAGCAACAATCTCTGTTGGTCCATCTTCCACAGTCCTTGTTTGTGCTGTTTCCCAAAATTGTACAACAAGAGACTCATAAATAACACTTGGATATTGAAGCAGAGCATAACGAATCTTGGATCTTTGGAGAAATTCCATCATGCCCACATAATCTTCATCATTCTTACCACGGCTAAGAAAGGCATGTTTGTTATGATCACCTTTGAAATATAGTTCAGCCATTGATAAAGAATAAGAAATTAGGGTTGGGAGTTCTAAAGAATGATGAAATGGTTTTTGAAATTTTATAGTGAGAGGGAATCAGTTAATTTGGGAGTGGGATATACACGTCTTGGTTAATTATGAAAGTTACCAAACGTGGAATGAATTATTGGAAAGAAATCTTTGACCAATAATCAATTAAAGCTAATCCCAATTAAACTGACTCATCCGAAGAAACCAAGTCAAACGGTTGAAACCATATGGTCAATCCGCAGAAAATAGTCAAACGTTGACTACGGTCAACCATTCATTCAACAGAACCGTCCGCAGAATCAATGAGCAGAATCTTCCCTTCAGTGGAAACCAAATATCTTTGAAAAAGATCTCTTAATTCAAATTTCAAAGAACCCTTAATTATCTCCAAACTACCTCGCATTAATGGTAATAAAGACACGTGGTTGGGTGATCTTATAAATAAAAGATAATTATACCCAAATCTCTCCACTCAAATCAAATCCCTAATTACAAATCTTCCATTCAACAATACATCCATGGCTTCCAATCAACATATCATCAACCTTTCTTCTGACTCTTCTGATACGTCTGACTCACTAATATCTCCACCACCACTCAATATGCCAACACGTCCTCGTGGTCTCACAAAGGAACAAGCCAAGAAGAAGAGACATGATGTGCCTGCTCCTAGTTCATCATCAGAAGATCTTCCACCATACTCTTCTGAAATTGATGATCCAGAGTACCAGAGAGAGATGGAGAGAAGGTGGAATGCATTGGAGAGGGAAAACAGAGTTCCCAATCCTGAGGAGTCTCCCTTCATCTTCACTTCTTCTGATGAAGAAGATGATGATAATGATGCACTTTACAAACCTACTACCCCTGAGAAGCCTCAGTCCTCTCGTCCAAGAAAAAGAAAAGTAAATCCCCCATTGTCAAAGACCAGAAAGGTTGTGTTAGGTTTTCCCTGTCCTCAGTGGCAAGGACTCTTCAGCATCAACAACAAAGGCAAGGAGAAGACTGTGGAAGGCAAGGGCAAAGGCAAAGTAGAATAGGAACTTGTTTTTAATCTTTCAATTTCATGTTCTTGTATTGTACTTCAGAAGAATCAATAAAAATTTGCCTTGTTAATTTTTACATATTTTAATTCTTCTGATAAATGAGCATTCCCCTAAACAAATTGATCTTGAATAAGCCATCAGCACAAACACACTTAACAACAAAATAGATAGTATCAGCAGCATGTTGGTCAAACCATTGACTTTCATCCGAAGAATCCACTTAAGTGGCCAACTTGCACAATTAGTAATTTCTACTGACTCAACTACCTCCCATTTACTTGCATTAACTCACATTAAACCCAAATCAACTCTTTATAAAAAGTCTTCAAGGCATAATCAACTCACAATTCCACTAGTACACAAATAACTTATCCCAAAGTCTTTCTCATACTCAAATCATGAAGCCATCCCCCAAAGTCATTGAAATTTCTTCTGATTCATCAGACTCCACCTTTGATATACCTCAAATCCAAAGATCCTACAACTACCTAGGTGAAGGCCCTTCAGAATTATGTCCATCTCCTACCACTTCAGAAGAAACCACTGAAGCTGAGGAAACTCCAACTCCTCTAGCTATGGTTGTCCCTGATTTCACTCCTGTCACTGCATTCTTGACCAGTGAAATGGAAAGGGTATGTGCAGATATGAGGAGGATTGCAGTCCCTGAAGAGCCACAGTCCTCAAGAAAAAGCAAGGGTCCATTGAAGGTGGTCCTTGAGTTTGCTGCTCCCAAGCTCTGGAACAAAGATATGCAATCCAGAGGAGTTCACAAGAAAATGACAGACCCAAAGGACTTGGGCAAAGGAAAGAGGAAGATGGAGTAGGGGGTTGTTGCTAAGAGAGGTGTTGGTTTGATGGTGGTTGTTTGTTTTTTATTGAAGCCTTTTATGTTTCTCCTGATGTCTGATCTTTGTTGTTAATGTACCATGTTATCTTCTGATGAATAAAATATCTTACTTTTATGTCTTTACATCTGATTCCACTGATTGAAGTGATGTTCATTAATGTACATCAGCAGGAACATGACCTGAGACCAAACATTCAAACAAAACACAAAACACAAAAGAACAACCAAAACAATATACAAGATTAGTAATAACCTGCAAAAGAAAGTTAGTAAACATAATAATCTACATAAATACAACATGTACAATCCTCCCCTGAGGCTTATGCCTCCCCTCAAACATAGCATTGAAGGGTTAACCATCCCAATGTTGACAACTAGGAGATTAAACCTAGGTCCATCAAAAGCTTTTGTTAACAAATCAGCCACATTATCATCAGTATGAATTTTAAGCGCTTGAATTAGATGCTTCTCATTTGCAACTCTTATAAAATGGTGCCTAATTTCTATATGTTTAGTTCTCTGATGAAAAACAGGATTTTTAACAATAGAAATAGTACTTTGATTATCAATGTAGATTTTAGTGTTCATAAAGTTAAACCCATAATCCAACATCTGATTTTGAATCCAAAGTACCTGACCACAACAATTGGCAGCAGCAACATATTCTGCTTCAGTAGTAGAAGTAGCCACTATAGTTTGTTTCTTGCACTACCAAGAGATGAGTCTTCTACCAAGAAATTGACAACCTCCTGTTGTGGATTTCCTATCCAAATTAGCTCCAGCATAGTCACTATCACTGTATGCCTCCAACACAAATGGTGATTCCCTTGGGTACCAAAGGCTTAGTATAGGTTGGCCCTTGATGTACTTGAAAATTTTCTTCACTGCATTGAGGTGGGAAGTCAGTGGAGTGACTTGATGTCTTGAGCAAGCACTGACAGCAAATGTAATGTCAGGCCAAGAAGCTGTGAGATACATGAGTGATCCAATCATGGACCTATAAAGATGAACATTCACAGCCTCATCTTGCTCATTTGGATTCTTAAGCTTGGGTGGTTCATATGGAGTGGTAGCAGTCCTCAAGAGTTCAAAGTCAAACTTTTTCAAAATATCTTTAACATACTTCTCCTGATGAATAAAGATCCCTTCAGGTTGTTGTTTGACTTGCAGCCCTAAGTAAAAGGTTAACTCCCCCATTGCACTCATTTGAAATTCACCTTTCATCAATTCTTCAAATTCCCTGCACCATGCCTCCTTTGTGGATCCAAAGATAATGTTATCCACATATACCTGTACTAGAATGATGTCCCTGGAGTTTTTCTTAATAAAGAGGGTCTTGTCAATAGCCCCTCTTCTGTAGCCATGCTCCAAAAGAAATGTAGACAGTCTAGCATACCATGCTCTTGGTTCTTGGTGAAGTCCATAAAGTGCCTTGACAACTTTGTACACTTTCTTAGGTTGATAGGGGTCTTCAAAGCCCTGTGGTTGAGTAGCATATACTTCCTCTTCAATTTTGCCATAGAGGAAGGCACTCTTGACATCCATCTGATAGACCTTAAACCCCATATATGAGGCAAAAGCTAAAAACAATCTAATTGCCTCAACCCTAGCAACTGGTGCAAAGACCTCAGTGTAGTCAATCCCTTCTTCTTGTCTGAAACCTTGAGCCACCAATCTTGCTTTATTTCTGACCACAATACCTCTAGCATCCCTCTTGCATTTTAAGATCCACTTGGTCCCAATTGCAATTTTCCCTGCAGGAAGATCAACAAGAACCCAAACATCTTGATTCTTGAAGTGTTGCATCTCTTCCTACATAGCTTCAACCCAACTAGGTTCAGTCAATGCCTGTTTAATGCTTGTTGGCTCAACTTGGGACAAGAAACAAGCAAACAAACAATGCTTCTGATCTGTGTGATTGTCTCTCTTCTGAGTGGATACATAAGTCAAAAATGCACATTGCCCAAACTTGGTATTTTTAATGGCACTCCTGGTGAGTACCATAGCATTTGGATCACCAAGTATATTATCTTCTGGATGAATGGTGTTGATCCTTTTAGTTGCAATAGGATTAACATCAATGGAGTTATCAAGATTGGTTAAAGTAGGAGCAAAGTTTTCATCATAAGAAGCTGATTGAAAAATGCCATCACTTTGCTCTACATTAGCAAGATCTGAGGGAGTTGGAAATCTGCCAAAAGGTTCATCCAATCTTGTGGAAGTTTCAGTGGAAATAGGAACTGCAGCAGAAATGCCTTCAGCAGAATCTCCATCAGCAGAATCAACAGCTGCATCAGCTGATGCATCAGCAGAACTAGGTTTTCTGCTTTCTTCAATAGCAGCGTGTTTTAAGAGGGCTTCAGTGTCTTGAGCAAATTCAAGACCAAGTCTTTTAGCTTCCTCAGCAGCTGCATGTTCTTGCTTTTTGAGTCTAGCAAGATCTTCTGCATAGGTTGAATTTTCCACATCATCAGCAGATTTGGCATCAGAGGCTTCTTTGTTAGGAGGATCTGCTATTTGAATTGGTAGAGTAGTTACAACAATAGTGGGTTCATCACATTCTGAATCACTGTCTGAATCATCCTGTAGGGTACCTGCATTGTTAGAAGATGACACTTGTATACCTGTAGAGGGGTTAGTTTTGTGTCTAGCATACCCCAAATAATCTGTAAGATAATCAAGGTCAAAATACCATTCATGACCTTTGCCTTGAACATTAACATTCTCCTCCAGAAATTTCAGGTTAAGAGTCTCTTCTATCTTCTTTGCAGCCAAGTTATATACCATGTAGGCCTTGCTATGAGCTGAGTAACCAACAATATACCCTTCAACAGCTTTTGCTTCAAATTTGCCTAAGTGATCACTTGTATTAAGAATGGTCACCTGACAACCAAAAGGTTTCAAGTGTTCAATGGTAGGCTTCTTCCCTGTCAATAGCTCATAGGGTGTCTTATTGTGAGGTCTAGTAATCAACACCCTATTCAATACATAACAGGCAGTGCCAACTGCCTCAGTCTAAAACATGGTGGGAAGTTTAGAGTCAGCAAGCATAGATCTTGCAGCCTCTATAAGGGTTCTATTCTTCCTTTCAGCAACTCCATTCTGTTATGGAGTCCTAGGAGTGCTATAGTCTCTCTTAATACCCTTTAAACCACAGAGTTCAATGAGATTAGCATTTTTGAACTCTGTCCCATTGTCACACCTTATACCTTTAATCTTCTTGTTAAGTTGGTTTTCAACTAGAGCCATAAATTCTTTAAGTGCCTGAAAGGTTTGATCTTTAGTCACCAAGAAAAATGTCCAGCTGAATCTGCTGAAAGCATCAGTCATCACTAAACAGAAGTACTTATGATCAATACTCCTGATGGATGTTGGACCAAAAAGATCCATGTGAAGCAGCTGCAATGGTTCTGAGATTGTACTCACAACAGTAATGGCTTTATGAGAAGCCTTGTGTTGCTTACCCTTATTACAAGCCACACAATTATGCTCATTGGTGAAGATCTTGGAAGGAAGTCCATGAACAAGTCCATCTTTAGCAAGTTTGTTGATGACTTTGAAATTAACATGTGCCATCCTCCTATGCCATTTTGTAGATTCATCCAAGGATGCTTTAGCCACCAAGCAGGTTAGATCACCTTCTGGCTTGACATCATTCAAGTCAAATGTATAAAGATTATGATTTCTTGGAGCCTTTAGCAATACATGATTGTCATCAGGTATTTGGAACTCAGGTGAAAGAATGAAACAACCTTCTTCAGTGAAAAGAACAGGAAGCTTTTTGTCACAAATTTGTGAGACTAAGAACAAATTGAACCCTTGAAGCTCCTTCACATAGTAGACATTCTCAAAATCCACCTTTGGAGTTCTAATGGTTCCTTTCCCAGTGATCCTTCCTACTCCACTTCCAAACCTCACTATGCCTCCATTAATTGGCACAAAGTCATGTAGCTTCTCTTGATTACCAGACATGTTTCTTTAACAGCCACTATCAACAATACCTAAGTCTTTATTAAGAACAGGATGTTCCTACAACAAAGAAAGTTAATATACAACAACAAAAATATGTTAAGAGACTTAAGTCATGAAAGACTTGAGCCTGCCCTGTGGATCATTATGATGAACCCAAGAAGATGAGTTAGATCCACAATTGTTCTTGGATTCCCTGTAGTTAAATGGTCTTTTGTATGTCCAAGAACAATCTGCTTAGGACTTTTCAGCATAATCCCAATTACCCCTTCCCATAAACATTTGGTCAGTATATTCATACCAATGATTAATACCATAAAATGGTTGTGACCCATATCTATTTCTATTGGTATTTATATATCTATTATGGAAAACAGACCTATCAGAAGGAACAAACCACTCAGCAGGAGTGGAATACATTGTGCTGACATTATACTTTGCCTGTGGAATTACTGAGGGTTTGGTACAGGTATTAGTCCACTTTTGTCTAGGTCTATTATTAACAAAAGAAACACCCATCCTCTTCTCATGGAAATCACAATCCTTAATTAAATGCAATTTGCTACCACAAACAAAACACTTCTTCTTCTTAGAAGATTTATTAAATTCAAAAGATGTCTTATTAAACATAGAATTATTCAAATAAACACCAGAAATAGAATTGTTTTGTAAATACTGAAAGGAATTGTTTTCTAAAGAAGTAAATAACAAGTCTTCAGAAGAGGCTGTCTTTGAAAGAACTTCATCAGCAGCAACTTCAGAGTCCACAGACTTGTAAGATGACTTGTCAGAATTCTTTATTGAGGATTTGGGTGAGTCTGACTTGGTCTTGGAATCACAGCTGGCATAACTAGAGGTCTCTGAGGTCTTGTCCCTGGAAGAACAAGAGACATAAGTGTTAGAATCATTACTAGATATACTTCTAGTGTCAGGGGAGTCATTGATCCTAATGCCAGTGGTTCCCTTTGGTTTTGGTAAGTCAAACTTATGGGATGCGGGCTTAGGGGTTCCTATGGTTGGAGAGTCTTCAGACTTATTTGGCAAGTCTTTAGACTTTTTGCCAAAGAGATGGTGTGAACCACCAAAGTCAGAGGTTTTGGTTGTAGGCATAAATACACCTCTGATGGGTCCTGGTACAGCATGCAAATTTCCTTCTTTAACATAATTTGCTAAGCCTGCTGGTGTAGATTTACCTACATCAGTTCTTGCCTCTAAACCAACCTATTTTTTAAACCCTAAACCTAATCCAGAGTTTACTGCTTGACTACCATAAAGACAGCTAGCTAAATTATCTCCTGAAATTAACCAATTTTTATGTAAAGCTACTTCTTTATCTAGTTTCTCTTGCAAAACACTTTTCTCAGTCTCAATTCTAGCTTTTTCTTTTTCAGAAAACTTTAATTCATTGCTAGCACATTCTAAATCTCTACTTAAAACTCTAATCTTTTCCTCATAAGCTAATTGATTCTGTTGAAACCACTCCTTTTGTTGTTCTAAAGTTTTAAAAGCTTCTTTATATGTTGCAGCTTCAATAAAACAAGAATTATATTTTGGTTTCAGTTCATCATAAGCTTCTTTTAGAGATGTATATTTAGAATCACAATCACAAACACAAGTAGATACCTGAGGAGAGATTCCCAAGAGACCAAAGTTATCAACACAACTAGCCATGCAAGAGATTTGAGGAGAGCTACTTGTAGCATCTTCATGCTCATTCCAGTCAACACTAGTATCTATAGCAGTGATCAAGGCCTTTGATTCTCCAGCCTCCACTTCTTTCTTCTTGTATGCTGAATATCTGGTACTGGCTTCACCCTTTTTGGCTGTGCACTCTCTTGCAAAATGACCAATTTCTCCACAAGCATAACACTTTACTTTCCTTCTGTCAAACCTAGCTGCATCTCTTCCTTCAACATTGAGCTTTTTACCAACCTTTTGCTCAAATCTTCTAACCTTGAGGGAGAGCATAGCCATTTGCCACTTTAAGTCCAACTCTTCTAAAGCAAGTTCATCAATCTGCTCAAAATCTTCATAACCTATTTGTTGTTGTTTATCAACTTCAGCAACAAATGAATGAAGTACATCTTCCATCACATTACTAATCTTTGGATGAGTTATTGGATTAGCACTTGAAAAAGACAATGTGGTCATTGGAAGACTTTAGCTTGGAGTGGATGGACTTGAGTAAACCTGTGGTACTGGGGATGGACTTGTATAGGTATGTGGCATGTAGTTTGAGTTAGAACTGACAAATGCAGATTGTGAAGGAGTAGCTGCATATGGAGAGAATCCCTTTATGTCACCTTCCAAAGCTCTGAGTTTGTTGTACAAGTCATCAAAACTGAGGTAGTCCAAGCCACCTTTGGTTTTCAATGATATACTCACCTGAGACCATGAGGGAGGCAAGGCTCTTAGAAACCTGGAGTTCACCTCCTCATTGTCAGGTCTGGCTAGCAGCTGATTCAAGTGACTCAAAATCTTCTGAAACCTGTCATAACCTTTGTGGAGACCTTCCTCTTCAGTTATCTTGAATTCTTGGAATTCTTGCTTCAATAGACTCTTCCTCATCCTCTTTGTTTCTTCATTCCCACCAAATCTGGCTTTTATGGCCCACCAAATTTCTCTTGGATCAGTCATGGAATGAAAATCTCCCATGTGGTCATCAGGGATTGCCTACAGCAATATGGTTCTTGCTTTGTTCTCCCTTTGTATAGCAAGAATTTCTTCAGCAGAAACAGGTTCCAAAATCGTAACTTTACCATCAGCATCTACACTTTGCTTTTTAGGACGATAGCCATTGAGTATAACATTCCAGAGGTTATAGTCAACACTAGCAATCCAGTTCTGCATCTTCATGGCCCAGATCTCATACTCATCCTTCCTAAGAAAAGGAAGTTTGGCGTTGCTGTTGGAGAAGGCCACCTATTGTAGTTGTTGAGTAATAGAGCCTGCTTCTGAGAGAGCAACATCACTGCCTGGTTTGTCTCCCATTGGTACAGATTAAAAAGTTATGTGATTGTGTTGAGTTTACAGAGAGTATCTCGTGGCTCTGATACCACTTGTAGGGATCTATGCCTTGATAGATCACGAGCCAATAGATCATTAGCCAACTAATGTAATCACTAGTAAGACTAAGTTAGATAATCTCTCTGAGCTTGTAATTATTGCGGAATATAAAAACAAACTTATCCTAAACTTGATCCTTTATGGATCGATAAACTTTTACTAATAATGTTATAAAAACTTGTACGGATTACAATGACCTAGGGTTCCTTATATACTAGTGGAAACCCTAACCTTTCTTACAAGAAACGAATAATGATAAACTAATAAAAGATATTCTACATATCTTGTCCTAAAATACATAAGTTCTATCCACGGTTAAACTCTATCCGTAAGATCTCTATACGTCCGTAGGAACCAGTCATCAGCAGAAAGTCACCAAGCCTTCCGCAGGAACCTGTCAGCAGTATCAATCAGTAGTATCTTCAATAATTCCTTACAGATCAGGAGAGTAATTATGTTAAGAATACTTACAATGTTGATTAGAGAGCAAAATGGATGAAGGAAAGACCAAATTTTTGTATGTGGTGGTGTTGTGAAGTGAATAGTAACTGTATTTGAGTTATGGTAAAGGATAAGGAGTGTTTGGTTTAATATATAAAAAGAAAAAGTTTTTGCAGGATTGGCGGACTGGGCGGAACCAAAAAGAGGGTTTCGTCGCTTCAGCAGAGGAAAGAATTAAAAAGATTTGTTTTGATTTTTAAAATTTTATTCTAACGTTTAAAACTACACAGTAGGTTCCATAAGTCCTAATCCAAGTCTAAGAAGGTTAAATGGTTATTGTTTAAGAGGTTTTGTGAGAATATCGGCAATATTGTCTTCGTAGGATACTTCCTCGATAGAGATGTTTCCTTTTTGGATATTGTCACGAAGGAAATGATGACGGATTTCAATATGTTTAGTACGAGCATGTTGGACTAGATTCTTACTAAGGTCGATGGCTCCTTTGTTGTCGCAAAGAATGGAGATGTCGTTAAGTTGTATTCCATAGTTGATAAGAGCTTGCTTCATCCAAAGAGCTTGTTGACATGCTTTTCCGGCCGATACGTATTCGGCTTCAGTTGTTGAGATAGCAAGAGTCGTTTGTTTCTTAGAGAACCATGAGGTGAGACAATGTCCAACAAAATTACAAATACCACTTGTGATTTTTCTATCCACATGGTCACCGACATGATCCGAGTCGGCATACACTATCATTTCTACTCCTGTTCCTTTGGGATACCATAATCCTAAATGTGTAGTACCCTTAAAGTATCTAAAAATCCTTTTAACGGCTTCAAGATGAATTGATTTAGGATCTTCCTGAAAATGAGCACATAGACAAACAATAAACATAATGTCAGGTCTACTAGCCGTGAGATAAAGTAGACTTCCTATCATACCTCTATATTTAGTGTTATCTACGGATTCACTTTCCTCATTCTTGGTGAGTTTAGTTTTCGAAGACATAGGTGTTTTGATTGGTTTTGAATCTTCAAGCACAAATTTCTTAAGCATGTCTTTTATGTACTTAGATTGGTTAAAGAATATTCCATGTTCTAATTGTTTGATTTGGAGTCCTAAGAAAAAGTTAAGTTCTCCCATCATACTCATCTCAAACTCATCATGCATGATTTTTGAGAAATCGTCACATAATTCTTGACAAGTTGATTCGAATATGATATCATCAACATAGATTTGGACTTAGATAATATGTGAACCTTTCTTCTTAGTGAAGAGAGTATTATTAACTAAACCCATGGTATACTAATGGTCAACTAGAAAGGTTTTAAGTCGATCATACCACACTTTTAGAGCTTGCTTAAGTCCGTATAAAGCCTTTTTAAGTTTTTAAACATAATTAGGTTTTTCAAAGTCGGTGAAGCCCGAAGGTTGAGCAACATAAATTTCTTCATTTATAAAGCGATTTAAAAATGCACTTTTGACATCCATTTGAAAGAGTTTAAAATCATGTGCGCATGCATACGCAAGTAAAATTCTAAGTGACTCGAGCCTAGCAACCAGAGCAAAAGTTTCATCGTAGTCAATGCCTTCTTGTTGATTATAACCTTGTGCTACTAGCCTAGCTTTGTTTCTAGACACTACATCATTTTCATCCATTTTATTAAGAAATACCCATTTTGTTCCAATTATTGTTTGACTTTTTTGTTGAGGAACTAATGCCCAAACATCATTTCTAACTAATTGATTTAATTCTTCTTGCATGGCTATTACCCATGACTCATCTTTTATAGCTTCGTTTATATTTTTTGGTTCAATGGTTGACACAAAACAAAAGAAGTTACTTCCATTTGGACTTTTGATCTTAGTGTTCTTTCATTAATGTTTTTAATGACACTATCTAATGTATGACTTTTAGATTCTATGACATTGACAATTTCTTTGTTTAATAGTTCATCTTCCTTGTCATTATCTAAGTTTTCTTGACTTTCCAATATTTGACTTTCAACTAAGTCATCATGTACCAAAGGTGATGTCTTAGAAGGAGGTGGACTCTCGTCGAATGTTACGTTCAACGATTCCACGACTCTTAAGGTTTTTTTGTTTAAGATGATATAACTTTGCTATTTTGTGAATATCCAAGAACTACACCTTCATAAGACTTTGGGTCAAATTAGGTGAGATAATCCTTGGTGTTAAGTATAAAGCATTTACTCCCAAACACTCTAAAATATCCTAATGTAGGCTTTTTACCTTAATATAGTTCATATGGAGTTTTGTTTAAAAATGGTCTAATCAAGACACGATTTAAAATGTAAGTTGACGTGTCAATGGCGTTACACAAAAACTTTTGTGGAATATTTTGTTCATTAAGCATTGTTCTACTCATCTCTTTAAGATGGACTGAACAAATCCATATACAAAAGTTCTAGACACCTAGATGTAGACACCATGTTTTTAGCCTTATGGCTACTATGAACTTGTTTACCAATTTTGCAAGCATCACAAAAGTGTTGGTTATATTTCAACTTGTGTAGGTTTCTAACTAAGTCCTTAGAGGAGAGGTTTTGGATAAGTCTCATATTAGCGTGTCCTAAACGTCTATGCCATAGAGTTGAAGATTCATCTAATGAGGTGAGGCAAAGTTTGTCTCTAGATGTTTGATCAAGCTTCATGACATATACATTGTTCTTTAGGACACCTTTGGCTATGGTTATACCGTCTTTAAGTATTTTACTTCCATTTTGACTAAAAAGGACGTTATACTTTTCACGACACAGTTGAGTTATACTAAGAAGATTAAAACCTAGGTTGTGAACATGAGCAACATCATCAATAGAAAGAGAGTCATGAGAGATTGTAACTTTTCCGATGATTTTGCTTTTGACTTCGCTACCAAAAGTAATGTTACCTCCATCACATTCTTGATATGTTGAAAAGAGGCTTTTGTTTCCCGTCATGTGCCTTGAGCAACCGCTATCTTTGATCCAATCATTTGGTTCGAAACTAACTTTCAAGCACACCTATTTCTATGAAAAACATTCAAACATTTGGACCCCAATATCTCATGGGTCCATTTTAGTTAAACATACCGTTAACTTGATCCATGTATGGAAATGGTGGATATGGGTTCCATGACATGTAGTTTGGACTTTGATAATGTCTTGGTAAGTTTTGGTTCCAACCATGTTGATAGTTTGGTTGTGTGTAGTAGTTACTCTTTGGAAAGGGGCGTTTGTGAATAAGAGTTTTAGGCCTCGATTGAGTAGTTTTGGTTCTAAATTCATTTCTAGAAAGTCCTACTCCTACTTTAATAGCCGGTTTTAGTTTTGTTTATGTTGAACTAGTACTAGGTCTTTTTGTGACTTTAACGAATTCAGTACGAGTGGAGGTAGAAGCTTTCTGTGCAGCATCAGACCTCGCGGAACCTTTGGGTTCAACGGGCGGAACCAAATTTTTGGTTCCGTTTGGTCCGTGGGAGTCTTCTGCGGTTTTGACAGTTTCTTCTGCTTTTTCTTCTAGTTTCGTTTAAACTACTTAATGTTCCTGACTTCATGAATCCTAGTCCCGTTTTATCAAATGGTGACTTTTGAAGTTTCACTATTTCATCCGCACAAGAAATGCTTTTACCGAACCTTTTAAACTTTGTAGTTTGTTTTATTAGATCATCTTGTGTAATTTTAAGCTTTTCAATTTCAAGTTTAAACTCTTGACATGATTGACACATTGTGTCAATACTTTTATTGTTTTATAACCGTTTTGCTTTTTCCTTGAATTCATAAACTTCATTTTCTAAAAATTCCTTTTTAGTTTCAAAATTTTGTTTTTGTTTATGATTTTTAGGCTTAGCTCACAAAGTTTGTCAAAGTTTTTCATATTCTTTTAGCAATGTGTCATCACCGATAGAAGAACAAGATGAATTAGAATGTACCTCATTCGAGTCATGAGCCATGAGAGCAATCTCGTTATTCTTTGGCTCTTCGTCATCATCTTTGTAACACCCCTAAAATTTGGTACAGCGGAAGACTTACAAGCTTTCGGGGTGCTACTAGGATTGGTATACACAACACAAGTATAGCTAACTCGAAGGGAAATTTTTATTAAATAAACATTCCAAAATTTAGTTTAAAAGTTTACAAATAGTTAAAAATATAAAAGATAAGGCCCAAAGGGTTTAGAAGATTGGTCCCCAAATTATTTATTATCAGAGTATTTGTATATCCATCGTCCATGCCAATTTGCCAAGCCTTCAATAGTGATCATCCACAAGCATTATCCTATTCGCCTGAGAAGAATATGCTTAATAAGGTCAGCTTTCGCCGGTGAGTTCATAGGTTTAAATCGAAAATAATAGTGGACCTGAAGAGTAAGTGCTATGTGAGTCTAGAAGGCATAGATAAGCAATCCAATCATCAACACAATTCACAACACTATAGCTTTCTTCTCTTAGGAAAGATAAGTGGTCAACATGAGCGGGCCCCTCTTACGGTCACTAGACAGGTCCAATAAACAGTAAGGAACCACCACATACTGCCCTGGTCTAGGCCGTTTGCAGTAATCTACACATAGCTAGGTTTGGTAGCCCTAGCCTAAGGCAGACCCTACTTCAAATCTACCCTAACTAGTCCTCACAATATAGCAAATCAAAAATAGTAGCAGGTCCAAGAAATCGCTTTGCATGTTTTCTCCCCCATGTTTAGAAAGCAGTAAAAATACGAATAAAAGTGAAGCTATGAAACTTACCTCGATTCCAGCAAAGCACAATCGAAAATATATCAGAAACATGCAATAATCCAAATCAGAAATAAGCTATAAACAGCTAGATAGCCTTGGCACTAAGTTATCTGGGCATAGCAAATCAGCAGCAGCAAAGAAAGTATCAACTATCTGTCAATGGCGACTACTAACTCGGCACTACCTAATAATATCATTACGCTTCACAAAAATCTCAAATAAATATTTTCCAAATCCCGAACACATTCCATTTTTATTTCCAAAAACTCTTTCGCATATCCGTTTTAATGTTTGGTATCCGTGTGTGTGTGGTGTCGGCTCAACAAGACTCAAGTGAACTCACGCTTCCAAAGAACTCCACCAAGTAAACCACAACAATCTACGTAACAAGTTCTTATAGTCAAATAAGTCCTCAAATTAAATTGTCAAAGCTTATTATACTAGTCACCACAAAATAAACTTTACAATGCATTCATCTCACTTATTCCTCCAAAACTATGTCACCACCTAAGGCGTCGTAGGATATGTCACCCATTATTAGACCTTTCCGACGTACTTAACGAGGTCTCATTTGATTCATCAACCAACTAAGTTTGTTAATTAAGTAGGTTAGATATAATAATGGCAAATATCCGTGACCCGCAATAAACAACACATCAATTATTTAGTTATCATCTATGGCACTTCTAAATTTGTGTGCCCTCGAAATATTTAGTAACTCATTTATTATAAAAACTTTCATTTTAATTATTATTTTTGTTTAATACAAAACAAACAAGCAAAATTCTTATTATTACTTACTTTCTTATATGAAAACCTTTATATTATTTTTGTTTTCTCGTTTCGTATATATATATATATATATATATATATATATATATATATATATATATATATATATATATATATTTGTTTCGAGTCACAAGTCCGATTCATTACTTCTCGACTTATTATACTATCTCAAATCCAATAGTCCAAATTAATATTCATGTTAAGGCATTGTCGAGGTCAACGATGACTAAAAAGTCAACGTGACGCCGACTTGGCACAAAACTCACAAGTCAAATATATATATATATATATATATATATATATATATATATATATATATATATATATATATATATATATATATATATATATATATATATATATATATATATATATATGTAATGATCATCACGTGAGTTATCGGCCCTAAACTGTTGACATAAATAATGTCTAAAAACATTGTTAGCATATTAACAATATCTCTATGTTTTGATAATTACAAAGCATAAACTCATTAATCTAAAACTTATGACGTAAACAAGTTTTTAGTGCTTAATATTTGTCTTTGCATCCATATCACTTAAGGTATGAATAAACAAAGTGTTTATTGCATTTCATGATCAAAGAAAATTTTTCTAATCACTAAAATTTTTATAAAATGTATTAAATATTCTATATCTTTTACAAAATTACTTTTGGAATTAAAAGAATATTTTTAATTCATTATAAATATATGATTTCAAATTTTCAACCAAAAATGGCAAATTTTATCCAAAAAAATTTTCCCCACTAGAAGACAAGAAAATCCAACGTTCTGAAGGGGCGGCCCCCTTAATTCCTTAGGCGGCCCCCTTAATCATTAAGGGGACCGGCCTCTAATTAAGGGGACCGGCCACGCTCTAGAACAGTAAATTTTCTCCCTATAAATACTGGTTCATCCCATAGAATTTTCTTACCTTTTGCACTCCTAAACTTTCTGTTCTAGATCCCCATTTCTATTCTCTTAATCCTTTGATCATAAATACATAATTCTTTGTTTCAAAGTGATTCAAACATCATCCTCTCAAGTGCAAGAGAAGAATACTTCTATCCTCCAAGACAAGAAGTATTACAACTTCTTGTGATCTCCACATCCAAGTTGTTGGTGCATCATCAAGATTATTTACATAATTCTTTGTGAAGATTGTTGTGAATATTTGATTGTAGATAGTTGTGCTAGGTATATTGATTGTGTGATTAGTTAGTTGTTTGGTGTGAAGAAGAAAAGTTAGGAATTAGATTGTAGTGAAGAAGCTAGGTGTGAAGTTGTTAGTTGTGAAGAAAATTAGTGTGAAGAAGATAGGCGTGAAGTAGTTAGTTGTGAAGTAGATTGGTGTGAAGAAGTTGTGTAGAAGTTGTGATTTAGTTGTGAAGAAGTTGTGGTGTGTAAATTGGTGTGTAAGGTTTTCTCCGCCATAAGGGAGCTTGTTGATATAGTGAAGAAAACTCTCGAGTTAGGTGCTCGGGGAGTGGAGTAGGGCAAGGAAGGTGTCCTTGTAGCTGAACCACTATAAATCTCTTGTCTCGCGGTTCGATCTTTTATAACGAATTTAAAAGACGTAAAACTATTCAACCCCCCTTCTAGTTTTCCACAATTGGTATCAGAGCCACGTCTAGCAAGATTTTTTAAAATATATTGTATTTTAAAAGTTGTAACGATCTATGGAATCTTTAAAATACTTAGAAGGGCAATCTATGCAAAGACCACCACTATTTGAAAGTGATGAATTTTTATATTGGAAAAATAGATTCAAAACTTATGTGAAATCAAAAGATCTTGATCTTTGGCATATTATTACCTTTGGTGATTTCCCCCTATTCAATATAATGTTGAAACTAAAATAGATGAAATTGTATCTTTTGAAAAACAAAATGATGATTTGAAAAAGAAACTAGCAAAAAATAATGAGGCTAAAATGATCATTTATAATGCGTTACCATGCAAAGAATATGAAAGAAATTTTATGTGTAAAACCGCAAAAGAAATTTGGGATTCTTTACTAATTACTCACCAAGGTAATAGTCAAGTTAAAGATAACAAAATAGATCTTCTTGTACAACAATATGAACAATTTACAATTCCGGAAGAGGAATCAATTGATAATGCGTTTGCTAAATTTAACACTATCATCACAAGTTTAAAAGCACTTGATGAGACATTTTCTAGTAAAAATTTTGTTAGGAAATTTCTTAGGGCACTGCATCCGAAATGGCGAGCTAAGGTCACGGCAATTGAAGAATCAAAGAACTTGATGACGTTATCACTAGATGAACTCATTGGCAACTTGAAGGTCCATGAAGAAATTATAAGAAAAGATTTGGAAACGGTCAAAGTCAAGAAAGAACAAACCAAATCCATTGCTCTAAAAGCCAAAAAGGAACCTAGTGATGATGATGATTCAAGTGATGAAAGTGAAGACGAAGAATATGCAATGGCCGTAAGAGAATTCAAGGAATTCTTCAAGAGACGAGGAAGATTCACTAGATCATCACGAGACGAAAGAAAACCGTTCCAAAGAAATAGAAGCGACAACTACGGGAAAAGAAAGTGCTTTAGATGTGGAAGTCCAAATCATCTCATTGGCGAATGTCTAAAGCCGTCGGGTTATGAAAATCAAGGCGCATTTGTTAGTGGAACATGGAGTGATAGTGACAAAAAAGAAGTAGAAAAACCAAGAGATGAAAAGTGTTTTATGGCAAAAGGAACCGACGAAATATGTTTGGGAATTCACTTAGAGCATGACAAATGGATCAAGGATAGCGGATGTTCGAGGCACATGACAGGGAACCACAAGCTATTCTCTACATACAAGGCATATAATGGAGGTAACGTTATTTTCGGTAGTGACTTACGTGGAAAAATCATTGGCAAAGGTACGATTTCTCAAGACTCACTTACTATTGAAAATGTAGAGCGTGTAAATAATTTAACATATAACTGCTTAGTATAGGACAAATATGTGACAATAAATGTAGAGTCACCTTTACCGAAGAGGATAGCGAAATAGTTAAGAATGGAAAAATTATAGGTAGAGGAATTAGGAAAGGAGGCATATATGTTATGAAACTAGGAAACAAGCCTGAAGATAGAATATGCCTAACGACCCTAGATTAAAACTCCACATTGTGGCATAGGAGATTAGGACATGCTAACATGCAACAAATACAGTCTTTAGCCTCTAAGGAATTAGTTAGAAATTTGCCTAATCTAAAATATGACAAGCATTTTTGTGATGCATGTAAAATTGGAAAACAAGTTCATGCTAGTCACAAAGCTAAAAATATAGTATCCACTACTAGGTGCCTAGAATTATTACATATGGATCTCTTTGGTCCATCCACTGTGCAGAGCTATGGAGGAAACAAATATACATTAGTAATTGTAGATGACTACTCACGATACACGTGGACTAGGTTTTTAAGTGACAAGACCCAAGCCTTTGAAAAATTCGAAATATTTAGTAAAATGATTCAAACAAGTTAGGATGCACAATAGTAGCCATTAGGACGGACCATGGTAGGGAATTTGACAATGAAGTACAATTCGGAAAATATTGTGATTTAAATGGAATATCTCACAATTTCTCCGCTCCTCGTACTCCTCAATCAAATGGCGTAGTAGAAAGAAAAAATTGGTCACTACAAGAAATGAGTAGAACAATGTTAAATGAACAATCCATCCTACAAAAAATTTGGTGTCACGCCGTAGATACTTCAACATATATTATTAATAGGGTATCAATTAGGAGAATTCTAGGAAAAACTCCTTATGAGTTACTAAGAGGTAGAAAACCAAACTTAAGCTACTTTAGGGTATTTGGAAGGAAATGTTATATTCTAAACACTAAGGATTACCTCACTAAGTTTGATCTAAAGTCATATGAAGGAATATTATTAGGATACTCACAAAATAGTAAAGCATATATAATACTTAACAAACACACCATGAAAGTAGAAGAATCACTAAATGTAACATTTGATGAAACACCACCACCTCCTAAAACTTTGCCTTTAGAAGATGATGCCTTAGTTGAAGAAGAAGCTATTGAGGTTAGTAAAACAAAACCCATAGGAAATGATAATGAAGAAATTAACTTAGGAAATAACGAAATTGTAAATGTTAAAGAATCTAGGTCACATCCACTAAATAATATAATAGGACATCTTAACCAAAGAACCCTTAAGTCACAAGCTCAAGATAAAAATAATTTCCTTTGTTTCCTCTCAGCAATAGAACCTAAGAATATTAATGAGGCTTTAAAAGATGAAAGTTGGGTTATAGCTATGCAAGAAGAATTAAATCAATTTAAGGCAAATGATGTTTGGGAATTAGTCCCAAATCCAATGAATATGAACATCATAGGAACTAAATGGGTATATAGGAATAAATTAGATGAAAATGGAGTAGTTACTAGGAATAAAGCTAGGTTAGTTGCCCAAGGTTATAATCAACAAGAAGAAATTGATTATGATGAAACTTATGCCCCGGTAGCTAGATTAGAATCAATTAGGATACTACTTGCCTATGCATGCGCCCTAGATTTTAAGTTATTCCAAATGGACGTGAAAAGTGCATTCCTTAACGGTTTTATCAATGAGGAGGTATATGTGGCACAACCTCCAGGATTCATTGATTTCACAAAACCTGATTATGTTTAAAAGTTAAAGAAAGCTTTGTATGGACTCAAACAAGCTCCCAAAGCTTGGTATGATCGATTAAAAGCTTTCCTTATTAAACATGATTATTCCATGGGAATGGCAGATAACACTCTTTTCACTAAAAGGAAAGACCCAAATCTCATCATTGTTCAAATATATGTTGATGACATTATATTTGGATCGACTTGTCAAGACATGTGTGATGAATTTGCCAAAATCATGCATGATGAGTTTGAGATGAGTATGATGGGTGAACTTAACTTCTTTCTAGGATTACAAATAAAACAATTAGAAGATGGAATATTCTTTAACCAATCTAAATACATTAAGGAAATGCTTAAGAAATTTGGCCTAGAAGACTCAAAACCCATGAAAACTCCCATGTCTACGGAAGTAAATGTTAGGAATACAAATATTCCTGTAAAAGTCTCGGTCACGTAATGATTGTAATAGCATTAAGTTAGCTCGTAGTTAGTTTGTTTATTAGTTAATTAGTAACACCGTGGAAGAAGGACGGGTCTTCACCCACTGTATGCCTGATCCACATCCCGGGAGTGGGCGTTATATTGTAAGTATAAATACCCCTCTCCACAGGTGGAGAGGGTTGGACCTTCACTTAATCTCAATCTAATATTACATTTTTTTTCTCAAGGTTCCTTTCTTTCTTCCCCCCTCCTCTTTTCCAACGCCACTCCCAAACAACACCAATCATGTTTCCAACTTAGTTAGTATTCTACAATTGGTATCAAGAGCCAAGGTTTCATCTTAGGACCTTGTAGAATCGAATTTGATGGTATTTTGTGTGGTCTTGTGAGTTTGGTGTAACTTTCTTGTAAAACCTCTTAGTTTGATCTTCTCTAGTGTTGTTATTCATGTTAGTGATGTACTTTTATGTTCATTTATGTTTGTGGGACATTGTAGTTTAGTTTGTGTTACCAGTTCCTTAATCTATTTGAAGTTTGGAGGTGATTTAGGGCGTATTTCTTATCTGCGGTTAAGTCTACTGTTACATTGCTTAGTTGCGTTTAGTTTCTACAATCTGTGGTTAGTTTAAACTGCGATTACTATTTTGGGAATACAAGCAAAATGCAAAGATAGTGACAGTTTTGGACTATTGTTATTGCGATTAGGTGTTTGCGATTAGTCTACTGCGGTTAACTATTCTGCGGTTGGGAGTTTTTCTGCGGTTGGGAGTTCTCTGCGGTTTGGTACTTTCTGCGGTTTGTGTCCTTGGGTTGCGGTTTGCTCTGGTTGCGACTCGATTTTTTCTGCGGTTGGAATTTGTCTGTGATTTAGTACTATCTGCGGTTTGTGTCTTGCGATTTGTGTTCTGCGACTGGCATCTACTGTGGTTAACTTGTCTGCGGTTACTATCTCTGCGGTTAGGTCAAGTTGCGGTTAAGTTGTTCTGCGACTAGTACCCTACATTGCGAGTATCTCCCACCTTGTGGTTTGGTAATTTCTATTTTGTGATGGCAAGTTCTTCTGATGACATTCAAGCTGCGGGGTCTGACACCCGACCTCCGATGTTGGACAGAACTGACTATGAATCATGGGCACAAAGGATTCGTCTGTACTGTCTGGGTAAAGATAATGGGGTTAACATCTTGAAATCCATCGATGAGGGACCCTTTCAAATGGGTACTACTAGAGACACAGTTGCAGCAGCCACTGATCAACAACCGGCCATATTTGGTCCTGATAGACCTCGCACTTACAATGAGCTGTCTGAGGAAGAAAAGAAACGCTATGATGCAGACATCAGGGCATCAAATATCGTCATTCAAGGGCTTCCCAAAGATGTCTACAAACTTATCAACTACAACACTGAAGCAAAGGCGGTCTGGGATAATGTCAAAATCCTTCTTGCAGGGTCTGAGTTAACTAAAGAAGATCGTGAGTCTCAACTATACGATGAATTTGAACATTTCAAAATGAATCCAGGTGAAAGCATCACTGACTACTACGTCAGATTTCACAAGCTGGTCAATGATATGACAGCCATCAAGATGACAATGCCCAACATACAGCTTAATTCCAAATTCGTGAATAACATGGCACCAGAATGGGATAGGTTTGTCACAGCTGTTAAGCTCAACAAAGGTCTCAGGCATACCAATCATGAACAGCTTTATGCATATCTCCAACAACATGAGAAACATGCTGCTTATGATCGGCTAATGCGAGAAAAGCTCAATCCGTCTACAACGAATGAATCTCTTGCTTTTGTTTCCAATGTTCAACAACCTAATCAAACCTCTAATGATCAATCTCAACCATCACAATCATCCTCCAGGTCTACCCCAACCAATAGTCAATCATCAACTCCCTCACCATCTGCTTTGAATACACAACTTGATTCTGGGTATTCTCACACTGACATGATGATTGGCAATCTCTCCAACCAAGTTTCTCTACTGGTCCAACAGTTCAGGGCTGTACTTCCATCTACTAACAACCAACTCAGGATCTCATCTAATCCACGTAATCAGGCAGTCATTGAAGATGGTCGGGTGGTGGTTCAGAATGTGCAGGGAAGACAGAACTTCAACCAAAGAAATGCTGGTAGAGAGAATGGGCAGTATAGAGTTGGGAATGCTCTTCAAGCACAAGCTAAGCAGCCGAAATGCTATAACTGTGGAGGGTTGGGCCATATTGCTAGGAATTGCACTCTTCAAAACGTCCTCAAAACACTGAGTACTTCAAAGACAAGATGTTGCTGATGCAGGCACAAGAAAATGGGACAGTGTTGGATGAAGAAGCTTTTCTCTTTCTGGCTGGTAATGATGGGAACACCTTTGATGCTGATGTGGATGATCAGCCTGTTCAGGATATGGCTCTTTGTTGGGTCACTGAATTCCCCAATCTTTTTCTAACAAGGATTTGAACGTAAAATCCCCTAAGTGTAAACAAGTCACTGAGTGAACAGTAACTCAGTAAGTCACCTTCAGGATGCTAAGACCGAGCCTAAGAAGAAAGGTTCTCCATTCAGTGAGGCGGAACTCAGTGAAGTGTGATCTAAGATAAGAAGAAGGTGATGGGTTCAGTGAGGATGACAATAACTCACTGAACCCCATGACTCCTCAACAACTTCATAGTACTGAAGACTGATGACAAGAAGACTGAAGTTTAGGCGGGACTGGGCGGGAAAGTTTGAGCTGCATTATTAATGTCAAACTTTCCCAAAATGGTTAAAACCAGTCTGTCATCAGAAAGTGCCTTTTGGACTTAACTCAATGAAGGTTCCTTGCCAGAAGAATAATATCTTTCAAGATATTGTTAATGAAGCTTTATGTCCAATGTATAACTAGTTGTTCTATACTTGTGTATAAATAGGTAGCATAAGAGAGGAGTAAAAGTTGACAAGTTTGTGCAATTAATGCAAAGCATTCACAAACCACTTTTACTCCTCCAAAGAACACGACAACCCCTAAGATTGCTCAGTGGGTCCTGAAAGTTGTCACTCAACATAGATTGAGTTTAGTGAGGAGTCCATACCATACTTGTCATTTTCAATCCCAAGTGTTATTCCGCAAACACTTGGGTACAATTCTTTTTGATTAACTTCTAATAAAGAATTAAACGTTGGAAAATATTGTCTCTTATATTTACGTTACTTTACTGTTAATCATTTTATACATCTTTGTTTAAAGTCATACAACTTGGTTACTTTAGCTTTGTAGTAACTGTTAACCAAGTAAAAGGGACCAACAAGTGGTATCAGAGCCTCTGATTTGTAAAACTTAAACCTGTTTTCAAAACTTAAGAGTGCTCAAGTTTTTTAAAATCTAGATCCCACTATGACTGACATAGATGTTCCCCAACTTGTCGAAAAAAAGGGTGGAAGTTATTCAGCAACTGCCCCTCGACTTGATGTTGGCAAATGTAATAAGTGGAAAAAGCGAATGCTTTGCTACTTAACTAGGATGGAACCATATTACATTAAGTTGATTAATGATGGTCCATATGTCCCAACAACTGCCCAAGGTTTAATTAAACCTGAAGCTCAGTGGACCCCAGATGAAAGGAGGGTGGTCAATCAAGACCAGCGCCTGAAAAGCATCATTATATCATGCCTTCCTGATGATATAATGGAATCAGTGATCAACTGTCCCACTGCCCAGCAGACATGGATTGACCTGGTTCATAGCTATGAAGGGCCTTCTGATACCAAAGAGAATAGAATCATGGACCTGAAGCTTGAATTCAATACCTTCAGGGCCAAGGATTCTGAAAGTCTCACTGAGACTTATACTCGGTATAAGACCCTCCTGAATGAGCTGACCAATGATGGTGTTATACTGTCAAAACATGAGATCAATGTTGGTTTTGTCAACAGTCTCCCTGAGAAGTGGTTAAACTTCTCTCAGGGATTGAGAAATGCAAACCACATTCAGAACCTTGAGCTCCCTGCTATCTATGGGAAGTTTGTCTATGAAGACAATCTTATCACCAGGAGATACCCTGGTAAAGCTCAGGAGACCAAAAAGGCCTTGACAATTTCACCCATATCAACTGCTTTCTATTCTAAAGGTGTTGTGCAGGATTTTCAGGATGGTTCTGATGATGAGGTTGACCAAAGAACCAGTGAGGAATACCTGAATGATCTTCAAATTGAATTTCATGAAAGAGCACTCCTTGCTAATTCAAAAAGATTTTTTAAGAAAAACAAATTCCCTTCAAAAGCAAATGATAATACTGAATGTTTCAAATGTGGTAAAATGGGACATTTTGCTAAAGATTGTTTTTCAAAAACAACCTCAGAACCATCCTTCAAATTTTCAGGAAATAACTCTTTTTCAGGCCCCAGCAAATTTCAACCAAAGCAAGACTGGTTGCCAAAGGATATAATCAACAGGAAGGTATAGACTATGAGGAATCCTTTGCACCTGTTGCAAGAATGGAAGCCATTAGGATCTTCCTTGCGTATGCAACTTACATGAACTTTAAAGTTTATCAAATGGATGTTAAAAGTGCATTCCTGAATGCTAACATCAAAGAAGATGTTTATGTGCAACAGCCTCCTGGTTTCGAAAGTAGTGAATACCCCAACCATGTCTACAAGCTTAACAAAGCCCTTTATGGACTGAAACAAGCACCCAGGGCATGGTATGAAACTCTTTCAGCCTTCCTGATCCAAAATAAGTTTGTCAGAGGAAGAATTGACAACACACTGTTCATCTACAGAACAAAGGATGATGTCATTCTTGTCCAAGTATATGTGGATGACATCATCTTTGGCTCAACAAGTTACAAACTTTGCAAACAGTTTGAGAAACTGATGACCACAAAGTTTAAAATGAGCATGATGGGTGAACTCACATACTTTCTTGGACTCCAAATTAAACAAACTGATAAAGGAATATCCATTTGCCAAGAAAAATACCTCAGTAACCTACTGAAGAAGTTTGAGCTCATTGACTGCTCTTCAGTGAAAACTCCTATGGTTCCTCCAAACAACCTTGGCCCTGATCTCACTGGAAAATCAGTGAATCAAACCCAATACAGAGGAATGATTGGGTCCCTGATGTACTTACTTGCCTCAAGACCTGATATCCAATTCTCAGTCTGCCTGTGTGCCAAATACCAGGCTGACCCTAAAGAATCACATCTCACTGCTGTCAAAAGAATTATCAGGTACCTGAAGGGTACTCCAAACCTTGGTTTGTATTACCCAAAATGTTCAGGATTTGATCTCAAAGGGTACACTGACTCTGACTATGCAGGATGTAATATGGATAGGAAAAGTACTTCAGGGTCCTGTCAATTTCTTGGTGGTAAACTTGTGTGTTGGAGTACAAAGAAACAACAGTCAGTGGCCATGTCCTTAGCTGAAGCTGAATATATGGCTGCTGCAGGATGTTGTGCAAATGTACTATGGATGAAGAGCCAACTGAGTGACTATGGCATTCAGTATGCTTGAAAGATCTTTAGATTCTTCAATTGCCGTCACTTTGGCTCTCCACTTCGGATGGAATGCTCTAAGGAATTTCCTGACAAAATTCTTGCTACAATAGATTCATCAAGTGCTTTAAGTGAAGTAAGAATAGTGTTAAACCTAGCAAATGCACAATCAATAATTTCATCTTCATGAATAGAAAATTCTTCATATTGTTGAACAAGAAGATCAATTTTATCATCCTTAACTTGTGAGTTTCCTTGATGAGTGATTATTAAAGATTGCCAAATTTCTTTAGTGGTTTTTCACATAAAGACTCTTTCATATTCTTTCTTTAGTGAAGCATTATAAAGCATCATTTTAGCTTCATTATTTTTAGCAATCAATTTCTTTTGATCTTCAATATGTTTAGTAATTGAGCTATCCTCATCTTTACCATTTGTAACATCCTTACAAGTGGCTTTGTTATCACCTTTAATAATTATATACCATAGATCTATATCTTTTGATTTCATGTAAGTTTCAAAGCAGTTTTTCCAATATATAAAACCATTTGCCTCAAATAGTAGTGGTTTTTGCATAGATTGCCCTTCTTGGTAATTTTCTAAATCCATGGATTGTTTCAAGTTTTAGAACACAATATATTTTTAAAGCTTAAGTAACGTAGCTCTTGATGCCAATTGTAGAAAAGTAGAAGGGGGTTGAATAGTTTACCGGTTTTTAACTTGATTTTCTTTGAAAACTTTACGTGTAATCAACAATCGAAACTAATAACCCATAAGTAATATGCAAGAATAAAGTAAGAATGATCAAACCACAACATGGATGTTTATCGTGGTTCGGCTACAAGGACTCTTTTTCCTTGCCCTACTCCACGCCCCAAGTATCCAACTCGAGAGTTTCTATCACTAGTCAACAATCTCCTTTCACCGAAGGAGAAAACCTTACACGTCGTTTACACAAGATTACCGACACATAGCTAGATGTCGAGTTCTTTTACAAGGGTACAACCACTCCCGTCACTCTATGTATTTTAAGGACTAAAATACTAACCGATCACTACTGAAATTACATAATCAAATGATGTGTAAACTATACGAGTTTACACAATGCTTAGCTAACAAGACTTGCAACGTTATGTTGAGACTTGTAACTTTCGGATGAACATGTGATCTTCTTTGCTATAAAAGATCTCACACAAATGAAACGTTACTGAGTTAGATGAATGAAATGAGAATGTATGTGTAAATTATGATGAACATATTGATGGAAGGCGTCAATAACATCTGAGTCATTAAGAGGATACACGTTCCAATCATAATGTCCAAGAATTGAACCACGGTAGTGATCAGCGTAGCTAAATGAATCAAACAACGCTATTGCATTTGGACGGACCTAAGAAAAAAGCAATACTTAACTTAGCGTATCTTTTGTTAAATACCTTGATTAAACACCCTCTAATAAAGACATGTGATCTTAAAGATCAACAAAAGCCACAAGTAAATCATATAAATGCATTGCAGGTGATTAATCAAGTCAATAATGTAAGTGAGTGTTGCAATTTCAAGAAACATCAGAAAAAGAAATATGTTCTCATTAGAGAGATAATTTGTTATATCTTTGATAATCAGGCATGAAGGTATCCCGAACAGTGAATACATAACTCGTGAAAAATGTATGTGATACTAAACCATTTTGGTCGTAGCGAATACCTTGAGACGCTTAACTTGATCTACCCATGGCATGAATGTTTCTAAATCACTACTCATCGCGGGTGGAGCCAGTGGCTATTTACTCAATATAACCTCACCTGTTAACCCTTTTAATGAAATCTACTCACCCATCAAAATTATAGTAATGAGGTCATCCACCTTATTTTTCCGAAACAACTTAATATTTCACAAACAATTGTTGACCCATCATCAAGCATCTATAATCACCACAACAAAGTTTGGTAATTCTCAGTTAACTTCGCAAAATTCACAGTTAACTTCGTGTTAAGTTTCTTTAATTCCCCATTAAAGGTAGCCGTTTTGCTTTGCGAAAATGAACAATCTCAGTGAAAATATAGGAATCTCACAAGAACTTGACAAAAACTAATAAAAAATCATGACATTATATAGTGATATGTTTTGTCTTTGCATATGTCAAACACCCTTTTATGTAGCAGCTTGAATAAAAAAAGAGGACACATATCTTCCATGTCCCGTATCTTCAAATGTCAAATCACTGATGGTTAATTACTTACTTATCAAACAGCACAAGCATATTCATAACATGTTCCAACTTTTGTTTTATCTTGCTACTAAAATTATAATTTATTATTTAAGCAAAAATAATATTAGTTTTAATCATATGGTGGGGTGGCTCTCAAAAATGCATGTTCAAGGTATGGCCAACTCTCTGGCTCTTAATTGCTTGGCCAGTAGTAGCAGACAAAGTCAAGTTGTGGGACATGTTAGCTAAACTAAGATGAGGGTAAATTATACTATTGGCCTTCTTCTTAAGATAGTTTGTAATAGATACTCCATCGAGTGTACATTAATCACACTGACTTGACATGTACCATTGCAGTTTATTCTTCATTGACCTATTGAATTTTCCTTCCAATGAACTTATATATGACCATCACAAAACCTTTTTATAACAAAGATATTACATTCCATCATTTAGGAGGATATTTTGACAGATTAAATAGCTACTTTCACCAGCATAACTTATCTTTCTTGACCTTTTCACACTTATAGAATGTAATTAAACAATTTCAGACTCTGAGACACAATTATCAACCTTGTTAGCCGCAGCAAATCAAACACCTTGACCACTAAGAATCTCAATTAGAAGTTTTACACATGACCATATCAGATAGACAACCTGGGTGAACCATTAAAAATAAAGAAGCTAAAATTCTGAATATTGAACCACGATAACTAAACTAATCTACCCAAAAAAACTACATACTATGCACCTTAATTTAGTAAATAAAAATAATAACAAAAGACAGCAACTTAAAAGAGTATGTGAGTTTTGCTAAAATCACATTTAACCTTGCTGAAATGATGAGGCAAAAAATGAACCACTTTTAGGGGGTCATTTAAGCCCGGAATTGAATTTATTTGATCAAATATTGCCCTAAATCGTTCCTTTTGTGATTTTAGGTACTTTGGGAGTGAATTCTGGTAAAGGAAGGATTTTGGACGTTTTTGGAGCATAAAAGTGAAAAAAACGCCAAAGTCTTAATTTTTCTTGCTGGGAACAGTAGGTGACGGCGTCAAGAAGGAATTTCTGACGGCGTCAAGAGTAATTTCCATGATGACCCAATACATATTTGACGGCGTCACGAAGTAGGGCGTCAAGAGTAAAATTCATGACGGCCTGGAAATGCATAACACATGACGGCGTCAAAAGTAGATCAAGGCAGTCCGAGAAGTATTTTGGTGGCGAGATGACGGCGTCACAAAATTTGTCTTTACGCCGTCAGACCCTATTTCCTATATATAGTTTTCTAGTTTTCACATTAAAGAGAGTGAAGTTTTGGAGAAACCCTAAGTACGAACTTGGTGCGAATTTCACATGTTTTTCAAGGGTTCTAAGCCCTTGATACCTTTCATGTGTAATTGAGATAAGTATTCTTTTAATTCAATCAATATGTCTATGTGTTTGTTGTCTATATCTTGTTCTTGTCTTAATTCCATCATGCTAGGCTAGATCTATCTTGTGTTTGCTTAGATCTAATGAAACCTAGATGTTATTTATGTGTTGATTACTTGTTCATAGTTGTATTGGATGAATGAATTCGATGTTAGGCTTAAGAAAACTGGCAGATCTCCAAATGGTAACATGCTTGAACGTCTTAGGAAACATGAACTGATGTGCACTAGGTTTTATTGGTTGTATTTAATGCATGAGCCACTGTTTACAATCCCTATGGTTGTGCTGGGCATGGCATAGGAGGAGATAAGAGCTCATAGGATTGGGGAGTTAAGTGTGCCACCCCATGAATGGTATTAAGGAATACAATCCGTCATCCACGCAACTATAACAAGTAATTAACGTGTAAAAGATGTCTAGGGAGTAGTGAAATCTAAGTAAACACATTTTCTCCACTTATTGCTCACAACTTTAGTATAATTTAGTTTATTTTCATTTTTAGTATTTTATTTTGATTGCATCTTTAGTATTGGGTTAGTTGACTAGCAACTAATTCCGCCCAAATCCTTCAAACCCGAGATTTTTACTTGCTTTCTAAAAAATATAAAAATACAAAAATAATCATCCCTCACCTTTAGAACTAGTATTTAGGTTTTCTAATCCTAGCGACACTATTCCTAGCTGAACGATCAATCCCCCGGTACTTGTCACTATACTATACTACAACGATCAGGTACACTGCCTGGTGGGGGTTTTAAGCTTCTCAAGATCCCTTGAGAGGTAAAGCCTGGTGCGACTCCCACGCATCAAGTTTTTGGCGCCGCTGCCGGGGAATAGTTATTGTCTAGGTTAGAATTTCTTTTTATTAGGTCTACTTGCTAGATTCCTTTCTAGTAAGATTTTATTTTTATTTTTATTTTTAGGTTTTCTTTAGTCTATCTTATTTCTTTGTGTCCTTTGTTCGTAAACTATTTCGATGGATAACAATTACATTGATCGTTTGATTCCTGTTATTGATGTTTTTCGTCGTAGGATTTTCCAAATGCCAGCCCCACTCCCTCTAGTGGAGAATGAGAACCCACCTAACCTCTCACCTAACCACCACTTTGACAATAATTCTGAGTTAGAAGAGTCTGATCATGATGATGACCGTAGGGCTAGTCCTTTTTACTATTCAGACTCCGATGAGGATCTTGATGATGGTGATGTGATTAATGAGAATAGGATGGAAGAGGAAATAAACCCTCTTAGGTATGTCGACCCTAGAACTGGGATTGAGTGTGATAGTTCATTCAACATGCAATTTCCTTGTAAAATCGGATTTAAGAGCTTTAATGCCTATCTTAACTCATCTCTCCCGACGAACATAATCTCGCGCAATGAATATAATAAAATCATGGTAGATGAGTTAGAATATAAAGGAGAAAACATTATTGCTAGGGCAATACCATTGCACGTGTTTGTAGGAAGCTTAGTTTATCTTGTTGAGTTCATGGTAATGGAGAATCTAGGAGAGTTTATTGATGATAAGCTGACCCAAGTTGTGTTTGGAAAACCTTTCAAACGGTTGACCAACCTCGATGAAAAACTCATAGAAGGGTTAATTACATTCTCGGATGGGGACGAAGATTTTGTCTATCAAATGCCCCGCACACACCCTAGGTTCAAAGATTTTTCCATGGAAAAGTGTAGTAGGTATCCACCCATGGAAATGTTAAGTGAGAATGATAAGAGAAAAGGACTTAAGTATACTCATGAAAAGAATAAAAGATACTATCGCGGATGCTTAGAGTTAGGAGATGATTAAAAGAAAGATGAGGCAACTATTAGATGGCTCACACTTGGTTATGTGAGCATAAGCAATACACGTTAACCCATGACCTTGAGTCTAGCTACAAGACTCGTAAATAAAGAAAAGCGCTTCTTGGGAGGCAACCCATGTTTTGTGTGTTTTTATTTGTTTGTTTGTTTGTTTGTTTGTTTTATTTGTTTCCGTATGCATGTCTTATTTTTATTGTTTGTGGCTCATGTTTCAAAGTAAATTGTGAAAATGCTTTATTTTGTTTTTAACTTCGTCTTAATTGCATATAAAGGTATTTTGCAAAAGATAAGTGTAAGGGAGATCCAAATTTGTTTATAAGAACGAAATTGAGCATGAACCACAACAATATTAAATGAACATGTGTATTCGTATTTGTTAGAGTCAAATGCTTGTACTGAGTCATAATGAAGTTTTGCAGGATTTTCCAGGAAGTAGGACCAAGTTTTTCCAGAAATTTTCCCGAAACTTAACATAAGAATTTCTGCAGGTCACTTCTGACGGCGTCACGTGTAAAAAATCTGGAAATTTTACCAGTTTTGTTTTTCTAATGGAGTCTTATGGTTTTTGTGAATTATTAAGTTTTATAATCTCCAGGAAATCTACAAACTTCATTCCACAAGCATTATATCTTATTTTGTTTTCTAGGATTTAGTAACTTATATAGGATGCCGCCGATTTTACGCGAGGTTGTTTTTGTCTATTTTCTCAGGATTTACAGGTTATGTATGACAAGAAGATGATTTATATTCTGGAAGGGAAGCTTTGATTGTTCATTTTCTTGGAGGAAGATTTAACCTGGCCACCTTATTATCCATACCGAGCGAATCAGGGGAGTATTTGATTTCATTTGTTTTACTTATTTCACTTTTACATTCTTTACTTGAACATTGGGGACAATGTTCATCCTAAGTGTAAGGGGAGGGTAAAATGATGACACCTTACAGATACACTTTCGCTTGAGTTTGTTTGTTTAATAGTAGATGTGTAATAAAACTATGAGAAATACTTGTTAGTGCAATTTTAGCGCCAAATTTAAAATTTTTTACAACATTTAGGAGTGAAACTTTAGCCATAGCAAGCGTCTCATGGATAGGAGATTGTATGACTAGCACATAACCGTATATTCAGAAAAATTTTCCACCCAAATATGTGAGGTTCGCCTTTAGATTTGATAAAAAAGCATTCATTATTAGTGCTTATGAGTGTACCGGTAGCATTTAGATTCTAGAACTTGCATTAGTGATGCATCCCGAGACCGCTAGTGAGACTACATTCGTGTAGTAGGATTTACTACATGATAAGAGGCATTAGGATCACCCTTGTGTTAAACCCGTATTATAATTACTTGGCTAGTTAAGTCAACTAATTTTTCTCACACCTTAGCGTTGTACTCATTTTTAGTACACGAAACCCCTAGTACACCCGTCCGAGCCTATCTTTTCGTTCCTAACTTTAAGCATTTTACTTAAAGGAAGAATTTGTTACACCCCACTTAAATGTACAAACAAATCGCCTTAGCCTTCCGTGTATGCGCTCATTTTTAGTGCATTATTGTTATTTGTTAAACCCTAAGTTAACTATCTAATTGATTACATGGTTGCTAAGTCGAGTCATATCCTTGTACATATTGTTTTGGGACGATTGGGACTCATGGGTAAAGTACTTAATTTATGGAGTAAAGGGGAAGAACATCATTTATTACCCCCATATGTGCGTTAATCTTAAAAGTACTCCAAGTGTTTTGATTATCTTAATTCAAGTCATTAGATTAGTTTATTGTAAAGTATGTAAGGGGAATTTCCAATCCCTATGATGTATTATTTTGGATGGTAGGGTAAAAGTGTATGCAAAAAAAAAAAAATCGAAGAAACAAGAAAAAAAAATGAAAAAGAAAAGAGAAAATATACGGACTACCATCCCGTTTCATTCTATGTTTATTTTTTATGTTTTTTGTTATTTTTTATTTATTAGCTTAAGTCGAGTCTAGTCTTGGCTTAGCAACGCCATATTGTACATGTAATTAACCAAGATTGTTAACTCGCCACCAGTAAAGACTGCCTATATCCAACAAAACCGTGTATTCCATATCCCTACACCTAACGTTACAACCCTTTAAAAGACCTCTTTGATAGTTTATCCTAGGTGCTTATGCCATGTGGTGGAGGTTTGATTCTTTCCCAAGCCTATGGTAATCTATTTTGCTATGACAGGTAGTGAGAGATGTTTTCCATTTCCATATTGTGATATTACTTTATTACACCCGAGAGATGTGAGTATCTAAACACTATTTGTGAGGTGCTAGTGTATGACTTCCGTGCTTGTCTATTGGTCTTTAGTGGAACGATTATTTGTTGTAATTACTTTTATATTAGTGTTAAATGACCCCTAACTTGTATTATGAGTAGAATAAAAGCGCATTTGCTTGAGGACAAGCAAATCTCAAGTGTAAGGGTATATGATGAGGCGAAAAATGAACCACTTTTAGGGGGTCATTTAAGCCCGGAATTGAATTTATTTGATCAAATATTGCCCTAAATCATTCCTTTTGTGATTTTAGGTACTTTGGGAGTGAATTCTGGAAAAGGAAGGATTTTGGACGTTTTTGGAGCATAAAAGTGAAGAAAACGCCAAAGTCTTAATTTTCCTTGCTGGGAACAGTAGGTGACGGCGTCAAGAAGGAATTTCTGACGGCGTCAAGAGTAATTTCCATGACGACCCAGTACATATTTGACGGCGTCACAAAGTAGGGCGTCAAGAGTAAAATTCATGACGGCCTGGAAATGCATAACATATGACGGCGTCAAAAGTAGATCAAGGCAGTCCGAGAAGTATTTTGGCGGCGAGATGACGGCGTCACAAAATTTGTCTTGACGCCGTCTGACCCTATTTCCTATATATAGTTTTCTAATTTTCACATTAAAGAGAGAGAAGTTTTGGAGAAACCCTAAGTACGAACTTGGTGCGAATTTCACAGGATTTTCAAGGGTTCTAAGCCCTTGATACCTTTCATGTGTAATTGAGATAAGTATTCTTTTAATTCAATCAATATGTCTATGTGTTGGTTGTCTATATCTTGTTCTTGTCTTAATTCCATCATGCTAGGCTAGATCTATCTTGTGTTTGCTTGGATCTAATGAAACCTAGATGTTAATTATGTGTTGATTACTTGTTCGTAGTTGTATTGGATGAATGAATTCGATGTTAGGCTTAAGAAAACTGGCAGATCTCCAAATGGTAACATGCTTGAACGTCTTAGGAAACATGAACTGATGTGCACTAGGTTTTATTGGTTGTATTTAATGCATGAGCCACTGTTTACAATCCCTATGGTTGTGCTGGGCATGGCATAGGAGGAGATAAGAGCTCATAGGATTAGGGAGTTAAGTGCGCCACCCCATGAATGGTATTAAGGAATACAATCCGTCATCCACACAACTATAACAAGTAATTAACGTGTAAAAGATGTCTAGGGAGTAGTAAAATCTAAGTAAACACATTTTCTCCACTTATTGCTCACAACTTTAGTATAATTTAGTTTATTTTCATTTTTAGTATCTTATTTTGATTGCATCTTTAGTATTGGGTTAGTTGACTAGCAACTAATTTCGCCCAAATCCTTCAAACCCGAGATTTTTACTTGCTTTCTAAAAAATATAAAAATACAAAAATAATCATCCCTCACCTTTAGAACTAGTATTTAGGTTTTCTAATCCTAGCGACACTATTCCTAGCTGAACGATCAATCCCCCGGTACTTGTCACTATACTATACTACAACGATCAGGTACATTGCCTGGTGGGGGTTGTAAGCTTCTCAAGATCCCTTGAGAGGTAAAGCCTGGTGCGATTCTCACGCATCATGAACGCTAAGATCACAGTTACCTAGCTTGTTCAACCGCTAATATCACACTTAACCTTGTTCAACCTCTAAAATCACAGTTAACCTTGTTAACCTCTAAAATCACAGTAAACTTTGTTCAACCGCTAAAATGGCAATTAACCTTGTTCAACCTATAAAATCACAGTTAGCCTTTTTGAACCTGTAAAATCACAATTAGCTTTGTTTAACCGCTTAAATCACAGTTGACGAAGAGGGTGCAACAACTACACAGAGTTATGTGTTAGTGCATCAAGTTATGTGCTAGGGATAAATGTATTACTGTGTTAAGAACAATAAAAACACCATTGCATCATGTTTCCATGAAATATAGGTCAGCTAACTCACATTCGTAATTATAGTTGCTGGCTAATCAACTAAGTAGTTGCTGGCTAATCAAACATAAAAATATAAAAATGTGCATGCTTCAAAAAACCCTAAACTACATATATTTGTTCTTACCTTTCCAAGGTTGTTCAAGCTATTTAAGTAATGCAGCAACATCCTTAAGAGAATGGTCCAACAGATTTTTGCCATGGAAGGATAAATCAACATTATCTGTTACGATTTAATTGTTAAAACAAATATAGGCATCTAATAGTAACTTTTTTTTTTCATTATCTGCATGATGTCGCATCTATACATGTCAACTGTAATATTTTTTGATTGATGAAGCATGCATTATAAAAAAACTGAAAATAACGGAGATGAGTGAATCACAATAACATAGCTACCAGAACTTTTCATTCGACACAGTCTCATCTTCAGCATATAGAACCTCTTGTAACTTAACACTGCATGTAAATCATAAAGATACATCTAAATAAAATATTTACTAATTAGAAAACAACCTTGCTTCTCAAGGGACAGCTTCTTCTTCCTAACATCATCATCAACCTTATCACTTTCATCAGCCATTAGATAAATCAATGTATCTATGATCATAACATCATCATCAACCTTATCACTTTCATCAGCCATTAGATAAATCAATGTATCTATGATCATAATCTGTTGCAAAAGCATATTTGTATTGTTACCATTCAATAACTGTAGTAAGATCAAATAGATATGAAGATTGTATTATATGGAGAAAAACCAAACACATGTACAACTCCACGTAAATTCAATCTCCCTTGCATTTTGTGGAGTTAAGCCTTGCTGGGACTTGATAATAGACTCACCTACAAACACACATAATATGCACAAAAGTTATACAACAATTATGAACATAATAAAGCATTAAAGAAGAAAAATAATAATTATCAATCATTAAGGAAGATGGTTGAGGAAAATTTAGGGTTTTCGATCTGTAAAAAAAGCAAAACGTCATATAAGATTAGGTTAAATATGTGCTATATAATTTTTGGAGATAAATAAATTCCTTTTCAAACTAATCAAAATGGTGAATAATTAGTTGTGTAGGTTTAAAGATTTGGTTTTGCAAGTTATAATCAAAAGATATGTTGGTTTAGTGGTTATGATGCTTGTTCATGTTCCAAACACCCTAGGTTCAATCCTCATAACTGAATTTTTTGAAGTAATAAAATCCGGATTTTAAGCCTTCTACTAATAGGCAACGACTGGGCAATGAGGTGGCATATACTTCAAGGGAGGTGATTTGTACACCATTTCTTTTATCCATCCACCACTAAATCATGCATAGCAGTGTTGTACTGTGTGCATCACTGGTGTTATTTAGTGGTGGATGGCTAAAATAAATGGTGTACAAATCATCTCCCATACTTCAAACGCCTCCTGTTATAAAAATTGCTTACATGGCGACAATGTGATGACATGGCTGATAATGAATTACTTGGCAATGACTGGGCAATGAGGTGGCATATTCTTTAAACGCCTCCTGTTATATATATATATATATATATATATATATATATATATATATATATATATTGTAATAAAAGTAAATTAATAGTTGACGGGAACTTTATTATATAAAAATGAGAGGTTTTTCCGACAAAGAGGAAATACTAATAAATAAAGCTTAAATGTTTTTATAACTAAGAGTTCATCAAACACGAGTTATTAAATGTTTCGAGTGCGCGCAACACTAGGATTACTAGTTGGAATAATATTTGTTTCACCGTATAGATGTTGAGTTATGGATAGTTTAATGTTAATATAATCAACCTATATAGTTATCGGACTCATTGGACTTAAAGGCTGATAAGAGCTCGACAAGTGTATCGGATGACGTTTATTAATGAGAAATATATCCTTATGACTAGTAGTTTATGATTAACTTTGGAAATCAATAAGTAAACGGATGAATGGTTAACTTATCGAATGACGAATTTGATAATAAAGTCAACCCTCCATATGAAAACTTATCGAATTCTTAAGGACATATCATTAGACCTTAGCTAAGATATGGACGTAAACTAGGATGTGGATCCATTGTTTGACTATATGAGATTGATTGTATCTTGATTATGTTTCTTGGTGTGAGTTCACTCGATTCGAGACTATGTCTCCAACACACACACACGACGATACCAAACACCACTAAACGATTTCACAAGATACTTTTGGAAAGTAAAATAGAGTATGCTCGGGAAATAGAAATATTGATTATAAACGTAATCTAAGAACAAGTTTACTTGATTAGGTTGTGTCGAGTCCGTAGTCGCCGATACTTGCTAGCTACCATCCTTTCTTCGCCTTTGATTGGATTGTTGTGATACTCTACCCCTTATATATGCATCTTGTGATTTTGCTTAGCTGGAATTGAGGTGAGTTCATGACCCCTTACTTTTAGACTGTTTTATAACTATTTGGGGGAGAATACATGCTTGTTTTTAACCAGACTGATTGATTGATTGAAATAATTGATTTTACTACTGAAAGCTTTATGTGTTGTCTGATGAGAATGTGAGCTTCCTAACTCAACTATCTTTTCTGGACCTGCAACTACTTTTGATTTGCTATGTTTGCTAGTTAAGGTTTAGCACCTCGTTAACTACCCCCTAATAAGTCATTAGTTCCTGCGGGAAGTGCGAATGTTATGGATAGATCTATTGTGGTTGATTTCCCCCGTCTAGACTTTGGTGCCCAACTTGCCAAGATTTGTATCCAGATTTTGGTACTCCAACTTGCCAGGATGTGTATCCGGATTTTGGGTACCCCAATTTGCCAGGGATTTTGCCAGGATTTTGAATGCACCAACTTACCATGACGTGCAACCTATAGGAGATTATTATGATTGGAATGTTATTTGAAGGTATGGTAATATATAGCCTAGTCTCACAATAGCAAAAATTCTATCAGGTCCATTATAAAACTTGTGTTTTAAAAACATGAACTCACCAGCGTAGCTGATTTTTAGCATGTATTCTCAGGTATTTGATGATTGTGGATAGTTGAAGCTACTCATATGGAGGATTCGTAAGAGGCATGGCTTGAAGATCGATCATAACTCTGATGAAACTTTCGAGACCTATCTTTATTAACTTTTGGGCTTATCTTTTAATCATGAAGCAAAATGTAAAGTATTTATCGAATATTAAATGTTTTGTTTACCTTATCTTGTTTCCTATACTTGTGATGTATAACAATTCGAGTAGCACCCTGAAAGCTTGTTAAGTGTTCCGCTGTACCAAATTTTGGGGTGTTACAAAGAGAGAGAGTTGTTGAGATCTGGATGTGGATGATATGAAATTATGAATGATCGAGAGTTGTTAAGATGATTTATGTTTTAGAATGAAAAGACCATCTTACCCTTCCACACTTAATTAATATTATGGTTTAATCTTATCCATTGATTTTAAATCTAAGGGTCTAAAATTCTTCTTACTCTTTTACCAAAAATCCTCTTTTTATTTCACCCCTATATATATATATATATATATATATATATATATATATATATATTGTTAGGAATACAAATATTCCTATAAAAGACTCGGTCACCCAATCATTGTAATAGCATTAAGATAGCTTGTAGTTAGTTTATTATTTAGTTAATATTAGTTTAAGTAACACCGTGGAAGAAGGACGGGTCTTTACCCACTGTATGCCTGATCCACAGCCCGGGTGTGGGCGTTTTATTTCTTTGTATAAATACCCCTCTCCCACCAAGGGAGAGGGTTGGATCTTTCACATAGTTAATGAGATTAGTTCTTGTGTTTCTCTCTCTAAAAGGCTCCCAACTCTCTCTTTCTTTCTCTCTCTAAAACTCTTCTACTATTCTCCACTTTTCTTTCTTAATTCGAACCATACCACAAGAACCATATATGCTTTGAGTTTTAGTATCCTACAATTGGTATCAAGAGCTTGGGTTTCATCTTAGGGCCTTGGATTCTCGGATTTAGCTTGGTTTCCTTGTGGTTTCACTTTGGTTCGAAGTGTATCATTGGAAAGTCAAGATTTGGACTTTGTTTACGGTATAATTTTACTAAGGGGTGTACTGTTGTGTTAAGTTAGGACCTCTCTGCTTATTTAGGGTGTTTAGTGTGCTTATTTTACAAGCTTAGGATTTTTTTTTGGCATATTCGAGTTGTAGTTTTTGGGCTATTCTTATTAGCGATTACTTTTCTGTTCCTTGTTCTTAATAGCGTTTATCTTTCTGTGACTGTACCAGCAAACTGTTTTTTAGCTCAAAAACGGGGAAAAAAAAAAAAAAAAAAAAAAGGACGATTGTGACTGTTCTGTCTTATATGTAATGATTACCTCTGGTATCGTTCTAGCGTTTAACTTATGTAGCGACTAGCTCTATTGTTAGCGATTTCCTCTATACAATTGGTAGCGGTTATCTCAAGTTAGCGATTAGTTACCCTAGCAACTTCTTGGTAGCGATTAAGTTTGGTCTTGGCAGCGATTAAAGAGACAACATCACAGAATCATTATCCTAATCCCCATCTCTACACCGTCTCAGTTTCAAGAAGAAAACAATAGGATCTCAGTCGTGTTCACCTCATACAACAACCGTTAAAGATCTTAAGAGGATTAATCAACCACATCATTGATCTATTTCGTACCATACGATACTTTATGATATCCAAACCATTAAAGAAACAATAAAACAGCTTCAGTTTCATGTTTCCAGTTGTTGGTTCAAGCAAATAATAAATGAAAACGTGAAAAGGATTACCTAGATCTCAGTTTTTGCTCCTAAAGAAAAACACAACTCTTCATTGATCCTTGTATTGATCCTGGTATTATTCGAAACCCACAAGAAAGACCAAAATAAGTGTGTTTTAATCTTCTGATCTTTCGTTTAATCATTCAAGATTTTTTGTTGGAACTAACAACCATCACAGATCCCTAAAGAAGACATAGCTTCAATCTATATCCGAAAAAACAAAGAAAAAAAGAAAGAAAGAAACAATAAAAGATAAAAGGAAATAAACGAAGAGATCTCAGTTTTTTTGTCTAATCGTGTGACAAAAGTAATCCATTGACCTTAATAGATCATTACTCGATTAGAAATTTAACCATCATCGATCTATTAAAGCTTACACTTCTATTTAATATCCGACACATAAAGAAAGAACAAAACCATTCAGATTCATCCTTTCTTCCGTTCGATAATTGAAAAAAACAAAACAAGAACAACAATAGATAAACCTACCTTAGCACACTTCGGGTTATCACCAAATGTTTTTTTGTTGTTTATGCTCGGATTAAACAAGAAACAAGGGTCGTAATATATTTTTTGGATTATGCATATACAAGCAGAGTACAAGCAGCTATTGGGATGATTTATTTTCTTGGTGAGAAGTGAATTTGTTTGGTGGCCGTGTTTAAAGTAATTAGGGTTAGCAGAGTGGGGGATTAGTGTGTCTTATATAATCCTTAATTTAAGGTTAGGATTAATTTGTTTTGGTTGGGCTGCCACAAGATTGGGCCAAGTGAAATACGAGTGGGCTTGACTTTTTGTGGTTAAGGCTTTCTGTTGGACAAATTTTTTGTGTTGGACTTGGGCTGAACTAATGAGCTGCGCTTGATTATACTCAATTGAGCCATGTGATTATGTTTGGATTACACCTAGGCTGAGATTATCTAAAGATTTTTTGGGCTGCATCAATTTGATCACAAGCTGAGCCGAAATATTTTGCTAGTGTATTTGGACTGGTGATTTGTTTTCACAGGGACGTATTTTCTTTTGTAGTGGTAATTCAATATTTGAAGTTGTTGTTTGGTAAGGTATTTTCGGGTCTAACTTTGGTAATGTTTTTCATCGAGCTTCAAACATCCTGAGATTGCCTATTTCTTTGGGTTGAGAGTTTCCGGGTTCGGTGGATTCAACTATTGTGCCTGTTATTGTGATATCTTGAACGACGGACCAAGACCAATTTTCAATCACAAATATCGCTCCATTATCATCTACAAGACCATATCCTTCTTCACGTTATCAAGCAATCATCATTTCACGGTTTCTTCTTGATTTCGTAAAATCCCGCGAAAGAATCTGTAACACCCCCAAAATACCGCAGCGGAAGACTGTGTCATAGGGGTGCTACTTCATAATACAAAGTACAAGGTATAGAAAACGAACTCTAAATAAGACGTTTTGAAAAGTTACCATTCGATTAATGAATTCAAAGTTACAAACATGAGATTCCAAAGTATGATACATAAATGTATACAAAATGTTTTGAATGGTAAATGATAAAAGCGTAAGTCTTCAGAATATGCAGCTTGACTCTAAGTTCCACGCACTAGCTATCGCCTTACTAACCTGAGATAAACATGCTAAAGTGTCAACACAATGGTTGGTGAGTTCATAGAGTTTGTCTTAAAATAGTTGAAAAGCCTTAAAGAATGATCACACAGCAAAGGCATTGAGAATCCACTCAGTTACAAGTCCCGCCATAAGAGACTTGTAACCTGTGTGTTCACAACCCACTGCTAACATATAGTATAATAAAGACATGTATAAGTTCATCAAGACAATTAAGCAATTAGTAGTGAGTCTCTACTTCATCTCCGAAGACCTCACTTTTATGATGTATCCAACATTTGCAAATGTTAGGATGTATCAAAGACAACTGGGAGTCAATTCCCAAAGACAACTGGGAGCCACTTCCCAAAGACAACTGGGAGTCAATTCCCAAAGACAACTACTAGTCAATAAATAGAATAACGCAATTAAGTATAACGCAGTCATGTATGTAAGCAATCAAGTATAACACAGTCAAGTATAGACGTTTTGAGTATTTGTACAAGTAAGCAAGTAGTTGAGCATGTATCCCCCCCAAGAGTTTAAAACAAGTACGAAAAGAGTAGGGGCTATGACTCACCTTAAGTCTATGTAGTGAGTAATGAAAATGGTAGTCGAATCGCGAAAGTCTCTAAGAGCAGCCTATAATAGAACGTTGTGACTTAGGTTTGGAGTAACGTCTAAGAGTACGACGAATTGCCTATATATGTCTTGCATAATGTTCATGATGTAGTACTTAGTATATAGTGTAAGTCGTTGAATATAAGTCATTTATGAAACATGTATAGGTTGTATATCTCTTACTACCGTTCGGGCCGACATAATTCAGAAGTCATGGAGTAAACGTTCGAGGAGCCAGGACACTTTAACTCGTAAATCCACAACTCGTCTCGACGGCTTACTCAATGAACTCCTCACATGAGGCTCCCTACTATTGTAGTATTTGATAACATATATATAAGTTTTGATCTTTAAAAGTTATATGGTCTTTAGCCGTGGCTTTGCCGTGACCTTGGTCATTGTTACCATGGTCTTGAGACTCAACCTTGGCTTTAGCCATGGTTGTGGTCTTGGCTTTAGGTCATTAGACCTCTTGGTCTCATCTAAATATAATCATTATATAGTAACTTTGGTCTAAAAATGGGCTGTTAAGAATTTGAAGAAATTTATCACTCAGAAAGCATTTTCAGGTCTCGAGCTTCTTTGTTCCTGAACGAGAACGTCGTTCCGGACAACTTTCGTGTTTTAACTTTTTGATGAATCGGACCAGAAGTGGGACTTTCAAAATCATAATTTGATCAGAATGCAATTTAGGCAGATTTGCCGTTTTGGTTTCGCTAACTTCAAATGGTCATAACTTTTGACTCGTATACTCGTTTTGGGTGATTCAAATTGCTATGTTTTCCTTGTTAAGTCCTCTTTAACAGTAAATAAGTGTCAAATATCAAAGTTATACTATTTTGGTCGTGGTTCTCCATAAAAATCACTAGTTTGCTTGTTTACTTGTCATAAGTTAACATATGTATACCAATACTTGTTTTATCCATTTTTAAACATCATGAACACAATAACAAGAACATATATAGCATGAAAGGAACACAAAGAGCATGAAAATGATAATTAAGCAAGAAAGTATGTTAGGGTTTGCTTACAACTTTTGGCCTTAATGAAAAAGGGAAACTAGGACAAGAACTAGGACTTTGTTTGAACAAGCTTTCCTCCTTTGCAACCTATGATAAACCGAGGTTATTTGAAGATTATAACGACGCCTTCTTGAAGTCCAAAGCTATTTGAAGATTATAACGACGTCTTTTTGGAGACTTTAAAGTTATAACAACTTTTCTTAGAAAATTTCCAAGATTGAAGATCAAACACTAGTTTTCTTTCAAAAACTAGTTAACTTTCTTACAAAATATAAGAAAAGTGCCTTAGGTTTTAGGACTTAAAGGTTATAAGAAGGTGTGGTGCAAGTTTTCTATGTGTTATTAGTTGGCTATTTATAGGATGAGAAAAATAGTTAACCATATATTGGGTTAGAATGTAACCATGGTTAATTTAGACACTTGTAAACATCCTAGAGATCAATGGTCAAGATCAAGCCACAAAATGATGACTCCTACCCCCCCTAAGTCGGTTTATACATGATAAGGGTGACTAGATGAGTAGTCATGGTCTTTGGATGATAATATCCTAAGTATGTAACTAGTTTTGACTCCGTAAATTGCTAACCGTAAGTTTTTAGGCCACGAAACGTAAAACCGGGTATCCTAAAAATATGAAACTTATAAATATGGTTAAACATGTCAATATAGTCCATAATAAAATATAAAATGAGTGGTAGGTTCTATCGGGTGCGAAAATCCTGCTAAAAACTGGAAACACGGGTCTAAAACGCGTAATTCGCGTAAAACGCTGAACTGGAAAACGTAAAATTCCGAAACTTTTGGAATTGTCATAAAATGATAGAAAATCATATTTCTATTGTTTATAATGTTTTATGGATATATCGGGATGCTAGAAGGACGTTTAAACCTAAAAGTAAATCTCGGACATGGCTTTGTGATTTTTACAGAAATGATCCGACGAGCGTCAAACTCTCGGATTATCGTTAAAATAGTTTAACTTACGAGAATATGAAATAAAAATTTCTGAGATGAATAGTGAAAAGTGAATAGTAAAAAGTGAATAGTAAAATTTTCGGGAATAAAAGTTAACCTGAAATTGCGAATTGTTACAGTCTCTACCCCTTAAGGAGAACTTCGTCCCGAAGTTCAGTTGATGTTAACTACTTATGATGTGTCTAAGAGAATTCGGGATTTCAGGATCTCTAAACTAGTGGTGTTCACTCTGATTCGTCTAAGATTCTGGTTAAGGAGTTGTATCGGATGTGAATAAGCCCACTTATTTATAACACATTACTTACATAAAGAAGCGTCCAAATTTATGCAAGTAAGGTCTCATAAACTTATGGTTCGGTGATTTACAATTTCTTTATTTAACTGAAGAGGCGTCCCAATCCATTTAAATAAGGAGATTCTAAATCATCCTACTTAAGAATTTCCGACACAAAATCCGCCTTCTGAGGCCGATAGTAAGATAATCAAGCCATCAAATCCCTAAAGCTAAGCAATAAGATTATTTAACTCAAATCTTGTGTCTAATCAAACAAGAACTGTCACAAGATCAAGTTAACTAATTAGTTATTACTGAGCTCCATGTTTTTAATGACTCGACGAATCTCTGGGGCTCCTTATAATACTAAAGTCACATCATCTAACAGCGTGGAACTAAGCAAACCTCTAACCAAAAAGCATATGTGTATGTATTGTGTGTAAGGCAAATAAAGAGGAAGGTCCCAACGTATATAGCAGTTATAGTCTAGGCACTAAATGCAACCTAGTTCTCTATAACCAAGGCTCTGGTACCAATCTGTAACACCCCCAAAATACCGCAGCGGAAGACTGTGTCATAGGGGTGCTACTTCATAATACAAAGTACAAGGTATAGAAAACGAACTCTAAATAAGACGTTTTGAAAAGTTACCATTCGATTAATGAATTCAAAGTTACAAACATGAGATTCCAAAGTATGATACATAAATGTATACAAAATGTTTTGAATGGTAAATGATAAAAGCGTAAGTCTTCAGAATATGCAGCTTGACTCTAAGTTCCACGCACTAGCTATCGCCTTACTAACCTGAGATAAACATGCTAAAGTGTCAACACAATGGTTGGTGAGTTCATAGAGTTTGTCTTAAAATAGTTGAAAAGCCTTAAAGAATGATCACACAGCAAAGGCATTGAGAATCCACTCAGTTACAAGTCCTGCCATAAGAGACTTGTAACATGTGTGTTCACAACCCACTGCTAACATATAGTATAATAAAGACATGTATAAGTTCATCAAGACAATTAAGCAATTAGTAGTGAGTCTCTACTTCATCTCCGAAGACCTCACTTTTATGATGTATCCAACATTCGCAAATGTTAGGATGTATCAAAGACAACTGGGAGTCAATTCCCAAAGACAACTGGGAGCCACTTCCCAAAGACAACTGGGAGTCAATTCCCAAAGACAACTACTAGTCAATAAATAGAATAACGCAATTAAGTATAACGCAGTCATGTATGTAAGCAATCAAGTATAACACAGTCAAGTATAGACGTTTTGAGTATTTGTACAAGTAAGCAAGTAGTTGAGCATGTATCCCCCCCAAGAGTTTAAAACAAGTACGAAAAGAGTAGGGGCTATGACTCACCTTAAGTCTATGTAGTGAGTAATGAAAATGGTAGTCGAATCGCGAAAGTCTCTAAGAGCAGCCTATAATAGAACGTTGTGACTTAGGTTTGGAGTAACGTCTAAGAGTACGACGAATTGCCTATATATGTCTTGCATAATGTTCATGATGTAGTACTTAGTATATAGTGTAAGTCGTTGAATATAAGTCATTTATGAAACATGTATAGGTTGTATATCTCTTACTACCGTTCGGGCCGACATAATTCAGAAGTCATGGAGTAAACGTTCGAGGAGCCAGGACACTTTAACTCGTAAATCCACAACTCGTCTCGACGGCTTACTCAATGAACTCCTCACATGAGGCTCCCTACTATTGTAGTATTTGATAACATATATATAAGTTTTGATCTTTAAAAGTTATATGGTCTTTAGCCGTGGCTTTGCCGTGACCTTGGTCATTGTTACCATGGTCTTGAGACTCAACCTTGGCTTTAGCCATGGTTGTGGTCTTGGCTTTAGGTCATTAGACCTCTTGGTCTCATCTAAATATAATCATTATATAGTAACTTTGGTCTAAAAATGGGCTGTTAAGAATTTGAAGAAATTTATCACTCAGAAAGCATTTTCAGGTCTCGAGCTTCTTTGTTCCTGAACGAGAACGTCGTTCCGGACAACTTTCGTGTTTTAACTTTTTGATGAATCGGACCAGAAGTGGGACTTTCAAAATCATAATTTGATCAGAATGCAATTTAGGCAGATTTGCCGTTTTGGTTTCGCTAACTTCAAATGGTCATAACTTTTGACTCGTATACTCGTTTTGGGTGATTCAAATTGCTATGTTTTCCTTGTTAAGTCCTCTTTAACAGTAAATAAGTGTCAAATATCAAAGTTATACTATTTTGGTCGTGGTTCTCCATAAAAATCACTAGTTTGCTTGTTTACTTGTCATAAGTTAACATATGTATACCAATACTTGTTTTATCCATTTTTAAACATCATGAACACAATAACAAGAACATATATAGCATGAAAGGAACACAAAGAGCATGAAAATGATAATTAAGCAAGAAAGTATGTTAGGGTTTGCTTACAACTTTTGGCCTTAATGAAAAAGGGAAACTAGGACAAGAACTAGGACTTTGTTTGAACAAGCTTTCCTCCTTTGCAACCTATGATAAACCGAGGTTATTTGAAGATTATAACGACGCCTTCTTGAAGTCCAAAGCTATTTGAAGATTATAATGACGTCTTTTTGGAGACTTTAAAGTTATAACAACTTTTCTTAGAAAATTTCCAAGATTGAAGATCAAACACTAGTTTTCTTTCAAAAACTAGTTAACTTTCTTACAAAATATAAGAAAAGTGCCTTAGGTTTTAGGACTTAAAGGTTATAAGAAGGTGTGGTGCAAGTTTTCTATGTGTTATTAGTTGGCTATTTATAGGATGAGAAAAATAGTTAACCATATATTGGGTTAGAATGTAACCATGGTTAATTTAGACACTTGTAAACATCCTAGAGATCAATGGTCAAGATCAAGCCACAAAATGATGACTCCTACCCCCCCTAAGTCGGTTTATACATGATAAGGGTGACTAGATGAGTAGTCATGGTCTTTGGATGATAATATCCTAAGTATGTAACTAGTTTTGACTCCGTAAATTGCTAACCGTAAGTTTTTAGGCCACGAAACGTAAAACCGGGTATCCTAAAAATATGAAACTTATAAATATGGTTAAACATGTCAATATAGTCCATAATAAAATATAAAATGACTGGTAGGTTCTATCGGGTGCGAAAATCCTGCTAAAAACTGGAAACACGGGTCTAAAACGCGTAATTCGCGTAAAACGCTGAACTGGAAAACGTAAAATTCCGAAACTTTTGGAATTGTCATAAAATGATAGAAAATCATATTTCTATTGTTTATAATGTTTTATGGATATATCGGGATGCTAGAAGGACGTTTAAACCTAAAAGTAAATCTCGGACATGGCTTTGTGATTTTTACAGAAATGATCCGACGAGCGTCAAACTCTCGGATTATCGTTAAAATAGTTTAACTTACGAGAATATGAAATAAAAATTTCTGAGATGAATAGTGAAAAGTGAATAGTAAAAAGTGAATAGTAAAATTTTCGGGAATAAAAGTTAACCTGAAATTGCGAATTGTTACAGAATCTATTTCTCGGTTTAAATCATAAAATTGTAAAATCCCGTGCACATTCACAATCATGTCTACTAATTCAGCTTCTGTCATCTATGAGATACTAAAACTGTACGACATGATCGATGAACATAAGACTTTCAACATAGTACAACAGACCACTGGCTTTGAATCTGAAACTACTAAAATGGAATCTTTGTGCTCTAACACAAACGAGAGAGAAGTGCAACTGCCACAACAAGTGCTTCATGATGCAAATGAAAGTTGCATAGAATGCTTTCGACTACTTCATTCACACCTCACGGTAATTTTAGAGGGAACTGGTTTCAAGATGGGATTCAAACGTGCATTTGCAACACTCTTTGGTCAAGATATTCAGACTTTCACAGACACATTGATTCGTAACTTAGATCAATTACAACAACAACTTGACCAATGGGAATCTTCCAATATTGGATCCATGGCTGCCCTTTGTGTGATCAACAAACAACTCCAAGTGTTCATCAATTCGAAATCCACAATGGATTATGACTACGATAGTCAGATGACGAACAAATGTTTTGCTGATCATACGGGAATCGAGGTTGACACGTTCAGAGATACACTCATCCAATTCATGGGTAATGTGAAGAGGTTCATTGAGGAAAAAGCACAACATAAACTTATGTATGACGACAAGGTGAAGGCATCTCGGGTGCTATCATGTGATGGTATTGGTAATTCGGGTAAAGCATCGGATGTTGGATCAGTTGCCACGACATGCAAAGGATCAGAGACTGATATGCTTGACACTACTAGCAGTTCATTGACTCTTGTTACACATGACATGGATGCAGATTTCATACCGGTAAAAGAACAAGTATCATGTGCTGAGGTACTCCTAACTGATCAAAGTAATGTTCTTCTTAATGATCGACAACGTACTGATCAAATTAAACCCACTTATGACACATATTTGTTGGAAAAGACTAATAGTAATATCATTTCTGATTCAACAAATATGAATCATAAATGGGAGAAAGTGATCAGTATGCTGAACAAGATGATGAGTCAAGTTCTTTGTTTACGGCTGAGTCTTTTAAACCAAATGATATGGTTGATAAAGAAGTTTTTAATGAACTTTCAAACAGATTTTTACAACTTGAAAAACATTTTATTTCACTTGAAATTCCAATGCAACAAAAGGAAGAAAGTTTTCAAACTAACCAACCATGTAAAAATCCGGAACTTCCTGATTTCCGTGAATTCTTTAGGATAAATGATTTGAAAGCTCAACTAGAAACCAAAAACTTGACAATCAACAAACTGAAAAAATGTATTTCTGAGATGTGTGATATGTGTAATCAAGTTAAGGATAATCAGGTCAGTGAGTCTTTTGCAACTAGAAATTTTGAATTGGAACAAAATGCGGCTGAGTTACTTAAGGAAAATGAGACTTTGAAAATTCATTGTAAAGACTTGTGTGAATCAATCAAAGAAACGAAAACTAAGACTTTAGAACAGATAACCTCTTTGATTGCCAAAAATGATGAATTCAAAGCTCAACTTCAGGAAAAGGGTTTCACTATTACAGCATTAAAAAACGAGCTTAGAAAAGCAACAGGAGATAGTGTGAACACTAAGTTTGCAAAACCATCAACCTTGGGGAAACCAGTTTTTCAATCAAATAGAACCCAATCGGTTGTTAGACAACCGACTGCGTTTAGATCTGAACGACCAAAACTTTCAAAAACACGGTTTGCCTTCCAAGTTGATGCGGAACAAGCTTTGACAAAACCAGTCACTCCACATTATTCGCCTAGGATAATTGCTTCTAGTTCCGTTAAGCCTTAACAAGTAGTCACTCCTACACCCAGCTCCTCTAGGATTAGTTCGAAAATAGTGTCGAAACCTAGCATTAAGGTTCAAAACACTTATGATATAAATGACTTGTACAAGAACTATGATCTAGAGAAGGCTAGGAAAAGGGCTCTACTTCATAAGGATGGAATCTTAGGTTCACAACCTCTTAAGATCCCTCCTAGGTTATTGAGGAATACTGCTAAGGTTCAACCTATTAAGTCTAGGATTTACAGTAAGTCATCCAGAATGCATAAGAAGCAAAACAAACCTAAAACTTCTCCTAGGTGGATACAAACTGCTAAATCTTTGGAGACTAGGAATATCGATAAGCCTTCCACTATGCATAAGAGGCTTAGTAATCCTAGACCTTGCCATAAGTAGATTCCAACTGGTAGAATTTTTAAGTACGTTGGACTTAAGTGGATACCTATCGGAAAGATGCTTACTGATGGCAATGCCATGGTTGACCGTGAAACCCCTAAGGGTTTGGATACTGATGTCACTAACCCATATATATGCAATCAAGTTTGTGATGTTAGTACAGGTAGTCCTTACTTAGTTGCAAGTACATCGATCATTCACTACATTAGAAGACTCAAAGTCTGGAGGCCTAAAGCATGGATAACTCCTACTTCAAGAGGTGTGGAAAGTCAATGTTGATGTATGCATGCAAAATGACGCCTGTTCACAATCAGTTCAGGCCTCATTCTTCAACGACTATGATGTCTGTTCAGTTCAGTTCAGGCCTCGTTCTTCAACGTCTATGATGTTTGAACACCTCAGTTCAAGCCTCGGTCCTAAATGTCATCATTATGGTGTCTGCTGACAAAACTTCAGGCCCCGTTTCCTCAAAGAAAAGAAAAGTGTACGCTTGAGTGCGCTTTAACTTCTAAAGAACTGTAGTGCTCTTGCTTCTGCACATTCTCATCAACAACCTTCATATTTCTTCCATGCTCGTTCAGTCATCAAGTGGATTACTTTCATCAAATGCAATTTTTAAGGGGGAGAAGTGTGAACAGTGGATCAACCTCTTATGTAATTTTTGAGAGGGAGAAGTGTGAATAAACTACATGTATTTCTATTCACTTGTTCAATCAAAAATCGCATCCTCATATGCAATATTTGAGGGGGAGAAATGTGAATAAAATACATGTTGATTGAAGCGTGAAATGACTCTCCTCTCCTTCAACACCTAATGTTCCACTTAACTAAGGAAGACTAATTGTGACTACGGAGTTGATTGGGTATCACATATTTGAGATTGAAGTTGACTTTCACAAAGGCGTGATCTTAGTTTATCTTGAAGTCGGGGTTGGTTGGATGAATGACTTTCAACGATAACTTGCTCGTGCTTGAGATTTAAGTTGAAGACTTGGTTTATCTAGTTACCAGCAGTCGAGGTGGATGGTTGAAGACCTGGTTAACTATCACTTAAAGGAGTTACGATGTAGCACTCAGTGTCACACGCTTTGTCGTTGTGGATAATCGCAAGAGGTTGTAATGTCTCATGCTTCGGTTGGGTAGTGAGTACTTAGAGATTTGCTTGGAGAATAAATTCTCTACACCGTTCTTCCAACATTAGTGCAAGCTTAAGTCACAAGAACGGGGAACTCTACTTCAGTTTCAAGTTTGGTATATCGGGTTTTCTCCATACGTGGTCATTTACTATTAGCCAGTGGAAGTGAAAAGAGGTTTACTTAGGGGTTGATCTGCAGAGAATTGTTGAAGAGAATTGTCATCGACATCTACTCATGAGGTATTGATTTGTACGTTGCTTCTAGTTGATATGTTTATGTACACATAGTTATGATGATTCCGAGAGATCGTCATCATCATGGAGGGAGAATTGTGTACATTGGGGCTTTTATCGAAGAACTGGAAGCATTCTAAGTGAGTTGAAAATGTCGACATGACGTTCCCCAAACAAACCCGTGAAGAAGCTACAGATTACTAGTCTATGATCCATTTAACATTATGGATGACATGTTAAGAGACTGAAGACAATTTGGGCAGAATTGAGAGATACTTCTACAACAAGCATCAAAGTTATATCAAATGGGTCGTCAGTTTGGGATGGATCAAGTACACTTATGGGCTTACTAATTGGGAGGGAGGATTAACCCAATTAGTGAGCATTTCTATAGCAGTTGATTCTCACTAGATACATTTTGGCTTATTTGGTTCTTCTCAACAATTCAAGTAGATGCGCGTAAAAGTTGTCGTTGATTCTGATGTATTAAAAGCAGCATGGGGGAAGGAGACATACATCTGAATGCATAACGAGTACACGTGATGAACATAATACTTCTTCTTGATTGAAGTTATCCCGGGAAAACATATGTCATAATGATGAGCCGAAAAATGATCCGTTTTTAGGGGGTCATTTAAGCCCGAATCCGACTTTATTTGATCAAATATTGCCCTAAATCGTTCCTTTTGTGATTTTAGGTACTTGGAGAGTGAATTCTGGAAAAGAAGCCATTTTGGACGTTTTTGGAGCATAAAAGTGAAGAAAACGGCAAAGTCTCAAAATTTTATGCTGGGAACAGTACATGAAGGCGTCAAGAGTTGTTCTTGACGGCGTCAAAGTCCCAAGAATAAAATACCGTAGTTGATGACGGCGTCACACAGGGCGTCAGAAGTAGATCAAGGCCGTCCGAGGAAGTATTTGGCCGCGAGATGAAGGCGTCACACCCTTGCTCTTGACGCCGTCACCCCTGTTTTCCTATATATAGTTTTCTAGTTTTTCACATTAAAAGAAGAGAAGTTTTGGTGAAACCCTAAAGACGAATTTGGTGCAACTTTTACAGGTTTTTCAAGGGTTCCAAACCCTTGATACCTTGCATTGTAATTGAGATAAGTGTTCTTCTAATTCAATCAATATGTCTATGTGTTGGTTGTCTATATCTTGTTCTTGTCTCAATTCCATTATGCTAGGCTAGATCTCTTTTGTGTTTGCTTAGATCTAATGAAACCTAGATATTGATTATGTGTTGATTACTTGTTTATTCTTGTCTTGGATGAATGATTTTATATGTTAGGCTTAAGAAAACTGGCAGATCTCCAAATGGTAACATGCTTGAACGTCTTAAGAAACATGAACCGAGGCGTACTAGGTCTTTATTGGTTTTATTTAATGCATGAGCCATTGTTTACAATCCCTATAGTTGTGCTGGGTCATGGTGTAGGAGGAGATAAGAGCTCATAGAATTGGGGAGTTATGTATGCCACCCCATGAATGGTATTAAGGAATACAATCCGTCATCCATACAATTATAACAAGTAATTAACGTGTAAAAGATATCTAGGGAGTAGTGAAGTCTAAGTAAACACATTTTCTCCAATTACTGCTCACAACCTTAGTATAAATTAGTTTATTTACATTTTAGTATTTTATTTTGATTGCATCTTAGTTTTGGGTTAGTTGAATAGCAACTAATTCCGCCCACTCTTCCAAAAACCGATATTTTAATTGCTTTCCATAAAATATAAAAACACAAAAATAATCTTCCGTCATCTTTAGAACTAGTAATTAGGTTTTCTAATCCTTGCGACACTATTCCTAAGCTGAACGATCAATCCCCCGGTACTTGTCACTATACTATACTACAACGATCAGGTACACTGCCTGGTGGGGGTTGTAAGCTTCTCGAGATCCCTCGAGAGGTAAAGCCTGTTGCGATTCCCACGCATCAAGTTTTTGGCGCCGCAGCCCGGGGAATAGTTATTGTCTAGGTTAGAATTTCTTTTTATTAGGTCTACTTGCTAGATTCCTTTCTAGTAAGATTTTATTTTTATTTTTAGGATTTCTTTAGTCTATCTTTTTCTTTGTGTGTTTGTTCGTAATTTCCATTGACTCTTCCGTTCACCATTATGGAGTACGCGAATCCACCATACCACCAACCACAAAGGCCATTCTACCCTATTGACATCTCGAATTTCAAACAATATCGAGATGAACCCATATATGATGCATGGACTCGTTTTAAAATTTTACTTCGAAAATTCCCTCATCATAGTTTCTCTTTAGCATCCCTAACCCAAACCTTTTACTATCGTGTCAGCCGATGTGACCAAATGTGCATTGATGATTTTGCCAATGGGGGCCCTAGGGAATTAAGTGCTGAAGAAGCATGGGATACCATAGAAGACTGTGCCCAATATTATTATAGAGTAGACAACCCAACAAACAACATCACAAATCAATCAAAAACAAGTTTGAATGAGCAAACAGGAAGTTTGTCTAGGGATGATTACTCAGGGATACCTGTGTGGATGTCACCTAAAGCCATAGTACAAAACAAGCACATAGGTAATCTTGATACAATGGAGGATGAGGTGGATAATCCAAGCCTACAAAGTACCCCACAAGTCCTACCACCATTTGAGGCACACATACCACCCGTGACTTACCCTGAAGAAGTAGAAAAGACTATAGGAACCCCAATAGAGGTAGAGCCCTTGAACCAAACACCACTTGAGGATATAGGTTTGAATACTTGTAGTGAGAACCTTACTCCCAGTTCTAGGGAAGTTCCTAGTTTTGATGAACCGGAGCCTCAACCAAAACCGTTACCTAATCTTCCATCCTTGGATGAAGATTTAGGAATTGAAATAGGTCCCGATCCACCCATCAAACCATATAGTCAGGGTAGTTTTACGTTAAAGGTGGTAGACCCCAAGCCTTGTAGAGAAGAAGCCAACATAGGAGTGAACCATGACCTTACATACTTACATCACCCATTCATGATTGATCGTAAGAAACATTATGGGTTTAAACCGGGTTTATTAGGTCAAGATGGATCCCCAACTAGTAGTCTCTTGAAGATGATAGAAAATGATCCCTTTCTAGAAGAAAATCTTAATCCACCCATTAACCCGATTGAATTAGGTAAAGTTATGATGATAGGAGCACACCCCTTTGAGCATATAATTCATCCACCACTCTTTCCTCACGAGGCATATTTCCACCCTAAGTGTGTGTATCGCTACTTCCACCCGCACTTAATCCTAAGTGTAGGAAAAACCTCACCTATTTCCGTTAAATAAGGGTAGAGTCAGGCTCGTGACTCGAACAAAAACAAGCGCTTCTTGGGAGGCAACCCATGTTTTGTGTGATTTTTATTTGTTTGTTTGTTATTTGCTTCCGTATGCATGCTTAAGTTTTATTGTTGGTTGATCATGTTTCTAAACTAAATAGTGGAAATACTTTACTATGTTGTTTGGCCTAGTCTTAACTCCAACCTAAAAGTATTTTTGCAAAAGATAAGTGTAAGGGGAAACCCCAAATATGTTCTTAAGAAACAAACCGATCATGATTCTCCACAATATTAAATGAACATGTATATTCGTATTTGTGAGAGTCAAATGCTTGTATTGAGTCATAATGAAGTTTTGCAGGATTTTCCAGGAAGTAGGACCAAGTTTTTCCAGAAATTTTCCGGAAACTTAACATAAGAATTTCTGCAGGTCCACTCTGACGGCGTCAGGGGTTTACTCTTGACGGCGTCAGGTGTTAAAATCTGGATATTTTACCGGTTTTGTTTTTCTAACGGAGTCTTATGGTTTTTGTGAATTATTGAGTTTTATAATCTCCAGGAAATCTGCAAACTTCATTCCACAAGCATTATATCTTACTTTGTTTTCTAGGATTTAGTAACTTATATAGGATGCCGCCGATTTTACGCGAGGTTGTCTTGTCTATTTTTGTCAGGATTTACAGGTTATGTTCGACAAGGAGATGATTTATATTCTGGAAGGGAAGCTTTGATTGTTCATTTTCTTGGAGGAAGATTTAACCTGGCCAACCTATAATCCATACCGAGCGAATCAGGGGAGTATTTGATTTCATTCTCTTTACTTTTTCACTTTTACATTCTTTACTTGAACATTGGGGACAATGTTCATCTTAAGTGTAAGGGGAGGGTAAAAAGATGATACCTTACATATGCACTTTCGCTTGAGTTTGTTTTGTTTGATAGTAGATGTGTAATAAAACTATGAGAAATACTTGTTAGTGTAATTTTAGCGCCAAATTTAAAATTTTTTACAACATTTAGGAGTGAAACTTTAGCCATAGCAAGCGTCTCATGGATAGGAGATTGTATGACTAGCACATAACCGTATATTCAGAAAAATTTTCCACCCAAATATGTGAGGTTCGCCTTTAGATTTGATAGGAAAAGCATTTACTATTAGTGCTTATGAGTGTACCGGTAGCATTTAGATTCTAGAACTTGCGTTAGTGATGCATCCCGAGACCGCTAGTGAGACTACATTCGTGTGGTAGGATTTACTACATGATAAGAGGCATTAGGATCACCCTTGTGTTAAACCCGTATTATAATTACTTGACCATTTAAGCCATATTGCTTGGCTAGTTAAGTCAACTAATTTTTCCCACACCTTTAGCGTTGTACTCATTTTTAGTACACGATACCCCTAGTACACCCCTCCGAGCCTATCCTTTCATTTCTAACTTTAAGCATTTTACTTAAAGGAAGAATTTGTTACACCCCACTTAAATGTACAACCAAATCGCCTTAGCCTTCCGTGTATGCGCTCATTTTTAGTGCATTATTGTTATTTGTTAAACCCTAAGTTAACTTTCTAATTGATTACATGGTTGCTAAGTCGAGTCATATCCTTGTACATATTGTTTTGGGACGATTGGGACTCATGGGTAAGTACTTATTTTATGGAGTAATGGGGAAGAACATCATTTATTACCCCCATATGTACGTTAATCTTAAAAGTGCTCCAAGTGTTTTGATTTTCTTAATTCGAATCATTAGAATAGTTTAATGTAAAGTATGTAAAGATTCAAGTGTAAGGGGAATGTTCATACCCCTATGATGTTTTATTTTGGATGGTAGGGTAAGAGTGTATGCAACAAAAAAATAAATAAATAAATAAATAAATAAATAAATAAAAACATACGGACTACCATCCCGTTTCATTTTATGTTCATTTTATGTTTTTAGTTATTTTTCATTTGTTAGCTTAAGTCGAGTCTAGTCTTGGCTTAGCAACGCCATATTGTACATGTAATTAACCAAGATTGTTAACTCGCCACCAGTAAAATTTCCTTTATCCAACAAAACCGTGTAATTCATATCCCTATACCTAACGTTACAACCCTTTAAAAGACCTCTTTGATAGTTTATCCTAGGTGCTTACGCCATGTGGTGGAGGTTTGATCCTTTCCCAAGCCTATGGTAATCTATTTTGCTATGACAGGTAGTGAGAGATATCTTCCATTTCCATAATGTTATATTACTTTATTACACCCGAGAGATGTGATTATCTAAACACTATTTGTGAGGTGCTAGTGTATGACCTCCGTGCTTGTCTATTGGTCTTTAGTGGAACGATTATTTGTTGTAATTACTTTTATATTAGTGTAAATGACCCCTAACTTGTCTTTTGAGTAGAATAAAAGCGCATTTGCTTGAGGACAAGCAAATCTCAAGTGTAAGGGTATATGATGAGGCGAAAAATCATCCGTTTTTAGGGGGTCATTTAAGCCCGAATCCGACTTTATTTGATCAAATATTGCCCTAAATCGTTCCTTTTGTGATTTTAGGTACTTGGAGAGTGAATTCTGGAAAAGAAGCCATTTTGGACGTTTTTGGAGCATAAAAGTGAAGAAAATGGCAAAGTCTCAAAATTCTATGATGGGAACAGTACATGAAGGCGTCAAGAGTTGTTCTTGACGGCGTCAAAGTCCCAAGAATAAAATACCGTAGTTGATGACGGCGTCACACAGGGCGTCAGAAGTAGATCAAGGCCGTCCGAGGAAGTATTTGGTGGCGAGATGACGGCGTCACACCCTTGCTCTTGACACCGTCACCCCTGTTTTCCTATATATAGTTTTCTAGTTTTTCACATTAAAAGAAGAGAAGTTTTGGTGAAACCCTAAAGACGAATTTGGTGCAACTTTTACAGGTTTTTCAAGGGTTCCAAACCCTTGATACCTTGCATTGTAATTGAGATAAGTGTTCTTCTAATTCAATCAATATGTCTATGTGTTGGTTGTCTATATCTTGTTCTTGTCTCAATTCCATTATGCTAGGCTAGATCTCTTTTGTGTTTGCTTAGATCTAATGAAACCTAGATATTGATTATGTGTTGATTACTTGTTTATTCTTGTCTTGGATGAATGATTTTATATGTTAGGCTTAAGAAAACTGGCAGATCTCCAAATGGTAACATGCTTGAACGTCTTAAGAAACATGAACCGAGGCGTACTAGGTCTTTATTGTTTGTATTTAATGCATGAGCCACTGTTTACAATCCCTATAGTTGTGCTGGGTCATGGTGTAGGAGGAGATAAGAGCTCATAGAATTGGGGAGTTATGTATGCCACCCCATGAATGGTATTAAGGAATACAATCCGTCATCCATACAATTATAACAAGTAATTAACGTGTAAAAGATATCTAGGGAGTAGTGAAGTCTAAGTAAACACATTTTCTCCAATTACTGCTCACAACCTTAGTATAAATTAGTTTATTTACATTTTAGTATTTTATTTTGATTGCATCTTAGTTTTGGGTTAGTTGAATAGCAACTAATTCCGCCCACTCTTCCAAAAACTGATATTTTAATTGCTTACCATAAAATATAAAAACACAAAAATAATCTTCCGTCATCTTTAGAACTAGTAATTAGGTTTTCTAATCCTAGCGACACTATTCCTAAGCTGAACGATCAATCCTCCGGTACTTGTCACTATACTATACTACAACGATCAGGTACACTGCCTGGTGGGGGTTGTAAGCTTCTCGAGATCCCTCGAGAGGTAAAGCCTGTTGCGATTCCCATGCATCACATAACCGTAGAGAAACTCAGTGTCTTAACTCGTATCATTTGGTGTATTATTCCAACTACATGGGGGAATTAGTCTCTTGATACTTGTGGCATATACTACTTCAGCTTTCAGTAGGAAGAAATATGAGAAGGACATTTGGAGTATGAGATGGTATTGCTTATCATCATCTTTATACAAGCTGATATGGTTTACGGTAAAGTGCTTCTGGTTAATGCTTCATGTACACAATGGTATGATGATTCCGATGAGATCGCAACCATAAGGGTAGAAATTTGTGTACATCAAGGACGCGCAACAGGTTCGCGTGATCGGACTTAATCATATATTCCGGAGGAGATATCCGCAGAGATGATCAGTGCTTCAACCTGTTACTTTGGTGTCATCGTTTCTTCTTGTGTTGAATACATGCGTACAATATGGATTAAGTTGGTATGTGTAAGATAACTGGAAAGCATTTGGTGAAATGAAGATGTTGATATCATTTTCCCCTGAATAGATAAACTGCTCAAAACCGCAGAGTAATGTGAACATCGGGGACGTATAACAGGGTCATGTGATCGGGCTTCATCATACATTCCGGGATTGATTACCGCAGAGATGATCCGTGGTTCACCTTGTTACTTCGGTGTGTTCGATTTCTTCGGGGTTTTCGAGCTTCATACAATGAGACTTTTTGAATCACTTCAACTACTTGGGGGAAGTGATCTCATGAAGATGATTGTCGGTTTGGGGGGAAGCTACCAAAGTATCACAATGAGAAGGAACAAGTTCAGATGATTATTCGTGAGCCTCGAATGCTTTGGTGGTGAAAGTTTAAGAGATGTTGACTACATATTTATACAACGTATTGAACGATATCCTCTTTCTGGTATTCATGTCAACATCTTCTTAAATTGAATAACATCCTTTGTATATATATATTATACATTATACCAAAATGTATATAAAATTATTAAACCTATAAAAAACCCATAAAAATCAGAAATTTAGAAAATACCAAAAATAGTTTTTTTTTATGGCATGTCTTCTGGCATCGATAACATTTACGGTCCTAGAAATGTCATTCAATAATGACACGGGTCTTTAAATGAAGTTCGAACAGAAGTTCAAAAGGTTTTCAAAACATGCCTAAATGGGTTACAGTCATTTCAGGTTGTAACCCGGTCTTAAAACTATGGCTTGCTATTACTTCAGATAGCAACCCGTTTTTCAAAATAGGGAAAACACGTCGCCAAAAAGACGGTTGTTCCTTTTACTGGGTGAAGTTCACCTGGGCATGGATTACTTTATATCCATGTTTCCTCGATCTGATGTACGCTTTAGTGCATCATTTCTTGTATAAGAAGAGAAATCTTCTTTTTATCACAAATACTTTTTCTTCCATGATTCTTCTAGGAAGTACTTGTGAAAAACTTGGTGGTACCATGAAATTTTTGGAAATCAATACTTGAAGCTTTTCATAAAATTAATAACTCAATCAATGACATCAATCATTTCAGTTTTAACATGCGTCATTGATTGAGGGGGAGAGTGATTTCAAAATTTTATGTATCATCAAAATTCTCCACTTTGTACATAATAAGCAACAAAACAACTTGTCATGGTTATGTGTCAGCATGAGAATTTTTCAAAGAGTTTTTCGTTAAAACTTCAAATCTTTTGTAAACTCATCATTTCTGACACATAACAACCTCCCTTACAGATTGAGGGGGAGCAGAAAAAGGTTCCTTTTATCAGAAAATATTAAAACTGACCGCATTTCTCTCCCAAACGTTTTCTAACTTATTTAAATCAATTGGGATCCAAAATCTCGAAAGATTTGAAATTTTTGATCGGGTGAGAGAATGTGATTTAAATATGAAATCTGATAATCAAATGTGATCTTTTGAACTCAATAATAGGCTCCCACATATGCGCTAAACTCTTTCGAATATTGACTCACATTTAGAGGGGGGCAAAAGTCATTTGTGGAAAAATATCTAAGACCGACCATTTATCTTTATGCATGGAGTTATAAGGATGGTTAGGGTTAGGTATGAGTTCCCATGATCCACCAAAACCGGAGAAATGTGAATGAAATACATGTTGATTGATGCGTGAAATGACTCTCCTCTCCTTCAACACCTACTGTTGCACTAACTAAGGAAGACTAATTGTGACTACGGAGTTGATTGGGTATCACATATTTGAGATTGAAGTTGACTTTCACAAAGGCGTGATCTTAGTTTATCTTGAAGTCGGGGTTGGTTAGATGAATGACTTTCAACGATAACTTGCTCGTGCTTGAGATTTAAGTTGAAGACTTTGTTTATCTAGTCACCAGCAGTCGAGGTGGATGGTTGAAGACCTGGTTAACTATCACTTAAAGGAGTTACGATGTTGCACTCAGTGTCACACGCTTTGTCGTTGTGGATAATCGCAAGAGGTGGTAATGTCTCATGCTTCGGTTGGGTAGTGAGTACTTAGAGATTTGCTTGGAGAATAAATTCTCTACACCATTCTTCCAACATTAGTGCAAGCTTAAGTCACAAGAACGGGGAACTCTACTTCAGTTTCAAGTTTGGTATATCGGGTTTTCTCCATACGTGGTCATTTACTATTAGCCAGTGGAAGTGAAAAGAGGTTTACTTAGGGGTTGATCTGCAGAGAATTGTTGAAGAGAATTGTCATCGACATCTACTCATGAGGTATTGATTTGTACGTTGCTTCTAGTTGATATGTTTATGTACACATAGTTATGATGATTCCGAGAGATCGTCATCATCATGGAGGGAGAATTGTGTACATTGGGGCTTTTATCGAAGAACTAGAAGCATTCTAAGTGAGTTGAAAATGTCGACATGACGTTCCCCAAACAAACCCGTGAAGAAGCTACAGATTACTAGTCTATGATCCATTTAACGTTATGGATGACATGTTAAGAGAATGAAGACAATTTGGGCAGAATTCAGAGATACTTCTTCAACAAGCATCAAAGTTATATCAAACGGGTCGTCAGTTTGGGAGGGAGCAAGTACACTTATGGGCTTACTAATTAGGAGGGAGGATTAACCCAATTAGTGAGCATTTCTATAGCAGTTGATTCTCACTAGATACATTTTGGCTTATTTGGTTCTTCTCAACAATTCAAGTAGATGCACGTAAAAGTTGTTGTTGATTCTGATGTATCAAAAGCAGCAAGGGGGAAGGAGACATACATCTGAATGCATAACGAGTACACGTGATGAACATAATACTTCTTCTTGGTTGAAGTTATCCCGGGAAAACATATGTCATAACCGTAGAGAAACTCAGTGTCTTAAGTCGTATCATTTGGTGTATTATTCCAACTACATGGGGGAATTAGTCTCTTGATACTTGTGGCATATACTACTTCAGCTTTCAGTAGGAAGAAATACGAGAAGGACATTTGGAGTATGAGATGATATTGCTTATCGACATCTTTATACAAGCTGATATGGTTTACGGTAAAGTGCTTCTAGTTAATGCTTCATGTATAAAATGGTATGATGATTCCGATGAGATCGCAACCATCAGGGTAGAGATTTGTGTACATCAAGGACGTGCAACAGGTTCGCGTGATCGGACTTAATCATATATTCCGGAGGAGATATCCGCAGAGATGATCAGTGCTTCAACCTGTTACTTTGGTGTCATCGTTTCTTCTTGTGTTGGATACATGCGTACAATATGGATTAAGTTGGTATGTGTAAGATAACTGGAAAGCATTTGGTGAAATGAAGATGTTGATATCATTTTCCCCTGAATAGATAAACTGCTCAAAACCGCAGAGTAATGTGAACATCGGGGACGTACAACAGGGTCATGTGATCGGGCTTCATCATACATTCCGGGATTGATTACCGCAGAGATGATCCGTGGTTCACCTTGTTACTTCGGTGTGTTCGATTTCTTCGGGGTTTTCGAGCTTCATACAATGAGACTTTTTGCATCACTTCAACTACTTTGGGGAAGTGGTCTCATGAAGATGATTGTCAGTTTGGGGGGAAGCTACCAAAGTATCACAATGAGAAGGAACAAGTTCAGATGATTATTCGTGAGCCTCGAATGCTTTGGTGGTGAAAGTTTAAGAGATGTTGACTACATATTTCTACAACGTGTTGAACGATATCCTCTTTCTGGTATTCATGTCAACATCTTCTTAAATTGAATAATATCCTTTGTATATATATATTATACATTATACCAAAATGTATATAAATTTATTAAACCTACAAAAAACCCATAAAAATCAGAAATTTAGAAAATACCAAAAATAGTTTTTTTTTATGGCATGTCTTCTGGCATCGATAACATTTACGGTCCTAGAAATGTCATTCAATAATGACACGGGTCTTTAAATGAAGTTCGAACAGAAGTTCAAAAGGTTTTCAAAACATGCCTTAATGGGTTACAGTCATTTCAGGTTGTAACCCGGTCTTAAAACTATGGCTTGCTATTACTTCAGATAGCAACCCGTTTTTCAAAATGGGGAAAACACGTCGCCAAAAAGACGGTTGTTCCTTTTACTGGGTGAAGTTCACCTGGGCATGGATTACTTTATATCCATGTTTCCTCGATCTGATGTACGCTTTAGTGCATCATTTCTTGTATAAGAAGAGAAATCTTCTTTTTATCACAAATACTTTTCCTTCCATGATTCTTCCAGAAAGTACTTGTGAAAGACTTGGTGGTACCATGAAATTTTTGGAAATCAATACTTGAAGCTTTTCATAAAATTAATAACTCAATCAATGACATCAATCATTTCAGTTTTAACATGCGTCATTGATTGAGGGGGAGAGTGATTTCAAAATTTTATGTATCATCAAAATTCTCCACTTTGTACATAATAAGCAACAAAACAACTTGTGATGGTTATGTGTCAGCATGAGAATTTTTCAAAGAGTTTTTCGTTAAAACTTCAAATCTTTTGTAAACTCATCATTTCTGACACATAACAACCTCCCTTACAGATTGAGGGGGAGCAGAAAAAGGTTCCTTTTATCAGAAAATATTAAAACTGACCGCATTTCTCTCCCAAACGTTTTCTAACTTATTTAAATCAATTGGGATCCAAAATCTCGAAAGATTTGAAATTTTTGATCGGGGGAGAGAATGTGATTTAAATATGAAATCTGATAATCAAATGTGATCTTTTGAACTCAATAATAGGCTCCCACATATGCGCTAAACTCTTTCGAATATTGATGCACATTTAGAGGGGGGCAAAAGTCGTTTGTGGAAAAATATCTAAGACCGACCATTTATCTTTATGCATGGAGTTATAAGGATGGTTAGGGTTAGGTATGAGTTCCCATGATCCACCAAAACCGGAAGGATCTTCCTAGGGACAATCCATAGATAGATTAGAAGTCCTTAGGAATGATTGAAAAAGGAGAAAAGTGAAAAAGGGAAGAGTGCGGACTGAGATAGAGCTAGGACTGGAACAAACCCAACAAGGTTCTAGTGATGAAGTCTCAGTAAGCACTGAAGGGGTTGAAGAATGAAAAAGAAATGAAATGTGAAAAGGGTGAAAAGAAATAGCCCTCCAAATATTCAACCTTAGGGCAGAAACCGGGTTCAACTTCATATGCTACTAGTGGTTACTAAGGTAACACTGGTATTGAAGACAAGACGTCATGGACCCAGTGACGCACTGTACTAAACTTCCCAACCACTCAAGTTCTCTTAAAAGAGCTTGTTTCATTCTCACAAGGAACCCTGTGCAATGTATCGACCGCTCATTGCGAGCTATGTTGATACCTAAACAAGAGATGCCTCCCCAGTCTCCAAGAGCGGATCAAAACGCACTATTGAGTCTAGAGCCATAAGATCATCCATAAATATCAATAGGACACACTTCCAAATATGCTTATTGTTTCACACAATGTGGAAAATAAGATAAAATATTTAGAGTCCTACGCATTATCCTTGTGGTATTGCCAAAACATCCGAGTGATATGAAAATATTAACAATGAAGATGGAAATCCTTCTAGAGTGAACATCACACTAGCTCTTGGTAGGTGACATGTAAGATCCTGCAAGTATCAAGCTTGTGACAACTGGAAAGCAACGATGGTGCGATTCAACATTGAATCAAACTTGGTCCAGGAAAGGGATTGACGAATACTTTTGCAAAAACCTTTCAATGTGCTCACAAACTAATTTTCGAGCACATTGATTGTGTATAATCTTTCAAACAAAAGTACTTTTGATGGAAATGTGATTCAAAGCTTAAAACTCTCATCGTGTCTCAAAAAATGTTTATTATTTGACACGCGAGTGATTTCTATAAATCAATTTCTCATCAATCAGTGAATATCAATTCACCGATTCACTCTATCGTGTTGTCTGCTTTGAGACGTTCCGGTGTGAGAACATGCTTAGTATGAAGATTCCAAAGTGGATTCTTTGGAAAATTCATTACTACAAGCTGAAAATTCTTGTCAAGGAGAGTCTTCTTTAAAAGAGACTCTACCTGATCAGAGGTCGGTTCTCACAAAACCGGAGGGTAGTCTGTCCTCGCTGAACGAATGACAAAGCCATATTCGTTCTCTATCTTTATTGCTAACTGTTTTATTTCAGGGACACATATAAAGATGGCGTTGGTGGTGCCTAATTCCAGCTGAATCGAGTCAATCCATACCTCATGCTCACACATCCTCCTCACTATCTATGATGATCATGAATGATGAGAGACTCCCTACACTGAATGTTGAGAGACTACCAACAACGTTTCCGCAACTCTGACGAAAAGTCTCCTAATACAGAAGGGTGTGAGCATGATGGTCCCAAAGTCACAACATCGCATGAAGGCAATACGACTAAGGATGAGTTTGGAGATTTACTATGGCTGACGATCTCAAAGAAAGCTCAAAGATCACAGACTTCAAAGGAACTTAAATTACAAGATCATTGCTTGTTAAACAAAGTGAGCTCAAAAGTGAAGAGTCAGAACCTACGAGCTACAAATTCAAAAGAATGCTTGAAGAACAAAGAGCTTAATTTACAAAGGTGACCTCGCTTAGGGGAGATTGTTAGGAATACAAATATTCCTATAAAAAACTCGGTCACCTAATCGTTGTAATAGCATTAAGATAGCTCGTAGTTAGTTTATTATTTAGTTAATATTAGTTTAAGTAACACCGTGGAAGAAGGACGGGTCTTTACCTACTGTATGCCTGATCCACAGCTCGGGTGTGGGCGTTTTATTTCTTTGTATAAATACCCCTCTCCCACCAAGGGAGAGGGTTGGACCTTTCACATAGTTAATGAGATTAGTTCTTGTGTTTCTCTCTCTAAAAGGCTCCCAACTCTCTCTTTCTTTCTCTCTCTAAAACTCTTCTACTATTCTCCACTTTTCTTTCTTAATTCGAACCATACCACAAGAACCATATATGCTTTGAGTTTTAGTATCCTATATATATATATATATATATATATATATATATATATATATATATATATATATATATATATATATATATATACACTACCTTATAATGTATTTAGGTCATCTATATTTAGAAGTCTTAAAAAAATAAGACAAAAAACATTACTATAATAAGAAATTAACAAGACATTAATAGGAATGATTGTCTTTTATTATAAATCTTGTAACACCTATTCCTGATAATTTAATATCTTATAACTACATGCTAATTGTAAAGTTGATGTTCAATTAATTTTAAAAATGATAATTTAAAGGTGATCAAATTATTTTGAAAATGTAAATATTTGCTCGTCAGAAAATTTAATTATACGAAAACCCGTCGCAACAATGCGCTGGTACCCGTCTATTATAAGTTATGTTTCTTAGATGCTACTTATGTTCCTTTCTTTCGCCGTATGCTTTTGATATGAAATACTTTACATTGTTATTGAAAAAGAGAAAGTCTTAAAAATTATAAGACCAAAGACATTTCCCAAATAAGAAATACTTTACATTTGTACAATTATTGTTAGAAAAACGTGTAACCGAATAACATTTGCTCGCTACAAAATATAGTCACAGGTACCCGTCGCCGCATTGCGCGGGTACCCTGCTAGTTATATATAAGAGTATAACGTACAATTCAATAAAAAGATATTGAATTTTATTTGTCAACACCAATTACAAAATGGTGTGGGATCCTTCGCAAAGTGACAAAATTTTAAAAAGTCTAAAAAGTAATATCATCCATTGGATCATAATACAATACCCGATCAAATTAAAAAGCATACATACACATAGGGACATATTTGTCATTCCACCAAAAGTAATAATATTTCCCATCTCCGTCCCATCTCAAATCCAAAAATAAAAGACTTTCTGTGATCTTCATAACCGTCACCACCATTGCACCGTCACCAACACCATCTCCATCACCATCACATTCTTCACACCGTCAACATCACTATCTAATCGAAGAAGATGACGACATCAATTTCAATTTCATGTATGTGACTCTAAAAACAAACTTTAAAAACAACAAAAAAGGTGAATGATTATTCTAAGTTGTCATCAGATGCTCGTACTTTTCATTGGCTATTGATGCACACAACGTGTTTGATGAAATGTTTAGCTTAGATTTTTTTGTCTTAAAATCGAGTTAAATGCACTAATTTTTGTACAACAATGCACCTTTAGTCATTTTATTAATGTAAGATTCAAATTTTTTTTTTTTTTTTTTTTTTTAACTGATGAACCATATTAACTGATGAACCTTATTAACTGATTTTTATAAAAGACATTTTGTTCATCAGTTAATTTGGTTCATCAATTTCAGGTTATCAAGTTTTTCAGATTCATCAATTTCAGCTTCATCAAATTTGATAAAATGTTTGGGTTCATCAATTTTTTCAGGTTTATTAAATTTTAGGTTCATCAATTTCAGGTTTATCAATTTCAGGTTCATCAAATTGATCACAGTTCTTTTCAGTTTAATCAAATTCAGGTTCATTAATTTTTTCAGGTTCATCAATTTGATCAAATGTTTGGGTTCATCAAATTGATCACAGTTCTTTTCAGCTTCATCAAATTTGATCAAATGTTTGGTTCATCAAATTGATTATACTTCTTTTCAGGTTCGTCAATTTTTTCAGGTTCATCAATTTGATCAAATGTTTGGGTTCATCAAATTGATCACAGTTCTTTTCAGGTTCATCAATTTCAGGTTCATCAAATTTGATCAAATGTTTGGGTTCATCAAATTGATCACAGTTCTTTTCAGTTCATCAAATTTCAGGTTCATCAATTTTTTCAGGTTCATCAATTTGATCAAATGTTTTGGTTCATCAATTCTATTTAACAAAACAAACTGATAGTTTTGTTAAATTGAAAATAACTTGATTAATTAGTGAATTTAAATGTATTTTTACATGAAAAATCTATTTTAGTCATCTTATCAAACACTTTGTGTGCACTAAATATAACTAAGACGTCATCTTTAAGGCGCAATATCTCACTCATATTATATCGGATTTGAGTGATTCAAATTTCCGGGTAAAGAATGGCCATGAAGCTACAACTTTCGTGTTTTAAGTTTTGCAAAATTCAGCCTTTAAACTAGATAAAATTAGAGCCGAAAATGCTAAAATTTTCAAGCAAATCATGACCCAATGAATATGTCAAAAAAAAAGTTTCGAAAAAATTAAAAAGATTTATACCAAACTAAAGAGGATTAAATTTTAAAAATTATAGTGAAATCGGTATTTTGTAAAAGTTTGTCGTTTGAAAGATATTTGTATTTGAAATTTAAGGTGGAATTAAAAAAAATTTGTCAAATGACCAAAATACCCTCTAACCGAAAATATTAAAAAAAAAGGGAGGGAGTGAGTAAGGGACACATGACACTAGCTTAGTGGCTAGAAACACTTTTTATGCTTTTTAATTTTTGATCACTTTATAAGGGATCGCAACTCCACATAATACAATAAAAAGAGTATAACAATACAAAACGACATTCAACTATTAGAGTTCCAAATATTTCAGAATTAGTTTTCGCACAAAACCTAAAGCAGAGAGTTTAAGATTGTGGAACATATCGCGTTTTTGCTTTATTAAAATATGCATTTGTAGTAAGTTTGACTTTTGATATTAAGTTGTATACGAAATATAAATTGCATAAAATTTTTGTTAACGTGATAGTAATATATGTCAAGCTAACATGTTTAAGTGTGCTTAATGTGAACATTATTAAATTCAATATTTTATATCAAAAATAGTGTTGTTGCATCTTCGTTAATGTTGCAATTACATACAACTGAATAATTATTTTACATAAACAACCTAGCAAAAAACTAAGTTGTAGTGAACATGTTCAATGAGATTCAATTCAAATGTGGTGTGTTAAAAGTGTGATATACCATGTATGAAATCGTTAATGTAATTTTGTTCCGGAGTGCAAAAGCATAACCATATATAAATATAACGACTAACATATTTTTCTAATATATTCCGGGCATATAAACCTCGTTCTAAACATATTTATAAATCAAACGGGTCCTAAAAGCCCACCTTGACAAAGGGGCAAGAACATGAGATTTTATGCTGTAAAAAAATGTGTAGAGTACTTTATAATCAAACACAATATTTTGAGTAGAGTACTTTATTAAACACAATATATTGATATGGTTTCACATGGTAAATCACAAAATTTTGAGAGAATCATAATCCACCAACCTTAACCTTCAAGAAAACAAAGAAACTACACGGAGTAATAAATTAACATAAGAGGAGTATATTTATTGTAATATCATATCATACTTACAAACATAAGGCTCGAGAGGGGTTAGACCTGCAATTCAAGAGAGGATTTTTGCTATATTTTATACAAAACATATTATATAATTATAAAGAAAACTATATATTGTGATAGTATAGGTTAGATATGATAAAATGTATATACACGAAACGTACCAAAATATTGCAGATTGATTGATGAAGATTAGTGAGAGTTATGTTATATACAGTAGTTGGACTTGTCATACGTGATATTGGCACGGCTCAATCAAAAAACAAGACTCTAGAAACCCTAAAAAGAGCATTGCTTTCCGATTGAACCGCACCAACATCTCGTATTATTGTTATACCGATATACACACCTCTTTCAAGATGACTAAGCTACTTTCTACTAAAACTAGCTTATGCTAATCTGACCATGATAGACGAAATCGCGATAGTAATATATAAAGAAGATGGTTTTCAAAGTTTAGTGACGTCGCTAGGAAAAAATAAAAGATGAGAAAAAAGATAGCATGTGTAAGGGAATTTAATCTATTTATGAACAATATATGTATCAATTGCGCATCCATATATATATATATATATATATATATATATATATATATATATATATATATATATATATATATATATATATATTCATGAGAGACAGGGTGAGGCATTGAATAATCCAACAACCCAACAACAGAAAGGGAAGTTGGAGGCAAAATTTACTCCAAAGCAAAGCCAAAAAACTGATAAAAAAGCGTACAACTGTAGCTGAGCTTTGAATTTGCATTTACGAGGTTCGGAAAAAGAACTTGCTAAATTTAATGCCAAACTTAAGTGTAAAATACCTTTGTTTTGATATTTTAATAATTTGTTTGAAAGTTATATCCATAAATCGGTTATAAAAAAATGTCAAAATTTTAAATAGTAAAGAACTAGGTTATATTTAACATGAATATTTACTAATGACTTGCATTATGAATTTAGTTATGATAGTTAAAAGAGAGTCTCAAAATGATGATGGGGACAAGATTTAACGCCGAGCGTTTTATAACACTTTGAACCTTGTTACATTGTAAGGCTCTCGAATAGAATTTAATGTCGGTTCTAAGTTGTCACGCCGTAAACGCTTCGATTGCAAAATTTCTCTTTTCATGTTTAAGTCAATTTTTACTATATTTAGGTTTCTTTTTCTTCAAGTTTTATATCCCTATAAATATAAGGCTCATTATCATTGTAATACAACTTTTGATCTTGATTAATAATAAACTTTGCATTTTAAGAGTTTTATGGTTTACACTTGTTACGGTTTTATTCCCTGGAGGTTTTATCCTCGTTATCAACTGGATTAGGGTTATCAAAATTCGCTTCAGCGTCTAGCACCAGTTGACATTAGAGCTTGTTAGTATTCTGATGGTAAGTGGTGTAGAAGTCATGTGTCAATTGGCATCAGAGATTGTTAGTATCCTGATGGTGAGTGGTGTATAAGATCTAAAAACCCGTACTTTTGGTGTGATATAGTCAACCAAGGACATGAAGTGTGCGATCAATGATCTTGCATCCAAATTCAAGAGTATGTCCATTATTCTTGAAAAGATTTGATCTGCGATCTTGTGTGCTGGAAATCATGAAAATCGCGAGGGTAACAATCATGGTGATCGTAGTTTCCATCCTAACAATGATGGATTCTTTGATGATAATGTGTCACAAACCTCCTAATCAAAATTGGGGATATGTTGATTCCAACGAAGAGTAAGGAGATGATGGCTATGCAGTTTTTGCTGGAAAACCTAGAGGATGGTTTGGTGGTCCTGGGGTTTTAAATAGAAGGTGTTAGAGTAGAAAAGTGTAAAGATGTCTTATTGGTCATTCTTGGATGTCAAACCTGCATTTTTGTACCGGAAATTGGAAGTCAAAACTTGAGTTTTTGAAAATTGGTTTAGGATCCCGTAGCATTCTTCATTAATCTCGTTACGGATATGACTTTGGCTTTCAATCACGAGATCCTATTGTACTTAAGGTTTCATCCATGGGATACCATATTCACAGGATAACTTTGTTACAGGATTTGTTAATATTGTTCTAGTTATGAGATCATACATCACATGATTACTAATTCACCTTGGTTACGGGATCACTCATACTTTCATATAACATGATTGCTATTTTGGCCAAATTAAGAGATCGTTATTATAGTTTTGTAACGGGGTTAGATAATGGGATTGTTACTTTTGTTAGTTTAATAAGTTGTTATTATAGTATAGTTACGAGATCAGTTCTTTGTGTGTAACGTGATTTGTATGCAGATATGTTAAATCAAAAAATGTTGGTTTTTATGATATTGGTCGTAGTTAAAGTATACAATTTTTGAACAACATAATATTCTATAAAAACTAGCAAATAACCAGAGATATAAAAATCCAAAACTCCAACAAAGAAATACACATAAAAAGATAACCTCACAACACCGCTAGAAAACCAAGCCTCGAACTAAAAACAAAGCAACACCGAAATAATCAAAAGCTAAACCTAAACCAACACCCTAGGAAACACACCCACATAAAGAAAAAGAAAAACTACACCAAAAGCACTACAAATTACAACGCCAAGTGAAAGCATAGATTATATAAAAGTTTTCATTTTGTTTGGTTTTACTGCGAAATTTCTTTGGTAATGCTTTTGAAAGTAATTAAGGTGCATTTGGTACGTGGGTTTCGGAATCACGGAATAGATATGATACTCTTTATTGTTGTTTGGTGCCTCGGAATTGAATCAAAAGGTGACATTGAAACTCATAGGTTTATTCCTGGCAAGGAGGTCGATTTGTTAGTTATTGTCATATGTGCCCATGTATAGGGTATAAATTTTCTTACATTTCAAAAAAATAAATAAACAAAAAATAAAAATTACACTCGCTTTCTGTTGATACAAAAGTTGGGCGTTCCTGGTTATTGGCTCTTGCTCTCGTACCAATTCGCTTCTTAGTACTTGTTACCTGCGCACTAAGAAAATAAACAACACCGTTAGGCTTATCGAGGGATTGTCTCCCCCGATTAGACTCCGGCGTGAGAGTAAGTAATCGATTTAGGGTTCTCGTAAAGAGTTAGGGTTTGTATCTCGTACCTTTGAATGAGAATATATCATTCCTTTTATAGGGGCTGAAACCGCGTGGGTTTCTTGCTCCTTACTCTTCGCACTCGTGGTGCTTATCCAAGGAAATGATATCTATTCCATGAATAGATAATGCTTATCGTGTACCCGGTGGGTTTAGTTGGGATTTGGGCCTCATGGGCCCAAGCTAATGATACTGCGGCCCAAACCATTGTCATGGCAGCCCACTCGTGGTGGGCTTAGGCGCTAGTAGTATATATTATTTGGACTTGTGGCCCAAATATAGACTATATGTCATCATGTCCCCCTAGTCTAGTGTGCGCGGCTCGTAGCCGCGGATACTAGACTAATTTTATCAGCGGTAAGTGTGGCGGGAGAACAAGTGAATATTACCGCCCATTTTTAAGTGCAATGCACCTAGTCCTAGGTATTTCAAACGGATACCTCAAAAAATGGGGGTAGTGTCCACGTGGCCCTCGTGAATCGGGAAAAAGTGCATGTACCAGTTCAGTTCCAGCCATACGTTTTGTGAGTGGATTCCACGTGGAGGTAAACTAGGGTTTTTTTCACTCCCTATATAAGAGTCACCGCCTCATTTTTTTACGATCACACAGTAAAACACACACTCACCATTATTCATTTTCCTTGAAAGCTTTTTGCAAAGAAAATACTTCATTTTCGTAGGTAATTTGTGTGCGTTTACTTCGTAATTTAATGAAGATGGTTGCATAGTTAGAAGACTTTCGCTCTGCGATGTCTATTGAGGATGTTACTCAATTTTCTTCTGACTTCTTCGTGCCTTTGGATGTCCATCCAGAGGCTCCAGATGTGGACGCGTGTATAGCTGATTTCCCCGAAGGGAAAATAGGGCTATACACAAAATTCTTTGAGTACGCGAATTACCGCGTACCTATATCTATTTTTCTGAGCGATTTGCTCAATCATTATCGCCTTCACATCTCTCAGCTGCACTGTATAGGTGCGGCTAAGGTGTCGAATTTTGAAGTAAACTGCCGTTTACTTGCGATAGAACCGACCGTGGCCTTGTTCCACTCCTTTTACCACACAACGTGGTCAAATGGTTGGGTTTCTTTTGCGAAGCGCCAGGGGGCGCTTCAGTGTTATACGGAGAAAGTAGACGCCCTGAAGAATTGGAGGGAGTACTTTTTCTGGGTTGATGATGTAGTCTTTCCCTTTCCCCATGAGTTTTATACTCAGGATACATTACCAAGGGATGGGCGCCCCGCACCCGGTTCCTACAGGCTGGCTGACGCGCAGATTCTGGATGCCAACCGACTGGCCATTAACCCTTATCCGGAGGAGTTTTTGGTACATATGGGGTTGAGTCGTGCTTATTTTGGCGCTGCGGATGAGGTGCCTACTTTCCTGAGTGAGGATGGCCGGGGTGGGTGTTCATCCCTTCTACTTCAAGCTTTGTAAGTCTTTTTTTTTGTATGTCCGCTTTTAATAACTAATCCCCTTTTTCTTTCTTGCTTTATTGATGTGCGCAGAGATGGATCTGTTTGCTGTGGTTAAGCTGGACAAGCCGAAGCTGGTAACTATAGGGGTGCGCCCTCTGAGGGAAGGTGAGCAGCCCCTACAGGAGGCGATGGAGGGTCATTTGACCGTCCTGCCAGAGGGGGTCCCTGAGAACACGCCACCGCTCCAAGTGACGCCTGTTCAGAGTGTGGCGCCCGATGCGGAGGTGGCGCCCACTGTGGAGGTGACGCCCACTGTGGAGGTGACGCACAAGGAGGCGCAATCGGGGTCGTCTGACAGCATAAAGATCCTTAATCCTGAGGAGGTGCTGAAAGAGGAAGTTGCGCAAAATGTTAAGCGCAAGGGAGAGGCTGGATGCAGTGGCACTAGGAAGAGGCGTCGACACGTCATTAGGGACGCGGAGTCTAATGCGGAAGAGACATCTACTTCTGGTGCGCGGTTGAAGGTTGATGAGGCTTCCCCATTTCTGTAAGTGTTTGCGTCTTTATCATCTCTCTATTTTCTTTTTCTTTTATATATATTACTTGTTGTAATATTTACTAACTGTTTCTTGTTGCGTAGGGATGATGCTGCGAAGAATGATGGAGTCTTCGTTGATGAGGTTTCCTCTCCACAGAATGAAAATAGGGAGGGGAAAGCCAAGGTTGCTGATGGTGGAGAGGCGCAGCAGCTGATGGATGAGCTGGCTGCGACTGCGGTGCGCCAAGCTGAGTTGGTGGCTCAGTTAAAAGAGAAGTATGTCGGGGAGAGCAGTGCTCTTACCCAGAAGGATGAGGAGTTGGCGAAGCTTCGTGCGCAGTTGGCTGATGCGCAGGTGGAGTTGGAGGCCTCGCGGGTGCATGCTGAGAAGATCACCCACGAGAAGCTGTCCGCCATGGCTGAGGTGGTGAAGGCGCGTAGAGAGCTGCACCATTATAAGTCGGACTTGACTTTTGCCGTGCGCTTCTTGGAGGAGAAGAAGGTGGAGCACTACGCTAGCCTCACCAAGTTTAGGGAGGATATGTTGAAGATCCTCCAGGCGCAGGAGGATAAGCTGCGTAGCCTTAGCATTGAGTATAACGAGGAATTATATCCTCATTTGATGTCGACCATTGCTGAGCGCTGGTATTCTTTTTATTTTATTCTTCTTTAAAATAACTTTATCGCCATGCTTTTTTGCTTACACAAATTGTCTTTGTGAATGTAGGTGGTTGATTAGCCATGGGCTGCGCCTGGCAGCCATGGGCACGCTAGAGTCCCAAGAGGTGGTGGACGCCTTTGGGAAGGTGGTGCATTGTGCGATGGCGCGTGGGAGATCACAGGCTATGGAGGATCTCCACGAGGCCAAGCTGCTGAAGAAGGACTTGGCGGAAGTCCCTGGGTACAGCCCTACTGCTTATGATGAGTTGCTGCAGGCAATGGCGGGGTTGAAGGTTCTTGAGCTGCCGCACATTGGGAGGCTGGAGCGCGATCAAGATGACCCCATTGATGTACTGATGGCGGGGTTGACATTGCAGCGCCATCTTGGGGAGAATGGGGAAGGGGAATCAGATTATTATCTGAAACTTGATGTTTCGCAGCTTCAAGTTCCTGTGTTTGCGCGGCCCCGCGACATCCTCAAACCCTTTGCTCTTGAGAGGGAGATTCCCTTGAAAGAGGTGCTGGAGCGACATGAGCAGAGGGTTGCTGTGAAGAAGGGTATTAAGGGGAAGGCTGTGATGTGTGGCATTGGCGCTGCACACATCCCCAGGTCAGATGGTGTGCCTGTAAGCCTTCCAACCGTATCTATGCAGGATGCTTTAACTTTGAGGAAGCTGCAGGAAGCGGGGAGTTCCGCCGCTCCGGATGAGAGTCCTGAGCATCGCCATAGCATATAGGCTTTTTTGTATATTATGTATCTTTTCCTTGTAATTTGTATGAATAAATGTGGAATAAGATACCTTTTTGCTTAAGTTCGTGACTTAAATATACCTGCATTGTTTGCCAATTTATTTAACCAAGTGTTTTAAGTGCGTGACTTTAAAAGTTATACTTGCCTTGCTTGCGAAGTTTTGACCAAGTGTCTTGGCTCGTTAAGTGCGTAACTTTAAAAATTATACTTGCATTGTTTGCAAAGTTTTATTATTTGACCAAATGTTTTGGCTCGTTATGTTGCTAAGCTTGTACAGTGTACTTAGTATGTGCGCATCCGTCGTGGGGTGCGAACGCAAAACTTACCTCGACGTCTCTAGAGTAAGGAGCTTAGCAAGGATACGTGATCCAATGTTGATGGGTTTGCAACCCTCTTACTCAACGAGTGAATTAGTAGGTTAACTCATCCTTTATGCCGTCGTGGGTCTTTAAGTGGTGCATGCACGCCATGTAGGTAAAAATATAAGATAAACAATATTGACATATATGCAATAAAGTAAAATACGCTATGGAGTTAGCTAGAAACCATAACATTTTATTAATACTTGCAAGTTTTTGAAAAAATAGAAAATACAATTCCTAGGAAAGAAAAAAAAAACACTTATTGGGCATCACGTGGGATGCGAGGGTGTCTGTGTAAGGGCCGTAGCCTAGAAGTAACATTTTTTAAGATTGCATATGTTCCAAGTGCGCGCTAGGTCTTGACCTTCCATATCGCGCAGTCTGTATGCGCCATTGCCGAGCGCGTCTGTGACCTCGTCAGGTCCTTCCCATTTAGGTCCGAGCTTGCCTGTGTCTTCTGCGTGGCTCGCGTCGTTGGCGCGGTAAACAAAGTCTCCTGATCTGAATGAAGTGTGTTTGACCTTTGCATCATAATACTTCTTCATTTTTGCCTTAGCCTTTGCTTCGCGTATAGCTGGGCGTTCGCGTCTTTCTTCCAGTACGTCTAAGTCTATGCGCCGTTCCTCGTCGTTTGTTGTGACGTTGACCTCTGTTGTGCGTATAGTTGGCATTCCTATCTCAGCTGGTATGACGGCTTCTGTTCCATAGACTAGGGAAAATGGCGTGTCGCCAGTACTGGTTTTGATTGTTGTGCGATGCGCCCACAAGACATGCGAGAGCTCGTCTACCCACCTTTCTTTGTGTCTGTCAAGGCGCGCTTTTATTCCTTCGCTTAGACTGCGGTTTGCGCGCTCAACTAGGCCATTGGTTTGTGGGTGTTTGACTGAAGCAAAGTGTTGTGTGATGTTCAATTGTGTGCACCAATCTTTGAATGGGTTATCACAGAATTGTTTTCCGTTGTCTGATATGATCGTACCCGGTAGTCCGAAGCGGCAGACAATGTTGTCCCAGACAAAGCGTTTGACTTGGTTTCCCGTGATGTTCACCACCGCCTTTGCTTCGATCCACTTCGTAAAGTAGTCTATGGCTACGATGAGGAACTTTACTCCTCCCGCTGCGACAGGGAAAGGTCCTGCGATGTCAATACCCCATTTGTAAAATGGCCATGGTGAGGTAATTGGTGTTAGCTCTTGTTGTGGTCGGCGCGGAATTGGCCTATGTACTTGGCAATTACTGCATTTTCTTATCTGATCGCGTGCGTCGCGATGCATTGTTGGCCAATAGTATCCTGATCTTAGAGCGCTTGCCACCACGGATCGCGGTCCTGAGTGCATACTACATGATCCAGCGTGAATTTCGCGGAGTACGTAGTCTGCTTGAAGAGGTCCAACACATCTGAGCCATGGCTGTAAGAAAGACCGTCGATAGAGTACGTTGTCGCGTAATTCAAATCGTTGCGCTGTGCGCCGTATTCTTCGAGCGTCTTTATGATCTTGAGGTAGGGTTCCCTTGCTAATAAATTCAATGATAGGTGTCATCCATGTAGGATCTTGTTCCTCTATCACCGTTGATATCTCCATTTCCAAGATTGACTTGTTTTTTAGGGTTTCTACCAATACCTGTTTTGAGAGGTGCGCGAAGCTTGTGGATGCGATCTGGCTGAGTGCGTCCGCCTTCCTGTTATCTCCTCTAGGCACCTGTTTTATTGTGAACCTATCAAAGTTTTTGATCAACGATTTTGTCTTTTCCAGGTATTGGATCATGTGTTCATCTTTGGCTTCATATTCACCTAGCACGTGGTTAGCGACTAGACGCGAATCTACGTTTGCTTCTAGGTTGCGTACACCCATTTGGATTGCGATGCGTAGTCCGGCTAGTAGGGCTTCGTATTCTGCCTCATTGTTTGTGGCTGTGAATTCAAAGCGTAGCGCATAGGTGAATTCCATACCTTCTGGATTTGTAAGAATAAGGCATGCGCCTGATCCATCTACACATGAAGACCCATCTGTGAACAGAATCCAGGGTTCCTGTGGATCTGTTTTAGTTGCAAATGTCGGGCTATCGCTGTCTGGCTTCTCCACGATAAAATCGGCTAAGATTTGTCCTTTGATTGCAGTGCGCGGTCTGTATGAGATGTTATACTCACTTAGCAGTACACTCCACTTTTGTAAGCGTCCTGATGCGTCAGGCTTAGAGATAACCTGTTTGATTGGCTAATCAGTGATTACAGCTATTGGGTGCGCTTGAAAGTATCTGCGCAGCCTTTTGGCTGCGAATACTAGAGCTAAGACCAGCTTTTCGATAGCGCTGTAGTTAGTCTCTGTTTTCTTTAGGGCTTTGCTTACAAAGTATATGGGTGTCTGGACGGAGTTCCTATCTGTCAATAGTACTGCGCTGACTGCTCCATGGGTTGCCGATAAGTACATGATTAGTTCTTCCCCTGGTCGCGGTGCGACAAGTTTGGGAAGAGATGCCAGATGGTTTTTAAGTTGTTGGAAAGCTTCCTCCGCTTCTTTAGTCCAGCGAAAGTCTCCATTTTTAGTACACTTCGTGAGTGTTTTAAAGAGAGGAAGAGATTTGTCTGCTGACTTAGATAAGAAACGGTTTAGCCCTGCTAGCTTTCCATTCAATGACTGGACTTCTTTGAGTGTGCGCGGTGAGGGGAGATCAATAACAGCCTTTGTCTTTTCTGGGCAAGGCTTGATTCCATCGGGTTCTATCAAGTATCCAAGGAACATGCCCTCGGTTGCGCCAAAGGTGCACTTCTTGGGATTTAACTTCATGTTTATTCGCCCCAATGTTCTGAATGTCTCCTCGATGTCGCGCACCAACTCGTCCTCTGTGTGGCTTTTGATTACAAGGTCGTCAACGTAGACTTCCAAGTTGCAGCCTACTTGTTTTTCGAAAGCTGTGTCCACCAGTTGTTGGTATGTCGCGCCTGCGTTCTTCAGGCCAAAAGGCATTTTTGTGTAGCAGTACACTCCTTGACTGGTGTGGAAAGCTGTTTTTTCCTCATCTTCAATTGCCATCTGGATCTGATGATACCCTTTATATGCATCTAGGAAGCATTTGAAAGGGTATCCGCATAAGGACTCGACCTTCCAGTCTATCTCTGGCAGTGGATAGCAGTCCTGCAGACATGCTTTGTTGAGGTCCGTGAAGTCCACGCACATCCTCCAACTGCCATCGCTCTTCTTTACCATAACTGGGTTAGAAAGCCAGTCGTGATAGTATACTTCGCGCATGATGCCTGCATCTACGAGCTTATGTACTTCTTCTAGAATAACCTTTGCACGATATGGGGCCTGGCCGCATTTCTTTTGTCGTATTGGAGGGTATCCTTGTCGGATTTGTAGCTTATGCTCTGTGATAGAGCGCGGTACTCCCGTCATATGCTTTGGTTCCCATGCAAAGATGTCTAGGTTCTTTTGCAAGAGTGCGCATATAGCTGCTTTACCTTTGTCAGATAAAGATCCTCCAATCGAAACTTGTTGTTCCGGATAATCTGGATGAATAGCGACTTTTAAATTTGGCGTTTTTTCCGTGCGCTGTTCTGGAATAGTCTCTGCTTCAGTTGTTACTGCGATGCATTCTCTTGGTGGTACTGTTGTGTTATAAAGAGTGACAACTCCTCCTTCCACTGGAAATTTAAGCATTCCATGCACTGTGGATGGTACTGCGCGCATGGATGATATTCCCGGTCTTCCAATGATACCATTGTATGGTGAAGGAGACTTTATTACCATAAAGTTTATCCATGTTGCGGTTGAATGTTGTTCATCTCCTACGACCACCAACAAGCGTAACTGCCCCATGGGCAAAATCTTTTCTCCTGTGAATCCTGTTAAAGACGTTGTAGCTGGTATCAATTGACTTTGGATTTCAGGTCGCAGTCTTTTGAAACAGTGATCGTACAGGATATCTGCGGATGCTCCTCCATCAATATACATGCGGTGGATGTCATGTCCCCCTGTATGTATTTCAATGGTTAGAGGCTCCACGACTGCGTTGTCCGCAGCTATAGTAGGGAAAGATATCTCTTTTCTGGAGAGAATTTTTGGCTGACTTTTTGCTTTATCTTGCGTTGCCATGATTGTATCATGTATATAGTATCAGCTTTTTCCTTGGGGGGTTCTTTCCTACCTCCGCCCCTTTGTTTGTCTTTCCCTTCTTTGATATTTTTTACAAGGTGGTCCATTCTGCCTTCTCTTACTAACTTTTCAATTAGTTGTTTTAGCTGGACGCACTCATTAGTGGTGTGGCCTTTTTGACCATGGTACTCGCAGTATCCACTCCCTATGCGCTTTTCTTCTGCGGTGCGCATTGGTGGTGGTTTTGGGAAGTTTGCGCTTTCTGTTACAAATATTTCCCTCGGAGTTTTTGTAAGAGGGGTATATTTGTCATTGTCTCTTTCACTGCGGTAATTCCTGCTGCGATTGTTATTCTGCTCATTGGATTGTCTCCGAGGCTGCTCTTGCTGCCTATAGTTCGAATAACCCTTTTTACTATCCGCAGCGGCTGCTTCTCCTTGTATGAAGGATCTAGTGCGCTTTGTTAGCTCATCAAAAGTTTGTGGAACTTTGTCGTTTAGCTTTCGGATGAGTTCTGGGTTATTAATCCCATTCATGAACCTTGAAATTTTTAGGATTTCAGGACATGTCTTGACTTGTATGCACTCATCCTTGAAACGTTCCATAAAAGCGCTGGTTGATTCACCTTGACGCTGTTTCACTCTTGCTAGTTCCACAGGGTTTTTAGCGCACTTCTTTCGTTGGGTGAAGTTGAGGCGGAATGCTTTCCTTAATTCCTCAAATCCACCAATGCTCCTACGTGGGAGTTTGCTAAACCATGTGCGCGCGTTTCCTACTAATGTGGAATTAAACATGTGGCACCACACAGGTTGTGGCCAGTTTTCGATAGTGACGGCTGACTCGAAAATTTTTAGGTGATCATCCGGATCACCTGTTCCATCATATGTTTTCACATTAGTGGGCATGCGCCTGCGTTTGCGGTCTGAGTAATCGCTGATGCGCCGTGTAAACGCATCGATCTTCTGGCGTCGCCATGGGAGAGACATATCTTCATTCTCTTCCTCGCGATGTTTTCCTCTTGACTTCCAGTGTCCTGTTTCTTTATCCTCGTTGTCCGAGGAGTCGCTAGAAGAAGGGTAATCTCTTTTTCGGCGCTTGCGCCAGCTTCTTTCAGAAGAGGAGCTTGAGGGATCTCTGCTTGGGGATCTTTTTCTCCCCAATTTATCTTGAATCCTCCTACTCCCAGGTTTGGAAGATCCTTGGCTTGGCGAATGTTGAGGCCCTAATCGATCTTGTATTCCCCGACTGCCAAGTCTGGAGTGAACATTGGTGCGCCTCTCGCTGTCTTCTGAGTATTGTGAATTAGATATCATACCCAACCTATCAGGGATAGTGGTACGTTCTGCGCGTCTTCCTCGTGGGTGGCGCAGTGGTGATGATTCGCGTTCAGGACCAAAGTTCAGCCGAGCTTGTAGGCTCGTACTTGCCCTTCTCCTTGCTTCTTCTTGCATGAGGGCGGTTAAGGTTTCATAATTTTGGGATACAAAGTTTCCCAAAGTTAGATCGGGTGCGTCCTCAGTTGTTGCAAGAATTTCTGCCTCAGTATTAGGCACCCTATCTCGGTTAGGCGCGCCTGGTGGCGCAGTGTTGTTCACTGCGAGTACAGTTTGATGAGGAGTGGTGAAGAGGGTGCGCTGGAGTTCCTCAACGCTTGGGACCACTGGGGTGACTTGGGTAGTCCTTATGGGTAGTTCTACCGCTGGAAGAGGTTGGGTTACCCCCGCCTCTTGGTGACCAGGTGCGCTGGTTGTCCCAGCCACTTGTCTGGAGGTCGGATCTTGTTGATTCTTCCTCTGATGGTCACGTTTTTCTGACTGCGGAGTCCGCTGGCTTGAATTCTTATGCTTTGTCATTCTAGTTCTTAGTAGGGTCCCACGGATGGCGCCACTTGTTGATACAAAAGTTGGGCGTTCCTGGTTATTGGCTCTTGCTCTCGTACCAATTCGCTTCTTAGTGCTTGTTACCTGCGCACTAAGAAAATAAACAACACCGTTAGGCTTATCGAGGGATTGTCTCCCCCGATTAGACTCCGGCGTGAGAGTAAGTAATCGATTTAGGGTTCTCGTAAAGAGTTAGGGTTTGTATCTCGTACCTTTGAATGAGAATATACCATTCCTTTTATAGGGGCTGAAACCGCGTGGGTTTCTTGCTCCTTACTCTTCGCACTCGTGGTGCTTATCCAAGGAAAGGATATCTATTCCATGAATAGATAATCCTTATCGTGTACCCGGTGGGTTTAGTTGGGATTTGGGCCTCGTGGGCCCAAGCTAATGATACTGCGGCCCAAACCATTGTCATGGCAGCCCACTCGTGGTGGGCTTAGGCGCTAGTAGTATATATTATTTGGACTTGTAGCCCAAATATAGACTATACGTCATTACTTTCTTTTTCTTGCATCACTAGTTTCTAGTAGTTAGCACACACCATAATACCATATTAGTATGTTTCTATAAAGTAAAAAACGGGTAACATATATAGAACTTAATTGCCCAAATAACACCTAAAATCAGTATGCAAAAAAAGAAACTATGTGTTATATATTTTGATGTTAAGAATATAATGCATAAAGAAACTATTCCTTTTACATTGAAAATTTTAATTTATATCTTAGAGCACTAGGTACCTTAACTTTAGTTATTCAATAACTCAGCGTCACATCAGCTTTAACATTTTTACAATAACTCACAAAAAAACACCCCTTATCTTAACTTACCAATAACTCACCTTAACTCAACTTTTATTCAAATATTTTCAAATTCAACCCCTAAACTAAAACAAATACTACATTTATTAAAAAAAACATAACATTCATTCTTAAAACACATATATTTTACAATACGGGATTAATAAAAATAAAAATAAATTATAACAAAATTAAAAAAAAAAAAAAAAAAAAAAAAAAAAAAAAAAAGACACAAACACACACACAAAACATAACAAAATAACGGAATAAAAATTAATCTACTACTGACAAGGGGGCAAGTTATATTTGGCGATGATTCGATCTTTTTTCATATTGACCGCCACCACATAGTTTGGATCTTTTCCGGCAGTGTCGAGGAGCAAAAATTCAAACTCCTTGTGTCTCATTAGCATTTCTTCTTTTTCTGTGGCCACCTGATCTCGCTTGGCGGCCGCCTCATACGCCTTCGGATATTTTTTTGGGCTATTAGAAGTATATAATAGAGAATAATTGAGAAGTGAAATGTGTATTTATAGTGTTACAAAAGTGATTTTGATTTTTTTTTTAAACTAGCCGTTAATAAAACGTGGGGGGGGGGGGGGGGGGGGGGGTGAAATGAAATTTCTTTTTTTAAACACAACGGCTATATAAACGTTAAAGGGGTGTCTTTGAAACTTTCGATTTGACTTTTACCACATAACGCAACGTTATTGTAATATCCCCGAGCGTTAACGCAGGAATAACACAAGTACACGGTACCTTAACGTGAGTGTTAAAGCAGAAATTTGAGGAATAACGTGAGGGAGGAAGGCAAGGCACCCATTGATCTTAGGAAGTGGTTTTTTTTTTTAAAGGCAATCTTACAACGTCAAAAATACATATTCAGAAACCATTTATTTGCATTTTCATAAAGGAAGTCATACACACTTGTTCAAACTTGGATTTCAGGGTCTTTTATACGTAGTAGTTTTTTTAAATTAATTAAAAAGGTTCACTTAAATGTAACACTTATACCACAAACTCCATACCAAACATAAACATTGTATAGTCTCTAATTCTATTTAACCCACTTGTCATAGCAAATTAGCAATACCAATAGTGATTCCACATGCCAAACCAAACACACCCGGATTAACACGAATGAAGCCTTGTTCATGTTCGTTCATTTAATTTTAACCGGACAAATAAACAGACACGAATACTTAAACGGACAAATTTTCTTGTTCATGTTTGTTTATTAAGAAAATGAGTTGTTCATGTTCGTTTATGGTCGATTATTAAGATACTAAACGAACGCTAAACGAACATAAACAATCGAACATGAATGAACATAGACAAACAAATATAAACTTTATTAAATTATGCACGATATATTGTTTTATAAGTGTTGTTTTGTTTAAACAAACAAATTTTAAAATAATACAATTAAAAGATATTATATACGAACACAAATAAATAGATGAACATAAATGAACATATAATTGGACGTGAACGGACGCGATTTTTGTTCATGTTTGTTCATTTAATTAAACGAACGTAAAATATTGTTCATGTTTGTTCATTTAATAAATAAATGAACATAAACGAACTTTTACCGAACAGTTTATGAAAATGTTCACTGAATATTCAGTTCGTTTACGGCCATACTAATTAATCCACAATAGATGAAAGGACAAAGACAATTAGTGAGTTTCATAGTTCTCACGTGAATCTGGGTAATTAATATGGTACGCTCATGTCTCTAGGAGAGAAAAAGAGATGAAAGTGATGCTACTGTATGTGCATGTGTGTTGATATCATTAAATTAGAGTTGGTGAAAATTGAGGGTGGAAACGAGTTGAGTCGAGCTCGAGCCGGCCAGAGCTCGAGCTCGACTCATTTAAGTTTTAAGAAGCTTGAGATTGAGTTCGGCTCGTTTTGAGCCTTAAATTTAAGTTCGAGCTCGGCTTGTGGCATGTTATATAGGCTCGAGCTCGAGCTCGGCTCGTAATATATTTTTATTGAGCTCGTTAATAAGCTCGAGCTCGGCTCATATATATGTTTAATACTTAAAATATCATAATGTTGTATAGGCTCGTTTAGGCTCGCGAGCCCAAACGAGCTTTGTATGTAAAGCTCGGGTTCGAGCTCGATTAATAAATGAGCTCCAACTTAGGCTCGAGCTCGGGCTTGAGCTCGTTTAGACTCGGCTCATTCGAACTTTTTACCGATCCAATCCTGAGCTTTTCATGAGCGGCTCGACTCATTTACACCCCTAGTTGGTGATAACCAAAAGGTACAATTGGTTTTATTTAGGGAGAGGTTCCTCATTTTTACAAGTGACAACCCCTCATTATTTATTTATTTATTTTTGTAATTTTGTTTATATCATAAAATTGTGCAATGAAAGTGTGACATAAAAAATATAAAGTTTAACAAGTCAAAAATATTAAACTGACAAATATACAAAATAAAAACTGATAAACTGAGTTGTATTGTAAGTAGTTGGTCATCGGAGGGTAGAAAGTACGAAACATGTGTACTTTTGTGAATTCAGTTTAATATTGGCAACTTATGACAAACACAAACAAAAAAATTCATAAGTTGCCAATATTAAATTGAATTCACACAATAGCTTCAACTAGATATTTGATATTCAGATTTTACATTTTGTATCTTTTTAGTTCATTCTTTCTATTTCTTTCGAATTTTCTATTTTGTACATGTAAAATACTTGGATTTTAGTTTTTAATTCATAAAAGTGTTTGACATATAATTTTAATCAAAATGTTGGTCGTATATATATGTGGTAATGTTGTGATAATGTGTTAACTTTGATTGCGGATTATAAAAATATATACAACAACATCTTTAAAGTCATTAGATTAAGTAAAGTTAATTAAAAAACTTGTCCAAGGTTTGATTGAGTTGATATATGGATTTTGTTTAAAGATCGTATCCTTGGAAGATAGAGCAATGTTTGTTTACAATATCCTGTACTCAAATTTCAATAGTCAAGCTTAGGGCATCAAAGAATTGTTTCGCCTGTAGTAGCAAAAAACTCAAGACCGACCCTGTCTTCACGGCGCGTCTTCGAGGCCTTGTTACCACTAGTCTAAACTTAATGTTATCTGATTTCACCATTCAACGAACCAAACTTATATTTCCAACCACCACAGTTATTGAATATTATTCGATCAAATCAATATCTATTATCGTCTTCATAAAAATATCACCATTCTAAAAACATTCAAACACAGGGTCAATGAAATAGCATTGGTGGCAGCAAGAGAAAAAGCATTTGCACAGGTCAAGATTCTCTTCGTATTTATTGAATATCAGAAACATGCCATGGGCATATCTTTTATTTTCCTCATTACTCATTTTTTGTAAATTCGAGTACAATATATGTAAATCTATACTACACATTTAAAGAAACATGCATTTGATTAAAATTTAAAAACTTTAAATGTGAGTAATGTTGGTAGACAAACTACCGTATTTATAAAAGTCAATGCAATCAATTAAATATTTAAACTAATTACTTAATTACAATTTAAAGTATTAAACTACTAACTTTCTGTGCTCTCATTTATTACACACTTATATATATGCATAAAAAAATATTTCACACACAAATATACACCGTCGCTATCTTGCGAGGATAATCGTATAATTTTAAATCTATAACAGTAAATTTGATTCAAAATCTTAAAAATTGTTGGCCGCATTATAGGTCTCCTCGGAGCTATGGCCACCAGTCACGTTATCAGCATTTTTTTCCTTTTTTTTTTTCGTAGTGGGTTTGGGTTTGTACTTGTGTTTTTTAGTTTGTGTTTATGTGCTTTCGAGTTGTGTTTGTGTTTATGGTTTTTTCTTTTTAGCAGGTGGAAGATGGAGCTACGAAGAGAAGAAGAAGATATTATTTATTTTAACCTTTTAAGTTTTATTCTTTTTACTTTAACCACTTATAGTATTTATTTTACGATATCCTCTTAAGTTTGTAATGTTACTCTTACAATTTTTTCTTACTTTGTTAGTCTTTAAATTGTTCGGTATAAAATATAATTTAAATGTAATATTTTATTCTATTTAAATTGTGTAATGTTTTTATTTAAATGTGTTGTAAAATCTGCGGGGCACGGTGATCCTATAACTTGAGTTATGAGAAAGCTTGTCTTTTGGCTGAGGATAGGTTCTTAGTTATAGGGTGCAAATCTAACGTAGTAATACTTTTTACTATAACACGAGTCTATGGCTTGGCACTGTACTTGATGCTCTTGGGCTGGTAATGGGATCTCAATCCTTCTCATTTTCTCTGTCACGTCAGTTTTCTCTCTCTAGCGACTTTCATGCGATTGTTTGCCCTAGTAAAGGCGACCTTCATCAAAATAATTTTTTTTTTCAACTTTTTCAACTAAAAAAATTTAATTTTATTACATTTCTTTTCTTCTTTTCCTTCTTTTATAAAAGAACAAATTACAAATAATATTTTAAAACATTACAAAAATAATTTTTTTGAAAAGGAAAAAAAAAAGTTCAAACTATTATAACAGCCCAACTAGACACTAGCAAGCAAAACATAATAATAATAATAATAATAATAATAATAATAATAATAATAATAATAATAATAAAAAAAAAAAAACAAAAACTATCATCTTCAATACACACACACTGAAAAGTGAAAACACAGACACACACACACTAAATAAAGATTGAAAACACACACAGAAGAGGGAATCGAAGAAAAAAAAAGGATGCAAAGTACTCGATCGACAACCAATAGCGGAACCAGGAATATGAAATGTGGGGGGGCAAAAAAAAAAAAAAAAAATATATATATATATATATATATATATATATATATATATATATATATATATATATATATATATATATATATATATATATATATATATATATATATTGACAATAGCAACAAAATGCGGAAAAAAAATAGTAAGATCGAAATGATAAATCGAGTATTGTTACTTGAAAATTAATGATATATAAGGTTTGAAAGTGTTGAATTTTAGTATATAGGTGGGGGGCAATTTGAATTTTTGTTGAGGGGCACTTTCGAGAAAGATCAAAATATATATAAAAAAAGAAAAGAAAATACACTAAAATGTTACTCCCTCAGTTACAAATTTATTGTCTACTATTGATTTTTTTTAGTATTTCTTCTTCAACTTTGACGTTAAATATTTCTGTGGGTGTTATATAATATTTGATGCAAAATACATAAATAGATTGGCTTTTATGTGTACTTTTTAATGGTATAATTTTTTATAAGTATTATATAATAAAAAATATATATTTATAGCAAAAAATTGAACCAGTTTAACTTTAAAAATTCAAACTAGACAATAATTTTGAGACGGAAGGAGTATCTTTTTCGGCTTGCCATGGAGGGCACCGCCACCCCAAAGACACTACATAGGTCCACCCCTGTCGGCAACTCGACCAAGTTCAAAAGCATTCCTTGGCGATCGATTGCCACAGTAGCTCGATCGAGTGAGAAATCGTCCATGTCGATCGTGATATATTATTGGGGGCAGCCTTATGGTGTTTAGTCAAAGCTGATTTAAAAGTAAAAAACTACTCGTAAAATAAAAATTCACATCTCAACTGGCCACTTTCCATGCCTTTCGTTTTGGTCAGCTACATTCAATACTAGCTAACTTATATGAATTAAATACAGCGACTATATTATTGTGTATGTATGCCAAAATTTATGCTTCTTCTTTTGTATAAAGAATCTGCATTTATTATTTATGACAAATTACCTACTTTTTTTTTTTTTTGAAATCTTAAAGATAAAAGTGGAAAAAAAAAAGAGTATTTTTTTTTTCTACAAAAAGGATATGAATAACGAATGATGTTTTAAACAAATAAATAAATAAATAAATAATAAACGATAAACAATTTTGTACTGTTTGTAACTATGTATTGTATCCCTGGCGGCTAGATATAGTATTTCTTGTTGTTATTAATAAAGTACAAGCATTTTTTTTTTTTTTTTTTTTTTTTTTTTTTTTTTCGGAAAGGCTAAAATTTATTAAAATGAGACTCCAAAAAGAGGAGCCAAAGGACAAATACAAGAAAATGAAAGAAACCAAGGGAAAAACAAACAAAAGCTACGCTATACAAATTAACAAGGAATTAATGAACATCAAAAAGGTCAAACGATCTTGTAATCCATGAGCTCCAGTTGGCCGAATTCGATATGATACGAGTAGCTATCCAAATTTTAGAAATCCTTTGCACATATGGAAAGATGTCCTCGTTGACAATCCTAGAGACAGAATCAAGGTCGGCATTAATAACTCTAAAACTCTATTCTGAAATGAATGTTTTATTGGCACTGTATTGCCACACTTAAGTCCGATGAGCCATTAATAACTAGTAAGTGAGCACGAATATTGTGGATATGTCTATTGAGATTGACGAATCTCGTTTGTGTTGACCAAGTTCGGCAAAACAAACGCACTATATTTGAAAACACTAGGTGTAATAACAAATTACCTACTGGGGCCACTATTGCAACGATTATATCAATTTCTATTGGTACGTTGTTAACATCTTGGTTGTCATGAGCTTAGTGTAATAATAACTACTTTCGAATTATGGGTGTATAACAACGTAACCACTGTTTATTAAACTTGAAATATTGTGATCAAGTATTTTGCTTATAAATCTATTAATTCACTCAACTTTTGTGTTGACTTTTTAACATGTTTTTTATCAGGATCTTAAGGAATTAGCTGGGATGTGAAGGCACACGGATATTTTGAAGACAATGCATCTTTATCATTTGATAAAACTTTTAATTATTTATGCTGTACTATTTATGTACTCAAAACTTGTTTGGACCTCTTTATAACTCTGATGTTTTATAATAATCGAATGATAATGTTTTCAACACATCTCATTTAGAGTTCGTTCTCTTTAACTTGTACTGTGCGCTAATATGTAATACTCCATTGACACTATCTTTCGTTGCGATAATTTTGGGGGTGTTACACACAAGACTCATGGGATTGATCGTCCTCTAGGGAATAGTGAGATAGGTTCGAAATGTACGTCGGATTAAGTCTAAAGGTTGAGGGATGATTATTTTTGGTCTGTTATATTTTATTGGAAAGCAAGTAGAATCTTTGGTATTGGAGGAGGTGGTTTTAACTAATACTAATTAAACTATACAAAGGGCGATAAAAATAAATGATAAGAAAAGTAAAGTGGTGGTAAACTTCTTATATGAGGAAAAACGTATTTACCTATAATCTCATTACTCCCTAGTTATCTCTTACTATGTTGTCGAATTGTTACATCCTTGCCTAATGTAATGTGAAGTATTCCTAATTACCTGTTGTGGTATGTTCAGTCCCACGTCTATAGACTAGACTAAGTGAACGAACACACCAATCATCATAAGTCGTGAAGACTAAGAATAATTGTGCTTTGGAGCCTTCAACAGGAAATAGCAACGGACACACCATGATACCAATACTCCAAGAGTGAATAACAACATCCCGAGACAAAGAAATGACCGCAACACCGTCATAGGCAAAAGATTTGCAGAGAGTAAAACATAGTGATAGGAACCAATAGCCATTAAAGGTAATAGAGCGAGATGAGCAAATCAACACGTAATATACTCTTCGTTCGTTAATTACCTAAACATGATAAAAAGTTTGGTACCCAGATTCTCATGGGTCCGAGTTGGTTAGTTGAGAACATCCATTGCATTTAAATGCACATGATGAGGATGTCGTCAAGAAGTACAAGAATTTATCAATAGTTTGTTTTAATTAACAAAAATGACTTTCTTGACTAGAGTGATAAATAATGAGTGTAAATAATAATAGTTCTAAATTACTCCACCGGATTTAACAAATTTTATTTGTTTTGATATATTTGTTAAAGAATCATTTGCAGTAAATCCTAAACCGGTTTTATCATAAAATGACTTTTGAATATTGAGAAGATATTTTAAAGATTTAGAACTATTTTCGAATTTTGCCAATGTTTTTGCTTTTTCATTTTCCATTTTAATTTCATGTTTGTAGTCTTGACATTTTTTACATTCAAGATCAATTTTAATATTACTTTCAAGTCTAGACATTTTATCTTCTAAAATTATTTCGTTTTCAAAGTTGTTTTCAGCGGATGTTAAAGATTCGTTTTTAAAATTAATTTTTGAGTCAATGTTGCAAAAATGTTTGAAGTTTTTTTCCATTTTGGAAAATTCTAATATAAATTGATCATAGCAAAAATGTGTGGTTTTGGATTGTACCTTATTTGTAGTTGTACATTCTTCACATGCTATACGGTGATCAATTCCATTGTCCATGTCGCTCCATGTTTTGTTTGTAGTTTCGTTTGGATCTAGAAGCATGTAGTCCTTGCCATCAATACTTGTGTTCACATTTGTTTGAATATTCTCACAAGCCGTATTATCATCGTCTTCTTCGCACTTGTTGCACCATGATTTATTAACGCTCTTTCTTTGGATTTGGCTCATGTATTCTTCGTTATAGATACCTTCAATGATCACATTTGAACTAGTAGTACATGTGTTTATTTCAACTAAATATTTATTTACTAAATTTTCTAGATTAACTATTTCTTGTGCAATATCAAGTTTATCATCTTGGGTTTTACATTTCTCTTGGTGAAACTTTAAAATACATTTCCAAATATCATTTGCCGTTTTACAACGAAATAATCTTTCATATTTAACTCTTGGTAGAGTTTTGAAAATAAGTAATTTGGCTTTAGTGTTTTTATCAATTTTGGTTTGAAGATTATTATATTGATTTTCAAAATCCATTTTGGTTGGTTTATGATCACCAATTGAAATGATATGCCAAAGATCAAGATCTATTGATTTCACATAATTTTCAAATTTGTTTTTCCATTCAAGAAAATGATCATTTTTAAATAATGGTGGTTGTTGTGTAAATTCCCCTTCTAAATATTTTTCAAATTCCATAGATCGTTACAAGTTTTAAAATACAATCTATTTTAAAAATCTTGCTAGACGTGGCTCCTGATACCAATTGTGGAAAACTAGAAGGGGGTTGAATAGTTTTGCATCTTTTTCGTTTAATAAAAGTTCGCTTTCAAAGAATTGATGGTAATTGTAAAAACCTTTGAAGCTAAAGTATAGATACAAATTAATTCACATATATCACATAGATACTACTTATTTAAAGTGTTGAATAGAAATTATAATTTCCTATATCTCACTTAATTATAAGTTTGTATTTATATATGTATATGTGTTTTAATAATTGTATATACTTATGTTTTACTAATGTTTAATTAATGTTTTAAATGGAACCTAGTTTGATCTTTATGTGAAACCAATATATGCACAACACACAATTATAATAATATACGAGAAGCTAGTAAGTAAGCAAGCAAAGAATGAGAGATGGAAAGATCAAACCGAGAGACAAATGATTTATAGTGGTTCGGCTACAAGGACACCTTTCTTGCCCTACTCCACTCCCCGAGCACTGAACTCGAGAGTTTTCTTCACTAAGTCAATAACCTCCCTTATGGCGGAGAAAACCGTACACACCAAAAGCTTACACCAATTAACGACACAAAGCAAGATGTCGAGTTCTAATCGTAGCTAGAACCAATCTCACACCAAATATCACACCACACTTTCTTCACACCTTTTTACTTCTTCTATACGTCTTCACACCACAAGTATCTTCACGCCTTCACAAAATACTTCACGACTTCAATGTCTTGCAACTTTCACAACTTCAAGGCACTAATGTCTTCACAACTTCAAACCAATAATGTCTCCACACCTTCAAGCCACTAGTGTCTTCACAACTTCAATCTACTAATGTCTTCTAGTCTTCTCCACTTGGAAGCTTCAATTACTTCACTACTAGTCACTATTGCTACTATCTCCTATCTCCACTACTATCCAATACTACTTCTTCACCTCAAGTTCCACTTCACACTTACAACAATTCTAGATTCTACAACTAAATCTAGCTAACTAATACATACACCTTATTCACCAAAATATGAAATATCCACAAGATGAAATAAACAAACAACTTAGATAGCAAGATGATACTAAGTTGTAATACTTCTAATAGAAGTATTCTTCTCTTTGCACTTGAGTGTTGAGGCTTGAATCACTTTGAAACAAAGATCAAAGTATATAAGATCAAGGGATTTTTAGAGAAAGGAAATGAATGTTTAGATCAGAAAGTTTCTAGTGCAAAAAGGTGAGAAAAATATGTTGAATGATCCAATATTTATAGGGCCAGAAAATACTGTTCTGGAGCGTGCCGGTCCCCTTAATTAGGGGGCGGTCCCCTTAATGATTAAGGGGGCCGCCTAGTAAAATTAAGGGGGCCGCCCTCCTGAACGTTGGATTTTCTTGTCCTTTTGTAAGGGAAATTTTTCTGGATTAGATTTGCCATTTTTGGTTGAAAATTTGAATTCACAAATATGTAATGAATTAAACATATTCTTTTAATTCCAAAAATGTTTTACAAAAGATATAAAATGTTTTGTGATATTTTATAAATATTTAGTGATTAACAAAAGTGTTCCTTTGATCTTATAATGCATTAGACACTTTGTTTATTCATACCTTAAGTGATTAGATGGTGAAGATGAGTATTTACTACTAAATACTTGTTTATGCCATAATCTTTGGTTTGATGAGTTTTCGTTTTGTGATTATCAAAACATAGAGATATCGAAAGATATGAATAACGTTTTTAGTCATTTATTTATATCAACAGGTAAAAGGAAAAATAAAATAGATAAAAGAAACTAGTATTCCCCTGGTTTGCTAGGTATGATCGAAGAACATAAATACAGTTAAATCCTCATCCAAGAAGGTATGGTAGTCGAATGATGCACTTCTTGTCCAATATAACCTCTAAATCTTAAGAAAAATTAAACTACAGCACGCGTAAAATTGGTGAAAAATAAAATATAACGCTTGAATTTATTATTTAAAAAGCAAATAAGATATAATGCATGCAAAAATAAGTTATACAGGAAACTGAAATTTTTTTAAAATTTTGGAAATGTTAAAAAATTAATTTTAAACATTAAACAAAAATCTGTAAAAAATTTGTGCTACAACACCTGAGGTCGTCACTCTGTAGGTGTGACGCCGTAAAAAAATCTGATAGATTTGTTTTGTTTTGTTTTCTAGAAAAGTCTAATTTTTAAAACCTGCATTTCCTGCAAAAATTTATCTTGACTCTATACAAGCAGTTGAGTAACAAAAACGCACAAACAAGAATGAATATATGCTAATTATGAATTGTAAACTTTTAATGTTCGAATTTCATTCTTTAAAACTAATAAAACATTTTCCTATACTTATCTTTTTATAAAATACCTTTATATGCAATTAAGACGAAGTTAAAAACAAAATAAAGCATTTTCAAATATCTAACAATATTCCTCGGTGTTCCTAAATTCCTCGGTAAAAAAGTTCTTGGTGCCACGTCATAAGATAATGGATGTCCAACTATACCGATAAAGTTCTTAGGTGCTACGTCACTACCGAGTAAAAGTACTACCGACTATTTTTCACTACCGAGTAAGTTCTAATCCTACTGGGTCAAAGTACAAAGTATACTTTTGTTCCAATAAAAAACGTTCCAAGCTCTAATCCTAGTGTTTGTCAACCGATTTTTCCACGATAGATCAAAAAGTATTCTTTAACACTTTTAACCATTAAGTTACGTTTTTTGATGCAAAAATACGAGAAAGTACTTTTCATTAAAAAACGCTAAAAACTTACAATTTTTTTTAATCCTTTTTTGTTTTGATAGAGCTTATCTATTACACCTAAGATATGATAAAAATGAAATATCTAAACTCTTTAACCTTAAAATTTTTACTTTTTTAACAATAAAGTTCCCGATATTAGTTTAAAAGTTACGGTTTTGCAAAAAATGAAAACTTTTCAACTTTTTCGACAACAAAATCAATCTATCATCATGTGCAAGCTCTGATACCAACTGTAAGAACCCTTAGTATCAAAAATGATGCACACACGGGATAGATATTATATGAATATATATAGAGAGAAAGCTAGAGACAGAAGTAGAGAAAATGGTGAAACTTATTATAACATCCTAAAATTTGAATGACATTTTTATTAATTATTTGAATTATAACCTAAGTATAAGTAAACAAATACATGTATTGTACACTATATTTATGAAAGAAATACAAATTATAAACCTAGCCTAGCCTAAAATAAACGACACATAATCTTTTGCATAAAGCTCCACACGTTTTCTAGAGAAGTACTAAAAGGGACGAGTGTAGAAGTATTAAAAGTAGTACCAGTACTAAATAAGAAGTAGGAGTACTAAACTTCTCCAGGAAGCGACTCAAGGCTAAAACCAACAATAGTATCGGTAGTAAATTATTTAATAGTGTTACAAAATTTCTTAATGAAAGAAAATGCATGACATCAATAACCAACGACCCATTCTTTTTGGTTACATGCTCCATACATTTTTCCTTATTAGGCAAGTATTACAACTCATATCCTTATAAACATTAGAAGATTTGATCATATCTTATTCCCTAACATGATATACATGACATTCCTTTCTTGTTTACATGGCATTCCATCTTTCCTTTCTCTTTTTCAAAACCGTATGTCATATCTCCTCCATTTTCTCTACACCGAATCAGAAACACAAACAAAATTCCATAATTGTTTTGCTTTCTTCACAAGGTTAAGGGACGAAAGATTGTAGCAGCTTGTTGGTGATCGTTTGGAGTTAGGGTTGCAGCCTTTGTGTCCGTGTTCTTTTCAGTTGTATGGTCAGTCTCCTCCCCATTCGATCCTCTTTTCAAGCTCTAAAGGTAAACCTAAATCATGTTATGCTATTCGAATCTTGTTACTATTTTTCATGTAGATCACCCTTTTGTTCCAGCCCTAGTTATATCATTAAAACCTTTTATGATCATTGATTAAAAAATTAATATGGTTCATTAAAATAAAAATCCTTGGAAGTTGATTAATGGCTTAACGTGAATTAGGGTTACATGTTTATGAAATCGGATTTCTTGACTGTCCAAAATTATGGGTCGCAAAGAAGGAGGTGTAAATTGATGATAACAATGAGTTTTGATATGATTCAAAAGCCTAAAATTAAGTTCAAAATGCATATTTTCTGAATATGTAAGCCTCATGGTCGTTGGAGGTGGGAAAGTAGTTGTTTGATTTTTACAAAATTGGTTCTCAAATATGGGCATTTTGAGTCTGATTCCAGTCGGTTTCCATGATTTTTAATTCACAAACTATAACGACTAAGAACCCCAAATTTTAGTAGGAGAATATTGAACATGTTCATTAGTTACTGTAACTTTTGCATATTTTTTTGGAAGGTTTAAGTGTGTTAACAAAATAAAAACGTTTCAGTTATACTATCATGTCACTTTTTGGAACATATTTGAAAAATGATTTTTGATTGAATACCTACACTAGGAAATAAAATTTATAAAAATTATGGGAAGTACTAAACCTATAGGTGTCATTGGTTAAAATTATAGTACAATAGGAGCTTGTTTGATGTGTCATAAAAATCATAAGAATATGAACCAGATTTACATGAGAAACCCTAAACATGTTAATATAAATAACTATAATTAATAAGTACTAAAATCAGTTATGAATTTATAAAACGGACTTATAAATATTAAATGATCCTTAACTAATGCAGATGCGTTGAAGAATGAGTGACGCGTGTTTTCTTGTAGTCCTTTCATTTACGTTGAGGTAAAGGTATTCTATCATTTTTCAGTAAGGATATCTCATGACTTCTCGATCCTTGACTTTTATTCATTTGTTATGATATCCGTTTGCTATCCCCTTTGATATGAGATTCAGTTCATTTCGATATATCTTTGCTTGGACATATTATGATTGATTTGTTATGCTTTGGATATTCTTTGACTTACTCTGTCGCCCAAGCAATTAACTAGTCATGAAGGTACCATGACCATGCCATTGAGGCACCAATGACATGACACTTTTTATGGAGGTGTGATTGTTCCATGGCATTCCCATATTTGTATATTGCGCACTTGGCCATTTTGACATATGCATGTATACTTGTCTTTGTACTCGTGTATATGGATATGATTTTGTTTTGAAGGGAGTGTATGGATGCATCCTAGGTTTGTTCAGTTCAGATTTGATTTAGTGAATGGCCTTGTGTGTGCCATATACCCTAATTCACTCTTGGGAGCTAGCTACTCTATTTGTTATGACAGGATATGATATATGTTTGGATATTTGGTTTAAGGCATGTATCATGCCTTAGACATATGTTTTGAGCTTGTAGGCATTTCCTTCTGATTCTTTGATTTTCCTTATCATCATTCATTTGACTCTTATGATACATGACATCTTTTTTCATCAAAACCTTATCGTTTCATTTCGTATACTTATTCATGTTTAATTATGTAATATTCCGTAAATTTCCCCTCTTAATTGTAAATGATTAACAAGAGGTAATCTATCTTCACGATTTAATTAACCATTTTTACGGGCTAAATTTTTGCTTTTATTCAACATTGTTACTAACTAAGATGTTGCAACGTAATTCATCATTCTTGGCATCAAACTCACACATGGACCACGACGAATCTAACACACTCATTTTATAACCAAACGGATTTTACACTATTCTCTGCCCAAATTTCTGGCCTGTTATTGTTCACAAGCCCAACCCAACCATTAATAAGTTTTATAATACTCTTATATCACTCGGTTCACTCTCACTCACTTAGCCTCGTTTACTTTTGAATTCGACACACAACTTACCCAACTTTTTACACCATAATCTCTATACACCCAAGAATCATGACGTCGAAGTCTCACCCTCTTATTCGAACATTTGTTACATAAATGGGACTCAAAGTATATCACCTTCGACACATGTGCAAGTTCACATGAATATTATCCATTTTAATCCAAACTCGACACAACTTATTTTCACTTAGGGCTTTTGCTTTTCAATGATCGAATATGAGTTCTTAATATTGTTTAACATCATTTCTCACCTTGTTCCTAAATATCACACGTTGAAATGTCCTTTGGACTTTCGGTACACACCATAAGAAAACCTAAACCGACCCTTTTCTTTTGTTATCATGCATCGACCAAACAAGAAGGAAAAACAAAAGCCATGTGCTCTTCTTATACCCTCTATGACACACACTTAATCACCAGTTCTTACACACTCAATGACTCCCTTGACTTCCTTTATGTGTGATATGAAGAAAGCAAACACAAACCAACCCTTTCATTTCTTTTGTTTCTTGTGTCGACCAAGACAAAACCAAGAGACCATGTGATACTTCTTACACTTCTTTGACACATACAAACTTTCTTACATACTTCGTCCACCATGCTACTGAAACCGACCCTCATTTCCTTTTGTTTACATATGTCGACATACACAAACATGTATACCATTTGACATTACCCACTCCTACACACAAGCCCCTTCTAAAGTCTTTATACTCTAGTGTAATCTCACCAAATTCCCTGCCACTTCTACTATTCGACTCAACTTGTTGCAATAATACATTTTTATTACTTGTATATGTGTGTACGTATAAACCCACACACTCAACCCACCATTCTTATGAATTTTCCCTTTCCAGGTTCACTTCACAGACTACTAGCCACTTGAGTACTCAAACTATATTATAAAATCCACTCTCCATTCGTGCGTATCCCTCACAAACTGAAATAAAACAACAACAACAAAAACGAAAAACTGTCTCTTTGATTCCTGATGAATGAGAGAGAAAAGAGAAGAGCAAGAAGGTGCTAGTGATCGTCTTTACAAGCTCTCAAGTCTTTACCTTGGTCGCTACTAGATGGGTTACGCACTTTGGAAGTCATTGGAGTCGTCTTGCCTTAATCCTCGTTCGTCCTATTCTCATTTGTTCTCGTTCATACGCACCTTTGTATCCCGTCACCACCTTTTTAGTGTCGTAAGTCTTCGAACCCATTTCAATACGGAATAGTCACTACTACAAAACAACCTTTTAGACCAGTTCCGAAAGCCTTTTAGACCGGTTACCTAACCCATCTAAATGAGGGGAGGTCTAAAAGATAGAACCACATATAGACCGGTCTAAAAGATTAGATAGACCGGTTTTATTATAATAACCGGTCTATATGTGGAAAATTAAAAACAAAAAATGCAGCAATCCCAAACAGCCCCATTTATAAGCAGATCTAATAAGCAAGCCAAACAACCCTCATTGAAAGCACTTCTCTTACTGAGAATGCTTATAAAGAGGGTTGTATGAGATTACTTATCGAACTTACTTATAACACGGGGGTGTTCGGGATTGCTTATTAGACAACAAAACACGATGTTCTAGAAAAATAAATAAAGAACCAAATAGATAATAAAATTCAGAAACTCGTATCTCAAAACTAAACAAACTGGTACAAAAGACATAAGCAATTAACATATGAATTCTAATGACCTTAAGCACTTGAGCTTTAAACCTTTGTCATGAACTAAATAAGACTTCTAATGACCTTAAACACTTGAGCTTCAATCATTTGTGACCTGCAAATGACGCAAAACAGTTAATAATCAACAAGTCAATAATCAAAATTCTGAAATCTTAATAAGTGATCAACTCAGTCACAAAGTCACAGTTAACTTTCAAACACTCAACACTCAAACAGTCAAACACTAGAAGTCACAGTAAGTCACAAAGCATAAATTAGCTCCCATCCCCTCCGCCCCTGAGCATACCAGTTAAACATATACCCTATACTGTAAACCTGCTAGAAGTTTCAACATTCTGTTTTAGATTCGAGATAAAAATAATTCTTGTAGACAAGTTCTTCTTGAAACAGTTGTTGTATGTGTGGGTTGACACAGGTCTGGTAGTTTCAAAAACATTTTTCATTCATTTTTATTCTTCTTACATATAGTTAATACACCAAGTTTTGATTAAAAAAATATAATAATGATTTAAGTTTTAAACATTTAGGATTTAGCTTCTCTTAAGCTCAGATCAACATTCCAAAAAAAAAAAGGATTTGGTCATTTAATCTATATTAATAGTGGGTCACTTTATAGAGCCCGCTATTTCGTTTGTGAAATAGCATAAGTTACGACCTTCCACGCACCCTCAAGCTTAGTAGTTATAAAGCAAATTATTGAAAGAATAAGTTAGGTATTAGAATATATACCTCCAAGAACCAGCATAATATGGTCCAAGAGTGACATTATCTTCCTTTGGCTCTCTAACCTTTCGCATCGATTATACATGTTTAACAATTCACAATGCTAATTAGAAAATAGTGCCACGTAAAGTATAAACAACAATAATGCAAATGAAGGTTTAATATGAAACAGTTGTTACGTTTGGGTAAATCATCTAAAAGAGTGTTTGGCTTAACAAAACCAATAGAATTATTTATTAAGCCATCAATCAAATATCAGTAACGCATACAAGTTCTACAAATAAAGATAGCTAAACATACCCAAAAACTGATTATCTACTCATTTTTTTTCATAAATGAACTAGAAATAAGCATATAAAAACTTAAGAATATGCTTTAACTTGATTATCTTCTATAAGCAAAATAAAGCAAAAAAAGCACCTAAAATATTACCCAAACATTCACTCATTAACACAAATATTTCCTAAAAACAATCACTAAGCTATTCATTAAATACTCAAAACTAGATATGCTAGCAAGCAGATGCATAATCATTTAAACAATCCAACAAAACGAAGACGATAGGATAAATAAGTGTTTAAATAAGTGCTATATAAGCAAATAACAAATTAGCAACAGATTACTAGTGAGCATAAGCTTACCGAAACACTTCAATTGTCCAAAAGACCAAAACTATCTTGATTACATTCTGACTTCTGAGTGTACCTAAAATATCACTATACACCTTCATAACCATCAAAAGGCTTCTTTAAAATCAAAACAAAAACACTCAATAAAGATCAACAAGTCAACATAATGAACATCACCGCCTAATCGAAAAATATAACAAAATCTCACAAAATCAAAATTGCAACATATATAAACTTAATTATGAAATCAAAACCACTCACTGGTTAGGGGTTAGCTAAGGCAGCGGTGATAGGCGACCCTGGTTGTTAGGGTTTGGTGATGGATCTGACGGCGGTGGTGGTGGTGTAGTGGGCGGCGACTGGTGCTATGGTGTGAGTTTAGATGGAGAGAAAGAATTATGACTGTGTTATTAGATAGGTATAGGGTTTTGGCGATGATTTGAAAAGTTTGAAGTGAACTGAAATTTTATCCCTCCCAAAACCTTATAGACGTGTGTTTTTTATTGTAACAGGTCTAAAAGGGTTTTCACATTTAGACGGGTGGAAATCAACATCACCGGTCCAGAAAGATGGTCTTTTAAACCGGGTGTTTGGATTGTAACCGGCCCAAATGCAATTTTCACATTTAGACCCGTTGTTTTCATTGTAACCGGCCTAAATTTTGTTAAATCCTTTTTTAGACTTGTGCTTTACATAAGGGTCTTTATAAGAAGGTCTAAAAGACCATTTTTGTAGTAGTGAGTTTAGTTTCATTGTTAAGTTTTCATGTCGTACGTAACACATTAAAGTTTCTAAACTTAGTACTCGTTCCACCAATGTCACACATAAACTGAACCTAAACGAACTTAACATATCATAAAAGCTTGTGCGGTAAAAATTCTAACGTATACTTTACTAATAAGCTCAAAGGATAAGCTAACACTCATTTTTAGTACGTTCGGCCCATATATGAAGCTCGCGAGATATATGCGTCTTAAGTTGGAACTCTAAATAACTTTTGAGAATAGTAATGAAAACGTAAAGCCTATATTTTTTGTATATAACTTATTAACTTAAAATGAACTCATAAGATTTGCCTAATCAATCAGGTCGCGAGACTCATATAAGTCGAGACTTGTTTGACATATTTGGTCTTACTTTCTTTGCCCTAAGTAATCATTCAAAAACATGTATTTGTTGTCATTTGAAAATACATGGCGAACTGAAATGGAAGAAAGAAACACAAAACATATCACGTTAATTACGTGCAAACTCAGTTTCAACTGAGAAGTGTAACACAATATGACACAGAAAGAAAGACCTTTAAATACAATTTAACTGGTAATCATAACATAAGAGAGCCTTCGGCTCAGCTGGTTGGGTTGCTTGGGTGCTGAGTTGAAGCTCAGGGGTTCGAATCCTGCACCTGTCAATTTTTTTTTTTTTTTTTTTTTTTTTTTTTTTTTTTTTTTTTTTAATTTCCTTTTGACAATTTTTCATAAATAGTACTTGAACTATTAGGGGTTGGCTAATATATTTTCAAAAATATTAATACCAAACATTTTAATTAGCTAGACTATTATATAAACTATATTTTGACATGGGATATTTTGTGACAATTGATATTATAAAAGGAAATTTTATATTTACAAACGGGTTTTGCTCGATTTTTATCAAATGCTTATACCTAGTTTATTTTTCACAAACTTAATTAAACTACGAGACTTAGATGTTATAATATTACTTATAGCAAATATATCATGGATTTTTCTAACTTATCACCCACTGAGTTAAGAGAATCACATACATATTCATAAACTTAGATACATACGTACTTCCAATGAGCCAATACTTACAAATATTTTGAAATCAATTTAAACATAAACATTACCACACAAGCAATATTAAACACAACCTCATGAGGACACGTCTACAAATTTGAACAGTGTGAGTCATAAACAAACACGTAAAATAAGACTTGCCATATTAATCTAGGTAGCGTGATGAAGCCGTTCCCTTTACAAATGCTTTGGGGGAGATACATGCTCAACTACATGCTTTTACTTTTCTTAAGTACTCTTAACTACTTACACATTACTGTGAGTTTCATAGCCTCATTTTCGATTGTTTAACTGTTTTGTAAACTATTTGGGGGGAGATACATGCTTAAATACTTGTTTTATGCTTTCACAAGTACTCTTAACTATTTATATATTACTGTGAGGTATAGCCCCTACTCTTTTTATAATTGTTTTATAAACGCTTTGGGGGAGATACATGCTTGTTTTAAATATAAACCTTACTAGTTTACCTTTTACATTGTACTCAGTTGATAAAACACTTGACTTGATATTGAACCGTAGTATATGTTTTTACTTACAAAAGTACTTTAAACTTTTGCGAATTACTATGAGTATATGAATTCACTTTTATACATTTTTCTATCTCCTAGGGAGATACCCACTATAAGTTTGATCACAAGTGATTTTCAACTATATGCTATACCTGATTTACTATTGCCTAAGTTTACTACATATTGCCATGTTCGAAGTCCCTCACTATCATGAACCATTAATCACTTGCTAGTGAACGTGAATAATTGTGAATAGATCTATTTGGGATTGACGCCCCCGTTTGTGTCTGCCAGGATAAGCCACCAAACGCATTTTATTTGATCCAGTTATAGGTTATTGGCAAATACCTACCCGAGGGCCACGACTTAAATTACATCATTTTATGATGCATGTTAAACGTTTGAGTAAAATGAGGCTTAGATCAATAGAGAGATACTGTAGTCATGATACAGTATTGCAATTATTTTATCAAACATCGAACTTGTGTTCACTATTTAGCAGAAAATCACTATTTGGCATACCAAAAATATTTTGGGTTGACCCATCTAGGGCAAACAAATGAACTTTGGGCGTATAACTTGACCCACTATTTACTTTATAACAAACCAACTATGGATGTATAACAACGTAACCCACAACTTATTTCTATTAATAATTGTATTTATTACAATTATTACCTGATGCGTATTTTTCATCCTACTTTAAATTTATAAACTAAGACATACAAGGATTAACATATACTAATGGGCAGAGAACCCGATCACATGTAGTAAAGCCTAGGTAAATCCGAGTGTCATCCCTAAGAGCTGTTGTGAAAGAAATTAAAGTATGTTATACTGAAATGATAGATGAAAGGTAATTATTTTGATAGAAAACGTTGATTTGTAGTATTTCAACTCACAGGGTTGAGCAAGAGATAGAAAGTAGAAATATAAAGTCTTAACCAAGTTTATCAAGTCAAAGTTTAGGTTTACGAAACTGCATACAGTGGCATAAATATCGCTAAGAATCGTAGATTCGTAGGGTAAAGTCATCGTAGCCTATATTCCCTAATATCGTCTCCGGAACCGCAGGCACTACCCCATGCTAGTAAGCGGAGATTGGATACTCGGTTGAGTCATTACGCGCCAAATCTAATAGATCACATTCATTAGAGCTCCGGCCTCTCGGATCTTAGATCTCTCTAACTTCTTAAGTACCTCCACTTGTAAGGTGATCCTATGGTCAATTCGCACACAAGGTCCATGGTCAGTTGTCATCCCAACCATATCCTCTCAATCTATCAGACTAGGGTCCTATGGTCAATTCTCCTAGCCTACTAAATAGATTGAGAGGTCTACTCAGTTCAATCTAGCATAATAGATACAAACAAGTTTATAATACTACCGAAAATAGTGTAAATGAATGGAGAAAGAAGATATCTATATGAAGAAATAAAAGAGAACAAATAACTTAACAAAAACTTGAATTAATATGAATTCATCAAATGATCATTGAAAAAACATAATATTTAAACTTGAATACATATGATTATGGTAGACGAGAACTTCCATCTTCAGACTTCTAAACCTAGCTTCTTCCTCTGTGGTTGCTCTCCCCAAACCCTAGAAAACTTTGGGAAAGGGGATATGATCTTCAAGGTGAAAATTCGTCTTGGATTTATAGGCAGGAAAGAGCTACGGCGTAACTACGTTACGCCGTAGCTAGTGTTATCTTCAAATGATCTTATACGTAGTGCTAGGTATGACGTAGTTGAATAATGTGTTACGTCGTAACCCATGCTACGTTGTAGTTGACTTTGTAGTCTACGTCGTAGTCTTCATGAATTGTATTAAGCTGCCACGGTGTCCTTGTTACACCGAAACCCTATATCCTTGTTACGGCGTAGTCTTCATTTTGCAAGTATTTCCACTTTATAAATTAGCTACGGCGTAACATCATCACTAAGTTACGCCGTAGTCTTCATTGAATGGCCATATAATCTTGGTTATGTCTACATTGATTCCAACTTTGTCCATTAATCGTTCCATACTTTATTAATTGTCCTGAAATGAAATATGAAGGAATAAGACAAAACTTAACAACAATAATAAGCATAAATGGTCAATAAAAAGGGAAACTGACACTTAGAAAATCAGATTATTTGATGTTATCAAATATCCCCCCACTTGACACTAGTACAAATTTGGCCTTTCATCACACATAGCGTATTTCGAATGGTCGCACACCAACATATTTACGTGACTAAATGTACCAGCCTTAAATAAACCGCCACACTTGATCCGACTTGTGTGACCATTTCGTAAAATATATGTCACACATTTGTGTATATATGTGACCAGAGGGTAACTAGTAAATATTTTTCGACATTTTTGTTAGGATCGAATTTTATTTATAAAAAGTGTCGGTCATTAATATTATGTACTAGGTTGCTTTAGAATATCATTATGATGAAGTTTATGTTTAGTTTTCATGATTTTATAAAGTCTAAGAGCTAGTTATGTAATAGTTTCAAAGATATGTGAAGCCCTAGACAACCACTATAAATACTATTGTAATACCTCATTTTGAGGTTGGTTCTCTTAGTAATAACATAGTCTCATTATTTCACACACTAGGAGTTCCCTCGCACTCTCTCTCTACTTACTTTCTCTCTCTAGATTTAGGCAAGATTCATAAGTGATTAAGGTTGTTCTACGGTCCTACAAGTGGCATCAGAGCTAACCGGGGGCCAATCGTGGTGTTTTGGGTGAAAAATTGTGTTTTTCGGTGAAAATCTTGGATTTCGTTACTGTTCATCGTTGATTTAGCGAGTTAGCCAGATTTTTATCGAGTTAGTATTTTTTACTGACTTTCGAATTAGCTAGAACTTGCGAGTTAGGGTTTCTATCTATCGAGTTAAGTTTGGGTTTCAGAGTATTAGCGAGTTAAGGTATCTTTACCGAGTTAAGCTTCATATTGGCGAGTTAGCCTTTCCTTATCGTTTATCGAGTAAGGATCTTTGTACTCAATACTTAGGGGAAACTCTACTTAATTGAAATCAGGTTACCGAGTTAAGAAACATCCTACCGAGTTAAGTTTTTTGTTTGATTTATCGAGTTAAGTACTCAAGTTCTTACCGAGTTACAGATTCTTATCAAGTTACATGAAGCTTACCGAGTTACAAGAGTTGTACCGAGTTAGAACAATTACTAAGTTTTACCGAGTTGGCGGGAAAATTTGAGTAAAATTTATTTTTGAGAGGAGACTAAACGTTCAATTTTTACGTGAAATTCAAATTTTGGTATAACGTTGAAAATTTTGGCCCGAAATTCAAATTTTTAGGCCAAAATTCAATTTTTTTGGGTAAAATTTGGCGTAAAAATTTTTAAAACTCAAAATTTTCTGGTAACCTTAGCATTGCATTTCATAGTGATTTCCAAATTATGGGCAAGAAAATTTCCAATTCTATTTTTGGAGGGAAAATCCGAAATAACTACGAATCAACGAGATAGAATTTCATACTTCACCAAAAACACACCACGTATTGCTTAAACGATCCTGATCAAGAATCATAATCAAATGACAACGGCTAGTATCAGATTTTGTGATTATGGGGATAATTCTTTATCACTTTTCCGGGTTTAAAGTAAATTTCAAGTGCATGTGTACTTATTTATCTCAAAGTCTAGGGGTGGATGGATGCGTGACTTTAGAAGATACTTGTTTGTGCATTCACTGGCAATGATAGTGATTAAGACTTGGATTATCTAGTTATATCCGACGTAAGGAGTTACATTGTAGTGCTCACGGGTTATAGCTATCACTTTAAGGAGTTACATTGTAGTACTCAGTGTCGCACGAAGTTGTGGATAGTTCAAGAGGCAGAGATTTCATATACTGTTTGCACGCTTAGGTATATGGATCTACCTATGCTTAAAGGAGTTACGTTGTAGTGCTCAGTATAGGTTCTTAGTCACACTATAGTACAAGATTAAGTCACATATCTAAGGGATGTTTACTTCATTTTCAGATTGGTTATACTGGGTTGTTTCTCTAGTCATTGGTCATTTACTAGCTGGTTGGAATTTGAAGAGGTCACTTATAGGTTGAAGAGAAGAGATGAGATTGTAGAAAAAGAGAGTCATAACTTAGCAACATATACTCACAGAATGTGCTTCACAAAGCTGTTATGGCTTCTAAATTGCATTAGAAGTGTAAAGTATAGGTAATTGTATGGCATGTACACAAGATTATGATGATTCTGATAACTCGTAACCATCAAGAGGGAGAAGAACATGCCAAAAGAAGTAGTGTTTCGTCTTCAGTACGTTGGTTGATCGAGGGAACTGTGCTTAATACCAGAGAAGTACCATGAGGTACCAAGTATGTGTACATCAGAGCTTATTACCAACCTTCTATGCAATGTTATGTGAGTTATGTTGTTATGCTACTACCCGAATGACAACCATGTTCCTACACTTTTGAATCCACTTTATCCGTTGCGAGGTGAAAGAAGAGTTGTCGGTTCAGGAGGGAGCAGGAAAAAGAATAAAGGCTCACTAGTTAGGAGGGAGTAATAACCTAACTAGACCATTACAGTTGAAGTTCAGAGCTACAAAGACCTTTGCCGTCAATGTCAAAGATCATACGCCGAGATCGTCGGAAGAGAGAACTTCAAGTCTGCCTCAGTATCTAGACTACAGAGACTCTGCGCTTCAACAACGTCAACGTAGTTTACTATTGTTGTAATGTAATGTACATTGTTTATGTATTTATAGGTCTCATGTAACCATTCACGTGTGAAGATATCTTGGAGGGAGATTGTTAGCCTTGCTTTTTTATAAAGATAACGTCACACAAGTGAAATGGACTAGATTAGAAACTAAAGGGACTACTATTGTCAAGAAGGCAAACATGTAGTGTTAGGAGCCTATAAATACCCCTCATGATTCTCCATGAGGGGTGTGGGAAAGTGTGTGTGTAAAGTTCATATTGTCATTTTAATATAAACCCTTTTCTCCACCTTTCTCTCTCTACTTTCTCTCTCTAGAACCATGATGTATTTCCATCAACCTCGACCTCCGGAACGTGTTTCTTGGTCATAACAATTTTAGTCACTTTTAATTCGGGACGTGTAACAGATACAAATCAGCTCGAAACATTTGTCACACTATAGATATACATATGTGACAAATATATGTCACACAATTGAACAGTGTGACCAAAAAGATATATGGTCACATGAAGTACTTGCGTATGTGGCTAAATTATATAGTCAAGTTTGTCACACATTATATAAACGTGACTGCTATTCTTTGCTGAATAGTTAGCCACATATGAATTTGAAATGTGTGACAACTAAAAATTTAGTTTGAAGCGTTAGTCACGAAATGCATTTAAGAGTGACAAATATATGTCACACACTTGAAGAGTGTGACCAAATGTCATATATGGTCACACTAAACCATAGAAACATGATTAAGTGTAACTAAAATTCGATACATATGGTCACGTAAGTTAATATGTGTGTCTAAAGTTTAGTGTGTGTTTGTTTGCCAAATCCTAATGTGTATAGCCACACGTAATTGAAGCACAATCATGTGACTATAGGCTTTATAATAGTCACACCATATCACACATGTGTATCTAAATGATGTTTATGGCCACATCATAAGGGTATTATATGTGACCAATACATTCAAAATAGTCACATTGTGAAATATTCATGTGACTATTATTTATAGCAAAATGTGAAGTCAGTTATCATTAACATTGATATTAGTCACATTGAGGTTTTGTGTGACTAAATTAAAGATGCTATATATATATGGTCACATGAAGTATTTATTTAGGTGTCTATATCATAGTGTCATATTATGTCACACATTATTTAAATGTAGTCACAATTCGATACATATGGTCACACATTTCTGATAACTTATGTATAATCTATCTAGTTTGAGTCTAATTTGATATTCACTGCATGAATTGAGTTCAAACTATTAGTCAAGACTCTTCATTTGCCCCATTACAATGCTCCTAGTTATACTTAGAACTGTTAAGTATATTTAGATGTTGGGATCATTGTGCATATGTTATGGGTTGTATTTTCTTTGTTTCTAGACTAACATTTTGCAGGAAAAGCAAAGAAAAAGTTGTTTGGATTAGAATTTGGGTGAATGCTAGTAACTCGGAACTTAATGCTGCTAATGCTAGTAACTCGGAACTTAATGCTGCTAGCCCGTTAGTGAGCCCTCACGTGCGTTTCACGTCAGGGTATTTTTGTCATTTCACTGTTCCCGACTATTACACACTTCAACTACCTCCCTTTCACGAAGATCGACGAGGAAAATTTTTGCAAAAAAACAAAACTAAGTCATGTTTAACACAACAAAATCACACACACATAAACGCTCTATCTTCTTTCAACCCAATATCTCAAACAATATAATCGGTGCTTAGCAGTCGTGATTATTCAAAAACCACACGTACCAGGTAACCACATTTACTGATTTTTACTTCATTCAAACGATATTTTTCATTTTTTATAACCTTAATCGTTAATGAAGTAACCATGTTTGGTAATCAATTTATTTGCGCTGTGGACAATCCTAATGTTTTGGATGAGTTTGTAAGTTAACACCATTATTGACAAGCTGTTATTTCTCTAAGAAACTAGTTTAATTACTCATTCTCATAATTATAGTCCACTGTTGACTTTCGAAGTCTTTAGTTTTCAACTTTGATCTTAAATATTTTTATTTGTGTTATATATTACTTGATGCAAAATATATGAATGGATTAAGTTTTGAATGTATTTTCCATTGGCATAATTTTTATCAACTATTATAAAACACAAATAAAAATATATAAGGTCAAATTTGCCAAATGAAGACTTAAAAAGTCACACATTAAGTGTCCACTATGACTTTTTCAAGTATTTTTTCTTCAACTTTGACTTCAAATTTTTTTTGTCCGTGTTATATAGTACTTGATGCAAGATATATGAATGGATTTAGTTTTTAGTTGTGTTTTCATTTGTATAATTTTCATTAAGTATTATATAACACAAATAAATATATTTAAGGTCAAAGTTGGTGAAAAAAGACTTAGAAAAGTCATAGTGGACACTTAATGTGGGACGGAGGTAGTAGTATTTAATTCACAATGGTTAAAAATTTATTTTCATATACAGGAACTGCATAATGATTATGTTCTAGGAGGTTCCTATACTGGCAATAGTTTTATTTTCTTAGTTAACTGTGTGGGCGGGGGGGGGGGGGGGGGGGTAGATGGAAAGTTCGTGTAAGGAGAGTCTCACAATTTAAGTGTGTTGTTGAGGGGGCCAGGTGGAATGATTTTGTCATTCACAACATCTCCTGTTCTGATGTTGAGTACATACATTTTGTTGAAGAGGGTGAGGATATGTTTTATGTAACTTGCTATGGTGAGGATGGGTTGGAGTTTCACAATTATGAACCCGAGAGTGCCCCATTTTGGAGATGTTTAGTGCCTGTGACCGACACATCTCTGCTTATGCAGTCGTTGGAGGAAGACTTTCTGAGAAATCTGGATGCTCCAACACCTACTAATTCGGTCGTGGTTTCCACTAAGACGACTGACTACAATGTTAGGGTGGCCAGTGATCATCTCTATGGTCGATACGTCCACTCCTTCTTCTATGGCACTGGTTGGTTGACACTCGTTCGAGACTTGAATATGAAGGGTGGTCAGTGGATGGTTTTTACTCAGGTTGACCCGGGAAAGGAATTTAATGTGATGTTGTTTGAACTTGATGGAGGGGCCATCACAATTGTGGAGTCATACAACACCAATATTGCCATGAATTCCTTGTGTCACCAACCACATGACTATGGTAGTTTTTCCTTTATTAGCTTTAACTACATCAAGTATATGATATCTTTGTAACATTTTGGATTATCTATAACTTACTCATTTTGTATTATTAAATTCAGATTTTGAAGCCGGACGGATGAACTTGATGTGAAAATGGTCGTTTCACACTGTCAACGACCAAGAAGATAGGGCATTCTACCGACCACTGACTGCATAATTCTGGAGAGATGGACGACTAGTAAGTGTCTTGAAAACTTTGATAATTTGTCAAATTGTTATGCAACAATTTCAATGACATTACAAACTAAACAATTATCAATCTATAGCAGTTCTAACTTTGTACATTTTGTAACAGACTATACCATCAAAAATTGTGCACAATTACAACTTGTATGGGTACTCTGTCGCTGTTGTGAAGCACCAAATGTGACGAACATACATATTAATTATGTAGATTCTACGACATTAGAGAGCTAATGGCCACATTACTTGGTGGATGGTTGGTTTTAGATCATAAAAAAGAATGGAATGCAATAAACCAACATACTTAACCCTTCTAAGTTCCCGCTACTGCTCCTTTTGTCATTTCAACTCCCTTTGAGCAAAGGACTGCACCAACCACATTGCTAGATTGTTGAAAAAACAAAAGGAACAGTATGGGAACTGAGAATGGAAAGGTATGTTGAGATTCCAGACTCAAAGTAATACAAACAATCTACAAATGTTGAGTAAAGAATAGAGTCTAAGTAACATCACTCGTCTTGAATGCGATCATGAAGTGGCATGTCATGAACTGTACACACTATATCATTATCACATTGAAGACGTCTCAATGATCAGGCCAGATCTATCTAACGTTGCAGAAAGGTTTCGTTGCTTTGTTTTTTGGACACCGTCTAATAACCACACAAACGGTGGTAGACGTTTTCCAAATTAAGCAATGGAACCATCTACAACGCTAGATAGATCTGCCATAATCATTGAGCTTTAAGTTATTAGAAAACAGATTCTTACTATCATTTATATTGCTCCCTTAGATGTGACGAACATACATATTAATTATGTAGATTCTACGACATTAGAGAGCTAATGGCCACATTACTTGGTCGATGGTTGGTTTTAAATCATAAAAAAGAATGGAATGCAATAAAACAACATACGTAACCCTTCTAAGTTCTCCCTAATGCTCCTTTTGTCGTTTCAACTCCCTTTGAGCAAAGGACTGCACCAGCCGCATTGCTAGATTGTTGAAAAAACAAAAGAAACAGTATGGGAACTTAGAATGGCAAGGTATGTTGAAATTCAAGACTCAAAGTAATACAAACAATCTACAAATATTGAGTAAAGAATAGAGTCTAAGTAACATCACTCGTCTTGAATGCGATAATGAAGTGGCATGTCATGAACAGTACACTCTATATCATTATCGTATTGAAGACGTCTCAATGATCAGGCCAGATCCATCTAACGTTGCAGAAAGGTTCCGTTGCTTTGTTTTTTGGACACCGTCTAATAACCACACAAATGGTAGTAGACGATTTCTAAATTAAGCAATGGAACCATCGACAACGCTAGATAGATCTGCCCTAATCATTGAGCTTTAAGTTATTAGAAAATAGATTCTTACTATCATTTATATTAATCCCTTGGATGTGACGAACATACATATTAATTATATAGATTCTACGGCATTAGAGAGCTAATTGTGCATGAATGAAATCATATTAAATATATATTAACAATGCAATGAACTACCATCCTTTCTACCCTAGCCAACAACAATATATTATTCAGCCTTGAATCTCTAAGCTACCAACATGCTGGAAGACGAAGACGCTGAATTCAAGCATCGAACCTTCAAATTATACTTGATAATTGTTTATGTATTTTGAAAAAGAGCAAAGATGAATCAACAATGGATGAACAACACCAAAACAAGTTTATGTGCATACTTGAAAGTGGTGTCTGTTCACCCATGTTGATACTTCTTCCATTTTTGATACTTGGATGTTTTAGCCTAAATATTCGCACACACATCTGCCACTTTTCTTCCTTATTCTCTCAAAACAAATGCAACATAATTCTTATACCGGATAGTCAAACTAAGCCTAAGATAAAATAAGCTAATCTGTGGAAAACTAGAAGGGGGGTTGAATAGTTTTACGTCTTTTTGGTTTTATAAAAGTTTGCTTCAAAAGGATAGATTCAAATTACAAAAACTTTGATGCAAAAATATAGATATAAGTTTGTTCACAATTGTTGTATGAACACTACTTATTTAGATTGTTGAGTAGAAATTATAATTTTATTTATCACACTTATATATATATATATATATATATATATATATATATATATATATATATATATATATATATCTTTATGGTTTGTTTATATGTAATTAATGTTGTGAACGGAACCTAGTTTGATCTTTATGTGAAATCAATATATGCACAACACAAGCAATTATAACTATATACAAAATGTAAATAAGTAAGTAAGCAAAGAATGAGAGATGGAAAGATCAAACCGAGAGACAAAGGATTAATAGTGGTTCGGCTACAAGGACACATTCCTTGCCCTACTCCACTCCCCGAGCACCAAGCTCGAGAGTTTTCTTCACTAAGTCAATAACCTCCCTTTTGTTGGAGAAAACCGTACACACCTTAGCTTACACCAATTTAACGATACAAAGCTAAATGTCGAGTTCTAATTGTAGCTAGAACCAATCTCACAACTACAATCACACCACAACTTCTTCACACCCTTTCACGCCTTCTATACTTCTTCACAACTCTTGTTTCTTAACGCCTTCACAACTTCTATCTATTCATAACTTCAAGGGTTTTGCTACTTCACAACTTCTAGGCTTCTAAATCTTCACAACTTCAATACTTCTATCTCTCTATTTGAGGGCCTTTATCTATGTACCACTACAAGGATTCTTCTACTTAAAAAGCTTCTATGTCTTATATACTTCAAAGCTTCTATGTCTCCACACCTTCTAGTCTTCAATGTCTTCTCAACTTTGAGGCTTCAACTTCTTTACTACTTCAAGGCTTCTATGCTACTATAAAGCTTCTTTATTTTCACTACTAACCACTACTTCAATATGCTACCACTTCTTATATCTCCTATCACTAATTCTATGCACTTCTACTTCTTCACTTCTAGTACCACTTCACACTTTAAACAATTCTAGATCCTATATATAAATCTAGCTAACCAATGTATACACCTTATACACCAACTATTAAGGGGGCCGCGTCTCCTGAACGTTGCCCAGCTTTGTCCTTTTATGAGGAAAATTTTTCTGGATTAGATTTGCCATTTTTGGTTGAAAATTTGAATTCAGATATTTATAATGAATTAAACATATTCTTTTAATTCCAAAAACGTTTTATAAAAGATATAAAATGTTTTGTGACATTTTATAAAAATCAAGTGATTAATAAAAATGTTCCTTTGATCTTATAATGCTTTAGACACTTTGTTTATTCATACCTTAAGTGATTAGATGGTAAAAGTGAGTATTTACTACTAAATACTTATTTACGTCATGATCTTTGGTTTAATGAGTTTTCGTTTTGTGATTATCAAAACATAGATATATCGGAAAATATGAATAACGTTTTTAGACATTTATTTATATCAACAATCTCCCCCTTTTTGATGATTACAAAACCTAAACTCATTAAATCCAAAAGTTAATTTTTAGACAAGTATTTAGTGAGTTTATATTCACTTCTCCCTCTTTTTGTAGAATCAAAAAGGTTTAAGCCGAAAAGATGAAAGCTCCTCCTTGATGTATGCTCCCCCTCGTTTGAGGGCACCAAGGGTTCGAGCTATGGAATGCTTGCAAGTAAAATATTAGAAGTACAAGCAAATATATATAGCATAATAACAACTAATAATAAGCATGGCAAAGTAGATTTAGGAACACATATTAAAACATTCATTAATTCAAAATGATTATGTCAACTACATAATCATTGTTACATCATACATAATGCTAGAATTCTAAACCAAGTAGAATATCCTATTGTACTAATGGAGAGTGTCATCAAACTTGCTTGTATCCCAAAAAGGTTGAAGTATTTTATTTGAAAAATAAAAAGCATAAGTATATAGAATGTTTGGGTAAGAGTGGTAAGTGGAGATCATGTTGGTGGCTTAATGGAGGTAAATTTTTGGTTTCATGGATGTTGGTGAGTTTGGTGATGAGCTTGGAGGTGGTGAATTTGGAGTTGGGTTTGTTGGTTGAGGGTTTTGATGTTGTTCAAGTGATGGTGGTTGTTGAGATCTAGTGAGAAGATACTCAATCCAAGTAAAGTGCTCATTCAATGCAATTGTTTGTTTTTGGAGGAAGATGTAACAAGGGCAATTGTTGACATGCTTATCAATTTGGTTTATGTTGTATGGTGATGAGGGTGAGCTAGATGAAGGTGGATCCAAATTGCGTTGAGCAAGATGTAATGCTAAAAGAGCACTAAGCTCATGTGCTTCTTTTAGCTCCTCAATGAACTTTAAGTGTTCGGAGGAAGGTGATGATGGTGGAACATGAATGTTGTCTTGGGTGAAGGTTTGAACATGCAACATAGGAATGGCATGTGAAGTAGTAGGATGTGGTGGTGGTACTCTTGGTGTTGGAGACATGTTTGAGCTTGGGTAATCATGAAAACATGATATTAGTGGAAGAGTGGCTTCATTAGTGGATGGTGTTTTTGTTGAATGAGCAACATGTGAAGTGTTAGCAATGAGGTTAGGATTGTTGTTTTGGGATTGTGCATGCTCATCACATGAAGGAGCATTAGTGAAGGCAAAAGTGGATGATTGGTTGTGAGATGGATCATTTGTGTAGGTATAAGGTTTATTTGTTGGTTGACTTGGAACAACATCACTTGAGTTGTGACAAGAGTCAAGTTTTCTCCTCCAAATGGGTTTGACGGAGATCCTTGCGGTTCTTGAAAACTTGGGTTTTTGGTTGTTGGGAGATGACATGTTTGAATGTGTGAACATTTATGATGGAAAGAAGGTATTTATAGTGTAGGAGAAATGTGGTTTAGGAAGGTAAATTTTGAGGGATAGTTTGGGACAAAGTATTTTTGTGAATTTTGGGAAGTATAGGGTGAAGTGGGTCAAAAATTGATAAAGAAAACAGTAACCCCGACCATCAGATGGCTGATCCCCTTAATCAGGGGCCGGTCCCCTTAATCATTAAGGGGCCGCCTTGTATAATTAAGGGAGCTGCCCATCTGGTGAATTCCAGATTGCCAGAATTGGGTTTTTGGCAGAAAAATTTGCAGAAAGGTTATGTTTTTGGGTTTGGATTCAAGTAAGTTCAACTCTTTGAGGCAACATAGGATATACTAATCATATATATATATATATATATATATATATATATATATATATATATATATATATATATATATATATATATATAGGGCATGTTTTTAAAATAAATCAAGTAGACAAGTAATTTCTAATTTACATGCAATCTACTTATTAGCCAATTAAGTCATATAACCAAGGAAGCAATAAAACATCCTAACCATATATTCAACTATATGAAAATGATGATTAGTGGGCTAGTCCAAACATATTGATGAGTGCCTATAAGTAATAAAAGGAAAGTTACGATTGTATGGACTTCAAGACTTGTTACAAACAAGATCCATATAGGCAAACCATGATTCTCATGAAATGATTTGGTTTTATTGTGAATGTCATATTCATAGAGGTATATGATAAGTGTGAGAAAATCATATATGGTTTTAAGAAAACGTTTTTAGCTTTATTCAACAATGCCTTGAAATAGGTTCAAGTGTCTATTTGAGTAAAATAGATTGGGTTTTGCTTCACGAGATGTTGATAAAAGAGACAAGGAAATTTTCCCAATTTTGATTTTGATTAAACCAAAATTATGATTGCTCATAGTCAAAGAAGTTGTTTGAATAAAAATGAGATAGTTATTTGAAAGATTATTTTTCAAAATGTGAGGTTTTATGCAAGATATTTGATTTTAGATATCAAGACTCACTTGTTGTGGATGCATAAATCATATTCAAGAGAATCGGTTAAGCCCGTTGTCACATATAACCACCTAGTATGCTAACTAAAGACATGAATAAGTGATGACATAATTCTATGGGCTTAATGCAATATAATTGAGAGGTATAACTAATCATCTACATATACTTACTTATCTCTTCATTGTTTTTAACAATAACTTATCTTAATCCATGATTAAATTGTAAAGTATCTATTTTTGCAACTAGTTTGGTCATTTATCCTAAATGATAAACATTATACTAGTGGTCATAGATGATGTCTAAATTCAATGATAAATAAGAAAGTGGGCAATAAACCCAAAATCTAGAAAATCAACTAAACTAATCTCTCGTATATATATATTAGTAATATTAATAATATATGAACAAGGCAACCTACAAGCTTAAGCATATTCATATACTAATTATGGCACAATATGATGTAGTGTGATATTTATAAGTTTATGAAAAGAAAACTTACCTCATGTCCAGCAATAAATAAATGGTAGGCATGAGAGTATTGGTCAACATCTTCAATGTTTACCCAAAGCTTGATACTGTAGCAAGATATTACTCCATCACAATAAAAGATCAAGGTAGCTTGATCCGAATCACGTAATAGATCACTTCAAGCATCTTTGATGAGTGCCATTAGAAATATACACCTTGATGATAGTTGATGTAGAATGATGAGAAGACAAAAATAACTTCAACGGAGATAATTCCTTCTTCATGAGTAGTGTTAGTCAAAACCATTAGCGTTTGATTCATTCATCTTGAGGTCGTTTAAAATTCATCACAAAGTCAACACTCCAATAGTGAAGATCTTATCATCAATTCTTTTAATGGCCACAACAACGTCATTAGCGAATCGTGTGTAGAATGTGAATCAAGGAAATATGAATCACTAGTCTTCATATGTAAGGTATGAAAGTGAGCGATCCATAAAGACGTCTCTTCGTTCGTTTACTACCTAAATATGAAACACAACTGGGTACCCAGATTCTCATGGGTCCGGGATGGTTAGTTGAGGACATCCATTGCATTTAAATGCACATGATTAGGATGTCGCCGAGGAGTAAAAGAATTCATCAATAGTTTGTTTTAACAAACAAACAATGACTTTCTTGACTTAAGTAATTAATAATAGATGCAAATAATATTAATTCTAAATTTCTCTACTAGGTCTTATGATGCGTGGGAATCGCAACAGGCTTTACCTCTCGAGGGATCTCGAGAAGCTTACAACAGGCAGTGTACCTGATCGTTGTAGTATAGTATAATAACAAGTACCGGGGGATTGATCGTTCAGCTTAGGAATAGTGTCACTAGGATTAGAAAGCCTAAATACTAGTTCTAAAGGTGAGGGATGATTATTTTTGTATTTTTATATTTTTATGAAAGCAAGTAAAATCTCGGGTTTTGGAAGAGTGGGCGGAATTAGTTGCTATTCAACTAACCCAATACTAAGATGCAATCAAAATAAAATAGTAAAAATGAAAATAAACTAATTAAACTAAAGTTGTGAGCAGTAATTGGAGAAAATGTGTTTACTTAGATTTCACTACTCCCTAGATATCTTTTACACGTTAATTACTTGTTATAATTGCATGGATGACGGATCGTATTCCTTAATACCATTCATGGGGTGGCACACATAACTCCCCAATTCTATGAGCTCTTATCTCCTCCTACACCATGCCCAGCACAACTATAGGGATTGTAAACAGTGGCTCATGCATTAAATACAACCAATAAAGACCTAGTGCGCCTCGGTTCATGTTTCTTAAGACGTTCAAGCATGTTACCATTTGGAGATCTGCCAGTTTTCTTAAGCCTAACATATAAATCATTCACCCAAAACAAGAATAAACAAGTAATCAACACATAATCAATATGTAGGTTTCATTAGATCTAAGCAAACACAAAAGAGATCTAGCCTAGCATGATAGAATTAAGACAAGAACAAGATATAGACAACCAACACATAGACATATTGATTGAATTTAAAGAACACTTATCTTGATTAATCATGCAAGGTATCAAGGGGTTGGAACCCTTGAAAAACCTGTAAAGTTACACCAAAATCGTATTTAGGGTTTCTCCCAAAACTTCTCTCTCTAAATGTGAAAAACTAGAAAACTATATATAGGAAAACAGGGATGACGGCGTCAAGAACAAAGGTGTGACGCCGTCATCTCGCCGCCAAATACTTCCTCGGACGGCCTTGATCTACATCTGGCACCGTCAAGGCCTAGGCCGTCACACAAATTACTCTTGACGCCCTGTGTGTGACGCCGTCATCAACTACGGATTTTAATTCTTGGGGTTTGACGCCGTCAGGAAAACTCTTGACGCCTTCATGAACTCTCGGATTTTATTATTGAGGTTTGACGCCGTCAGGAAATTACTCTTGACGCCGTCACCTACTGTTCCCAGCATGGAAAATTGAGACTTTGCCGTTTTCTTCACTTTTATGCTCCAAAAACGTCCAAAATGGCTTCTTTTCCAGAATTCACTCTCCAAGTACCTAAAATCACAAAAGGAACGATTTAGGGCAATATTTGATCAAATAAATTCGTATTCAGGCTTAAATGACCCCCTAAAAGTCGTTCATTTTTCGCCTTATCATCTTACAAATTTGATTTGTCTTGACGTATTTGCTGAAGGATCATTTGCAGTAAATCCTAAACCAGTTTTATCATTAAATGACTTTTGAATATTAAGTAGATATTTTAAAGATTTAGAACTATTTTCAAATTTAGCTAACATTTTTGCTTTTTCATTTTCCATTTTAATTTCATGTTTGTAGTCTTGACATTTTATACATTCAAGATCAATTTCAATATTACTTTCAAGTCTAGACATTTTATCTTCTAAAATTATTTCTTTTTCAAAGTTACTTCCAACGGATATTGAAGATTCATTTTTGACAATGATTTTTGAGTCTACATTGCAAAAATGTTTGAAGTTGTTTTCTAATTTTGAAAACTCTAATATAAATTGATCATAGCAAAAATGTTCAGTTTCGGATTGTACCTTATTTGTAGTTTTACAATCTTCACATGCTATATGATGATCATTTTTATCGTCCATGTCGCTCCATGTTTTATTTGTAGGTTCGCTTAGATCTTGGCGCATGTAGTCCTTGCCATCAATACTTGTATTTTCATTTATTTGAATGTCTTCACAAGCCATATTTCATCATCTTCCTCGTCCTTGTCGCTCCATGATTTATTTACACTCTTTCTTTGGATTAGGCTCATGTATTCATCGTTATTGATACCTTCAATAATCACATTTGAACTCGTAGTACTTGTGTTTATTTCAAGTAAATATTTATTTATTAAGTTTTCTAGAGTGACTAATTCTTGTGCAACATCAAGTTTATCATCTTTGGTTTTACATTTCCCTTGGTGAAAATTTAAGAGACATTCCAAAATATCATTTGCCGTTTTACAAGAGAATACTCTTTCATATTCAACTCTTGTTAGAGTTTTGTAAATCATTGATTTAGCTTTAATGTTTTTATCAATCTTTGTTTGAAGATTATTATATTGATTTTCAAAATCCATTTTAGTTTATTGAAGATCACCAATTAAAATGATATGTCAAAGATCAAGATCTATTGATTTCACATAATTCTCAAATTTATTTTTCCATTCTACGAAATGACCATTTTCAAATAATGGTGGTTGTTGCGTAAATTACCCTTTTACATATTTTTCAAATTCCATAGATCGTTGCAAGTTTTAAAATACAATGTATTTTAAAAATCTCGCTTGACGTGGCTCTTGATACCAATTTGTCACAACTCGTAATTTCAGGTCCTTTTTCAAACGTCGAAATTTTATTATTCATTTCGGAAAGTTACTATTCATCAGTTACTATTCACCAATCACTATTTATCATTTTACTATTCATCGTTTTTGGAGATAGTTTAAGATTTCGAGAAGCGTTCGGGAATTTTACTATTCACGTCATGCATCTTCTCGTAAACCTGGTTTACGGGTATTCAAATTCGTGTAACTACGAATTCGTGCATCATCAGTAGGGACACGTCATATAGACTGGAGTAGTCTACATATCATCAGTAACGTCATCAACACTTTAGATCATGCACGGATACGCTTTATTTCTATTTACGTATGCTTAATTTGTAATTAACGTTACCACTCAGTTTTTACTACTAACATATACTCGACACTCCCGACTACGATCCTAATATATTTTCATACTCATTATAATAATATAAAATTTATACTATTAATTTATCCAGTGTTTTGAAACAATTTGCTATATTTTACGATATACGTTAATAATTTCGTCGGATTACGATATTTCAACACGACAATTAGTTTAACACTCGATTCTCAACAGGAATGTAAATTTATAATATTTGCAACGTTGTCACATTTTATTTGGTACCGTTAAACTTTATTTCTACAAAACTTGGTACCCGGTATCTCCTAAAATTCAAAATATGTAACCTAAATCTTACAAAAGTCTTGCAAGTCTTTTCCTCCCATTTAATGTCCCCTAAAATTATGGATCTTGTCTTTGACATTTTTCTTACAAGTTAGTAACTTTATTATATATTTAATTTCATTTCATTTCTTTCATTCATATACAAATCAACTAGCAAAATAAGCTCCATATTCTCTCTTTTTCTTTCCTCTTGTTCGGCCAAACCAAGAACACCAAGAAGAATCCATGGCTTTTTCAAGATCAAGAGATAATCAAGCTTTACTTTCATTCCTTGTTAAGGTTTTGTGATCAAAACCTAGGTTTCTTAATCAATTTCTCACCAAATCACCTCAAATCTTCAAGTAAGCTTCAAGTGAACTTTTTCATCATCTCATACTTTCATTTAACTAGTAACAAGATGTATTTTCAAGTCATAGTAGTAGATCATGCAAATATATATGTTATATATACCACTTTATACCATAATACTCTTTAATCTTAGATCTATAATTTTTATTAGCAACTTCAAGAGATCCACCAAGATTGGTGATGTTTAGGAACCCATGACACCCTAAGAAGGTGTATGGTAGGATTGAGTATTTGTGGAGTTGATTTGAAGTAGTTTGGCTAAGTTGTGAACAAGTTATAAACTAGAAAAATCTATGTTCGACACCACTTTTCTTATTGATAAACCCATTTCTGGAAAATTTATATCAGTGACAAAAAGTTAGTTCACCCAGCCTAGTTTTCAAAACATCCAACCGCTTGTCAAAAGGATTAATAACGAATAACATATCGCCTTCCAAAATTTCCCGAAAACTGCCCAGATTCTGCCAAAACAACCCAAACACCTCACTTCACGACTATTTTTCTTTATGATCAAGACCCGTATGGACAAAATTTCAGTGTTACGAATTTTAGCTAATGTGAAAAGCTTCCTAAAACTACAGAGCTTCTTTCATAACTCTCATATTAGGTTGCGGTTAGAGATCGTGCCTCATTTCAGTGTATCCACTTTTGTCATCGTAGCTATCGCACCATGTGAGTCATAGCCATACTCTTTTAATTGTTTTGTAAACTCTTTGGGGGAGATACATGCTCAATTACATGTTTTCAACTTTATGCTCATTTTACATTTAAACTCACTGTTCGTTTTACAATTAAACACTATGCTTGTTTTACTTGTAATGTGACTTATTTCTTAAACATTATTATTTATTTATATGACCTCGTTGTCATCATTGTTTACCTGGCGACATTGTCAGCATTGTTTATTTGACCTCATTGTCATCATTGTTTATCTGGCGACATTGTCAGCATTGTTCATATGACCTCATTGTCATCATTGTTTATCTGGCTACATTGTCAGCATTGTTTATATAACTTCATTGTCAAAATTGTTTATATGGCTTCATTGTCAGACTTATTTATATGGCCTTATTGTCAAAATTGTTTATATAGCGATATTGCTACACTTATTTTTGAATCTAGATACAAATATTACTTTTGTTTACATAAACCAAATCATATTTTGGCAGTGGGTTGTAAACACACAGGTTGTAAGTCTTGTATGGGCGGGACTTGCAACTGAGTGGATTTACGATGCCTTTGCTGGGAAATCTTCATTTAAATGCAATATATTTCATTTTACACTAAACTCTATGAACTCACCAACCTCGTGTTGACACTTTAGCAAGTATTTTTAGGAATTTAGCAATGGCCCACTACAGGAGGTTTTGGCAGGGCATGGCATGGTCATAGAAGACTCTGATATTCATTTGGGGACCGTTTTAAACTATTTTAAGGGCCTAATTCCGCACTATTTTTAACAATGTAAATTCAACACTTTTGATTAAACGATTTTATTCTAAATAATTGAAGTGAAAACCATTTTTGTACTTATGTTGCGATACCAATTGAGTTAAACCCCAGCTACATGTAAGCTTCCGCTGGACCCGATTTAGGGGGTGTGACATATTGGTATAAGAGCTTTGGCTATAGCGAACTGAGTGTTTTAAAACCTAGACTATAGCTACTTTCACGAAAACTTAACCTTATGACCGCCACGTGCCTGCCTGCCAAACTGATGCCTCATTGGTAGTTTGTTGCTGACTTATGTGATGAGATTTGTATCTCATTATTAGATATATCATATTCACATATTCTAGTTGATTACCATAATTGTGTTCCCTATTAGCATGCTTACGTAACTTATGCGTCTCATTATTACGCCTTCCCCTTGCATAGTTTCATCATTCGACCTAGAGTTTGGTCATTTGCCTTAGTCTTTCAGAACGTCTTTGTATTTGTGAAGGACATAGTATTAGTATAACTGAACTGAGTATTTCAAAATTCATGGAACCTCGGTGGAATATAGACTGGTCATTTATATTCCACCTGGGATAGTGGGATATAGGCTGACCACCTATGTCTGACTCAGAGATGAATTTTGCAACACTGAGAATGGTTATAATAAAATTTTGTCTGGATTGAATTCTCTACCCAATTTCCAAATGTTTCATTTTACATCACAGTATTCCCTTTCATCACAATCTTATTGTGTCGCAGCTGTCACAGTCATTTCCCTTCTCACATCATTATCATTTCTCTTCCCCATGAAATATATATAAGGAATTAAGTGACACACTATAGATTCCTATGTCACTCATTGTCACACCCCCAATTTACCTGACTTGCAGCGGAATGGAATACCTGGGGGTGTCTGTCATAGCACCACAGTTACAGTTACATTGAACGACCTAAAGTGTCGTTTGGAAAATACTGCATTTGATCATTGAAATAATTCAGAGTTTACAAAATGAGGTCCCCAAAATGTGTTGCAAGTTTATGAAAACAAGTCATAATAGATCAAACGTTTACATAAGTGCATGAAATAATGATGAGACGCGTCGACTCCGCGACTCCATGAAGGTCCAAATGCATGTCACATGAGCTACCTTAATAACCTGAAATACATTGCTAAAACGTCAACACGAATGTTGGTGAATTCCATAGGTTTGTAAAATGTAATGATGTACGGCCACCACAAGTAAAAGTGCAAGATAAAAATCTCATGAAAATTGTACAATAGCCTTAAGCTCATGACACCGAAGCTATGACTGATGAAATTCTATGCCCCTCCCGAATGTTCTGCCGAAACATTCAAATGTAAAAGACATGACATGCATCCGCTTACTGTTGGTAATCACTACCACGGATGGAGGCGTCACCCTCGATAGATCTATCCACTCACTCTCGCTTAACGGTAAATTAACGGTTCATGATGTTACAGGGGACTTTTCACATGGCAAGGTAACTTAAGCTATGTACATGTTTGAATACTTGGGCTCGTACTGAAATGATTGATGCAATGTATTCCCCCCGTGGGATTTGAAAACAATCAAAAATGTTGAATTGAAAACGGGGCTATGAAAACTCACCTTAACTGATGAAACTGTGATGAAATGAAATGAACACCAATGAACAATTAGCTGCTGCAACCCAATATGATGGTACCATGAACATGTCATGAGCTGAAAAACAAGGCGCGCACACTAGCCGCAACCTAATATGAATGATGATCGATCTACTTTAGATCATGAAATGATGTTATGAATGTCCATGCACAGGTTTCCTATACCACTCTTCTCTTTGAAAAACACTTGTTGTTATCAAAAGTATATAATCCAAGAATTTGGAAAAATATTGCTATTAGAAATATAATAAGCTAGTTGCAATATATATATATACTTATATATATCGTATGTTTCCATGTTAGTGTTGAAATACTCGGGTTGTAATCCTTGTAATATCGCCTCGAAATGATGAAAATATACTCGTAATAACTAATACTACATTAGTTATAAAACTTGGTACTTAATATTACTTCTAGCTTATAAATGTACTTCGTAGTTTTTGTGTCACTTTTTATTAAAAGCTGTCAAATAGAAATTGTTTTAGCCGATATTCAAACGTGAATATCTTTGTCGTTACTTGTCCGTTTTACTTGTTCTTTATGTCCACGGTTACGTCTTAGTATGTAGTAATATATTTTGGAAAGCTCGGCTCCTCCGGGTTACGTCTAAAGTCTCTTTTTGTCCAATGAATAACGTCCAACAGCAAACAAATTTCCAGAAAATACTTTTCGTCAACAATCTTGCAAAAATCATAACTTCTTCGTTATAAGCTCTTTTTAATCCGTTCTTTCGCCTACGGATTCGTTTTTGAAAGTATTTTCTAAAAATTTTGCCAAAGTTTCCTTGGTGTTTACTGATTTTCCAGATTTTTACAAAACGGGACAGCATGTCCTAAACATGTTCCAAATCAAGTTTTCAAGGTTTATAACTAATTTCTACCATCACCAAACCTCTTGTAATCACCACATAGCTAATCTAATCCTACCATACACCTTCTTAGGGTGCCATGGACTCCTAACCAAGTTATTATGGCAAGGAAATTCATAAATAAAAAGTTAGGGTTTGTATGTTCCATTTTTGACAAAATAAATGGTGGTATAGCTAGTTGTACATGGTTTTTAGCATGATACTCATGAAATACATGTAAATATAAGATGATCCATGAAAAAATAAAGTTGATAACTTACTTGATAAAATGAGATGATTAGATGATGATTATGCTTGGATTTCTTGTGTTTTTCTTGATTGATTCTTGATTAGACAAGTATAATGAACAAGTTTGATGTTATAACTTTTGAAAAATGATCACTTGATCTATGTTTGGTGGTTTGGTCGTGGGTTTGAAGATAGGGAAGGAGATGAGCAAGTTTTTCTTCTTATCTAAAAATGAGATTATGATTTTAGGTTTTTAGTAAAGTTATGTTTTTAGGAGTTTATTAGTATAAAACTAGGAATTAATGCAAGAGGTTAAAAGGGGTGGTCATGGACCGGTTTTCAAAGGGTGAAGGGGGGGGGGGGGGGGGGTAGGGTGCTTGTGATTTAATTAGAAAACCTTGCATGAATTATGTGCTATCTTGTGTTTTTAGTTAAAATCGGGTAACGGTTTTAATAGAAATAAATGTTCACGAAGTTAACCGGGATGAAATAAAGTCATAATAATGTTGAAAATATGTTAAAAATATGTTGGGTACATTTACTGAGTGATCGGGTGATTATTGTTTAGTTTTCACGAAAACCGTCGTTATATTCATACGCGTACGTTATAAATAAAAATAAATTTCCAAAATACTGGGTAACTGAATGTTATAACTTTTATGATGTTAAAATGGATATAAAAATATGTCGGGACCATTGTGGGAATATTTAGATATATTCGTCGTGTATAAACCGTGTGTTAACGTTTATTTAGAAATCATAATACGTAAAACGTTAAATATACTGAATATAGTAATTTGAAAATCCTAAGAGTGGTATAACATGTAAATGACCTACTGATGATATGCAGACTATCCCCAGTCCGTATGCAGTGTTCTCAACACTAATGAAATGAATTCGCACCTAACCCAATACGGTTACGCGAATTTGAATACCCGTAAACTAAATTTACGATGAAATGTGTAATGCACGTGAATGATGAAATCTTTTCCCGCAATGAATAGTGTTCCATGAATAGTAAAATTTTTGAATGCTTCTCTGAATGTCAAACTGACACCAAAAATGATGAATAGTAAACTAATGAATAGTGTTTTGATGAATAGTGTTTGATGAATAGTGTTTTTCCAAAGTTCGGGAAATGACCTGAAATGACCTGAAATGGTGAGTTGTGACAGTCTTCCCCTCTAAATGGAACTTCGTCCCGAAGTTCAGTTTATGTTGGTCTCTGAAAACGTATTGGTGAAAAGGTGATGATATTCGAGAATTCCAGCGAACTCTAACGATAGGAATTCAACTCTGATTCAACTGTTTGACCACACGGTCCATGATTTCTGTTGGTTCTCTTACAAGGTCTGAGATTGTCATTTGGGATGGATCCCTTCCAATGGAATCATGAGTGACTCATCTGTAAGTCATTTCTAGGGATCTGAAAATGTGAAATATGTTCGTGTAATCCTGTTGTTCTCTGGCAATGTTCAAATCTGACGGCCACTAGGCCTACCCTGTCTGAAATATAAATGGTCCAGTGTATATTGGTGTAACTTTCCAAGTTTTCTGAATGATAACATGCCTTTCCTAGGCAGAACTTTCTGCATAACTCTGCAGAACTTGAAGTTTTAATGGTTTACGACTTATTGAACTTGTAACTGATTCTTGACTTGTAGAAAATTTCTGGTTATCTCATGAATGCCTACTGAACTAGTGAGTTGAGCTTTTTCTGAGTTTGGCCCATCAATCGATGGTCTGCGCTTCTTTAAGGTTTCAAATGTGGTACTGGTAATATATACTGCTGAATTCTGCCAGAACTCAAGTTTGTATGCTAGTTGGTCGATTCTAAAATGAATCTTAAATAGTCCAATATGCTAAAGGTTCAACCTTTCTTGTTATCCAATTTGTATCATGCCAATCCAAGGCATTGCTTTTAAATTAGTTTGTTCCCCCACTTGAATCTGGATGGTTTGATGTTCAGGATATCCAATCCAAATGATGGGTGTTATGTACCAACCTAACTTCTGCCAGTTTCTCGCTGTTGGTGTGATAACTATTGTTGTAGATGAATTTGATTTATGTTAATTGATTGTTCCAACCATTTCTAGGGTTAATCACTCATGCTCTGAGCATACCTTCCTATGTTCGAATTGTTCTCTCGCTTTGACCATTGGTCTGAGGGTGATAGGTGATGTTCACATCTAAATGGGTTTCTGAAGGAAATCTTGAAATGATTACCTGAAGTCCAAGGTGAATCGGTTTCCTTAACAGGAAAAACTGAAATGGGTACAATAAACCTTTGTGACTAATTCCACAACGTTCGGTCCTTCGAACTTGGCGTTATCTGAAAGAATAGAATATAGGTAACAATTTGATTCCTTGTGTTTTGTTCCAACGGATGATAAGACATATGTCCTTCTTTGTCTAGTGGGTTTGGTCCTCACTACTGAAGTTCGTGATCAATTTGTGATGTTCCTCCTAATTCCTTCATCACATATTCCAAATATTCTCTATTGTCAAGTCACAAATCCTAAATGCATAAGCGATGTTGTAGGGAAAGTGGTTCTGAAAATTTGTCTCGCGATTGTGAGTTTTGGTTGAAATCTTTTTCTGAATAAACGAATTTAGAAAATGGAGCAAATGATTTACTGGGTAATATTTTCTTGATGATTCAAAATCCAGTAGTTATGAAATAGGAACTGTTTTCAAACATGTTGTGATTAAGACTGCTTACCAAAGTTTGATGTCTATGTATATTTCTCATTGTACAATAGTGTTGCTAAAGATTGACCAAAAAGGATCGTACTTGTTCAAAATAGGAATTTCAGAAATCATTTTTCCACAAGGTAGGTGATTTATGTAAACGCATCAACTTTATTTAAAAGTGAAAACACTGAAAAGGATAAAATGGTAGAGTAGGAAATGTTCGCTTAAATGCATAGATGTCTAACACTTAGTTCCTGAGATTGCATAATGTCTATTGATGGTTATCTGGCATAACTACAAGCATAGGTATTTAGACTAACTTAAGTCCTGAAATTGTTTATCGTTGTAATAGACAAGACGAAGGTATCACTTGATGTTGTATCGATGAATGTCTATTCTGTTTTCCCATGTAGATGAGGAGATATGTTCTGGCTTAATCCCTTGCTTGGTATGAAGGTGAGGTTATCTGAAATTTCTAGACATAATGCCTTAAAGGAATCTACATCGATATTCTTGATTCAAACAATTGTACTTTGCGAAAACTTACTGCAGGAAAGTTTATGTATGGATGAGGCCATGTTTAAATGAAATGCTCTACAGTCTCAATTAGATCCTTGGTTTATTTCTATTGTGTTGTCCTGCGGACATCTATATTGAGTTCAATCCTGTAGCTCAGTCTAGCTAGTACCTTTAAATGATAGAATTTGACAACTAAGTCAGAGATGGTGATTCAGATGGTCTCGCAGTATCTTAGGATTGTTGTTGAGTTATGAATTCTCTCACTATATACTTCTAGTCCTAGTTAGTAGTTCTGTAATCCCTTCGTTGCTTTTATTGTATATAGGAATCCTGCATGTAATTGATATGGAAAGTCTCTTCTAGGGAAGTCAATGGGAAAATCCAACTTAATGTCTGAATGAGTGACTGGTGGGGTAAGTATCTAGGGATAGTTCGGCAAAAGGGATGTTTATGAAAGAGTTCCTTTGTTTACAAAGCTTTCGAATGAAGATTGTTATTAACAATCCTTTGAAAAGGTAATTATTTCCTTCATGGCATAATCCTTCCTGAATTTTACATAGGTGATCAGGCTATGTATAATTGGGACTAATGATGCGATGTTGGATTTTGTCAAAATATCATAACTTTTCTCAAAAGTTTTAGATGGTGTTCAACGCATTGTTATTAAAATGGTATCCTGATGTTTTCTTTCAAATAACATGAAAATTGCCTCGCGTAATAATAGTAAATACTTGGTGTAATGACAGAAAATCAATTTATAGGATGGTAATAAAATAGCTTACTTCAGAAATTTTTCTGTAAAACAGTTTCCCCATATGATAGTAAAATAGCTTGAATGGTGTATTGGATACATGGGTGAATCTTGTCGAATGGTAATAGTCTACTAATTCGTCAAAAACGAAATCAACCTAATTCCTGATGAGACAATGCTAAAATGTTGCGAAACGATTGAAGTCTGAGCAAATGGGAATGAAAAAGGAAATGACAATGATGGTACTAGTGAATGGAATACTACCCTCTTTCGCGCTACCTCGCGACATCCAAAAGGTAAAACTAAAGTACACACTGTGGGAAGGCCAATAGTGTAATAAGTAACTGATGGTGGTGATAGTACCTGAGTAGTAAGTGCCCTACTAGTGATGGAAAGAAAACACACTATCTTCCTTGCAATAAGCATCCTAATAAGTCCATTAAGATTAATTCTGAATACACTACCAAAAGGCATTCTATGTACGGGCTGAATGATAGGAAAACCCTGTTCCTATGGCAAATCAATAGTACTAATGGTGGTGTAAGTGCAACTGATGGTATAATGGTAGTGGAAGATGACAAGGCATCTTCAATGTCGGAATCCGATAAAAGGATGTCAGGGTGAGTATCTGAAGACATGTCACTTGTGAACCAGGTCAATAAAATGATATACATATACGGATATGAGTATAAATAACTCGCACAGGGTATGTATGAAACAACATGTATCATGATTTTGCACTTATGATGAAATGATGAGATGCTATGCTGATGTGGTTATAGTCTAGGGTCCAAGATACATCCTAGTTCGCTATAACCTTAGCTCTGATGCCAATCTGTCACACCCCCAATTTACCTGACTTGCAGCGGAATGGAATACCTGGGGGTGTCTGTCATAGCACCACAATTACAGTTACATTGAACGACCTAAAGTGTCGTTTGGAAAATACTGCATTTGATCATTGAAATAATTCAGAGTTTACAAAATGAGGTCCCCAAAATGTGTTGCAAGTTTATGAAAACAAGTCATAATAGATCAAACGTTTACATAAGTGCATGAAATAATGATGAGACGCGTCGACTCCGCGACTCCATGAAGGTCCAAATGCATGTCACATGAGCTACCTTAATAACCTGAAATACATTGCTAAAACGTCAACACGAATGTTGGTGAATTCCATAGGTTTGTAAAATGTAATGATGTACGGCCACCACAAGTAAAAGTGCAAGATAAAAATCTCATGAAAATTGTACAATAGCCTTAAGCTCATGACACCGAAGCTATGACTGATGAAATTCTATGCCCCTCCCGAATGTTCTGCCGAAACATTCAAATGTAAAAGACATGACATGCATCCGCTTACTGTTGGTAATCACTACCACGGATGGAGGCGTCACCCTCGATAGATCTATCCACTCACTCTCGCTTAACGGTAAATTAACGGTTCATGATGTTACAGGGGACTTTTCACATGGCAAGGTAACTTAAGCTATGTACATGTTTGAATACTTGGGCTCGTACTGAAATGATTGATGCAATGTATTCCCCCCGTGGGATTTGAAAACAATCAAAAATGTTGAATTAAAAACGGGGCTATGAAAACTCACCTTAACTGATGAAACTGTGATGAAATGAAATGAACACCAATGAACAATTAGCTGCTGCAACCCAATATGATGGTACCATGAACATGTCATGAGCTGAAAAACAAGGCGCGCACACTAGCCGCAACCTAATATGAATGATGATCGATCTACTTTAGATCATGAAATGATGTTATGAATGTCCATGCACAGGTTTCCTATACCACTCTTCTCTTTGAAAAACACTTGTTGTTATCAAAAGTATATAATCCAAGAATTTGGAAAAATATTGCTATTAGAAATATAATAAGCTAGTTGCAATATATATATATACTTATATATATCGTATGTTTCCATGTTAGTGTTGAAATACTCGGGTTGTAATCCTTGTAATATCGCCTCGAAATGATGAAAATATACTCGTAATAACTAATACTACATTAGTTATAAAACTTGGTACTTAATATTACTTCTAGCTTATAAATGTACTTCGTAGTTTTTGTGTCACTTTTTATTAAAAGCTGTCAAATAGAAATTGTTTTAGCCGATATTCAAACGTGAATATCTTTGTCGTTACTTGTCCGTTTTACTTGTTCTTTATGTCCACGGTTACGTCTTAGTATGTAGTAATATATTTTGGAAAGCTCGGCTCCTCCGGGTTACGTCTAAAGTCTCTTTTTGTCCAATGAAAAACGTCCAACAGCAAACAAATTTCCAGAAAATACTTTTCGTCAACAATCTTGCAAAAATCATAACTTCTTCGTTATAAGCTCTTTTTAATCCGTTCTTTCGCCTACGGATTCGTTTTTGAAAGTATTTTCTAAAAATTTTGCCAAAGTTTCCTTGGTGTTTACTGATTTTCCAGATTTTTACAAAACGGGACAGCATGTCCTAAACATGTTCCAAATCAAGTTTTCAAGGTTTATAACTAATTTCTACCATCACCAAACCTCTTGTAATCACCACATAGCTAATCTAATCCTACCATACACCTTCTTAGGGTGCCATGGACTCCTAACCAAGTTATTATAGCAAGGAAATTCATAAATAAAAAGTTAGGGTTTGTATGTTCCATTTTTGACAAAATAAATGGTGGTATAGCTAGTTGTACATGGTTTTTAGCATGATACTCATGAAATACATGTAAATATAAGATGATCCATGAAAAAATAAAGTTGATAACTTACTTGATAAAATGAGATGATTAGATGATGATTATGCTTGGATTTCTTGTGTTTTTCTTGATTGATTCTTGATTAGACAAGTATAATGAACAAGTTTGATGTTATAACTTTTGAAAAATGATCACTTGATCTATGTTTGGTGGTTTGGTTGTGGGTTTGAAGATAGGGAAGGAGATGAGCAAGTTTTTCTTCTTATCTAAAAATGAGATTATGATTTTAGGTTTTTAGTAAAGTTATGTTTTTAGGAGTTTATTAGTATAAAACTAGGAATTAATGCAAGAGGTTAAAAGGGGTGGTCATGGACCAGTTTTCAAAGGGTGAAGGGGGGGGGGGGGGGGGGGTAGGGTGCTTGTGATTTAATTAGAAAACCTTGCATGAATTATGTGCTATCTTGTGTTTTTAGTTAAAATCGGGTAACGGTTTTAATAGAAATAAATGTTCACGAAGTTAACCGGGATGAAATAAAGTCATAATAATGTTGAAAATATGTTAAAAATATGTTGGGTACATTTACTGAGTGATCGGGTGATTATTGTTTAGTTTTCACGAAAACCGTCGTTATATTCATACGCGTACGTTATAAATAAAAATAAATTTCCAAAATACTGGGTAACTGAATGTTATAACTTTTATGATGTTAAAATGGATATAAAAATATGTCGGGACCATTGTGGGAATATTTAGATATATTCGTCGTGTATAAACCGTGTGTTAACGTTTATTTAGAAATCATAATACGTAAAACGTTAAATATACTGAATATAGTAATTTGAAAATCCTAAGAGTGGTATAACATGTAAATGACCTACTGATGATATGCAGACTATCCCCAGTCCGTATGCAGTGTTCTCAACACTAATGAAATGAATTCGCACCTAACCCAATACGGTTACGCGAATTTGAATACCCGTAAACTAAATTTACGATGAAATGTGTAATGCACGTGAATGATGAAATCTTTTCCCGCAATGAATAGTGTTCCATGAATAGTAAAATTTTTGAATGCTTCTCTGAATGTCAAACTGACACCAAAAATGATGAATAGTAAACTGATGAATAGTGTTTTGATGAATAGTGAGTTGTGACACTCATCACTCACTACTTCCAATATTGATAAGTGGATATTATCAATGACCTCCTTAGGAAATACTTTCTATACCATCTATGAGGAGGATCCCTCGGTACGTTAAGACCATTCAAAACTCAACAGAAACCTCAAGATATCAGAAAACCATTCGAACCACTATCACTTTCCTGATCGCCACAAAAATTCTACCATCCAGAAAGCATTGGCTTGATTGAATCACAAGATTAGTTTCGATGCGAGTGCTCACTAAGCAACACTATAGAGATACATCCAACATCCTAACCAAGACTATATAACCTTCAATTGAACTTGTCCTCACCAATATACATTATTCAAACATGTTAGGCACCCTTGCATTTGTGCAGACATACCTATCTGGCTATTTTATCCTCTTAATACTTTCACTTTTAAATGGATTTTTCTCCAAACTACAGTTATACAAAACATATATCTTGTAAGAAATACTTTTCTGAGGCATTTATTTTGACAAGCAAATTTCTTTTGGTTAATATCTATAAAACTATTGGACGTTAAGGAATTTTAAACATCAATCCTTGACAACCCATACTATTTCCCTCAGGTTGAAAATAGTCCTATCATGCATAACTACTAAATTTTGAAACATCAAGAAAAATGTTACTTAGAAAGCTATTTGCTTAAAGTTGAAAATTCATTTATTCAGGGAAGGTTTATGAACAAAACACACAATCTCAGAACAAACTTTGAAAATCAATCACTATATTACACCACTTATACATTTAGGGTTTTGTGATTTGACGACATAGGGCTTGGGGAAAATCTTAATAATGGAGACTAAGCATCGTAGGTGGAGAGAGACCCAATTCATGACATTCCTGCTGAGGATCACAACCTTATCCTAACCTAATCTTTCTAATAACACCCTTTGACGGACTTAACCTTGTAAGATTTTTCCACAAGATTCATGATACCTATTCCAACTATTCCTAATGGAGGAATTTGATTCACCTCAAACTTCTAGCGATTTCATTAAGATCCCTTTGGAACCACACCACCTATCATCTTCAGATCAATGGTCAGAATTAGAGAATGATTCAAACATAGGGAGATATGCCCAAATCGGGTGTGATGGACTCTGGAGGTATTTGGGTTGACCATTTGCTATAAATTGGATTCACTTACAACAATAGCTATGACAAGATTCCAAGGACAACATCATTGAGACACAATCCACAAATATGGAAAGATAAACCTGAGATACATTGGACCATTCAATATTTCAGACAGAATGAGCCTAGTGACCTACAGACTTGAGCTCCCACTAGAGCTCAGTAGTTTACACGATAAATATCATCATCTTTTCACCAATACAACTCTAAAAACCAACACCAACTGAACTTCAGGACGAAGTTCCTGTTAGAGGGGAAGAACGTCACAACTCGTAATTTCAGGTCCTTTTTCAAACGTCAAAATTTCATTATTCATTTCAGAAGTTACTATTCATCATTTACTATTCACCGATCACTATTCACCATTTTACTATTCATCATTTCGGAGTTATTTTAAGATTCCGAGAAGCGTTCGAAAATTTTACTATTCACGTGACACAATTCATTTCTGAAAGGAAATCACTATTCATGATCATCATGCATCTTCTCGTAAACCTGGTTTACGGGTATTCAAATTCACGTAACTGCGAATTCATGCATCATCAGTAGGGACACGTCATATAGACTGGAGTAGTCTACATATCATCAGTAACGTCATCAACACTTTAGATCATGCACGGATACGCTTTATTTCCAATTACGTATGCTTAATTTGTAATTAACGTTACCTCTCAGTTTTTACTACTAACATATACCCGACACTCCCGACTACGATCCTAATATATTTTCATACTCATTATAATAATATAAAATTTATATTATTAATTTATCCAGTGTTTTGAAATAATTTGCTATATTTTACGATATACGTTAATAATTTCGTCGGATTACGATATTTCAACACGACAATTAGTTTAACACTCGATTCTCAACAGGAATGTAGATTTATAATTTTTACAACGTTGTCACATTTTATTTGGTACCGTTAAACTTTATTTCTAGCAAACTTGGTACCCGGTATCTCCTAAAACTCAAAATATCTAACCTAAATCTTACAAAAGTCTTGCAAATCTTTTCCTCCCATTTAATGTCCCCTAAACTTATGGATCTTGTCTTTGACATTTTTCTTACTAGTTAGTAACTTTATTATATATTTAATTTCATTTCATTTCTTTCATTCATATACAAATCAACTAGAAAATTAAGCTCCATATTCTCTTTTTTTCTTTCCTCTTGTTCGGCCAAACCAAGAACACCAAGAAGAATCCATGGCTTTTTCAAGATCAAGACATAATCAAGCTTTACTTTCATTCCTTGTTAAGGTTTTGTGATAAAAACCTAGGTTTCTTAATCAATTTCTCACCAAATCACCTCAAATCTTCAAGTAAGCTTCAAGTGAACTTTTTCATCATCTCATACTTTCATTTAACTAGTAACATGATGTATTTTCAAGTCATAGTAGTAGATCATGCAAATATATATGTTATATATACCACTTTATACAATAATACTCTTTAATCTTAGATCTATAATTTTTATTAGCAACTTCAAGAGATCCACCAAGATTGGTGATGTTTAGGAACCCATGACACCCTAAGAAGGTGTATGGTAGGATTTAGTATTTGTGGAGTTGATTTGAAGTAGTTTGGCTAAGTTTTGAACAAGTTATAAGCTAGAAAAATCTATTTTTGACACTATTAGAAAGTTGCTGTCAATTTTTGCAAAATATAGAAAACTCAGGGGTCTCCAGGTAACATTGGGCCAAAGAATCAGAAAATACTTTCAAAAACGAAGCTATGGGCGAAAGAACGGATTAAAACGAGTTTATATCTAAGGAGTTATGATTTTTCCAAGTTTAACGACGAAAAACTATTTTCTGAAAATATTACGTGCTCTTGCACGAATTTCAACGGACAAAACGAGGCGTTAGACATGTTCTATAACAGCCGACTTACTGAAAATCTGTTAGTATATATTAATACGAAACCGTGGATATAAAGAACGTAGAAAACGAGCTTATAACGAAAAAGATACAAGCGTTTAAACTTAGACGATTTTAATATTTTTCCTTCAGCACAGCGCTTAGAGAATTTTCCAAGTATTAACCATTTCGCCAAGTGACCATGTTCGACACCACTTTTCTTATTAATAAACTCATTTCTGGAAAATTTATATCAGTGACAAAAAGTTAGTTCACCCAGCCTAGTTTTCAAAACATCCAACCTGTCAAAAGGAGTAATAACGAATAACATATGGCCTTCCAAAATTTTTCGAAAACTGCCCAGAATCTGCCAAAACAGCCCAAACACCTCACTTCACGACTATTTTCCTTTATGATCAAGACCCGTATGGACAAAATTTCAGTGTTACGACTTTTAGCTAATGTGAAAAGCTTCCTAAAAATACTGAGCTTTTTCCCTAATTCTCAATATTCACTAATTCGCATCTAGTTTTGCGATGTCATTTTGGTCATATTCTCAAGTAATGAAATTTTCATTTTTGCGACGAAAACATTATATTTACCAATAAAACACCAAACGAGGATCGTGGAGTACCGTTTCAACCTATTTACATAAAAAGTAGTTATTAACTTAACGAGACATCAAAAATGTATTTTGTAATGATAAACATTATTTTCAAATTTCACGAGTTGTATCGATAACATACGTATTTGCATGTGTAGCATCATTTCATTTCTTACATTAGATCATATCATTCATATTAGGTTGTGGTTAGAGATCGTGCCTCATTTCAGTGTATCCACTTTTGTCATCGTAGCTATCGCACCAGGTGAGTCACAGCCCCTACTCTTTTAATTGTTTTGTAAACTCTTTGGGGGAGATACATGCTCAATTACATGTTTTTAACTTTATGCTCATTCTACATTTAAACTCACTGTTCGTTTTACAATTAAACACCATGCTTGTTTTACATGTAGTGTGACTTGTTTCTTAAACATTATTATTTATTTATATGACCTCATTGTCATCATTGTTTATCTGGCGACATTGTCAGCATTGTTTATATTACCTCATTGTCATCATTGTTTATCTGGCGACATTTTCAGCATTGTTCATATGACCTCATTGTCATCATTGTTTATCTGGCGACATTGTCAGCATTGTTTATATAACTTCATTTTCAAAATTGTTTATATGGCTTCATTGTCAGACTTATTTATATGGCCTCATTGTCAAAATTGTTTATATAGCGATATTGCTACACTTATTTTTGAATCTAGATACAAATATTACTTTTGTTTACATGAACCAAATCATATTTTGGCAGTGGGTTGTAAACACACAGGTTGTAAGTCTTGTATGGGCGGGACTTGCAACTGAGTGGATTTACGATGCCTTTGCTGGGAAATCTTCATTTAAATGCAATGTATTTCATTTGACACTAAACTCTATGAACTCACCAACCTAGTGTTGACACTTTAGCATGTATTTTCAGGAATTTAGCAATGGCACGCTACAGGAGGTTTTGGCAGGGCATGGCATGGTCATAGAAGACTCTGATATTCATTTGGGGACCGTTTTAAACTATTTTAAGGGCCTAATTCCGCACTATATTTTTAACAATGTAAATTCAACATTTGGGTTAAACGATTTTATTCTAAATAATTGAAGTGAAAACCATTTTTGTACTTGTGTTGCGATACCAATTGAGTTACAACCCAACTACATGTAAGCTTCCGCTAGACCCGATTTAGGGGGTGTGACAGATTTGTATAAGATCTTTGGCTATAGCGAACCGAGTGTTTTAAAACCTAGACTATAGCTACTTTCACGAAAACTTAACCCTATGACCGCCACGTGCCTCATTGATAGTTTGTTGCTGACTTATTTGATGATATTTGTATCTCATTATTAGATATATCATATTCACTTATTCTAGTTGATTACCATAATTATCTTCCCTATTAGCATGCTTACATAACTTATGTTGTCACAACTCGTAATTTCCGGTCATTTTCTAAACCTCGATAATTTACTATTCACAAGTTACTATTCATCGATCACTATTCATCGTTTTACTATTCATCATTTTCGAGGTCAATTTGATATTCTGAGAAGCGTTCGGAAATTTTACTATTCACTTGACACTATTCATTTCCGAGAGGAAACCACTATTCACGTGCATTATTCATGTCATCGTAAATTTAGTTTACGAGTATTCAAATTCGCGTAACCGTATTGGTTCAGGAGCGAATTCATGCATTATCATTGGGACATTTCATACAGACTAGAAATAGTCTGCATATCATCTTTATGGCACTTGCATACTATTCCACTCGTAGGGTATTCAAATTATATTTTTTAATATAATTAACGATTTACGTATGTTTATTTTAAATAAACACTAATACGCGAACTATAAATGAGACTAACACGTCCGACACTTCCGACTATTATCCCAATATATTTTTATATTCATTTTAATAATATAAAAATTATAATATTAATTTACCCGGTATTTTGGAAACTTATTTATTACGTATCGTACGTCTAAATTAATAACGACGGTTTTCACCAAAATTAAACAACAATCACCCAAACTCTCCGTACTTGTGCCCGACATATTTTTACAATTTTTACGACTTTATTACGTCCCGAATAACTTCAATAAAAATTTATTTCTAACAAACCCGGTACCCGATTAAACTTAAAACTAACATTACATCATAATACCACTAACTTTCCTAAATAAATACCCAACACAACCCCCCTTTTTCTCTCCTTTGTGAACCCCCCCCCCCCCCCCCCCCTCCTAAGCCATCTAATGAGCTAATCTCACCAACCTTATTAATGACTCACCAAACAATTGTCTCCATGTATAAATTAAACTTTTCATCCATTTTTAATCACAACTCATTTTTACAAGTTCAAGCAAACTATTTTCTCTCTTTTCTCTTAAGTTAGGATCGACCTAGGTGATCCAAGAAGCAAGAACCACAAATTTTACAAGATCTTGGTATAAACTTATTCATATAGTCATCCTTGTTGGAGTTTTGAAATAAAAACTCAAGGATTAGTAGGTTTTTCATCATCTAAACTCCCTAAACCTTCAAGTAAGTTAACAAACTCATTTTTATGATTTCTACAAGTTATTACCATGTTTATATAATTTTCTTACAAGATCTCATACATGCATTAGCTTATACCACTCTATTTTTGTATATATTTAACTTTGAGCCCTAGAAATGAACACATGAGTAACCCTTGTTAGACCTAGTGGATTGATGATGTTTAAGGACCCATGACACCCTAAGAAGGTGTATGGTAGGTTTAGACTAGCTTTGTGGTGTTTGAAAGTGGTTTGATGGAGGATGGAACTAGTTTGGAGACTTGAAAATGGTTTTTGAAACATTTGAAATACCTACTGTCCCTATTTTAATTTCGTGGGAAAATCAGTAGATAGTGGCCAAGTTTTGACCAAAGATTTAGAAAATACATTCAAAAACGAAACTTTAGGCGAAAGAATGGACTAAAACAAGCTTATAACGAAGGAGATATGATTTTTGCAAATTTAACGACGAAAACTACTTTTACAAAAAACTGCTTGCTGTTTGGCAGATTTCAATGGGTAAAAAGAGGCATTAAACGTAACCTAAAGGAGCCGAGTTGTCAAAAATATACTAGTATATACAAAGACGAATCCGTGGACATAAAGAACGAGGAAAACAAGCTTAAAACGACCGAGTTATACCCATTTTAACATCGTCAAAAATATATGTATATATATAGTCACAAATAAAAATAATAACGTACGTACTAAATGGTATATTTTCTAGAAACGTTACTAATGACTATATTCTTAACAAATGAATACGTACGACCCAAGAGTATATTTATACGACTTAACGACGTTATTTTAAGGTTTCCGATACGAGGATTATAACGCTAACATTTTCGTACGAGTTAATATGACAAGTTATATACTTCTCTAAATGGACCTATTTTTCCTAAGTATGGAAACTATTTTACCATGACGATAACTAGTATTTCCAAATTACGAGTGGTATGAGTATCATGTGCATGTGCATTCATTTCATTTCGGCTTGATCTAAGTTAGATCATGATTATTCATTTAGGTTGCGGCTAGTGTTCGCGCCTCATTGTCTCGATTTCTTTACCATCGTTGTACCATCTTTGTACTATCACTCCAGGTGAGTTTCATAGCCCCGTTTTAATTCTATATTTTGATTTCAAATCCCACGGGGGAGAATACATTGCATTACTTATTTTTGTGTACATGCCAAAGTATAAAATTCATACATTGCTTAAGTTTCCTTATTACCACGTCTTGAAAAGTCCCCTTTTATTATCATGGACCGTTAATTTTTGGTACTAAGCGGGAGTGAGTGGATAGATCTATCGAGGGTGACGCCTCCATTCGTGTTTGGGTTGCTCCAAATGGGACGAATGCATTTCATGTCTTTATTATTAGAGTGTCTGGTAAACACTCATTGGGGCCAAGTATCGTCTAGCTTCGGGGTCATGAGCTTAAGAGCCAATGTATATATTTTCCGGACATCCTATTTCTTGGCTTTACTTATGGCATATGTACACTAGAATTTACTTATAAACCTATGATTATTCACCAACATTCGTGTTGACCGTTTTTCGCAATGTATTTCTCAGGTTATTAAGGTAGCTCATGTTGCATACATTTGGACCTTCATGGAGTCGCGGAGTCGACGCGTCTCACCATATTTTCTGCACTTATGAAACGTTTGATCTTGTTGAACTTATTTTAACAATATTGGCAACTCTTTTGGGACCTAAGCTTTGTAAACTCTGAATGTTTTGATGATCAAACGCTGTATTTTCTAAACGACACTTTAGGTCGTTCAATATAACTGTAACTATGGTGCTATGACAGTCACCCCCAGGTATTCCATTCCGCTGCCATTCAGGTAAATTGGGGGTGTGACAGATGTGTCTCACTCTTACGCCTTCCCCTTGCTTAGTTTCATCATTCGACCTAGAGTTTGGTCATTTGCCTTAGTCTTTCAGAATGTCTTTGTATTTGTGAAGGACATAGTATTAGTATAACTGAACTGAGTATTTCAAAATTCATGGAAACTCGGTGGAATATAGACTGGTCATTTATATTCGACCCGGGATAGTGGGATATAGGCTGACCACCTATGTCTGACTCAGAGATGAATTTTGCAACACTTAGAATGGTTATAATAAAATTTTGTATGGATTGAATTCTCTACCCAATTTTCAAATGTTTCATTTTACATCACAGTATTCCCTTTCATCACAATCTCATTGTGTCGCAGCTGTCACAATCATTTCCCTTCTCACATCATTATCATTTCTCTTCCCCATGAAATATATATAAGGAATTAGGTGACACTCTATAGATTCCTATGTCACTCATCACTCACTACTCCCAATATTGATAAGTGGATATTATCAATGACCTCCTTAGGAAAGACTTTCTATACCATCTATGAGGAGGATCCCTCGGTACGTTAAGACCATTCAAAACTCAACAAAAACCTCAGGATATCAGAAAACCATTTGAACCACTATCACTTGCATGATCGACAAAAAAATTCTACCATCCAGAAAGTATTGGCTTGATTGAATTATAAGATTAGTTTCGATGTGAATGCTTACTAAGCAACACTCTAGAGATACATCCAACCTCCTAACCAAGACTATAGAACCTTCAATTGAACTTGTCCTCACCAATATACATTATTGAAACATGTTAGGCACCCTTGCATTTGTGCAGATATACCTATCTGGCTATTTTATACTCTTAATACTTTCACTTTTAAATGGATTTTTCTCCTAACTACAGTTATACAAAACATATATCTTGTAAGAAATACTTTTCTGAGGCATTTATTTTGACAAGCAAATTCCTTTTGGTTAATCTCTACAAAACTATTGGACGTTAAGGAATTTTAAACATCAATCCTTGACAACCCATACTATTTCCCTCAGGTTGAAAATAGTCCTATCGTGCATAACTACTAAATTTTGAAACATCAAGAAAAATGCTACTTAGAAATCCATTTGCTTAAAGTTGAAAATTCATTTATTGAGGGAAGGTTTATGAACAAAACACACAATCTCAAAACAAACTTTGAAAATCAATCACTATATTACATCACTTATACATTTAGGGTTTTGTGATTTGACGACATAGGGCTTGGGGAAAATCTTAGTAATGGAGACTAAGCATCGTAGGTGGAGAGAGACCCAATTCATGACATTCCTGCTGAGGATCACAACCTTATACTAACCTAATCTTTCTAATAACACCCTTTGACGGACTTAACCTTGTAAGATTTTTCCACAAGATTCATGATACCTATTCCAACTATTCCTAATGGAGGAATTTGATTCACCTCAAACTCCTAGCGATTTCATTAAGATCCCTTTGGAACCACACCACCTATCATCTTCAGATCAATGGTCAGAATTAGAGAATGATTAAAACATAGGGAGATATGCCCAAATCGGGTGTGATGGATTTTGGAGATAGTTGGGCTGACCATTTGCTATAAATTGGATTCACTTACAACAATAGCTATCACAAGATTCCAATGACAACATCATTGAAACACAATTCACAAACATGGAAAGATAAACCCAAGATACATTGGACCATTTAATATTTCAGACAGAATGAGCCTCGTGACCTACAGACTTGAGCTCCCATTAGAGCTCAGTAGTTTAGATGATAAATATTGTCATCTTTTCACCAATACCACTCTAGAAACCAACACCAACTGAACTTCGGGACGAAGTTCCTGTTAGAGGAGAAGACTGTCACAACTCGTAATTTCAGGTCCTTTTTCAAACGTCGAAATTTCATTATTCATTTCGGGAAGTTACTGTTCATTAGTTACTATTCATCATTTACTATTCACTGATCACTATTCATCATTTTACTATTCATCATTTTCGGAGTTAGTTTAAGATTCCGAGAAGCGTTCGAAAATTTTACTATTTATGTGACACTATTCATTTTCATTCATGATCGTCATGCATCTTCTCGTAAACCTGGTTTACGGGTATTCAAATTCGCGTAACTGCGAATTCATGCATCATCAGTAGGGACACGTCATATAGACTGGAGTAGTCTACATATCATCAGTAACGTCATCAACACCTTAGATCATGCACGGATACGCTTTATTTCCATTTACGTATGCTTAATTTGTAATTAACGTTACCACTCAGTTTTTACTACTAACATATACCCGACACTCCAGACTACGATCCTAATATATTTTCATACTCATTATAATAATATAAAATTTATACTATTAATTTATCCAGTGTTTTGAAACAATTTGCTATATTATACGATATACGTTAATAATTTCGTCGGATTACGATATTTCAACACGACAATTAGTTTAACACTCGATTCTCAACAGGAATGTAAATTTATAATATTTGCAACGTTGTCACATTTTATTTGGTACCGTTAAACTTTATTTCTACAAAACTTGGTACCCGGTATCTCCTAAAATTCAAAATATGTAACCTAAATCTTACAAAAGTCTTGCAAGTCTTTTCCTCCCATTTAATGTCCCCTAAAATTATGGATCTTGTCTTTGACATTTTTCTTACAAGTTAGTAACTTTATTATATATTTAATTTCATTTCATTTCTTTCATTCATATACAAATCAACTAGCAAAATAAGCTCCATATTCTCTCTTTTTCTTTCCTCTTGTTCGGCCAAACCAAGAACACCAAGAAGAATCCATGGCTTTTTCAAGATCAAGAGATAATCAAGCTTTACTTTCATTCCTTGTTAAGGTTTTGTGATAAAAACCTAGGTTTCTTAATCAATTTCTCACCAAATCACCTCAAATCTTCAAGTAAGCTTCAAGTGAACTTTTTCATCATCTCATACTTTCATTTAACTAGTAACAAGATGTATTTTCAAGTCATAGTAGTAGATCATGCAAATATATATGTTATATATACCACTTTATACCATAATACTCTTTAATCTTAGATCTATAATTTTTATTAGCAACTTCAAGAGATCCATCAAGATTGGTGATGTTTAGGAACTCATGACATCCTAAGAAGGTGTATGGTAGGATTGAGTATTTGTGGAGTTGATTTGAAGTAGTTTGGCTAAGTTTTGAACAAGTTATAAACTAAAAAAAATCTATTTTTGACACTATTAGAAAGTTGCTGTCTATTTTTGCAAAATATAGAAAACTCAGGGGTTTCCGGGTAACATTGGGCCAAAGAATCAGAAAATACTTTCAAAAACTAAGCTATGGGCGAAAGAATGGATTAAAACGAGTTTATAACTAAGGAGTTATGATTTTTCCAAGTTTAACGACGAAAAACTATTTTATGAAAATATTACTTGCTATTGCACGTGTAACACCCCCAAAATACCGCAGCGGAAGACTGTGTCACTGGGGTGCTACTTCATAATACAAAGTACAAGTTATAGAAAACGAACTCTAAATGAGACGTTTTGAAAAGTTACCATTCGATTAATGAATTCAAAGTTACAAACATGAGATTCCAAAGTATGATACATAAATGTATACAAAATGTTGAATGGTAAATGATAAAAGCGTAAGTCTTCAGAATATGCAGCTTGACTCTGAGTTCCACGCACTAGCTATCGTCTTACTAACCTGAGATAAACATGCTAAAGTGTCAACACAATGGTTGGTGAGTTCATAGAGTTTGTCTTAAAACAGTTGAAAAAGTCTTAAAAGAATGTTCACACAGCAAAGGCATTGAGAATCCACTCAGTTACAAGTCCCGCCATAAGAGACTTGTAACCTGTGTGTTCACAACCCACTGCTAACATATAGTATAATAAAGACATGTATAAGTTCATCAAGACAATTAAGCAATTAGTAGTGAGTCTCTACTTCATCTCCGAAGACCTCACTTTTATGATGTATCCAACATTCGCAAATGTTAGGATGTATCAAAGCCAACTGGGAGCCATTTCCCAAAGAAAACTGGGAGCCACTTCCCAAAGATATAAGTTTACTGGGAGCCACTTCCCAAAGATAAAAGACAGTCATGTATGTATGAAATCAAATATAATGCCATCAAGTATAAGACAATCAAGTATAAAACAATCAAGTATAAATGTTTTGAGTATTTGTACAAGTAAGCAAGTAGTTGAGCATGTATCCCCCCCAAGAGTTAAAACAAGTACGAAAAGAGTAGGGGCTATGACTCACCTTAAGTCTATGTAATGAGAAATGAAAGTGGTAGTCGAATCGTGAAAGTCTCTAAGAGCAGCCTATAATAGAACGTTGCGACTTAGGTTTGGAGTAACATCTAAGAATACGACGAATTGCCAATATATGTCTTGCATAATGTTCATGATGTAGTACTTAGTATATAGTGTAAGTCTTTGAATATAAATGGTCTATGACACATGTATAGGTTGTATATCTCTTACTACCGTTCGGGCCGACATAATTCAGAAGTCATGAAGTAAACGTTCGAGGAGCCAGGACACTTTAACTCGTAAATCCACAACTCGTCTGGACGGCTTACTTAATGAACTCCTCACATGAGGCTCCCTACTATTGTAATATTTGATAACATATATATATATAAGCTTTTTGATCTTTAATAGTTATATGGTCTTTAGCCGTGGCTTTGCCGTGACCTTGGTCATTGTTACCATGGTCTTGAGACTCAACCTTGGCTTTAGCCATGGTTGTGGTCTTGGCTTTAGGTCATTAGACCTCTTGGTCTCATCTAATTATAATGATTATATAGTAACTTTGGTCTAAAAATGGGCTGTTAAGAATTTGAAGAAATTTATCACTCAGAAAGCGTTTTCAGGGCTCGAGCTTCCTTATTCCTGAACGAAAACGTCGTTCCGGACAACTTTCGTGTTTTAACTTTTTGATGAATCGGAACAGAAGTGGGACTTTCAAAATCATAATTTGATCAGAATGCTATTTAGGCAGTTTTGCCGTTTTGGTTTCGCTAACTTCAAATGGTCATAACTTTTGACTCGTGTACTCGTTTTGGGTGATTCAAATTGCTATGTTTTCCTTGTTAAGTCCTCTTTAACAGTAAGTAAGTGTCAAATATCAAAGTTATACTATTGTGGTCGTGGTTTTCCATAAAAATCACTAGTTTGCTTGTTTACTTGTCATAAGTTAACATATGTATATCAATACTTGTTTTATCCATTTTTAAACATCATGAACACAATAACAAGAACATATATAGCATGAAAGAAACATAATAAGCATGAAATGATATTGAGCAAGAAAGTGTATAAGGGTTTGCTTACAACTTTTGGCTTTCTAAAGAAAGGAAGTCAAGTATGAACTAGGACACTAAACCTATGCTTGTAAACCCTTTACCATAACTCTTGTAACCCTTGCTAGCCTTGATCTAACCCTTGTGAAAACCATTTAACTTCAGCCCTAGTAACCTTGTGTAGCTCTTAATTCAACCATGGAATCACCAAACAAACTTAAGAACTAGGTAGAGAATACTAAGACATTGAACTTTGTAGTGTAACTTGTATATTGAAGATCAAAGGATCATGGTGCTAGGTACATATGTTGTGGCGTTTTTGGTGATGAAGAAAGGAAGCAAATGAGCTTGTATTTATACTATGAATGAGGAGGTTAGGAAGCTTGCTAGGAAAGTGCTATAACTTGGTGACAAAGTTGTAATTAAGTAAGATATAATGGCTAAAGTCAAGATTTAACCACACATGGTGACTCCCCCCCCTCCTAAGTCGTTTTTCCAAGGATAAGGGTGACTAGATGAGTAGTCATGGTCTTTGGATGATAATATCCTAAGTATGTAGCTAGTTTTGACTCCGTAAATCGCTAACCGTAAGTTTTTAAGTCACGAAACGTAAAACCGGGTATCCTAAAAATATGAAACTTATAAATATGGTTAAACATGTCAATATGGTCCGTAATAAAATATAAAATGAGTGGTAGGTTCTATCGGGTGCGAAAACCCTGCTAAAAACTGGAAACACGGGTCTAAAACGCGCAATTCGCGTAAAACGCTGAACTGAAAAACGTAAAATTCCGAAACTTTTGGAATTGTCCTAAAATGATAGAAAATCATTTTTCTATTGTTTATAATGTTTTATGGATATATCGGGATGCTGGAAGGACGTTTAAACCTAAAAGTAAATCTCGGACACGGCTTTGTGATTTTTGCAGAAATGATCCGACGAGCGTCAAACTCTCGGATTATCGTTAAAATAGTTTAACTTACGAGAATATGAAATAAAAATTTCTGAGATGAATAGTGAAAAGTGAATAGTAAATTTTTCGGGAATAAAAGTTAACCTGAAATTGCGAATTGTTACAGTCTCTACCCCTTAAGGAGAACTTCGCCCCGAAGTTCTGTTGATGTTAACTACTTACGGTGTGTCTAAGAGAATTCGGGATCTCTAATATAGTTGTGTTCACTCTGATTCGTCTAAGGTTCTGGTTAAGGAGTTGTATCGGCTACAATTAAGCCCACTTATTTATAACACATTACTTACATAAAGAAGCGTCCAAATTTATGTAAGTAAGGTCTCATAAACTTATGGTTCGGTGATTTACAATTTCTTTATTTAACTGAAGAGGCATCCCAATCCATTTAAATAAGGAGATTCTAAATCATCCTACTTAAGAATTTCCGACACAAAATCCGCCTTCTGAGGCCGATAGTAAGATAATCAAGTCATCAAATCCCTAAAGCTAAGCAATAATATTATTTAACTCAAATCTTGTGTCTCATCAAACAAGAACTGTCACAAGATCAAGTTAACTAATTAGTTATTACTGAGCTCCATGTTTTTAATGACTCGGCAAATCTCTGGGGCTCCTTATAATACTAAAGTCACATCATCTAACAGCGTGGAACTAAGCAAACCTCTAACCAAAAAGCATATGTGTATGTATTGTGTGTAAGGCAAATAAAGAGGAAGGTCCCAACGTATATAGCGGTTATAGTCTAGGCACTAAATGCAACCTAGTTCTCTATAACCAAGGCTCTGGTACCAATCTGTAACACCCCCAAAATACCGCAGCGGAAGACTGTGTCACTGGGGTGCTACTTCATAATACAAAGTACAAGTTATAGAAAACGAACTCTAAATGAGACGTTTTGAAAAGTTACCATTCGATTAATGAATTCAAAGTTACAAACATGAGATTCCAAAGTATGATACATAAATGTATACAAAATGTTGAATGGTAAATGATAAAAGCGTAAGTCTTCAGAATATGCAGCTTGACTCTGAGTTCCACGCACTAGCTATCGTCTTACTAACCTGAGATAAACATGCTAAAGTGTCAACACAATGGTTGGTGAGTTCATAGAGTTTGTCTTAAAACAGTTGAAAAAGTCTTAAAAGAATGTTCACACAGCAAAGGCATTGAGAATCCACTCAGTTACAAGTCCCGCCATAAGAGACTTGTAACCTGTGTGTTCACAACCCACTGCTAACATATAGTATAATAAAGACATGTATAAGTTCATCAAGACAATTAAGCAATTAGTAGTGAGTCTCTACTTCATCTCCGAAGACCTCACTTTTATGATGTATCCAACATTCGCAAATGTTAGGATGTATCAAAGCCAACTGGGAGCCATTTCCCAAAGAAAACTGGGAGCCACTTCCCAAAGATATAAGTTTACTGGGAGCCACTTCCCAAAGATAAAAGACAGTCATGTATGTATGAAATCAAATATAATGCCATCAAGTATAAGACAATCAAGTATAAAACAATCAAGTATAAATATTTTGGGTATTTGTACAAGTAAGCAAGTAGTTGAGCATGTATCCCCCCCAAGAGTTAAAACAAGTACGAAAAGAGTAGGGGCTATGACTCACCTTAAGTCTATGTAATGAGAAATGAAAGTGGTAGTCGAATCGTGAAAGTCTCTAAGAGCAGCCTATAATAGAACGTTGCGACTTAGGTTTGGAGTAACTTTTGGCTTTCTAAAGAAAGGAAGTCAAGTATGAACTAGGACACTAAACCTATGCTTGTAAACCCTTTACCATAACTCTTGTAACCCTTGCTAGCCTTGATCTAACCCTTGTGAAAACCATTTAACTTCAGCCCTAGTAACCTTGAGTAGCTCTTAATTCAACCATGGAATCACCAAACAAACTTAAGAACTAGGTAGAGAATACTAAGACATTGAACTTTGTAGTGTAACTTGTATATTGAAGATCAAAGGATCATGGTGCTAGGTACATATGTTGTGGCGTTTTTGGTGATGAAGAAAGGAAGCAAATGAGCTTGTATTTATACTATGAATGAGGAGGTTAGGAAGCTTGCTAGGAAAGTGCTATAACTTGGTGACAAAGTTGTAATTAAGTAAGATATAATGGCTAAAGTCAAGATTTAACCACACATGGTGACTCCCCCCCCCCTCCTAAGTCGTTTTTCCAAGGATAAGGGTGACTAGATGAGTAGTCATGGTCTTTGGATGATAATATCCTAAGTATGTAACTAGTTTTGACTCCGTAAATCGCTAACCGTAAGTTTTTAAGTCACGAAACGTAAAACCGGGTATCCTAAAAATATGAAACTTATAAATATGGTTAAACATGTCAATATAGTCCATAATAAAATATAAAATGAGTGGTAGGTTCTATCGGGTGCGAAAACCCTGCTAAAAACTGGAAACACGGGTCTAAAACGCGCAATTCGCGTAAAACGCTGAACTGAAAAACGTAAAATTCCGAAACTTTTGGAATTGTCCTAAAATGATAGAAAATAATTTTTCTATTGTTTATAATGTTTTATGGATATATCGGGATGCTGGAAGGACGTTTAAACCTAAAAGTAAATCTCGGACACGGCTTTGTGATTTTTGCAGAAATGATCCGACGAGCGTCAAACTCTCGGACTATCGTTAAAATAGTTTAACTTACGAGAATATGAAATAAAAATTTCTTAGATGAATAGTGAAAAGTGAATAGTAAAAAGTGAATAGTAAATTTTTCGGGAATAAAAGTTAACCTGAAATTGCGAATTGTTACAGCACGAATTTCAACGGACAAAACGAGGCGTTAGACGTATTCTATAACAGTCGACTTACTGAAAATATGTTAGTATATATTAATACGAAACCGTGGATATAAAGAACGTAGAAAACGAGTTTATAACGAAAAAGATACAAGCGTTTGAACTTAGACGATTTTAATATTTTTCCTTCAGCACAACGCTTAGAAAAAATTTTCCAAGTGACCATGTTCGATACCACTTTTCTTATTGATAAACCCATTTCTGGAAAATTTATATCAGTGACAAAAAGTTAGTTCACCCAGCCTAGTTTTCAAAACATCCAACCGCTTGTAAAAAATATTAATAACGAATAACAAATGGCCTTCCAAAATTTCCCGAAAACTGCCCAGAATCTGTCAAAATAGCCCAAACACCTCACTTTACGACTATTTTTCTTTATGATCAAGACCTGTATGGACAAAATTTCAGTGTTACGACTTTTAGCTAATGTGAAAAGCTTCCTAAAAATACTGAGCTTCTTTCCTAACTCTCAATATTCACTAATTCGCGACTAGTTTTGCGATGTCATTTTGGCCATATTTTCAAGTAATGAAATTGTCATTTTTGCGACGAAAACACTATATTTACCAATAAAACACCAAACGAGGATCGTGGAGTACCGTTTCAACCTATTTACATAAAAAATGGGTATTAACTTAACGAGACGTCAAAAATGTATTTTGTGATGATAAACATTATTTTCAAATTTCACGAGTAGTATCGATAACATACGTATTTGCATGTGTAGCATCATTTCATTTCTTACATTAGATCATATCATTCATATTAGGTTGCGGTTAGAGATCGTGCCTCATTTCAGTGTATCCACTTTTGTCATCGTAGCTATCGCACCAGGTGAGTCATAGCCCCTACTCTTTTAAATGTTTTGTAAACTCTTTGGGGGAGATACATGCTCAATTACATGTTTTCAACTTTATGCTCGTTTTACATTTAAACTCACTGTTCGTTTTACAATTAAACACCATGCTTGTTTTACTTGTAATGTGACTTGTTTCTTAAACATTATTATTTATTTATATGACCTCATTGTCATTATTGTTTATCTGGCGACATTGTCAGCATTGTTTATATGACCATTGTCATCATTGTTTATTTGGCGACATTGTCAGCATTGTTCATATGACCTCATTGTCATCATTGTTTATCTGGCGACAATGTCAGCATTGTTTATATAACTTTATTGTCAAAATTGTTTATATGGCTTCATTGTCAGACTTATTTATATGGCCTCATTGTCAAAATTGTTTATATAGCGATATTGCTACACTTATTTTTAAATCTAGATACAAATATTACTTTTTTTTACATAAACCAAATCATATTTTGGCAGTGGGTTGTAAACACACAGGTTGTAAGTCTTGTATGGGCGGGACTTGCAACTGAGTGGATTTATGATGCCTTTGCTGGGAAATCTTCATTTAAGTGCAATGTATTTCATTTTACACTAAACTCTATGAACCTATATCCTCTAGTGGTGCTTGGTCCAAGGGTTCTACCTCAATTGGGGTTCCTATAGTCTCTTCTACTTCTTCCGGGTAAGTCACGGGCGGTGTATGTGCCTCAAATGATGGTAGGACTTGTAGGGTAGTTTGTGGGCTTGGATTGTCCACCTCATCCTCCATTGTGTCTAGATTACCTACATGTTTGTTTTGTACTATGATATTAGGTGTCATCCAACTAGGTATCTCAACATGAGTATATTCATCCCCCAACAAACTTGTTTCATGATCCTTCATATGGGTTTCGTGGTCGGTAGTATGATGGATTCGCATTCTCCATAGTGGTGAACAGAAGAGTCAATGGAAAGGTTTCTACGAACAAATACACAAAGAAAAGATAGACTATGGGAAAGCTAATAAAAAGAAAATAAAAATCTCACTAAAAAGGAATCTAATGAGTAGACCTAATCAAAATAAATTTCAATCTAAACAATAACTATTCCCCGGCAGCGGCGCCAAAAACTTGATGCGTGGGAATTGCACCAGGCTTTACCTCTCGAGGGATCTCGAGAAGCTTACAACCCCCACCAGGCAGTGTACCTGATCGTTGTAGTATAGTATAGTGACAAGTACCGAGGGATTGATCGTTCAACTCAGGAATAGTGTCGTTAGGATTGAAATTAATCTAACTAAGTCTAAAGGTGAAGGATGATTCTTTTTGTATTTTTATATTTTATGAAAAGCAAGTAAAAATCTCGGGTATTGGAAGGAGGGGCGGAATTAGTTGCTAGTCAACTAACCCAAAAGTTACTAATTAAACTAATTAACAAGAAAAGTAAACTAGGGTTCTACAAGATAAGTGAAGCATGTCTACCTATGATATGTTACTCCTTGCTAGCTATCCAATTCTACCTATTGAATTATCACACCTTGCTTTAATTGACGGGTTGTATTCCTTAATACCATTCATGGGGTGGCGTACTTACTTCCCCAATCCTATAAGCTCCTACTTCACTCCTATGTCGAGCCGGCTAAGAAGCTCCTAACATGGGATCACTAGAATTCGCTCATGCATTAAATACAACCATAAAAACCTAGTACACATCGGTTCATGTTTCTTAAGACGTTCAAGCAAGTTACACAATGGAGATCTGCTAGTTTTCTTAAGCCTAACATCGAATACAATCAACCAAAAAACAGTTGCCTTAGGGCAGTTGGCCACCAACTACCGCAAAAGCGCGCAGTTGACCAAGTCAAAGCTTAAAGGCGGGGGTTCGAATCTGGACTTCAACTTGGTCAGCCAGTGTTGCCTAGGTAATTTACCGGGATATGCCTTCCTTGTTGGGGGGGGGGGGCTCGGTACCAAAAAGGTACACGGACTTGAGATGGTTCCGCCAAATACCATTTTATTTTACAATCAACCAAACAAGAGACAATAGGAATCAAGAATTATAAGTTAAACCAATTAGATCTATCGAAGTGTCACGCCCTAATTGATGAAAATAGACACAAACATCAACAAGGAATCAATAAGATCTAATCAATTATATACAAGTTTCACATAAACACAAGTAGACACAAGGTAAATTAACAAAACATAATCAAAGAACGACAATCAACAATAATAATGAAAGACATAGTTGAGATAGAATCATCAAACCAATACATGATGTTTATGGAGTGATTGAAACCCTCTAAGTTGCTGGAAAAACACCTACCTAAACCCATGAATCGACCTTAGGGTTTAGGGCTTACAAAAAGTGAAGTTATGATGTTATATTTTTAGCCTATTTTCTGCCCGGCCCAATCTTGACGGCGTCAGCCAAACCATGATGGTGTCAAGAACAATTTTTCTTCACCAAATTGTATATCTCTTCGTCCTCTTCACGTGGGCTTTTGAATCACCTAAATCCGAGTTCGTATGCAAAAGTTATGACGAAAACAATATCAGCTACTTCGCGCGCAAGTTTTGACAAGTTAACACGTGACGGCCTTGGGTGACGCCGTCACGTTTCTTCTGGACCGTCACCACTTTTACTCTTGACGCCGTCAACAAAATGCTCTTGACGCCGTCAGGTACTGTTCCCAACAAGGAAAATTAAGACTTTGCCGTTTTCTTCACTTTTATGCTCCAAAAATGTCCAAAATGCTTCCTTTTCCAGAATTCACTCCAAAAGTACCTAAAATCACAAAAGGAACGATTTAGGGCAATATTAGATCAAATAAATTAAAATTCCGGCTTAAATGACCCCCTAAAAACGGTTCATTTTTCGCCTTATCAGTCACGTAGTAACCCATGACCTTGAGTCTAGCTACAAGACTCGTAAATAAAGAAAAGCGCTTCTTGGGAGGCAACCCATGTTTTGTGTGATTTTTATTTTGTTTGATTGTTATTTGTTTCCGTATGCATGCTTTATTTTTATTGTTGATAGATCATGTTTCAAAACTAAAATGGTGAAAATACTTTATTTTGTCGTTTGGCTTAGTCTTAACTTCATCCAAAGGTATTTCGCAAAAGATAAGTGTAAGGGGAAACCCCAAATATGTTTTTAAGAAACAAAATTGATCATGATTCTCCACAATATTAAATGAACATATATGTTAGGTCACCATTTATGCAAACACAAGTATGATTTAGAAAGAAATAAGATGAGAATGAGAGATGGTTGATTATGAGACAATATGAAAAGTGAAAGAGCAAGAGTTTCCTTAAGATAATCAAATAACCAACAAATGAAAAGGTTACATTAGCCTAGTATTTATAGGAGGAGGAGTAGGGCAACACTCCCTTCCTCCTTCCTTTCATTCTAACGTGGGCTTTAAGGCCCATGGACTTTACAAACTAAGCCTTGTAACTTAAACAATGTAGAATAAATAACTAAGCAACCTATTACAAAATGTAATGACCGAGACTTGACTAAAAATACAAAAGTATGATCCCAACAATCTCCCCCTAAGGGTCGGTCATCACGGTTGCTTGACGTCTTCATCTTTGTCGTTGACTTGTGACATGTAAAACTCTAGACGTCTTCAAAATGGTTGATTGATAATGAATATACTTTGCTCTGTGTCTTTGTTCTTTGGCGATGATGTAGTGATTGTGTTATGAAGTTGTCTGCCATTTGTCACTCCTGCGTCTGTGGTGGTTGTCCGCCATTCCAACATACTCAAACATCTTTGGACTTAGACTTTCACGTTCAAGAAGTTCCTTTGCATACACTAAGATCTTTAGTCTTTATACTTTGTAGATTCTTTTTATTGATGTAGAATCTTTCTTTGAACTTTGTGTTGTTAAGATCTTTGGGGGAGCTATCATTTGCTTCAAGATGTATGTCTGAGTATGTTGGAATCTATCATCATGGAAGTGAGGTACCTGCGAGTAAACAGTTAGCAATAAAACAACCGGTACTTACAGATAAGGAATTAGAGCTCATCAACAGCATATTGTGAAGACTCCTTCTAATCCTTATCCAGGCCATTCCCACATCAGATACTCCCGAAGGAGCTTACGAGACCTACTAAGTAGCTCAATGACTGGGTGAGTCGCTGGGGATTACTCCACGACTGTAGATTGCTATGGAACCACCGCAAACACTAAGCGTAACCCTTGTGGGGTTACCGAAGTGACCTGCTGTCAGGGCTGTTTGATGTTGACCCTGGCAGGATTTCCGTTCAATCATTGAGAAATACATAAGTAATCCTCTTATAAACGTTCTCGGCCGATTGCTAAGATCTGCGAAGGACTCGATAATTTACAGCTGGTGTCCATTGATGGAGAACACCAGTTGTAGAAATACTAAGTGTTCCTAAGAGATCTTTGATGTATCTCGAGGCTCTAGACTCAATAAGTGCACACCTAGGTTTCCTATGCGGAGACTAGGGAGGGGTCTCCTTCTTCAATATCAACCGTCTCTAAAAGATAGGTCGATAGAATACACAGGTTCCCCGTGAGAATGAAACAAGCTCTTTTAAGAGAACTTGAGTGGTTAAGAAGGTTTAGTGCATCGCGTCACTGGGTCCATGACGACTTAATCTTCAATACCGGTGTTGTCTTTTGCAACAACCAGTAGCATACGTATTGAACCCGGTGTCTGCCCTAAGGTTGAATCATCTGGAGGGCTATTTCTTTTCACCCTTTTCTTTACATTTCTTTTTAATTCTTCAACTCCTTCTTTCCCTTTCATTCTTTTCTCCTTTTTTCGTATTATACCTATGGACTTCTAATTCTAACTATGGGAGATGTCCTTGGGTAGATCCCTCCGGCTCTGGCGGATCATAGGACAGATATTCCTATCTTAAACACCTTATAACTCCGACAGTAGCAAAGAAACCTTTGATTGAAAATCTCTCAAAGTGTTTGTGATAATCAAACTTTTGGTTAACACTTTGAGAGTTTTGTGTACACTTTTGAAGGGCTCCCCCTGCACATATGCTCATAAGTATTTAATAAATTTGCACATGCGGGAGGAGCAAGCATTTTGAATTGATCCACTTTCAGTGAACAAGACCGATTCGAGACACGCTTACATCACTAGTTAAACTAGCTTGAAGTTATTACCCGGCCTGGTCAAGTCCACAGAAAGTTTCTCGAGACGGTACATTTCTACTAAGACTAATCCTTTTCAAGACACGCTTACGTGGTTAGTTAAAGAGATACATTGTCAGCTTTTAGGTGACAACTAGCTCTAGTAACTAACTTGATGTTATTACCCGTCGAGGATAAGTCCTTTCGATTTTACTAACTTTTATTGTCTCGTCAATTCCTGGGTGAATCTGAGTCTAGCTCGTACAAGATACAACTTACTGCTTTTTCTTCATATATTTTAATCACTTTTTCGTTTTCTCCCCCTCAAAAATAGCATATGAGATGTTGTTTTTGTTAAACTTTTGATTAAAATATGCTTTTTGAGTCTTATGGGGAGATTCACCAAGAACTTTTGATTTTGAACAGAGTATTTTGTTTTGACAAGTGCTCCCCCTCAACAAGTGATTAGGTCTTATTGAGGTGAAATACTTGTCCTTTTGAGCAGAATTATGAAAATTATAACACATTTGATTAATTCTACTCAAAAGTAAGAAGCCTTCGCTCCTTATATTAAGATTGAGGCACTGATGCGTACCTCAGGGTCCTTTCTTTACAAGTTCGGGTTGTGCACTGTAATGCGTACACAAACCATAAAACAGATTTTGACAAAGCATTTTGATTTCAAAATACTCCCCCTCAAAACGAGCATGTGTTTTGACATTTTTTAAACTGTGGATCGAATTGGGGAGTAAAGATTTGAAAAATCTTGAGCAAAATTTTGAAAAGTTTTGAAAAACCTTTTGAAAATTTTTGAATAAATTTTGCTCAAGATTAAGAGAGTTTTAGATAAGCTTTGCATGAGAACTTCTTCTTGTTTCCAAGGATAAGTGCACGTTTTGTTTTTAAGAAATGGTTTAGCAAGGCATTCTCCTTTCTCTGAAACCTGAGTTGTATACTGAAATGAGTGCACAAGTCGTTGTTTTTATACAAAATTAGTTTTCTATTAAACAAAAACACTCCCCCTCAAATAATGAACATTATTTGAGAGATAGTCTTCTTGAGCAGAATTTAGAATCGTATTGAAGAAATACTTTTTGAAAAATTTGAGAGATGATTCTGCTCAAGGTTTTAGAAAACATAATCAAGTATTATACAACAAAGAATGTTTGAAATTCAAAACTCTTTTACTGTAGAAAGTTGTTTGAGACCCGAAGTCTCTCTTTAGAGTTTTAAAATCTGAAAAAAAAAAGATTTCCATCTAAAGTTGAACCTCATGGGTTCTTTTTGAAGATTTGTTATTGTGATGAATGGAAAAATTCTGGTATTTGGGATGTACAAATCAGAAACATTCTTTTGTTGAAGCCAAAGCATTCCAGACTTTGAAAATTTGAAAGGTTTTGAATGACTTTGCTTTCGTCTCCACACTTGCTTTACCGGTGTAAAACAAGAGTGTGGAGTTTGGGAAAATTTGTTTCTCACCATTTTAGATCCTTTTACCAGTTTAGCCATTAAACACATTTTGCCCTTTATCCTCAAAAATATGTTTCATAAGAAACATTTTGTCGAATGTTGAAATTATGACTTTCAATGGGATGACATGTACTTGCACACAGAGAAAATGCATCAGGCACAAACAGGTATACAGATGAATCAAGAAACTCATTCTAAATCTACCAAAATGCTCAGAATTCTCTACACAAGATCACAGATTAACTCATCCTATCACTCGAGATTTTCCAATTATGATAATGGTTAGGAGTTATGATTTGAGACATTGCACGCATTTTAGCATCATAATGCATGAATATTGTACAATTAAACATCCTAGTAGCAGCAAAGACATCGAAATCTTAAACCCTAAATCACTTGATTTCAAACCTATGTTGTTTCTAATCGTGCAAACACACCAATTGAGCATACTTTAGTGTTCTCTAAAGCTATATGAAATAATTAATTAGACTAAACACATAAAAAGAAATGCCCCGATCGATTAGACAACAACCATAAAGAAATTTGAAACTCACAATTGTGGATAAAATCGAGAAAAAAAAATCGTTAGTCTGATTCGTAGAGGTTTTAATCATGTGTGCAACTTTTGAGAACATGTGTGAAAACATTGATTAGAGCCCTTTTTATTTTCCATTCAAGGTCCTTTTACCTAAGTTTAAGACTTTTGTGAATCTTTACTCATTAAAGGTTAATTACATTTCCATTTGAAGTCCAAACTAGATTAATTTGGGATCGTTGCAGAAAAAATTCCTTTTCTCCCCCTCAAATTAGCATAATTTTTGTGAAACCTTTTTGTACAAATTTAATTCGAGAGATCATAGAATTTTTGAAAAAATGAGTTTTAATCCGAATGATGAAGAAACATTTTATCCTTGAAGAATAAAAGTTAGGTGTGCAAACTTCATGATTTTGTGAAACATTTTCTCCCCCTCAAAACATGTTCCATTTTGACAGTGTAAAGCAAAATTTGTTTTAATGGAGGAACATAGTTTTGAAGATTAGAAGTTTGTACAAGAGAAAGAAGATTCTTTTTGTAGATTTTGTATTTTCTTAATGATAAAATATTTACAATAAGAATTTGATGTTTGACTCTTTTAGGTTTTAAGAAAATTTTGCAAATCATCTGGAGTCAAACACCGTATACCAATATGGTGAACTAAATTAACAAACCTTGAAGGAGGCAATGCCTTTGTAAACAAGTCCGCCAACTGGTATTTAGTACCCACAAAATCTAATTCAATTATACCCTTCTCGACATGCTCTGAGATGAAATGGTAGCGGAGAGCAATTTGTAGGGCTTTGGAATAATGAATGGTGTTACAAGAGATTGCAGAGAACGCATTTTGAGTCTCAGTACATTGAGATCTAGTCAGATACATGGTCATAGTTCGTGAGCTAAGTTCTCATCTAACTGACGTGAGCATTAGAAAGCAGACATGGCTATATACAAAGCTTTTGTTGATGACAGTGATGAACAATCCTGCTTCATTGACTGTATCCCTTTGTAACTAAACAAGATTTGTTGCGAATCATTGTGTCTTCTGCATCCAGCTTGTTTTTCCAATTCCATTTAATTCCAATGTTGTGTCGAAGGGTGATATTGGTAATAATCTCGCAGGTGAGCAGGATCCAACTTGCGTGTAGACGACTCAGTAATGTTAGGAATGAGTTGAGCCGATGCAAACGGGTTAAAGAACGCTTAAAGAACGCCTCTGGGGTCATGATCTGTGGTTTGTGGAACTGATGGAGTCTTCAACTGATTGTTGTAAGTTGGATACGGTTTGTTCTGCTGTTGTTGAAGATGCAATTAGAGGACCGTCTCTCTCAACAGTAATTGTTGTTTGTTGAGGTATATCAGGTACTTGATGTTGATCAAGATGTGCAGCGGAAATTGGTGAGACCTCAGAAAGACGGTTTTCAATCGTATCATCAAACAATGAAACAAACAAGGTTTCCAGTTCTTTACAAGTGAGGGACAATGGTTCAGCCGAAGAATCCGGAAAGTTGAGACGGTTGGATGTGGGTCCTAAGCTGTTGTGCTCAGAAGCCATTGCTGAAGTACTTTTAAACGGTTGATTACGGGTCCTAAGCTGTTGTGCTCAGAAGCCATACCATTAAGCTCGGGTCCGAAACTGATTTGTTCCGAAGCCATTCCTGTTATATCTGAAAAGAAAGAATAGACAAAACAGAGAACATGGACCCCCAAGAGTAACTGGGTTCCAGATGTTAGAAGCATAAAGAAGTAGTGTCAATTATCTTCTTGACACTCGAACACACAATTCCGACGGTTTTCCTTCTAGTCTCAGGGGTAGATATAGTGGAGTTCACATTAGTTTTGGTGCAAATGTCTAAAATCTTTCCTGTAGGAATCCACCTAAGACTAATCGATTTGAAAATTCTACCTGTAGGTACCCACCTAATGTTAGATCTAGGAGATGTTTTCCTTTTAGATGCGGGGGAATGAAATGTGGGAGCATCACTTCATTGAGAAAACCTACGTCCTATATTGATCCACTTCTTAGGTTTCTGACTTATGACATTTGGTTCAACGGGTTTGTTTGTCTTAGTCGATTGAGCCTTTTCAAGTGAATTTCCCTTTTGAAGATATTTTAAAGCACAGACATCATGATTATTTCCGCGACTACTCTTAGATGCTAGCCAATTCCTATTAGTTTGTTGAGAACTCCTAGGTTTTGGTTTGCTACTACTAGCAGTGTTTTGTACTACAGTGGAAGGCATCACATGAGGTTTTGAACCTAGAATTCCATCCTTTTGAAGTAGTGCCTTTTTCCTAGCCTTTTCTAGATCATAGTTCTTGTACATGTCATATCTTCCATAAGAATCTTTACTTTTAATGCTCGTATTAGACACTGTTTTCGAACTGATCCTAGATGAGCCAGGTATAATCACGTGTTGAGATTTAGCAGACACAGATGCATTTTCCTTAGGCCAAGAATGTGGAGTGACTGGTTTTGTCAAATTGTTATTCTCAACAACTTGGGAGTCAAACCGAGGTTTTGAAAATTTAGGTCGTTCAGATTTAAATGCAGTTGGTTGTCTAACCACTGAGTGTTTTCTGTTTGTTTGAGAAGGTTGTTTCCCCAAGATTGATGGTTTTGCAAACTTAGTATCCCCACTCTGGCCAGTCAGTCTTCTTAATTTGTTTTGCAATGCAGCATGTGCAAACACCTTTGCTTGAATTTGACCTTTTAAAAGCTCATTTTCTTTAACTAATGTATCCACGCGTTTACTTTGTTCATTCAAAGATTGACCATTGTTGCCCGAATTTAGAGATTTGTTTTGCAATTTGAGTTCCAGTGAGATGCAATGTGCCTCCAGTTTTGAAAAATCTTTATGAAACTGGGCAATGGTCTTTTTGAGAAGAATGTTTTCAGACTCAAGAGTTTGGTATGATGTATCAGTTATTGGATTATCAGGTAAGGACACAGACTCAAAATGTTTGTTAAGACATTGTACAACATTCTAACCTCTCCTTCATTACTGAAGTTAGGTTGCTCAGATTGTTGTTTCTCATTTGCAGGCATAATATGATCAACAGTAGATTGTACCTCAACCATTTGCTCTTTGTCAAAGTTCGGTTCTGTGTCATAGATGGGTATGACATCTTCCTCATCCATCTGTTCTTTGTCAAAGTTGGGTTCTGAGTCATAGAAGGGTCTGATCTCTGCACAGTCTGCATCTGTATCATTCCCCAATCTACTGTTGTCATCCTGCTCTACTGATTCTGTCCCATCGCTTTCCATGAGACCCAAATTAGCTTCCAATGCATCAACCATATTAGATTGCTCTACTTGAATCTGCAACTTCTGTTCATTCATTCTTTGGACATAATTTCTTCTGTGAAGAATCGCCTTCTCAATCGAATCCAAATCTCGTATCAATATGTCTTTGAAAGTTTCATCCTCGATTCGGGATTCGATGAACTGCTGAAACTGTTCCTTGATCACTCTAAAGGTGGTGTTGGATTCATTCTCGTGAACTTCTTCTGATGCAAGCTGCTTTTCAAGTTGATTCACGTTTTCGAACATCATATTCGTGAAAATGTCAAAGTCTTCTCCAAGGAGTGACGGAAATGCCCGTTTGAATCCATACTCGGAACGAGTTCCTTCTAAGTCTTTGTATGAGAGGACCTTAAGGTGTGACTTAAGTGATCTACACTGTTCCATGCATCTCTTCACTAAATATGTCTCTAACTCATGCATCAGCGACCTTGATTGATACATTTTCTCTCCGTTTAATCTCACAATTGGATCTTCAGAATCATGCTCTGGGCATGTATTATTCATGTGAGATTCCTGCATGTTTGCCATTAACATCACATCTGTTGTATCGGTTTCCAGATCTGCTGTATTGGATTCCAAATCTGCATATTCATCATCAAATGGAATATCTCCCATGACCCTTTGCAAAACAACATTTAGATTATCCCCTTCAACTTCCATTTGACTAACTGTGGCATTGTATTCAACATTATCGTCAAAGAGAGGAGTTGAATCATAATCTTGAGCTTCCTCATTTGCAATATTTTCTGTATATGCCAAGAATGCCATGCTTGGTTCGATAAGATCTTCTTCATCATCAGTATCTTCCATTGTGTTAAAGCATTCATAAGTTGAAATCATCATGCATTTGCCTTTATCAGTAGATGCTTTTCCAAACTTCACAAGATTTTGCAAAAGTGATTGCATGTGATCATTTAGTGTTGCAGGATGGTACTGTGGAATGAAGATTGGTTCTGGTGCATTTGGAGGAATGAAGAAGAGACCATTTGGAGTGTAACTTAAGGATCCATGGTCACCAACTGGAGATGGTGGAGCAAGGAGAATGGTCTTTAGTGGATTCATGCTTAAATCCATTCAAGATGGTCCATACAAAATGATATTTCTTGCTGACTCAACAGGGATTATCAGAATACAAACTGATGAAGATTTGAATGCTACTGAACTTGCTCAGTACGATACTGACCAACAGGCTGTATGGTTCATAACATTGGCACTTCCCAACTCAATTTACATGCATATGGACTTTCAAGCTAGTGCTTATGAAATGTGGAAATATCTTGAAGCTATGCATCATACAGAAGAACTTCATCACATCAGAATGAAGCAAATTCTTGAATCTTGTTTAAGCATGAATCCACTGAAGACCATTCTCCCTGCTCCACCATCACCAGTTGTTGACCATGGATCCTTAATTTACACTCCAAATGGTCTCTTCTTCATTCCTCCAAATGCAACTAAGCATATCTTCATTCCACAGTACCATCCTGCAACACTAAATGATCACATGCAATCACTTCTGCGAAATCTTGTGAAGCTTGGAAAAGCATCTACTGATAAAGGCAAATGCATGATGACTTCAACTTATGAATGCTTTAACACAATGGAAGATACTGATGATGAAGAAGATCTTATCGAACCAAGCATGGCATTTATGGCATATACGGAAAATATTGCAGATGAGGAAGCTCAAGATTATGATTCAACTCCACTCTTTGACGATAATGTTGAATACGATGCCACACTTAGTCAAATGGAAGTTGAAGGGGGTAATCTCAATGCTATTTTGCAAAGTGTCATGGGAGATATTCCATCTAATGATGAATATGCAGATTTGGAAACCAATACAGCAGATTTGGAAGCCAATACAACAGATGTGATGTTAATATCAAATCATGATTATGTTCAAGAACATAATTACTTCAGTTATCCATAACCTGCTACTTCAAACCTCATGATCCAATATGATTCATCTCCGCAGCAGACTTCAACTCAACTGGTTCCATATGACAACGGTGATGCAGTGTACTATTATAATTCCAATGAAGACGACGATGAGGATTTCAAAATTTTGAATCAAGGACACGAACTTATTGCTCGTGCCTTCAGCAAATTCTCCAACAAGACAAACAACCGTCTTCGTTCTTCTTCTAACACACGGAATCAAGCTACTGGGCAAGGTGAAAGAGTTGATACACAAAGAAGGAATGCTGAAAGGACTGTTGGGAATATTGCAGATGTCGGTAATTCAGGCAATAAGGTCAAGGTATTGGATAAACATGATGACAACAGCAGATTGGGGAATGATACAAATGCAGATTGCGCAGAGATCAGACCCCTCTATGACTTAGAGCCCAACTTTGACAAAGGACAGATGGATGAGGAAGATGTCATACCCATCTATGACAAAGAACCGAACTTTGACAAAGAGCAAATGGTTGAGGTACAATCTACTGTTGATCATATTATGCCTACAAATGAGCAACCTAACTTCAGTAATGAAGGAGAGGTTGACCAGGATGTTGTCCAATGTCTTGACAAACGTTCTGAGTCTGAGTCCTTACCTGTTAATCTAATTACTAAAACATCATACCAGACTCTTGAGTCTGAAAATATTCTTCTCAAAAAGACCATTGCCCAGTGTCATAAAGATTTTTCAAAACTAGAGGCACATTGCATCTCACTTGAACTTCAATTGCAAGACGAATCTCTAAATTCGGGCAACAATGGTCAATTTTTTAATGAACAAAGAAAACGTGTGGATACATTAGTTAAAGAAAATGAGTTTTTAAAAGGTCAAATTCAAGAAAAGGTGTTTGCACATGCTGCATTACAAAACAAATTAAGAAGACTGACTGGCCAGAGTATGGATACTAAGTTTGCAAAACCATCAATCTTGGGGAAACTGCCTTCTCATACAATCAGAAAACAATCAGTGGTTAGACAACCGACTGCATTTAAATCTGAACGACCTAAATTTTCAAAACCTCGGTTTGCCTCCCAAGTTGTTGAGAAATACAATTTGACAAAACCAGTCACTCCACATTCTTGGCCTAAGGAAAATGCATCTGTGTCTGCTAAATCTCAACACGTGATTATACCTGGCTCCTCTAGGATTAGTTCGAAAACAGTGTCTAAAACGAGCATTAAAAGTAAAGATTCTTATGAAAGATATGACATGTACAAGAACTATGATCTAGAAAAGGCTAGAAAAAAGGCGCTACTTCAAAAGGATGGAATTCTAGGTTCAAAACCTCATGTGATGCCTTCCACTGTAGTACAGAACACTGCTTGTAGTAGCACACCAAAACCTAAGAGTAAACAACAAACTAATAGGAATTGGCTAGCTTCTAAGAGTAGTGGCGTAAATAATCATGTTGTCTGTGCTTTAAAATATCTTCAAAAAGGAAATTCACTAGAAAAGGCTCAATCGACTAAGACAGATAAACCCGTTGAACCAAAAGTCATAAGTCAGAAACCTAAGAAGTGGATCAATATAGGACATAGGTTTTCTCAACCAAGTGATGCTCCCACTGCATCTAAAAGGAAAACATCTTCGAGGTCTAACATTAGGTGGGTACCCACGGGTAGAATTCTCAGTTCGATTGGTCTTAGGTGGATTCCTACAGGAAAGAGTTTAGACATTTGCACCAAAACTAATGTGAGTTCCACAGCATCAACCGCTGAGACAAATATGAAAACCATCGGAATTGTGTGTTCGAGTGTCAAGAAGTTAGTTGACACTACATCTTTATGCTTCTAACACCTGGAACCCAGTTACCCTTAGGGCTCCATGTTCTCTGTTTTGTCTCTTCTTTCTTTCTTTGCAGATTCAACAGGAATGGCTTCGGAACAACTCAGTTTCAGACCCGAGCTTAATGTTATGGCTTCTGAGCACAACAGCTTAGGACCCGCATCCAACCGTCTGAACTTTCCGGATTCTTTGGCTGAACCATCGTCTCACTCGTAAAGAAGTGGAAACCTTGTTTGCTCCATTGTTTGATGATACGATTGAAAACCGTCTTTCTGAGATCTCACCAATTTCCGCTGCACATCTTGATCACCATCAAGTACCTGATTCATCTCAACAAACAACAACAACTGTTGGGAGAGACAGTCCTCCAATTGCATCTCCAACAAGCACAGAACAAACCGGGTCCAACTCACGACAACTAGCTGAAGACTCCATACCTAAATCAGTTCCACAAACCGCAGAGCATGACCCTGAGGCGTTCTTTAATCCGTTTGCACCGGCTCAACTCATTCCTGACATTACTGAGTCGTCTACACGCAATTTGGATCCTGCTCACATGCGAGATAATTACCTCCATCAAGGTTTGTTGATTTAGTTCCCCATATTGGTATGCGGTGTTTGACTCCAGATGATTTGCAAAATTTTCTTTAAAACTAAGTGAGTCAAACATCTAATTTTTTTAAATATTAAAATATTAAAAAAAAAAGAAATTCTTCTTTCTCTGTGTACAAACTTCGTAACTTCAAAACTATGTTCCTTCATTAAAACAAATTTTGCTTTACTCTGTCAATATGGAACATGTTTTGAGGGGGAGAAAACTTTTCACATTATCATGAAGTTTGCACACCTCATCATAATTCTTCAAGGATAAAATGTTTCTTCATCATTCGTATTAAAATCTCATTTTTCAAAAACTTCTATGATCTCTCGAATTAAAATGTACAAAAAGGTTTCACAAAATATATGCTAATTCGAGGGGGAGAAAGGAAATTCTTTCTGCAATGATTCCAAGTTAACCTTGTTTGGACTTCAAATGGAAAAGTAATTAACCTTTAATGAGTAAAGATTCACAAAAAAGGATCTTGCATGGAAAATAAAACGGGCTCTAATAAATGTTTCTTTAAATATTCTCAAAAGTATCACACATAATCGATAAACCTCACGATCCAGACTAACGATTTTTTCCTCAATTATCACCATAATTGTGAGTTTCTAATTTCTTCATGGTTGTTGTCTAATCATTCCCTAAATGTTTCAAGTGTTTTCAATGGTCAAAAAGGCATAATCAGAAACTAGGGTTTATGTAATTATCGATCAGGGCATTCAATTTTATGTGTTTAGTCTAATTAACTAGTTTATATAGCTTTAGAGAACACTAAAGAATGCTCGATTGGTGTAGTTGCTCGATTAGGAACAACATAGGTTTAGAAAAATGTGATTTAGGGTTTACGATGTCGATGTCCTTGCTGCTACTACTAGGGCGTTTGTTTGTACAATATTCTTGCATTTTGATGCTAACAAGTGTGCATAGACTCAAATCATAACCCCAAACCATGACAATAATTGGTAAATCTCGAGTGAAAGAATGAATTAATCTCTGATTTTGTGTGCTAATCTGAGAATTCTGAGCACTTAGGTTGATTTAGAATGAGATTTTTGATTCATCTTATACTTGTTTGTGCCTGATGCGTTTTCTCTGTGTGCAACTACATGTCATCCCATTGAAAGTCAAAATTTCAACATTCGATAAAATGTTTCTTATGGAACATATTTTGAGGTCAAAGGGCAAAATGTGTTTAAAGGCTAAACTGGTAAAAGGATTCAAAATGATGAGAAACAAATTTTTCCAAACTCTACACTCTTGTTTTACACCGGTAAAGCAAGTGTGGAGACCAAAGCAATGTCATTCAAAACCTTTCATATTTTCAAAATCTGGAATGCTTTGGCTTCAATAAAAGAATGTCTCTGATCTGAACATCCCAAATACCGGAAGTTTTCCATTCATTACAAAAGCGAATCTTCAAAAAGAACCCATGAGGTTCAACTTTAGATGGAAATCTTTTTTCAGATTTTTAAAACTCAAAAGAGAGACTCCGGGTCTCAAACAACTTTCAACAGTAAAAGAGTTTTGAATTTCAAGCATTCTTTGTTGTATAATACTTAATTGTGTTTTTCTAAAACCTTGAGCAGAATCATCTCACGAATTTTCAAAAAGTATTTTTTAAATACGATTCAATATTCTGCTCAAGAAGACTATCTCTCGAATAAACTTCATTATTTGAGGGGGAGTATTTTGTTTAGAGAAAACTAATTTTGTATGAAAACAACGACTTGTGCACTCATTTCAGTGTACAACTCGGGTTTCAGAGAAAGGAGAGTGCCTTGCTAAAACATTCTTTAAAACCAAACATGCACTTGTCCTTGAAAACCAGAAGAAGTTCTCTTGCTAAGCTTTACTTAAACTTGTTGATCTTGAGCAAAATTTATTCTAAATTTTCAAAAGGTTTTTCAAAACTTTTCAAAATTTTGCTCAAGATTTTTTTTTCAAATCTTTACTCCCCAATTCGCTTCAAAAGTTTAAAATTCTAATAAATATGCGAATTTTGAGGGGGAGTATTTCCAAAACAAAATGTTTTGTCAAAATCATGCTTTATGGTTTGTGTACGCATTACAGTGCACAACCCGATCTTGTAAAGAAAGGACCCTGAGGTACGCATCAGTGCCTCAATCCTAATATATTAGGAGCGAAGGCTTCTTACTTTTGAGTAGAATTAATCAAATGTGTTATGTTTTTCATAATTCTGCTCAAAAGGACAAGTATTTCACCTCAATAAGACCTAATCACTTGTTGAGGGGGACCACTTGTCAATACAAAATACTTTGTTCAATATCAAAAGTTCTTGGTGAATCTCCCCATAAGACTCAAAAAGCATATTTTAATCAAAAGTCTAACAAAAACAACATCTCATATGCTATTTTTGAGGGGGAGAAAATGAAAAAGTGATTAAAATATATGAAGAATAAGCTGAAAGTTGTATCTTGTACGAGCTAGACTCAGATTCACCCAGGAATTGACGAGACAATAAAAATTAGTAAAATAGAAAGGACTTATCCTCGACGGGTAATAACATCAAGTTAGTTACTAGAGCTAGTTGTCACCTAAAAGCTGACAATGTATCTCTTTAACTAACCACGTAAGCGTGTCTCGAAAAGGATTTGTCTTAGTAGAAATGTACCGTCTCGAGAAACTTTCTGTGGACTAGACCAGGCCGGGTAATAACTTCAAGCTAGTTTAACTAGTGATGTAAGCGTGTCTAGAATCGGTCTTGTTCATGGAAAGTGGATCAATTCAAAATGCTTGCTCCTCCCGCATGTGCAAATTTATTAAATACTTATGAGCAAATGTGAAGGGGGAGCCCTTCAAAAGTGTACACAAAATTCTCAAAGTGTTAACCAAAAGTTTGATTATCACAAACACTTTGAGAGATTTTCAATCAAAGGTTTCTTGGCTACTGTCGGAGTTATAAGGTGATTAAGATAGGAATATCCGTCCTATGATCCGCCAGAGCCGGAGGGATCTACCCAGGGACATCTCCCATAGTTAGAATTAGAAGTCCTTAGGTATGATACGAAAAAAGGAGAAAAGAATGAAAGGGAAAGAAGGAGTTGAAGAATTAAAAAGAAATGTAAAGAAAAGGGTGAAAAGAAATAGCCCTCCATATGATTCAACCTTAGGGCAGACACCGGGTTCAATACGTATGCTACTGGTTGTTGCAAAAGACAACACCGGTATTGAAGATTAAGTCGTCATGGACCCAGTGACGCAATGCACTAAACCTTCTTAACCACTCAAGTTCTCTTAAAAGAGCTTGTTTCATTCTCACGGGGAACCTGTGTATTCTATCGACCTATCTCTTAGAGACGGTTGATATTGAAGAAGGAGACCCCTCCCTAGTCTCCGCATAGGAAACCTAGGTGTGCACTTATTGAGTCTAGAGCCTCGAGATACATCAAAGATCTCTTAGGAACACTTAGTATTTCTATAACTGGTGTTCTACATCAATGGACACCAGCTGTAAATTATCGAGTCCTTCGCAGATCTTAGCAATCTGCTGAGAACGTTTATGAGAGGATTACTTATGTATTTCTCAATGATTGAACGGAAATCCTGCCAGGGTCAACATCTAACAGCCCTGACAGCAGGTCACTTCGGTAACCCCACAAGGGTTACGCTTAGTGTTTGCGGTGGTTACATAGCGGTCTACAGTCGTGGAGTGATCCCCAGCGACTCACCCAGTCATTGAGCTACTTAGTAGGTCTCGTAAGCTCCTTCGGGAGTATCTGATATGGGAACGGCCTGGATAAGGATTAGAAGGAGTCTTCACAATATGCTGTTGATGAGCTCTAATTCCTTATCTATAAGTACCGGATGTTTTATTGCTAACTGTTTACTCGCAGGTACTTCACTTCCATGATGGTAGATTCCAACATGCTCATACATACATCTTAAAGCAAATGATGGCTCCCCCAAAGATCTTAACAACACAAAGTTCAAAGAAAGATTCTACATCAATAAGGAGAATCTACAAAGTATAAAGACTAAAGATCTTAGAGTATGCAAAGGAACTTCTTGCACGTGAAAGTCTAAGTCCAAAAATGTATGAGTATGTTGGAATGGCGGACAACCACCACAGACGCAGGAGTGACGAATGGCAGACTACTTCATGACACAATCACTACATCATCACCAAAGAACAAAGACACAGAGCAAAGTATATTCATTATCATTCAACCATTTTGAAGACGTCTAGAGTTTTACATGTCACAAGTCAACAACAAAGATGAAGACGTCAAGCAACCGTGATGACCGACCCTTAGGGGGAGATTGTTGGGATCATACTTTTGTATTTTAGTCAAGTCTCGGTCATTACATTTTGTAATAGGTTGCTTAGTTATTTAATCTACTTAGTTTATGTTACAAGGCTTATATGTTAAAGCCCTATGGGCCTTAAAGCCCACGTCTAAATGAAAGGAGGGAGGAAGGGAGTGTTGCCCTACTCCTCCTCCTATAAATACTAGACTTATGTAACCTTTTCATTTGTTGGTTATTTGATTTCCTTAATGAAACTCTTGCTCTTTCACCTTTCATATTTCACATAATCAACCATCTCTCATTCTCATCTTATTTCTTTCAATATCATACTTGTGTTTACATAAATGGTGACCTAACAATATATATTCGTAATTGTTAGAGTCAAATGCTTGTATCGAGTCATAATGATGTTTTGCAGGATTTTCCAGGAAGTAGGACAAAGTTTTTCCAGAAATTTTCCAGAAACTTAACATAAGGATTTCTGCAGGTCACTTCTGACGGCGTCAGGAAGAAACTCCTGACGGCGTCACGTGTAAAAATCTGGAAATTTTGCTAGTTTTGTTTTTCTAACGGAGTCTTAAAGTTTTTGTTAAATCTTTAGTTTTATAATCTCTAGGAAATTTGCAAACATTCATTCAACAAGCATTATATCTTACTATGTTTTCTAGGATTTGTTATCATATATAGATTGCCGCCGATTTTACGCGAGGTTGCCTTGTTTGTTTTCTCAGGTTTAACAGGTTATGTTTGACAAGAAGATGATTTATATTCTGGAAGGGAAGCTTTGATTGTTCATTTTCTTGGAGGAAGATCTAACCTTGTTACCCCACTATCCATACCGAGCGAATCAGGGGAGTATTTGATTTCATTCTTTTACCTGTTTTACTTTTACATTCTTTAATTGAACATTGGGGACAATGTTCATCCTAAGTGTAAGGGGAGGGTAAATGATGATACCTCATAGGATACACTTTCGCTTGAGTTTGTTTGTTTGATGGTAGATGTGTAATAAAACTATGAGAAATACTTGTTAGTGTAATTTTAGCGCCGAATTTAAATTTTTTTACAACATTTAGGAGTGAAACTTTAGCCTTAGCAAGCGTCACATAGATAGGAGTTGTATGACTAGCACAAAACCTTATCATTCAGAAAAATTTTCCACCCAAATATGTGAGGTTCGCCTTTAGATTTGATAGGAAAAGCATTTACTATTAGTGCTTATGAGTGTACCGGTGGCATTTAGATTCTAGAACTTGCGTTAGTGATGCATCCCGAGACCGCTAGAATGACTACATTCGTGTAGTAGGATTTACTACATGATAACAGGCATTAGGATCACCCTTGTGTTAAACCCGTATCATAATTACTTGACCATTTAAGTCATATTACTTGGCTAGTAAAGTCAATTAATTTTTCCCACACCTTAGCGTTGTACTCATTTTTAGTATACCAAACCCCTAGTACACCCCTCCTAGCCTATCTTTTCGTTTCTAACTTTAAGCATCTTACTTAAAGGAAGAATTTGTTACATCCCACTTAAATGTACAACCAAATCGCCTTAGCCTTCCGTGTATGATCTCATCTTTAGTGCATTATTGTTATTTGTCAAACCCTTAGTTAATTATCTAATTGATTACATGGTTGCTAAGTCGAGTCATATCCTTGTACAAATTATTTTGGGACGATTGGGACTCATGGGTACAGTACTTATGTTATGGAGTAATGGGGAAGAACATCATATTGTTACCCCCATATGTGCGTTGATCTTAAAAGTACTCCAAGTGTTTTGATTATCTTAATTCGAGTCATTAGATTAGTCTATTGTAAAGTATGTAAAAATTCAAGTGTAAGGGGAATGTTCATTCCCTATGATGTATTATTTTGGATGGTAGGGTAAGAGTGTATGCAAAAAAAAAAAATAATTAAAAATAAAAAAAAAATAAAAAAAAAATAAGAAAAAGAAAAAAAATAGAAAAAGAAAAAGAGAAAAACATACGGACTACCATCCCGTTTCATTTTATGTTCATTTTATGTTTTTGTTATTTTTCTTTTATTAGCTTAAGTCGAGTCTAGTCTTGGCTTAGCAACGCCATATTGTACATGTAATTAACCAAGATGATTAACTCGCCACCAGTAAAGATTGCCTATATCCAACAAAAGCGTGTATTTCATATCCCTACACCTAACATTACAACCCTTTAAAAGACCTCTTTGATAGTTTATCCTAGGTGCTTACGCCATGTGTGGAGGTTTGATCCTTTCCCAAGCCTATGGTAATCTATTTTGCTATGACAGGTAGTGAGAGATGTTTTCCATTTCCTTATTGTAATATATACTTTATTACACCCGAGAGATGTGAGAATCTAAACACTATTTGTGAGGTGCTAGTGTATGACCTCCGTGCTTGTCTTTGGTCTTTAGTGGAATGATTATTTGTTGTAATTACTTTTATATTAGTGTTAAATGACCCCTAACTTGTATTTTGATTAGAATAAAAGCGCATTTGCTTGAGGACAAGCAAATCTCAAGTGTAAGGGTATATGATGAGGCGAAAAATGATCCGTTTTTAGGGGGTCATTTAAGCCAGAATTGGAATTTATTTGATCAAATATTGCCCTAAATCGTTCCTTTTGTGATTTTAGGTACTTTGGGAGTGAATTCTGGAAAAGGAAGCATTTTGGACATTTTTGGAGCATAAAAGTGAAGAAAACGGAAAAGTCTTAATTTTCCTTGCTGGGAACAGTACCTGACGGCGTCAAGAAGGATTTGATGACGGCGTCAAGAGCAATTTTGGTGACGGCCCAGAGAAAACGTGACGGCGTCAGAAAAGGGTGTCAAGAGTAAAAGTGGTGACGGCCCAAAGCAGAAATACACATGACGGCGTCAGATCTGGATCTAGGCAATCCGAGAAGATTTTTGGCGGCGAGATGACGGCGTCAGAACTTTCCTCTTGATGTCGTCACCTCATGAAATCTATATATACTTTTCTAATTTTCATTCATAAAAGGGGAACTTGTGTGGAGAATTTTAGGGGAACTTGTGTGGAGAATTTTAGGGCCGAACTTTATAAACCCTAGCTCGTTTGTAACAGTATTTTCAAGGGTTTTCACCCCTTGAAACCCTTCATGTTCAATTAAGATAAGTATCCTTTCAATTCATTCAATATGTCTATGTGTTGTTTGAATATATCTTACGCTTGTCTTGATTTTAACATGCTAGGCTAGATCTTTTGTGTGTTTGCTTAGATGTAATGAAATCTAGATGTTGATTATAGGTTGATTGCTTGTTTATAGTTGTAATGGATGAATGATTTCAATGTTAGGCTTAAGAAAACTGGCAGATCTCCATTGTGTAACTTGCTTGAACGTCTTAAGAAACATGAACCGATGTGTACTAGGTTTTTATGGTTGTATTTAATGCATGAGCTAATTCTAGTGATCCCATGTTAAGAGCTTCTTGCAGGCTCGACATAGGAGTGAAGTAGGAGCTTATAGAATTGGGGAAGTAAGTACGCCACCCCATGATTGATATTAAGGAATATAACCCGTCATCCACGCAACTGTAACAAGTAATTAACCTGTAAAAGATATCTAGGGAGTAGTGAAATCTAAGTAAACACAATTCTCCCATATATTGTTCACACCATATTAGTTTAATTAGCTTTATTTACATTTCTGTTATTTTATTTTGATTGCATCTTAGTTATTGGGTTAGTTGGCTTGCAACTAATTCCGCCCATTCCTCTAAAACTCAAGATTTTTACTTGCTTTTATAAAATATAAAAATACAAAAAGAATCATCCCTCACCTCTAGACCTAGTTTTTAGGTTTTCTAATCCTAGCGACACTATTCCTGAGTTGAACGATCAATCCCCCGGTACTTGTCACTATACTATACTACAACGATCATGTACACTGCCTGGTGGGGGTTGTAAGCTTCTCGAGATCCCTCAAGAGGTAAAGCCTGGTGCAATTCCCATGCATCAGATGCCCTGTGGTGTTTACCTTTTTCACAGGCAAGGCAGGGTTTATTTTTTGAGAACACTAGTGATGGTAAACCAAGGACTTTGTTTTGTTTGGCCATGTTATTTATGTTTTTGAAGTTCAGATGGGAAAGTCTTTTATGATGACATCACTGAAGATGTGTTCGACATGCACACTGAGCAGTGAGGACATATCCCATCTGAGTGAGTGAGGACATATCCAAAACATAGACATCCTGCCTTCTTGGTGCAATAAGAACAACTTCTTTGTTTGCATTGAAGATAGTACCTTGCTTATCATCAAACTGAACTATGTATTTTGCATCACATAGTTGACTGACACTGATCAAGTTGTATTTAAGACCATTAACATAAGCAATTCTAGTAAAAACTATTCCACTACAGTTTGTTGAACCATAACCTTCAGTGAGACAAGATGAATTATCAGCAAATACCACCTTTGGTCCTGGTTCTTCTACATATTTGTGCAGATATTCCTTCACGCCAGTCATGCTTCTTGAACATCCACTATTAGATGCCAAACAGGATCTCTGGCATGTGTCTGCACAAATGTAAACTGAGTTAGTTTTTCTTGTGAACCCACTTTCTGGTGGGTTTGGCTTTAATGGCCTTTTTGAACTGAGATATTGATCCATGATCAGTGGTGGTGTGAATGTTGCTTCCACAGATATTGCATCTAGGAGAAGGGGTAGTTTGTTGGGTTGGCTTGGTGATTCCTCTTCTGGACTGAATGACTTGTTCATGTCCTGAACTGTCATGAGTAGGATCTCCACATATATCACAACATGGATACATTAAACAATCATCAGGGAGATGATCATAGAATCCACAGTGAGTGCAAGGTGTGAATGGTTTAGCTTTCTGCCTTATCTGTTTGGAGCCGGAGGCATAGTTATGAGATTGAGCATTGTGATAGGATACAGCACTTGATGAGACTGTATAAGATAGATGATCAGAGGTTCTGTGATCATCCTTTTTACATATCATGCAAAAAAGGATTCTATAACAGTCATCAGTGGTATGTGTTGTATAACTACACAATTCACATCTCATTTTTGGTTTAGATGTGGCCTTGGATTTGGTGGAACTTGAGGAAGCTGGTTTAATTTCCCTTTCCAGAGGTTGAGTTTTCTTCTCAGATGATTCAATCTTTTCACTTAACTTCCTAACAAGTTCAGCCAACTAATCAAATTTAGAGTCAGGGCTGTCAGTGATAGCCTCATTTGAGACTGAGGTTGTGGAGTCATCATTTGGAGTTGAGACTTCAGTGAGTGGTCTTTTCAAGATAGTTCTTCCTAAACCAGCCTTCTCTCTTGGAGAGTATTGAGTATACACCAAGGGTGTTAGCTCAGAGCTAGGTTCAGCTTCCTGAAGAACCATCAGTGGTGGGAGTGGACTCTGTGATATAGGTTCAGACTCATTTATGGACTCAGGGAGACTAGACTCATCAGTGACACCAAGCATATTTTTGATGGCCTGACTTTCATGTTCCAATAATTTACCTGTGTTAAAGTTTGGTAGTTTGCTATCTGGATTGACTCTTTCAATCCAGTCACTGGGTTTTGGTGCCATTTCCTTGTTAAAGGATATGCCTGAAGGCAGAAATGCCTTTTCACCATGATTCTCACTTGAGGACTCAGCGTTTTGATCTTCACCAATAATAGCTTTCTTATTACTTGGTGTGAGACTCACTGAGTCAAAAACCCTAGGGTTATTCTGAGTCCACTTATATATCACAGCCTTTTCTTTCTTAAGTTCATCCTGAAGAGCTTGATTTTGTTTCACAAGTTCATTGTTTTGAATTTGAAGTGTAACAGCCTCAAGTTTTGCTTGTTTTAAAACCAGTAATTCATCTCTACACTTGTTTAATTCGAAAGCTAACTTATTGAATTTTGAAAACAGATTTTGTCTTTGCTCTTCAACGAACTTAAGATCTACATTTAAGTAGTTTAAGTAGGATTGTCAATCAGCATCATCATCCATAGATAACAAAATGTTTACCTTTTTCATGGTAATGTTGACCCATTCTCCATTTCTAGCATGGCTTTTTCCAACAGCCAGCTTGTTGTCATCTGAAAGTGCCATCAGTGCACTGACCCTTACTTCTTCATCAGAGGAGACATCTTCCTCATCCCAATCATAGGCTTCAGCAACAAGTACCTTGTTCTTGCCTTGAGTAGGTTTCGAAGGTGCAGCCTAGGGTACTGAGGGAGTTGTCTCAAGGAGAGCAAGTTTAGCTTTAGCTTTTCTATACTTTGCTTCAAAATCCTTTTGAATATTTGCATTTTGAAAATGTTGAGTGGACTGAAGCATTTTTGGTTGAAGCTTGCTAGTTCCTGAAGAAGAACTACTACCAGATGGTTTGTATGAAGGGTCTGAGGTTGTTTTTGAAAAAACAGTCTTTAGCAAAGTGACCCTTTTTGCCACAGTTGAAACATTTAGTGGATTCATTTTCCTTAGCTTTTTGAAAATTTGACTTGTTTCTTTTAATAAAACGTTTTGAGTTTGCTAAAAGAGCTCTTTCTTGAAATTCAACTTGAAGATCATTGTGGTACTCTTAACTGGTTCTCATATCAACCTCATCATAAGAATCATCTTGAAAATCATGCACAACACCATTAGAGTAGAAGGCAGTGGATATGGGTGAAACCGTCAGGGCCTTTTTGGTTTCTTGAGCCTTTTCAGGGTATCGCCTTGCGATTAGGTTGTCTTCATAGACAAACTTCCCACAAATTTGAGGAAGCTCAAGATTCTGAATGTGATTAGCATTCCTAAGACCCTGAGAGAAGTTTAACCACTTCTCAGGGAGACTGTTGACAAAGCCAACGTTAATTTCATGCTTAGACAGTACTACACAATCATTTGAGAGCTCATTGAGTAAGGTTTTGTATCGGGTATAGGTCTGAGAAAGACTTTCAGATTCTTTGGCCCTGAAAGTGTTATACTCAAGTTTCAGGTCCATGATCCTGTTTTCTTGGTATCTGAGGGACCTTCAAAGCTATGAACCAAGTCAAGCCATGTTTGTTTAGCTATAGGACAGTTAATGACTGATTCCATTGTATTGTCACACCCCCAAAATACCTGAATGGCAGCGGAATGATTCACCTGGGGGTGACTATCATAGCACCACAGTTACAGTTATATTGAACGACCTAAAGTGTCGTTTGGAAAAATACATCGTTTGATCATTAAAACATTTAGAGTTTACAAAACATAGGTCCCAAAAAGGTGTTGCAAGTTTATGAAAAACAAGTTCAGTCCAGATCAAACGTTTCATAAGTGCAGGAAATATGTATATGTGAGACGCATCGACTCCGCGACTCCATGAAGGTCCAAATGCATGCTAGCAGGAGCTACCTTAATAACCTGAAAATACATTGCTAAAACGTCAACACGAATGTTGGCGAGTTCCATAGGTTTGTAAGTTAAATCGTATGTACATTAGCCACAAGTATAAAGTAAACCGACAAAATGTCAAAAATGCTACATTGTCTCTTAAGCTCATGACACCGAAGCTAGACATAATATTGTATTGGCCCCAAAGGAGTGTTTACCAGACACTCAAATAGATTAGACATGAAATGCATCCGTAATTCCGTTGGAGCAACCCAAACACGGATGGAGGCGTCACCCTCAATAGATCTATTCACTCACTCTCGCTTGGCATTATAATTAACAGTCCATGATAATTAAGAGGACTTAACTTGGTAGTAAGGCAACTTAAGCAATGTATGGAATTTAGTACTTGGGCATGTACAAAAATAATTGATGCAATGTATTCTCCCCCGTGAGATTTGAAATCAAATAAGTAATTGAAAACGGGGCTATGAAAACTCACCTAAAGTGATAGTACAATGTGATGAAATGATCGCGACAACAAGGCGCGAACACTAGCCGCAACCTAAATGAATGAATATGATCTACTTTAGATCATAAAATGATGTAGTGAACGTTCATGCACATGATACCTATACCACTCGTAACTTGAAAATACTTGTTATCGTCAAAGTAGGAAATTTCCATACTTAGGAAAAATAAGTCCAATTAGAAGTATAGAAACTTATCGTAATATATCGTATATAAAATGTTATTGTTATATTCCTCGTTTTGAAAACCTTAAAATAACGTCTAGTAGTCGCATGAATAAACCTTGGGTCGTACGTACTTCGTTAGTTAAGAATAAAATCATTGAATAAGAAATCTAGAAAATATAGCATTTAGTACGTAGTTATATTATTTCTAGTAGTGACTAAATATATATATATATAGTTTGGCCGATTTTAAAACGTGTATAACTTGGTCGTTTTGAGTTCATTTTCCTCGTTCTTTATATTCACGGATTCGTCTTAGTATTTATTAATATATTTTTGATAGCTCGGCTCCACTAGATTATGTCTAACGCCTCTATTTGTCCGTCGAAAATTGTCAAACAGCATGCAGTTTTTCAGAAAATAGTTTTCGTCAATTAACTTGCAAAAATCATAACTCCTTCGTTATAAGCTCGTTTTAATCCGTTCTTTCGCCCACGGCTTCGTTTTTGAAATTATTTTCTAAATCTTTGGTCAAAATTTAGCCATCACCTACTGAGTTTCCCATGTTTTAAAAATATGGACAGTAGGTATATGTAATGTTTCAAAAACCATTTCTAGGGTTCCAATCTTGTTCCAACTTCAACCAAACCACTTTCAATCACCGCAAAACTAGTCTAATCCTACCATACACCTTCTTAGGGTGTCATGGGTTCCTAAACATCCTAAATCAAGTGGATCTAACATGGATCTAACTATAATCAATTTCTAGGGCTCAAAAGTTAGATATGTTTAAAATGAAGTGGTATAAATAGCATATGCATGTAGATCTAGTATATATATCATATGAATCTTGTAAAAACTTGGTAAAATCATAAAGATGAGTTTCATACACTTACTTGAAAGATAAATGAGATTTGAGGATGAAAACCTATGTAAACCTTGAGTTTATATTTCAAAACCCAAAAAGGAGTACAAACTACACTTGAATATTACTAGATCTTGGAAAAATAATGGTTCCTTCTTGTTTTTGTGTTGAGGCCGAGCACCACAAGGAAGAGAGAAAAAGAAATGAGTCTAGTTGCTTGATTTGGTGAAATGAATGAGAAAATGTAGTTTTATGTTTTATATATTATTACCTAGAAAATCTATGACACTCTTTAATGAGTTAGTAGCAAAAATTCAAAGGTGTAAGTTGCTTATCATGGAGGGGGGAAGAAAAGTGTGATTTGTGTAAGATAGTTGGTGTATTATTAGTATTAGTATGTATATATTAATAGTTTTTGGGAATACCGGGTACCGAGTTAACTAAAAATAAAATTTTAACAAAGTTAACCGGGACATAATAAAGTCGTAAAAATTGTAAAAATATGTTGGGTATAATTACTGAGTGTTTAGATAATTATTATTTAGTTTCTACGAAAACCGTCGTAATTTTAGTAAACTTACGATAATAATTAAATAAATTTCCAAAACACCGGGTAAATTAATATTATAATTTTTATATTATTAAAATGAATATAAAAATATATTGGGATCATAGTCGGGAGTGTTGGACATGTTAGTCAAATTATTGGTCGCGTGTTAACGTTTATTTAGAAATAATTAAACGTAAAAGTTAATTATACTAAAAGTACTAATTTAAATATCCCACGAGTGGAATAGTATGCAAGTGCCATAATGATAATATGCAGACTATTTCTAGTCCGTATGAAGTGTCCCAATGATAATGCATGAATTCGCTACTGAACCAATACGGTTACGCGAATTTTGAATACCCGTAAACTAAGTTTACGATGAAATGAGTAATGCACGTGAATAGTGGTTTTCTCTTGGGAATGAATAGTGTCATGTGAATAGTGAAATTTTTGAATGTTTCTCGAAATATTAAATTGACCTAAAAAATGATGAATAGTGATCGATGAATAGTAATTGGTGAATAGTAATATGTTGAGGTTTGGAAAAATGACCTGAAATCGTGGGGTGTGATAGTCGCCCACCCAAAAAGGAATTCAGTCCCTGAATTCAGCTAGTGTTGGTCTCGGAAATTGGCTTGGTGAAAAGTTGTGGATACTTTAGTCGCATTTGGTCTTCTCGTTCCCAAGTATATTCGGGTCCTTTTCAAGAATTCCAGCGAACTTTCACGATAGGAATTCGACTTTGCTTCAACCGTTCGACCTCACTGTCCATGATTTCTACTGGTTCTCCCACCAGATTTAGGTTTGTTATTGGGTTCGATTCCTTCCAATAAAATCATGAGTCACTAATCTGAAAGTCGTTTCTCGGGATTTGAAATTATGAAACATGTTTAAGTAATCTTGCTACTTTCCAACAAGGCTTAAGTCTGAGGGTTACTGGCCTACCCTGTCTGAAATATTAAATGGCCAGTGTACATCGAGTTTAACTTCCCGGATTTTTCTGAATGGTATTATGCCTTTCCTAGGAAGAACTTTTAACGTGACCCTACCACCAACTTGAAATTCTAAGGGTTTACAACTTATCGACTTGTAACTGATTCTTGATTTGTAGGAAATTCCTGGTGATTTCATGAGTACTTACAGGAATAGTGAGTTTGGCTTTTTCCGCGTTCGATCCGTCAATAGATGATCAGTGCTTCTTGAGGTTTACAATGTAATATGGGTAATATATGTTGCTGAACTCTGCCAGAACTCAAATTTTATATGCCAGCTGGTCGATTCTAAAATGAATCTTAAATGGTCCAAAATACTAGAGGTTCAATCTCTTGTGTTACCAAAATTGTATCATGCCTCTCCAAGGCAAAGCTTTCAACTTAGTTCGTTCTCCCACTTGAATCTAAATGGTTTGCTGTTCAGGGATACCCAATCCGCATGATGTGCGTCATGCACCAATCCTACTTCTACCAGTTTCTCGTGGCTTGTAACTGGTTCTTGACTTGTGAAATTTCCTTTGTTATTCCATAGTTTAGTTCTAGACCAGTGAATTTAACTTTCCAATTTCGGTCTGTAAATGGGTAATTGGTACTTTGACCATAGAGTGCCTCAAATGGTGTAGTCTCTACGCTCGTGCGATAACTATCGTTGCAAACGAATATGATTTATGATAAATGGTTAGTCTAACCATTTCTAGAGTCAATCGCTCACTCTCAGAGCATAACTTTCCTATGTTTGAATTGTCCTCTCGATCTGACCATTGGTCTGAGGATGATAGGCGGTGTTTACATCTAAATGGGGTTCCGAATGAAATCTTAAAATGATTGCTAGAAGTCTGAGGTGATTTGATCACCTTTATCAGGAATAATTGAAACGGTTATAATGAATCTGGTGACTAATTCTACAACGTTATACTTTTCGAAAAGGGCGTTATACGAAGAAGATAGAATATGGGTAACACTTCGATTCCTTGTGTTTTGGTCTAATAGGTGCTAAGACATGTGTCTTTCTTTGCCTTTTGTGCTTGGTCTCCATTATTGACGTTTGTAATCGATCTACGGTGTTCCTCCTAATTTCCTTCATCACACATTCTAATATTCCTTATTGTCAAACCGCAAAACCCTAAATGCATAAGCGATCTTGTAAGGTGATTGGTTTTCAAAATTTATCTCGTGATTGTGAGTTTTGGTAGAAATATTTTTCCGAATAAACTAATTTAGAAAATGGAGCAAATGGGTTACTAAGTAATCTCTTTCTTGATGATTCAAAATTCAGTAGTTATAAAAATGTGAAACCGTCTTCAAAATATAGTGAATAGGACTGTTTACCAAAGTTTGATGTTTATTTATTTCTCATTGTTAAATGGTTTTGCAAAATATTGACCAAAAAGGGTCGTATTTGTTTGAAATAGGCAATTTCAAAAATTATTTTCTACGAGGTATGTGATTTGTATAAACACAATTTTTGAAATCAACTTCATTTAAAGGTAAAAAAAATACTAACAAGGATAAAATAGTAGGATAGGTAACGTTCGCATAAATGCATAGATGTCTAACGTTCGGTTCCTGATATTGGAAGATGTCTATTGGCGGGTATCTGGCAAAACTACAAGCCTAGGTATTCAACCAACTTAAGTCCTGAAATGCTTTATCGTTGAAATTGTCATCATGTTGGCAAAGTGAGAGTGTCCATTGATACTATGTCGATGAATGTCTATTTCATTTCCACATGAAGCTGGGGAGATATGCTTGGGCCTGATGCCTCTCTTGATGTATAGGTGAGGTTATCTAGAATTTCTTGAGGACACAACGCTTTAGGGGAATCTATATCGATATCCATAATTCGAATCAATCATTCTTGGCGTAAACTCACTGCAGGGAAGTTTGCGTTTAGATGAGGCCATGTTTAAATGAATTGTTTTACAGTCTCAATTAGGTGCTTGGATTATTTCTATAGTGTTGTTTATCGTACCTTCACAATGTGTTCGATCCTGTAGCTCAGTCTTGCTAGTACCTTTGAATGATAAAATTTGGCAACTAGGTCAGAAATGGTGATTCGGATGGTATCGTGGTATCTTAGGATTGTTGTTGGATTATGAATTTTCTTAGTCTAGGTTTAGTAGTTCCGTAATCCTTTTATTGTTTTTCTTGTATCGAGTAATCCTCCTAGTACTTGATAGGGAAAGTCTCTCCTAAAGAAGTCAATGGAAAGTCCAACTTAATGGCTAAGTGAGTGACAGGTGAGGTAAGTATCCAAGGGAAAGTTTGTCAGAAAGAGACATTTATAAAAGAGTTTACTTGTTTAAAACGCTTTTACATGAAGATTGTTATTAGCAATACTAAAGAAATAATTATTTACTTCATGGCATAATCCTTCCTGAATTATACATAGGTGATCAGGCTATGTATAATTGAGGACTAATGATGCAATGCTTGAGTTAGCCAAAATAGTATTATTTTTCTCAAAAGTTTTAGATGGTGTTCAACGTTTTGTTTTGGAAAAATGGTATTCTAGTCATTTCCTTTCAAGTAACATGAAAATTGTTTCGCGTAATAATAGTAAATACTTGGTGCAATAATGGAAAAATCAATTTATAGGGTGGTAATAAAATAGTTTCTTTTAATAATTCCGTAAAACAATTTCCCCATATGGTAGTAAAATAGCTTGAAGTAAAATTCGTTGAATGGTTTATTGGATACATGGGTGAATCTTATGGTATGGTAATAGTCTACTAATCCACTTATTTAAAGAATGTAAGCATCTTAGTTCATAACAGGGCAGTGGTTTATGATTATGAAGTGGTCGAGAATATGGTAGTGATATTGAGAGCGTGAAAGATGAACGTGTCTTTAAGGCATCTACAATCAACTGAAGGGGATAGTCTATGTGTGAAAAGATATAGGGCAGAAATTTGGTGCCAATGATTTGAAGTATTCGATAATTTATACTAGGTAAAGTTAGCAGGTTCAAATGCGTAATCCCTCTAGGCATGACTAAAATGTATAAAGAATGGAAATTGTTGTACGGGTGATCTGAGTTAAGTATGTACCACATCGAATGATGTTTGGTTTTTCCATGAATGCAAGAAAAATGCCTTATGGTCAGGTGAAACTTCTCGATATCCTTTCATGAAAATGAGGTCTTGTCCCAATGCGACTAAGTTATATCGGTCTCTGAAAAGAATATAAATTTTGTTGAGTAATTGTACCTTGATCTTTATCCAACAAGCTTATACTAGCGTGAGAGTCTTATAATATGGAATGAGCAAAAAAGGTCGTAATTTGAAGTATTGGCGTTAAGGCATGGTGTATCAATATTGGCAATCTCTGGTAAAGGGGTTTCTTTCGCATCTAAGGTCAAATAGTAAGTAGGTATAGTGGTTTCTTTCGAGGTTCGTTCATGAGTTATGCGTGTTCCTTCTTGGAGATATGGTTTCTAAAATTAACAACATTTATTTGAGTGAAACATCGTGAAATTTGGTCATAAATGTATCTTGGAGTGACTTATTTGAAGTTTGTAATGAATATAGTTATGTAAAAGATGTGACTACGAAATATTTTGTATTTTGATAAAAACAATATCTTATATATATATGTATTTGGAAAAAGGGAGTTCAAGAAGATTGTTGCTTAAACAAAAATGAGTTTTAAATCCAACCATTGAAAATCAATAATTTGTCGTACTTCGTAAGGTTTGCAAGAAATCTTTTGTTTGTACAAAAATTTAATTTGACTTTGACTTACTTGAATTGTTATTATCTCCGAAACACGAAAACTAGGGCAGTCACTCTTATCTTGGTCAACATGACCATTTAATCGTAAAGACATCTTCGTCTTTATTTATCCTATTGTCTTACTTGCATCCTCCCAAAGTTGTAATTACATGTCAAATCTACTAATATGACCACCTTGGTCGGTAGAGTGTTGCTAGAGTGACTAATGATGCAATCATCGACTTAGAATGTGGTGTAATCAAACTTGATAATGAAGGGAGAGTTGTGATGAGTTCCATTATGATGGTATAATACCATTCAAAGCATCTTGTTGGTTTATTGTGTTATAGAGGTATGAGTCAATCATATCTGAGATAATATAGAGTCCTTGTGATAGATGCCACCCTTGGGCGATTTGTTCCAATTCTTATTGTATTTGTGAGGCTTGTGGTATTATTCAGAGTGTATCGTCCAAACACTCGTAGGTAATCTACAATAATTAGAGATCATCGTCTAACGATGAAGAGTAGTAGGTTGTCAAGCAGTAGAGGCTCTCAAACTCTCACCAACCTCAAACCTGTAAGGTGGTGTAACGTATGGTAGATGGTAATGGTATGTCAAATAGTGGGTGCTTCTCAAGCGGCCTGTCATATATAGGTGTAGAGTCTCTGAGATGTGATGGTGATAATAGTGAATGGAATACTACCCTTTTTCGCGCTATTTCGCGACATCTAAGAGGTAAAACTGAAGTACGCACTATGGGACGACCAATAGTGTAATAAGTAGCTGATGATGGTGGTAGTACCTGAGTAGTAAGCGCCCTACTAGTGAAGGAAAGAAAACATAATATCTTTCTTCCAATAAGCATCCTAATAGGTCCATTAAGATTTAGTCTGAATACTCTACCAAACAGCATTCTATGTATGGGCTGGATGATAGGAAAACCCTGTTCCTATGGAAAATCAATGGTGCTAGTGGCGGTGTAAGTGCAACTAGTAGTACAATGGTAGTGGAAGATGACAAGGCATCTTCAATGTTGGAATCCGATGAAAGGATGACAGGGTGTGTATCTGAAGACATGTCACTTGTGAACCAGGTCAATATAATTATATATGAGTATGGGTACAAATAACTCGCACAATGTGTGCATGAAACAACATGTATAATGAATATGCACCTATGATAAAATGATGAGATGCTATGATGATGTGGTTATAGTCTAGGGTCCATGATACATCCTAGTTCGCTATAACCTTAGCTCTGATGCCAATCTGTCACACCCCCAAAATACCTGAATGGCAACGGAATGGAATACCTGGGAGTGACTGTCATAGCACCACAGTTACAGTTATATTGAACGACCTAAAGTGTCGTTTGGAAAAATACATCGTTTGATCATTAAAACATTCAGAGTTTACAAAACATAGGTCCCAAAAAGGTGTTGCAAGTTTATGAAAAACAAGTTCAATCCAGATCAAACGTTTCATAAGTGCAGGAAATATATCTATGTGAGACGCGTCGACTCCGCGACTCCATGAAGGTCCAAATGCATGCTAGCAGGAGCTACCTTAATAACCTGAAAATATATTGCTAAAACGTAAACACAAATGTTGGTGAATTCCATAGGTTTGTAAGTTAAGTCGTAAGTACATTAGCCACAAGTATAAAGTAAACCGATAAAATGTCAAAAATGCTACATTGTCTCTTAAGCTCATGACCCCGAAGCTAGACATAATATTGTATTGGCCCCAAAGGAGTGTTTACCAGACACTCAAATAGATTAGACATGAAATGCATCCGTAATTCCGTTGGAGCAACCCAAACACGGATGGAGGCGTCACCCTCAATAGATCTATTCACTCACTCTCGCTTGGCATTATAATTAACAGTCCATGATAATAAAGGGGACTTAACTTGGTAGTAAGGCAACTTAAGCAATGTATGGAATTTAGTACTTGGGCATGTACAAAAATAATTGATGCAATGTATTCTCCACCGTGGCATTTGAAATCAAATAAGTAATTGAAAACGGGGCTATGAAAACTCACCTGAAGTGATAGTACAATGTGATGAAATGATCGGGATAACAAGGCGCGAACACTAGCCGCAACCTAAATGAATGAATATGATTTACTTTAGATCATGAAATGATGTAGTGAACGTTCATGCACATGATACCTATACCACTCGTAACTTGAAAATACTTGTTATCTTCAAAGTAGGAAATTTCCATACTTAGGAAAAATAAGTCCAATTAGAAGTATAGAAACTTATCGTAATATATCGTATATAAAATGTTATTGTTATATTCCTCGTTTTGAAAACCTTAAAATAACGTCTAGTAGTCGCATGAATAAACCTTGGGTCGTACGTACTTCGTTAGTTAAGAATAAAATCCTTGAATAAGAAATCTAGAAAATATAGCATTTAGTACGTAGTTATATTATTTCTAGTAGTGACTAAATATATATATAGTTTTGCCGATTTTAAAACGTGTATAACTTGGTCGTTTTGAGTTCATTTTCCTCGTTCTTTATATCCACGGATTCGTCTTAGTATGTATTAATATATTTTTGATAGCTCGGCTCCACTAGATTACGTCTAACGCCTCTATTTGTCCGTCGAAAATTGTCAAACAGCATGCAGTTTTTCAGAAAATAGTTTTCGTCAATTAACTTGCAAAAATCATAACTCCTTCGTTATAAGCTCGTTTTAATCCGTTCTTTCGCCCACGGCTTCATTTTTGAAAGTATTTTCTAAATCTTTGGTCAAAATTTACCCATCACCTACTGAGTTTCCCACGTTTTAAAAATATGGACAGTAGGTATATGTAATGTTTCAAAAACCATTTCTAGGGTTCCAATCTTATACCAACTTCAACCAAACCACTTTAAATCACCACAAAACTAGTCTAATCCTACCATACACCTTCTTAGGGTGTCATGGGTTCCTAAACATCCTAAATCAAGTGGATCTAACATGGATCTAACTACAATCAATTTCTAGGGCTCAAAAGTTAGATATGTTTAAAATGAAGTGGTATAAATAGCATATGCATGTAGATCTAGTATATATATATATCATATGAATCTTGTAAAAACTTGGTAAAATCATAAAGATGACTTTCATACACTTACTTGAAAGATAAATGAGATTTGAGGATGAAAACCTATGTAAACCTTGAGTTTATATTTCAAAACCCAAAAAGGAGTACAAACTACACTTGAATATTATTAGATCTTGGAAAAATAATGGTTCCTTCTTGTTTTTGTGTTGAGGCCGAGCACCACAAGGAAGAGAGAAAAAGAAATGAGTCTAGTTGCTTGATTTGGTGAAATGAATGAGAAAATGTAGTTTTATGTTTTATATATTATTACCTAGAAAATCTATGACACTCTTTAATGAGTTAGTAGCAAAAATTCAAAGGTGTAAGTTGCTTATCATGGAGGGGGGAAGAAAAGTGTGATTTGTGTAAGATAGTTGGTGTATTATTAGTATTAGTATGTATATATTAATAGTTTTTGGGAATACCGGGTACCGAGTTAACTAAAAATAAAATTTTAACAGAGTTAACGGGACATAATAAAGTCATAAAAATTGTAAAAATATGTTGGGTACAATTATTGAGTGTTTAGATAATTATTATTTAGTTTCTACGAAAACCGTCGTAATTTTAGTAAACTTACGATAATAATTAAATAAATTTCCAAAACACCGGGTAAATTAATATTATAATTTTTATATTATTAAAATGAATATAAAAATATATTGGGATCATAGTCGGGAGTGTCGGACATGTTAGTCACATTATTGGTCGCGTGTTAACGTTTATTTAGAAATAATTAAACGTAAAAGTTAATTATACTAAAAGTAATAATTTAAATATCCTATGAGTGGAATAGTATGCAAGTGCCATAATGATAATATGCAGACTATTTCTAGTCCGTATGAAGTGTCCCAATGATAATGCATGAATTCGCTCCTGAACCAATACTGTTACGCGAATTTGGAATACCCGTAAACTAAGTTTACGATGAAATGAGTAATGCACACGAATAGTGGTTTTCTCTCGGAAATGAATAGTGTCATGTGAATAGTGAAATTTTTGAATGTTTCTCGGAATATCAAATTGACCTCAAAAATGATGAATAGTAAAATGATGAATAGTGATCGATGAATAGTAATTGGTGAATAGTAATATGTTGAGGTTTGGAAAAATGACCTGAAATCGTGGGGTGTGATATGTATCGTCAGGGAGACACGATATAATGATGCTTTTCAGGTGTTGGTCCTGATTGACCACCTTCCTCTCATCAGGAGTCCATTGTGCTTCAGGTTTGGGCAAACCTTGAGCAGTCGTTGGGACAAAGGGACCTTCATTGATGCACGTGATGTAGTATGGTTCCATACCAGTCAAGTAGCAAAGCATATGCTTTTTCCACTTGCTAAATTTTCCAGCTTTTAGTCTAGGAGCAACAGCTGAATAGTACCTCCTTTTTTATCAACTAGCTGGGGTACATCGCTATCAGCCATGGTGGGATCGTGATTTTAAAAACTGAACACTCTTTTTGTTTGAAAAGTTTTACAAATCAGAGGCTCTGATACCACTTGTTGGACCCTTTTACTTGGTTAAGGTTAACTACAAAGTTAATCTAACCATGTTCCATGATGTAGCGAAGTCTTGATTAACTATGAAAAGTAAATAAACGTAAAAGATAAGACACAAAGTTTTCAACGTTTAATTCTTTATTAGAAATTAATCAAAAGAATTATACCCAAGTGTTTGCGGAACAACACTTGGGATTGAAATGACAAGTATGGTATACTCCTCACTAAACTCAAACTAAGTTTGAGTGACAACTAAGATCCTGCTGAGCTATCTCAGGGATTGTGTTGTTCTTTGGAGAGAGTAAAGATTTGGTTTGTGAATGTCTAAGCATTGAGTGCACAAACTCAATCTTTACCTCTACCACTTATTCTCTATTTATACACAAGCAGATTCTAACACATACCTAATGGAAAAAGACTACAAGACAAATTACATCATCCTATATTGGACAAAATACATAGGTATTTTGTCCCTGTTACAAATGGCTATAAGTAGTAAAGGTCAAGGATACTTTCTGGTCTTTAGTGTTGACACATGTCTTGGTATTATACTCATTCAGGGAAAGTTGACCTTTGCATGATAAGGACCTTCCCTTATCCATTCAAACTTATCCCGCCTAATCCCGCCTTTACTTCAGTCTTCTTATCTTCAGTCTTGTTCATTCAGTGATCTTACATGGTGAGGAGTCATGGGACTCAGTGAGTTATTGTCATCCCTCACTCAGTCCATCATCTTCTTCTTTGGCTCAGGTATCATTCACTAAGAACTGCCTCACTGAATGGTGAACCTTTCTACACAGATTCACCCTGAGCATCTTGAGGATGACTCACTGAACAACTATGCATTCAGTGACTTGTTTGGTGTTATCGGTCATCAAACACTTATGATATTTTATGTTCAAATCCTAGATTAAGGAGTTTGGGTTTTAACAGACCCAACAGTTTGTGAGTCTGCTTTCTTTTTAAAATATGCTATATCTTCGCATTGCTACATCAACTATATGCTTCTATCATTGTGGATAAAGTACATTGCTTAGGCGTACTCTTAATTCTACAATTGTTCTGTCACAATTTGGAGTTATTTCACTTATTTGGGTCTGTATTTTCCATGGACATAAGTCTGTACTCTGTAGTGAAACATTACTAAGATTCGAAGAGTATGCAATTCTTATTCGGAACTGATGTGGGATCACCTTCCCTGACTTAAGCTCCTTATGTCCTGCAAGTTCGACTTGTTTTGCTACAGTTAATTTTTATGAACTTAATAGATGCTAAGCTTACCCAGTAACATGTGTTGCAGGTCCGGTAATGGTACATACATTAGAGAAAAGGAATTAAACTATGTTTGATATGATCAGTAAGTGATGATGAAAATGTCAAAACAAATGTTTGTTAAGGCTTTGCTAGTTATTTCGATTCTTTAATTAATCCATGCCAGTTCTTGATATGTAATTGTATAAAGGAGCACTTAGTCCGTGGGATTTTGATATAATCAGGATTAAAATAAATTTTTATTAGGTGTCTGATTAGGGGAATGATAGTTTTTTTTTTCACAGTAAAACAATCCTTTCCCCTGCTCAAGGATTTCAAGTCTTTTGGGGACCATGATTTGTTGAAAAGTGTTTTAAGTTTGGACAAAAATACCCTACAAAATGAAGAATGCATTTTCTTTGATTAGCTTCGACTGTTGTCCTTCACAGACAATTTCATCCATTGTCTTTCACGAACTCACTGCCATTGTTGTGGTTCTATCTCCATCATCCTTTCATTCGCTCTAACTCGTCTCGCATGTATTTCATTCATCTATGTCCTATTTGTCTTGATAAAATCTTGTTCTGTTATGTTCTAATCAAAATCCGCCCAAGACTCAGCAAGTGCTCTATGATCGTCAAATTCTCTGTGCTGCTGATTGAACAGCTTAAGGAAATGAGTTGTGGTCAGATTTATAAACTTTTGAAGCATCTTCCAATTCCTTTACTTCATTCGCTCTAACTCGTCCCACTCCTACGTATATTTCATTCATCTTCCAGTTTATATAAAGTGCTTTTAATTTTTAAGTCAATATGCCATGATATCCGAACCCGGGACCTGGCACATACTAATAACTGGTTACCCTTTTTCATTTATCCGTTTTCTTGTATTTTGTATTTTGTATTTTGTAAAGTATTACTGCATGTGCCATCATTTGAAGAACTGTATTATAAGAAGGTAATTTTCATCTAAACAAAAAAGTTCTATTTAATAATCAAGCTGCTATTTTCATAATATTCTATCGCTTAGTTACTTGTTACTCCGTATTATGTTTTTCTTGAAAAGTGGTTAAAAAGTATTTTTGGGGCAACCCAACCTATTTCCACTTGTATTAAAAACTGACCCGTTTTGGGCTATTAGCCTGTTACACAACCTGCTTGAATTCCCGGCTTGCCTCTGTTGGAGGATTCTAATTTAAATGTCAAATGTTATTATCCTATTCAAATCTTTAGTAATTTACAACTGAAACTATTTGGTTATTTGCAGGCAATGGACATGGTGAAAGCTCACCAGCTAAAGCGGTTCACACGGTGCCGCAACTTCTTTGATAAACTTGTAGAGAAATTGTCCTTTGATGAAACCAAGGTATTGAAGCTCTACAATACATGTTTTATGTTGTTTGTCCAATGCTAATGATATTGGTACTTGGTGTGCAAAAGGGGAGTATGACTTATATAACATATGTGAATGGAACTACAAATTGGCCTTCAAATAGATTCCAGTGGAACTACTTAAGTGGGCTTGGCAGGTCGACAACCTAAACATGACCTGTTAACCTGAACATGACCTGTTTCTTGGTCTGACCTATGAACAACATGACCTATATAACTTTCAGGTCATATTCGCATATGGTAAGCCCTCAACATGAACTCTTTTGACAAAAATAAGAGTTATAGGCCTCACACATTTTTATAACTGGAATAACGGATAAATCTTAGTGGATCATCTGTACATTTTTATGTCAAATAACATATTGGAATGAATGTATTTTTGGCCTAAAGTACATCTTTCTTTATTTTTTCTTTCTAAAGATCAATAAAATACATTTGAAGGCATTCCGAACCATAATCCAAGCTACACTCGTGGCCACTGTGGACTAACAACCTACAAAATGCCAAGACATTCAAAAAGTTATCCTCGAAACTCTAGTGATTTTAACGACTCACAACAATGATAATATAGGATATTTTCGATCTACTTATGTATCAAGACTGTCAGAAGTAGACATGACATAAAAATGGGTTGAACACATCAGGTAGCGGCTCAAAATAAGCAATTTTATTACGGATCCAAAAGGCTTTGCTGACGTTGAGCCGATCAAAAACTGTTTTTGTTTTCTCTATAAATAACTAATGGGTGAGAAAGTATATTACTACAAATAGATTGTACAGTAATATTTTAGAATAGTTTGCAAAAATTAATGCAATTTGAATTTAGTTTGGGCAACTTTAGACACCTTTAACACGACATGTTTCCAATTAGCTTAATTTCACCCATTTGACCCGTTGTAGAAGAAGTAGAACCAAAACCAAAACCAACCATAACTAGATCCTAACTGCTAGCCGTCTCTTATCAGATAGATTAAACAATTACCTCAAGCGTGCTAAAAACTAATCTCATTCGGCTAGCAACAACTGATGGCTCTTCCGAACGCCCCACCACTGCCATTTGCTCTAGTTGAAGTGTTTTGACAGGAAGCCTAAGAAAACAGTTGTAATTTTCAGCTTAAGCTGTTTGTTTAATAGGCAAAAAAAAAACAAAAAAACAAAACAAAACTATAAAACACATTTTAACATTGAACAAAAGATATAACAAGGTATCTTTCCCTCACCATGCCATTCCTCTTAAAAAGTAAGCATTTGCAATTATAGCACAAAATCCTTTCCATTGAAGCTTGATCTCATCTGAAACAGGAGGCGTAGGAGACCACCGAACAATGGTAGGTTGGGGAGTACACAAAATAGTTATGAAGATAATACTCAACCACAATATACACTCGTTCACCTGTATCAAAAATAAATATATAACAAGACTATGGGTAACACAAAAACGGATAGGACTATTTAGGGAGTTGATCATATACATAGAGATACCAAAAGTGGGTGGGTGAGACGTATTAGGTAACTGGTTCAAGGAAGAACTAGCAATCCTTTTAATAATGGTTAGGACAATAGGCTTTAAGAATAAATAGATTACTTATAAAATAAGAATAAAGAACTACAGCTTATATTATTGATATATTAATCTTTTTTCTTTCAAATTAAGATATTGAAACTATAAACGGTTAGGCACAGTTCACTTTACTTTTTACCCATTGACCCGTTTCACTTTCAGTTATATTTTTAAGTTTACACGTTAGAGATAAATACAGTACATCTTAAATCAGCTCATTCATAAGTAAAGAGGTAACATTTTCAAACGTCTAATCATACATTCCCTGGTGGATCCTCATTTTGCAAAGCCTGGTATTTAAGTTGCCACTTCTAGTGAAGTTTCTATTTTAACTAGTCATTATGTCGAAAGTTATAAACTTTAAGTCTAACTCATTAGGGTTGTAAAGTTGTTGGCATATATGCTAATTTTTGTGTACCTTACCTCCTCGTAACAAATCTTGGATTTTAGACTAGTACCTCCCCCATAAGTTTGCATTTCTTGGATTTCAATACCAGATTCTTTTATATTTGTAAGTTCCTTTCGTAAACCTTCATCTGTACACCCCAATGCATACGCGTTTACACCCGCACTAATGAATTCCTGATTAATATCATATTAAAAAAGTTAGTGATGAGAACCAATGAAATTATTTCACTCTCACAAAGATCAGTTGACTTTACTTTTAAATTGTCGCCTCCTCCTCTGTCATTGAAGTTTCGGTATCTCCTAAATAAACTGATTGCTATGTTGCGGAATGAGCGATACTCCTCGTCGTCAGAAGAAACCGCATCCTGCTGTTGACACTATGGCAATTCCAATAACAAGTTGATAATGAAAAAAGACAAAAAAACAAAAAAACTAAACAAAAAACAAAAAACAAAAAAACAAAAAAAAAAAAACAAAACAAAACAAAACAAAAAACAAAAAACAAAAACCTTAGCTAAAATGAAAGTGGGTCGAAAGTTTCCCAAAGCGTACTTTTAAAGTTTTAATGCATAAACTCCTTAATCAGTTTACTCTAAATAAGATTATTACTAAAGATATAAGATTTGGTAATTATATCTTTCACATTGATGAGTTATTAGAAATGCTGTACTTTTTTGGACAAAATGTGTTTCGGGTCGATCCAACCACCCATTTCACCACCTCTAATTAAGGCATCCATGACATATACCAACAGAAGAAAAGAAAAAAAAACAAGGTTTTTCTTACTAGCAATCTCTTGGATGTTGTTTGGTGCGATGATTGATGAATATTGTCACGCGTAAACCCTCTCCAGTAAAATGGGGAACATTGATATCCGTTACTGCAACATCCCTTTACCACGATGTAAGAATTTACAGAAACATATGAACCCTTGCAAGGAGTTATGGGCTCAAGCCTAGTGCTTGTAGTTGTATCTGCCAATGTACACAACTTGTTGAAAGCTGCCGGATTTTGAGTGATCACCATGGTTTAACCATGATATATTAAACTACCTTTAAATGTTCACTTCAGGTTAACTGCAAAATGCATACAATACCCTTTAATCCAAACACATTCCAGAGCAACAGTAAGCCAATATTGAATAACTAGTCTACTTAACAATCTAGAGACACGAAAGAAATGGAATCCTAAATAAAGATGGTCTCGTCCTCAAGAATAAATTCAAGTTTGAACAATATTATTTCAAACCATCGTAGTTGAAACTTCGTTTCTAAAAAATTAACAAACCTATGAAAGATGCTACTCTTATTAATGAATAAAGCAATTTACCGTCGTTTGTGTTAGTGGATTTGTGTGTTTGGATCAGCTTACCCAATAGGATGAAGATAATCAATGTAGCCGGATATCACTTAGAATCATGTAATCACTTTCCTAAGAAAACTATTCAACCCTAATGCCTGGGTTACATGAATATCTCCTTGGGATAAGACAAGTGTTTGTTCTAGACACAAATTGAATAACCCTTTCGCTTCTAAGTGTTCAGGTTATATGTGTTCCTATCTTTAGAAAGAACTCAAAGCCCAATGGCATAAGGGATAATTACTAAAATAGATCGTTGACTTTTTGACTAGTCACTTTGTAGACTTTCAAATTTCACTTTCCAAAATTAGATCAGGGCAACTAAAAAAATGAGCAACTCAATATAAACGCGACACGTGTCCAAAAAGATTCTAGAATATTCTAAAAAGATTCTAGATTTTGTATTATAGATTCCAAAAAGATTCTAGATTCTGTACTATATTAATAAAATATTTGACACGTGTCGCACATATATGAAGGTTGCTCAGTCGCCAAGTTGCCCTGATCCGCCGGAGGAAAGTGATTTAAAAACATCTATTCAAGGAATGTGCTTTGTGCGACTGATCTATTTTCGTAATTATCCCTTATGATAATTAAATGGCCCATCAATCACATCATAATATTTCTCCATTATAGGGATTAGTGGTTAGACGACCAATTAAATGTGATCATTAAGTTGCGGTTATAACTGGCCCTGAATACGTCAAAGCTGTTATAAGTTAGTTTGAATTTAGTCCGGTGTGCACGTTGATGAGCTTAATCCCCGAAAGGGCTGCTCCCCGAGAAGTGCACTAAATTTCCAAGAGTTTTGGGTGTTTTGTTACTAGGGGCTGTGTGGCTTTACGTTTCATTCACAAGAAGAAAAACCAAGCATTTTGCTACAACTAGTAATCTAATTCAGGTTAATTTATATCACGTAATTGTTTTCAGACGAAAAACCAAGCATTTTGCTGTTTAGAAATGAAGGTCAGGATCAATCACACGCATGCCCGAATGATTGTTATTCAATACTTGCACCAAAAAGAGGATACATAAATAACTAAAATACTGTATAAACAAAGTACCCATAAAAAAATAAAATATTGGAAACTACATAATCGCCAGACAAGAACATACCTAATCAGTAGAGATGATACTTTCTTACAATATTAAATTGATGACGTATAGTCTATATTTGGGCCATGAGCCCAAATGATAAACATTACTCGGCCCAAATCCACCACGAGTGGACTATCATAACGAATAATGGGCCACAATAAACACGGCTTGGGTTCACAAAGCCCAAAAGCCCAACCAAATTAATCGGGCATGCGATAAGGATCTTCTATTCATAGAATAGATATCCTTACCCCGATAAGCACCACGAGTGCGAAGAGTAAGGAGCAAGAAACCCACGCGGTTTCAGCCCCTATATAAGGAATGATATATTCTCATTCAAAGGTATGATATACAAACCCTAACTCTCTACGAGAACCTTAAATCGATTACTTACTCTCACGCCGGAGTCTAATCGGGGGAGACAATCCCTCGATAAGCCTAACGGTGTTGTTTACTTTCTTAGTGCGCAGGTAACAAGTACTAAGAAGCGAATTGGTACGAGAGCAAGAGCCAATAACCAGGAACGCCCAACTTTTGTATCAACAAGTGGCGCCATCCGTGGGACCCTACTAAGAACTAGAATAAAAAAGCATAAGAATTCAAGCCAAGCGGACTCCGCAGTCAGAAAAACGTGACCATCAGAGGAAGAATCAACAAGATCCGACCTCCGAACAAGTGGCTGGGACAACCAGCACACCTGGTCACCAAGAGGCAGGGACAACCCAACCTCTTCCAGCGGTAGAACTACCTATAAGGACTACCCAAGTCACCCCAGTGGTCCCAAGCATTGAGGAACTCCAGCGCACCCTCTTCACCACTCCTCATCAAACTGTACCCGCAGTGAACAACACTGCGCCGCCAGGAGCGCCTAACCGAGATAGGGTGCCTAATACTGAGGCAAAAATTCTTGCAACAACTGAGGACGCACCCGATCTATCTTTGGGAAACTTTGTATCTGATGCGTGGGAATCGCAACAGGCTTTACCTCTCGAGGGATCTCGAGAAGCTTACAACCCCCACCAGGCAGTGTACCTGATCGTTGTAGTATAGTATAGTGACAAGTACCGGGGGATTGATCGTTCAGCTTAGGAATAGTGTCGCTAGGATTAGAAAACCTAATTACTAGTTCCAATGTTGCAAAAATCGTGAATCGGTACTGAGGCGGTCCGGGGCCGATTAGCGATTTTTTACCGATTAATCGGCTGATTTTCTTGACTCGGCCGATTAATCGTCCGATTTCCGTGGAATTCTCTCCAAGGTCCTGGGCCGATTACCGATTAATCACCGATTAATCGGCCGATTCGGCCGATTTTTGCAACACTGACTAGTTCTAAAGATGACGGAAGATTATTTTTTGTGTTTTTATATTTTATGGAAAGCAATTAAAATATCGGTTTTTGGAAGAGTGGGCGGAATTAGTTGCTATTCAACTAACCCAAAACTAAGATGCAATCAAAATAAAATAACAAAAATGTAAATAATCTAATTTATACTAAGGTTGTGAGCAGTATTTGGAGAAATTGTGTTTACTTAGACTTCACTACTCCCTAGATATCTTTTACACGTTAATTACTTGTTATAATTGTATGGATGACGGATTGTATTCCTTAATACCATTCATGGGGTGGCATACATAACTCCCCAATTTTATGAGCTCTTATCTCCTCCTACACCATGACCCAGCACAACTATAGGGATTGTAAACAGTGGCTCATGCATTAAATACAACCAATAAAGACCTAGTACGCCTCGGTTCATGTTTCTTAAGACGTTCAAGCATGTTACCATTTGGAGATCTGCCAGTTTTCTTAAGCCTAACATATAAAATCATTCATCCAAGACAAGAATAAACAAGTAATCAACACATAATCAACATCTAGGTTTCATTAGATCTAAGCAAACACAAAAGAGATCTAGCCTAGCATAATGAAATTGAGACAAGAACAAGATATAGACAACCAACACATAGACATATTGATTGAATTAGAAGAACACTTATCTCAATTACAATGCAAGGTATCAAGGGTTTGGAACCCTTGAAAAACCTGTAAAAGTTGCACCAAATTCGTCTTTAGGGTTTCACCAAAACTTCTCTTTTTAATGTGAAAAACTAGAAAACTATATATAGGAAAACAGGGGTGACGGCGTCAAGAGCAAGGGTGTGACGCCGTCATCTCGCCGCCAAATACTTCCTCGGACGGCCTTGATCTACTTCTGACGCCCTGTGTGACGCCGTCATCAACTACGGTATTTTATTCTTGGGACTTTGACGCCGTCAAGAACAACTCTTGACACCTTCATGTACTGTTCCCAGCATAGAATTTTGAGACTTTGCCGTTTTCTTCACTTTTATGATCCAAAAACGTCCGAAATGGCTTCTTTTCCAGAATTCACTGTGACAATCGGTAATTTTCCACACCTTATTTTAATAATAAATCCTTATTTATTATTACACACTTAGTTATTGAGCATGCTTTAGCTCACTTGGCAAAGTTTTGGGAAGTCATCCCGCACATTGAAACATCTCAGACTAGTTATTTTGATCATAAAGACAACTTATATATCTTATGATATTACTAACAACTAAAATATTTAATTTGTTAAGTATATTAATTTAATAAACATTTTACCTATACAAATGATCACACGAGGTACCCAATGCTCCTAATAAATATTTTTCTTACATTTTATTACTTCCTAAATGATTTCTCAAGTGCCAAAAATATTTCCTTACATTTATTGCAAATTCTTTATTTAAACGTTTAAATACGCGTAACATTCGTTAACTACTAAACTAATACCCAGTACATATTTTTTTACTACCCAATACATCCAAAATACACATTTTATACAAAGTTATACAAATATCTCCTAGGGGAGACAATGAGCCCCTTTTTGCTCCACAATTACTTACTACATGTATTTTATTACTACTTGTACTAATTTTTTTTTCAAACACAACATGAGACATCTAATTAATAAGGATGGCTAGGACCATGCCTTGCCCCCCTCCTTTCCCCTAAATTTCGGCCAACCACAAGGACCAAATCATAAGACTTTTTCACCACTTTGACCCAAGGTAGTATATATATACTTGCAATAGGTAACATGATATTTGCAACAAAAAAAAAAAAAAAAATATCATCACCTCCTACTTTTACATACCAATCGACTTGGGCAAGAACCAAAGGGGAAGGGGAAAATCTTGACAAGATCTAGTGACTTTCAAGATATATTCGGGTAGAAAAATTTGTTTTTGGAGTTTCGGGTTACCCTTTGTGATCACATTTTCCTACTTACATACACTACTAGTAAGTCTAAAAATCTTTCTTTATGATTTTACTTACTCATCTTGATGATGATTTTTACTTAGATCGTGATTATGTTGATTTTAAACTCATATATATAACATTTATCACCCTTATTACATATATGTTTGTATGATCCTAGTGATTTTAAACATATTTAACCTAAATATTACTTACTAAAAATGGCTAGGTTCATGTCCAAACACATGATAAATTTTATTGTACAAGTTATGATTTATATGATCTATATGTTTTCCTACTCCAAGTTTAATTATTTTTTTGACTTGACATATATATTAAGTTGTTAACATAGCCTTGAAACTATTGATATTGTGGGAAGAGTTTTGGGTAAGTGCTAGGATGATTTTTGGGAGTTGATTACCTAGATCTAAAGACTTCAAGTAATAAAAAAAATGAGATTTGGTAACTTATATATTATGCTGTCCCGAAACTGTTGCTACAGAAAAATGGGTTTTCAAAACATAAGATTTGGTTCAAAATATAGGATATAGACTTAATAATGAAAACATAGCCGCTTGAACGGGTTAAAACGGACTTATAACGAAAAAGATATACTATTTTCAAGATTTAACGACGAAAACTATAGTTTCTGAAAATATAGAAACTGTCCCGATTTTCTAGCTATGAAAACTGAGGTTAAATGATGTTTAGACTAGCCGAGAACTTAAAAATCCTAGAGTATACTTGAATACCTTCGCGGGGATATATAAAACTTAGAAAACGGACCTAAAATGAGCAAGTTATGATTTTCCGAAGAATTAGACGAAAACTATATTCTTTAACAGCTTTGTAAAAAGCTGATGGAAAAATAAAAAGGAGACTTTTGACTATTTTTGCACCTTTTAAGCCGAAACGGTATACTCGGAACCACTAGTAACTTGTGTATATTACTTGGGAGCGTTGGGAGAATTATAAAACGTTTCTAACATGAAAACTATCGATAAAGCACGAGACCGGGAAAATATATATTTACTATTCACAGCTTTTGTATATATATTGTTTAACGTCAAGAAAAACACACGGACATGAACCTTAGCAAATATTTGAACGTTATGGTTATTTCATTGACGAATGTACCTATTTTATTACTAAATTACTTTACGAACATATATGGGTGATAAATGGATTTCACAAAATACATACGATATTTATTACAAATCCTAAGACGATTTATATATTTTTAGGTTGTGGTTGAGTTTTCACGCGTAGAAACTCGTTTCATTATACTAGCGTACGCTGATTTCTAAGGTGAGTTTATAGCCCCGCTCTTTCTATACTTGTTTTACAAACTGGGGTGAGAAACATGCAAAACTCTTTTATGGACCAAAACTATTGTTTATGCTATTACGTGGATTAGCCTAAGCCCTGTTATGTCCCATTATGCCCAACTCATGAACCGTTAATTCCTGCTGGGAAGCGCGAATGTTATAAATAGATCTATTGGGAGTAACGCCCCCGTTCGGTTTGACCGGATAGGCAAACGAACGTATACCATGTCGAAACACAAGTGTCTGGGATAAACACTTGCCGGGCACCTATATTGGATTACATGCTCCTTGAGCATGCACACTGTTATAGCTTCGGTTGCATGAACTTAGTGCTAGCGTAATAGACTGTTTTTATATGACATTATATGTGTTGTAATGCTCATACGCTAAACTCATGGTCCAAACTTATGATTTTACTGCTTTAAACCTATAGACTCACCAGCTTTTTGCTGACTTTTAGCATGTTTTTCTCAGGTGCTTGACTTATCTATAAGTGATCTTTTGAAGGCTTGGCTTGGCAAGGTCATAGGCACATTTGGAGTGGAATAAATTTCCCACACTTAACTACTTTTGTATTTGGGACAACTAAAAACTTTATGGGCCTTGTACTCCAAATTTGACTATGATGTCAACTTACAACTTTTAAGTTAATGTATGTTTTAAACGGGTTTTGAAAATCCGTTCTTTATTATCTTGTGTTGTGATTACCGATTTACGTAGCACCCCATGACCCGAATGCTTCCGCTATACCAGAATTTTGGGGGTGTTACAGATTGGTACCAGAGCCAAGGTTATAGAGAACTAGGTACATATAAATCCTAAACTATAACCGCTATTTACAAAAACAAGTCCCTATGACAGCCACTTGCCAGCCAGCCTTGTTCGTCACTTTACATGTTGATTACTTATCTTAGCTATGTATTATGCTTTACCGTTATATATATACATACGTAAATATATATATACTATAAGTATTTCTATATACTTACACACTTATACCGTCTTTGTCACAGACCATGCCTCATTTTGACGTCATCGAAACGATCTTGCACACTAGCACCTCACCATCTCGCCAAATCACACCAAACTCAGATGACCCCTACATGAGGGTACTTCGGGCTTTCAACGCCTCGAATCCTGACACTACTGAGCCTGTATCTACCTCATCATTACCCATACAACCTACATCTACTCCCATAGCTGACACCACTATTACTCAGACTATCCCTACTCGCCGTACAGCCCGCATACGTGTCCCAGGACGCCGAATGCGATACTCAAACTTACCATCCTCACCCCCGAAGAGGACCCGGGCTGTTTACATGGGTACATCCACTACTCCATTATCATTATCACCAGCATCATCGCCTACTCACTCACCACTCCGTCAGAGGCTCAGAAGGGCCACCGAGTCATATTCAGAAGAATCAGAGGAGGATCCGGAAGAGGAGTCGGATCCAAAAGGGGAGTCAGACCCAGATGAGGATCCGGAAGAGGAGTCGGATCCAAAAGAGGACTTAGACCCAGATGAAAATCCCGAAGAGGAGCCCTTACCAACAGAGCATGCACTTGTTGAGACTACACCAGTTGAGCATGCCCAGGGAGGTGCATGCTTACAGAAAGAAGGCAAACAAAGTATTGAGGAGGTTCAGGGTATTTTCGAGACGGGACAGAGCTCGAGAGCAGCCCAGATTCAGGGTGGTGATACAGATGTGCCTATGGGGCTAGGGTTGAGGGCTGCCATGATACAAGCTAGGGAAGAACAGCAGGATACTGATGAGAAGATATGGAAAGATATTGAGTGTGTTCAGAGCATTCCACTCAGAGCAGTCAGCTCAGACTATGTACCTTCCTCTCCATCATTCATACCACCATCACCAGCTGAACCACACTCACCACTACCTGACATTCCAGACTCACCACTGCCTAACATTCCAGACTCACCAATGACAGACATTCCAGACAATGTATCCACACCTAATCCCCCTGACTATGATGTGAGTACTCTTGATTCGATATGGACCCGTCTTTATCAGCAAGCCAGCGTACTGGACGACCATACTGATCAGCTGGAAGGGTTACAACCAGCACGTTTTGAGCAGGTTTTTATGCAGTTGGCTGATCATGCCAGTTTACTTGATGTCCACACAGATCAGCTGGAGAGGCTGGGGAGACTGGATGTGCGGACAGATAGACATGACAGAGAGCTTACAGATGTGCGTCGCCAGATAATGGATATCGGGAGAGATCAGGATAGAGCTTGGGATGCGGAGTGGACCACTTGGCATAGGATGCATGAGATGGAGTCAGTGATTGCTGGGGTGACGAGGGCGGAACAAGAGGACCGTTGGGAGGTCTTAGTGTCCAGGAGACGCATTGCACAATTGGAGTCCACTGTAGGACGATTGGAGTTTGCTGTGGAGCGATTGACAGGAGAGGTGGAGCGATTACGCCGTGAGCGTACTCGAGACTAGTGTTGATTGTATTAGATGATGCTAGCTTAGTGTTGTTGTACTAGATGATGCTAGCTTAGTGTTGTTGTACTTTCCTTTCATTCGAACCTTGTATTTCCATTATGTATTCGAAGCTCGTACTTTCCTTCGATGCACCATGAGCTTGTAATTTTGTGAACACATATTGATCTTAATCTATGACAAGCTTGGTTGTTTACTCTATTGTGCCATTCGCTCTGTGAATGATCTTATTTATGTACTCTACTTGAGGTGACTATGTACTCGTGTGATAATAAACCTTCCATATGGAATCTCATTTGTCTCTATCTTTTGTTTGTGTTGTAGCAAAATGGCTCCTAGAAAGAAGTCAAACAGAACCACACGAGCCAACCCAGGCCCAGCTAAGGCTACCGCCACTGTTCCACCTACTGTTAACCAAGCAATGTTAGACCAACTGGTGGATGAAAGAGTAGCGGCAGCTTTAGCCGCAGCCAACGTAAACACCTCCACTACCGATGTTGGCACTTCCAGACCAAATCGTGGTAATGGTCGAGGCTGCAACTACCAAGATTTTCGCAAGATTATGACTGGGAGTTTCGGAGGGTCTGAAGGAGCAGTGGTATTGGTTAGATGGATTGAGAAGTTGGAAACTGTGTTCAGGATAAGTAGTTGTGCAGATGAGGATAGGGTGAAGTATGCATCATTCACCTTCACAGATGCTGCTCTAACCTGGTGGAATAACTATCTGAAGTCTGCCGGGTATGACACCGCTTACTCAATGCCATGGGAAAACTTTAAGGAAATGGTGCTTAAAAAGTACTGCCCCCGCAATGAGGTCATGAAGCTAGAGGTTGAATTTTGGAATCTCAAAGTTCAAGGTACCAACATGGCTGCTTACAACCAGCGTTTTCAGGAACTAGCTTTGTTGTGTCCTGAAATGGTCCCGACTGAGACCCGTTTACTGGAAAGGTACATTAGAGGATTACCCCAATCCATCAAGGGTAGTGTCACTACTTCCAAGGCTGCTAATCTCCATGAGGCAATGGAACTGGCCAACCAGTTGATGGATCAAATTGTTGAGGATACCCTAATGGAGGTGACTGATGGCAAGAGGAAATGGGATGACTTTTCTGTCAACAACAACAACTCAAACACCACTTTCTCTAACAAGAAACAGAAAGGCGCCAAGGTATATGCAGCAGGAACCACCGAGAAGAAAACCTATGCTGGAAAACATCCACTGTGCAACCGTTGCAAGCTTCATCACAGCGGACCGTGCACAGTGAAGTGCAAAAACTGTCAGAAGGTGGGGCATATGACCAGAGACTGTAGGTCGAGGAACCTTGCTACTGCACAGACAGCACCCGGACAGAACCCGAAAGCTAATGTGACTTGTTTTGGATGTGGAAAGAAAGGGCACTACAAGAGTGAGTGCCGTGAACAGAAAAACCAGGGTACTGGGGGTAATCAAGCCAACAATGGGTACAAGGGAAATCAGAAGGTTGGTGGGAATCAGGTCTACCCAGTGAAAGAAGAAGGCGCCCGAGGAAGGGTCTATGCTGTGGGCAGGGTGGAAGCCCAGGAGGACCCAAACGTCGTGACGGGTACGTTTCTTCTAAATAACCGCTATGCATCCATATTGTTTGATACTGGGGCAGATAGAAGTTTTGTTTCAACTGCATTTAGCCCACTACTAAATATAGCCCCGACTACCTTAGGCAATGTATACGATGTGGAACTAGCTAATGGGAACGTAGAAAGGGTAGATACAATCATAAGAGGTTGCACCTTAAACCTACTAAACCATCCTTTCAACATCGACCTTATGCCAGTAGAATTGGGTAGTTTCGATGTCATTATTGGCATGGACTGGTTGTCGAAATACCGTGCCGCCATTATTTGTGACGAGAAAATCGTTCGACTGCCTTACGGAGACGAAGTCCTGATTGTTGAGGGCGACCGAAGAGATAGGAGAAGTGCATCCCGGTTAAACATAATCTCTTGTACGAAGGTTCAGAAGTACATCGAGAAGGGATGCCATCTTTTCCTAGCACAAGTAAACATGAAGGAAGAAACGGGGTCAGAAGGAAAACGTTTGGAAGATGTACCAATCGTGAGAGACTTCCCGGAGGTCTTTCCCGAAGAATTACCTGGACTCCCGCCGACCCGACAAGTTGAATTTCAAATCGATTTAGTGCCTGGTGCCGCGCCTGTGGCACGAGCACCTTATCGATTAGCTCCGACAGAGCTCCAAGAGCTATCAAACCAATTGTCGGAACTTTCAGAGAAGGGATTCATAAGACCGAGTTCTTCACCTTGGGGAGCCCCTGTCTTGTTCGTTAAGAAGAAGGATGGAACATTTAGGATGTGCATTGATTATCGGGAGCTAAACAAACTAACCATCAAGAACCGCTACCCACTCCCGAGAATCGACGATCTCTTTGATCAACTGCAAGGTTCAAGCGTTTACTCAAAAATTGATCTGAGATCCGGATATCACCAACTGAGAGTTCGAGAACAAGATATTCCAAAAACGGCATTTAGAACCCGTTACGGGCACTACGAGTTCCAAGTTATGCCTTTTGGTTTAACCAATGCACCAGCTGTATTCATGGACCTTATGAACCGGGTGTGCAAGCCATACTTAGACAAATTTGTGATCGTCTTTATCGATGACATTCTCATTTACTCTAAGAACGAGAAGGAGCATGAGGAACACCTCAGAAAAATTCTGGAACTGTTAAAGGAGGAGAAATTGTATGCTAAGTTTTCTAAGTGTGAATTCTGGATACCGACTGTACAATTTTTGGGTCATGTGATCGATAGCCAAGGCGTTCACGTGGACCCTGCAAAGGTCGAGTCAATAAAGGATTGGGCGACACCTACAACACCTACCGAAATACGCCAATTCTTAGGACTTGCTGGCTATTACAGAAGGTTTATTGAAGGGTTCTCAAAAATAGCTAAGCCTTTAACCAAACTAACTCAGAAGGATATAAAGTTTGAATGGGGAGATAAGGCAGAGGAAGCTTTCCAACTCCTTAAAGATAAGTTGTGTAGTGCACCCATTTTGGCTTTACCCGATGGCAGTGAAGATTTTGTAGTTTACTGTGACGCTTCACACAAAGGTTTAGGAGCCGTCTTAATGCAACGAGAGAAGGTGATAGCATATGCCTCTCGACAACTGAAAAAGCACGAGAAGAATTATACTACACATGACTTAGAATTGGGGTCAGTAGTGTTTGCACTTAGAATTTGGAGACACTACCTCTATGGCACCAAATGTGTAGTTTACACCGACCACAAGAGTTTGCAACATATCCTTGACCAAAAGGATCTTAACATGAGACAACGCCGTTGGTTAGAATTGCTCAGCGATTATGATTGTGAGATTCGATACCATCCGGGTAAAGCAAACGTAGTAGCAGATGCACTTAGTCGAAAAGAACGACCAAAACCTCTGAGAGTACGATCGTTGGGTATGACAATCATTTCACCCCTTCCATCAAAAATCCTTGAGGCTCAGACCGAGGCACTCAAGGAAGAGAACAGACCCAATGAGAAAATCTATGGTATGCCTGAAAATGAAAATGGTTTTGTGAAGAGATCTGATGGAGTGTTGTGTTTCAAGGACAGGAGTTGGGTTCCACTCTACGGAGGGATACGTGACCTCATCATGCATGAATCTCACAAGTCTAAATACTCTATTCACCCGGGAGCCGATAAAATGTACCTTGACCTAAAGAAACTATACTGGTGGCCAAACATGAAGGCCGACATTGCTAATTATGTCAATCACTGTTTGACTTGTTCCAAAGTCAAAGCTGAACATCAGCGGCCATCAGGTTTGCTTGTGCAACCAGAGATTCCCGAGTGGAAGTGGGAACGCATAACAATGGACTTTATCACCAAACTGCCAAGGACCTCAAGCGGTTACGACACGATTTGGGTAATCGTTGATCGTCTCACTAAGTCCGCGCACTTCCTTCCAATTAAAGAGAACGACAGCATGGACAAACTTGCAAGATTGTATATTAAAGAAATTGTTGCACGTCATGGTGTCCCAATTTCCATCATTTCTGATCGTGACAGTCGATTCACCTCTAACTTTTGGAGGTCACTCCAGGATGCATTGGGAACAGATCTCGATATGAGTACCGCATATCACCCACAAACAGATGGTCAAAGTGAGAGGACTATTCAGACTCTAGAGGACATGCTCCGTGCATGTGTGATTGATTTTGGCAACGGCTGGGATAGACACTTACCCCTAGCCGAATTCTCTTACAATAACAGCTATCACACCAGCATCAAAGCTGCACCCTATGAGGCACTCTATGGCCGAAAGTGCCGATCACCGGTATGTTGGGCTGAAGTCGGAGATAGCCAACTTACTGGTCCTGAACTGATACATGAGACGACAGAGAAAATTGTGAAGATCAAAAGCCGAATGCAAGCGGCTCGCGATCGTCAAAAGAGCTATGCGGACAAAAGACGAAAACCTCTTGAATTCCAAGTAGGAGATCGAGTCATGCTAAAGGTATCACCATGGAAGGGCGTTATACGTTTCGGTAAGCGTGGAAAACTAAATCCCCGATACATTGGACCATTCAAAATCCTTGCCAGGATTGGGCCGGTAGCTTACCGACTCGAGTTACCTGCAGAACTCAGCGCTGTACACAACGTCTTTCATGTGTGCAACTTGAAGAAATGCCTTTCCGATGAAGAAGTCATCATACCTTTGGAGGAAATCCACCTTGATGAACGACTACACTTTATTGAAGAGCCCATCGAAATCATGGATCGGGAAGTCAAACGGTTGAAGCATAGTCGTATTCCGATTGTCAAGGTTCGATGGAACTCAAGAAGAGGACCCGAATTCACGTGGGAACGTGAAGATGAAATCAAAACTAAATACCCTCATCTTTTCGCATCTTCATCTAATAACTCGAATTGAATGTCGGGACGACATTCAAATGAGGCTGGGAGACTGTGACAATCGGTAATTTTCCACACCTTATTTTAATAATAAATCCTTATTTATTATTACACACTTAGTTATTGAGCATGCTTTAGCTCACTTGGCAAAGTTTTGGGAAGTCATCCCGCACATTGAAACATCTCAGACTAGTTATTTTGATCATAAAGACAACTTATATATCTTATGATATTACTAACAACTAAAATATTTAATTTGTTAAGTATATTAATTTAATAAACATTTTACCTATACAAATGATCACACGAGGTACCCAATGCTCCTAATAAATATTTTTCTTACATTTTATTACTTCCTAAATGATTTCTCAAGTGCCAAAAATATTTCCTTACATTTATTGCAAATTCTTTATTTAAACGTTTAAATACGCGTAACATTCGTTAACTACTAAACTAATACCCAGTACATATTTTTTTACTACCCAATACATCCAAAATACACATTTTATACAAAGTTATACAAATATCTCCTAGGGGAGACAATGAGCCCCTTTTTGCTCCACAATTACTTACTACATGTATTTTATTACTACTTGTACTAATTTTTTTTTCAAACACAACATGAGACATCTAATTAATAAGGATGGCTAGGACCATGCCTTGCCCCCCTCCTTTCCCCTAAATTTCGGCCAACCACAAGGACCAAATCATAAGACTTTTTCACCACTTTGACCCAAGGTAGTATATATATACTTGCAATAGGTAACATGATATTTGCAACAAAAAAAAAAAAAAAAATATCATCACCTCCTACTTTTACATACCAATCGACTTGGGCAAGAACCAAAGGGGAAGGGGAAAATCTTGACAAGATCTAGTGACTTTCAAGATATATTCGGGTAGAAAAATTTGTTTTTGGAGTTTCGGGTTACCCTTTGTGATCACATTTTCCTACTTACATACACTACTAGTAAGTCTAAAAATCTTTCTTTATGATTTTACTTACTCATCTTGATGATGATTTTTACTTAGATCGTGATTATGTTGATTTTAAACTCATATATATAACATTTATCACCCTTATTACATATATGTTTGTATGATCCTAGTGATTTTAAACATATTTAACCTAAATATTACTTACTAAAAATGGCTAGGTTCATGTCCAAACACATGATAAATTTTATTGTACAAGTTATGATTTATATGATCTATATGTTTTCCTACTCCAAGTTTAATTATTTTTTTGACTTGACATATATATTAAGTTGTTAACATAGCCTTGAAACTATTGATATTGTGGGAAGAGTTTTGGGTAAGTGCTAGGATGATTTTTGGGAGTTGATTACCTAGATCTAAAGACTTCAAGTAATAAAAAAAATGAGATTTGGTAACTTATATATTATGCTGTCCCGAAACTGTTGCTACAGAAAAATGGGTTTTCAAAACATAAGATTTGGTTCAAAATATAGGATATAGACTTAATAATGAAAACATAGCCGCTTGAACGGGTTAAAACGGACTTATAACGAAAAAGATATACTATTTTCAAGATTTAACGACGAAAACTATAGTTTCTGAAAATATAGAAACTGTCCCGATTTTCTAGCTATGAAAACTGAGGTTAAATGATGTTTAGACTAGCCGAGAACTTAAAAATCCTAGAGTATACTTGAATACCTTCGCGGGGATATATAAAACTTAGAAAACGGACCTAAAATGAGCAAGTTATGATTTTCCGAAGAATTAGACGAAAACTATATTCTTTAACAGCTTTGTAAAAAGCTGATGGAAAAATAAAAAGGAGACTTTTGACTATTTTTGCACCTTTTAAGCCGAAACGGTATACTCGGAACCACTAGTAACTTGTGTATATTACTTGGGAGCGTTGGGAGAATTATAAAACGTTTCTAACATGAAAACTATCGATAAAGCACGAGACCGGGAAAATATATATTTACTATTCACAGCTTTTGTATATATATTGTTTAACGTCAAGAAAAACACACGGACATGAACCTTAGCAAATATTTGAACGTTATGGTTATTTCATTGACGAATGTACCTATTTTATTACTAAATTACTTTACGAACATATATGGGTGATAAATGGATTTCACAAAATACATACGATATTTATTACAAATCCTAAGACGATTTATATATTTTTAGGTTGTGGTTGAGTTTTCACGCGTAGAAACTCGTTTCATTATACTAGCGTACGCTGATTTCTAAGGTGAGTTTATAGCCCCGCTCTTTCTATACTTGTTTTACAAACTGGGGTGAGAAACATGCAAAACTCTTTTATGGACCAAAACTATTGTTTATGCTATTACGTGGATTAGCCTAAGCCCTGTTATGTCCCATTATGCCCAACTCATGAACCGTTAATTCCTGCTGGGAAGCGCGAATGTTATAAATAGATCTATTGGGAGTAACGCCCCCGTTCGGTTTGACCGGATAGGCAAACGAACGTATACCATGTCGAAACACAAGTGTCTGGGATAAACACTTGCCGGGCACCTATATTGGATTACATGCTCCTTGAGCATGCACACTGTTATAGCTTCGGTTGCATGAACTTAGTGCTAGCGTAATAGACTGTTTTTATATGACATTATATGTGTTGTAATGCTCATACGCTAAACTCATGGTCCAAACTTATGATTTTACTGCTTTAAACCTATAGACTCACCAGCTTTTTGCTGACTTTTAGCATGTTTTTCTCAGGTGCTTGACTTATCTATAAGTGATCTTTTGAAGGCTTGGCTTGGCAAGGTCATAGGCACATTTGGAGTGGAATAAATTTCCCACACTTAACTACTTTTGTATTTGGGACAACTAAAAACTTTATGGGCCTTGTACTCCAAATTTGACTATGATGTCAACTTACAACTTTTAAGTTAATGTATGTTTTAAACGGGTTTTGAAAATCCGTTCTTTATTATCTTGTGTTGTGATTACCGATTTACGTAGCACCCCATGACCCGAATGCTTCCGCTATACCAGAATTTTGGGGGTGTTACATTCACTCTCCAAGTACCTAAAATCACAAAAGGAACGATTTAGGGCGATATTTGATCAAATAAAGTCAGATTCGGGCTTAAATGACCCCCTAAAAACGGATCATTTTTCGCCTCATCATATACCCTTACACTTGAGATTTGCTTGTCCTCAAGCAAATGCGCTTTTATTCTACTCAAAAGACAAGTTAGGGGTCATTTAACACTAATATAAAAGTAATTACAACAAATAATCATTCCACTAAAGACCAATAGACAAGCACGGAGGTCATACATAAGCACCTCACAAATAGTGTTTAGATACTCACATCTCTCGGGTGTAATAAAGTAATATAACATTATGGAAATGGAAGATATCTCTCACTACCTGTCATAGCAAAATAGATTACCATAGGCTTGGGAAATGATCAAACCTCCACCACATGGCGTAAGCACCTAGGATAAACTATCAAAGAGGTCTTTTTAAAGGGTTGTAACGTTAGGTATAGGGATATGAATTACACGGTTTTGTTGGATAAAGGAAGTTTTACTGGTGGCGAGTTAACAATCTTGGTTAATTACATGTACAATATGGCGTTGCTAAGCCAAGACTAGACTCGACTTAAGCTAACAAATGAAAAATAACTAAAAACATAAAATGAACATAGAATGAAACGGGATGGTAGTCCGTATGTTTTTTTTTTTTTTTTTTTTTTTGCATACACTCTTACCCTACCATCCAAAATAATTCATCATAGGGGTATGAACATTCCCCTTACACTTGAATCTTTACATACTTTACATTAAACTAATCTAATGACTCGAATTAAGAAAATCAAAACACTTGGAGCACTTTTAAGATTAACGTACATATGGGGGTAATAAATGATGTTCTTCCCCATTACTCCATAAAATAAGTACTTACCCATGAGTCCTAATCGTCCCAAAACAATATGTACAAGGATATGACTCGACTTAGCAACCATGTAATCAATTAGAAAGTTAACTTAGGGTTTAACAAATAACAATAATGCACTAAAAATGAGCGCATACACGGAAGGCTAAGGCGATTTGGGTGTACATTTAAGTGGGGTGTAACAAATTCTTCCTTTAAGTAAGATGCTTAAAGTTAGAAACGAAAAGATAGGCTCGGAGGGGTGTACTAGGGGTATCGTGTACTAAAAATGAGTACAACGCTAAGGGTGTGGGAAAAATTAGTTGACTTAACTAGCCAAGTAATATGACATAAATGGTCAAGTAATTATGATACGGGTTTAACACAAGGGTGATCCTAATGCCCCTTATCATGTAGTAAATCCTACCACACGAATGTAGTCTCACTAGCGGTCTCGGGATGCATCACTAACGCAAGTTCTAGAATCTAAATGCTACCGGTACACTCATAAGCACTAATAGTAAATGCTTTTCCTATCAAATCTAAAGGCGAACCTCACATTTTTGGGTGGAAAATTTTTCTGAATATACGGTTATGTGCTAGTCATACAATCTCCTATCCATGAGACGCTTGCTATGGCTAAAGTTTCACTCCTAAATGTTGTAAAAAATTTTAAATTTGGCGCTAAAATTGCACTAACAAGTATTTCTCATAGTTTTATTACACATCTACTATCAAACAAAACAAACTCAAGCGAAAGTGCATATGTAAGGTATCATTTTTTTACCCTCCCCTTACACTTAAGATGAACATTGTCCCCAATGTTCAAGTAAAGAATGTAAAAGTGAAAAAGTAAAGAGAATGAAATCAAATACTCCCCTGATTCGCTCGGTATGGATTATAGGTGGGCCAGGTTAAATCTTCTTCCAAGAAAACGAACAATCAAAGCTTCCCTTCCAGAATATAAATCATCTCCTTCTCGAATATAACCTGTAAATCCTGAGAAAATAGACAAGACAACCTCGCGTAAAATCGGCGGCATCCTATATAAGTTACTAAATCCTAGAAAACAAGATAAGATATAATGCTTGTGGAATGAAGTTTGCAGATTTGCTGGAGATTATAAAACTTAATAATTCACAAAAACCATAAGACTCCATTAGAAAAACAAAACCGGTAAAATTTCCAGATTTTAACTCCTGACGCCGTCAAGAGTAAAACTCTGACGCCGTCAGAATGGACCTGCAGAAATTCTTATGTTAATTTTCCGGAAAATTTTTGGAAAAACTTGGTCCTACTTCCTGGAAAATCCTGCAAAACTTCATTATGACTCAATACAAGCATTTGACTCTAACAAATACGAATATACATGTTCATTTAATATTGTGGAGAATCATGATCGGGTTGTTTCTTAAAAACATATTTGGGGTTTCCCCTTACACTTATGTTTTGCAAAAATACTTTTAAGTTGGAGTTAAGACTAGGCCAAACAACATAGTAAAGTATTTCCACATTTTAATTTAGAGACATGATCAACCAACAATAAAAATAAAACATGCATACGGAAGCAAATAACAAACAAACAAATAAAATCACACAAAACATGGGTTGCCTCCCAAGAAGCGCTTTTCTTTATTTATGAGTCTTGTAGCTAGACTCAAAGTCATGGGTTACTACGTGATCTCATCATTGGTTCCATTCTCTAGGTCGTCTTCTAAACCAGTTTTGTATTCCGGACCTAGTTGCAAACACTCTTTTAGAAACCAAGCATCCTATTCTTTACATACTCTACTCCTCTACGTCTATCCTCCTCATTCCTATAATAAGCCGCTTGCTTATGTTCCTTTTCAAAATTAGAGAGAAGGCGGTATTGTTCGATCTTGTAGGGCATTTGATAAGCAACCTCATCATTCTCTTCCTTGAATCTAACTATCCCTAAAGTCGGATCATAACTCATCCTAGTGGCCTCAACAAATGGTTTTCCGAATACTATTTGGCTTAGGCAAGCATCTATCACCGGACGAGTGTCTTCCACTATCATAAAATCAATCTCATAGGTGAGATTCCCAATAATCACATGTAATCCCTTAACTCTTCCTACAAAATTACTTATCCAACTTTTACCGGGCATCATCCTAAAATTGAGTTGCTTCTTCATCACCCAATTGTAATAGGTCCTAGTCATGATGTTCACGGGGGATCTAAGGTCGATGTAAGCTTTCCATATATGCATGTGCCCGATATTACATGGGATGTTAATGTTAGAGGGGTCTCCCATTTTGATAAGGGGGTCGCCAAAGATATATGTTCTCTCGGGACTATCGAATAAATCTTTATGGTATTCCCGTTCTTCCTTGGTTGGCAACTTATCAAAGTATTCTTCTATAGGTTCTACCTCCTCTAATTCCTCATCCTTATTAACCTCAACTTCCCTACTCTCATCCTTACTATAGGCTTCTACTCTAACTTCATCCTTGTCACTCTCCTCTATCTCCTTATCTATCGGTTTAATGGTGACAACATTGACAAAGTGGACATGTTTGGATGATGAGGGGTCCTTAATTTGGATTCCACTATTGGTGTCCCTAGTGTCCTTCCTAGGTGTGATTAATGCTTGGTTGTTGAGGGCTTTCAACAAGTTGTCAATCTTGTTGGTCATCTCCGTTTGTTGTTGGTTGAATTCGGTTTCAAACCTAGCTATGCGGGCTTCTTGAGATGCCATGAACTTTGACATCAATCCTTCAAGATTGTTGGTACTACCATAGTTGTTAGAAGGATTGTTGTTGAAAGTACGGTTGGATGGTGGACCGTTTGGTTGGTAACGATTAGGCGGATTGGAGGAATTGGGTTGATTTTGTTTCCACCTAAGGTTTGGGTGATTTTTCCATGAGGGGTTGTATGAATCACCGTAGGGGTTTGGCTCGGGCTTGAAAGTGTACCACTTATCTCCCGCTTCGTCGGTACGCGTGGATACGTAGTCCGCAAAAGCTGTTCCGGGGAGTTCCACACAATCACAAGTGTCATGGGGACCACTACATAATTCGCATGAAGAAGTGATTTTGTTCACTTGGCTTGAATGCTTTGGAGCTTCGTAAGATTTCATGAGAAACTTGACTCGACCTTCAAGTTCCATGATCCTACGGTCGGGAGTGCTAGAATTGTTCGAAGGCAAAGATATTGCCTTGACCGTTTTGTTTAAATCACGGGGATTATTCCAACTTTCGTTGTCATAGAGAGCAAGATCTTCTATGAGTTCCCATGATTGTTCCGCACTAAGATCACGTAGCTTACCACCGGCCGATTGGTCAATGGTTCGCCTCGTGGAGATGTCGATATGGTCATAAAAGATTTGGACTTGGAGCCAAAGATCTATGCCATGATGAGGGACTTTTTGGAGTAAGTCCTTGAAACGAGTCCATGCTTCATAGAGAGATTCATTTTGACGTTGTTGAAACATCAAGATGTCATTCCTAAGCTTAGTAGTTCTCCCCGGTGGGAAAAATTGAGCAAGGAAACGAGTGGTGAGATCATCCCATGTGGTGATGGATCCCGCGGGTAAACGCTCAAGCCATTGACTAGCTTGATCCCGTAGAGAGAATTGGAATAGGCGTAAACGGGTAGTCTCTCTAGTTTCAACACCTAGGTCTATGGAATCTACGATTTTGAGAAAGTCCTTAAGATGTTGATTTGGATCTTCGGAACGAAGTCCATGGAATGCACATCCGCTTTGCACCAACCGGATGGTGTCGGATCGCAAGGGGGTCACATTGGCTCCGGTGAGCTCAATGGTGTTTCGGTAGCCTTGGTGGCTAGGTCGGGAATATTCTCCTAAGGTTCTGGGCCTAAGGGGTTCTAGTGGTGGGTTTTGTTGTGGTGGGATGACGGGTTCAAATATGTTACCACCTTCCATGATGTCGGATGGTAAAGAATTACGAACAAAGGCACGAAGAAATAAGATAGACTAAAGAAGACCTACAAATAAAAATAAAAATCTTACTAGAAAGGAATCTAGCAAGTAGACCTAATAAAAAGAAATCCTAACCTAGACAATAACTATTCCCCGGGCTGCGGCGCCAAAAACTTGATGCGTGGGAATCGCAACAGGCTTTACCTCTCGAGGGATCTCGAGAAGCTTACAACCCCCATCAGGCAGTGTACCTGATCGTTGTAGTATAGTATAGTGACAAGTACCGGGGGATTGATCGTTCAGCTTAGGAATAGTGTCGCTAGGATTAGAAAACCTAATTACTAGTTCTAAAGATGACGGAAGATTATTTTTTGTGTTTTTATATTTTATGGAAAGCAATTAAAATATCGGTTTTTGGAAGAGTGGGCGGAATTAGTTGCTATTCAACTAACCCAAAACTAAGATGCAATCAAAATAAAATAACAAAAATGTAAATAAACTAATTTATACTAAGGTTGTGAGCAGTATTTGGAGAAATTGTGTTTACTTAGACTTCTCTACTCCCTAGATATCTTTTACACGTTAATTACTTGTTATAATTGTATGGATGACGGATTGTATTCCTTAATACCATTCATGGGGTGGCATACATAACTCCCCAATTCTATGAGCTCTTATCTCCTCTTACACCATGACCCAGCACAACTATAGGGATTGTAAACAGTGGCTCATGCATTAAATACAACCAATAAAGACCTAGTACGCCTCGGTTCATGTTTCTTAAGACGTTCAAGCATGTTACCATTTGGAGATCTGCCAGTTTTCTTAAGCCTAACATATAAAATCATTCATCCAAGACAAGAATAAACAAGTAATCAACACATAATCAACATCTAGGTTTCATTAGATCTAAGCAAACACAAAAGAGATCTAGCCTAGCATAATGGAATTGAGACAAGAACAAGATATAGACAACCAACACATAGACATATTGATTGAATTAGAAGAACACTTATCTCAATTACAATGCAAGGTATCAAGGGTTTGGAACCCTTGAAAAACCTGTAAAAGTTGCACCAAATTCGTCTTTAGGGTTTCACCAAAACTTCTCTTTTTAATGTGAAAAACTAGAAAACTATATATAGGAAAACAGGGGTGACGGCGTCAAGAGCAAGGGTGTGACGCCGTCATCTCGCCGCCAAATACTTCCTCGGACGGCCTTGATCTACTTCTGACGCCCTGTGTGATGCCGTCATCAACTACGGTATTTTATTCTTGGGACTTTGACGCCGTCAAGAACAACTCTTGACGCCTTCATGTACTGTTCCCAGCATAGAATTTTGAGACTTTGCCGTTTTCTTCACTTTTATGCTCCAAAAACGTCCGAAATGGCTTCTTTTCCAGAATTCACTCTCCAAGTACCTAAAATCACAAAAAGAACGATTTAGGGCGATATTTGATCAAATAAAGTCGGATTCGGGCTTAAATGACCCCCTAAAAACGGATCATTTTTCGCCTCATCAGTATCCCAAAATTATGAAACCCTAACCGCCCTCATGCAGGAAGAAGCAAGAAGAAGGGCAAGTACGAGCCTACAAGCTCGACTCAATTTTGGTCCTGAACGCGAACCATCACCACTGCGCCACCCACGAGGAAGACGCGCAGAACGTACCACTATCCATGATAGGTTGGGTACGACATCTGATTCACAATACTCAGAAGACAGCGAGAGGCGCACTAATGTTCACTCCAGACTTGGCAGTTGGGGAGTACAAGATCGATTAGGGCCTCAACATTCGCCAAGCCAAGGATCTTCCAAACCTGGGAGTAGGAGGATTCAAGATAGATTGGGGAGAAGAAGATCCCCAAGCAGAGATCCCTCAAGCTCTTTTTCTGAAAGAAGCCGGCGCAAGCGCCGAAAAAGAGACTACCCTTCTTCCAGTGACTCCTCGGACAACGAGGATAAAGAAACAGGACACTGGAAGTCAAGAGGAAGACGTCGCGAGGAAGAGAATGAAGATATGTCACTCCCATGGCGTCGCCAGAAAATTGATGCGTTTACACGGCGCATCAGCGATTACTCAGACCGCAAACGCAGGCGCATGCCCACTAACGTGAAAACATATGATGGAACAGGTGATCCAGATGATCACCTAAAAATTTTCGAATCAGCCGCCACTATCAAAAACTGGCCACAGCCTGTGTGGTGCCACATGTTTAATTCCACGTTAGTAGGGAACGCGCGCACATGGTTTAGCAAACTCCCACGTAGGAGCATCAGTGGATTTGAGGAATTACGGAAAGCATTCCGCCTCAACTTCACCCAACGAAAGAAGTGCGCTAAAAACCCAGTGGAGCTAGCAAGAGTGAAACAGCGTCAAGGGGAATCAACCAGCGCTTTTATGGAACGTTTCAAGGATGAATGCATACAAGTCAAAGCATGTCCTGAAATCCTAAAAATTTCAGGGTTCATGAATGGGATTAATAACCCAGAACTCATCCGGAAGCTGAACGACAAGGTTCTACAGACTTTTGATGATCTAACAAAGCGCACTAGATCCTTTATACAAGGAGAAGCAGCTGCTGCGGATAGCAAAAAGGGTTATTCAAACTATAGGCAGCAAGAGCAGCCGCGGAGACAATCCAATGATCAGAATAACAACCGCAGCAGGAATTACCGCAGTGGAAGAGACAATGACAAATATACCCCTCTTACAAAAACTCCGAGGGAAATATTTGTAACAGAAGGTGCGAACTTCCCAAAACCACCACCAATGCGCACTACAGAGGAAAAGCGCATAGGGAGCGGATACTGCGAGTACCATGGACAAAAAGGCCATACAACTAACGAGTGCGTCCAACTAAGACAACTAATTGAAAAGCTAGTAAGAGAAGGCAGGATGGACCACCTCGTAAAGAACATCAAAGAGGGAAAAGATAAACAGATAAACGGGGGTAAGAAAGAACCCCCCAAGGAAAAAGCTGATACTATATACATGATACAATCATGGCAACGCAAGATAAAGCAAAAAGTCAGCCAAAAATTCTCTCCAGAAAAAGAGATATCTTTCCCTACTATAGCTGCGGACAACGCAGTCGTGGAGCCTCTAACTATTGAAATACATACAGGAGGACATGATATCCACCGCATGTACATTGATGGAGGAGCATCCGCAGATATCCTGTACGATCACTATTTCAGAAGACTGCGACCTGAGATCCAAAGTTAATTGATACCAGCAACAACGTCATTAACAGGATTCACAGGAGAAAAGATCTGGCCCATGGGACAGTTACGCTTGTTGGTGGTCGTAGGAGATGAACAACACTCAATCGCAACATGGATAAACTTTATGGTAATAAAATCCCCTTCACCATACAATGGTATCATTGGGAGACCAGGAATATCATCCATGTGCGCTGTACCATCCACAGCTCACGGAATGCTTAAGTTTCCAGTGGAAGGAGGAGTTGTCACTCTCTATAATACAACAATACCACCAAGAGAATGCATCGCGGTAACAACTGAAGCAGAGACTATTCCAGAACAGCGCACGGAAAAAACGCCAAATCTAAAAGTCGCTATTCATCCAGATTACCCGGAACAACAAGTTTCGATTGGGGGATCTTTATCTGACAAAGGTAAAGCAGTTGTATGCACACTCTTGCAAAAGAACCTAGACATCTTTGCATGGGAACCAAAACATATGACGGGAGTACCGCGCTCTATCACAGAGCATAAGCTGCAAATCCGACAAGGATATCCTCCAATACGACAAAAGAAGCGCGGCCAGGCCCCAGATCGTGCAAAAGCTATTCTGGAAGAAGTACATAAGCTCCTAGACGCAGGCATCATGCGCGAAGTATACTACCACGACTGGCTTTCTAACCCAGTTATGGTAAAAAAGAGCGATGGCAGTTGGAGGATGTGCGTGGACTTCACGGACCTCAACAAAGCATGTCCACAAGACTGCTATCCACTGCCAGAGATAGACTGGAAGGTCGAATCCCTGTGCGGATACCCTTTCAAATGCTTCCTAGATGCATATAAAGGGTATCATCAAATCCAGATGGCAGTTGAAGATGAGGAAAAAACAGCTTTCCACACCAGTCAAGGAGTGTACTGCTACACAAAAATGCCTTTTGGCCTGAAGAACGCAGGCGCGACATACCAATGACTGGTGGACACAACTTTCAAAAAACAAGTAGGCCGCAACTTGGAAGTCTACGTTGACGACCTTGTCATCAAAAGCCACACAGAGGACGAGATGGTGCGCGACATCGAGGAGACATTCAGAACATTGGGGCGAATAAACATGAAGTTAAATCCCAAGAAGTACACCTTTGGCGCAACCGAGGGCATATTCCTTGGATACTTGATAGAACCCGATGGAATCAAGCCTTGCCCAGAAAAGACAAAGGCTATTATTGATCTCCCCTCACCGCGCACACTCAAAGAAGTCTAGTCATTGAATGGAAAGCTAGCAGGGCTAAACCGTTTCTTATCCAAGTCGGCAGACAAATCTCTTCCTCTCTTTAAAACACTCACGAAGTGTACTAAAAAGGGAGACTTTCGCTGGACTAAAGAAGCGGAGGAAGCTTTCCAACAACTTAAAAACCATCTAGCCTCTCTTCCCAAACTTGTCGCACCGCGACCAGGGGAAGAACTAAGCATGTACTTATCGGCAACCCATGGAGCAGTCAGCGCGGTACTATTGACAGATAGGAATTCCGTCCAGACACCCATATACTTTGTAAGCAAAGCCCTAAAGAAAACAGAGACTAACTACAGCGCTATGGAAAAGCTGGTCTTAGCTCTACTATTCGCAGCCAAAAGGCTGCGCAGATACTTTCAAGCGCACCCAATAGCTGTAATCACTGATCAGCCAATCAAACAAGTTATCTCTAAGCCTGACGCATCAGGACGCTTACAAAAGTGGAGTGTACTGCTAAGTGAGTATAACATCTCATACAGACCGCGCACTGCAATCAAAGGACAAATCTTAGCCGATTTTATCGTGGAGAAGCCAGACAGCGACAGCCCGACATCTGCAACTAAAACAGATCTATAGGAACCCTGGATTCTGTTCATAGATGGGTCTTCATGTGTAGATGGATCAGGCGCAGGCCTTATTCTTACAAATCCAGAAGGTATGGAATTCACCTATGCGCTACGCTTTGAATTCACAGCCACAAACAATGAGGCAGAATACGAAGCCCTACTAACCGGACTACGCATCGCAATCCAAATGGGTGTACGCAACCTAGAAGCAAACGTAGATTCGCGACTAGTCGCTAACCACGTGCTAGGTGAATATGAAGCCAAGGATGAACACATGATCCAATACCTGGAAAAGACAAAATCCTTGATCAAAAACTTTGATAGGTTCACAATAAAACAGGTGCCTAGAGGAGATAACAGGAAGGCGGACGCACTCAGCAAGATCGCATCTACAAGCTTCGCACACCTCTCAAAACAGGTATTGGTAGAAACCCTAAAAAACAAGTCAATCTTGGAAATGGAGATATCCACAGTGATAGAAGAACAAGATCCTACATGGATGACACCTATCATTGAATTCATTAGCAAGGGAATCCTACCCCAAGATCATAAGGACGCTCGAAGAATACGACGCACAGCGCAACGATTTGAACTACGAGACAACGTACTCTATCGACGCTCTTTCTTACAGCCATGGCTCAGATGTGTTGGACCTCTTCAAGCAGACTACGTACTCTGAGAAATTCACGCTGGATCATGTAGTATGCACTCAGGGCCGCGATCTGTGGTGGCAAGCGCTCTAAGGTCAGGGTACTATTGGCCAACAATGCATCGCGACGCACGCAATCTGATAAGAAAATGCAGCAATTGCCAAGTACATAAGCCAATTCCGCGCCGACCACAACAAGAGCTAACACCAATTACCTCACCATGGCCATTTTACAAATGGGGTATTGACATCGCAGGACCCTTCCCTGTAGTAGCTGGAGGAGTAAAATTCCTCATCGTAGCCATAGACTACTTTACGAAGTGGATCGAAGCAAAGGCGGTGGTGAACATCACAGGAAACCAAGTCAAACGCTTTGTCTGGGACAACATTGTCTGTCGCTTCGGACTACCGGGTGCGATCATATCAGACAACGGAAAACAATTCTGTGATAACCCATTCAAAGATTGGTGCGCACAATTGAACATCACACAACACTTTGCTTCAGTAAAACACCCACAAACCAATGGCCTAGTTGAGCGCGCAAACCGCAGTCTAGGTGAAGGAATAAAAGCGCGCCTTGACAGACACAAAGGAAGGTGGGTAGATGAGCTCTCGCATGTCTTGTGGGCGCATCGCACAACAATCAAAACCAGTACTGGCGACACGCCATTTTCCCTAGTCTATGGAACAGAAGCCGTCATACCAACTGAGATAGGAATGCCAACTATACGTACAGCAGAGGTCAACGTCACAACAAACGACGAGGAACGGTGCATAGACTTAGACGTACTGGAAGAAAGACGCGAACGCGCAGCTATACGCGAAGCAAAGGCTAAAGCAAAAATGAAGAAGTATTATGATGCAAAGGTCAAACACACTTCATTCAGACCAGGAGACTTTGTTTACCGCGCCAACGATGCGAGCCACGCAGAAGACACAGGCAAGCTCGGACCTAAATGGGAAGGACCTTACGAGGTCACAGACGCGCTCGGCAACGGCGCATACAGACTGCGCGATATGGAAGGTCACGACCTAGCGCGCACCTGGAACATCTGCAATCTTAAAAGATGTTACTTCTAGGCTACGGCCCTTACACAGACACCCTTGCATCCTACGTGATGCCCAATAAGTGTTTGTTTTTTCTTTCCTAGGAATTGTATTTTTTATTTTCTTTAAAAACTTGCAAGTATCAATAAAATGTTATGGTTTTTAGCTAACTCCATAGCGTATTTTACTTTATTGCATACATAATAATATATGTCAATATTGTTATCTTACATTTTTATTGCCTACATGGTGTGCATGCACCACTTAAAGACCCACGAAGGCATAAAGGATGAGTTAACCTACTAATTCACTCGTTGAGTAAGAGGGTTGCAAACCCATCAACATTGGATCACGTATCCTTGCTAAGCGCCTTACTCTTGAGACGTCGAGGTAAGTTTCGCGTGCACACCCCACGACGGATGCACACATACTAAGTACACTGTACAAGCTTAGCAACATAACAAGCCAAGACACTTGGTCAAACCTTCGCAAACAATGCAAGTATAATTTTTAAAGTCACGCACTTAACAAGCCAAGACACTTGGTCAAACCTTCGCAAACAATGCAAGTATAATTCTTCAAAGTCACGCACTTAAAATACTTGGTTAAATAAGTTGGCAAACAATGCAAGTATATTTAAGTCACGAACTTAAGCAAAAAGATATCTTATTCCACATTTATTCATAAAAATTACAAGGAAAGATACATAAATATACAAAAAGCCTACACGCTATGGCGATGCTCAGGGCTATCTGGCGGAGCAGAAGAACTCCCCGCTTCCTGAAGCTTTCTGAGAAGCAATGCATCATTGGGAGATACCCTGGGAACACTCACGGGCACACCATCAGATCTAGGGATATGCGCGGCACCAATGCCGCACATCACTGCTTTACCCTTGATGCCCTTCTTCTGAGCAGCCCTCTGCTCATGACGCTCCAGAACCTCTTTCAAGGGAATCTCCCTCTCAAGAGCAAAGGGTTTGAGGATGTCGCGAGGCTGCGCAAACACAGGAATCTGCAGCTGCGACACATCAGGCTTCATATAGTAATCTGATTCCCCTTCCCCATTCTCTCCAAGATGGCGCTGCAATGTCAACCCCGCCATAAGTACATCTATGGGGTCGTCTTGATCGCGCTCCAGTCTCCCAATGTGCGGTAGCTCGAGGACCTTCAACCCCGCCATTGCCTGCATCAACTCATCATAAGCAGTAGCGCTGTACCCAGGGACTTCCGCCAAGTCCTTCTTCAGCAGCTGGGCCTCATGGAGATCCTCCATAGCCTGCGATCTCCCACGCGCCATCGCACAGTGCACCACCTTCCCAAAGGCGTCCACCACCTCTTGGGACTCCAGCGTGCCCATAGCTGCCAGGCGCAGCCCATGGCTAATCAACCACCTACATTCACAAAGACAATTTGTGTAAGTAAAAAGCATGGCGATAAAGTTATTATGAAGAAGAATAAAACAAAAAGAATACTTGCGCTCAGCAAAGGTCGACATCAAATGAGGATATAATTCCTCGTCATACTCAATGCTAAGACCACGTAGCTTGTCCTCCTGCGCCTGGATGATCTTCACCATAGCCTCCTTAAACTTGGTGATGCTAGCGTAGTGCTTCACCTTCTTCTCCTCCAAGAAGCGCACGGAGAAAGTCAAGTCAGACTTATAATGGTGCAGCTCTCCACGCGCCTTCACCACCTCAGCCATGGCGGACAGCTTCTCGTTGGTGATCTTCTCAGCATACACCCGCGAGGCCTCCAACTCCACCTGCGCATCAGCCAACTGCGCACGGAGCCTCGCTAACTCCTCATCCTTCTAGGCAAGAGCACTGCTCTCCCCGGCATACTTCTCTTTCAACTGGGCCACCAGCTCAGCTTGGCGCGCAGCAGTCGCAGCCAGCTCATCCATCAACTGCTGCGCCTCTCCATCCTCAACAACCTTGGCTTTCCCCTCCCTGTTTTCATTCTGTGGAGAGGAAACCTCATCAACGAAGACTCCATCATTCTTCGCAGTATCATCCCTACAAGAGACAAAACACGACAGTTAGTCAATATTACAACAAGTAATATATGAAAAAAGAGATGATAAAGGTGCAGACACTTACAAAAACGGAGAGGCCTCAGCAGTCTTTTTCCCCACACCAGAAGTAGATGTCTCTTCCGCGGTAGACTCCGCATCCCCAATAACATGACGATGTCTCTTCCTGGTACCACTGCCCCCAGCCTCTCCCTTGCGCTTGACATTCTGCGCAACTTCCTCCTTCAGCACCTCCTCAAGCTTGAGGATCCTTATGCTGTCAGACGACCCCGAGTGCACCACTTCCAAATTGGGCGCCACCTCCGCATCGGGCGCCACGCTCTGAACGGGCGTCACTTGGAGCGGCGGCGTGTTCTCAGGGACTATCTCCGGCAGCACGGTCAACCGACCCTCAGTCGCCTCCAGTATGGGCTGCTCACCCTCCCTCAGGGGGCGCACGCCTATGGTCACCTGCTTCGGTTTATCTAGCTTCACGACGGCGAACAGATCCATCTCTGCGCACATTGACAAAACAACAAAGATGACATTAGTCAAGTAAAAATGCGTATACGAAAAAATACTTACAGAATTTGAAGTAGAAGGGATGAACACCCATCCCGGCCATCCTCACTAATAAAAGTTGGCACCTCGTCCGCAGCGCCGTAATAATTGCGACTCAACCCCATGTGAACCAAAAACGCCTCCGGATAAGGGTTAATGGTCAGGCGGTTGGCATCAAGAATCTGCGCATCAATCAGCCTATAGGAACCGGGTGCGGGGCGCCCATCCCTTGGCAATGTATTCTGAGTATAAAACTCGTAGGGCGATGGAAAGACCACATCATCAACCCAGAAAAAATGCTCCCTCCAATGTTTGAGGGAGTCTACTTTCTCAGCATAACATTGAAGCGCCCCCGGGCGCTTCGCAAAAGATACCCACCCATTTGACCACGTCATGTGGTAAAATGAGCGAAAGAGGGATATGGTAGGTTCTATCTCAAGTAAACGGCAGTTTACTTCAAAATTCGACACCTTAGCCGCACTTATACAGTGCAGCTGGGAGATGTGGAGGCGATAGTAGTTGAGCAAATCACTCAGAAAAATAGATATTGGTACGCGGTAATTCGCGTACTCAAAGAATTTTGTGTATAGCCCTATTTTCCCTTCGGGGAAATCATCTATACACGCGTCTACGTCCAGAGCCTCTGGACGCACGTCCAAAGGAATAAAATAATCGGACGAGAACTCGGTGACATCCTCAACCGTCATCACAGAGCGAAAGTCCTCTAATTGAGCAACCATTTTCATATATTTACGAAGTAAAACGCACAAAAATTACCTACGAAAATGAAAGGTTTTATTGGCAAAAAGATTTCAAGAGAAGTGAATGATGGTGAGTGTGTGTTTTACTGTGTGATCGTAAAAAATGGGGCGGTGACTTTTATATAGGGAGTAATTAACCCTAGATCATCTCCACGTGGATCCCACTAACAAAAAACGTGTGGCTGGAACCGAATGGGTACATGCACTTTTTCCCGCTTTACGAGGGCCACGTGGACACCACCCCCATTTTCCGAGGTATACGTTTGAAATACCTATGACTAGGTGTGTTGCACCTTAAATGGGCGGCAATATTTCAATGTTTTCCCGCTACGCTTACCGCTGTTCATATTAGTCTAATATCCGCAGCTACGAGCCGCGCACACTAGACTGGGGGGACATGATGACGTATAGTCTATATTTGGGCCATGAGCCCAAATGATAAACATTACTCGGCCCAAATCCACCACGAGTGGACTATCATAACGAATAATGGGCCACAATAAACACGGCTTGGGTTCACAAAGCCCAAAAGCCCAACCAAATTAATCGGGCATGTGATAAGGATCTTCTATTCACAGAATAGATATCCTTACCCTAATAAGCACCACGAATGCGAAGAGTAAGGAGCAAGAAACCCACGCGGTTTCAGCCCCTTTATAAGGAATGATATATTCTCATTCAAAGGTACGATATACAAACCCTAACTCTCTACGAGAACCTTAAATCGATTACTTACTCTCACGCCGGAGTCTAATCGGGGGAGACAATCCCTCGATAAGCCTAACGGTGTTGTTTACTTTCTTAGTGCGCAGGTAACAAGTACTAAGAAGCGAATTGGTACGAGAGCAAGAGCCAATAACCAGGAACGCCCAACTTTTGTATCAACATAAATAGAGTGAAATTTTATTAACAAAATAATTAATAGTTGGGTTGATGAAAAAGTGGTTAGTATCAAATAGAGCCACAAATGTTCAAAAAGAAAAAAATCAAATAGAGCCACAAATAAATGGATATGTGATGGAAAAATCTAACAGGGGTCACGAAGATGATTAATGGCCTTGAATATTTTATTCAAAATTTTATAACAAAAAAAAAATTGCTCTAAGGGATCTCTCTTTCATGGGCTAGTCACTTTCATCAATACGTGGCACATCAATCCACTGCACCATTTGCACGTATCTAAATAGATATTTTATATATTTTTTTTTTCACTAGCATTAGCATATGATCTCCGATACTACAGTTTAGAGAAAACACATGGCAATAGATATTTTATATATATTTTTTTTCAAATGCAATAAACCAATCAGGAAACTATAGCAAAGAAACAAGTTTCGAAAAGGATTTATTATTGATTGATGAAAGTTTACAATGAGTGATAAGAGAGATTCAAGAAGAGTTTACAAAATTCAGAATGATATCATAAATGAAAGGTAAATGGCCTTATAAGGCTAAGATGCAAAGTAACAGTTTTTGGTGTCCAAAGTCTAACAACTATTTGAAGTTGACAACTCCAGTCCCTCCACTTCTGGATCTAGTGATTTTTTGTCTTTTATTACTTTTGACCTGTAACAAACCATTCCCCTTAAAAGATTCTTGACCTCAAGAATCGGGTTTGAAATGAATTCAATGCTCAGATTGAACTAGGCACAGACTGTGATTTAACTTCTGGACATCATGTATTTGCTTCAAACTCATCTTTCTTATTAGCCACCAACAACTCCTAGCAACCTTTGTCAATATTTCCTCCAACCTACTAATAAAGGAATTGTCACCCTTAAGTGTAATAAGCTGATGTACATCTACAAATTCTACTCCAGAAGCAGCAACAAATATAACCAAACAGCCTCTTCTTAGCCCAAACATTCCATATGTTACTAGAATTTATTTCCTTCTCATAACCAACACCTTCCCAAACCTTATCCTTACCCAAAACTTTATCAGACAGATTCTCACCACTACTAAATTGCTTATGCTTGTAAAAAGTTTTATCAAACACAGTACCACCAAACATCCAAATATCAGATGCCAATATTTGACGATAAAGTGCATGATCAGAACTATAATGCCCTTGTGATTGCTGCTCGTTTGCTACTGATGCCAACAGAGGATTGCTCAAATTAGGTGACCACGAAATGAATAAGCTTCCAAATGATGACACACTAAACGACCCTCCATGACATTCTTCCTTCATCCTACTTAAACAACATACCAATTTCTTTTGATTAGTAGCTGAAGATTTCAAGACTGATTCTAACAACTGATCAACACTTAAGAAGTCTAACATATCCATATTCAACACCAGACAAGGAAACTCCAAGCTATCAATCCCATGTTTTTCCCAAGCACCCATATCATACTTTGTGTCTAATCCGTCTACCCTTTTGCAATCTTCGTTCGAACTGAACACCGGCTTAACACTTTCCTCCCTTCTTTTCCTATTTGGCCATTTCCATATGTCAAATTCCCACTTTCCATGTTTGAGTTTGCATTTTATACCCACTACTTTCTTCCCCTTAAGCCACTTCCAAATATCAAAGTTCATTTTTTTATACTTAAATTCGAATTTTACACCATATATCTTCTTCCTTTTTCGCCATTTCCACATATCAAATTGTTTATCAACTTCATTATGCTTCTTTTGTTGATTCAGTAAATCATCATCATTATGAATGCTTCCTAAAACTTTCTCGACATCATGATAATAAGAAAGAACATTACCTCTTTTATTCACAACTTCTTGACCTTCATCATACAATAGCTCATAGAATTTTCCCAACAAGTGATTACCATTTTGTTTCTCAGCATACCCGTTTATGTTTTTAACTTCTTTGTGAGAGCCACTATTCGCATCTTTCTTACTCAATTTTTTTACAATATCAACGACATTGATAGCATCATAATTCCCATTCCTCCGCATTTTCACCAACGGTTTCCATGTAACTTTCGTTATTTCCCTGTTTCTACACATAACGTACCCAATATCCATCAACTTATCTAAACTATAACCAATGGCTTTAGGTGCTGCTATTTAGTTCTTATGCCAACCATCAGACCTTTCTTCAAAACTTATAAACTTGTTTTCTTTACTACTATCATCTCTTCTAACAGTCTCATTGGAAATCGCCAAACATTTCTTGTTATCATCGCCTTTCTTTAGATTCTTTGATTGATCTCCTTCAATTTCAGCCTCTTCTTTACATGTGCCACCAAGAACTTTCAACCCAAAATTATCAATGTTCACACCACTTGATTCTTTTTCATTATCCACTTCATTACACAAATCACCACCAACAATCGAACCACTGGTCATATCTCCTACTCCATTGGCCCCATTTAATTCCATTTCCCCAATCTTACAATCTCCTTCTTCAAGTCCATCAAAAACAGCCAACTCCTACCATCATCGCAACCCATCCAACGAGTACCCATCAAACCAATGGTTAATTCAATCACTTCATTTGCATTACTTGATTTCATAACCTCATCACCTACTATATCATTCCCAACATCTTCCCTTTGTTCTTTTCTCCCCGAATCATTACCAACAACACTAATACCGGAATCACTATTTTCTTTTTCATCCTCTTTTGACTGATTATGTTTCAAAACATTCTCTTGCAACATAGCCCAATTATATGCATCATGAAGTGTTTGGGTTTGAAAAGTCTAACTACTTTTTCAATTTCCAGTTGTAACCTAAAAATGAAGAGATCAATAAGATACCGTTCATCTAATCCCTTATCGCTAAACGAAGAATTAAACACATTGTAATACTCTACCACTGTACATTCTTTTTTGAGAAGTTTATTCACAGACATTTCATCAAACACGTCATGATCATCATAACAAGTGTTTTGTCTTGTCAGATGTTCTAATTGAAAGTTGATCGCTTCTATCATAGTTGTCAACATCTTGATTGAGACCAAAACTAACTAACTGTATCAAGATCTAACCAACTGTAACAAACTTGAATGGTGGTGAAAATGGTGGTTTATGACGGAAAATCAAGAACAGCCAGGATGGACCGCTCTGATACCAAATGAAACAAACCAAATCCATAAATCAATGTGAAATGAGGATAAGAGTTTCAAATGCAATAAACCAATTAGGAAACTATAGCAAAGAAAAAAGTTTCGAAAAGGATTTATTATTGATTGATGAAAGTTTACAATGAGTGATAAGAGAGATTCAAGAAGAGTTTACAAAATTCAGAATGATATCAGAAATGAAAGGTAAATGGCCTTATAAGGCTAAGATGCAAAGTAACAGCTTTTGGTGTCCAAAGTCTAACAACTATTTGAAGTTAACAACTCTGGTCCCTGACCTAGTGACTTTTGGTCCTTTATTACTTTTGACCCGTAACAGGGTCAAACCAGAAACCGGTTTTTGGGAAAAACCTTGGTTCAACGGTGAACTCGACCATATAAAACCGCTTATATATGCCCAATAAAACTTAAATATTTGCATATTTCCTCGTAACACAAGTTTTTAATGCATATGTACAATGCAACTTAAGCATGGTATGGGTATATGTATATACAATTGGCCGTTAAAAAATTTACTCTCGACTGAAGCTTTGAGCCACGCTCATGAGATGACTTTTGAGAAAAATAACTTACTATTGGTCAAATACTCAAATCTCTTAGACGGCACACCTTAAATTAAAAAGGCTAAAACAAAAGATTGATCTCAAATAAAAAGTAGCTTTCATGAGGGTTTCTTGTGTGTGGAAGGTGTGGTGCACAAACTCCATTAGGTTACGATAAGACGGCCAAACTTTACCCAGCTACTCATTAACTCAAAGGTCTTTGACTATAAAATGACCATATTTCCCATGGAATACTACCATACTGATAAGAACAATATCATCCATGTTACCGCCTGTAAATAGCGAACCATACTCGGTATCATGACATCTTTTATCTCCACTGGCGATGTGGGATACAAGTTATTACACAATTACAACTTCTTTCATAAACAAATGTAGCATGCACTCGAACCAAAGTGCTTACGTTATAAATTAAAAGAGCTTGATCTGCCCATTGAAAAGCGGCACAAAGCGTCAAATACACAAAAAGATCAAACATTCGATCAACTATATTCTCAAAATGAATCAATAGCCTGCCAAATTTAGACAACAGTTTTATTATGCTTTGCAAAACGAAAAAAGAACCACGGCCCATTGTCACAAGACTTGTGCGTTCACATGTTTCTTTATATATCAAGAAGCAATCTTCTCGGGTCTTCAACAACATCCTTGATGCGCCTCAAGAAGAACACAGCCTCTCTACCATCAATCAACCTATGGTCATAGGTCAGGGCCACGTACATCATAGGCCTGGCCAAGATTTCACCCCCAACTACCATTGGTTTGTTGACTATTGAGTGCATGCCAAGAATAGCCGACTACAAAATAAAAGGAGACATAAGACGGGTTATTCATATGGGTAACAGGATTTAATTTGATCATTGGATAGGTTATTAAACAAAGGTCCAACCTGAAAGTACATATATGCCACTAAAATCAGTATGAATAAGTAGCAATTTGAACACTTTACACGCATCAAATGTAAAGAAACACGGGAATGCATTTACATCCAGAAAAATGAAGTTCAAACAATTATACCAAACATAACACCAAATATAGTTACTAATAAATTAATCTATATTTATCACCTTACTTAGATTAAACAATTTGATAAATATAAATTAAAATAATAATTTTGGATAGACAAATAACTTATTGTTTAGGTCTCAACAATCTCATGATTTATTTGAAATAAACATTTTTATGTGGAATATTAAATAAATCATGCATATATACTAAAATTTACAGTAATAAAGATAAATCAACATTTGAAACAATAAGACGGATAGAATAATAATCAAGAATTTTAGTGTAAACTGTAAAGATTAGTTTTACACAATATTTGGTGTTAAAATTTTGGTTTTTATCACACCAAACCAAAGTTTGTGTGAAGTTTAGCTTACTGGTGAATATCAACCGCACAAACACTAAACTTTGTATTTGTGTAACTGATGGTGTTAATCTCACTGATTTTTGGTCCATAAAATTCCTCTATTATTCCATTCTACCGGGTATTCTAAACAGCACACAACAAATCTAAAGTAATTTGATATCAAGTTTGATTCTCTGCAAGTAGTCGCTACCTAAAAAACAGGTTTGTAAATACCACTGGTCTAAGATTAGTTTTTAGCTATAATCTGTTGATATGAATACTTTATTTGATCAGGAGAAAAAAGATATTTTGTGTAATCTAAGCTATCATTTATCAATTAAAATTCACATTTGGGCGAAAGATCCCTAAAAAAATGAGCACTATGACTGTGGTTTTGTCCAATTGACAAAAAAGATATTTTAGACAAGTTTATCAATCATCATACCTGAGGAGGATTTATGATGGGTGTACTTAGAAGACTTCCATAGACGCCACCGTTAGAGATTGTGAATGAACCTCCAGCCATTTCATCAATCGAGAGGGAGCCATTGACTGCCTTTTTCGCAAGATCGTTGATTGTTTTCTCAATTTCAGCAAAGTTCATTTTCTCAGCATCACGGATCACTGGAACCACAAGACCCTTCAAGTATACACAGTAAATGATATGAACTTGAATGAATATTTAACTTTATTTGCCTATAAAACTATAAATAACTGATGACAAAGATCATGCACGAAACAAGTTAGCATACAAACTAGAGGTGACAACTGTGACCCAGTGCTTATGGATGGGTCGATTCAGATCATGTCCAAATAACATTCCTAATCAAATCAGCAAAAAATGAAAGTGGGTCAAAAACAGGTCGAAAGTCGCTCAGGGTGTATGTTTAACGGATACAACCAAGCTAAATCTTTTTTATTATATACTAGAGTACTAGACTATTATTGTAATAAAGTTTCTATAATCATATATATTACAATCATTTTTTATATTTGAAACCTGGATGGAAAAATGTTCCACTTCAACCTAATCAGATCGACACAAAAATACCCATTTTAACCAGGAGCTAACCAACCCACCCACTTTGCCACATTGAGCAGAAATTTACCTTAGGCGTGCCAACAGCAATACTGATATCAATATAATCTCTATATATGATGTCATCTCCATCGATAACAGCATTAATGATCGGTTGATTCTGGAGCCCACTAACAGCAGCCTGGATAGAAAACCATAAATGAGTTAATAAATAGAGATTTGATTCGAGAACGGATATCTAACCGCCACTGTGTATAAAACAGCTACACTTACTTTCACAAATCCAGACATAAGTCCCAACTTCACTCCATGCTTCTCAAGGAAAGCATCTTTATATTCAGATCGAAGCTTCATCAAATTTGTCCTAGATTAAAAAAACGAAAAGAAAAATAAGTGAGCATGTTAAATGTATACACACCAGTTATTAGATGTTTTAGCTAATTATAGAATGTTCGAACTTACATATCGACTTCGTTGAATGTAGTCAATAAAGCAAAAGTATTTTGAGAATCTTTCAATCGTGTGGCAACACGCTTCCTGAGCCTTGTCATTGGGACCTACGATGAATTCAAAATTATCAATAAGAGATAAAAAATTTGATAGCCTCCTTTAGAATCTAAATCAAGGTTCATAACAGACACAATTGTGCACAGTCCCTCTGGGCCTCTCTTGGGTAGTGTTTTTTGAATAGGAAAATAGGTCAAAACAGGACATTTTTAAATAGATCAAAACACAGATAATTAGTATTGACCCAGTTGGACGGTTGTAGATCTTTAACCCAAACAAACCCAATGATAACCCAGTTTCATTCACTTGGAGTGAAATTGCCCCTTTTAACAAACAGAAATCAACCAATAGCCTTTTGCTCGCTAACAGAGTGTATATGTATCAACCATTTCAAAGGTAAAACTTATAACATTTAATGCTTAGAATAATAATATAAGTGAGATGCTTACTCTTCTTTCCCTATCTTTTGGAGGCAATTGCGGTTCTGAAGCAGAAGGTTTAGGAGATGGTGAAGAAGATACTTTTGGTGCTTCTTTTGGTGCTTCTTTTGGAGGTTGGGCTTCTGGAGAAGGCGCTGGTTTGTCCACCTTTGCAGGAGCAGGCTCGGATGCAGCCTGCTCAGACGGAGCTACATGAGTAGTCACTCCTTCACCGGATTTTGATATAATAGCAACCTTTGTACCTGGCTCCACAGTATCTCCTTCTTTGACCACAAACTGAAAAGTAAGAATGCGGAAGTGTTAGGTATGCGAAATTAGAGATTATAACATGTAAATTTTGACCTATGTACCTATTAACCTATGTATGGGTCGATCAGTTAGAATTACATTCTATATTAAATCGATCAGTTAGAATTACATTCTATATTAAATATCTAACAAGTCAAACAGGGAAAATCAGACAAAACAGTTAAAAGAGAAATAGGCCAAAATGTCAGAATGTATCTTTGATGCATAAGAACCTCACAAACTAGTTTGACAAAATGGAGTTTATTGAAATAGTGTACTTTAAATTATGATCAAATTATCACATACATGAATTATAAAGATTTTAAAACTTTGAAAAATGACAGTGTTTTGGGTCAACCCAGCCTATTTTCCAATAACTAGTGTTTTGACCCAGTACCCTTGCACCACCTCTAAAAGATTCCGATGAATTTAATACTAGAGTTACAGTGTACCTCTTGAATAACACCAGCTTCAGGACTAGCAACATCGATTGTCACCTACAAGATTAAGAAAACTATTTAGGACTGATAACGGTATATAGTGATCCTGCAGAACTTATCAGTACCTTATCAGTTTCAACTTGGGCAATCGGCTCGTCAATCTCAACACGATCACCAGGTTCTGTAACCAGAAAATGAAAAGGTCAAAGCAAGTGGTGAAACAGATGAAAATGTCAAAAGATATTGTTCATCCAACATACTCTTTAGAAAGGTAGCCAGAGTGCCATCACTAATTGATTCCCCCATAAAAGGGACAACAGCATCAACCAAATCACCTTCATAAAAAAAGAAACCAAAAGCTTAAATCAACCAGGATACAGTTTTATAATTAGTCACCAGAAGTTGCGAAGTGGTCAGGTCTACTCATTAGCATGTTGGGTAATGGGTCAAAGTGGTTTGGGTAAACACTTTTGAGTCAAAGTTAATACTTTTTACAAATAATCAGAATCTCTACACTATATGTTAGACAATACATGATTGTCTACATGGCAGAATTAAAGCCACATCACCATTCAGTAAGTCCATGTCAATTCCACCTGGCAAAAAACCCATGTCCCTCCCAAAACCTTAAAACTCTCCGACAATCGTCATTTCCCCCAATTCTAATTCAACAAATCGAGCCAATAATACTTTTCGATCTTATGTAAAATCTGAAATTAGTAGATTGAATCATTAAATTAAGGTGATTTATCGATTCAAGCTTCTAATTCCATCATCAAGGGTTGGGTTGTCTTTGATTTCGATTAAAGATAATAATTTTATTTTCAATTTGGGGTATGTTGAGATTTATTTTGTGATTGTGAAACTAGGTGTTTGAATTGACGATGAAATGATACAAATTAATAAGCTTCTTGATAGAACATAAGTAATTAAACGGTGTTCTTGAAAATTCATCAGCTTTTGGTATGTATTCAAGGGTATTTTGGCATTGTGTTTTGAAATTGATTGTTTGATTAATGTGCTTTGAATTAGTAGATAATCAGTCTGTAGTGTTTGTATACAGTCATAGAATCAGTTTAGAAGTAAATGCAACAAAAAAAAAAAGGATTGCGTAATGTCAAACAATCCTTTTTAAACAGTAATGTTTTGCTATAAGAGGGTGTTTGGTATTGCTCTACATGGAATGTTTTTCTAAATAGATTACCAATTTCTACTATAAAAAGTTGGAAATTTTGTACAATTTTTAAACAAGTCCTGCCATAATTAAGTTAATAAGCTTAATGCACTTTTTCGAAGTTGGAAAATCATGAGGTGTAGTAACTTAAATTTGTTATTGCTGCAGGGTGGCTAAGATAAGGTTCATAAAAAAAGAAGATATTCCAAAAGCTATCAAAATAGCTCGGGAAGAATTGAAGTGTGTCGCCTTTCCAAGCAAGAACTGGCGGTAAGGTTGAAGGTGTTGAATTATATTATTTTAAAGGTGTGCGTTAGATGTCATGAAAAGTTGTATATTACTGTGCTTTTGGTCAGGGGTTTTTATAGGTTGGGTTGGTCAGGTTTTGAGTTAGTAGGATATGTAAATTGGTGTTTGCAGAGTCCCAAAGTCAACCGAGCTGAATAAGATACTCCAGGGTACGAGAGGCCGAGAAGGCCTGTATTTCGGCTATGTTGTTAACTTTTATCAACTAATAATTCTTAGTCATGGACTTATATAGATAGGGATTATGTGAGCTATTATGCTTGATTTCATATGTTTATTTAGCATTTACTTAAGTAACATTGGAAAGAGTTGGCTTAACTTCTCGAAAGTATTTATCATGTAGAGTTACTTTTCTTTAGAATTGGATGTGTCTTATGTTCGTCAATGTGTTCTTATTAGGGATGGCAAAAGCACCGGAAACCGATGGAGAAAACCGAAACCCGAACCGGTTGGGTCAGGTTCAGGTGCGGGTTGGCGGGTTTGGATGCGGGTTTTGGGTATTCACATATTTTTTTAGTCGGGTACGGGTTTTGGTAATATCAGCCCGATTGCCCGTACCCGTATCCGTATCCGTTTACCCGAATCCAGACTCGCTTTATTAGTATTTTAATTAATTAGAGTATATATATATATATATATATATATATATATATATATATATATATATATATATATATATATATATCATACTATATTATAAAGCATGAAGGCCTACTATTAATAGAATACTTAAAATTAAGCCTTACAACTTCTAAAGCTATAAGTACAACAACAAATGCTACTTATAGAAATTCCCCTCATATTTAATTCTAGCATACAATTAATACTAACATTAAATACAACAAATAAATCATTATGTACATTAAATACAATTAATTAACTTGTCAATAAATACAATTAATGCACTTATTAAAACACCCCTTACATAAGAAATACAAATTATCAAGCATATTGCACAACCAACTTAAATACAATTCCTGCATTAAATGTCACTAATACAAATAATAAAGCATATTATACAAATATTCAAGCCCGAACGGGCACGGGTCAAACGGGCTCAAGCCCGAACGGACACGAGCTAAACGAAATTTTTGATATCCATAAATTTATTGGCAAAAAGAACATAATAAACTAAAATATGTTCACATATTGTACAAACCAAGCAAACTACTAAACAAAAAAAATAAATAAAATAATACAAACTAAGCAAAATTTCATTAGACTTTTGCCATAAAAAACTAATCAGCAAAGCTATTGCCAAAAAATGTACAAATAAAATAAATTATTAGCCGAAAAAATTAAATTACAGGGTGCCCGCAGCTGCATCGCGCGGGACCCTGCTAGTGTGTGTGTATATATATATATATAATTTCTTTCATTATAATTTTTATATTAAATATCTCTATTATCTAACACATTTAGATATTGTACATGAATCATTCGAAAGCGTTAATCACTTTATACGAAATTCATATCCTTTAACTTTAAAATAAATTGAATATATTATGGTGTGTTGCTTTGTTATGTCGATGGGTTTTAGTGTGACTTTATTTTCACATCTTTCATTTTGTTCATCGAATATTCGGTTGCGGATGCCCGATACCCGTGGGGAAACCCGAAAAACCGATGGGTAATATTAATTGGGTACCCAATGGGTAATGGGGCGGGTACGGGTCTGGATACTATAAACGGGTTCGGGTACGGGTACACTAGAATCCGACACAAATCCGACCCATTGCCATCCCTAGTTCTTATCATTGTTTATTTGATTTTCTTTCATTTTCTGAGTAGTTTCTGTCTTGCGCCATCATATTTCTCTCATTTTGTTTGTTTGTTGGTTTTTTTTTTTTTTCCCCTGTATTTAAGGCATTTTCTATCAATTCATGCAGGTTCATATGTGAGGAATGGCTGTTGGGAGGGTTTTCGATTTAGCACATTTCAATCGTTATGAGGATTTACTTGAAACTAGAAAGGATGTTTCAGATTGAAGGCGAATACCTTCTGGTCCCAAAGAAATGGCAGGATGTATACAATCATATTGAAGATGGCATCATGTCATTAAGGACATATTAACATCCTTCTTATTTATGTCGTACATTGGGAGCTAATAGTATTGATACTGAAAACAAGGAAGATAATGTACTCAAAATTTTATTTTTATGAAATAAACACATGAAGCTAGCCCGCCCATACGGGCAGGCCATGAAGCTAGTGTTATATATGAGTACAAAAACTAAATTATTCTCAATATTAATCTAAGATTTTGTATAAGGTCATTTGTTGTATGAGCTAAAAATATTGGGTGACCCATTCGACACATTGTCTTCTCTACTAATTTTTTGATTTGCCCCACTTGACCACTTATACTCAAAGAAAACCCAAGTTAAGCCATTCATAATTAAATGGGTCAAAACTGTCATCGCAATTAGTGAATATTGGTAGGATGATAAAAGTAAGAGTGTTGAGATATATGCCTAACAAGTTGACCTAAAGTTAGACCTAATCAATTCATTTCAAATGCACCAATCATTTTACACCAACCACTTTTTCAAATGCACCAATTAGATCTTTATGTCTAAATTTAGGTTCATGTTTTAGGCATACAAATCATTTTTCTAAAAGCAAATATTACATACCGCTATCCGAAGAAAAAGATCGGCTCCACATCTGGGTGCTAAGTGATGATACAACATTCCTGTATCACAAAAAAGTCGAAGTTAAGAGGCGTACATAATCATCGGTTATTGGCATCTCATGTCGTTAAATCTGGTGTACACATAACATGGATGTAAGCTAATGATATATTCTTAATTTAAGATGGTATATTCATGATGTTTAATGTTGATTTGCTGATCCAATTTATATAGCATAATCCCTCATATCACATATACTCCTAACATGTTTGCAAAATGATAAAAAGACGCTTCAAATAATGATCAACAAGTCATAACCATCTAAATATGTTGCTACTCGAAAATAAAAAATGGGTATAATGCAAGATAAATGTAATTGGTTTACTAATTTCCATCTTTTGCGAATCGATGTGTGTGTATGTACAAATGTATACATGTACGCATCCGTGTATCTCTTTTATATGTCTATATTGTGAATGTAACGCAGAGAGAAGGTACAAGATTATATCAACCTTACAGGCACTGAATGAGCTTGATGACCTGTAATTAATCATAGAAAAACATTAATAAGTAGAAGAATACTGTATACAAGATGTTTGAACTATGAAATGTAGTGAATAGACCTTTCAAGTGGAAAAGATTTAATTACCTAGATGAATTTGACGTACTAATCTATGATTTCTTCCAATAGTTGGCGCCTATAAAAATAACATGTGACATTACAAAACAATCTTTGAGGATATTAGGAAAGATGCAAGATTCAATAATAACATTTGTAACACGATAGGACAACAGAATATAAATATGGATAGATACTTTTTTTTGGCAAAATACCACGTCACAGAATTTCAAGAGTATTTAAATTAAAGCATATGTATTATTGTATAATACACAGAGATTAAACTAAAGCTCTTGAGTTAAGTAAACGGATGAGGTTTTCCCTATTTAGGTTACCTGTGAAAGGACTCGGATGTACGCGGCCTAACTGCGCAACCGGGGTATCCCCGTGTCCATTTCCGACCCTTTTCCTGGCCACCCCAAATGTGTACCTAGACTCCTAGAGAGGTTTGAAACCTTGACGTCCTTCTGAAGAAGTCAAGTGCCCTGCCACTAGGCCATTTGGTGGTGGTTTAAAGCTCTTAAGTTTAGTAGATGTGGCAATTTTGACCCACTTACTTATGAATAGTTTCATTCGGGTTATGTTTCAAAAAGAACAAGTCAAACCGATAAAATAAAAGATAAGGAAACAGATTTTAAGTAGCCCAAATTGTATTTTTAACTCATAAAGTCATTTTATTTAAAAAAATATATGATTATTGATACAATTTAATTTCTTTATCATATTTGACCCACACCAACTATGTACAAGAATAAGCCTCCTAACTGTTTATTAAAAATTTTAGTCAACCCACAAATTTAACACATTTTGACCCATGAGGTGATTAGCCTTTACAACCTCTAGAAGTTTAAAGCATACAAAAACTAGAAAACCCAATGAATGATTGAGAAAGAAAGCCTTAAAATTAGCTTGGGACTAAATTCTCCCAAACGAATCTACTAAATGCTCATACACTTCTCCTACTGAAAATATAATAGTTCCAAATAAGCATTTGACAAAAGAAGGACAACAATGCTTCACATATGGTTAAGATGTAAGTGCTGAAAAGGTTCCCATTTGAGCTAGTTGTGACAACAAACTGATTGTGTGCATAATCATATACAAGGGCAAAAATGAACTACCTCGGATGCCAAGACTCCATCGATATAACTTTGTGACATAGATCCTGTCAATGCAGGTCGAGCCCTCCCGAAAGATTGTACCGTGCCCTGAGAACAATTTAAACAAGTTATACATGGAAATGTGTCTACTAATACTTAAAAGGTTCATTTCCCAAATATTATCCTGTGAAACAAGTGTCCTTAAATGGCATAGTACAGAGGTGCATATGTAGACACTCTGATTACGGTTAACATCTATTTAGGACATTGATTATCTAATAACCACGGAGATTCCATGAATATATCAGTGCATGTTTGGCTTAGCTTATTCAACAAGCTTATGCTTATGACTTTTTGCTCTCTAAAATTCTACTAATAAGCACTTGGTTACAAATTTTTGGTTAGGCTTATCGTAATTTGATAACAGAATAAGGTAGTAAACAGTTGAAATAAGCTTAGGGGTGGTTTGTTTAAGCTTAATTTTCCGGGTTATTGAACTTTTGAAAAAGGTCAAGTTGATAGGCTCGGAAAATAACCTTAAAGAAACATCATATAAAAACAAACCATAATTTTCTTATACATGCGTTCATTCAAGATCTATCTAAACAGCTAGAACAACAGAGTCTATAATAAATTAAATGAAATGATTTAAGGGAAGGGAATACGTACATAATTAGAAGCAGCTTTACGCCTAACGATTGACCACATCTTATACTATTATTCCCTACAAAACAAATATCATTAGTCTCCTCGATCTCACTTTTTATATAAAACAACCAAACAGACAATTGTTAAAAATGATGTTTAAATTTATTTCAGATCAAGTGATGGAGACTGGTCTGAATATGGGATCGTGAGATTTGAAGGTTTGTTTACCTAAAGACAGATGAAGAAGAAGAAGAAGAAGAATAAATCGGAGATGAAACGTGGTTTAATACAGAATTTATTCCTATGTACTACTAGCAGCCTCTTTTTTTTGTCTTCTTTTTCTTTTTCTACTACAGTATTTTCTTACTAGTAAAAAATAAGATTTGTTAAATAATAATTTATTCTTATTAGAGTAAAATACACTGTTAGTCACTTTGGTATTGCCAGATTTCATGTTTAGTCCGGTTTTGGAAAAATTCACTTGGTAAGTCCCCAACATTCCCGAATATCACACCGCGGGGTCCAAAATCGCTAACAACGTTAGTGTCACGCCGTTATCTTTGTCACATGTTAGGCACACGAGAATAGTTTGGTTGAGAAAAAGTCATACTGGACTGAACTCTTATATGCTTTGTCTTTGAATGAAATGTTGGATTCCTTGCAAGATACAAGGCGCTCTGATTGTCACAATATAGAGTAATTTTCTCTTGTTCGTACCCAAGTTCTTCCAACAACATCTTCAACCATACTACTTCTTTGCTGGCTTGAGCAGCTGCAACATATTCTGCTTCTGTTGTTGACATAGCCGCAACCAGCTTACTGTTCCACCAGAAAGTGTAAACACATACCCGGTCGTTGATTTACTTCCGTCAAGATCACTTGCGTAATCAGAATCAACATATCCCGTGACAGTTATATTTGATTCCCCATAATATAATGCAACATCTGAGGTTCCTTTAATATATCTAAGGATCCTCTTCACAGCTTCTCAATGCTCTCTACCAGGTTCCGCCATGTATCAACTCACTACTCCCATTACATGTGCAATGTCTGGTCTTGTACAAATCATCACGAACATTAAGCTTCCCACTGTTGATGCATACGGTACTTGAGACATCTCCATCCTCTCTTCTTTACTGGTAGGACTCATCTTGGAGGATAACTTAACATTATTAGGAAAAGGGGTTGATATAGGCTTACAATCTTGCATATTAAACCGTTTCAAGATTTCATTAAATAACTTTTCTGTGAAAGCTAAACCTTCCTACTAACTCTATCTTGGTGAATTTGTGATAACATCAAATAGTCTTGATATTTTATTGTCAATTTCTCTCTAATATGCTTATTATTTGTATAGTTTTGCATGAATATATACTCTTATCACTTATTATTCCATTTTCAGGGTATAGTTGAGCATTGGAACGAAAGGACGCGAATTTGGAATGGAGACTAACAAAGCTATACATGGACTTGTTGACCAGAAGAGAGTTACGGCGTAGGGACCTAGCACAACCTACGCCGTAACTAGCAATATCACTAAATGACTAAAGTCAACGCAGCTCAAGGTTACAGCGTAACTCCATCGACTAGGTTAAGCCGTAGAAATCCAAAGACTTAGCCAAATTTCGTGATCAAGAAGGTTGTGTGGTAACCTCATCACAAGGTTACGAAGTAGATATTAAGAAAATGTTAACAAGAGTTATGCGGGCGTAACCTTCACTACAGAAAACATGGTTTATAGGACCCTTCCATGGGACACTTTTCATGAGGCGTCCTAAAAAAACTTCTAATAAGACCACTCAAGTTGTGAGTCCTATTATGACGCAACACATAGGACACTTAACGCATAAGTCTTATTAACCATGCTTTATAGGACCCTTATTCATTGTGGTCTTGTTATAGTTTAATCTAATAAGACAGTTGACATGTAGGTCCTATTATATTAAGTTTACAGGACCTTAAATCATTAAGTCTTATAAGAATATAATTTAATAGGACGCTTAAAAAAATAGTCTTGTTAAGTTAAGCTTTACATGACATTTATATTTAATAGTTTTATTATGTTGGAACCTAATAGGACCATATGCATGTAGGTCTTGTCATGGTAAATTATAGGACCTTTATCGTTTGAGTCTTATTATGATGAAACCTATAGCGACCCTTTTAAAATGTTACGTGTTCAAGTCTCGCTTGTGCTCACTCCAGGTGGTGGTTTACTAAACTAGGAGTGTTGCCTGAGCTATTCTTTGTGGTGTGGACAATGGCGGGTACCAAAAGGCACCCGAGGTCAAGGTGTTCCCGCCAATCTACATCTTTTGTGGATCATTCAATATTTCCAACCAAATTAACTTTGATATTCATTAATATTTTTCAGCAAACATACTATATTTATTAGAGGTGGTTAAATGGGCGGATCGGACGGGCTCGAGCCACGGGTCCAAACGGGCTAGGGCCCCAACGGGCACAGACCAAACGATCTCATATTATACGAATCACTTTAAAAAAGAACCCAAACGAAGAACAAAATTCTCAAAACGTAACACCTCATTTATATTCAAATAACTAAAGTTTTTTCTTTAAAAGCAATTGTAATGTTATCCAATTAAGAAGAAACATATGCTCATTAATGGCCATTTAATTTCTAAAGGGGTCATACATGCCCATTTCAAAAAAGGAATGAGGCTAAGGATGTGTTTGGCAAGGGCTTATAGGGGGTTTATAGGGGTTTGGGCTTTTAAAATAAGTCGGCTAATAAAATAAGTCTTGTTTGTCATTGGGCTTATGAAAGGGCTTATAAAATAAGTCGGCTAAAAACTTTAACCCCATAAAAGGGGCTAAAAACTCTAGCCCGGGGCTTTTGAAGAATAAATTAGTTATCTACACAAAAAAAAATATTTAACATATACAAAAACTCATTTAATTATGTCTTTTTTAGTAATTTTGCAATAATAAGCCCCAGCCCAGCCCCAGCCCATTTGCCAAACAATAAAAATACAAAATTTAATTTTGGCTTATAATATAAGTCTCAGCCCCAACCCATTTTGTCAAACATACTCTTATGTGTTGAAATCTTTTACTAATTAGCCCATGGAACCCTGTTTTTTTAATTTTGGACACAAATTACCACCTCTAATATTTATGGGAGTTGATACTCCCACCACATTTTTTGATGCAAATACCACAACTGTGCATTGCAGTGTTGTACGATACAATACTGTAATGCACAAGTTGTGATGCAAACATAAAAAAATGTGGTGGGAGTATCAACTCCCAATATTTATCTATAGTTTCCTATTTTCAGCTTCCAAGATTATCTATACCTTTGTTTTTTAATATTTTTCACTTAACCTACCATATTTATCTATAGCATCTTAATTTCAATCAACAACTGAATCTATATTATTATAGATTTTATTAGAGACCAATGTACAAACCCATAATACACATAATACAATTACCAATAATTTATCATTATTAGATATTTTAGCAACGTCATCAATAAGTTTTTTTCTCACAAAACACATATAACATAAATGAATTTGCTCGTTGGAGTATTTAATTACACACATACCCACTGCCGCAACGCACGAGTACCTGACATTCTTATACAAAAGATTTTAGTTTCTTTACGACTATTAACTTAAAACTTGCTTCACTAAATTCTAAAAGCTTATAAAAAATTTGACAAAACTTACCGAGTTGACAAAAGACCCGACAGCCTACGGTTCTGTAACACCTAAAATTTCCAAACATGTAAAATGACCAAATTGCCCATATAACTTAAAACTTTAATAAATACTTAAATAAAGCACCAAATAAATCCCAAAAACGTAGAAAAGAGTAACATATGACCATTATTATTTTTGTATGAACATTTACAATATTGTGACTTACCTAAAAATATTGGCACGCCTAAAAACCATAAACAAGCTCCAAAATGAATTAAAATGATGTAAAGATTATTTAAATTTGAGGATATGCACAACTTAAATATGGAAGGTGATAAATCTGATTTTCATTACCTTTAAACCACCCCAAAAATCCAGCCATATCATTCCCTAATCCCTCCTATATAATTTTGTTACCTATTTTCATTTAAAACACATTTTAAAACCCTAATTTCTCTCTAAAAACACACCGGCGGCTAAATCATTTTTCCAGAGGTATTTGGTATTTTTCTGGGCTGTATTCAAAGATAAGGAAGGTGGGAAAATTATTGGTTAGGCTGTGGAGTGATCGGGTTAAGCTTGAGGAATTGTTTGGTGTCGTATTTTCTACCCTAGGAACAAAAATCCACATCTCCTTGTTCCATTCAATTCATAGCTTTCTGGTATTTTTATATCACTCTTCTTTTCATATGTTATCTGTAGAAAATCATAAAAATAAACCATGCATGATCTAGAGGCCAAACGAATTAAAGTAAAATGAAAAACCCTAATTTCATGAAAATTGTACAATCGGCTGATATAAATTTTCCATGGATGGATCTGATTTTTATGACATGCTATGATATGTATATGATCTAAATAAAATGGGTATGTAATTATTTGAAGCTTAGAGATCTCATTTTTGATTTATTTATCATTACCGATTTAAAGAAAAAGGGGAAAAACAATTCGAATTGGCTAGGGTTAGGGTTTGGATTATTTTGTGAGTTAATTAATGATATAATTATTACATAATAATTGTTAGATGTGTTGGAAAAATTAGGGTTGTGATTTGGGAAAATTAATTGTAAACCGAATGAAATAAATAAATTAGAAGGGTGTGTTTTGTAATTTCCCAAACCTGCTAGATATTTTTGTAATTTATGTGGAAAACTAGAAGGGGGGCGGGTTGAATAGTTTTACGTCTTTTTTGTTTTATAAAAGTTTGCTTTTAAAGAATAGACGCAAATTTTTGAAATCTTTGATACAAAAATATAGATACTCTTTTATTCACACTTTTCGTATAAACACTACTTATATAGAATGTTGAGTAAGAATTATGATTTCATATATCACATATAAGTATATATGTGTATATGTGTTTTAGTATGAGTATATCCTTTTGGTTTGTTTATATAAAATTAATGTTATGAATGGAACCTAGTTTGATCTTTATGTGAAATCAATATATGCACAACACAAGCAATTATAACTATATATGGAATGCAAACAATTAAGTAGACAAAAAGTGAGAGATGGAAAGATCAAACCGAGAGTCAAAGGATTTATAGTGGTTCGGCTACAAGGACACCTTCCTTGCCCTACTCCACTCCTCGAGCACCGAACTCGAGAGTTTTCTTCACTAACTCAATAACCTCCCTTATGGCGGAGAAAACCGTACACACCTTAGCTTACACCAATTTAACGACACAAAGCTAAATGTCGGGTTTTAATCGTAGCTAGAACCAATCTCACAACTATAATCACAACACAACTTCTTCTACACTCTTTCACACCTTCTACACTTCTTCACACCACTTGTTTCTTCACACCTTCACAACTTCAATCTATCCACTACTTCAAAACTTATAATTCTTCACAACTTCTAGGCTTCTAAGTCTTCTCAACTTTAAGGCTTCAACTTCTTTGTCTTCACTACTAATCACTACTACAATATACTATCACTTCTTATATCTCCTACCACTAATCCTATGCACCTCTACTTCTTCACTTCTAGTACCACTTCACACCTTCTACAAATCTTGATCCTATATCTAAATCTAGCCAACCAATGTATACACTTTACACACCAAAGGATGAATGATTTACAAGATGAAATGATCAAACAACTTAGATAGCAAGATGATACTAAGTTGTAATACTTCTAATCTTGATGGATAGAAGTATTCTTCTCTTTGCACTTGAGTGGATGAAGCTTTGGATCACTTAGAAACAAAGTCTTATGAATTATATGATCAACGGATTTTTGAGATAGAAATGGAGGTTTGAATCAGAAAGTTTTTAGTGCAAAAAGGTGAGAAAAATATGTGGACTGATCAAATATTTAAAGGGCCAGTAAATATTGTTCTGGAGCGTGCTGATCCCCTTAATTAGGGGGCGGTCCCCTTAATGATTAAGGGGGCCGCCTATTATAATTAAAGGGGCCGCCCTCCTGAACGTTGGAGTTTTCTGTCCTTTTGTGAGGAAAATTTTTCTGGATTAAATTTGCCATTTTTGGTTGAAAATTTGAATTCATATATTTGTAATGAATTAAACATATTCTTTTTATTCCAAAAATGTTTTATAAAAGATATAAAATGTTTTGTGACATTTTATAAAAATCTAGTGATTAATAAAAATTTTCTTTGATCTTATAATGCATTAGCCACTTTGTTTATTCATACCTTAAGTGATTAGATGGTGAGAGTGAGTATTTACTACTAAATACTTATTTACTTCATAATCTTTGGTTTGATGAGTTTAGGTTTTGTGATTATCAAAACATAGAGATATCGAAGGATATGAATAACGTTTTTAGTCAATTATTTATATCAACAATCTCCCCTTTTTTGATGATTACAAAACCTAAACTCATTAAGTCTAAAATTTTATTTTTAAACAAGTATTTAGCGAGTTTATATTCACTTCTCCCCCTTTTTGTAGAATCAAAAAAGTTTAAGCCGAAAAGATGAAAGCTCCCCCTTGATGTATGCTCCCCCTCGTTTGAGGGCACCAAGGGTTCGAGTTATGGAATTCTTGCAAATATTATAAGCACAAGCAAAAATATATAACATACTCACAATAACTAACAAGCATGGCAAAGGAGAATTTGAAACACATATTAAACTATTCATTAATTTAAAAATGATTATGTCAACCACATAATCATTGTTACATAAACTATAATGCTAGAATTCTAAGCCAAGTAGAATATCCTATTGTGTCAACAAAGAGTGTCATTAAACTTGCTTGCATCCCAAAAAGGTTGAAGTGTTTTATTTGAAAAATAAAGTGCATAAGCATATAGAATGCTTGGTAGAGAATGGTGAATGAGGATCACGTTGGTAGCTTAATGGAGGTAAACTTTTGGTTTCATGGATGTTGGTGAGTTTGGAGACGTAGAGCTTGGAGGTGGTGAATTTGGAGTTGGGTTTGTTGGTTGAGGGTTTTGATGTTGTTCAAGTGATGGTGTTTGTTGAGATCTAGTAAGAAGATACTCGATCCAAGTAAAGTGCTCATTCAATGCAATTGATTGTTGTTGGAGGAAGATGCAACAAGGGCAATTGTTAACACGCTTTTCAATTTGGTTAATGTTGTGTGGTGATGATGGTGAGCTTGATTGAGGTGGATCCAAATTGCGTTGAGCAAGATGTAATGCTAAAAGAGCACTAAGCTCATGAGCTTCTTTTAGCTCCTCAACGAACTTCAAGTGTTCGGAGGAAGGTGATGGTGGAGGAGCATGATAGTTGTCTTGGGTGAGGGTTTGAACATGCAACATAGGAATGGCATGTGAGGTTGTAGGATGTGGTGGTGGTACTCTTGGTGGTAGAGACATGATTGAGCTTGGGTAATCATGAAAGCATGATATAGATGGAAGAGGTGCTTCATGAGTGGATGGTGTTTTTGTTGAATGAGCAACATGTGAATTATTGGTTGAGAGATTGGGATTGTAGTTTTGAGATTGAGCATGCTCATCATATGAAGAAGCATTAATGAGGGCATGAGTGGATGATAGGTTGTGAGATGAGTCATTAGTGTGGGTTTGAGGTTTAGTTGTTGGTTGACTTGGAACAACATCACTTGAGTTGTGACAAGAATCAAGTTTCCTCCTCCAAACGGGTTTGACGGAGATCCTTGCGGCTCTTGAAACCTTAGGTTTTTGGTTGTTTGGGGGATGACATGTTTGGATGTGATAGCATTTATGATGGGAAGAAGGTATTTATAGTGTAAGAAAAATGTGGTTTAGGAAGGTAAATTGTGAGGTATAGTATGGGACAAAATATGTTTGTAAATTTTGGGAAGTATAGGGTGAAAAGGGTCAAAAAGTGATAAAGAAAACAGTAATCCCAACCATCAGATGGCCGGTCCCCTTAATAATTAAGGGGGCCGCCTATCTGGTGAATTCCAGAAAGCCAGAATTAGGTTTTTGGCAGAAAAATTTCAGAAAGGTTGTGTTTTTGGGTTTGGATTCAAGTAAGTTCAACTTTTTGAGGCAATATAGGATATACAAATCACAAATGTAGAGAATGTTATTAAAACAAATTAAGTAGACAAGTAATTTCTAATTTACATTCAATCTACTTATTTGCCAATTAAGTTAAACAACCAAGGAAGCAACAAAACATACTAGTCAAATATACAACTATATGAAAATGATAATATGTAGGCTAGTTCAAACATATTGATGAGTGCTTACAAGTAACAAATGGGAAGATATGATTGTGTGGACTTCAAGACTTGTTACAAACAAGATCCATATGGGTAAACCATGATTCTCATGAAATGATTTGATTAACTTTTGAATGTCATTTTCATAGAAGTGTATGACACATATGAGATAATCAAATATGTTTTCAATAAAACGTTTTTAGTTTTATTCAACAATGCTTTGAAATAGATTCAAGTGTGTATTAGAGTAAAATAGATTGAGCATTGCTTCATAACATGTTGACAAATTGGATAAGAAAAATTTTCCAATCTTGATTTTGATTAAAATAAAGTTATGGTAGCTTACAGTTAAATATGTTGTTTGAGGAAAGTTGAGATAGATATTTAAAAGATTATTTTTCAAAGCGAGAGGTTTTAAACATGACATTTTATTTTTGATAGCAAGAAATCACGAATGAAGGTTTTGAAACAGAAACTTATCATATTCAAGAGAATCAGTTGAGCCCATTGTCACATATAATCATCTTTAATGGCAACTAAAGACATGGATGAGTGATGGTAAATTCTAATGATCTTAATGCAATATATATATATACTAAACTCATCATTGTATTAAATTGCTAACAAGTCTTAATTATAGCATATCTATTAATGCAACTAGAATTGTCATTTAGTCTAAATAATAAGTATTCTACTATAGATCATAGATGATTTCCAATATAAATGATGAATAAGAAAAACGGTAATAGACTTAAAATCAAGAGGGTCAACTAGCCTAATTTCATGTATACATATATTAGTATCAATGATATATGAACAAGGCAACCTATAAATTTAATCATATTAATATACTAACTATAGCATACTTTAATATAGTGTGATATTAACAAATTTTTGAAAAGAAAACTTACCTCAGGTCCAGCTTTTCCTTAAGAGTGGGCATGAGAGTGTTAGAAGACATCTTTAAAGTTTGTCCAAAGCATGTCGAAGTAGCAAGGTAAAATCCCAATGCAATAAAAATCAAGGAGGCTTGATCCAAAATACTTAATCGATCACAACAATCATCATAAGTCGTGTAGATCAAGAATAATTGCGATTGAATCCTTCATCATGAGGCAGTAACGAACACACCATAAAACCAATACTCCAAAAGTGAAGAACAAAATGCTGAAACAATAAATGGCCGCAACAGCATCATAAGCAAATCGTGTGTAGAGTGTGAAACAGAGTAATAGGAGCCAATAGTCATCAAAAGTAAGAAAGCAAAGTGAGCTATCCAAAAAGTAATAGTCTCTTCGTTCGTTAATTACCTAAACATGAAAAGAAGCTTGGTACCCAGATTCTCATGGGTCCGAGATGGTTAGTTGAGGACATCCATTGCATTTAAATGCACATGATGAGGATGTCACCGAGAGGTACAAGAATTCATCAATAGTTTGTTTTAACTAACAAACAATGACTTTCTTGAATAGAGTAATAAATAATGGATGTAAACAATATTAGTTCTAAATTTCTCCACTAGGTTTAACAAATTTTATTTGTTTTGATATATTTGTTAAAGGATCATTTGCGGTAAATCCTAAACCGGTTTTATCATAAAATGACTTTTGAATGTTAAGTAGATATTTTAAAGATTTAGAACTATTTTTGAATTTAGCTAATATTTTTGCTTTTTCATTTTCCATTTTAATTTCATGTTTGTAGTCTTGGCATTTTTTACATTCAAGATCAATTTCAATATTACTTTCATGTCTAGACATTTTATCTTCTAAAATTATTTCTTTTTCAAAGTTATTTTCAACGAAAATTGAAGATACATTTTTAAAAGTAATTTTTGAGTCAATGTTGCAAAGATGTTTGAAGTTGTTTTCTAATTTTGAAAATTCTAATATAAATTGATCATAGCAAAAATGTTTGGTTTCGGATTGTACCTTATTTGTAGTTGTACAATCTTCACATGCTATATGTTGATCAATTCCATCGTCCATGTCGCTCCATGTTTTATTTGTAGTTTCGCTTAGATCTTGAACCATGTAATCCTTGCCATCAATGCTTGTATTTACATTTGTTTGAATATCTTCGCACGCCATATTTTCATCATCTTCTTCGTCCTTGTCGCCACATGATTTATTTACACTCTTTCTTCGGATTTGATTCATGTATTCTTTGTTATTGATACCTTCAATGATCACATTTGAACTAGTAGTACTTGTGTTTATTTAACAAAATATTTGTCTATCAAATTTTCTAGAGTGACTAATTCTTGTGCAACATCAAGTTTATCATCTTTGGTTTTACATTTCTCTTGGTGAAAATTTAAAAGACATTTCCAAATATCATTTGCCGTTTTACGAAAGAGTATTCTTTCATATTCAACTCTTGGTAGAGTTTTGTAAATCAGTAATTTAGCTTTAGTATTTTTATCGATCTTTGTTTGAAGATTATTATATTGATTTTCAAAATCCATTATAGTTGGTTGAAGATCACCAATTTAAATGATATGCCAAAAATCAAGATTTATTGATTTCACATAATTTTCAAATTTATTTTTCCATTCAAGAAAATGATCATTTTTAAATAATGGTGGTTTTTGCGTAAATTCACCTTCTAGATATTTTTCAAATTCCATAGATCATTACAAGTTTTAAAATACAATATATTTTAAAAATCTTGCTAGACGTGGCTCCTGATACCAATTGTGGAAAACTAGAAGGGGGGGGGGGGGTTGAATAGTTTTACGTCTTTTTCGTTTTATAAAAGTTTGCTTTTAAAGAATAGACGCAAATTTTTGAAATCTTTGATACAAAAATATAGATACTATTTTATTCACACTTTTCGTATAAACACTACTTATATAGAATGTTGAGTAAGAATTATGATTTCATATATCACATATAAGTATATATGTGTATATGTGTTTTAGTATGAGTATATCCTTTTGATTTGTTTATATAAAATTAATGTTATGAATGGAACCTAGTTTGACCTTTATGTGAAATCAATATATGCACAACACAAGCAATTATAACTATATACGGAATGCAAACAAGTAAGTAGACAAAAAGTGAGAGATGGAAAGATCAAACCGAGAGATAAAGGATTTATAGTGGTTCGGCTACAAGGACACCTTTTTTGCCCTACTCCACTCCCCGAGCACCGAACTCGAGAGTTTTCTTCACTAACTCAATAACCTCCCTTATGGCGGAGAAAACCGTACACACCTTAGCTTACACCAATTTAACGACACAAAGCTAAATGTCGGGTTCTAATCGTAGCTAGAACCAATCTCACAACTATAATCACAACACAACTTCTTCTACACTCTTTCACACCTTCTACACTTCTTCACACCACTTGTTTCTTCACACCTTCACAACTTCAATCTATCCACTACTTCAAAACTTATAATTCTTCACAACTTCTAGGCTTCTAAGTCTTCTCAACTTTAAGGCTTCAACTTCTTTGTCTTCACTATTAATCTCTAATACAATATACTATCACTTCTTATATCTCCTACCACTAATCCTATGCACCTCTACTTCTTCACTTCTAGTACCACTTCACACCTTCTACAAATCTTGATCCTATATCTAAATCTAGCCAACCAATGTATACACTTTACACACCAAAGGATGAACGATTTACAAGATGAAATGATCAAACAACTTAGATAGCAAGATGATACTAAGTTGTAATACTTCTAATCTTGATGGATAGAAGTATTCTTCTCTTTGCACTTGAGTGGATGAAGCTTTGGATCACTTAGAAACAAAGGCTTATGAATTATATGATCAAAGGATTTTTGAGATAGAAATGGAGGTTTGAATCAAAAAGTTTTTAGTGCAAAAAGGTGAGAAAAATATGTGGAATGATCCAGTATTTAAAGGGCCAGAAAACACTGTTCTGGAGCGTGCCGGTCGCCTTAATTAGGGGGCGGTCCCCTTAATGATTAAGGGGGCCGCCCTCCTGAACGTTGGAGTTTTCTGTCCTTTTGTGAGAAAAATTTTTCTGGATTAGATTTGCCATTTTTGGTTGAAAATTTGAATTCATATATTTGTAATGAATTAAACATATTCTTTTGATTCCAAAAATGTTTTATAAAAGATATAAAATGTTTTGTGACATTTTATAAAAATCTAGTGATTAATAAAAAATTTCTTTGATCTTATAATACATTAGCCACTTTGTTTATTCATACCTTAAGTGATTAGATGGTGAAAGTGAGTATTTACTACTAAATACTTATTTACGTCATAATCTTGGGTTTGATGAGTTTAGGTTTTGTGATTATCAAAACATAGAGATATCGAAGGATATGAATAACGTTTTTAGTCAATTATTTATATCAACAATTTATTTTAGACCTGGTTTAATTCGTATAAATTGTTACTTGAGGGTGTTATGTGTAAATTTTGTATTTAAAGGGTTTATTTAGTAAATTATATAACTTAAAGGTATATTTTGAAATGAATTAAACTTGGAGGGTTAATTATGGAAATCTGCTAATTATGGAAACCTGCTATTTATGGAAAGTACTATTTATGGAAACTTCTAAAATTGGAAACCTTCTAATTAAGGAAACTTACTAAAAATAGAAAGTCTTCTAAAATGCTTAAACTACTTAAATTGGGAAGTTACAAAAAAATGGAAAGATAACTAAAAGAGGTAACTTACGTGATTTGAACTCTTCTTGATTCATATCCATTCTCTTCTAGGTTCGGTGAAGCGGGAATAACCGTTCTCCTTTCGTTTGATCTCAGTTTGTTTTGACTCGGCTAAGGTACAGATATTCCGTACTCTTTCAGTAAGAGTGCACACTTTCTCTCTCTTGACTTTGTCTTTGACTTTATTATCGTGTTATGACTTCCGTTTGGTCTTGGTTATGATCCTTCGTACTTGGCTCTATGATTGATGTGTTTCACCGGTATTTGTGATCCTATTGTTATTCGTTTGAACTCTTATGATCTGTTCGATAACCTTTTGTGACCTTTGTAACACCCCCAATTCATGGATGCAGCGGAATTCAAACTGGGTGTTACTCGACGGCACAATAGTCACAATAATAGAAAACGAACTCCAATTGAGTCGTTTTAAAAGATTTATCATTCAAATTGTATAAATATTAGAGATTACAAAATGAGGTCCCAAATGGTTCCATGTTTACAATTTAGATTAAATGAGTTTTTGAATGATAATAAAATTTATAGCCCTCTTGAGTATCCGTGCCCTTCCGTGCCATCCTTGATCATCATGAACCTGAAATACATGCTTGAGAGGTCAACACAAAGGTTGAGTGATATTCATAGAGTTTATTTAATGTTTGAACACAATGTGTTGGTAGTGTGAGTTATAGGCTCACACCAATGGTTGGAAAACAAAGATGGGCCACGTTGTTATACGCCCGGAACAGTTATTATCAAATACTAAGCTTATGACACCAAAACGTTAACGTGTACCAGTATCGATCGGCAGATTTATCCCGGTAGGTACTTTGCTGTCATACCCATGTCTCAAATATTAATGCATTTGTATGAACTTATTCAATACAAATGGGATTCGTCAATCCCAATAGGCCAATTCACAATATTTGCGCTCACTATTGCTAGTGATTAAATGGTTCATAATAAGGGATCTCGGTTTAGCAAGGCTGGTACTTAGTGATAATAAAACAATCAGGCAAGCATACAATTTAAAAACATTGTGCTTGGTTAAAATAGCATGTATTCCCCCCAAGGGTTTGTAAAACAATTAAGTAATGGAAAGTGGGGCTATGAACTCACCTTGAGTTGGATGATGTATAATGAGAATGATGGATATGCCGTAAGAACTTCTACGAGCAACCTAGAATAATTGTTGTAACTTAGGTTTGGAATAATGTCTAAGGAAACATAAACATGCCAATATATGTCTTGCACTTAGTCCATGATGTGATACTTTGTTTAGTGTAAGTATATGAAAAGAAATGGTTCATGAAACATGTAAAGTTTATATATCGTTTACTACCGTTCGGGCCGACATAATTCAGAAGTCATGTAGTAAACGTTCGAGGAGCCAGGACACTTTAATTCGTAAATCCACAACTCATCTCGATGGCTTACATAATGAACTCCTCACATGAGGCTCCCTACTATTGTAGTAGTTGATAAAATATATATGTATAAGTTTTGATCCGAAAGGTTACATGTCCAATATTTGAATAAACTTAGGAAAGTTTATTTTCACATGAAGATTGTTATTATGGTAAGTTTCTTATAACTTGTATGATCAATACTTGTAATATCTCATGGTTCTTTTAGATGAAGTAGATCCAAATTGTATGTTCAAGTTATCGCCAATACTTTAGCTCATGTTTTCGCCGTGGTAAGTTTATATGGTCGTTAGCTCATGTTTTCGCCTTGGTATGTTTATATGGTCTTTAGACATGGCCTTGCCATGACATTTGGTCATTGTTCCATGGTCTTGAGACTCAACCTTGGCTCTAGCCATGGTTGTGGTCTTGAATCTAGGTCATAAGACCTCTTGGTCTTATTAAAACATAACCATTATATAGTGACTTATATATATGTAAATAGCTGTTAAGAAACTAAGAAAAATCTCATTCGTTATTGGTTTTTTGGAGACGTGCCCTGAGTTTTTGAAGAAAACGTGATTCCGGACAACTTTCGTGTTTTAACTTTTTCATGAAACGGACCAGAAAGGCCTCTTTTTGCGTGTTTTATGTTTCTGTAACAGAAGCTATTTGGCAGCTTTGCCGCAAAGTTTTGGTAACTTCAAATGGTCATAACTTTTGACTCGTGTACTCGTTTTATGTGGTTCAAATTGCTATGGTTTCCTTGTTAGGTCCTCTACTACAGTATGTAATGGTCTAATATCATAATTTTACCATTTTGATCAGATTTCACCAAGAAAGTCACTAGTTTACTTGTTATCTTAACATAAGTTAACATATATATACCAATACTTGTTTTACCCATTTTTAAACATTATGGACATAATCACAAGACAAAATATAGCATGAATGATATGTAAATAGTATGAATATGATATTTAACAAGAAAGTATGTTAGGGTTTTGCTTACAACTTTGGGCTTTCTAAAAGAAAGGAAGTTAAGAACAAGGATTAGGACACTAAACCTATGCTTGCAAACCCTTCACCACAACTCTTGCAAACCCTTGCTATAATCCTTTTAAAAACCTTCTTAGCTCAGCCCTAGTACCCTTGTGTAGCTCCTAATTCAACCATGGAATCACCAAATAAACACTAGTTTCATGTAGGGAATAACTAGGCCTTTAACTTTGTAGTGTAACTTGTAGTTTGAAGATCAAAGGATCATGGTGCTAGGGATTATAGGGTGTTCGGTTTTGGCGATGAAAAAGGAAGAGGATGAGCTTGCTATTTATAGGAAGATGAGGAGGTTAGGAAGGTGCCTAGGAAGGTGCAATGAGGAGGTTAGTTGCAAGATTTAGTCAAAGCTTACAAAGGAAGCTAATCAAAGCTTACAAAGGAAGCTTATACACATGTATGGATCCTAGGGCATAAGGCATGAGATCAAGACACATAATAGGTGAATCCCCCCCCCCTCTAAGTCGGCCAAGGCTGATCTAGGGTGACTAGATGAGTAGTCATGGTCTTATCTAAGTTACGGAGTGAGTTTTGGTCCTGGTAATTGCTAACGGTAAGTCGTTAAGTCCTAAAACTTAAAATCGGGTATCCTAAAAATATGAAACTTGGAAGAATGATTAAACTTTTCAAAATACTCCATAATAAAATATAAAATGAGTGGTAGGTTCCATTGGGGTGCTAAAACCCTGCTAAAACTGGAAACACGGGTCTAAAACGCGTAATACGTAAAACGTATGAATATTGCGTAAAATTGAGAAAAGTAAAATGTTACTTTTCTAATACGATAATAATGATTCAAAATGACTTATAATGTTTAGACTGGGCTCAGTATAGTGTCGGTTGGTATTAAATGTCTTTTAGACATAAAACCGTAAGCCTAAAAATCAAGGAATGACTTATAAAATCAATGAATGATTTTTGGTCAAAGGAGGAGGAAAAATATGTTGACTTTTTCCTAAAATGTGAAAACTCAAATCGTCTTAGAAACGCGGTGCAAGTATAGGCTAAGGTTACGGCTGAGTAAAAACGCTTAAAAATGAAAATTCCTGTTTTTCACGGCCGAGGTTTATTTGGTCATATTTTTCTCAGTCATGATTTATTCTCAAATAAATCATGAGTGTATCAAACATTTTTCTGATACGGGGAAAAATAACGCGGTCGAGTTTCGTTGTGCGTAGAATTTTTGAATGACGTTTTACCCTAAAACGTGTAATTCCTTAATAACTTTCACGAAAATGTTCTGATGAGTGTCAAACTTTTAATTTGCCATGGAAATGATTTATCACTCGAGGCCAAAAAACAAAAATCAAATTTCGGGAAAATTTTGGGAAAAATGAATAGTAAAAGTGAATAGTGAAATTTTCCGGGAATAGTAATTAACCTGAAATTGCGAATTGTTACAGTCTCTACCCCTTACGGGGAACTTCGTCCCGAAGTTCTATGTGTGTTATATGTTGGAGTCGTGTCGATGAAGAGGTGTGGTTACTTATGAGGACTAAAGTCTGGGATTACTGGTGATGTAGTTTGATTTTGTCGTTTCAGTGTATGGGGTAGGATGAGGCTTACTTTTATGTAGGAAAGGTAAGAGTGATTAATAGAGATTCATATAATAGTCGCATATCAAAGGAAATTGATATAGCAGTCGAATATTAATAGGAATTGATATAGTAGTTGCAATTATAGCCTAGTAGGTAATCTGTCGTTGTACCTAGTGTTTATTGACTTCATACTTATGTTATTTCGGATACAAATAAGTCCACTTGTTTATAATTCTTTATTTACATAGAGAGGCATCCCAAATAATGTAAATAGGGGAATATAAACTTATGGTTCGGTGATTTACAATTTCTTTATTTAAATGAAAAGGCATCCCAATCCATTCAAATAATTATAAATCATCTTACTTAAGAATTCCCAACCCAACATTCATACTTAGCCGGTGAGTTACAAGGTAGTGTATTACGAGATAATACTGGTGTTCCAAAAGTACAAGATGAATATTCAATCTTGTAAAGCTAATGAGGGTACTTGTGATGTAACTAAAGATGATTTGAGCTTTAAAAGTACATCAAGATCTGTTAATGAGCTTGTGGTTCCAACGGTTGTGAAGATAATGATGTGATATGTTGATGAACGAAAGTGTGTAGTGTATGCTTAACATTAATATCCTTAGGTATAGATGTTGAGTTTGCTTTAAAAATCCTAAGTGATTTTAAAGGTTTATGATGGAATGGTATCCTTAGGACCTAAACAGGATAGTACTTCTACGGGATGAAGAGAAGAATTGATAACTATCCCAAGATAGTAGTTCGGATTATCTCATAAATGAAAACTTTCAAGAATGAAATTAGGTAGTACAAATAAGGTGTTAAGATTTCGCTGAGTGGTAAGACACTATCGTGTCTCTAGATTGATTTAATGAATTCTGGTGGTTTATCGAGTTCATGTAGGAAATTAATCTGAACATAACCCTAGTACAACTATTCCCAGTATTTGAAAATTTTAAGTCGAATATAGTTAGTCAGACTATATTCCACTGTCCCTAGGTTAAATATAAGTGACTAGTCTATATTTAGCCGAGGTTCGATAAAATTTTCAAATACCTAAATTAGGTATACTTGTGATATGTCCGTTACTTTTGAGAAACTGTCCACTAAACAAAGGCGATGTCAAACCATTTAGTTGCAAGTCCCGCCCATACAAGACTTGTAACCTATGTTTTCACATTCCATTGCATAGAAGATAGTACGGGTAGATACGTGTGGAAAGGAAATTTTAAGTAATTCTAAAATAGTCCATACTTGGCCAGGATCACGAACTTTTAACAATGAAGGTTTCAGAAGAAAACTTTGATGAATATAGAGAAACTTCAACTTTTGTAGATGATGAATTAGTTTGTCCTTTAGAAATCTCATAATTCTATTTGGAAATCGATAGATTGTGATGGGTTTTTGATATCATATGAATTAATATTGATGAGGTGGTGGAATAATTCCAGAGACCATTGCACAAATCACAATGTCTCGAAAGTAGACTAGACCATTGTGCAATTTACAATGTCTAGGAAGTAGGTTAGACCATTGTGTGACTCAAAACATTTGAGAAATGATTAAGACCATTGTATCATACAATGTCCGGGAAATAGGAGAGACCATTGTAATTCGTTACAATATCTTGGACATAAAATGTTGGAATAGGAACATGGTTGGGAGAATGTGGTTGTGTCGAAATGCCCTAGAATAGGCATACGCAGATATGTTTAGATAAAATGATTGAAAATAACTCGAATGTATATATCAATATACTTATATATGTTCGTGTAGTGTAGAATGCCTAGTGTATATATATCAATATACCTATATATGTTCGTGTAGTGTAGAATGCCTAGTGTATATATATCAATATACTAATATGTTCATGTAGTATAAAATACCGACGGGGAAATGCTCAATTATGTTAAGGGTACATATATCCATATGCTAACATATTTGTGTAGTATAAAATGCTTAATAAGTCCATAATCGTCTGGAGGATGGAAGACACGGAGAGCGGAAGGCTATAAAAAATGTTATTGCTTGTAATTGTAGTTATAGTTTAGGTCTCAAGTAGACCCGTTTCTCTATAACCATGGCTCTGGTACCAATCTGTAACACCCCCAATTCATGGATGCAGCGGAATTCAAACTGGGTGTTACTCGACGGCACAATAGTCACAATAATAGAAAACGAACTCCAATTGAGTCGTTTTAAAAGATTTATCATTCAAATTGTATAAATATTAGAGATTACAAAACGAGGTCCCAAATGGTTCCATGTTTACAATTTACATTAAATGAGTTTTTGAATGATAATAAAATTTATAGCCCTCTTGAGTATCCGTGCCCTTCCGTGCCATCCTTGATCATCATGAACCTGAAATACATGCTTGAGAGGTCAACACAAAGGTTGAGTGATATTCATAGAGTTTGTTTAATGTTTGAACACAATGTGTTGGTAGTGTGAGTTATAGGCTCACACCAATGGTTGGAAAACAAAGATGGGCCACGTTGTTATACGCCCGGAACAATTATTATCAAATACTAAGCTTATGACACCAAAACGTTAACGTGTACCAATATCGATCGGCAGATTTATCTCGGTAGGTACTTTGCTGTCATACCCATGTCTCAAATATTAATGCATTTGTATGAACTTAGTCAATACAAATGGGATTCGTCAATCCCAATAGGCCTATTCACAATATTTGCTCTCACTATTGCTAGTGATTAAATGGTTCATAATAAGGGATCTCGGTTTAGCAAGGCTGGTACATAGTGATAATAAAACAATCAGGCAAGCATACAATTTAAAAACATTGTGCTCGGTTAAAATAGCATGTATTCCCCCCAAGGGTTTGTAAAACAATTAAGTAATGGAAAGTGGGGCTATGAACTCACCTTGAGTTGGATGATGTATAATGAGAATGATGGATATGCCGTAAGAACTTCTACGAGCAACCTAGAGTAATTGTTGTAACTTAGGTTTGGAATAATGTCTAAGGAAACATAAACATGCCAATATATGTCTTGCACTTAGTCCATGATGTGGTACTTTGTTTAGTGTAAGTATATGAAAAGAAATGGTTCATGAAACATGTATAGTTTATATATCGTTTACTACCGTTCGGGCCGACATAATTCAGAAGTCATGTAGTAAACGTTCGAGGAGCCAGGACACTTTAATTCGTAAATCCACAACTCATCTCGACGGCTTACATAATGAACTCCTCACATGAGGCTCCCTACTATTGTAGTAGTTGATAAAATATATATGTATAAGTTTTGATCCGAAAGGTTACATGTCCAATATTTGAATAAACTTAGGAAAGTTTATTTTCACATGAAGATTGTTATTATGGTAAGTTTCTTATAACTTGTATGGTCAATACTTGTAATATCTCATGGTTCTTTTAGATGAAGTAGATCCAAATTGTATGTTCAAGTTATCGCCAATACTTTAGCTCATGTTTTCGCCGTGGTAAGTTTATATGGTCGTTAGCTCATGTTTTCGCCTTGGTATGTTTATATGGTCTTTAGACATGGCCTTGCCATGACCTTTGGTCATTGTTCCATGGTCTTGAGACTCAACCTTGGCTCTAGCCATGGTTGTGGTCTTGAATCTAGGTCATAAGACCTCTTGGTCTTATTAAAACATAACCATTATATAGTGACTTATATATATATATGTAAATAGCTGTTAAGAAACTAAGAAAAATCTCATTCGTTATTGGTTTTCTGGAGACGTGCTCCTGAGTTTTTGAAGAAAACGTGATTCCGGACAACTTTCGTGCTTTAACTTTTTTATGAAACGGACCAGAAAGGCCTCTTTTTGCGTGTTTTATGTTTCTGTAACAGAAGCTATTTGGCAGCTTTGCCGCAAAGTTTTGGTAACTTCAAATGGTCATAACTTTTGACTCGTGTACTCGTTTTAGGTGGTTCAAGTTGCTATGGTTTCCTTGTTAGGTCCTCTACCATAGTATGTAATGGTCTAATATCATAATTTTACCATTTTGATCAGATTTCACCAAGAAAGTCACTAGTTTACTTGTTATCTTAACATAAGTTAATATATATATACCAATACTTGTTTTACCCATTTTTAAACATCATGGACATAATCACAAGACAAAATATAGCATGAATGATATGTAAATAGTATGAATATGATATTTAACAAGAAAGTATGTTAGGGTTTTGCTTACAACTTTGGGCTTTCTAAAAGAAAGGAAGTTAAGAACAAGGATTAGGACACTAAACCTATGCTTGCAAACCCTTCACCACAACTCTTGCAAACCCTTGCTATAATCCTTTTGAAAACCTTCTTAGCTCAGCCCTAGTACCCTTGTGTAGCTTCTAATTCAACCATGAAATCACCAAATAAACACTAGTTTCATGTAGAGAATAACTAGGCCTTTAACTTTGTAGTGTAACTTGTAGTTTGAAGATCAAAGGATCATGGTGCTAGGGATTATAGGGTGTTCGGTTTTGGTGATGAAAAAGGAAGAGGATGAGCTTGCTATTTATAGGAAGATGAGGAGGTTAGGAAGGTGCCTAGGAAGGTGCAATGAGGAGGTTAGTTGCAAGATTTAGTCAAAGCTTACAAAGGAAGCTAATCAAAGCTTACAAAGGAAGCTTATACACAGGTATGGATCCTAGGGCATAAGGCATGAGATCAAGACACATAATAGGTGAATCCCCCCCTCTAAGTCGGCCAAGGCTGATCTAGGGTGACTAGATGAGTAGTCATGGTCTTATCTAAGTTACGGAGTGAGTTTTGGTCCCGGTAATTGCTAACTGTAAGTCGTTAAGTCCTGAAACTTAAAATCGGGTATCCTAAAAATATGAAACTTGGAAGAATGATTAAACTTGTCAAAATACTCCATAATAAAATATAAAATGGGTGGTAGGTTCCATTGGGGTGCTAAAACCCTGCTAAAACTGGAAACACGGGTCTAAAACGCGTAATACGTAAAACGTACGAATATTGCGTAAAATTGAGAAAAGTAAAATGTTACTTTTCTAATACGATAATAATGATTTAAAATGACTTATAATGTCTAGACTGGGCTCAGTCTAGTGTCGGTTGGTATTAAATGTCTTTTAGACATAAAACCGTAAGCCTAAAAATCAAGGAATGACTTATAAAATCAAGGAATGATTTTTGGTCAAAGGAGGAGGAAAAATATGTTGACTTTGTCCTAAAATGACGCGGTGCAAGTATAGGCTAAGGTTATGGCTGAGTAAAAATGCTTAAAAATGAAAATTCCTGTTTTTCACGGCCGAGGTTTATTTGGTCATATTTTTCTCAGTCATGATTTATTCTCAAATAAATCATGAGTGTATCAAACATTTTTCTGATACGGGGAAAAATAACGTGGTCGAGTTTCGTTGTGCGTAGAATTTTTGAATGACGTTTTACCCTAAAACGTGTAATTCCTTAATAACTTTCACGAAAATGATCTGATGAGTGTCAAACTTTTAATTTGCCATGGAAATAATTTATCACTCGAGGCCAAGAAACAAAAATCAAATTTCGGGAAAATTTTGGGAAAAATGAATAGTAAAAGTGAATAGTGAAATTTTCCGGGAATAGTAATTAACCTGAAATTGCGAATTGTTACAACCTTAATCTTTGAACCCTTGTGAGACCTTGAATATTATTTTGGGATATTATAATGGGAGGTGATTTCTCTTTTCTTAATTATGACATGGAAACATTTGAAGGAGTAACTATTTTACAACAACACTTTTAATATGATTGTAATACCACTTTTATATGAGATTTTATAATTGCCTAAATACACTTTTGAAGAATATATCTTACGAAAACCTTTATTAAAGATCATTTTTACAAATGTCATCTTTTGGAAGATCTTTCTAAATGAACCCTTGTTATAAACCTTTTTAAATGGGATTATACTACGAACCTTTTAAAACAAGTGATGGGTACCTGCTAAAATGAACTTTTGTTTTAAACTCTCATTATGACCCTTTGATCATGAACTATGGGACTTTGGAACTTGGAATAGTGAACCTTGTGGATTGGGAACTTTGGCTTTGACCTCTCCATTATGACCCATTGATATTACATCTTTGATTGATCCTTTGACATTGACCTTTGATATTGAACCTTTGATACTGAACCTTGATACCGAACCTTTGATATTGAACCTTTGACATTGAACCTTTGATTATGACTTGGCACCTACACTTTGATATTGAACCTTGACTACTTGACCCTTCAGTATTTTACCTAGGTGTTACTTGTTGTGGAGTAGCCACAACCAAGCATTGATGCACCAATGTTATGTACTCTAGTGGGGTTGGAGAGATGTCCCCCACCGTCCCTGATTTGTTATCTACTGCTGCTATGACTATGATTTGTTTGCAGGGGCGTATGGATGCATCCTAGTTTTGTTTGTTTGGGCTACGACCATTATGATGACGACATGGATTGGACTACATATATATTTGTTTGGTGACTGGGCATGCGTGCATGCAACCCCTTACATTTTGGGAGCTAGCTACTCCATGGATTACTTGAGGACTTCCCTCTTACTACATTTGGTATTCCGAGGACTCCCCTCCGAATACATGGATTATGGTATGGTTTATTTGGATATTTGTTTGGCCTGGGGTAAATATACTGACACCTATACTCACCTAATACCTTGACCTTTCATCATACTTCCTTACCTTGTACTTATTATGCTTCTTTTGACTCTATTCATTGAAATTCATTCGTATCGTTTCTCTGCTTTTGCTTTGTTACATGTATATATATATATATATATATATATATATATATATATATATATATATATATATATATATATATATATATATATATATATATATATATATGTTCACTGAGCTTTGTAAGCTCAGCCGCATTTCTTTTCTCATGCGGCAGGTTTAGTAGGAAGCTGGGTTTATGGATGAGAGATCTTATTTTGGGCTTAGAAGACTTTACCCTGATTAGCTACTGGCTGGACTTAGAGATGATTAGAAGTATTTGATGTTGGGCTTAATATATTGTACTTGGGCTTAGTTCAGCGTTGCTGCTCTTTTGTATTTTGTTTAGTTTATCCTTGTAACCTTTGTACACTCTGTATTAGAAATGTATCTTCATTTCGCTTGTGTTCTGATTTGACCCTATAATGTTACACTTTAGCCCTTCTCGGGTTGGGGTGTTACAATTATGGTATCAGAGTAGGGATGAGCATGGTACCGGTCCTGTACCGATCCCGTATCGAATTAGTAGTACCGATTTTTTCCCGAGCATAAATAGTGGTTCTGGTACCGTACCGAACGGGATTTGGATACCGGTACCGGCTTCGGTACTGGTACCGGGAAATCGGGAATTTCCCGTTTTTATTCGGGAATTTCCCGATTTGGTACCGGTCCCGTACCGAATTAGTGGTCCCGATTTTTTCACCATATTTCTTAGTCCCGATACCGTACCGTTGATGAGGCGAAAAATGATCAGTTTTTAGGGGGTCATTTAAGCCCGAATTCGAATTTATTTGATCAAATATTGCCCTAAATCGTTCCTTTTGTGATTTTAGGTACTTTGGGAGTGAAATCTGGAAAAGGAAGCAATTCGGACATTTTTGGAGCATAAAAGTGAAGAAAACGCCAAAGTCTTAATTTTCCATGCTGGGAACAGTAGGTGACGGTGTCAAGAGTAACTCCCTGACGGCGTCAAGAGCAAAATTCCATGACGGTCCAGTAGAGATTTGACGGCGTCATGAAGGTAGGGCGTCAAGAGTAAAAGTCATGACGGCCTGGAAATGATTAAGTCTTGACGGCATCAAATGTAGATCAAGGCAGTCCGAGAATAGTTTTGGCGGTGAGGTGACGGCGTCACAAGCTTTGTCTTGACGCCGTCAGACCCCTTTTCCTATATATAGTTTTCTAATTTTTCACATTTAAAGAGAGAAGTTTTGGGAGAAACCCTAAGTACGATTTTGGTGTAACTTTACAGGTTTTTCAAGGGTTCCAACCCCTTGATACCTTGCATGTGTAATCAAGATAAGTGTTCCTTTAATTCAATCAATATGTCTATGTGTTGGTTGTCTATATCTTGTTCTTGTCTTAATTCCATCATGCTAGGCTAGATCTATCTTGTGTTTGCTTAGATCTAATGAAACCTAGATGTTAATTATGTGTTGATTACTTGTTTATTCTTGTCTTGGATGAATGATTTATATGTTAGGCTTAAGAAAACTGGCAGATCTCCAATTGGTAACATGCTTGAACGTCTTAAGAAACATGAACCGATGCGCACTAGGTCTTTATTGGTTGTATTTAATGCATGAGCCACTGTTTACAATCCCTATAGTTGTGCTGGGCATGGTGTAGGAGGAGATAAGAGCTCATAGAATTGGGGAGTTAGGTGTGCCACCCCATGAATGGTATTAAGGAATACGATCCGTCATCCATGCAATTATAACAAGTAATTAACGTGTAAAAGATGTCTAGGGAGTAGTGAAATCTAAGTAAACACATTTTCTCCAATTACTGCTCACAACTTTAGTATAATTTAGTTTATTTTCATTTTTAGTATTTTATTTTGATTGCATCTTAGTATTGGGTTAGTTAAATAGCAACTAATTCCGCCCAAATCCTTCAAACCCGAGATTTTAAATTGCTTTCTAAAAAATATAAAAATACAAAAAATAATCTTTCCTCATCTTTAGAACTAGTATTTAGGTTTTCTAATCCTAGCGACACTATTCCTAGCTGAACGATCAATCCCCCGGTACTTGTCACTATACTATACTACAACGATCAGGTACACTGCCTGGTGGGGGTTGTAAGCTTCTCGATATCCCTCGAGAGGTAAAGCCTGTTGCGATTCCCACGCATCAAGTTTTTGGCGCCGCAGCCCGGGGAATAGTTATTGTCTAGGTTAGAAATTCTTTTTATTAGGTCTACTTGCTAGATTCCTTTCTAGTAAGATTTTATTTTCATTTTATTAGCTTTCTCGTAGTCTATCTTTTCTTTGTGTCTTTGTTAGTAAAAACCTTTCCATTGACTCTTCCGTTCACCATTATGGAGAACGTGAATCCACCAAGTCCGACACTAGAGTTTTACCAGAAAAAATATAATTACACCAGTTTGGATATACCAAGATGGACGAATGAAATGAGGAGGACAAGATCTTATATTGATTTTATTGAGTACCTTGAGAAAAGAGGCCAAGTGCATAAGACTTTTAAAGAATTCACCTTAGGTGCTCCATCAACCCCTCAAAATGCCTCACTTAGTGAAACCTATGCACCATATGAGCCTTCACCTAGGATAGTTTCGTATGAGCCACCTAGATACATGTCATGGTTAGGCACTACCATAATACAAGATGAACACATAGGTGATATTGATGTGATGGAAGAGATAGTAGAAAACCCAAGCCCACTAAGTACCCCACAAGTCCTACCATCATTTGAGGCATACACATCGCCCGTGACTTACCCGGAAGAAGTAGAAGAGACTATAGGAACCCCAATAGAAGTAGAACCCTTGGACCAGGCACCACTTGAGGATATAGGTTTGAACACTTGTAGTGATAACCTTACTCCTAGTTCTACGGAATTTCCTAGTGTTGATGAACCGGAACCTCAATCTTTACACACATTTCCATCCTTAGATATATTTCTAGGAGACAAAAGAGGAACCGACCCACCCATCAACCAATATTATCCGGGTAGTTTTAGGATGAAGGAAGCCATTCACTCACCCCCTTCACCTCACGTGGCATATTCACACCCTAAGGGTGTGTATCGCTACTTTCACCCACACTTAATCCTAAGTGTAGGGAAAACCTCCCCTATTTCCGTTAAATAAGGGTAGAGTCAGGCTCGTGACTCGAACAAAAACAAGCGCTTCTTGGGAGGCAACCCATGTTTTGTGTGTTTTTATTTGTTTGTTTGATTTTATTTGTTTCCGTATGCATGTTTTATTTTTATTGTTTGTGGCTCATGTTTCAAAGTAAATTGTGAAAATGCTTTATTTTGTTTTTAACTTCGTCTTAATTGCATATAAAGGTATTTTGCAAAAGATAAGTGTAAGGGAGATCCAAATTTGTTTATAAGAACGAAATTGAGCATGAACCACAACAATATTAAATGGACATGTGTATTAGTACTTGTTAGAGTCAAATGCTTGTATCGAGTCGTAATGATGTTTTGTAGGATTTTCTAGGAAGTAGGACGAAGTTTTTCCAGAAATTTTCTGGAAACTTAACATAAGAATTTTTGCAGGTCACTTCTGACGGCGTCACGAGTTTACTCTTGATGGCGTCATGTGTAAAATTCTGGAAATTTTGCTAGTTTTGTTTATACCGGAGTCTTAAAGTTTTTGTTGATTCTTTAGTTTTATAAACTCCAGAAAATCTGCAAACATTTATTCCACAAGCATTATATCTTTAATTGTTTTGTTTCTATTCCTAAGTCTGGAATTACATCTAGCTGTGAGTTATCTTTGCTCGGATTGATGCTTTGGGTTTTTGTTTGTTTTCTCAGGATTTACAGGTTATGTTTGACAAGGAGATGATTTATATTCCGGAAGGGAAGCTTTGATTGTTCATTTTCTTGGAGGAAGATCTAACCTGGCCACCTTATTATCCATACCGAGCGAATCAGGGGAGTATTTGATTTCATTCTTTTTACTTTTTTCACTTTTACATTCTTTACTTGAACATTGGGGACAATGTTCATCCTAAGTGTAAGGGGAGGGTAAAAAGATGATACCTTACATATGCACTTTCGCTTGAGTTTGTTTTGTTTAATGGTAGATGTGTAATAAAACTATGAGAAATACTTGTTAGTGTAATTTTAGCGCCAAATTTAAAATTTTTTACAACATTTAGGAGTGAAACTTTAGCCATAGCAAGCATCTCATGGATAGGAGATTGTATGACTAGCACATAACCGTATATTCAGAAAAATTTTCCACCCAAATATGTGAGGTTCGCCTTTAGATTTGATAGGAAAAGCATTTACTATTAGTGCTTATGAGTGTACCGGTAGTATTTAGATTCTAGAACTTGCGTTAGTGATGCATCCCGAGACCGCTAGTGAGACTACATTCATGTAGAAGGATTTACTACATGATAAGAGGCATTAGGATCACCCTTGTGTTAAACCCGTATTATAATTACTTGACCATTTAAGTCATATTACTTGGCTAGTTAAGTCAACTAATTTTTCCCAAACCCTTAGCGTTGTACTCATTTTTAGTACACGAAACCCCTAGTACACCCCTCCGAGCCTATCTTTTCATTTCTAACTTTAAGCATCTTACTTAAAGGAAGAATTTGTTACACCCCACTTAAATGTACAACCAAATCGCCTTAGCCTTCCGTGTATGCGCTCATCTTTAGTGCATTATTGTTAATTGTTAAACCCTAAGTTAACTATCTAATTGATTACATGGTTGCTAAGTCGAGTCATATCCTTGTACATATTGTTTTGGGACGATTGGGACTCATGGGTAAGTACTTATTTATGGAGTAATGGGGAAGAACATAATATTATTACCCCCATATGTGCGTTAATCTTAAAAGTGCTCCAAGTGTTTTGATTTTCTTAATTCGAGTCATTAGATTAGTTAATTGTAAAGTATGTAAAAATTCAAGTGTAAGGGGAATATTCATTCCCTATGATGTATTATTTTGGATGGTAGGGTAAGAGTGTATGCAAAAAAAAAAAAAAAAAAAAAAAAAAAAAACATACGGACTACCATCCTGTTTCATTCTATGTTCATTTTATGTTTTTGGTATTTTTCATTTATTAGCTTTAGTCGAGTCTAGTCTTGGCTTAGCAACGCCACATTGTACATGTAATTAACTAAGATTGTTAACTCGCCACCAGTAAAACTTCCTTTATCCAACAAAACCGTGTATTTCATATCCCTACACCTAACGTTACAACCCTTTAAAAGACCTCTTTGATAGTTTATCCTAGGTGCTTATGCCATGTGGTGGAGGTTTGATCCTTTCCCAAGCCTATGGTAATCTATTTTGCTATGACAGGTAGTGAGAGATATTTTCCGTTTCCATATTGTAATTTACACTTTATTACACCCGAGAGATGTGAGTATCTAAACACTATTTGTGAGGTGCTAGTGTATGACCTCCGTGCTTGTCTATTGGTCTTTAGTGGAACGATTATTTGTTGTAATTACTTTTATATTAGTGTTAAATGACCCCTAACTTGTCTTTTGAGTAGAATAAAAGCGCATTTGCTTGAGGACAAGCAAATCTCAAGTGTAAGGGTATATGATGAGGCGAAAAATGATCCATTTTTAGGGGGTCATTTAAGCCCAAATTCGAATTTATTTGATCAAATATTGCCCTAAATCGTTCCTTTTGTGATTTTAGGTACTTTGGGAGTGAAATCTGGAAAAGGAAGCAATTCAGACGTTTTTGGAGCATAAAAGTGAAGAAAACGCCAAAGTCTTAATTTTCCATGCTGGGAACAGTAGGTGACGGCGTCAAGAGTAACTCCCTGTCGGCGTCAAGAGCAAAATTCCATGACGGTCCAGTAGAGATTTGACGGCATCATGAAGGTAGGGCGTCAAGAGTAAAAGTCATGACGGCCTGGAAATGATTAAGTCTTGACGTCAAATGTAGATCAAGGCAGTCCGAGAATAGTTTTGGCGGTGAGGTGACGGCGTCACAAGCTTTGTCTTGACGCCGTCAGACCCCTTTTCCTATATATAGTTTTCTAATAATTCACATTTAAAGAGAGAAGTTTTGGGAGAAACCCTAAGTACGATTTTGGTGTAACTTTACAGGTTTTTCAAGGGTTCCAACCCCTTGATACCTTGCATGTGTAATCAAGATAAGTGTTCTTTTAATTCAATCAATATGTCTATGTGTTGGTTGTCTATATCTTGTTCTTGTCTTAATTCCATCATGCTAGGCTATATCTATCTTGTGTTTGCTTAGATCTAATGAAACCTAGATGTTAATTATGTGTTGATTACTTGTTTATTCTTGTCTTGGATGAATGATTTATATGTTAGGCTTAAGAAAACTGGCAGATCTCCAATTGGTAACATGCTTGAACATCTTAAGAAACATGAACCGACGCGCACTAGGTCTTTATTGGTTGTATTTAATGCATGAGCCACTGTTTACAATCCCTATAGTTGTGCCGGGCATGGTGTAGGAGGAGATAAGAGCTCATAGAATTGGGGAGTTAAGTGTGCCACCCCATGAATGGTATTAAGGAATACGATCCGTCATCCATGCAATTATAACAAGTAATTAACGTGTAAAAGATGTCTAGGGAGTAGTGAAATCTAAGTAAACACATTTTCTCCAATTACTGCTCACAACTTTAGTATAATTTAGTTTATTTTCATTTTTAGTATTTTATTTTGATTGCATCTTAGTATTGAGTTAGTTGAATAGCAACTAATTCCGCCCAAATCCTTCAAACCCGAGATTTTAAATTGCTTTCTAAAAAAATATAAAAGTACAAAAAATAATCTTTCCTCATCTTTAGAACTAGTATTTAGGTTTTCTAATCCTAGTGACACTATTCCTAGCTGAACGATCAATCCCCCGGTACTTGTCACTATACTATACTACAACGATCAGGTACACTGCCTGGTGGGGGTTGTAAGCTTCTCGAGATCCCTCGAGAGGTAAAGCCTGTTGCGATTCCCACGCATCAACCGTATATCAGGAACGGTACCGTTTCGGTACGGTACCGGTACGGTTCCGGTTCGGTTCTGGGATTCGGGTCGAAATGCTCATCCCTATATCAGAGACAGGTTTGGATCAGCGGATGCGATATCCGTAGAGCTTAGGCTATGACCTGTGAGTTTTGGACCATTAGGCTTCCACTGTAGGAACATAGGAAACCTCTTTGAGAATTTGCTTTAGAAATCCCCTATATGAACTTAAGTTTTGACTGGTTAGGAATGGGTAGACCATAAAGTTTTGCTTACGTATCTTTGCTTCCGCATTACTCTGATTCGTGCCTTACATCTAGTTATGCCTTTTTGGAATCATCCTTTTGGAGTTAGAGATTTTGCACCACCTAAGTTTACCGCTAGTAAGTTGGAAGGCATTTAAGATTGCATGGTAATGCATAACGCTATTTTGATTTTATCTTCGATCCCTGATCTATTTGTTAAGGCTTTTGACATCTCTTTGGGCATCCTGAGAATCTACATGGCGATGACGTGTTTGATGCACTCTATGTTCGTATCTTGCTTTTGGTAAATCCTTTGTAAGCTTTCTAATGTTATTTGATTTTGTTTAACCACGAGTATGAGAATATCTCTTTCCCTTTGGAACGATAAAATCTGCTGTGTTAATCAGCCTTTCTTTGGAATGTCAATTTCGATTTGATCCTGATATGAGATTTGGTTGCTTAGGCATTCGAGATGCTGATGATTGTTCTGTTATGCCTCACCTTTGATGTATTGAACTATTTGAAAATCCTTTACCATGATTCCCGATCATTAAACTTTTGTTATCATCTTTGCTCTGGAGACTCGTATGTTACTTTCGCGGTTATGAAGTTCTCTTACACCTATTTTGTCCACCAAGAGATGAACATTTTCGTGTGAATTATGTTTTGGCACCCTGAAATTTCGGATATGATTCTTGTTGAACCACCAAGTTTTCCACCGGAGCATGTAGCTGGGTAGAAACAAAAGATGACAGACAGTGATGACTATCCTAGAGAGTTGATGACATTCCTCGCAAGATGGGAGAGTGGACGAGCAGTACGCAGGAGCCTAGTCAAGACGGCGAACCTGGAGCTCATGAAGAACATACAGTCTCACTTCCCTATTCATCTTGGTTGTACTAAGATGAATTGAGAGTGGAAGCAGACTGGATGACAAGGAGATTAAAGACCGTACTAGAGATTCACATTACTCAGTCACATTCCAAGAAGGAACTATAGAAGGCTTGAGGAACCAAACTCAAGATAGTGATTTCGTTTCACTCTCAGATAGGAAGATGGATGAAGACTGACAACTCGGACATAAGAAGATTCTAAAGAGACAAATTCTTGAAACGAACCTTGTGATGGAGGAATTGATGCTTTAGCGACATGTTTCTTACTGATGATGATTGTTTGATTTTTGTCACGTCTTTTTGAGCTTCGTTTATTTTGTCGACATCGTTTTGTTATGGATCTTTGATTAGGCCTAACCCAGGAGTTAGTTGGACTGTTAGGTGTATTTGTAGATTTGTTTCACTGATTGAGATAGAGTATGATCATCATGAGGGCATATTTATATGATGCTAGTATTATGACATCTGGCCAACGTGATAATACTTACATCATATAACGTGCACTTGTTGTATTCATAGGATGTCTCGAGAAGTGCCTTAGTGGAGACTTAGATTTCTGTTTTCGTTTGCGACGATTTGCGAATAGTGAGACTTTAGGATTCTTTCGATGTATGTTTGATCTGCCTTATCGCCGTACGCTTTGATATCTTTGGATACTCGTCACGCGATTGTTTGACTTCTATGTTTTGATAAAAATCCTAAGTTCCGTTGTAGAACTTCCTGCCATTTGATGTTATCTATCAACATATTTCTATCGATATGGATTTGATTCGTTACTATTAAGAGCTACACGTATGCCTTGCTATGTATACACTCCTCACATTCGATGAATCCGTTTTACGACGACATGTTATGGGTTATATATAAGTTTTGGATTTTGAGAATCAAGATCTGTCGGGTTACGAAAATACCTTTGGAAGGTTATTTTGAAGACGAAACTATTTGTGAATCTAAAGAGTTAGATTTATATATGTCACCTTCATCGTGCTATCATTCGATACATTCTCATCTGATTAGTTCAATTCCTTGTCCGTGAATGGAATACCCACCCAATCCTACATCTTCCTTTGAATGTCTTTTAAGGGGATACGTTTGTCATCTGTTACGTTCGGTATGTGATTCTTTTGATTTGAATTTTGTGTGATGTGCCTTCCTTGGGTGACCCGAAACCATCTTCGAATCACTAAGATCAAGTAATGGGAAACAAGATTATTCTGTTGCTGAAATTCTTAAAGTCTGAATTTGTGTGAGTTAAACTACTCCTTTTTCTGTTCGTAGTTTGGTGCACCTTCGTTTTGTCGAATATCCGCGATTAGTGAGACCTTAGGTTCATTCTACCTATACGTTTACTCTATTTCGTTCGTTAGATATCTGGGTAAGTTTGGATTCTCAAATTGCATTCTGTTGGCCTCTGTTAAAAATCTTATGCTCCTGGTATAACTCTCTACTGTTTGATATAGTTATTTGATTTGAAGTTTTTCGTATCACATATGTGATGAGGCGAAAAATGATCCGTTTTTAGGGGGTCATTTATGCCCGAATCCGAATTTATTTGATCAAATATTGCCCTGAATCGTTCCTTTTGTGATTTTAGGTGTTTGGAGAGTGAATTCTGGAAAAGAAGCCATTTCGGACGTTTTTGGAGCATAAAAGTGAAGAAAACGGCAAAGTCTCAAATTTCTATGCTGGGAACAGTGCATGAAGGCGTCAAGAATTGCTCTTGATGGCGTCAGAGTCCCAAGAATAAAAATCCGTAGTTGGTGACGGCGTCACCAAGGCCGTCACGTGTAAACTTGTCAAAACTTGCGCGCGGAGTAGCTGATATTGTTTTGGACATAACTTTTGCATACGAACTCGGATTTAGGTGATTCAAAAGCCCACGCGAAGAGGACGAAGAGATCTACAATTTGGTAAAAAATTGTTGGTCGTGACACCGTCAAAGTTGGTCTGACGCCGTCACGACCGGGCCGGGCAGATTTCAGCCTATAAATATAACATCAAAACTTCATTATTTTTAAGCCCTAAACCCTAAAGTCGATTCCTGGGTTTAGGTGGGTGTTTTTCCAGCAACTTAGAGGGTTTCAATCACTCCATAAACATCATGTATTGGTTTGATGATTCTATCTCAACTATGTCTTTCATTATTCTTGTTGATTGTCCTTCTTTGATTATGTTTTGTTAATTCACCTTGTGTCTACTTATGATTGTGTGAAACTTGTATATAATTGGTTAGATCTTATTGATTCCTTGTTGATGTTTGTGTCTATCTTCATCAATTAGGGCGTGACACTTCGATAGATCTAATTGGTTTAGTTTATAATCCTTGTTTCCTATTGATTCTTGTTTTGATTGAATGATTTATATGTTAGGCTTAAGAAAACTGGCAGATCTCCAAATGGTAACATGCTTGAACGTCTTAAGAAACATGAACCGAGGCGTACTAGGTCTTTATTGGTTGTATTTAATGCATGAGCCACTGTTTACAATCCCTATAGTTGTGCTGGGTCATGGTGTAGGAGGAGATAAGAGCTCATAGAGTTGGGGAGTTATGTATGCCACCCCACGAATGGTATTAAGGAATACAACCCGTCAATTAAAACAAGGTTACAAATCAATAAGTAGGATTGGATAGCTAGCAAGGAGTAACATATCATGGGTAGACATGCTTCACTTATCTTGTAGAACATTAGTTTAGTTTTCTTGTTAATTAGTTTAATTAGTAGCTTTTGGGTTAGTTGATTAGCAACTAATTCCGCCCACTCTCCCAATACCCGAGATTTTTACTTGCTTTTCATAAAATATAAAAACATAAAAAGAATCATCCTTCACCTTTAGACCTAGTTAGATTAATTTCAATCCTAACGACACTATTCCTAAGCTGAACGATCAATCCCCCGGTACTTGTCACTATACTATACTACAACGATCAGGTACACTGCCTGGTGGGGGTTGTAAGCTTCTCGAGATCCCTTGAGAGGTAAAGCAAGGTGCGATTCCCACGCATCAAGTTTTTGGCGCCGCAGCCCGGGGAATAGTTATTGTTTAGGTTGAATTTGATTTTTATTAGGTCTACTCATTAGATTCCGTTTTAGTGAGATTTTTATTTTCTTTTTATTAGCTTTCTTGTAGTCTATCTTTTCTTTGTGCATTTGTTCGTAGAAACCTTTCCATTGACTCTTCCGTTCACCATTATGGAGAATGCGAATCCACCATACTACCGACCACGAAACCCATTCTACCCTAATGACATCTTGATGTTCAAACAATATCGAGATGAACCCATATATGATGCATGGACTCGTTTTAAAAATTTACTCCGAATAGTCCCTCATCATAGCTTCACTTTAGCATCCCTAACCCAGACCTTTTACTATCGTGTTAACCGATATGACCAAATGTGCATTGAGGATTTTGCCAATGGGGACTTTAGGGAATTAAATGCTGAAGAAGCATGGGATGCCATAGAAGATTGTGCCCAATATTATTATAGATTAGACAACCCGACAAACAACATAACAAATCATTTGACAACAAATTTGAAGGATCATGAAACAAGTTTGTTGGGGGATGAATATACTCATGTTGAGATACCTAGTTGGATGTCACCTAAAATCATAGTACAAAACAAACACATAGGTAATCTAGGTACAATGGAGGATGAGGTGGATAATCCAAGCCCACAAAGTACCCCACAAGTCCTACCATCATTTGAGGCACATACAACGCCCGTGACTTACCCAGAAGAAGTAGAAGAGACTATAGGAACCCCAATTGAGGTAGAACCCTTGGACCAAGCACCATTAGAGGATATAGGTTTGAATACTTGTAGTGATAACCTTACTCCTAGTTCTAGGGAATTTCCTAGTGTTGATGAACCGGAACCTCAACCTTTACACAACTTCCCATCCTTAGATTTATTTCTAGGAGACAAAAGAGGAACCGACCCACCCATCAACCTATATTATCCGGGTAGTTTTAGGATGAAGGAAGCCATTCACTCACCCCCTTCACCTCACGTGGCATATTTCCACCCTAAGGGTGTGTATCACTACTTCCACCCACACTTAATCCTAAGTGTAGGGAAAACCTCCCCTATTTCCATTAAATAAGGGTAGAGTCAGGCTCGTGACTTGAACAAAAACAAGCGCTTCTTGGGAGGCAACCCATGTTTTTAATTGTTTGATGTTTTTATTTTATTTGTTTGTTTGTGTCATATATGCTTAATCATAGTTGTTTAATTTTCATGTTTCGAATAATTTGTGAAAATGCTTTATTTTGTTTTTAACCTCGTCTTAATTGCATATAAAGGTATTTTACAAAAAGATAAGTGTAGGGAAATTTATATCTTGTTAAAAAGAACTAAATTCAAACATGAAAACATCACAATTCATGATTAGCATATATTTTATCTTGTCTGTGTGTCAATAATTGTGGACATGTTTTATGAGTTCCTATTTGTAATTCATTCCACAAGTATCCTATCCTTTTGATGCTTTGTCTTGTTTCTATTTCTAAGTCTGGAATTACATCTAGTTGTGATCTTTGTTCGGTTTGATGCTTGGGTTTTTGTGTTTGTTGATTACAGGACAAGAAGATGATTTATATCTCTGGAGGGAAGCTTTCAACGTTCGTCTTCTTGGAGGTAGATTTAACCATGTTGTCACATTATCCACAGTGAACGAATCAGGGGAGTATTAGTTTCTTTCATTCTTATTTATTTTTACTTTTACATCTTTTATCTAGAACATTGGGGACAATGTTCGGTTTAAGTGTAGGGAGGGTATATTAGAAACTATTACTCCACTTGGTTTTTGTTTTGTTTAATAGTGAATGTGTAATAAAACTGAGAGAAATATTTGTTAGGGCAATTTTAGCACCAAATTTAAAATTTTTTGCAACATGTAGGAGTGAAACTTTAGTCTTAATAAGCGTCTCATGGATAGGAGTTGTATGACTAGCATAAAAAACCATACCACTCAAAAATTTCCACCCCAAATATGTGAGGTTCGCCCTTAGATCTTTAGGAAAAAGCATTCATTGTTGGTGCTTATGAGTATACCGGTAGTATTTAGATTCTAGAACTTGTGATAGCGATGCATCCCGAGACCGCTAGTGAGACTACATTCGTGTAGTTAGGATTTACTACATGATAAGAGGCATTAGGATAACCCTTGTTCTACACCTGTAATATAATTACATTGACTTCATAGGTCAAGTAATTCTCTCACACCCTTAGCGTTGTACTCATTTTTAGTACACGAAACCCCTAGTACACCCCTCCGAGCCTATCTTTTCGTTTCTAACTTTAAGCATTTTACTTAAAGAAAGAATTTGTTTACAATCCACCCCAAATGTGCAACCAAATCGCCTTAGCCTCCCTTGTATGCACTCATCTTTAGTGCATTATTGTTAATTGTTTAAACCCTTTGTTAGTTGTCTAATTGATTACATGGTTGCTAAGTCGAGTCATATCTTGTACATATTGTTTTGGGACGATTGGGACTCATGGGTAAAGTACTATTATAATGGAGTAATGGGGATGATGTCAATTATTACCCCCATATGTGCGTTAATATTTAAAAGTACTCCAAGTGTTTTGATTATCTTGATTCGAGTCATTAGAATAGTTGATTGTAAAGTATGTAAAAGCTCAAGTGTAGGGAGGAAACGAGCTCCCTTTGATGTATTATTTTGGATGGTAGAGTAAGAGTGTATGCAAAAAAAAAAAAAATAAAAAATATCAAAAAAAAAATAGAAAAAGAAAAGAGAAAAACATACGGGCTACCATCCGTTTCTTTTATTTATGTTTAAGTCAAATAGTGTCTTGAAAAAAAAAAATCCAAAAAGAGTCGTAGTTAGTTTAAGTTGAGTCGAGTCTTGGCTTAGCAACGCCTCATTGTACATGTAGTTAACTAAGACAATTGACCTGCCACCAGTAAAATATCCGTTTATCCAACAAAACCGTGTTTTCCATATCCCCTACACCTAACGTTATAACCCTTTAAAAGACCTCTTTGATAGTTTATCCTAGGTGCTTACGCCAAGTGGTGGAGGTTTGATCCTTTCCCAAGCCTATGGTAATCTATTTGCTATGACCGGTAGAGAGTGATATTTCTCCATTTCCAATTATGACATATAAATTTACAACACCCGAGAGATGAGAGTATCCAAATACTTAATGTGAGGTGCTAGTGTATAATTTCCGTGCTTGTTTTGACTAAGGTGGAACGATCATTTGTTGTAATTACTTTTATATTAGTGTTAAATGACCCCTAACTTGTATTTTGATTGGTGGAAAAGCTCATTTGCTTGAGGACAAGCAAATCCCAAGTGTAGGGATATATGATGAGGCGAAAAATGATCCGTTTTTAGGGGGTCATTTATGCCCGAATCCGAATTTATTTGATCAAATATTGCCCTGAATCGTTCCTTTTGTGATTTTAGGTGTTTGGAGAGTGAATTCTGGAAAAGAAGCCATTTCGGACGTTTTTGGAGCATAAAAGTGAAGAAAACGGCAAAGTCTCAAATTTCTATGCTGGGAACAGTGCATGAAGGCGTCAAGAATTGCTCTTGACGGCGTCAGAGTCCCAAGAATAAAAATCCGTAGTTGGTGACGGCGTCACCAAGGCCGTCACGTGTAAACTTGTCAAAACTTGCGCGCGGAGTAGCTGATATTGTTTTGGACATAACTTTTGCATACGAACTCGGATTTAGGTGATTCAAAAGCCCACGCGAAGAGGACGAAGAGATCTACAATTTGGTAAAAAATTGTTGGTCGTGACGCCGTCAAAGTTGGTCTGACGCCGTCACGACCGGGCCGGGCAGATTTCAGCCTATAAATATAACATCAAAACTTCATTATTTTTAAGCCCTAAACCCTAAAGTCGATTCCTGGGTTTAGGTGGGTGTTTTTCCAGCAACTTAGAGGGTTTCAATCACTCCATAAACATCATGTATTGGTTTGATGATTCTATCTCAACTATGTCTTTCATTATTCTTGTTGATTGTCCTTCTTTGATTATGTTTTGTTAATTCACCTTGTGTCTACTTATGATTGTGTGAAACTTGTATATAATTGGTTAGATCTTATTGATTCCTTGTTGATGTTTATGTCTATCTTCATCAATTAGGGCGTGACACTTCGATAGATCTAATTGGTTTAGTTTATAATCCTTGTTTCCTATTGATTCTTGTTTTGATTGAATGATTTATATGTTAGGCTTAAGAAAACTGGCAGATCTCCAAATGGTAACATGCTTGAACGTCTTAAGAAACATGAACCGAGGCGTACTAGGTCTTTATTGGTTGTATTTAATGCATGAGCCACTGTTTACAATCCCTATAGTTGTGCTGGGTCATGGTGTAGGAGGAGATAAGAGCTCATAGAGTTGGGGAGTTATGTATGCCACCCCACGAATGGTATTAAGGAATACAACCCGTCAATTAAAACAAGGTTACAAATCAATAAGTAGGATTGGATAGCTAGCAAGGAGTAACATATCATGGGTAGACATGCTTCACTTATCTTGTAGAACCTTAGTTTAGTTTTCTTGTTAATTAGTTTAATTAGTAGCTTTTGGGTTAGTTGATTAGCAACTAATTCCGCCCACTCTCCCAATACCCGAGATTTTTATTTGCTTTTCATAAAATATAAAAACATAAAAAGAATCATCCTTCACCTTTAGACCTAGTTAGATTAATTTCAATCCTAACGACACTATTCCTAAGCTGAACGATCAATCCCCCGGTACTTGTCACTATACTATACTACAACGATCAGGTACACTGCCTGGTGGGGGTTGTAAGCTTCTCGAGATCCCTTGAGAGGTAAAGCAAGGTGCGATTCCCACGCATCAATATGATATTTCGAGAATATTCACCTACTATCCGCTATATGTTGCATTGGCTTTTGTGACCAAATTTAATCAAATTGAATCCTTCTAAGGAATCTGTACCCACTTTGTCTTGATTGAGTCACGAGAAACTATTTTGTTTTGAAGATCCTTTTGCAAGAGCCTCCCCCGAGCGTGAGGAAAATTGTGACGATCTCTTGCGATTTGCTACGACTCTGTCTAACTGCGCGACTTCAAATTTTGAGGATGAAAATTTTCTTTTAGAGGGAAATAAGTTGTAACACCTAAAATTTCCAACCATGTAAAATGACCAAATTGCCCCTAAACTTAAAATTTTAATAAATACTTAAATAAAGCACCAAATAAATCCCAAAAACTTAGAAAAGAGTAACATATGACCATTATTATTTTTGTATGAACATTTACAATATTGTGACTTACCTAAAAATAATGGCATGCCTAAAAACCATAAACAAGGTCCAAAATGAATTAAAATGACGTAAAAATTATTTAAATTTGAGGATATATGCACAACTTAAATAATGAAGGTGATAAATCTAATTTTTCCTACCTTTAAACCACCCCAAAAATCCGGCCATATCATTCCCTAATCCCTCCTATATAATTTTGTTACCTATTTTCATTTAAAACACATTTTAAAACCCTAATTTCTCTCTAAAAACACAACGGCAGCTAAATCATTTTTCCAGAGGTATTTGGTATTTTTCTGGGCTGTATTCAAAGCTAATGAAGGGGTGAAAATTATTGGTTAGGCTGTGGAGTGATTGGGTTAAGCTTGGGGAATTGTTTGGTGTCGTATTTTCTACCCGAGGAACAAAAATCCACATCTCCTTGTTCCATTCGATTCATAGCTTTCTGGTATTTTTATATCACTCTTCTTATCATATGTTATCTGTAGAAAATCATAAAAATAAACCATGCATGATCCAGAGGCCAAACGAATTAAAGTAAAATGAAAAACCCTAATTTCATGAAAATTGTACAATCGGCTGATATTAATTTTCCATGGATGGATATGATTTTTTTGACATGCTATGATATGTATATGATCTAAATAAAATGGGTATGTAATTATTTGAAGCTTAGAGATCTCATTTTTGATTTATTTATCATTACTGATTTAAAGAAAAAAGGGGAAAAACAATTCGAATTGGGTAGGGTTAGGGTTTGGATAATTTTGTGAGTTAATTAACGATATAATGATTACATAATAATTGTTAGATGTGTTGGAAAAATTAGTGTTGTGATTTGGGGAAATTAATTGTAAACTGAATGAAATAAATAAATTAGAAGTGTGTGTTTTGTTATTTCCCAAACCTGCTGGATATTTGTGTAATTTATTTTAGACCTGGTTTAATTCGTATAAATTGTTACTTGAGGGTGTTATGTGTAAATTTTGTATTTAAAGGGTTTATTTAGTAAATTATATAAGTTAAAGGTATATTTTGAAATGAATTAAACTTGGAGGGTTAATTATGGAAATCTGCTAATTATGGAAACCTTCTATTTATAGAAAGGGTTTGTCTAACTTGTGCCATAGGGGCACAAGTTAAGCCCACTAAAAGACAGCGGGGTCCCACATAAAAGGACATAGGGATCCACGAAACTGTACTGTTCTGTGGATCCCTATGTCCTTTTCTGTAGGGTCCCTATGTCTTTTAGTGTGCTTAACTTGTGCCCTTAGGGCACAAGTTAGAAAAATCCTTATAGAAAGTAATATTTATGGAAACTTCTAAAATTGGAAACCTTCTAAATAAGGAAACTTATTAAAAATAGAAAGCCTTCTAAAATGCTTAAACTACTTAAAGTGGGAAGTTACAAAAAAATGGAAAGATAACTAAAAGAGGTAACTTACGTGATTTGAACTCTTCTTGATTCATATCCATTCTCTTCTAGGTTCGGTGAAGCGGGATAACCGTTCTCCTTTCGTTTGATCTCGGTTTGTTTTGACTCGGCTAAGGTACAGATATTCCGTACTCTTTTAGTAAGAGTGTACACTTTCTCTCTCTTGACTTTGTCTTTGACTTGATTATCGTGTGATGACTTCGTTTGGTCTTGGTTATGATCCTTCTTACTTGGCTCTATGATTGATGTGTTTCACCGGTATTTGTGACCCTATTGTTATTCGTTTGAACTCTTATGATCCGTTCGATAACCTTTTGTGACCTTAATCTTTGAACCCTTGTGAGACCTTGGATATTCTTTTGGGATATTATAGCGGGAGGTGAAATCTCTTTTCTTAATTATGACATCGGAACATTTGAAGGAGTAACTATTTTACAACGACACTTTTAATATGATTGTAAGACCACTTTTATATGAAATTTTATAATTGCATAAATACACTTTTGAAGAATATCTTACGAAAACCTTTATTAAAGATCACTTTTACAAATGTCATCTTTTGGAAGATCTTTCTAAATGAACCCTTGTTATAAACCTTTTTAAATGGGATTATACTACGAACCTTTTAAAACAAGTGATATGTACCTGCTAAAATGAACTTTTGTTTTAAACTCTCATTATGACCCTTTGATCATGAACTATGGGAATTTGGAGCTTGGAATAGTGAACCTTATGGATTGGGAACTTTGGCTTTGACCTCTCCATTATGACCCGTTGATATTACATCTTTGATTGATCCTTTGACATTGACCTTTGATATTGAACCTTTGATACTAAATCTTTGATACTGAACCTTGATACTGAACCTTTGATATTGAACCTTTGACGTTGAACCTTTGATTATGACTTGGCACCTACACTTTGATATTGAACCTTGACTACTTGACCCTTTAGTATTTTACCCAAGTGTTGCTTGTTGTGGAGTAGCCACAACCATATCATTGATGTACCAATGTTATGTACTCTAGTGGGGTTGGAGAGATGTCCCCCACCGTCCCTAATTTGTTATCTACTGCTGCTATGACTATGATTTGTTTGCAGGGGCGGATGGATGCACCCTAGTTTTGTTTGTTTGGGCTACAACCATTATAATGACGACATGGATTAGACTACATATATATTTGTTTGGTGACTGGGCATGCGTGCATGCGGCCCCTCACATTTTGGGAGCTAGCTACTCTATGGATTACTTGAGGACTTCCCTCTTACTACATTTGGTATTCCGAGGACTCCCCTCCGAATACATGGATTATGGTATGGTTTGTTTGGATATTTGTTTGGCCTGGGGTAAATATACTGACACCTATACTCACCTGATACCTTGACCTTTCATCGTACTTCCTTACCTTGTACTTATGATGCTTCTTTTGACTCTATTCATTGAAATTCATTCGTATCGTTTCTCTGCCTTTGCTTTGTTACCCATATATATATATATATATATATATATATATATATATATATATATATATATATATATATATATATATATATATACGTATATATATATATATACGTATATATATATATACATATATATATATATATACGTATATATATATATACATACATATATATATATATATATATATATATATATATATATATATATATATATATATATATATATATATATAGAGTGAGGATCACGTGCGGATACAATTTTTAAGTACGGACGTGCGAATTTATCTGGTCCGTCCAATCCAGATCTGATCTTGACTTTTAAAAAAAACTCAAGATCTAGCGCTATTGTTCTCTTCTTAATATTCTTAATGAAAATGATTTATTTAATTTTTTTCCTTTTGAGCGATCCTTAATATTCTTAACTTCTTTCATTTTTTTATTTTTTCAGATTTTTCTGTGAACTTTTTGTTTTTTTGATTATGAGTGCTACCGTGATATTAACCATATTATGAGTTCTACCATGATATTAACAATATTATGAGCCTGATCTTGACTTTTTTTTATTACGATAGTAAAAAAGTTTATGTGATATCAGAATCTGATTTTGACTTTTTTTATTACGATAGTAAAAAAGTTTATGTGATATCAAAATCTGATCCTGATCTTGACTTTTTTTATTACGATAGTAAAAAAGTTTATGTGATATCAGAATCTGATTTTGACTTTTTTTATTACGATAGTAAAAAAGTTTATGTGATATCAGAATCTGATCCTGATCTTGACTTTTTTTATTACGATAGTAAAAAAGTTTATGTGATATCAGAATCTGATTTTGACTTTTTTACAAAAGTCAAGATCTGATCTTGACTTTTGTAAAAAAGTCAAAATCATACGCTAATATCACAATACCTTTAACGATGAAAACGATTTTTTTTTGAAATTTTTTTCAGCGATTCTTAATTATTTGTTGTCCTCTTTATTTTTTTTAATTTTTTCAGATTTTTTTGAATTTTTTTCAGAAAAAAAGCTAATACGATAGTAACGATTCTAAAAAAAGACGGGATATTTACGATATTGCCACTCCGCCTTTTTCAGATTGTTGACTAGATGGAGGGCTGAGATTCGTCCGTACCATCCGCACTAAAAGACGAAAACGTACCTGATCCTCACCCTATATATATATATATATATATATATATATATATATATATATATATGTTCACTGAGCTTTGTAAGCTCAGCCGCATTTCTTTTCTCATGCGGCAGGTTTAGTAGGAAGCTGGGTTTATGGATGAGAGATCTTATTTTAGGCTTAGAAGACTTCACCCTGATTAGCTACTGGCTGGACTTAGAGATGATTAGAAGTATTTGATGTTTGGCTTAGTATATTGTACTTGGGCTTAATTCAGCGTTGCTGCTCTTTTGTATTTTGTTTAGTTTATCCTTGTAACCTTTGTATACTCTGTATTAGAAATGTATCTTCGTTTCGCTTGTGTTCTGATTTGACCCAATAATGTTACACTTTAGCCCTTCTCAGGTTGGGGTGTTACAGGTTCGGTCTCGGTTTCATGTTTTTCCTATTTTCGGTTTCGGGTCGGTTCGGTTTGGTTCGACCCAAAACCGGAAAAACACACTTAAACCAAACCAAACCGACATAACCGACACAAAACTGAACCAAACCGACCATATTCCGTTCGGCTTCGGTTCATGTTTTTTACGAAATCGGTTCTAAAGTCGGTTCGGTTTTGAACCTTTGCTCAACACTAGTTAAAACATAAAGATTAATTAATTACAGAGTACTACTCCCTACGTCACAAAATAATTGTTCACAGAAAAAAATACATTGTTTTAAAAAAAACATAATTAATACAACATTTTTTTTGTGCATAATGACAAATTTACGCTTAATAATTAATTTATAAATTTTTTAAAGTTTGCATTAATAACATTTAGTGAGAGTAATATATTAAACTTGATCTAAATTCTTTTTGAAAGAGAACAATTTGAGATAAAAAAAATGAAATGATTAGGAGGCCTAAACTCATGCATAATTTTGTGCTTAAAAATATGTGACATTAGCTCATTGGTGTATGATGAAGTGAGTCCATCAGTTACAACCAATAAAAAAGTAACACCCAAGTTTAGGCACAAAATTAGACATGAGTTTAGGTCTCCAGTCATTCATTAAAAATAAATAGTAAACATTAAATTTGAGAGGGAGTGAGTAGTTGTTTTTATTTCATTCGGAAAATTTTCAAGTTCCCTCTAAATTTGGTTCCTCCTAAGTTCCCCGCCCCCCATAAAATTAACCCACTCTGCTTTCTCTCTCTCTCTCTCTCTCTCTCTCTCTCTCTCTCTCTCTCTCTCTCTTTCTCTCTCAATTCTCATCTACTAATCAAACCGTAAATTTATCTTCTACCTTTCACTATTTGTATGCCTTATAACCGCCAGTAATCTTCATCTAAGTATTGATTTGAGTTTTCTAATCTTTATTTTATTTTCTTTCTCCTGAAATTTTGATAATTGTTCTTAGGACTCATGGTTAGTAAGGTTGCTGAAACTGAAGGGTCCATTCGTACATGTATATCTATTCAATTTGTTCTTATATTACCATAGATTAGTTATAATCTTAAAAAGTGCACATTACTTTTTGTGGTAATTTGACAAGGTTATGTTTATAATAATGTTTCACTACTCTTTTTTTCTTCCTTATCTTTTATGTTGCTATCTTCAAAACTTCTTAAACAGTATATGAAAGATGACTTCTTCACACATGTGTGCTAGTTGCTTGCAAGTATAACTTCACGATGATGAATGCTGATTGATGATTGATGACACAAGACAATTTGCTAGTTTTCTTTTATTAATTTTGGTGTACTTTGTATAATAGATGTTATTAGAGTTTAGTTTGGATGATGTTACAACCTAATGAGGTTAACCACTTTTGTGTATGGAAATGATTAATCCGAAGCTAGAATTAATTTTTCTTTTTCTCCCTTGTATCAGGATACAAATGAATGACAAGTCCTTAAGCATGACCAAATAGGTCACTATTGATGTTTTTAATAATCTTAATGGAACTCAAATGTTTATTGGATATGAAAATTGTCGTAAGAAACACATTACGACACTTTGTATTAGAATAGTGTTCAACCTGTTACTCCGTACATGTTAATTAAACATGATTCTGGGAAAAGGGTACTTTTTCATCTGATGTTGGATTTCATTTTACGACATCAAATTGGATCTTAACAACGCACCTTTGTGTTAGAACCCTTTTCTTGGTACTAATTTATACTGTGACTTCATTCAATTTATATACCTTTTAGGACTCGTGAATGTGTCCTAATACTTAATAGAATGGTAAGTATATATTAGAACCCTATTAAGCATCCTATTATGTGGTTTATTAGGATTTTATTGTGGTCGTATAAAGTATTGTTAAGAGACTAAAAACTTAGTTCCATAATGTTGGTATTTATTAGGATGCCTATAAGGGTCTTTGATTGGCTCCAAACGGTCAACCTAAACTGACCAGGGATGGTCAACAAGGTCAGACAGCCTAGAGTCAATGCTCCGCGGAATATAGTGTTTCCCCGGGTCGTTATGTCCCGACGATGTGTGAATGGCTAACAAACGGATATGTGATCGGGTGAATCTGGACAGGAAGGGGTATAAGTGAGTTGTGATGATTACACTACTGGAATATAAGAGAAAATAGCTTAAATACACTATATTAACAAGACTGGAAAGTTGGAAAAACCAGAAACGTTAAAAACTTAAAAACGCGTACGTTCACGTTTAAATAAAACGTAAACGTACAAAATAAAACGTAAAAACTGAAATCTGAAAACACCCAGGGGGTGAAAATGACTTTTTTACAAACCTAAAGTTAAAAGAAACTTTTTAGAAAAAGAAAATAAATTTTAACCCTAATTAATTATTTAATATTAATTAAATACTAATTAATACTTATTATTAATATTTAAAATACTTGAATAGAATATAATATTAATTAAATACTAAAAAGGTGAAAATAAAATTTCTAAAATTATAAAATAACTAAAAATAAGTTTTAAAAATAAAACTATGTATTTTTGTCTTTTTGTGATTTTTATATTAATTAATTACTAATTAAACATTAATTACCTAATTAAACTATTTTAAATTAAGAAAAATAGTAAATGAACAGTAAAAATTACAAGAAAATTTTTAAAAATGTTTTATAACATATAAAAGCTATAAAAAATATAAAAACTAGGTTTATCTTAATAAAAACTAATTATGCTATTTAAAACTAATTATTACTTAATTATTAATAAAACTAAGATTAATTCTAATAAATACTAAATGATAAAATAAAAATCTGAGAAAATTATTATAAATACTTTAATATAATAGGAATTTAAGGAAAATATGAAATAGCTAAGTACTTAATAAAAATTTAAAAATGAAAATTAAAATTAAATTACATTAAATAGAAACTATCACTTAAAATTAAAATTGTTTTTTCTGGATTTTTCTTTTACCAATCTATTTTACAACTAAAAACAACAAACTTTTATGAAAACAACTTTTTTATAAGTTAAAAATAAGCACTATGGAGCCTAAAAGCTATGACAATTGACCACAGTTGACCAAGTGGGAAAATGAGCTTAATTGAGCTTGTGTGGGGTCCACTATGATTGATTCTAGTCTAAACTAGTTATGTGATGATGTTTAAGCTAGAAAAAGCAATTTGTGATCACAGAATAAGCACATGGATCAAAATAAGCAATTCCAAAACCCATTTGACACTCAGAAGTGGGACAGAGTTTAAGGGCTAATGCAGGTGGGACCCAGGGGGTTTGAGGTCAAATGGTTGGAAAATGTACCAAGCCTACCAGGAGGGGGGTTGGGAGGAACCAAGTTTTTGATGTGGAGCCCACTATGGAGGCTAGAAATTAACCACCAAAGTGGTGTGATGGAGGACTGTCTGCTGCAGCAGAGGGTTTGCCTCCCCTGCAGCTGGGTTTTGAGTGATGGTGAGGCTCAAAGAAAAATGGCAAAAATAAAACAGATGTTGGAACTCAAAGATGAGGTGGTAGAGAACAAGTAACAACAAGTTTCAATGTCTAACTCATCACACAAAAATCATTAATATTCTTTGAACTTTTGTAAAATTCTGAAAACCATGCACTTTGACTTTTTGCTAAAAACTTGATATGTTGACTTTGGCCAATTTTGAATGAATTAAACTAACTGAAATTGATGTGTTGGGTGATATAAAAACTAAATTAGAGAAGCAAGACAACTTTTAAACCAAATGGGTGAAATTGGGAACCCACAACTTCAATAGTTAACTGTTGGGGTGGGTATTGGGTTATTTTGACTTTTGATGTTTAGAACTTGGATTTTAAGGTTTGCTAAACCTCAATACACCTAATGTAGTATGTATACACTAAAACAATAACAAAACAACAACTGCAAGACAGTGTAACTCTCCTATCCAAACACCCCTTAACAAATCAGTTTTGAAGTTTTAGAAAGCAATTGGTGTTTCTGATCCAAACTTAAGATGTATTGACTAATGTAAGACTATAATAACTATATTAGAGCAAGAACAAACAGCAATGAACAATGAAAACTCACTATAACAGATTATGCACTAAATGGTGAGAAATCTTACAAACTGTCGCAGTAGAGAACCAAGATGAACAAGGATCCAAGATCTTTCCTAACACCTCCCAAGAGGTCCTAACCCAGAACCACATCCATGTTTGCTTGTATCTTCTTCTTGATTTTTTTTTTTTTTTTTTTTTTTTTTTTTTTTTTTTTTTAATTTTTCAAAGATTTTCTTGGCAATTTTAAGTATTTTTGAGATTTTTAAGCTAAGCTTGTATGAACCCTACTGAACCTTTAGAAACTAATAATCAACTTATTCTTAGCTTATACAACAGTAAACTACCATTTGCAACAAGATTTAAAGTCTTATGAGGTTTTAATGAAAAATAACAAAAACTGAAATGGACTTATAAACTTGAAATTAAGTTGCAGTTAAGTTAATACTACTTTTAAAGTATTGATTACAACAATTTTAAGCTAAAAATTACAAGTAAAAACTGAAAACACACTAAGTCGACTACCTGCATTACACTACTTCTACATCTACTCTCATTATCTTCTTTTCTTTACTTTTTGTTGGATCGATATACTCTGATCAAACTACTTTGTAGCTTGTAAGGGTTTAACAATATTGAGTAAACTCAACACTATTAATATTGAAACACTGTTTAACCTTGTAAAGTATGCGGAATCTACTAACACAAAGCTTAAGAAGAACTTTTGTATTAACCAAACTTTGAACCTGCTTTGTTACACAGATTTACTAACAATCCCTAACTATTTAACTTTGATCGACTTCTAAACGTATCTAACTTGTAAAACTTATCTCGACCAATACCTCTTAAGGCTCTTTATATAGATAACCTTAAGTCGGTTTACAACATATAATCCTTGAACGACAAGTAATTATCCCTAACTAATTCCAGAATATTCATCTAATATTACACATTAATCCTTATCTAATATTGCATATCAGTCCTTGTTTCCTTCGAAGTACTTTAAACGTTCTTCAATATCAGCAGTACTTTGACTTTTTTCTTCAGCAGTACTTTGACTTTATTCTTCATGCAGCAATACTTTGACATCCAGAAGTACTTTGATATTTCATATCCCAACAATCCTCCCCTAACTTGAACTCTACTTGCTTGATTTCAAGTTTCTTTGTTATCTTTAATCTTCAAATCTTTAATCATGCATTGAGGTTGTTTCTTTATTCCTTTTCTTTTATCTGTCATCTGTCAAAGTACTCTTCATCAGCATCATATCTTCCATAGCATCTTTTCAGCAACTCAGCAACATTTAGGTACAAAGATCATCAAATCTTAAAAGTTTCATACTATTCTCATCACTTCCAGGTGTGTAAACTCCTGTGAGAGGTGAATCATTGAAAATTATGATTTTTAGCAAATCATCAGCTATCAACGGATTTGATATGTCTTTACCATTAGCCGTTTGCTATGGACTAGCCAACTCTTGATCACTTGGATGTATGGTGAGTTGAGAACCTAGTTTTTGGTAAACTATCAACCATCAATGGATTTGATTATCACATCAGAGCCGTACCCTCATGATGAGTCAAACTCTTTCTTGTTTGTTAAAAATGGTGAGTTGATTACCATTTGTTGCGTAGTATAAATACTAACACCATGTGTTTCTTTTCAAATCCTTTTTCCTTTTTATTTAAACATCAAAAACATTTATTTTTATTTTAAAGAACTTATACTGGTTTATATCAGCAAGCAGTACTTTGATAAAGTACTGTTTGTTTTTGCAGCACTTTGAAAAATACTTTAATTTTACAAAACAGATCATACCAGTATTATGCAATATTACTCTTCAGACTTAACCCATCTGATAAATAGCTTGATATCATCCAAAGCTACTTCAGATTCCTCTTCAAGTTCCATTCCATGATCCAGCATTCTGAGCATTATTTCTCTGATCAATGGATATCTTCTCTCAGCCAACATGTGAATCATAGTACCATCTTCCATCTCTAGTGTATGGACTCCTGATGACTCAAAGAATCTCTATCTTGTTATTTCCTAATTCTCTTGATCATTCCAGATAGGATCAACACTTGTTTCTTCAGTATCCCAGATGGTAAATAAGTCTCCAAGTAAAACTAATCCCACTTCTGAAGCTTCATTCTCTGAATAGTAAGTCTGCACTTGCACATATAAGTCATAAAGATCTGCCCTTGAGATACAGTGCAACAAAACCCATAACATATAAAATGTTGTAAAGCTTTCATCTTCTCTGTGGATCATAAAATAATTTCCCTCTTTAGATTCAACCACAAAAAATGAGATTATCTTGGACTTCTTTTTAGAATCATCTATCTTTTTGTTCTCAAAGTCAACAACTCTAAAATAATTTCTGAGTTCATCAACTGTATCTTCATGAACTGACTTCAGCCTTATTGTCAGTTGATCATCTTCAGCTAATTTCTTCCTTTTCAATCTCCTTTGCTCAGCTTCTTCCTTTCTGACATCTTCTAATTTCTTCTTTCTATCAACTTCCATGGGTACAAAACTTTCTATCTCTCTTCTGATATCTTCTTGTACTTTGTCCCATAAAGCTTTTATTTCTGGATACCTTTGCTTATGTAAATTCTTGTATCCCTTCTTTCTTAAAAATTGCATCATCCAATTCCTTTCCTGAGCTTTGGTCATTGGCTTCTTTGTAATTGGCCTGCTAACTTCTTCCAAATACTTAGCATCATATTCAGCTTGTTGCTTTCTAGCAAGCTCTAAATTTTCTGCAATCTCTAATTCTCTAATTTGAGCAATAGAAAATTTCTTCTTCTTCTTCTTAGTATATTTCTGAACCATTATACCTTTCCCTTTATCTTTTGGATCTAGTTTCTCTGATTCAGAAGTACTTTCATTGTCTTTTAGTGCAGGCTCAGATATATGTATTCCTTCAGTAGGTCTTCTTAAGTTCATCATGACCTGAGCAATTGTTGCATCATCACTAACAGTATGCACTCTTTCTTCTTCTTGTTGTATAAAAGTGGAAGGACCAGCTTCATCTTCATGATACTTTGTAGAAGGACTAGCAATATCTTGTTCATCAGTACCTTGCACAACAGTATTTTCAACAAAAGTACTTTGAGCATTATTTCCTTCTAAATCAATTTGCTCTGTATCCCCACTTTTTACATTCTCATGCTCAACTTCAAGATCAATTTGCTCTGTCTCACCACTTTTTCTTTCAGTACTGATTTGAGCTACATTTGCATCTTGATCTTTCTTATTATCTAAAAATTGAACCATATCATCAAATCTATCCAAATTATCATCCTGATTCCTCCCCAATTTGATAGATGATGATTTCCTATGCCTCCTCTTAGACTTAGACTTTTTCTGTTTAGATTGTAGCTTCTGAGACTGCTTCTTTTCTTTCACAAAAAGCCTAAAATTTTGAATAAGAGGCCAGACAAATTTCTTCAATCTTCTGAACTTCTTTCTTAACCTTTTGATTTCTATAGCTTGAGTATGAACAGTGGACTTGAGCTTCTCCAATTCCTTAGCCAAATCAGAATGACTCTCAGTACCTTTAATTCCCTCATCTTCTCCAGGTGTTTGAAACCCACCTGTGAAAGTATAATCATTGGGATGAGGTACTTATGAATCCTCTGAAGCAGTACCTTGAGGATCAGTACTTTGTGGAGAAGTACCTTGAGCAGAAACATATGTATCCAAAGAAGCTGTAACTGAGTGAGTTCTTTCACCTGAAACAACATGCTGAGGAGAAACAATAGATGGTGTGGGAGTATGTACTGAAGCAGAATGCTCAGCAGAATCAGATGGAGCATCATTATCAGAATGTGCAGAACCACTATTGTCTTCTTCATTCCTAACAGCTTGAGCTACCTCTAACATATAAGCATTAAGAGGTGTATTCCTACCCGAAAAATTAACTCCCTTATGAGACATAAAAGTGAAAACTTTAGATGGCATCCTAATGGTAGGTACATAATCCTGAGGTTTGGGTACACCATCTAGTGGATTTTCTAAAAGCAATTGAACAAACCTAGGATACATAAGAAAAGGTTTGCCAGCCTGAATATGATTAAGCATACCCTCAAGAATCATGTATGAAAAATTAAAAGACTGATTGGTAATCAGACCAACAAAAGCAGAAGCTATGGAATGACTGAATTGATCCCAAGCAGTACTCTTTGGACTTAAACAGTGTAGCAAAACATGAATAAGAAATTTCCAATGAGGACTAACCATAGACTTCTGAAAAGTAAGCTTAGTCAAAGAACCTTCATGCCCAATATCTCTGAGTGTATTCCAAACTTCTTGTTTCCCAAATAAAACAGAGCCTCCTTCATCATCAAATAGCAAAACCTCCCTAATAGATGCTTCTGTAACACGTATAGTTCTCCCAGCAACTGTAGCAGTGATGATATCCTCTCCATCTTCAATATGTGACCTAGCTGTATCCCAAAAAGCTTGAATCCAGGGTCCAATAATCTCCGGATTGACAAGAATGGAGTAACAGATGTTGGTACCATTGAGAAAATCAATAATTCCATGAAAATCAAGGTTTGCTTGGGTTTTCTCAAGGTTTGCAATCATGTTGTGTTTGGTGTTGGTTTGTCGATTAGCCATGATGATTAGGGTTAGAATACAAAGAGTGATGATCGATTGAAAGTAGGTATGAGTTTATATGGACGAGTAAGGTGAATAAAAGGAAAAGATATGAGAGTTATATACGGATAAAATTACAAAAAATCACGGTGAATTAATGACTTTACCGTTATTTTTGGAAGTAAATATCCCATATCTTTCGAAAGGTTGTTAGCCACAAATCTGACCGTTGGAACAGTATCTGACACGTCAGCGAACCCTTTTAATAACACCAAGCAGTACTTTCCATAAAGAATAGAAAAGTACTTTCCACCATAAGCTTCAAACCAAAGTACTTTCCCACTAAAAATCTCGAAGATTGACCATTTGACCAAAAGATCTTAAAAAGTCAACACTCATTAAAGACTATCACCAAATTAAATTCCAAAACAACCAGGGTAAGTGAACTTCAATACACTTCATTAAATACCCATTAACCTTCACCGTGCTTATAAAAACAACTTCACCAAATACTTTGGAAACACCAAATCTTCTCTAAACACAAACAAGTAAGCAGAATGAGTGACATACCCATTGTGAACATCTCTTCAGACTCAGAAGGTACCACAGACTCAGAGATAAGGTACTACTCTGATTCTGAGTTTAAAGATCCAGGATGGTTAGACTATTTTCCTCCTCATGTGCAATGGATGGGACAACAAGAAGCTTCATCAGCAATGAGTGTAGCTAATTCTACCATAACTGATGCAGGCAGTGCTACTAGTAAGAGACCCAAAAAGAAAGTTGACTCTGGTTCAACTTTGGCTAAAGAGCTTCCACATGCATTGACTCAGGCCCTGGAAACAGCTATCCAGAATATGAAGTGGCCTGCTCCAAGAAAAGAAAGACCTCCCAAACAGGTTCTTGGCCTGGCCTGCCCAAGAAAACAGACTTCTTTTGATGACAAGAGAAGGACTGCTCAAAAGGGAAAGCAAAGCTATGAGGGCAAGGGTAAAAGGCCTATGGAGTAGGGTGTGGAGCTTGATAGAAGGTTGATGGAGTCCTGTGTTTTTGTTGTGTTTGTGGTGTCTGTGTCTTGTACTTGAAAGTAAGATTGTGGTTGTACTTCTGAATGGTAGTTGGAAGAATCATGAATAAAATTCTTTCTTTGGAATGATACATGTAGCCTCCCCTCAAATAATGACTAACTAATAACTACTTATGCCTCCCCTCAAAAATAGCTTACATATTAATCATGCCAATACTCACAACTAAGAAAGTAAATCTTGAAACATCAAAGCCTTTTGTGAGTAGATCTGCTACATTATCATCAGTATGAACTTTAACCACATTAATAAGCCTTTGTTCATAGCAATCTCTTATGAAGTGATGTCTAATCTGAATGTGTTTGGTTTTGGAATGATAGACTGGATTCTTAACAATACAGATGGTACTCTCATTATCAATGTTGATGGGAGTATTCTTGAAATTGAACCCATAATCCAAAAGCTGATTCTGCAACCAAAGTACTTGTGCACAACAACTTGCAGCAGCTACATACTTTGCTTATGTGGAAGAAGTGGCTGCAATTGTTTGCTTCTTACATTGCCTTGACACTAATCTGCTTCCAAGGTACTGGCATCCTCCAGTTGTGGACCTTCTGTCATAGTTATCTCCAACATAATCACTATCTGAGAAGGCATGGAGATGGAAAGGTGAATCCCTAGGATACCATAATCCTAGCTTAGGTTGTTGCCTAAGATACCTGAAAATCCTCTTGACAGCATTCAAATGAGATACTTTTGGATTAACCTGATGTCTTGCACATAAGCTCACAGCAAAAGTAATATCAGGTCTTGATGCAGTTAAATACATAAGACAGCCAATCATAGACCTGTATAATGTGACATCAACATCTTCTCCATCTTCATCTTTTCCCAAAGGTTTGTTAGTATCCACTGGTGTAGACGTAGGCCTAACAGTTGTAAAAGTGAATCTCTTAAGAATATCTGCAACATACTTATCTTGACAAATATAAATCCCACTGCTTGACTGTTGTACTTGAAGGCCTAAGAAAAATGTTAATTCTCCCATGGAACTCATTTGAAATTCTTTCTGCATAAGATATTCAAATTCCTTCACCATAGATTGCTTGGTAGCACCAAAAATAATATCATCTACATATACTTGAACAAGCATAATATCCTCCTTGTCTCTCTTAATAAACAAAGTTTTGTCAATAACTCCTCTTCTATAACCATGTTGCAATAGAAAGTTGGAAAGCCTTTCATACCAAGCTTTTGGAGCTTGATGAAGACCATAAAGAGCTTTTATTACCTTGTAAACTTTGTTTGGGTGTGCAGGATCTTCAAAACCAGGAGGCTGTTTGACATAAACTTCTTCTGTGATTTTGCCATATAGAAAAGCACTTTTAACATCCATCTGATATACAGGGAATCCTATATAAGATGCAAAAGCCAAAAATAGCCTAATGGCTTCAAGTCTTGCCACAAGAGCAAAAACTTCATCATAGTCTACTCCTTCTTCCTGTCTATATCCTTGAGCCACTAACCTTGCCTTGTTCTTAATCACATTTCCTCTTTCATCTCTTTTTACTCTGAAAACCCATTTAGTTCCAATAAGTTTCTTTCCATCAGGTAGATCACATAATACCCAAACTTCTTGAAGTTTAAACTGTAGAGGTTCTTCTTGCATAGCTTCCACCCAGCTTTCCTTGGCTAATGCTTGTTTGATATTCTTGGGCTCTTCCTAAGATAGAAAACAAGCAAATAAACACAACTTCTGATCCTTGTGATTCACCCTGTTTTGCTTGTAGATAAAACTAAGTAAAGAAGTATGTTGTTGAGACATATTCTTAGCCTTAGTCCTTGTGAGCACCCCTGATGATGAGGGTCCAATAATATTGGTAGCAGGATGAGTTTTATGAATTCTGAGAGTTGGAGTTGGTGGAACTTCAAGATTATCTTCCAAATTAGTTATATCTGGATCTTCATTAGAATCTGAGAAAATGCCTTCTTGATCCAATTCATCATCAGTGTCTTCTAAAGTAATTGTGTTTGGATCAGCAGTATCTTCTAAGTCAGGCATATTAGGATCATGAACAACATCAGTATTTATCCAATTTGAAGTATTCAATGGCTGAAAAGTACTTTCAAAAGGGTTGACAGTACTTTGGGGTAAAGTACTGGCTGTCTCTTTTGCCTTCTTCTTTTCTGCTTCATAAGCTCTCCTTTGTTCATCATCATACAACTTAGCCATTGTTTCTTGAAAAAGCATCCTAGAGAGCTCATCTTGAATGGCTTGATCTTCTGCAGACACTGGTATTTGTGGTGGAACAGTACTTTGAGGATCAACAATACTGTTAGGTTGAGAAGTATCTTTCTTCTCATCATTGGCATTATCTTTTGGCTCATCTTCAGATCTTAAATTAACATCATGAACAATGTACTGTGCTTCTTCTTCAGTGAGAGCAACTTGATTTTCTTCCCTTACAGGTACATAATTCATTGATGAAGACATTAAATCATGATCAAACATCCAATCAGGACCTTTACCTTTAGAATTCTCTTGTTCTTCCAAAAAATCAACATGAAGACATTCTTGAACCTTCTTGGTAGCCCTATTGTACACTCTGAATCCTTTGCTATTTGTACAATATCCCAATAAATATCCTTCATCTGACTTCCCATCAAATTTGCCCAAATTATCAGCAGTATTTAAGATAGTTTGGGGACATCCAAAAGGTTTCATAAACTTGATGCTTGGCTTCTTTCCCATGAGTAACTCATAAGGAGTCTTCATTTGAGGTTTAGTCACTGATACTCTATTCAATATATAGCAAGCAGCACTTACAGCTTCAGCCCAGAATGGGACAGGTAGTTGAGAGTCTGCAAGCATAGTCCTTGCTGCTTCTATAAGAGTTCTATTCTTTCTTTCTGCAACTCCATTTTGTTGAGGAGTTCTAGCAATACTGAACTCTCTTTTAATTCCTTTCTTGGCACAAAATTCATCCATAAGCTGATTCTTGAACTCAGTCCCATTATCACATCTAATGCCTCTAACCTTGAGTCTTAACTGATTTTCTAATGCTATAATTAGATCATGAATAACATCAAAAGTTTCATCTTTAAAACATAAGAAAAAGACCCAGCTAAATCTACTGCAGTCATCTGTTACAACCAAACAGTACTTCTTCTTGTTCAGACTGACAACTGAAACAGGTCCAAACAAGTCCATGTGCAGCAATTCCAAAGGCTCTCTAATAGTCTTCTCATCAATCTTCTTACAAGAGGCCTTGTGCTGTTTACCCTTCTTACAGGCAAGACATGTGTGATCATTCTTGAATGTCTTAGAAGGTAAACCTCTAACTAAATTTCCTCTGACCAGCTTATTGATATTCTTGAAATTAACATGTCCCAGTCTTCTGTGCGATTGATGTGCTTCCTCTATAGATGCTCTTGCAATTAAACATGTTGCTCTTTCAGCAGAATTTACATTCTTCAAATCTATGCTGTACACATCATTAGTTCTTGGTGCTCTCAGTAACACCAAATTTCTGTCTTCTAACTTGAAATCAGGAGAAAGTATAAGACATTCTGTGTCAAAGAATAACACAGGGTACTTCTTATCACAAATCCGAGAGACTGACAAAAGATTGAATTTTAGCTCCTTCACATATCTAACATCTGCAAAATCAATGTTTCCTGCCTTGATTGTTCCTTTGCCAGTAATTCTTCCTCCATCAGGATCATTCCCAAATGCAACTTTTCCTCCATAATAAGCTTTAAAATCTGACATGAGTTCCTTTTCTCCTGTCATACTGCCAGAGCAACCACTATCTACAATAAGATGATCTTTAAGCTCCTCCTCTGGGTTGCCCTGCATTTACATGAAAAGGTTAGTTATTTTTAGGAACCCAAGCCATTACTGACTTGTGTTCCCCTTGTGGAGTGACATACTCAAAGTTTTTGAGTATGTAATCACCACTGTCTTTGAAAGCATGATCAAGAATTAAGGTTTTTGTTTCCAAAACAATAGTTTTTTCAAGATCACTTGTCCCCTTTTCACCCTTAACATCTGAAAGTACTGGTTTTTCCCCAGCAGTACTTTCTTTCTTAACCCATTTAGTTGTAACTTTAGGAGTTGGGTTCTGTGTCCTAGCATCTTTTCTTGTGTTGTAAGGTTGTCTAGGGTTGTAATGATTGTGCCTCCTAGATCTTACATTGGACTGTTTGCTAGAAACATTAGGGATCTTTCTGTCAGTACTTTGTGAAGGTACTGAGGGTTTGGAGTATGGCCTTTTCTGATGAGGGTACCTATAGTCTTTTGAGAAATTACTATGGTTGACCCTATTTGTGTAATTCCAAACTGGTTTGTTATCTCTTGGCTTATTCTCCCTATAACTTGGTTGTGCAGTTCTGGTCTTTGGATATTTACTTAAATAGTCTGAATGATAATCACAAACTTTAATCAAATGATGAGGACTGTAACACACATAGCAGACCTTTGGACCAATATCCCCAAATCCCCTTCCATAAGTGTTTCTAAAATTAGCAGTATTTTGAAAGAGTTTTCTTTGAGGTACTGCTGAGTGATCAGCAGTACTTCGAAAAGAGTTTGAAGGTACTGCTTGTTTTGAAAACTTGGTCTCTTCTACCATAGGAGCTTCAACAGATCTTTCTAAAGTTTCAGATTTAAGCTTTTTCCTAAACTCCAGATTATCTACACCATAACAATCAACATCTTTTCTAGGTGGTTGAAAGCTACCTGGGGGATGTGGAACTGCATTATAACCTTTTTCTTTCTGAAATACAGGAGGTGTTGGACTAAGGGATTCCTCATCACTAGAAGTGTTTTCATCTAGACTTATGAACTCTTCATCACTAGTGGAGGTATCAACAGTAAGATTTAGTTCCTTGCTCTTAAATGGAATACCTTCATTACTATCATAACCTAGGCCTGTCTTAATATTAGATGTTCTTTGCTTTTCAACAAATTGAACATGTGACACACCTGCCTCATTCCATACAGCAAGTTTTTCTAACAACTTATCCCTTTCAGCAGTAACTTTTTCTAGTTCAGAAACCTTGCAACCTAGTTTCCATTCATTTAACTTAACTAGGTAATCCTATTGTTTATATGTTTCAAGCCATGCTACTTCATTGTTTTCATGTGTAAGAATTTTGGCTTCCATTGACTCTAAAGTTAGTTGATAACCAGTTATCTCAGCCCTAGCTTTTTGAAATTTATCTCTTTCAGCTACATACTCAGTAAGTAACTTTTGATACATATCATTACACTTAGAGCATACCTCAGAGTTAGTGGATGAACTTGGTGAAGCAACTACCATTGCAAGCTGAATAGGTACTTCTTCAAACTCCATGCTCCAATCAAAACTTCCTAACTCATCTCTTGACTCCAAAGCAGCATATCCAGGCTCTTCATCAAATGCTGTGCTCCAATCTTCCAATGCAACCATTGAATAGGTTACAGGTTCATCATCAAACTCATTGGACCAATCAATCTCTGACAGATTCTCTTGAGCAACCAAAGCTTTTGGTTTTGGTTCAGTAATTGGAATCTCTTTTCTCTCAGGCTTGGGTGGTTCAATCATCTTGTTTGCTTGATACTTTGCAAACTTACACTCTCTTGCAAAGTGACCAGTCCTTTGACAGTTGAAACACTCAATCTTGGACTTGTCAAATGTTATTCCTTGTTTAGCTCTGAAGTTGATGCCTTTTCCTGTCTTGTTCAGATACTTCTTGATCCTTGCAGTGAGCATAGCAACTTGCCATCTGATATCGTTTTCTTCCAAGGCATCATCATCTATTTGCAATACATCTTCTTGATAGGTGACTCGCATAGATGCTTGCTGAGCAAAGAATGAACATAGAACATCATCTGAGGTGGGGGTAACTGATTGTGATGAATTGGTGGTGACCATTGTTGTGCATGGAACCTGTGTTTCAGTCATAGTACTTTGAGCAGGGTAAGCAGTACCTTTGTTGGAAGTACTGCTTCTCTTTTCAGAAGAGATAAAAGCAATATTCTGTTGTGTGCTTGAACCTGTAGTACCATTCATCTCATGCTCATACACCTTCAGATTGTTGTAAAGATCATCAAAGTCCATAGTATCCAGCCCTGATTGTCCTCTGATCATAGTAGCAACTACATGCCATGCTGATGGCAAACTCCTTAGAAACTTTAAATTAGCATCTTCAACTGATGCCTCAGCATCATATAGTTCTAGCATACTCAAAAGATGTTGAAATCTTTCATAAGCAGAATCAAGACCTTCTCTTTCACCAACAGTGAAAGTTTCAAATTGTTGCTTCAGCAAATTCCTATGCATCTTCTTGGAAGCATCATTACCTCCAAACTTCTTCTTTATTGCAGCCCATAGTTGTTTGGCATCTTTGGCATCATGAAACTTTAATAGGTGACCATCAGGAATAGCAGAAAGCAGTATGTTGAGAGCTTTGTCTTGATTTCTTTTGGTAGCAGCAGGTACAGTAGGTTTTGGTGGTGTTGGTTGTCCAGGTACCTCTACTGGTTCATCAATTTGCATGTTACCATTGACAATCACATCCCACAAAGCATGGTCAGTGATGGCAATGTACTGCCTCATCTTCATGGCCCATAGGTTGTATTCTCCCTTCTTAACAATAGGGATTCTAACAGCAGTGATTGAGGGAGCAGGTGCAACATCTGTCGACATCTTGAAGGGTTTGTAGTGAGATCGGTTTAAAGGTTTTTAAAGGTTTGTCTTCTTAATCAGAGTTTCCAACACAAGCTCTGATACCACTTGTTGGATCGATATACTCTGATCAAACTACTTTGTAGCTTGTAAGGGTTTAACAATATTGAGTAAACTCAACACTATTAATATTGAAACACTGTTTAACCTTGTAAAGTATGCGGAATCTACTAACACAAAGCTTAAGAAGAACTTTTGTATTAACCAAACTTTGAACCTGCTTTGTTACACAGATTCACTAACAATCCCTAACTATTTAACTTTGATCGACTTCTAAATGTATCTAACTTGTAAAACTTATCTCGACCAATACCTCTTAAGGCTCTTTATATAGATAACCTTAAGTCGGTTTACAACATATAATCCTTGAACGACAAGTAATTATCCCTAACTAATTCTAGAATATTCATCTAATATTACACATTAATCCTTATCTAATATTGCATATCAGTCCTTGTTTCCTTCGAAGTACTTTAAACGTTCTTCAATATCAGCAGTACTTTGACTTTATTCTTTAGCAGTACTTTGACTTTATTCTTCATGCAGCAGTACTTTGACATCCAGAAGTACTTTGATATTTCATATCCCAACACTTTTGCTTCACTTAAATAAGTCCCTGAGACTTTCTCTTTCATTCCCACTTGCGCTCAGCCATTGGATTGGCTCCATGTGATCTTGGCCGTTCAAACTCATATTGGCGGGAAAATGGGTAAAAGGCAGATTGAGTGTTTTAGGTGGGAATTTAATGAGGAGGGGGGGGGGGGGGAAGGTGAGGTTGGTGTAAGATATTAATTGTAGTTGGTGAGTTTGGAGAAGAGGGGGGAGACAGGTCTGAGTGAAACTAGGGAGAGTTGGGGGTGATGAACAGTAAGCGAGGGTTGTGGGTTTGACTGGGGTCAACGCCCAGGGGGTGTTATTAGTTTAGGTTTGGGCCGGGTTGTGTGGGCTTGGGATTGTTTGTGGATCAGACCAAAAGGTTTATTGGGTGGGTTTGTTTGTTGGGTTAGTTTAGTGGTTTAATAATAATAGTAGGGTCCGTTTGGTATTTTGTTAAGTACAAGGACCATTCATGTAATTTAGCCAAAGATGAGGACCTGCTTCGCCATAATTCTAAAGTATTCACAAGGACCAAAATTGACAACATTTGAATATTACAAGGACAAAGAATAATATTTTTCCAAAATAATACACCCGGGGACTAATTTTGTAAATTTCCAAACTCCGAGGACTAAACTTGTAATTTTCTCAAAATTTTCATCCAGGGATTAAAAGTGACACATGTGAATTCCCAAAGACCAAAATTGATTTTTCATTCAAAATTATCCCACCAGGGACCAAATCTGTCAAAATTAGAAACTCCAGGGACCAAACTGTAATTTTCCAAAACTTTTGAGATTTTTCACCAAAGGACTAAATATGACATTTTATGATTTCAAAATGACCTTTGGTGATAATTTTCCATTTTTTGAATGACCAGGGACTAGTTTTGCCAATTTTTGAAAGTTGGGGGACTGAAACTGCCAATTTTGCAAACTTTGTACGTTTTTCATCTGTTTTTGCTCATTTTGCATCTAAAACATATAAAACACAATTTTGAAATATTTTTAGTATTTTGATGCATTTCTGAGTGTTTTTGTATGTTTTGCAGTTCAGATTAGACCAAAAATGATTAGTGTTTGAGCACTCATCAGTCTTAAATATCTATTACAACCCTTTTATAGAGGACACTTTTATTTTGGTCCTATTAGGTTAAAGGTCCTATAAACTAACATTATGGGATACTAATTGGCGTCCTGTAAACCTAATTTTGTTGTAGTGTTTATCTTAAGGTTACGCCGTTGAGATTATTAAAAGATAAGATCGTTTAGTTATAAGGAGGTTACAATGTAACCCTTTACTTAAGTTTATGCCATAACTTAGATGAGACTATAAATACAAGCCCTAATTATGCATTTTAATCATCATTCACTCACCATATCAGAAGAAGGACGAATTAGGGCTTGCTCAAGGACGAAATTCAGCAATTCTCAACCACTTTCCAAGTGAGAAATCATTCCGTTTCATTCATAGTTTTAGCATCCAATCAAGTATTTGTATCGAAACCAATGTTTATTTCTTATTTGATTATAAGCATTGTATTTCCAGCATTATTTAATATGAGAGACTAAACACTTTATGTGTTAGCCTAGTTATGAATTTATCAATGTCTTGATCTATGTTTTTGTTTATTTATAGCTTTATGTAGATATCTTTCTAGCCTTTCTTTGATCCCCATGTGATAACATCAAATAGTCATGATATTTTAGTACCAATTTTCCCCAAATATGCTGATGTGGGTACCGTGTGCAAGTTTTAAAATTTATAAACACGATTTATCCGGTTATCTATTCAACACATACGAGTAAGTATACTCGTCCGTTTATAGTAAAGGTGGGTAAGTCGAGATTGTCCCTAGGGATTTTAGCGATTAATGTATTAAGTAACTAGTTTAAGCAAAAAGTTTTGTCAATCCAATGTAATTCCATAACCAATTGCACAGAGTATTAAATTAAGTTTGGTGTAAACTTGTTATGATGCACAATTTTATATGAATGATTAACAATCTAGGGTTTTTATCTTGATAAATCATTACTAAGAATTCAATCTCCTAGTCAACTCCTTTTGGCCTAGTTAACTATTATGACAATTCGATTAACACTTTATTGTTTGAAAGGCAATTCTTATCCCATGAATTCCTACGAGTCCTTTCGGCCTAATATCGTGATGAAATCGTTTCAAATCCATTTTAATGAGTAAATAGGATGCTTGTCACACATCATATCCCATACTAATTCGTACACTAACGTTTTGGAATAAAAACAGTTAGAAAACCCTTTCGGCCAAATATTCTCAAAAAGTGTTTTTACCAACAAATTAAGCAAGATTAGATGTTATTCCAACAAACTCATAAAATAAGATATATTTTCATGCATCACCTTTTTAAGAAAAGAATACTCCACAATTGCATCATACACACAAGTATACCACAAATTACTCCATAAAAATCATAACGAAACACAAGTAACAAACAAAACTTTCATTCAACGTAAAGGAACAATAGTTCATAGTAAGTAAACAAGATATACCTAGTTTAAGGATTACATGAACTAGAATTGTGGAACTATAGCAACCACACTCCTCCAATCGCCTACTATGACAAGTAAACAACTCCACACTCAAACCAAACACTTGAGACTTTACTCAATGTTTCTTGGACGTTTCTACAAAAACAATAGACTTTCAAGCAATAATAATAAGTTAGTAAGGACTTTGGTGTAAGCCTTTTACTAGTTTGGGGTGTCACACTTTGTATCTAAGCCTTGGATCTCATTTTAGAGCCTAACAACACTTAATTTCCAATGCAAAACGTCCATAATGAGTAAATAACAGGAAATGATAAGCCACCAATGATAATGAGGAGTAAATCACTCATTTAATGCGAATTTGTAACTGCAACAACTTCCCAACTGCTCGGTTGGGCTCTTTGGTCACTTCCAACCGAATCAGATGCGGGTTGCATCCGATCGGTTGGGTATTGTCTGGACTCACAATCTTGACTTTTCTTTGACATTAATCGTTGCATGCTTTGTCCTTCTTTGTGGCACTGATTTCTTCCATAGAACTCAATATTTTTTTGATTCATAAACATAGAAATCTTGACATTATCAAATCCTTGAGTTCTTGTGTGGTTTTTCTCTTGTCTTCATCTTTAAAATCTCCAAATGTGTATATTAACTTCAATTCTTCATCTTTTCGTCATTTATTCCTATACTTGGCTACAATTACTTGCCTATACACTTTTTCATGATTAAGTAACAAATATATACAAATATAACCAAATATGATGCACAAAACTAACAATAACGCTACTAAAAACATACTCATTTTAAGCAGTATCCAATTCCCCCACACTTGAGTTTTGCTCGCCCTCGAGCAAGTCTAGCTTTTAGAAAAATGATTTCATTGGTATCGCTATCGTGATTCCAAAAATCTAACAACCATTCCAAAGGAATAATTGTCCACTTTAAATTTTAATGTGAAAATTATTTGAAACATAAACAAATTAATAAAGAGCTTGATAACATAACTAAGCACCTCACGAAGAATTTTGAATTTCGCTCAACACTCTAAGAAAGATTGATTGGTAAACCACTAAATGCTCAGTCATGATTCATGTATTTTACCATAAGCTTGTACAAGTATCAAAACAACAAAATATAACATCAAAGAGGTCTTTTATTCAGGTTTTAAGGTTTAAGGTTTACCGGCTAATGTTCAAACATCTCATACAAAAATATAATAGCTTGCTGGCGCGTATTTTTGAATAAACAAACAACGGATGGTCACTAGATTATACCTTGGTTCGTTGGCGCGTTATTTTCATAACAGATGGTCACCACAATATTCTCTAGCTCGCTGGCGCGTCATTTAATCACTCAAAAACTGGATGGTCACTAAAATATTTATGCACTAAATATTATTACAAAACCATCACTATATCCTGATGCTCGAAAGCTAACAACAAATAAAGTAATTTGGTATAGGTAGGGATAAGGCATGTGAATTATTTTGTGAAAGGTTTCTACAAAATAAGAAATAATAATAACCAAGTTCAAATTCCGTTCCCAACTCTTTATATAAAAAATGATCACTTCCAAACTCCTTTGAACGTTATTCCACATCACATACACTTTTATTCCACTTTAGCTCATTGGCTATTTGATACTTCACATACTATAGCTTATTTGCTATACTCTTTATTCACATACACATTTTTTTTCTTCTCCCCCACACTTTGGATGAGCACACGCTACAAAAATACAAATAAGAGTAGCGACATCCTTCTTCGTTGAAACAACATATACACATATCAAAATGTGGTCAACGTATAATCATCAAAAAAATAAAAAATTACGAACTTCAAATGAACTTGATTCAGGTAAGGCTAAGGTGTAAAGTGTAAAATATTTTTGTATTTTTTGGATTTAATCAAAAGAAAAGATTGGCTCAGAAGGTGTAACTAAGGGTATCTAGCGTCAAAGACTAACACTAACAAATGGGTTCCAAATACAAGAATAACTAATCCATGTGATTAGCAAAAATTAAAATGAATTGTTAACGGATGGCCATTTGGTGTAAATCCTAAGTTGCCTCTTATCACTTGAATATATTTTACCACTCGAAAGTGATTTTAACCGTAATCCATAACAAACACAAGTTCTAGAATCAACATAATCATTGGCACACTCATAGCAAAATATATAGCATAAGGAATGCTCTATAAAAAATTTTGCTTAAATCCTCACAATTTAAAATAAAAAGACTATAACATGTACTAGTAAATGTTATCTATTCCGAATGGAATTTGCTCTTATAACTTGATTAAATTCCAAAAAATTTTCAAATAACCTTATTTCTACCATTGAAACAATCTAGTTCTTTATATGAATTATGTGATAAAACAACTAGAAAAATCTAGGGCGAACGAATCCTAGTTACTTTAAATCCAAAGTTCTATTAAAAACAAAATAACCTTAAAAATTAAAAATAAACCTATTTTTCCTATTTTCTTCCCTTCCCCCACACTTAAGTTTTGCATTGTCCTCAATGTAATAAAAATTAACTTCAAAGCAATAGAAAATTTTAGTTAAATAGAAACTACCAGGGTAAAAATACGCAATATGCATATTTGATCACAAATAGGCAAATGAGTTCTCCAACTCCAAATAATGATCAACAATAAGCTTCTAGTATATCACCCCTGCAAAAACTGCAAAAAATATACAAAACAAAATAAACAAACAAAACAAAAACAAACACAAGTACTTAAAAACAAACCAAACGTTAACATAATACGTTATTAATCCTAAAAGAAAAAGTTAGAGAAAGAAGAAATAGAAATAATTCGACACACATAATTGTTTTTAAAACATAAACCATAACATCAAGACGATCACTCATCATCTTCATCTTCATCCATATCGAAACGAACAAACTCATCTTCGCTCTCCTTGTCTTCCTCTTCTTCTCCACCAAAATCAACTCTACGCTCTTTCTTACCAACTCCTAATGACAAACCACCAACATCAAAATTCGAACCTCCAACCTTGGGAACTCTACCATAAACGGGATACAGTTCGAGAAAAGGTGTATGCCCAGGATACGTATAAGGATATGGACCAGGATAAGGATCATATGGGAATGGGTATAGTGGAACATTTGGTGGGTTGTAGGGTGGCACCTCATAATTGGCTTCACGTGCCAAGTGTTGGAGCATCGGCATGGAATAATCATAGTTATAGTTATCCCTCATCATCATTGAATATCTCCAAACATCGCTACGCTCAATATTATTCAGCTCACGGTTCCAATCTCCCCACCCCGAATCAAAACTACTCGGTGCATGTCCATAAACACTTCCCATGTGTGGTTGTGGCGGTGGCTGTGGTGCCCCCATTACCGGCTCAGTCCAAGCTCCCAATGTTTTGGTTTTCCTATCCAATGCTTTCCCAAAACTCTTATCATCCCAAGTCTCACTCACAGTCGTTTCTGAACACTTCATCAACTCACTATCCTTAAAATATCCAAGATTTCTAGCCAAACTAGTCACATAATGACCTCTACATATATCACTCTCATCTTTGATCCCTTGTGCTCGCCTAGAAAGATACTCGGCTATGATCCAAGCTGCATCCCCATTCTTGTCTTCCTCAAGCAACTTCATTAACCACAAATCGGGTTGGTTACACTTGTCTCAACTTTTGGTCCTATGCAAGACTCCCTAAGCAATCAACTTTTGCAAAATCTTCATCAATGGGTTCCTCAACCTAGACGAATTCCTTCTAGTACAACTTGGATCACCAACTCAATTCCAATATTCCGGAATCCCAACATAATCATTGTTGTATCTTGCTAAACTCACAAAATGAGCTTCAAACAACCTATTCTGAATCTTATCCTCACCATATAAACCTAGAGCAACTGCAAAACCCAGCAAAGTATACGCATGTTCATTTCTACACAGCCTAAACCAAATACAAACTTCTCTCATCAAGACATTAACCTTCCTTTCAAAATAGAAAGTAGAAAAGAATTATAAACACCACTTTCTATAAACATCTTCATAAATACTAAAAGCTCTTTCCCATGACAAATTGACAAAAGTATCCCCATCCCCGGGATACATATAACTCATTCTCATCATTTCCCTTAACTGATTCTCACATTCATAATCCACAAGCATATAGTTCTAACCTGTAACTTAGAAAGACACTCCTGATATGCATTCTTTTCATCCTTATTCTTCAAGCCACTGAACTTAAGATTCTCATTATTCTCAGGTTGGACATTGAACGTAACCTTGCTCTTTGAATCCCTTTGAGTGTACTTAGTCAAAATTGGATTAACTCAAACACGCGATGAACTTGAAGAACCTATAACATTTCTCTATAGAAAACTAAAATATATGTTAGTACAAAAGTATAAGAACCAATGCTACACAAATTAGAAGTTAAAAAGCTCAATTGCAAAATTTTCAAAAATTTTAACGAGGCGTCCATCCGATTGGTATAGACTCCAACTGATCGGATGGAGTAAACGGTCATCCCCAACCGATTGGTTGCATCCCACAACTGAATCGGTTGGGTTTTCTGCAACACAAAAAAAACCTTTAACTTCTTCTTCAATCGATTTCTATCTATTCCAACCCTCTCCTATCATGTATTTGAACACTCATGATGGTTTCTAAACTTCCAATTCATCCTTATAACGATCCATAACATCTTTGAACACTACTTTAATCAATCATAGAGCATACAAGAACACTTAGCAAATCAAACTCTTCAATTAGTGTTCTAATCAAGAATTCACTATCCTAACATCACTAATTAACAAGCATATAACATCTGTGAATCATCAATTGCAACCTAATTTGCTTCAAAGTTTTTACCCAATTCAATCAAACATTCAATCAATTAATTCTTCCTCAAGACTTAATCAATCAATCTAGTTCTTTTTGCAATGTATTCTTCTATCATTTACCCACTTATCCTCAAAAGATTACATTTTAATAACTATATAAAAAATACCAAAATCTTGACCTAATTTACTCAATCCGAATTGAAACCTAATTAAACCAAATTGATGATATTACTTACTTGTTTTGGAGCCATGGATGATCTCTAAAGTCTCCTGCAACTTCTAATTAGATTCTAGTGGTCGAATTTATGGTCCTATATATGGTGGATTGTATGTGTGTGGGTTTTCTTGAAATTTTTGAAACTTTGGGCTTATATATTCAATTCCATCCGATCAGCTTTTGATCCATCCAATCCGGATTGGGTTTTTACAAAAAATTCACTTTTCCAAACAAAATACCACTTAGTTAAGTTGAAACAAGTAACTAATATGTTTTTTTTTCCACAAATCCTTTTTGTATGTAAATTTTCCACCACACTTAGTCTACCATATTTGGTCCAAAACTATATCTACTAACTCTAAACAAAACTAATACTAAAAAGCTTAACTAAAAACATAAATTCATAACCATAATCAAACGAAGTCTTAACATAAACTTAACTTAAAAACAACTTAAATACAAAATATGAAAATAGCAAAATGCATAAATTAAAAGAAACAAACAAACTAGCAAAAGATAGTGCTTTATTCTTCAACTTGTTTCACTTGGTCTCCTCATCCTTGGAAATACTCATGCCTTAGGATGTCTTCACTTTGAAACTTTCCGGACAACTTCCGGTCGGTCTTTTGCGTCTTAAATTTCCTTGCAAAATTTCTTCCACTTGGGAAACAATATCGAATTTCACATGCCAATCCCCATCTCCATCTTCTTTCTTGTAAACACTAGGACCATCGGGTCCCCGCTCCAAATTCTTGAGTTGAACCGGTAGAGATCCAAGAAAATTTGTTAGTTTATTAAACACAAAGATATTTTTAAAGGGGTTAAATAAAGCCTCTATTGCTAGAGCTCTTTCCATCTCATCTTCGATATCAAAGAAACTAGGAGAAACTGGCCCATACTTAGGCCTTCCATCTTCATCTCTCCCAACTTCAAAACAACCAAAATAATCTTCCTCGTCATCTTTCTCGTGCATTTCCTTAACCATTATTCCTCTTGGTTTTGGGTAATAAGTATTTGTCAAAATATCGTCATCAATAGTCATAGTACCTCGCCCCATGTCAATGATAGCTCCATATGTTCTTAAAAATGGTCTACCTAACAAAAGTGGTAATTCTTTTGTTAGCATTAAAAATATGTATTGAGAAGTGATGGTCATTCTCATATTAGGAACTTTGTAATGTGTCTTAGTTTGTGTTATAAGAATAGTCAATGGGCCTTGGTCTTGGTAAGCTAATATGTCATGAGTTAAGTTATGTAAGCCTTTATATGTAAAAGGAAACCAAGCCCAAGACCAAGCCCAAGGAAAGCCTCTTAAGGCATCATGTTAAGAACTATATAAACACCTCAAAGGCTCATTTGAGGTGTGTGCTTGTGTGTGTATTGTGTGTGTTTTTAATAAAAGTTCTCTTCATCTTATTCTCTCTTTTATACAATATTAACGCCACACCTTATTCATCAAGTCACCATCTTTACTTCATCTAGTGCTTATATTGTTATTAAAGTTGATATATCTAAGGTCATACAAGTGGTATCAATCGCCTAACAATGATTTAGGAGTGTGTGGTAATCGTATTTTTCAAGTTTTTTCTTAAAAAGTTGCATTTTTTCTTGTAAAAGTGCACTTTTTCTTTAAAAAGTCTTGATCTTTAAGTGTTTTAGTGATAAAGTTGTTGTTTTTCTTGAAGCTTTAGTGATTCTAAGTGTTTTGGGAAAGATTTGATCAAAAGAATCAAGTGGAAAAAGTGTTTTTGGTTGAAAAAATCGGATTTTTTGGCTGTTTGGGGCATTCTACGCGTAAGATTTTGATTATAGTACATGTTACAGCTGTCTACAGTACTTTCTACGAGTAAGTTGAGGTCAAAACCCCTTTTCTACGCACAACATTGGTCAAAACCCTCTTCTTACGCACAAGATCAAATCCTACGCATAAGTTCAGATCCTACGCATAAGATCCTACGCCTAAGTTGAGTTTCTACGCAAAAGATTGGATTCTACGCCTAAGATTGGAGTTTACGCATAAGATCTTACGCATAAGTTCTTACGCATAAGATTTACGCAGAAGTTCCTACGCATAAGTTGTTACTCCGTACTTTCCTAGCTTGGACAAGTTCGTGAAATACTTCGACACGGTATATCTTTCAAGCTTGGACAAGTTTGAGAGATCGGTTTGGTTGAACAAACCTTACGCGTAACATTCTTACGCATAAACTTAAAGTTTACGCGTAAAAATCAAAGCTTACGCATAACCTAAAAGTTTACGCATAACTTTTCTTACGCGTAAGATTCTAAGTTAAGTGTAAGAATCACTGTTTACGCATAAGTTCAGGGTTTATGCATAAGAATTTGACTTTTTGACAACCAAACTTCAAACGGCCATAACTTTTGAACCGTAACTCCGTTTTCGACAAATCAGCTGTCAAAACGACCGTGAGACAGAGGAGAACGACACGCTAAATGGATTTATCGATTTAGGCGAAGTTTCGAGGCCTAAAAACGCTCTGAGAAAAAGTTATTGAGGTTTTAAGGTTTTAGATCAAATTTTTTACCATAAAAACTTGCATCAACTTACACTAATCACAACTCCTACTTCGTTGGAACGATCCAAGAATCAACTTTATCAATCTACACTTCATCAATGGCAACTCAGCAAGACATTCATGCAGCCGGTGCGGAAACCGACCTCCAATGCTTGAAAAAGGTGGATATCTCCCATGGACAAGCCGAATGCTTCGTTACATCAAAACAAAGCCTGATGGTAAATTAATGATCAACTCCATTACAAATGGTCCATTCAAGCCACGACAAGTTCAAATTGAAGGTAATCCAAATACAACACCTCCTACTCAACCATTCGTGCGTGAACAAACAGAAGCAGATTACACAGAGGAAGACAAGAAGCAGATCGCCGCAGATGATATGGCAATGCATTTAATCCAACTTGGATTACCACGGGAGATCTTTGCTGCGGTCGATAGCTGTGAAACTGCTTATGCTATGTGGGAACGTGTTAGAAGGATATGCCATGGAACAGAGATTGGACAACAAGACGTTGAGAACAAACTTCTTACTAAGGTGAACAGATTGAATCTTACTACACAAGGTTTTGCACTTTGATGAATGAGTTAATCAGAAACAAGTTGACACCTCGAACAATTGCAACAAACATCAAATTCATCAATAACATTCCAGAAGAATGGGGTCGTTACGTTACAATTGTCAATCAAACAAAGGATTTACATAAGGTGAATTATGATCAACTCTATGACTTTTTGAAGCAAAACCAAGCTGAGGCTAATGAAGTAAGGAAAGAAAGATTGGCAAAGAATCATGATCCTCTTGCATTAATTGCTACTACACCAACACCGCTACCAGTAAACACACAACAATCATCATCATCTTCCACTTACAACTACTTGCAACCATCATACGTTCAACAACCAACACCGGTCTACCAACAACAGTTCTACCCACAGCAACAACAACATGTTATTCTACAACAGCAATACCAACAATTCCAAGAACCAGAATTCACTGAAAATGATGAAGCTACTGCAGCATTGACCCAAGCGTTTGCTTTTCTGTCAAAGGCATTCCAAGGACGTTATTCTACACCAACAAACAACAACCAAAGGATTTCATCGAACACTCGCAACAAGCAGATTGCTCAGCCGATTTTCAATATGGGCAACGGAGGCCAAATGGTTGGAGTTTATGGGAATCAGCAAGGATATGCTACTGGAATTAACACGGGGAATTAGAATATGCAGAATGCAGGAAATCAGTATGGTCAGTATGCAGGGAATCAGTTGGGTCAGTTTGTTGGAAATCAGAGGGGTCAGAATGTTGGTAATCAGGCAATGGGTAATCAGAATAGAAATGTTGCAGCTCCAGTAGTTGGGAATTTGGGAAATGTGAATCAGGGTAATCCGGTAAAGTGTTTCAACTGTCAGGGTGTAGGTCATATAGCAAGGAACTGTCCTACTAAGCCGAACAAGAAAGACACAGCGTACTTGTAGAAAGCATTACTGTTGGCACAAAAGAATGAGGCAGGGTTTCAGTTGAACGCAGAGGAGAATGATTTTATGGCTCTTATGGATGACATGGAAGATAGAGAGGATATCGATGCGAACTGCATATTTATGGCGAATCTTCAGGAAGCTAAGTATGACACGGATTCTGACACACTTCCTGTTTATGACACCAATGCACCATCTGAGGTATCAAACTTCAACACATGTCACAATAATGATATATTTGATATGTCTCCTCATGAGGAACAACATTCTGAGAAGCTAGCACCCACTTATGATAAATACCTGGACACGCCAAGTAGTAGCAATACTCCTTCAGCGACTCCAGATGTGAATCATAATGGAGGCTTCGTTTCACAGCATGCTGAGAATGATGAGGAAACACATGCTTTGTTTGAATCATTATTGAATAATTGTCGTATTGAAATTGAGAATGTGAAAATGGTCAATCGCGATGTTAAGGCCGCAAATGTTAAATTGACCGCTGAGCTTGAGAGTTACAAAGAAAACGTTAAAGCTTTTGAATTTCATAACAAAAGATTGTCTGAATTAGAAACTGGTTATCAAAATTCCGTTTCAAGGGAAAAACAATTGCAACTCAAGTTTGATACACTTGATGTTAATTCTTTTAAAAAGATAAAATCTTTAAACGCGGAAATTTCTGATTTACAAAACCAACTTTCTAAACAAAAATCAGCTTATACCAATCTTGAAAAAGAAAGGGACGAGCTGAAAAAGGACTTTGCAAAGAAAGAAGACAAACTTTTGGCCAAAATCGTAGAGTCAGAACACATGATTGCACATTTAGAAGAATTAGTGGTTAAGTCGGGTCAGTCAAGTCAAACAATGAAAATAATTTCAAATCAAACTAATCCGATTTACCATACGAAACATAAAGTGGCTCTTGGTAACAACACCCCCAGTAATCTCAAGAAATCTCAGCAAGAACAGAATGTTTTGTATAATGGTAATGTGATTTACACTAAACATGATCCTCCCGTCGTTCGGGATTCTGTGCAAACGATAGGACATGTCGAAGAGAGCATAAATAAAATGAAACAAAAGGATTTGAAACCCATTGATTACAACAAATTGAACAAACTTTCGGGAATTACTTTTGTTCCACAAAAAGAACAATCTGTGTTTTCCATAAAACGACCATTCTCAAAAATGTTTTCTAAGAAAGTAATTGCTTCCAAATCTCTTTCAAAAATAGAACAACTGTCTTCTAACAACACTTTTAATACAAGTGAGGCTAGAGACATTCTGGATGACGTTAAAAAGAGAATTCAAGAACTTCAAAATATTGTTGCTTCTAAAACTACAATCAATATTAACAACTGGCATTCCAGTTTTCATATTGAGCAGAAAAAAGTTTTTGAAAACGAAATTACTATCCCACTGAATAACATCAGTGCGAGGGTAATGCATTTTGAACAAGCTTTCTTAAAAGAAACGGCCGACTTTGTCAAGGACCACAAATCCCTGGTAAACGAAGCTAATGAATCTCGTGAAAACATGAATGTTTTGGAAAACCTAAATGATTCTCTCTTCGAAGCTGTTATGACCACTGATATTATGTCCATCATTTTACAAACATATTCTGTTCAAGACGATGAAAGATTGAGAGCTGAAACCTCCGAAATTGTTTCAAAATATGAAAATGCTCTTATAAAGCTTGAAAAAGAAAATGTGTCATATTTTAAACAACTTGATGGAAAAAAGGAAGAATGCAAGTATGACAAATTGTCGTATGAGCGTGCCTTAAAGAACATGAAAAAGCAAAATGATCTTTTGAGGGCTCAGCTTGAAAGTCAAAAAGGAAAGGGTGAGGAAACCAAGTTTTCAAAATCATTGACTTCGGAGAAACCAAATGTTTCAAACACGGTTCAAAAACCAAAAATGTCAATTTCACGGTTTGCTCCAAAAGTCGATGAGATAAAGGATTTGACAAAACCAATCACTCCAACACCCTTGCCTAAGAAAAGTGAAAATGTAAAGATTGTTGATAAAGGAAAAGCGGTTGTCGAAACACCAAAAGTGATAGCACCTGGCCTTTTTAGGATTAGTCCCACTAATGCGTCTGCCTCCACATCTAAGACAAATGCATGCAAAAAGGATAATTCTAAAGAGTCTAGTGATGCTAAAAAGGACAACAATATAAATCCTAATGCGTGTGCCTTACCTTCTACAGGATTAGAAAGCACCTCTAGGAGCAGCAGACTAAAGCCTAGGAGCAATACAAGGAACAATAGAGTCTCGTCTGCCTCTACGAGTAGTAGCAAGAATAAAGTTGAAGAAGTAGAAGAACACCCTAGGAATTTATCGCTTTGTAATAAGAAACATGATTCATCTGAATGTAATGTCGAAAGTACTGGTTCTAATGCATGTAATGACTCTGTTTGTTTAATATGCAAAAAATGTTTAATTAATGATGTTCATGATGAATGTGTTTCTAAGAATGTGAATGTTACGCCTGAACAGAAGTATGTTTCAAAGGGAACTAGTGCTAGATCTAGATCTATAGAAAGATTAGTTGCACGCTTTAGGTCTACCACTAGTAGTCGAATGCCTAGGAACTACCTTAAGTTTTGTATGTGGATACCAACGGGTAGAGAGTTCATTCTTCAAAATGGCAAATTAGAAGTTGTTCAAAATAAACATGTTGCAACCTTTGATGTGTGTGATTCGGAATTTACTCCTAACCCCATGGCAAACTCTTCTGTTCTTGGCAGGTTATCAAAATATGTCTTTGGATCGTCGACTCGGGTTGCTCCAAGCACATGACCGGGAATTTAAAGCTGCTGATCAATTTCATCTGGAAATTCATGGGAACTGTACGCTTTGGAAATGATCATGTAGCAGCTATTCAGGGTTATGGAGATCTTCAATTTGGGAATTTTTTAATCACTCGAGTTTACTACGTCGAAGGGTTGGGACACAATTTGTTTTCAGTCGGGCAGTTTTGTGATGCTGATTTAGAAGTTGCATTCAGAAGAAACACAGTTTTTATGAGAAATTTGGTTGGTGATGATCTTTTAACTGGTAATCGTGGTACAAATTTGTATGCTATCGACATCAACCAAATGGCTTCTACATCACCAATTTGTCTTATGACAAGGGCAACCGAAACTAAGTCCTGGCTGTGGCATAGACGTTTATCCCATCTCAATTTCGACACTATCAACAAGTTAGCCAAAGACAACATCTTCACCGGACTTCCTAAGTTCAAATACACCAAGGAACACCTTTGTCCATCATGCGAACAAGGAAAAAGTAAAAGAGCATCATATAAACCCAAAACCGTACCTAGTTCGGAAGCAAGGTTAAATATATTGCACATGGACTTATGTGGCCCAATGAGAGTTGAAAGCATTAATGGGAAGAAGTATATTCTTGTTATTGTTGATGATTATTCAAGATATACTTGGGTAAAGTTTTTGAGGTCAAAAGACGAAGCACCAGGTACCATCATCACCTTTCTGAAGCGTATTCAAGTTCTACTTCAAGCTCCAGTAAGGATTATAAGAACAGACAATGGCACCAAATTTACAAACCAGGAGTTAAGAACTTACCTTGAAGATGTTGGAATCACACATCAAACATCAGTTGTTAGAACTCCACAGCAAAATGGGGTAGTTGAAAGAAGAAATAGAACTCTTGTGGAAGCTGCTCGCACAATGCTGATTTTCTCTAGTGCACCTCTATTCTTATGGGCTGATGCTGTAGCCACTGCTTGTTTTACTCAAAACCGATCCCTAGTCCATCCGAGATTCAATAAAACCCCATATGAGCTAGTGAACAACCGTAAACCTGACATCTTTTACCTTCACGTGTTTGGCGCGTTGTGCTATCCGACGAATGACAGAGAAGATCTAGGGAAGTTAAAAGCTAAGGGTGATATTGGAATCTTCATTGGATATTCAGAAAACTCGAGGGCATTCAAGGTGTATAATAGAAGAACGAAAAAGATAATGGAGACGATGAATGTGAAGTTTGACGAGATTTCACAAATGGCTTCTGAGAGACTCGCTCTAGAACCCGCGCTTAAGCCGTTGGCTTCTAATCAAAACAGATTAGGACCCGCACCAAACCAGCAGACTTCTGGACATATCAGTTCAGGACTCGTGCCTCAAGGAGCTCAGTCAACGAATACGGATAAACCTTCAGAACAAGAACTGGAAAATTTCTTTGAGTTAATGTTTGATGAATACTATCGTGGAACTTCGACAAATGCATCTCAACAATATTCCGCTGCACCCCCTCAAAACCATCAACCACCACCATCACAAGATGCATCTACCACAATCGAAGCTGAAGCACCAACTACATCAACATCATCTACATCTACTCAATCAACTCCAGTACTTGAAACTGTTCTACCAAGAGTTGATGAGCAAAATCAAAACACAAATTTTCAAGAAGCACCAAAAAATAATTCAAACGATGTTACGTTAGAAGAAGAAGAAGAAGTATTTGAAAACCCGTTTGCAACAGACTCTGCTGAATCTTCTTCAAGGTAACAAGAACCATTTAACACACATTCGTTACACCCAAGGTACCCTTCTACGTTTCAATGGACAAAAGACCATCCAATAGAACATGTTATTGGTGAACCTTCAAAGCCAGTTCAGACAAGGAGACAACTTGCCACTGATCTCGAATTGTGCGAGGAATGGTAAGAATTGACCATAGGACTACCATTTACTTGTGTGCAAATTGACCATAGGATCACCTACCAAATTGAGACACTCAAGAAGTTAGGGAGACCTAAGATTAGCAATGCCGAGTTTGGTGCTTTATGCACTAAGAATAGGTCTAGATTGTAGCTGTTACATAATAACTAAGGTTAGGTTACCCATGATCCCCATCGAGTAACTACGATGGAAGAGGAATCTAGACTTATAGGCTAGACGAATTGCCAAAATGCTGTCTAGTGACATTTACCCCCACTTAAAGCGATAGGAGGCATTAATAAGAAGACTTGATTATGGCCTAATAAGATTAGTAACTAGGCTAGCACACTTCTCCCTACTGATTGTTTCTTATTTAATTTCACATTTAATTTAGTTTCATATAATTCAAATCAAAACCCCCTTTTATTATCAGTGATAATAGAACTTAAATTATAATCCGCACTCGTAGCTCATGGGACGACCTTAGCTTTACCAATTACTATGCTACACACGACCAGCTTCTCTACCTATTAGTGTATAGGTAGACCATAAGTGGATGAGTTAATATAAATATTAAAACCTGGTCTGAAATTCAACATCAAGTTTTTGACACCGCTACCGGGGAGCTATTCTAGGATTTTATTTAAGTTTTAAATTTTTTGTTAGTTTCACTAATTCAATTTCATTAGTTTCAGGTACCATGGGTAAAGTGGACATTGATACACTTACCCTCAAGGAATACCTTGCTATGAAGTGAGAAGAGCAAGGGCCGAGATTTGTTAGGCCGGCCATTGGAGGATATGTGCAGTTTGAGATAAAGAATCAGTTTATAAAGGAGTTGAGAAAAGACCCTTTTCCGGAAACAAGACCGAATATGCACACGAGCATATCGATAATGTATTGTACATCGTGAGCCTTTTTGACATACCTGGTGTTTCTCATGATGCGGTTATGATCTGAGTGTTTCCTATGACACTCACTGGAGCCGCGAAGAGGTGGATTGATAGGTTGCCCGCAGGAACCATCAACACATGGGATCTCCTCAAAAGAGCCTTTATCAACGCTATTGCCCTCCATCTAAGATGGCAAAGCAGCTTAAGGAAATCAACAACTTCAAGCATGATGGTGAAGAGACATTGTACCAAGCTTGGGATAGGTACAATGATCTCCTTTACCGGTGCCCGACTCATGACCTTAACAAGAAACAAGTGGTCAACATCTTCTAGAATGGTCTCAACATTTCCACAAGGCAAATGCTCTCCAAAGGGCCGATCCCTAGGATGACCCCTATTCGAGCCCTTGAAGCTATCCAAGATATAGTTGTAGAAGTATGGGAGGTAGCTTGGATGGAATTTTTGTGATCACCAACAAGCTTGGAAGTCTTGGTAGGGACATGAAGAAGTTAAAAGAAAACAAGATATTCAGGTAGGATGTGACACTTGTGGAGGAACTCATCTTGCCAAAGATTGTCCATTAAATGAAGAAGATCAGAGAGTTGAAGATGTCAAGTATGGAGAAGCTAGTAGACCTTTTCAAGGGAACGGTGGTAACGGAGCAAAGTACCATGTAGGATCTCAAGGGTATTACTCAAGGATAGACAACCGACCCCCTTATGGGGAGAGAAGGTCTAGCCTCGAGGAATCAATTCATAAATACCTTGAAGAATATGCTAGAAAACAAACTGAGCGCGAGGAGTGGTTGAAGAATTTTCAGGAAGGAACCTGTAACACCCTAACCTGACAAGGGTCCAAATGTCACATTATGGTGCCAAATCAGAACATACAAACGCAAGCGGAAGACTTATAAACATAAAGTTACAAAGGTATTGTAAAGTAACAAAGAAAATACTAATTCTATACAAGAATGAAATACAAATCCAAAGAGGAATATAATCGAATCCGAATCTAAGTCTAATCCAAGTGTCTACGGGCTTCTAATCATTGGGGTAGTCCACTAACGCTCCTATGCACTCTTTACCGAAACCCAGCTTCCAACCTAAAACCTGCCGCAAGAAAGGAAATGCGACTGAGCTTAAAAAGCCTAGTGAACAGATATATAACAAAGCAAACAGATAAACGAAACATATATAAGTATGAGAAACAGGACATCATAAGCTTTTGCTGAAAGGAATATCATCTGTCAAATGAATAAGAGATTAACATACACTGAACGAATATCATAAGTCAAAGGGAAACGAAGTATCAAAGATATATCACATAAGCATAATCATAAGAAAAAGGTAATGAGCACGTATCAACAAAGAAGCGTCTAAAAAAGGTACTTGAATAGACAAACGAATCAATAGAAAGCCACGAGCCGACCTACCGAGGTACTCGATAGATCTCGAAATTACATAACCACATATCAAAGGATACGGAGAGGGAAAACCTCTCGATACCACATATCAAAGGATACGGAGAGGGGAGACCTCTAGGTACCGCATGGAGGAGCGACCTCCCAAAGGTGTATGGGTACAGAGCACGTACAACCATCACGCTACGAAACGAAATGAAACAAAGCCTAGGATGCATCCATACGCCCCCTGCAGAACAAAATCATACATGCATCCTGCTCGCATGACAAGAATACACATACGTTAAATGGCCAAGTGTACACATATCATATCATATCATAACAGAAGGGGACGCCGTGGATCAATCACACCTCCACAGAAAGTGTCATGCCATCGGTGCCTCAATGACACGGCCATGGTACCTCCATGACTAGAATAAAAACTCGGGCATAAGAACGAAATGAATCATATCATATTGTCATAGCATATCAAAGGATCCTAACAAAGGACCACACCAAAGGATCCTAACAAAGGACCACATCATACAAAATATAACAAAGAATCATATCAACGAAGCATATTAAACGAATCATAGCATATCAATGAAGCATGTCAAACGAATGAATCAAAGTACAAGGGAACATAGCAATGGCTTAGGGAAATCATATCAAGATAACGAACCAAAGATCAAGATCAAAAGTCATGAGAGCGAAAGCACCCTTACTGAAAAAGGGTAGAATATCTGTACCTTAACGAATGCAAACAAAATCCAAAGGTTGATCATACAGGTAGAGGACTACTCCTGCTTCAACGGATCTACACGAATATATTTAAGTATTACTTTATATTCCAAAATGAGTCAGGTTACTTATTTTAGTATGCTTTCCATTTTTAGTAACTTCCTATTTTTAGTAACCTACCACAATTAGTAACTTTCTATTTTAAGTAAGTTTCCCATTAAATAACTTTCAATAAATAGCAAGTTTCCATATTTAGTAGGTTTAGGGTACAACTCATAATTAATCACTTTAGGGTTTCTAATAAGACTAAAATATATTAAATGGTTCATAACTCTCTAATGATTAAAGTTAAATGTTTTATTAATGTGATTAGGGTTTCAAGTCTCAATTTAGGGTTTTAGGGCTCGGGATTATCGATTATGTTAATACATTCTCAAATAGCTCAAAACGACATAGGAGGACACAAGCGACACATGACCATGTACTTAGGGTACCAACAAATAGAAATAACACACTTAACACATTTTTACGTATGTATAGAAGTTAACTGGTTTTATAACAAAATTAAGCCCAATTAACAAATTTTAGAGACGTATCAGAATTCCAAACTAAAAATCACCAATATTATCACAGAAGCGAGTATGTCTTGAGAGTCTTCATGAATTTTTACAGATTTTACTATTAAGTGGGAACCCCCTTTTAAAAATTGTTTGTCCCAGAAAGTTAACTGCACATATATGCTGAAAGTTTGCATTTGGTTAACCTATTTCAACAATTTAGAAAAATCCACAAAATTCCAGGAAGTCACACATAACCCAAATATTACCTCTGTAAAAGGAGAGCTCCTAACTCCCTATAGTTTGAAAATGAAAAATCAAAAACACCATCTGAATTTCTGACCCGATTACTCAGCTTTGACAACTTATCTTCCAAAAATCAAAAAGCTTACCTTCCGACCTCCAATGACTATGAAACTTATATTTCCAGAAAGTAGACAATTAGTACTTATGTTTGGACTCAAAAATCAATTAAAAACACATTGGCATCAATAGTTTGGAGATCCATCTATCCGACCCAAAATCTGGACAGCATATTCACATTAAATCACACCAAACCCTAAACCCTTTTTAACCAATTTTAATGTACATGATATTAGATGTTTTCAAACACAATTAGACATAGGTTTAGGTCGACATATGAATGGTGAATAACATATGCTAACAATCGAATCAAAACAAAATAGGAAAGTCGATTATAGAAGGTTCCAATTCATTATTTTATGTAGGTTTCTATGATTTTATGTGACCTTAGTACGTATAAACCATGTGTTCAATAAACTCGATCCATAACTATCAATAAACCATTATATATACGAGTAGGAGCATGAAAAGATCAAAGAAAATTAAAATGGAGCAAAGAGAAGCCATACCCTTGTCGACTAAAATTAAAACCGAACAAACAACCACCCTTTTCAAGGGTTTACCCACGTTTTCTAAGGATCGAATGAACTAGGAAGACCTTGAACCCTCGTCTTGATCTTGTGGTATGTCGAATGGAGAAAAGAAAAAGAGGCCGTGAGTTTTGTTCTAGGTTTCTTTTTTTTTTTTTTTTTTTTTTTTTTTTTTTTTTTTTTTTTGGCGCCGTGTTATTTTTGTTGTTGTGGAAAACAAAACCGGTTAAAAAAAATATAGGGGAAGAAGTGGGCTTGAGCTTGGCCGGATTTAGGTTGGGTTGGAAAAGCCCATTCGAAAATAATTGGTCATGTTTGTGTGCTAAAGAAATTTGGCCAACATAGAAATTATCGTAGTCATAATTAAATTTTACGTATATTATTTGGCTCTAAATACAACGTATAGTTTTTACTTATTATGGATTACGCATTATTCGTAAAGTTAAACCGGATTTTTAGGTCGTTATAGAACCAATTTGAACCTCAAAGCCCATGACGAGACTCTCAGAAGTCTTGAGAATAAAATTGGGTTACCAACAACCGAGGTTCAAGAACAAAATAAGAGGGATAATGTAGAAACTAGAAGGGGGTTTATTAGTTTCATCGTTTAGAATTATGTTTTAAAATTTTTTTAGTTCTTTTAAGTTCTTTTGGAAAAACCGTTAGATTCATTAGTTATGTAAGATCTATAAACACAATAGTAATACGTAAAGTAAAGACAAGAGATAAGGAAGAGCCCAACCACACGGAGATGCAGAGATTTATAGCGGTTTGGCATGAAGCTCACTCTTCGCCCTACTCCCCTCCCCGAGTACCACATTCGAGAGTTCACAATCACTATTTCAACACACTCCCTTCTGGCAGAGCAAACTGTACACAAAGCTTATACCAAGTTTAACGACACTAAACGGAATGTCGGGTCCTCATCCTAGCTAGAACCAATCTAAACAAAGCCCACGTGGCTACACGAACACCCCATCCTAATCCAAGTCTTCACATGGACGATCACCCCGTCCACTTGAATCTTCACTTGATCCAAGTTTTTACGAACCTTCACTAGGTCCTAGTCTACACTTCACGGACTCAAACCAAGTCCAAGTCTTCACACACATCGACACACCGACTTACACAAAGTCCTAATCTAGATACAACACTCCACGGACTTCCACTTTGTCCATATTTCTCCTAACACACCTAATCACGACTCACACACAAGTTGGATACACAAATTTACAATATATACAACTTAGAGATTTTGGGGGGAAGAAAAGAATCATAACACAAGTTACGTTTATGTGTGATGACACTAACACTTCATTTCTTGAAGAATACGAGCGTTCTTCTCTTGCACTTGGATATAGAGGGTACGAGATCACCTATAAACACATATCAACATGCTAGAGTGATCAAAGAAAGGAGGAAGAAAGAACAGAATGTTTTTGGGCAAAGAGGGTTAGTTTTTCTTGACGGTCCTTTAAATATTGGACGGTCCCATATATATAAGGGACCGTCGCCATGTTTATGGGACCATTCGACATACGCTCCTATTTTTGTCCTAATGTGGTGAAAGTTTATCTAGTGAAAAACTTATCTGGTTTTAGGCGGGAAAACTAGCTGTTGGGAGATTTGAAATTTAAATTTATTTTCTTTAATAAAATATTTCTTTTTAATTAAAAAGATACTTTTGTAAAAATGTTTTGTCACATAAAAATGTGAAGTTTTGGGAAATAGATCTTTGATCACTTTCTAGCATCGGAAGTTTTTAATCTCATATTTCCCAAGTTACTTAGGGGATATCTTTTTATAAATGATTCTAATAAGGTCTACTTGAGGGCAAGTAGAGTTCAAGTGGGGGTTATTTGATGACATCAAATATTCCTGATATTTTAGTGTCAATTTCCCCCTAATATGCTCATTATTTGTATTGTTTATAAGGATATATACTTTGATTTCTTTATATTTCGTTTCCAGGTTACAAATGAGCATATGAGCTAAAAAGACGCGGAAATTGGAAAGAACTTGCAAAAGATACACATATTAGTATGCTGAAGAGAGCTACGGCGACTCATACTCTCAACTACGTCGTAGTTAGGAATTCAAATATATTGACAAGTCAACGCTTGTCAAGAGTTATGGTGTAACCAACTCATGAGGTTACGCCGTAATCATTCGAAGACTTAGAAGATTTCATGAGCCATGAAGGCTACGCCGTAACTGTAACAATTCGCATTTTCAGGATAATTACTATTCCCGGAAAATTTCACTATTCACTTTTACTATTCATTTTTCCCGAAAATTTTCCCGAAAGTTGATTTTTATTTGATATTCTCAAGTGATAAATCATTTCCATGGCAAATTAAATGTTTGACATTCGTCAGATCATTTTCGTGAAAGTTATTAAGGAATTACACGGAATTACACGTTTTAGGGTAAAACGTCAATCAGAAATTCTACGCACAACGAAATTCAACCCCGTCAGGTGACCCCACATCAGAAAAATGTTTGACACACTCATGATTTATTTGAGAATTAATCGTGACTGAGAAAAACATGACCAAAGACTTCCCGGCAGGTCACCCAAGCTGTACTACTCTCGCATGAGCACGCTTAACCGTATGGGCGATTAACCGTTAGATCACAAAACGCGTTTCTAAGATAATTTGAGTTTTCAACTTATTAGAAAAAGTCAACATATTTTTCCCTCCTCCATTGACCAAAAATCATCCCTTGATGTTATAAGTCATTTCGTGATTTTTAGGCTTACGGTTTGATGTCTAAAAGACATTTAATACCAACCGACACTAGACTGAGCCCAGTCTAGACATTATAAGTCATTTTAAATCATTTTTATCACATTAGAAAAGTAACATTTTACTTTTCTCAATTTTACGCAATATTCGTACGTTTTACGTATTACGCGTTTTAGACCCGTGTTTCCAGTTTTTAGTAGGGTTTACCACCCAAATGGAACCTACCACTCATTTTATATTTTATTATGGAACATATGGACATGTTTATCAAAACTTTCAAGTTCCATAATTTTACGACACCCGGTTTTACGTTTTGAGGCTTAATCATTTACGATTGGCATTTCCCGGAGTCAAAACTAGCTCCATAACTTGGATAATATCATCCAAAGTCCAAATCTTCCTCCCCAAGCCTTGCAAACCGCCATAGGGGGGGGGGAGTCACCATGGTGTGGCTTGATCTTGACCATTGATCTCTAAGATCATTACATGTGTTCAACTTGGTGAGCAAGTGTTGACAAGTCAACATTTCTAACCTCCTCATGACCATATATATACCCCCTCCCTCCCCTCTTTGCCGTGGATATCACACACACAAACACACCATTCATTTGCTAATTTTCTCCAAGTTTCATGCATGATTCAAGTGATTCTTCAAGATAGAAACCCTAGCTAGATTATCATTAATCAAAACACTTCCATAACCTCATATACTTGGTGATTTCTCTTGAGTTTGAATCCACTCAAGTCACCTAAACCTTCATCATCCATCTTTCAAGAATACCAAGGGTAGAAAGATTGCATGAAGAGAAGTGGGTTGAAGCAAGTCTATCAAAGTCCTATCCTTACATGTTAACTTCCTTTCATCTTTGAAAGCCAAAAGTTGTGAGCCAAACCCTAACTTGATTCTTGTTAAATAATCATGTTCATGTTATTTACATGTTATTCTTGCTATATTATGTCTTGTAGTTATGTCCATGATGTATAAAAGTGAGCAAAACAAGTTATTGTTATTGATTGACAAGATAAGTTACTAAAACAAGTAAACTAGTGACTTTCTTGGTAAGACCTGATCAAAATGGTAAAAATATGATGTTGGATCATTACATATTACAGTAGAGGACTTAACAAGGAAACCATAGCAATTTGAACCACCTAAAACGAGTATACGAGTCAAAAGTTACGCCCATTTGAAGTTACCAAAACTTTGCGGCAAACTGCCAAATACCATTCTGATCAAATTTGGGTTTTGAAAGTCCCACTTCTGGTCCGATTCATCAAAAAGTTAAAACACGAAAGTTGTCCGGAACGACGTTTTCGTTTAGGAACAAAGAAGCTCGAGCCCTGAAAACGCTTTCCGAGTAATAAATTTTTTCAAATTCTAAACAGCCCATTTTTAGACAAAGTCATTACATATAGGTTATGGTTTATGAAGACCAAAGGGGTCTTATGACCTATAATCAAGACCACCACCATGGCTAGAGCCAAGGTTGTGTCTCATGACCTTGGAACAAGGACCAAAGGTCATGGCTAGGCCATGACGAAATGACCATACAAGCTTACCAAGGCAAATACATGAACTAGAGAAGTTGGCGATAACTTGAACATACAATTTGGATCTACTTCACTTAAAGGAACCATGAGATATTACAAAGAAAAATGATCATACAAGACTTATGAAACTACCACTAATAACAATCTTCATGTACAAATAAACTTTCCTAAGTTTATTCAAGTATCGGACATGTAACTTTTCGGATCAAAACTTATATCTATATATTTCATCAACTACTACAATAGTAGGGAGCCTCATGTGAGGAGTTCATTATGTAAGCCGTCGAGTTGAGTTGTGGATTTACGAGTTAAAGTGTCCTGGCTCCTCGAACGCTTACTAACATGACTTCTGAATTATGTCGGCCCGAACGGTAGTAAACGATATACAAAACATACATGTTTCATGAATCTTTCTTTCAAAGACTTATACTATACATCATACCACATCATGGACTAAGTGCAAGATATATATTGGCATGTTTATGTTTCCTTAGACATTATTCCAAACCTAAGTTGCAACGATTATTCTAGGTTGCTCGTAGAAGTTCTTACGGCATACCCATCATTCTCATTATACATCATCCAACTCAAGGTGAGTTCATAGCCCCACTTTACATTACTTCAATGTTTTACAAACCCTTGGGGGGAATACATGCTATTATTTTTCTACTCGAACACAATGCTTTCTACTGTATGCTATTCGACTATGTTTTATTATCACTAAGTAACATCCTTGCCAAACCAAGATCCCTTATTATGAACCATTTAATCACTTGCGAGGGTTACTTGCAAGTGAGCGCGAATATTGTGAATAGGCCTATTGGGATTGACGAATCCCATTTGTATTGACTAAGTTCAGACAAATGCATTAATATTTGAGACATTAGGTATGACGGCAAAATACCTACCGGGATAACTCCGCCGATTGATATTGGTACACGTTAACGTTTTGGTGTCATAAGCTTAGTGTATAATACATTTCATGGGCGTATAATAACGTAGCCTACCTGTTTTGTTTCCAAACATTGGTGTGAGTTTATAGCTCACACTACGATTATTGTGTTCAAACGATTTAACTACAAACACTACGATTATTGTGTTCAACGATTTACTACCAACACATTGTGTTCAAACATTAAACAAACTCTATGAATATCACTCAACGTTTGTGTTGACCTCTCAAGCATGTATTTCAGGTTCATGACGATCAAGGATGGCACGGAAGGGCACGGATACTCAAGAGGGCTATAAATTTTATTATCATTCGAAAACTCACTTAATGTGATTTGTAAACATGGAACCAATTGGGACCTCATTTTGTAATCTCTGATATTTATATAATTTGAATGATAAATCTTTTAAAACGACTCAATTGGAGTTCGTTTTCTATTATTGTGACTATTGTGCCGTCGAGTAACACCCAGTTTGAATTCCGCTGCATCCATGAATTGGGGGTGTTACAGATTGGTACCAGAGCCAAGGTTATAGAGAAACGGGTCTAATTGAGACCTAAACTATAACTACAATCACAAACAAAAGCATTTTATAGCCTTCTGCTCTCCGTGTCTTCCATCCTCCAGACGATTATGGATTTAGTAAGCATGTTATGATACACAAACATAATTGCATATTGATATATGTACCCTAAACATAATTGAGCATTTCCCCGTAAGCATTCTATGCTACATGAACACATATAAGTATATTGATATATACACACTAGGCATTTTATGCTACATGAACACATATAAGTATATTGATATATACATACTAAGCATTTTATGCTACATGAACACATATAAGTATATTGATATATACACACTAGGCATTTTATGCTACATGAACACATATAAGTATATTGATATATACACACTAAGCATTTTATGCTACATGAACACATATAAGTATATTGATGTATACACACTAGGCATTTTATGCTACATGAACATATTAGTATATTGATATATAAACTCGGTTTATTTTCAATCATTTATCTAAACAATGAACTAAACATATCTGTGTATGCCTATTCTAAGGCATTTCGGCACAGCCACACTCTCCCAATCATGTTCCTACTCCAACATTATATGTCCAAGACATTGTAACTGATTGCAATGGTCTTTCCTATTTTCCAAGACATTGTGAGATACAATGGTCTCATTCATTTTCCAAGACATTGTGAGATACAATGGTCTCATTCATTTTTCAAGACATTGTGAGATACAATGGTCTCATTCATTTTCCAGACATTGTGTGATACAATGGTCTCATTCACTTTTCAAGACATTGTGAGATACAATGGTCTCATTCATTTTCCAAGACATTGTATGATACAATGGTCTTAATCATTTCTCAAATGTTTTGAGTCACACAATGACCTAACCTACTTCCCAGACATTGTGAATTGCACAATGGTCTAACCTACTTCCGAGACATTGTGTTTTGTGCAAATGGTCTCTAGAATTATTCCATCACATAATCTATATCATTTCTTATGATATCAAAAACCCGTCACAATCTATCGATTTCAAAACAAGAAATATGAGATTTCTAAAGGACAAACTAATCCATCATCGACAAAAGCTGAACTTTCTCTACATTCATCAAAGTTTTCTTATGAAACCTTCATTATTAAAAGTTCGTGATCCTGGCCAAGTATGTTCTATTTTAGAACTACTTAAAACTTCCTTTCCATACGTATCTACCCTTACTACCTTCTATGCAATGGAATATGAAAACATACGTTACAAGTCTTGTATGGACGGGACTTGCAACTTAAGGGTTTGACATCGCCTATGTTTAGTGGACAGTTTCCCGAAAGCAACAGACATATCAAAAGTATACCTAGTTTAGGTATTTGAAAATTTTATCGAACCTTGGCTAAATATAGACTAGTCTCCTATATTTAACCTAGGGACAGTGGAATATAGTCTGACTAACTATATTCGACTTAGAATTTTCAAATACTGAGAATAGTTGTACTAGGGTTATGTTTAAATTGATTTCCTACATGAACACGATAAAACACCAGAATACATTAAAACAATCTAGAGACACGATAGTGCCTTACCACTCAGCAAGATTTTAACACCTTATTTGTATGATCTAAATTCATTCTTGAAATTTTTCATTTATGAGATAATCCGAACTACTATCTTGGGATAGTTATCAATTATTCTCTTCATCCTGTAGAAGTACTATCCTGTTTAGGTCATAAGGATATCATTCCAACATAAACTTTTAAAATCTCTTAAGATTTTTAAAGCAAACTCAACATCTATACCTAAGAGTATTAATGTTAAGCATACACTACACACTTTTGTTCATCAACATATCATAACATTATCTTCACAACCGTTGGAACCACAAGCTCATTAACAGATTTTGATGCACTTTTAAAGCTCAAATCATCCTTAGTTACACCACAAGTACCCTCATCAGCTTTACAAGTTTGAATATTCATCTTGTACTTTTGGAACACCAGTATCATCTCGTAATACACTACCTTGTAACTCACCGGCTAAGTATGAATGTTGTGTCGGGAATTCTTGAGTAGGATGATTTATAATGTCCTTATTTGAATGGATTGGGATGCCTTTTCATTTAAATAAAGAAATTATAAATCATCGAACCATAAGTTTATATTCCTTTAGTTACATTGTTTGGGATGCCTCTCTATGTAAATAAAGAATTATAAACAAGTGGGCTTATTTATATCCGAAATAACATAAGTATGAAGTCAACCTACATTACATTGCTCGGGTATGGCATAATACCTACATTACATTGCTCGGGTATGGCTTGATACCTACATTACATTGCTCGGGTATGATATGATACCTACATTACATTGCTCGGGTATGGCATGATACCTACATTATATTCGCCACAAGAAATCCTATCTTTTCACCGACATCGCTTCAAACCATGACATAAACACTAGGTACAACAACAGATTACCTACTATGCTATGATTGCAACTACTATCCCAATTTCCATTGATATTCCACTACTATATCAATTTCCATTTATTGAATTCCTATGTAAATTGCTATTGTTGTTCAACTGTTATATCAATTGCTATTGATACTTGACAACTATATCAATTTCCATTTTGATATTTAACTATATCAATTTCTGTACAACTACTATATCCATTTCTATTAATAATCGACAGCTATATCAATTTTCTTTGATATTCGACTATTATATGGATCTCTACTGATACTCAACCATATTATCAATCTCTATTGACACACCATATTCTGAGACAAATCAAATTACATCACTGGTAATTCCAGACTTTAGTCCTCATAAGTAACCACACCTTTTCATCGACACCACTCCAACATATGACACACAAAGAACTTCGGGACGAAGTTCCCCGTAAGGGGTAGAGACTGTAACAATTCGCATTTTCAGGATAATTACTATTCCCGGAAAATTTCACTATTCACTTTTACTATTCATTTTTCCCGAAAATTTTCCCGAAAGTTGATTTTTATTTGATATTCTCAAGTGATAAATCATTTCCATGGCAAATTAAATGTTTGACATTCGTCAGATCATTTTCGTGAAAGTTATTAAGGAATTACACGGAATTACACGTTTTAGGGTAAAACGTCGATCAGAAATTCTACGCACAACGAAATTCAACCCCGTCAGGTGACCCCACATCAGAAAAATGTTTGACACACTCATGATTTATTTGAGAATTAATCGTGACTGAGAAAAACATGACCAAAGACTTCCCGGCAGGTCACCCAAGCTGTACTACTCTCGCATGAGCACGCTTAACCGTATGGGCGATTAACCGTTAGATCACAAAATGCGTTTCTAAGATAATTTGAGTTTTCAACTTATTAGAAAAAGTCAACATATTTTTCCCTCCTCCATTGACCAAAAATCATCCCTTGATGTTATAAGTCATTTCGTGATTTTTAGGCTTACGGTTTGATGTCTAAAAGACATTTAATACCAACCGACACTAGACTGAGCCCAGTCTAGACATTATAAGTCATTTTAAATCATTTTTATCACATTAGAAAAGTAACATTTTACTTTTCTCAATTTTACGCAATATTCGTACGTTTTACGTATTACGCGTTTTAGACCCGTGTTTCCAGTTTTTAGCAGGGTTTACCACCCAAATGGAACCTACCACTCATTTTATATTTTATTATGGAACATATGGACATGTTTATCAAAACTTTCAAGTTCCATAATTTTACGACACCCGGTTTTACGTTTTGAGGCTTAATCATTTACGATTGGCATTTCCCGGAGTCAAAACTAGCTCCATAACTTGGATAATATCATCCAAAGTCCAAATCTTCCTCCCCAAGCCTTGCAAACCGCCATAGGGGGGGGGGAGTCACCATGGTGTGGCTTGATCTTGACCATTGATCTCTAAGATCATTACATGTGTTCAACTTGGTGAGCAAGTGTTGACAAGTCAACATTTCTAACCTCCTCATGACCATATATATACCCCCTCCCTCCCCTCTTTGCCGTGGATATCACACACACAAACACACCATTCATTTGCTAATTTTCTCCAAGTTTCATGCATGATTCAAGTGATTCTTCAAGATAGAAACCCTAGCTAGATTATCATTAATCAAAACACTTCCATAACCTCATATACTTGGTGATTTCTCTTGAGTTTGAATCCACTCAAGTCACCTAAACCTTCATCATCCATCTTTCAAGAATACCAAGGGTAGAAAGATTGCATGAAGAGAAGTGGGTTGAAGCAAGTCTATCAAAGTCCTATCCTTACATGTTAACTTCCTTTCATCTTTGAAAGCCAAAAGTTGTGAGCCAAACCCTAACTTGATTCTTGTTAAATAATCATGTTCATGTTATTTACATGTTATTCTTGCTATATTATGTCTTGTAGTTATGTCCATGATGTATAAAAGTGAGCAAAACAAGTTATTGTTATTGATTGACAAGATAAGTTACTAAAACAAGTAAACTAGTGACTTTCTTGGTAAGACCTGATCAAAATGGTAAAAATATGATGTTGGATCATTACATATTACAGTAGAGGACTTAACAAGGAAACCATAGCAATTTGAACCACCTAAAACGAGTATACGAGTCAAAAGTTACGCCCATTTGAAGTTACCAAAACTTTGCGGCAAACTGCCAAATACCATTCTGATCAAATTTGGGTTTTGAAAGTCCCACTTCCGGTCCGATTCATCAAAAAGTTAAAACACGAAAGTTGTCCGGAACGACGTTTTCGTTCAGGGACAAAGAAGCTCGAGCCCTGAAAACGCTTTCCGAGTAATAAATTTTTTCAAATTCTAAACAGCCCATTTTTAGACAAAGTCATTACATATAGGTTATGGTTTATGAAGACCAAAGGGGTCTTATGACCTATAATCAAGACCACCACCATGGCTAGAGCCAAGGTTGTGTCTCATGACCTTGGAACAAGGACCAAAGGTCATGGCTAGGCCATGACGAAATGACCATACAAGCTTACCAAGGCAAATACATGAACTAGAGAAGTTGGCGATAACTTGAACATACAATTTGGATCTACTTCACTTAAAGGAACCATGAGATATTACAAAGAAAAATGATCATACAAGACTTATGAAACTACCCCTAATAACAATCTTCATGTACAAATAAACTTTCCTAAGTTTATTCAAGTATCGGACATGTAACTTTTCGGATCAAAACTTATATCTATATATTTCATCAACTACTACAATAGTAGGGAGCCTCATGTGAGGAGTTCATTATGTAAGCCGTCGAGTTGAGTTGTGGATTTACGAGTTAAAGTGTCCTGGCTCCTCGAACGCTTACTAACATGACTTCTGAATTATGTCGGCCCGAACGGTAGTAAACGATATACAAAACATACATGTTTCATGAATCTTTCTTTCAAAGACTTATACTATACATCATACCACATCATGGACTAAGTGCAAGATATATATTGGCATGTTTATGTTTCCTTAGACATTATTCCAAACCTAAGTTGCAACGATTATTCTAGGTTGCTCGTAGAAGTTCTTACGGCATACCCATCATTCTCATTATACATCATCCAACTCAAGGTGAGTTCATAGCCCCACTTTACATTACTTCAATGTTTTACAAACCCTTGGGGGGAATACATGCTATTATTTTTCTACTCGAACACAATGCTTTCTACTGTATGCTATTCGACTATGTTTTATTATCACTAAGTAACATCCTTGCCAAACCAAGATCCCTTATTATGAACCATTTAATCACTTGCGAGGGTTACTTGCAAGTGAGCGCGAATATTGTGAATAGGCCTATTGGGATTGACGAATCCCATTTGTATTGACTAAGTTCAGACAAATGCATTAATATTTGAGACATTAGGTATGACGGCAAAATACCTACCGGGATAACTCCGCCGATTGATATTGGTACACGTTAACGTTTTGGTGTCATAAGCTTAGTGTATAATACATTTCATGGGCGTATAATAACGTAGCCTACCTGTTTTGTTTCCAAACATTGGTGTGAGTTTATAGCTCACACTACGATTATTGTGTTCAAACGATTTAACTACAAATACTACGATTATTGTGTTCAACGATTTACTACCAACACATTGTGTTCAAACATTAAACAAACTCTATGAATATCACTCAACCTTTGTGTTGACCTCTCAAGCATGTATTTCAGGTTCATGACGATCAAGGATGGCACGGAAGGGCACGGATACTCAAGAGGGCTATAAATTTTATTATCATTCGAAAACTCACTTAATGTGATTTGTAAACATGGAACCAATTGGGACCTCATTTTGTAATCTCTGATATTTATATAATTTGAATGATAAATCTTTTAAAACGACTCAATTGGAGTTCGTTTTCTATTATTGTGACTATTGTGCCATCGAGTAACACCCAGTTTGAATTCCGCTGCATCCATGAATTGGGGGTGTTACAGTAACCACACATGGAGTTACGGCGTAGTTAAGGAACAGTACGCGATCCAAGATTTTGTCAAGATTACGACGTAACCACACATGAAGATTATGTCGTAAGTGGAAATCCTAAGGAGCTACGACGTAACCAGAATCTCAACTACACTATAGCCAATGTTAATGGATAAGATCGTTTCATGATAACACCAGTTACGGCATAACCAACTCTTGGGTTACACAATAGTTTTATCGGGCCTATAAATACCAATCCTAAACTCTGCATTTGACACAACTTTCTCACCACCAAAAGTTAGAGAATGAAGGGAGGTTTCAAGAAGGCATTCTACAGCAGCATACGGAGCATTTTTAAGGGAGAAATTACGCCTATAACATCATAAGTTTAAGTTTTCCATTGTTTTATTTACATTTCGAATTCATGTCTTCATTAAACATTGATTTGGGTGTAATTTATAACATGATCAGCTAAGCACCTTTGGTGCTAGCCTAGTTATGATTTCTATATTAATGTGATTATGTTTTTGTACTTTTGATAATGCTTCTAGTGTGTGCATGCTTAGTTTATCGTAGATCCTTTAGTTGTGGTAGTTTTGAAGAACCTGTTATACCTGGTATGCTAGACGAATCGACCAAAGGACCCTAACATAGTTAGGTTGTGAGGGAAATGGTTGGGATGACAACTAGCCATTTGCCTTGTGTGCAAATCGACCAAAATACCACTTTCCGGGTTGGATAAACTTAAGTAATTAGAGGTGTGGTCTAAGATCCAAGAGGTCGGGCCACACCAAGATAAATCTAGCATGTAGTGGTACTTAGTGACTCAAATTAGTCTACCATACGTCGGCTTACTTTCAAAGGGTAGTGCCTTTGGTTCCCGACAGGTTCTAGAAAGATAGGCTAGGGAAATCGACCAAAGGAACCTAGCGATATATGGCCGCCCCACTGGAAGCATTGGAATAGTTTAATAGAAAACATAGTCACAACGATATAAGATGACCAACTAGGCTAGTACACTTTTCTCCCAATGCTCACAACTCAATTTGCTTTCTGTTTTACTTTCATTTATGGTTTATTAGTTTAGTTAATCACTTCAAATCAAAACCAGCTTAAAACATGACACTAGACTTAGATTTAAAATCCAGTAACACATAGCTCTTGGGACGACCTTGATTTTACCATTTACTAATCAATACACGATCGAATACACTGTTTGTTAGTGCATTTAGGTAGACCTAGGGTAATTGAGACATTATAAATTTAAGATCTGGTCAGTAAAACCTGCATCAAAACACTACCATTTTCTTCATCTCTTTCAGATTCACTAGATTCGTTTGTTGCAGCAACTACTTGATCTTTTTGTATTTCAATGGATCTGGATTTGGAAGGTTGTTTGCTTGATCTAGATGTGGTTGATGTTCTTTGTGATGATGAGGAAGTATGTGTGGTGTGTCTCAATCTCTTGGAACGTCTCTCCCCCTTAGGATTATCCAAGTCAGGGTCATCCTGATGGTGTTTATGAGATTGACCTTTGCATCTCTGATCCAATTCGAAGAGTCGATCATTTAGCTATGCTATTTCCTTTAGCAATGCCTTGTTAGTTGTAATCATTGTTGAGCATAGAGCAGCTATATCTAGGGATGACATTGGGGCGACGAATGTCAGGGATCGTATTTACCATCCCCCATCCCCGTTTCTAACTCCACATCCCCATCCCTGCCCCCATCCCCGTAGGTGACTCATTTTACATCCCCATCCTCATCCTCAATGGGGATCGGGGATCCCTACGAGGATTCGGGGATTTTTTGGCCTTATAAGTTGAGCATAAAATTACATAAGTAATCGAAAATACAAGGAAATGACTTATAAATGTCTTAAAAGCATACATCGTAAATAGTTGGATTAATCAAAATGTCATTCAACTTTAAAGTATCGTAAATACTAAAACATCACATATAATATAAAAATAAACTGCATCGAATGTGTGTATTCGGACGAAATATTGGTAGAATAATATGTAGTTAGTGCTTAACATTTTAAAAGTATTTAATCCACTAAATATCACACACACACACACACACACACACACACACACACACACACACACACACACACATATATATATATATATATATATATATATATATATATATATATATATATATATATATATATATATATATATATATATATATATCACTTCAAGTAATACTTGTCAATACTCAATAACATATACATATACAAGTACATGTACTATTAATATATATTTAACTTATACATTAAAAGTTCGGGTTCGGGGTCGGCGATTTATGCTATCCCCATCCCCGCCCCATCTCCGGTTTTATAATTCAGGGATTCCCGGTCCCCAACCCCATCCCTGATCAACTCGGGGATTCCCCAGTCAAATCGAATTTGGGGATCGGGTCCCTGTAGGGTACGTATTTTTTTGCCATCTCTAGCTATATCTTGTGAATTTGATTCTGAGTCTTTTGTAAAAATGAGTGAAAAATAGAGATTTGGTTTTTCTTTCTGTAGATGAGGTTAATCTTTGAATATTTGTAGCATCATGTCTTTGAATTGATCAAATGTAAGTTCCTCATCTCCAATAACCTCTTCAGCAACCGCTTCGTGAATCTATTTGCGTTTTGCTTCAGCTTCACTTTGTTCTTTGAAGTCGGCTGTGAAATATTTTACCGCTTTTTTCAGATATCCCTCTGTGACATAACTGGGAGGTTCATCTGATTGAGAGTTGAATGAAGTTGTTGATGATGCTGGGATTGATGTTGTTGCATCAGTTTGTGGCAGTATGGGTGTTGTTGTTGTGTTTGTTGTTATAGGTTGTGTTGTTGGTGTTGTTGTTGCTTTTTTTGTTGTTTTTGTTAGTTGAGGTAATGGAACGGCCTTGGGAAATTGTAACGGTTTGGATTCATGTAGAATTACCGATGGCAAACTTGTCGATGTGTCAACAAATGACGCAGGATTTGTTCGCTCTAGATACCTAGGTTTAGGAGCTGGTGTATCTCCGATGATTTAATAACACTACTGGTTTCAGATTCTAACCTATCTCCTTACTAACTTCCAGCTTATGGGCTTTATCCACCTCCTTTCCATCATTTCCGGTAATGTCATCGTTATGTTGATCCGAAAATGTCGTTTCAGAGTCTCCCTTACTCTGAGTTCCAGTTTCATCATCTTTCTGTACTATTTCTTCCGCCCTTGTATCGCCAGACTTCTGAATGTCAGAGAGTCTTTGTATCCTTCATTTACTTTTACCCCCTTTTTCGATCGTACATTTCTTACTCCCATCTCTAGTCCTAATTAAGCACTAGATTCTAATTCCTTATGCGTTTCAGGGATAGGTCCGCTCGGTTTCAAGCTTTCCATTGAAATGTTAGATCTACCTAAAAATTCCTTGCAAGCTTGATATTTCTTGCCAGCAAGGTCAAGCAACTCTTGTGGTATATCTATTAGTTGTTTTGTCATTGCATCTTTAGCTGGTTACATGTTTCTAATTACTCTGTCATTTATTCGTGCCTCAATTAGCCTTGCTGACAGTTTGTTTGACTTCATCATATCCTAAATGAGAAGTTTGATGAATCTTACAAAAGGAATGTAGGGACCCTTTTTCTTCATCTTGGTCCTGGATTTGTTATGAACTAATTCAACTAGCTCAATCCATATCAGAGAAGCATAGTTGAAATGACATTGATTAATAACACCATAGAAGATCTGATATATAGAGAATCTCCTGGCATCAATTCCTGCTTCTTTGCTGGCAAGGCATCGATTTAGGATTGAAAACATTGTTGCCCATAATCCAGGGAGATGCTTTCTCTTAAAATCTGATGTGTTCTTGAGCTTCACAACATCAATATCAAATCCTAGCTCCATGAAGAAGTTTTTGATCTGTGTAGCGTCTGGTAAAACTTCAAACCCTTGTTTATTATTTGATGTGGCATTAGGTAATTCCAGAACATTGCGTAGTGAGTTGATTATTAATTTGGTTGTGTATTTGTCCACTGTGATTTCCAGAATTGTGGGTTTTGAATCTTTTACAACATGGATTGTATTCCAGAATGGTTGGACGTAGATCTGAGGGATTTCAATGGCTGTTTTATTGAGAGCGGGGAAGATAGGGTAATTTCTGAGTATTTCAACAATGATTGGATGATCACAATTGAAGTGGTATAGATTGAACAGGTAGTTGTTGTCACCATATCTGACATAGTTCTCTAATGGAAGGATTTGTTTTTGTGTCAGTTGTGGTTGTGGTGTTTGAACTTCTAGAACATCCTATTGAATCTCTTGTGGTTGTTGTTGTTCTTGAGCCATTTCTGTGAAGTTGATTCTGAAATGACATGAAATTGATAAGTATATGGATAAATTTATATTTATTTGTTTCACTCTGTCTATTTTTATATGCTCTGGCATTTCTTTTTCAAGCATATTTCTTTTCAATTTTTTACTTATGCTTTCTTGCTTTTACAGCAAAAGCCTATGCTCTTTTCATTTCACATGCGATTTAATTCTCTCTGTTTGTTTTTGTTTTTCCTCACCAAAAATTTGTTTGTAGAGATAACGTTGTTTTATATTGCTCGTGCATTAAAATTTATGTTTATCTAACCTTTATGAAGTTTTGGGAAAAAGTATCGTCATTTGTATCAAACTTAAGTGTAACACCCCCAATTTCGTGATGCGCAGCGGAATTCAAACTGGGTGTTACTCGACGGCACAACAGTTATAACAATAGAAAACGATATCTAATTGAGTCGTTTTAAAAGATTTATCATTCGAGTTTACATAAATATCAGAGTTTACAAAATGAGGTCCCAGTAGTTTCAAGGTTTACTAATTACATTAAATGAGTTTTTGAATGATAATAGAATTTATAGCCTTCTTGAGTATCCGTGCTCCTCCGTGCCAGCCTCGTTCATTATGGACCTGAAATACATGCTAAAGTGTCAACACAAAGGTTGGTGAGTTCATAGAGTTTGTGGAAAGAGTTGTGGAAACCTTGTAAAATAATCGTGACAAGTATAGGTAAATACTAAATGTAGATTCCTAGAATTCCAAGTGTATGACTATTGTACTAAATATAATATCACATGTAGGTAGTGTTTTTGTTGCTCTTAGTTCTTGACATCGAAACCTTAAGTTTTCTAGCTTCTCGTTTCTAGTAGTTCACATTTGTACCAAGTCCGTTAGTTTGCTATTATACCAATTCTATTAGTTTCGAGATTTACACCAAGTCCATTAAATCACATAGTTTGCACCAAGTACATGAAATAGTAATTAGACCAAGTCCATTGAATCGTAGTCGGACCAAGTCCGTAGAATCGTAAATTGGACCACGTCCATGGCATTGTTGGTTACGTTGTTATACACCCACAACGTTGAAAATTGTTTGTTATTGTACTATCCTTTATGAAAACAAAAATGTAAATCTCATACTAATAGAAATTGGAATAATTGTTGTAATCATAACCTAGTAGGTAATCTGTCGTTATACCTAGGGTTCTTAAATGTTTGTTGCTTTTGTTTACTCTAACTGAGTCAACTTCATGGTTACACTAATCCCAATAGATCTAACCATAGTATTCGTGCTCACTACGCATAGTGCTTAATGATCCATGATATAGAAACTCTAAGTATAACAATAATGCAATTTAGCATGAATAAACATTTAGTTCAAATACAACCTATAGTTTGCAAATTATCGAGATTAAAATTAAAAGTAGTTGAGCATGTATCTCCCCCAAAATATTTATAAAACAAGTATAAAAATGGGGCTATGACTCACCGTGAGTTGGATGATGTTTAAGGATATAACGAAATTGTTGGATAAGCCGGGAAAACCTCTACGTGCAACCTAGAATAATTGCTGCATCTTAGGTTTGGAATAATGTCTAAGAAAACATAAATGAGACTATATATGTCCTTATATTGATCATGATGTAGTACTTGGTAGTTTTGTGTATGTCGTTTTATAGAAACGGCTTATGCAATATTCTTAGTTTATATATCTCTTACTACCGTTCGGGCCATCATAATTCAGAGGTCATGTAGTAAATGTTCGAGGAGCTAGGACACTTTAAATCGTCAATCCAGCAACTCGTCGATCCGTTTACCCAAATGAACCCCTCACATGAAGCTCCCTAGTTTTGTAGTTTCAGTATGGAAAAACATTCGTTTGGCTTGTGACATATAGATTAAGTGGTTACATGGCTCCTAATTACTTGTATTGTGAAAACCAAATTTTGACGTCGAAAACTATCCTTACCATTTGAGGCAGAAAACTGCCATTGTTTGGTGTTTTCAGGCCGAGTTTCCTCGAGATGGATGTAAAACATCGTTCCGGACAACTTTCGGGTTTTAACTTTTTGATGAAACGGAGCAGAAGTGCCTCTAAAAATTACTCAGATTCGTATTCAGCAAGGTTTTGGCAGTTTTAGTTTCTAGGTTTCGCTAACTTGTTTTTAAGCATTAATACATCATGATACAATATAGTGACCTTATATATAGCATGTAAACAATATAATTAGGACATAGCATGCATGAAATCATAAAAAGATGGTGGTGATTGTGTGCTTACAACTTTTGGCCTAACAAAAGGGAAATCAAGAATCAAAAATTAGTACAAGGACTTAGATCTCTTCTCTCTTGGATTCCTTCTCTTCTCTTGTATGATCAAGGTTGTGCTTAGAGCTTGCGCAAGACTTGGTTAAGTCCTTGGTGACTTGAGTTGATTTAAACTCAAGAGGATCACCTAAACTTGCAAGGAATTGATGTAGTTTTACTTGTAGCTTGAATTCTCTTGGATAATACTTGAAGTAGAAGATCAAAGAAGAGTGTTTTTGTGTTTTTGATGTTATGAGCGACCAATAATAGTGGGAGGGGGTATTTATAGTGCCTTGAGGATGTTAGTTTACACTAAGACATGGTTCTAAATGAAACACATGACACATACTTGGCTGATCTTGGACCATAAGTCTTTCTATGGCTCCTAATGTAACACATGAACGCATAAGGTTTCTATGGTTCATCACTAAGCAACCAAGGCCTTGGTGAATCACCCTTGTGTTGTTCATAATGAGTGGTGAGTGACTAAATGGGCTTCTTTACCATTATCTTGTTTTACGGAGGACGTTTAGTCCTGGTAATCGCTAATAGTAAGTCGTAAAGTCACGAAACTAAAAACCGGGTATCCTAAAAATATGAAACTTGTAGGAATGATTTAACATATCATCATACTCCATAATAAAATATAAAATGAGTGGTAAGTTCCATCAGGTTGCTTAAACGCTGTTAAAACTGGAAACGCGGGTCTAAAACGCGTAATTCGCGTAAAACGCTGAACTGGAAAACGTAAAATTCCAAAACTTTTGAAATTGTCGTAAACTGAGAGAAATTCATATTTCTATTATTTATAATGTTTTATGGACATATCAGGATGCTAGAATGACGTTTAAACCTTAACGTAAATCTCGGACATGGTTTCGTGATTTTTGCAGAAATGATCCAACGAGTGTCAAACTCTCGGATTATCATTAAAATAGTTTAAGTTACGAGAATATGAAATAAAAATTTCGGGAATGAATAGTGAAAGTGAATAGTAATAGTGAATAGTATAAATGAATAGTAACCTAAAAATGTGAATTGTTACATTAAGTAATCTAGCACATACTAGATAAATTGTTTTTGTTAGGAATTATTGAAGTCAGAAGATAGTTTCTGCTGACTGATACTGTTGACAAGATCCTGCTGACGACTTAGTGGTTTCTGCTGATAGAGTGATCCTGCGGATATCTGGTTCTGCTGATTTAGTGCATCCGTAGGAATAATATTGAACATATATCTTTGTTTATTTTAGGACAAGATATATAGAATATCTTTTATAGTATTATGATTATTTGTTTCTTGTAAGATGGTTTAGGGTTTCTTGTAGTATAAAAGGAACCCACGGCCAATGCATTATGTACGATTTAGTTTTTCAATCTTAGTGATTAATAAAACGATCCATAGAGGATCAAGAGCTAATAGTATATTGTGTTTGTATTTAAATTCCGCATACAAGCATACAGAGATTTTCCATATAGTTCTGCTATTGATTACATTAGCAAGCTATCGATCTATTGGCCCAAAAGATCTATCAAGGAAGTAGATCCTACAATTGGTATCAGAGCCACATGAGAGTCTCTGTTTACATAGAACAATTTATTTTCACTCTAATACAATGGGAGATACAAGTTGAGATGCATTAGATGTTACACAAACCAACAACACTCTAACACAACAACTTCAGCAGCTGACTCTTACCAGCAGTAGCAATGCAAAGTTCCCATATCTCAAGAAGGACGAATATGAGATATGGGCAATGAAGATGCAGAATTGGATAACTAACAGTGATTTTAATCTCTAGAATGTTATCCTGAAAGGCAATTGTCTGAAGAAGACTGGAAAAGACCAAGATGGTAAGATCACCATCTATCCTCCTTCTACTGCTGAGGAAGTGCTTGCTGTGCAGAGAGAGAACAAGGCAAGAACCATCTTAGTTCTAGCCATCCCAGATGATCACATGAGTGATTTCCACTATCTGGATGATGCCAAAGATACCTGGTTGGCAATAAAAGCAAGGTTTGGGGGGAACGAAGAGTCAAAGAGAATGAGAAAGTCTATGCTCAAGCAAGAGTTTCAGGAATTCAAAATTTCAGAAGAAGAAGGTGTACACAAGGGGTATGATAGATTCTAAAAGATTTTGAGTCAGTTGAACCAACTGAAAGCTAGGCCTGACAATGAGGAGTGCAATTCCAAGTTTCTAAGAGCTTTACCTCCTTCTTGGTCCCAAGTCAGTATTTCATTGAAACCAAAGGTGGACTGGACTATCTCTCTTTTGATGATTTGTATAAAAAGCTCAGGAGCCTTGAGCTTGATATCAAGGGGCATTCTACTTATTCAACAACTCCTACAAACTCAGCATTTGTCAGCACCACTTCAAACAAGATGACATATGATCCAAGTTCAAGATCTTCCTCCACAATATCATACAGCTCTCCTGGTCCAAAAAGTCATCCACAATCTAGTAATATGGTGGAGGAGATACTTCGTTCATTTGTTGCTGAGTATGACCAACCGCAGCAACTGGCTTATGAAGACTTTGAGCAAGTTGACATGCTGGATATGGAAGAGATGGATTTGAAGTGGCAAATGGCCATGCTTACTCTTAAAATCAGAAGGTTTGAGAAGAAAGCTGGCAGGAAACTCAATCTCAGAGGAAGGGATCTAGCTAGGTTTGACAAGAGAAAGGTCAAGTGCCATTTTTCAAGAGAGTGTACTAATAAGAAGACTGAAGACAACATAAGGTATTCAGCCTACAAGCAGAAAGAGTTGGAAGCTGGAAATTCAAAGGCCTTGGTGACTGCTGTGGATCCTTACATTGATTGGAAGGAGCATGATACTAAAGATGCTGAAAGCAGTGCTTCTCAACAATTCTCTTGCCTGGCTAGTTGTGATGAAGAATTTGCCTTCATGGGCATCTCTCCTCAGGTATCTGATTGTGTTTTTGGTTGTAATATTAAATATGATGCACTTAAAGAAGCCTATGATAATATTGAACCAAAATATAAAGAGTGTTACATTCAGGCTCAAGCCTATAAAGAAGCAGTTAGAACACTAGAGCAACAAAAGGTTTGGTTTCAACAGAATCAATTGGCTTATGATGAGAAAATTAGTGTGTTAACAAGAGATCTAGAGATTACTAGTAATGAGTTAAAGTTTTCAGAAAAAGAAAAGGCTAAAGCTGAATTAGAACTACAAGAGTTGAAGGTTAAGTTTGATAATGAAGTTGCAGGTCGTATGAAGTGGCAAGAGGGATCTAAGTACCTTGAGAAGTTAATTAATAGTTCCCAATCCACTAGGACTAAGAGAGCATTAGGATATGGACACCTTATAGGGCCAGATGATGTTTTTGACCTTAGTGAACCAAGTGTGTTAGACCCTGAACCACCTCTGCAATTTCAAACACCTGTAAAGTATGTAAAAGAGGGAGAGATGCACACTATCTCTCCCACCATCACAGGAACCTTTATGCCGACCTCAGACCAATTGGACTTAGTTGAATCACAATTGAAAACTGGTACTAGGACTCCTGACTCCCTTGACTCTAGCAGTGTCTCTAGCAATAATTCTAATGAATTTGTATCTTGTTCTTTCAGTGTGATTCCAGTGTCAAGTCAGAGTCACCCAAGCCCACACCCAAGTCTTCTTGTAAGTCTGATGACTTTTCTAGAGTTGCTGCTGATGATGTTCCTTCAAAGACAGCTTCTCTTGAAGACTTATCATTTACTTCTTTGAAAATTCCTTTCAGTCATTACAAAACAATTATGTTTCTAGTGTTTGTTTGAATAATTCTATGTGTGATAAGACATCTTTTGGTTTAAATAAATCTTCTAGAAAGAAGAAATGTTTTGTTTGTGGTAGTAAATTGCATTTGATTAACGATTGTGATTTTTATGAAAAAAGGATGAGTGTTTCTGCTGACCATAATAGACCTAGACCAAAGTGGAACAATGTCCATGCGAGACCTCACATGTTCCACAGGCAACCCACACCACCAGCAGATCTACGTCAGTTCCTGCTTATAGGTCTGTTCCTGCTGGTAGGCTGTTTCTGCTGGTAGGACTTTTCCCACTAGCTGGAAAAGAAATGCTGCTAGACCATCTTTTAGGCATTTTAATACTTATTTTTAGAATGGTTTTTGGCCTGGTTTCTATGACCCAAGGTATATGGGAGGGGCATACCGGGATTCTGCTGTTAAGCCCTCAGCAGATTGTTCTTGGAGACATAACAGACCATTTGCACACAGGGAGTCCAAGAACAATGGTGGATCATATTCATCTACATGGCTTCATTCTAATGATCGAAAAGGCAGGCTCAAGTCATTTATGACTTGAGTCTCTCTTTGGTAACTCATGTTGCTGTATATTTTGTTGTTGTTGGAACATCCTCTTAAAAGTAAAGATTTAGGTATTGTTGTAGGATCAACCTCTTAAAAGTAAAGATTTAGGTATTGTTGATAGTGGGTGCTATAGAAGCATGTCTAGGAATCAAGAGAAGCTGCATGATTTTGTGCCTATTAATGGATGCACAGTGACATTTGGAGGAGGAGTAGGGAGGATCACTGGAAAGGAACCATCAGAACTCTAAAGGTGGATTTTGAAAATGTTTACTATGTGAAGGAGCTATAAAACTTCAATTTGTTCTCTGTTTCACAAATATGTGACAAAAAGATTCCTGTTCTATTCACTGAGGAGGGCTGTCTTATTCTCTCAAAAGACTTCAAATTACCTGATGAGAGTCTTGTATTGCTAAAGGTTCCTAGAAATCAAAATCTATATACATTCAACTTGAATGATGTAACACCTAAAGGTGATCTAGCATGCTTGGTGGCCAAAGCATCCTTGAATGTGTCTACTATGTGGCATAGAAGGATGGCACATGTGAACTACAAAACCATCAACAGACTTGCTAAACATGGACTGGTCCATGGAATTCCTCCCAAGACCTTCACCAATGAACACAATTGTGTTGCATGCAATAAAGGGAAGCAACACAAGGATTCATTCAAAGCCATTACTGCAATGAGCACTATTTCAGAACCTCTTCAGTTGCTGCATATGGATCTATTTGGTCCAACTTCCATTAGAAGTATTGACCATAAGTGCTTCTGCCTGGTGATCACTGATGACTACAGCAGGTTTAGTTGGGTATTCTTTCTGAGCACTAAAGATCAAACTTTTCAAACTCTTAAAGAATTTATAGCCCTGATTGAAAACCAATTGAATAAAAAGGTTAAAAGTATCAGGTGTGATAATGGAATAGAGTTCAAAAATGCTAATCTAATTGAACTTTGTCGGTCTAAGGGTATAAAAAGGGACTACAGTAATGCCAGAACTCCACAACAAAATAGGGTTGCTGAAAGAAAGAATAGAACTCTGATAGAGGCTGCAAGATCTATGATTGCCGACTCTAAACTTCCCACTATGTTTTGGACTGAGGCAGTAGGCACTGCATGTTATGTTCTGAATAGGGTTTCAATTACAAAACCCAACAATAAGACACCCTATGAACTTTTGACTGGGAAGATTCCTACCATTATCTACTTCAAGCCTTTTGGATGTTAAGTGACCATTTTGAATACAAGTGATCATCTAGGAAAGTTTGAAGGGAAGGCTGATGAGGGTTATATTGTTGGATATTCAGCTCACAGTAAGGCTTACAGGGTATACAATTTGTCTGCTAAAAAGATAGAGGAGACTCTTAACCTGAGATTTTTGAAGACAAGGTTAATGCTCAGGGTAAATGTCATGATTGGTATTTTGACCTTGATTATTTAATAGATCATTTGGGTTATGCTAGATTCAAATCTAACTAATCTGCAGGTACACAAGAGTCACCAACTAACAATGCAGGTACCCTGGATGATGACTCAGACTATGACTCAGAGTGTGATGAACCTACTATTGTTGTTTATTCTCTTCCTACTCACATTGCAGAATCTGATGACAAAGTAGCTTCTGATGACAAAGTTGCTTCTGATGTGGATGACTCAACTTATGCAGAAGATCTTGCTAGGCTTAAAAAGCAAGAACATCCAGTAAATGAAGAAGCTGAGAGGCTTGGTCTTGAGTTTTCTAGAGATACTGAGGCACTATTGAGACAAGCTGCTCTTGACAACAGCAGGAACATGGATTATGCTGATAGTGGTTCTGTTTCTGCTGATGTGTCTCCTCTGCTGATGCCAATTCCTCTGATGGTACTTCTGCTGTTGTACCTGTTTCTGTTGTTCCATCCACAAGCTTAGATGAACCTTTTACAAGGTTTCCCATCCCCTCAGACCTTGGCAATCATATACAAAGTACTGGCATTTTCCAATCTGCTTCTTATGATGATGATTTTGCTCCATCTCTGACCAATCTTGAGACTTCTATTGAAGTTAACCCTAATCCTACTAAGAGGATAAACACCATTCATCCTCAAACCAATATACTTGGTGATCCTAGTGCCATGGTTCAAACAAGGAGTATAGTGAAAAAGACAAAATTTGGTGAATGTGCTTTTATCACTTATGTCACTAATCAGAAGAGGGACAATCATACAGATCAGCAACACTGTTTGTTTGCTTGTTTCCTATCTCAAGTTGAACCAACCAGTATTGCACAAACTTTAAGTGATCCTAGTTGGGTAGAGGCTATGTAAGAAGAAATGCAACAGTTCAAGAATCAAGATGTATGGGTACTTGTTGATCTGCCTGCAGGAAAGATTGCTATTGGGACCAAGTGGATTCTGAAATGCAAGAGGGATCCTAGGGGTATTGTGGTCAGAAACAAGGCAAGGTTGGTTGCTCAGGGTTTTAGACAAGAAGAAGGGATTGATTATGATGAAGTATTTGCATCTGTAGCAAGAGTTGAGGCCATTAGGCTATTTCTGGCCTTTGCTTCATACATGGGTTTTGTGGTTTATCAAATGGATGTGAAGAGTGCCTTTCTCTATGGCAAGATTAAAGAGGAACTGTATGTTACTCAACCCAAAGGTTTTGAAGATCCACAGAATCCAAAGAAGGTATACAAGGTTGTGAAAGCACTTTATGGACTTCATCAAGCACCCAGAGCTTGGTATGCAAGATTGTCAACTTTCCTATTGAAGCATGGTTATAGAAGAGGAGCAATTGATAAAACTTTCTTCATAAAAGAGAATTATAGATACATAATTCTTGTCCAAGTTTATGTGGATGATATCATTTTTGGTTCCACAAAGGAAGCTTGGTGCAGAGAATTTGAGAACCTGATGAAAAGTGAGTTTCAAATGAGTGCAATGGGGGAGCTAACATTTTTCTTGGGGTTACAAGTGAAGCAACAGCCTGAAGGGATTTTTATCCACCAGGAAAAGTATGTCACAGACATCCTGAAGAAGTTTGACTTTGAACTATTGAGGACTGCAACTACTCTATATGAACCTCCAAAGCCTAAGAATCAGAATGAACCAAATGAAGCTGTGAATGTTCACCTCTACAGATCTATGATTAGTTCACTGATGTACATAATAGCTTCAAGGCCTGACATCACATTTGCAGTCAGTGCTTGTTCTAGACATCAAGTCACTCCATTGACTTTCCATCTGAATGCTGTGAAGAAGATTTCCAACTATCTTAAAGGCCAACCTAAGTTAGGTCTTTGGTATCCAAGAGAATCTCCATTTGTGTTGGAAGCTTACAGTGACAGTGATTATGCTGGAGCTAACCTAGATAGGAAATCTACAACATGAGGTTGTCAATTTCTAGGCAGAAGGCTAATTTCTTGACAGTGCAAGAAACAAACCATTGTGGCTACCTCATCTACTGAAGCAGAGTATGTTGCTGCTGCTAACTGTTGTGGCCAGGTACGTTGGATTCAAAATCAAATGCTTGATTATGCGTTCAACTTTATGAACACTAAAATTGTGACATTTCGAAATTTCATGTCCCTAATTTTAATATTCTTATTATTTAACAATTTTTTTTATATATAATTAACTTCGTCGGAAGTTATCCGCGTACGTCATGACTCGTTCAATTTATTCAACCACTACTATACTAGGTCTACTCTACACTCTTTATGCATTTTTGTTTCCTTACAACCCTATTTTAAAAGTCATAATTTACTTTTTCAAATTTTACGTAAACCTTGCACCTTTTACGTTTTACGCAATTTAAATTTACGTTTTATGGTTTTAACAACGTGAATTAACCCTAGACTATGAAAATTTTACATGTTTTATGTATTTTAACCTATTCTCATATTTAAAAGTGAGTTTTATACTTGTTGTTTCATTTTTATAGTTTACGTCACTTTTATCAAGAACTGGTATCACTAAATGCGTTTTCAACTCACGGTTTCAGTTTTTAACGACGTTTAAACCCTTCGATGAACTCACCACTCATCTAAGCTACTAAAATAGGTTATGATAACAAGTTTTAACAATTTTAGAAGTTTTATATTTTTACATTACCCAATTTTACATTACGCGTCTCAAAAACTTTATGTTTGCTATTACCAGGATCAAAAATACACATTATAACTAAAGTTTTAGACAAAAACAACCCACCCACTCACCCCTACTCACAAATAACGACTAAACCACATGAATACTCATCCATGTGGTAAGTCACTTGATGTGGTTTCAAAATATAATCAAACTTGGACACTTGTACAAAGATTTGCATGCACATGTACTACAAAATACACACACAACAACATCCACCTAGTTTATATCACCATCTTTTCTTCCTCCTCTTGTTTCCAACGAAATAATACAGCCCACAACACCTCTTTCATCTAAAATTTTCATTGTTCAATTGTTCCTAAATTGAAGATCTTGTAGTACTTGTCTTGTATTTGGTTTATTTCACTCAAAGCTTCATTCATCTCATCTTTCTTGGGTCATTATGGGAAGATCATTACAAGAGTTTAATAAAGGGTTCAAGGGCTGAGATTTTAAAAGATTTTCAAGGGTGGATCAAGGTGATTAAGGGATTATTTGGTTGGGTAAAAGATTGGAAGTAAAGGGTGCAAGTTTTGTTGGTAATCATAGGTTTAGGGTCCATGTTTGTTGTAATTTTTCTTGTTCATCAACCATTGTAAGGAATCAATCACAACCTTTTCATTTTCATTTCATTTCACTTCTGTAAATATATTATTTATTGATGTATTTGTATATTATATAAGTTATATGGCTTGGTTAAGCTTGGTACATAGGTTAGATCACTATAAAAACCCTAAAGGACTAGACATGCAAACTGTGAATCTGATTCAGGGGTAAAAACGGAATAAACTGATTTAAACATTGGACCTAAACTAAAAATATGTAGTTGTAGCCCTATGTCTTGTGGTCATTTTGACGGGTATTTCATCGAATAACTCATTACGATGATTAAACTAGAAATATTTTCGTGAAACATGCCAGATTCTGAGTTACAGATTTAAATGGTAAAAATCTCAGTGATATGTTCATTTTCACTACTTGGCCCAGTTTTATGAAATGTAGGTAACATCTTAACTTAAACATGGCCGCAAACGGGGAATTAATTGGACTTGTAGAACTCTAGATATCGCATTTTTCGTGGGACTGTTGTGATATTGAAAACTGTTGGGCTGAATACTATGGGTAAATGGATTATTTTTCTACTGTTAAGTAATTTTTGGTCTAGTGGGACCCACAAAACTTGTTAGTACAGACAAATACCTTTCCAAGGATATAAGAAACTTAATTTTTCGACATACGGTATAAGAGTGACAAATTTTCTAAATTGTGCAAATTATAAAAATGTTAACAGCTTTGACTTTAAAAGTATAAAGGATTCAAAAACCCATATGATTATATCTTTAAAACTTTATTTTTGAACACTTGATATATTTAGGAATTATGTACCAAGCATAAGTAAGAGTATAATTTATATACAACAAAAATACATCAATATTTATTTTCTAAAACCTAAGACAAACGTATATATGTTTAGGTTCTTCGTAGAGCTTTGCGGCTACTTTTCATCACTTGCTCATTCCATATTACTTCATTTGCTCTCGGTGAGTTCATAGCCTCGCTTTTACTTATTTAATTGTTTTATAAACCTCGCGAGGGGGATACATGCTAGTTTTACAAACGGAATACAAGTAGTTTCACGATTACGTAATTATAGACATTGAGTACCTTTGCCATCAAGTCCCTAATTTCATGAACCGTTAATTACGTGCGTAAATGCTAATATTATAGATATGCATATTTGGCCTGGCGGGCCTGTTCGGGTGAGTAGCGCTCATTTGACAACTGTGGGTCAAACAGACATATAATATTGAGAATTGAGGTAAATGGCAATTGAATACCTTGTGAGGGGCATTTAAACCAGGTCAAGGTTCGGTTTCATGAGCTCAATGCTATAAATCTTTATTACCCGACTTGTATTTGTTACATGTCAACTTAATTATGGGCGTGTAACAACGTAGCCCATCATATTTTAAACTGATTTATCTTGTATTCAACTGCTTACTTATTAAACTCTATGAATTCACTCAACCTTTGTGTTGACTTTTAGCATGTTTTATCTCAGGTCCATAAGTGACTTTCGGCTTGGATGGGCGGCGCAAGAAATGGATATCTACATGATGGCTCATGTTTTAATAAAAATTTTCATTCGATAATGTTTCAAACTTTTAAACTTATGTAACTTTGGATTATATTAAAACCTTTTGGGACCTTTGTTGACTCTGATTTATCAAATCGAATGTGACATTTTATTAAACATCTCTTTTGAGGTCGTTTTATGTAACTTGTTTTTATGAACTATGAAGTGACACCCAAATTGGTATTCCGCTGCGTTCCTAAAATGGGGGTGTCATAGAATGGTACCAGAGCACAAATTATAGTGAACTAGGTTTTTTTTTTTTTTTTTTTTTTCTTTTTTTTCTTTTTTTTTTTTAAGCCTAGACTATAATCATTTATTTTTTTTCAAAATCATGTGCTTCCATCATCTTGTCCGATATCCATGCGCGCCTACTCCTGAGCTTCCTATTTCTCCCTCGTATATATATCTTAATCATACTATATTGGGGATAATTATAGTAGTACTATAATTATTTCTTAACTCATCCGATAATCCGCGGAAGTATTATTTTTATATATATAAACTTTATGCACAAAACTTCCTTGGTGTATTTTATGCTATTCATGAGCATTGTGAATTTCCATCCGAAAATTTATACACATCTTCAAGTGCACCATTGTTATGCATATACGTATAATATATATTACCATATGCACTTGTAATATTTCTCGACTATCCTGCTTTTCCTGAAATATCGATACATTTCTATATAATGTTCTCACATGAATACTAAACTCTCCTAACCATTGTGAGTTATACAATGGTCTCTCTTAGACATTGTATGCGATTACAATGGTCTCATTCATTATTAGGACATTGTGGGTTACACAATGGTCTCGCTTACTTCATTAACATTGTGAGTTGCACAATGGTTTCTCTTATTTATCAGACGTTGTAGGTGATTACAATGGTCTATATACCCTTTCATAACTTCGTATATTATCATTACATCTGATGGCGAAACTCGTTACGATTTATCAATTCCTCTCGATTGCTTTACTCCCCGTAAAATTATGTTTTCTGATCGTTTCTTCTCCCTTTCCAAATTAATGCTAATTATATGAAAGACTATCTATATACACTTGATTTTCTCTCGACTATTTATACCCATCAAAGAATTACTTCTTATTTATATAGAGGTTATTTTTATAAATGTTTTATCTGATTCTTTACACATCGAGTCAAACCCTAACAGTCCCAAGTATATATATGTTTCATTAAATTCCTAAACTATTAAATACATATTTATTCATTTTGATGATCCTCTAAAACCTTTCTCATACGTTGTGGGTGACATAGTGGTCTTATTTATTTTTCCAAAAATCGTGAGTAATTCTATGAGCTTTAAAATCTTTTCATGACCTTACACAACGGTATTTTATCTGAAACCCGTCACATTCTATTTATTTACCTTGGAAATTTCACTATCATGTTATAAACAACTCCTTTATTGTCATATAAACTATATTTCATTATATTACAAATAGATTTAATATTCCCCAAAGAATTACCCCATTATTACCTTATAAACTAATAACCTTATTCACTACTATTTTATAAACTGCTCTAACTAGTTCAAAATTTAGTTTTTGTCACCTCTTTACAAATCATTTGGTCAATTACCTTGTAAAACTAGTTTACTACTATCTTCTAAACCATTTTCACTGCAATATTAATACACTCCTTGCCACTCACTTACAAACTACTTTACCACCATCTTATAAACTTATCCACTGATGTACTACTATTAAATAAACTATTTGGACTAGTTTTGAATAAACTATTTTGTTATATTAGAAATCGTTCTGTCATTTACCTTTTACCAAAATTTTCACCACCTTATAAACAATTTTGTTATTATCTTATCAATTACTCGACCTTGTTTTATTAACTAAAACCATGATTTATTATTGCCTCATGAACTATTTTGTTATTATTTTATTGTTCTTCATTCTCCTATAATTCTTATAAACTGATTCATCATCTACAAAAGCTGAAGTTCAGCAACTTTCTCTACATTCATCAAGTTTTCTTTAGAAACCTTTATTGTTAAAAGTCTGTGATTCTGGCCAGTGTGGACAACGTACATATCACGAGTATAACTAAGTCAAGTATTTGAAAATTTTATCGAACCTTGATTAAATATAGTCTAGTCACCTATATTTAACCTTGGGACAGTGGAACATAGTCTGACTACCTATGTTCGACTTAGATTTTTCAAATACTAGGAATAGTTATATATGGGTTATGTCTAATTGATCTTCGAGAATCACAAAATTTTTATGTGAGTATAACAATTCAGCGGTATTTATACGATCAAGCAAAACAACTAAACAAATCCTCACTCTATCTTTATCACGTATTGTCAACCTTACTCCGCACTGTATTTCTGGACGACGAGAATCGAACCGCGTCGTTAGTTATTCTAGAATTCATTCCTTATGAGTATCCTCATTTTTTGTTTCTTTCACAAGTGAACCGTTTAGAGATAAAGCGAGTTGAGCTCCGGGACGGCGCTCTCTTAAGGGGTACGTACTGTGACATTTCGAAATTTCATGTCCCTAATTTTAATATTCTTATTATTTAACAATTCTTTTTTTTTATATATAATTAACTTCGTCGGAAGTTATCCGCGTACGTCATGACTCGTTCAATTTATTCAACCACTACTATACTAGGTCTACTCTACACTCTTTATGCATTTTTGTTTCCTTACAACCCTATTTTAAAAGTCATAATTTACTTTTTCCAATTTTACGTAAACCTTGCACCTTTTACGTTTTACGCAATTTAAATTTACGTTTTATGGTTTTAACAACGTGAATCAACCCTAGACTATGAAAATTTTACATGTTTTATGTATTTTAACCTATTCTCATATTTAAAAGTGAGTTTTATACTTGTCGTTTCATTTTTATAGTTTACGTCACTTTTATCAAGAACTGGTATCACTAAATGCGTTTTCAACTCACGGTTTCAGTTTTTAACGACGTTTAAACCCTTCGATGAACTCACCACTCATCTAAGCTACTAAAATAGGTTATGATAATAAGTTTTAACAATTTTAGAAGTTTTATATTTTTACATTACCCAATTTTACATTACGCGTCTCAAAAACTTTATGTTTGCTATTACCAGGATCAAAAATACACATTATAACTAAAGTTTTAGACAAAAACAACCCACCCACTCACCCCTACTCACAAATAACGACTAAACCACATGAATACTCATCCATGTGGTAAGTCACTTGATGTGGTTTCAAAATATAATCAAAATTGGACACTTGTACAAAGATTTGCATGCACATGGACTACAAAATACACACACAACAACATCCACCTAGTTTATATCACCATCTTTTCTTCCTCCTCTTGTTTCCAACGAAATAATACAGCCCACAACACTTCTTTCATCTAAAATTTTCATTGTTCACTTGTTCCTAAATTGAAGATCTTGTAGTACTTGTCTTGTATTTGGTTTATTTCACTCAAAGCTTCATTCATCTCATCTTTCTTGGGTCATTATGGGAAGATCATTACAAGAGTTTAATAAAGGGTTCAAGGGCTGAGATTTTAAAAGATTTTCAAGGGTGGATCAAGGTGATTAAGGGATTATTTGGTTGGGTAAAAGATTGGAAGTAAAGGGTGCAAGTTTTGTTGGTAATCATAGGTTTAGGGTCCATGTTTGTTGTAATTTTTCTTGTTCATCAACCATTGTAAGGAATCAATCACAACCTTTTCATTTTCATTTCATTTCACTTCTGTAAATATATTATTTATTGATGTATTTGTATATTATATAAGTTATATGGCTTGGTTAAGCTTGGTACATAGGTTAGATCACTATAAAAACCCTAAAGGACTAGACATGCAAACTGTGAATCTGATTCAGGGGTAAAAACGGAATAAACTGATTTAATCAGTAAACATTGGACCTAAACTAAAAATATGTAGTTGTAGCCCTATGTCTTGTGGTCATTTTGACGGGTATTTCATCGAATAACTCATTACGATGATTAAACTAGAAATATTTTCGTGAAACATGCCAGATTCTGAGTTACAGATTTAAATGGTAAAAATCTCAGTGATATGTTCATTTTCACTACTTGGCCCAGTTTTATGAAATGTAGGTAACATCTTAACTTAAACATGGCCGCAAACGGGGAATTAATTGGACTTGTAGAACTCTAGATATCGCATTTTTCGTGGGACTGTTGTGATATTGAAAACTTTGGGCTGAATACTATGGGTAAATGGATTATTTTTCTACTGTTAAGTAATTTTTGGTCTAGTGGGACCCACAAAACTTGTTAGTACAGACAAATACCTTTCCAAGGATATAAGAAACTTAATTTTTCGACATACGGTATAAGAGTGACACATTTTCTAAATTGTGCAAATTATAAAAATGTTAACAGCTTTGACTTTAAAAGTATAAAGGATTCAAAAATCCATATGATTATATCTTTAAAACTTTATTTTTGAACACTTGATATATTTAGGAATTATGTACCAAGCATAAGTAAGAGTATAATTTATATACAACAAAAATACATCAATATTTATTTTCTAAAACCTAAGACAAACGTATATATGTTTAGGTTCTTCGTAGAGATTTGCGGCTACTTTTCATCACTTGCTCATTCCATATTACTTCATTTGCTCTCGGTGAGTTCATAGCCTCGCTTTTACTTATTTAATTGTTTTATAAACCTCGCGAGGGGGATACATGCTAGTTTTACAAACGGAATACAAGTAGTTTCACGATTACGTAATTATAGACATTGAGTACCTTTGCCATCAAGTCCCTAATTTCATGAACCGTTAATTACGTGCGTAAACGCTAATATTATAGATATGCATATTTGGCCTGGCGGGCCTGTTCGGGTGAGTAGCGCTCATTTGACAACTGTGGGTCAAACAGACATATAATATTGAGAATTGAGGTAAATGGCAATTGAATACCTTGTGAGGGGCATTTAAACCAGGTCAATGTTTGGTTTCATGAGCTCAATGCTATAAATCTTTATTTCCCGACTTGTATTTGTTACATGTCAACTTAATTATGGGCGTATAACAACGTAGCCCATCGTATTTTAAACTGATTTATCTTGTATTCAACTGCTTACTTATTAAACTCTATGAATTCACTCAACCTTTGTGTTGACTTTTAGCATGTTTTATCTCTGGTCCGTAAGTGACTTTCGGCTTGGATGGGCGGCGCAAGAAATGGATATCTACATGATGGCTCATGTTTTAATAAAAATTTTCATTCGATAATGTTTCAAACTTTTAAACTTATGTAAGTTTGGATTATATTAAAACCTTTTGGGACCTTTGTTGACTCTGATTTATCAAATCGAATGTGACATTTTATTAAACATCTCTTTTGAGGTCGTTTTATGTAACTTGTTTTTATTAACTATGAAGTGACACCCAAATTGGTATTCCGCTGCGTTCCTAAAATGGGGGTGTCATAAAAATCTATATTGATAACCAAAGTACTATTTCAATTGTTAAAAATCCGGTCTTTCATCAAAGAACAAAGCATATTGAAATTAGGCACCGTTTTATTAGGGATGCAAATGAGAAACACTTAATTCAAGTGCTTAAGATACATATTGATGATAATGTGGCTGACTTATTAACAAAGGCTTTTGATGGACCTAGGTTTAACTACTTCGTTGTCCATATTGGGATGGTTAACCCTTAACTGCTGTGTTTGAGGGGAGGCATAAGCCTAAGGGGAGGCATATATAACACCCCCAGAATCGATCAATACAGCGGAAGAATTATAATGACAGCGGAAGACTTTTGGGGTATTATATCGTGGATCTTTGTCACAATTATAGAAAACGACTCAAGTGATCATTTTAAGTTTTATTTAAAATACCAAATATTCATAATTCCAAGAGGTTTCATTATTCAACAACAAGTTTTTTATTCAAAGAGAAATAAACGTTTCTTTATTTGCCCACTTCGTGCCTTTGCCATCCATTCCATTAAGTTACCTGAGATAAACATGCTAAAAGTCAACAAAAGTTGAGTGAAATTCATAGGTTTATAATTAAGAGTTTGAACACAAGAGATAGGTGCTTATTGTATATAGATACAAATAAACAAGTTAGAAATCACATTCATTATTGCCTTAAGCTCATGACATTCAACGATTCAACAGACATCAAAATTATCCATAATAATGATGTAAAATATATAGCCCCCAAGTAGGTATTTTGCCAGTAACCTATGATATTCAAATAAAGTGCATTTGGTAACTTTCCTCTAGCAACCAAATGGGGATTGTCAATCCCTAATAGATCTATTCACAATTATTTACGTTCACCCTTCAAGTGATTAAGGTTCATGATCGAGGGACTTTTGGCAATAGCTACTTAAGCAATAATAATATCAGGAAAAGACTTGTGTTCGGTTTTTGAGCATGTATCCCCCCCCCCCCCACAAAAACAAGTTAAATGTGGGCTATGAACTCACCTTAGTAGTACAGTAGAACAAACGTAATCTCAACGATGCAAGGCAACGACTTCACACACAACCTAAAAGATATGGCAAGTTTCAGTTTTTAAGTCTCGTTTTATTGCGAACGTTTATTATTAATTACGAATAATCCATAATGTGCATAGGCGATGTGTTACGTCGTAGATAAAAATAGATAATGGTTTCGTGTTGTTTGATCGTCTAAAATTTAATTATCGTTATATAAACTTTATACGTGTGTATATATATATATATATATATATATATATATATATATATATATATATATATATATATATATATATATATATATATATAAAGTTACGTTTATTATTTTTATTATTTCAATTTATATATATATATATATACATATACATAATATTATTTAAAAAATCAATATTATTATTTAATCCTTTAAGTTTCTCCAATTTACACATTTTACCTTTAACGGAAAATATTTACGTCGTTAGTCCAAATATATATATATTTACATTTTAAGTCCAATTATATCAATATTTACATTTTTCAATCCCAAGTTTCAATATTAACTATTTATACCTTTAGAAAACTGTTTTAACACTTTTTACCCAAAGTTTATACATTTGACACTTTTAGTCCCTAGTTATCCAATTTTTGCAAAATTAGTCCAAAAATTACCAAATTCAAAACTTAACATTTTTATTATTTCAATAAGCTCAGAATATGTAGAATAGCTTATTTTAACTGCTTAATAGCTTATTTTCCTTATTTTTCACAAAATGGGCTTTAACGAGTCAAATTAAGGGCCCGTTAACAATTTTCGATCCAAGGGGTTTGGGGGAACATTGAGTTTGTCAAAATCCATCTTTTTAAGTTCTAATATCATTTCAACAGAGCTTTTATGATTAGCTTATTAGAATAAGCTATAAACAACTTATTGGGCTTATCGGCCCACATAAGGTTTTTAATTTCTGAAAAATCTTATGAATTCACGCTTTGCTTTAGGCTCGTTCAAGTCATCAAATCAAGTTGTTAAGTCAAATTATTTACCATTCTCGTTTGTATACTAGGTAGACAAGTAGTTCGTATAAAAGTATTAGAGGGTCATGTGTCGAATATTAAAATGGCAAGGTCAAAGTGTATGGTCAAAGCTCAACGCGTATAACTTGTAAAACTTGAAAAATAAACTAAGTGTTTTAGTGAAATCGTATAGGTCCAACATGACTTAGAAACGTGTGATTATTTTCATGTATACGTTAATATAAGCTTAAGGTTATTATATGTACTCGTTAATGACATAGCCAAATAATAATACGATACATAAAATATATATGTTGTTTTTATATTTTACGATTTATAGATATCAAGTGATTGTGCACAAAATCATACGTACGTATATATATAAATAGAAAGAAAGGTTCATGGTGTCACACCCCCAATTTACCTGGCTTGCAGCGGAATGGAATACCTGGGGGTGTCTGTCATAGCATCACAATTACGGTTACATTGAACGACCTAAAGTGTCGTTTGGAAAATACTTCGTTTGATCATTGAAATTATTCAGAGTTTATAAAATGAGGTCCTCAAAAGGTGTTGCATGTTTATGAAAACAAGTCCTACTAGATCAAAAGTTTACATAAGTGCATGAAATAATGGTGAGACGCGTCGACCCCGCGACTCCATGAAGGTCCAAATGCATGTCACATGAGCTGCCTTAATAACCTGAAATACATTGCTAAAACGTCAACACGAATGTTGGTGAATTCCATAGGTTTATAAAATGTAATGATGTACGGCCACCACAAGTATAAGTGCAAGATAAAAATCAAGTAAAATAGTACAATAGACCTTAAGCTCATGACCCCGAAGCTATGACTGATGAAATTATATGCCCCTCCCGAATGTTTTACCAGAACACTCCCAAAATGTCAAAATGAAATGCATCCGCTTACTGTTGGTAATAACTACCACGGATGGAGGCGTCACCCTCGATAGATCTATCCACTCACTCTCGCTTAATCGGCAAATTAACGGTCCATGATAATAAATAGGGGACTTTAACAGGTTGGTAAGGCAACTTAAGCAATGTACATATGTTTTGGTACTTGGGCTCGTACTAAAATAATTGATGCAATGTATTCCCCCGTGGGATTTGAAATCAAAATGTTGAATTGAAAACGGGGCTATGAAAACTCACCTGATATGATGGTACCATGAACATGTAATGAGCTGAAAAACAAGGCGCGCACACTAGCCGCAACCTAATATGAATGATGAACAATCTACTTTAGATCATGAAATGATGTTATGAATGTCCATGCATATGTTTCCTATACCACTCTACTCTTTGGAAAAATACTTGTTGTTATCAAAAATATACATTTTCCAAGACTTAGGAAAATAAGGCAACTAGAAAAATAAAACTAGTTGAAATATATATATATATATATATATATATATATATATATATATATATATATATATATATATATATATATATATATATATATATATATATATATATATATCGTATGTATCATGTTAGTGTTGAAATCCTCGGTTTGAAATCCTTGATATAACGCCTTGTAGTGATAAAAATATACTTGTAATCGCTAATACTTCATTAGTTATGAATTTGGGTACTTGGTATTATTTCTAGAAATCTAGAGTTACTACGTAGTGTTAATATTATTTTTGGTCTAAAAGCTGTCAAAACAATATGAGTTTTGCCGATATTGAAACGTGAATATCTTTGTCGTTATAAGTCCGTTTTACTTGTTCTTTATATCCACGGTTACGTCTTAGTATGTAGTAATATATTTTAGAAAGCTTGGCTCCTCCGGGTTACGTCTAAAGCCTCTTTTTGTCCGACGAAAAACGTCCAACAGCATGTATTTTCAGAAAATATAGTTTTCGTCAATAAACTTGCAAAAATCATAACTTCTTCGTTATAAACTCTTTTTAATCCGTTCTTTTGCCTACGGATTCGTTTTTGAAAGTATTTTCTAAAATTTTTCCCAAAGTTTACTTTATATTTACTGATTTTCCTGGATTTACAAAAATGGGACAGAATGTATAAATACTTGTTACAAATCCATTTTTCATGTTCAAAACTAGTTTCTACTTCAACCAAATCTCTTGCGAACACCACAAAGCTATACTAATCCTACCATACACCTTCTTAGGGTGCCATGGGTTCCTAATCACTAGTAATCATGTTAATTTAACAAAGGAACACCTAGATCAAAATCTAGGGTTTGTATGTTCAAAAAGTTAACAAAAATAATGTGGTATAGCTAACTTGTACATGAAATTAAGCATGAAAACCATAAGATACAAGTGTTAATTAGATGAAATCATGAAAATAAAGTTGATAACTCACTTTGAAATAATGGGTGATTAGATGGTGAGAAACCTTGTGTTACTTGTGTTTTTGTTGTAAGATTCTTGATTAGGAAGGTAAAATGAACAACTTCTATGCTTTGATCTTTGAAAAATAATGGCTTGATCTTGGATCTTGGAATGGGTTGATTTTGGGGGTGAAAGAGATGAGATTTGAGCTTTATGATTCTTGGAAATTATGTAAGTTATGTTATAAGTGTTTTTCTAGATATACATGATAAGTATAATGTATTATATGGTACATAAATGCTAGGGGTTAAGAAAATTGTATAAATTTGGCTTGGTGAGGACTTTAGGGGCCGGCATAGGTGGATGAGGGGGGGGGGGGGGGGGGTTGGGGTAGCTTGGATTTAATTAGGAAAACTTAGGTATTATATGTGTAGATATGAGTTATTAGTTAAAATCGGGTACCGGGTTTGATAGAAATAAATGTTAACAAAGTTAACCGGGACTTAATAAAGTCATAAAAATGTTGAAAATATGTTGGGTACAATTACTGAGTGTTCGGGTGATTATTGTTTAGTTTTAACGAAAACCGTCGTAATATTTATAAACTTACGTTATAAATAAAATAAATTTTCAAAATACTGGGTAAATGAATATTATAACTTTTATGATGATATAATGGATATAAAAATATGTCGGGACCATTGTGGGAATATTTAGATATATTCGTCGTGTTTATTAACCAGGTGTTAACGTTTATTTATAAATAATTATACGTAAAACGTTAAATGTATCAAATATATAAATTTGAAAATCCTAAGAGTGGTATAACATGAAAATGCTGTTATGATGATACGCAGACTATCTCTAGTCCGTATGCAATGTCCTTACTAATAATGAAATGAATTCGCACCTAAACCCATACGGTTACGCGAATTTTAATACCCGTAAACTAAATTTACGATGAAATGAGTAATGCACGTGAATGATGAAATTTCTTCCGGAATGAATAGTGTTCAATGAATAGTAAAATTCTCAAATGTTTCTCAGAATATCAAATTGACCTCGAGAATGATGAATAGTAAAATGATGAATAGTGTTTTGATGAATAGTGTTTGATGAATAGTGTTTTTCCAAAGTTTGGGAAATGGCCTGAAATGGTGAGTTGTGACAGTCTTCCCCTCTAAAAGGAACTTCGTCCCAAAGTTCAGTTTATGTTGGTCTCTGAAGACATATTGGTGGAAAGGTGATGATATTCGAGAATTCCAGCGAACTCTAACGATAGGAATTCGACTCTGTTTCAACTGTTCGACCTAACTGTCCATGATTTCTACTTGTTCTCCTACAAGGTTTATGTTTGACTTTGAGTTGGATTCCTTTCCAAATGGGATTATGAGTGACTAATCTGAAAAGATGATAATACATGGTTGTGTAATCCTGTTGTTCTCTATCAAGGCTCAAGTCTGACGGCCACTAGGCCTACTCTGTCTGAAATATTACATGGTCCAGTGTATATCGGGTTTAACTTTCCAAGTTTTCTGAATGATATCATGCCTTTCCTAGGCAGAACTTTCAACATGACTCTGCCTACCAACTTGAAGTTTTAATGGTTTACAACTTATTGAACTTGTAACTAATTCTTGACTTGTAGGAAATTTCTGGTTATTTCATGAATGCCTACTAGACTAGTATGTTGAGCTTTTCCAAATTTCGACCCGTCAATGGATATTGGCACCTCGACCATAGAGTGCCTCAAATGGTATAGTCTCTATGCTCGCGCGATAACTATGATTGCAACTGAATTTGGTTTTTGATAACTGGTTAGTCCAACCATTTCTAGGGTCAATCACTCATGCTCTGAGCATACTTTCCTATGTTTGAATTGTTCTCTCGCTTTGACCATCGGTCTGAGGATGATAGGTGATGTTTACATCTAAATGGGTTTCTGAAGGAAATCCTAAAATGATTGCTTGAAGTCCAAGGTGAATCGGTTTCCTTAACAGGAATAACTAAAATGGGTACAATAAACCTTTGTGACTAATTCCACAACATTCGGTCCTTTGAACTTGGCGTTATCTGAAAGGGATAGAATATAGGTAACAATTTGATTCCTTATGTTTTGTTCCAACGGATGATAAGACATATGTCCTTCTTTGTCTATTGAGTTTGGTCTCCACTACTGAAGTTCGTGATTAATTTGTGATGTCCTTCCTAATTCCTTCATCACATATTCTAAATATTCTTTATTGTCAAGTCACAATCCTAAATGCATAAGCGATGTTGTAGGGAAATTGGTTCTGGAAATTTGTCTCGCAATTGTGAGTTTTGGTTGAAATCTTTTTCTGAATAAACGAATTTAGAAAATGGAGCAAATGATTTACTTAGTAATATTTTTCCTAATGATTCAAAATTTCAGTAGTTATGAAGTAGAAAAATGTTTTCAAACATGTTGTGATTAAGACTGCTTACCAAAGTTTGATCTCTATGTATATTTCTCATTGTACAATAGTGTTGCTAAAGATTGACCAAAATGGATCGTACTTGTTCAAAATAGGAATTTCAGAAATCATTTTTCCACAAGGTATGTGATTTATGTAAACGCATCAACTTTATTTAAAAGTGAAAACACTAACAAGGATAAAATGGTAGAATAGGAAATGTTCGCTTACATGCATAGATGTCTAACATTTAGTTCCTGAGGTTGAATAATGCCTATAGGTGGTTATCAGGTATAACTACAAGCATAGATATTTAGACTAACTTAAGTCCTGAAATATTTTATCATTGTAATTGGCAAGGCGAACGTATCACTTGATGTTGTGTCGATGAATGTCTATTCTGTTTTCCCATGTAGATGAGGAGATAGGTTCTGGTTTGATCCCTTTCTTGGTATGAAGGTGAGGTTATCTGAAATTTCTAGAGACATAATGCCTTAGAGGAATCTACATCGATATTCTTGTTTCAAACAATTGTCCTTTGTGAAAACTTACTGCAGGAAAGTTTATGTATGGATGAGGCCATGTTTAAATGAATTGCTCTACAGTCTCAATTAGAAGCTTGGTTTATTTCTATTGTGTTGTCCTGCGGACATTTATATTGAGTTCAATCTTGTAGCTCAGTCTAGCTAGTACCTTTAAACGATAGAATTTGACAACTGAGTCAGAGATGGTGATTTGGATGGTCTCGCGGTATCTTAGAATTTGTTGTTGAGTTATGAATTCTCTCACTATATACTTCTAGTTCTGTTTAGTAGTTCTGTAATCCTTTCATTGCTTTTATTGTATAGAGGAATCCTGCATGTAATTGACATGGAAAGTCTCTCCTAGGGAAGTCAATGGGAAAATCCAACTTAATGGCTAATTGGGTGACAGGTAGGGTAAGTATCCAGGGATAGTTCGGCGAAAGGGATGTTTATGGAAGAATTCCTTTGTTTACAAAACTTTTAAATGAAGATTGTTATCAACAATCCTTTGAAAAGGTAATTATTTCCTTCATGGCATAATCCTTCCTGAATTTTACATAGGTGATCAGGCTATGTACAATTGAGGACTAATGATGCGATGTTAGATTTTGTCAAAATATCATAACTTTTCTCAAAAGTTTTAGATGGTGTTCAACGCATTGTTATTAAAATGGTATCCTGATGTTTTCTTTCAAGTAACATGAAAATTGCCTCGCGTGATAATAGTAAATACTTGGTGTAATGACAGAAAAATCAATTTATAAGATGGTAATAAAATAGCTTACTTCAGAAATTTTTCTGTAAAACAATTTCCCCATATGATAGTAAAATAGTTTGAATGGTGTATTGGATGCGTGGGTGAATCTTGTCGAATGGTAATAGTCTACTAATTCATCAAAAACGAAATCAACTTAATCCCTGATAAGACAATGCTAAAGTGTTGCGAAACGATTGAAGTCTGAGCAATTGGGATAGAAAATGGAGTAAACGAAGGTTATGATTATCACAGAGGTAACAAAGGATAGATACTACATTGGATAGAAAAGTGCTTATTACAACTAGGTTATGTCATCGTACCAACTGTAAGTACAAAAGGAAAGATACAACCCTAAAGGGCTCGAACTACGGTTTATATATTGAAACAAGGCTCCTCCTGCTGAAGCATTGTTGTTATCCTTGATGTTGCTAATATCCTGACGGTTCTCTTTCAACAGCTCACGCTATTCCTCGAGCGATTCAGTCTTGATTCCAAGTTCCTGATTTTCCTTGTTCCTTAGCTCCGGGCAGTCATTCTTGAAATGCCCTAAGTTTCCACATTTGAAGCAACTCCCTGGGGTCTTCTGATTTGTGAGTTTCCTACAGTCTTCAGTCCAATGACCCCGCTTCTTGCACACTCCACACGTTTTACTGCAATGACCTCGGTGATGTTGATTACACAGGTTGCAGTAAGGTAACTTTCCAGCATACCTTCTCTTTGTGTGCGGTTCTACAGCAAAGGCTCTATTCACTTCTTGTCCTTTGGGTGATTGTTGAGCAGCATTGCAACCTAGATTGTTGTTCCACTTCCTTTTATTGTCACTATTGTTTCCTGATGTCTCGGCGTGAACTATGAGTTCCTTTGCTTCGATCGCCATTTTGATAGCTTCAGACATGGTATCGGGTTCCCATGCGATGACCAACATACGAATTTCATGGGAGAGTCCCCCGATGTACCTTTCAAGTTTCTTGCTTTCCGGTTCATCCATTGCAGAACCTAGTCGTGTTAATTCATGAAAATGAGTAGTGTACTCGTCAACATCATTTCCTAACATGGTAAAGTTTAGTGTTTCATGTTCTTTTGCTCGCAATTCATTTCCTACACAAAATGTTATACTCATCATCCTTCTTAGTTTCTCCCAAGAGTGTGAGTAGGCAGCATCAACTCCCACCATCTTAATATGTTTGGTCCACCATTCCTGGGCATGATCCTGAAAAGTGCATGTGGCGAACTTAACCTTGTCTTCCTTATGACAGTCACCACATCGAAATATTGTTTCTATTTATTCAAACCATTTGAGAAATTCCTTTGCGTCTCTATTTCCGCTAAAGGAGGGAGGATTGCACCCCATAAATTCCACGTGAGTAAGTTCCTTAATGAGGGCGGTGGCTATGTTCTTGGCAATGACTTGTCCAACAACAGCTTGCGTCATGCTTTGAGTGGTTTGCTTAAATCTCTCTTCATCAAATCATAAGAGACCATGAGGATATAGTTAATCAAAGTCATCATATTCACAACACATGAACATAATACATGAAAATTTCGGTCTACGTGAACCGATATCACAAATAGCACAACCATTTCTTACATAGTGGAGTCACACTTGATATATTTGTTTGTACAACAATCAAAAGACAACAAGTTCTTTAGACTATGTCCCACACCTTCTGTGGCTAGGATAATAGTAAAAGCTATTGAGGATATAAGTCTGGTCTAGGGACTTCCTGGTGTCCCTCTTTGTGAAATCAGGTTTGTGGCATCATAAGGCCGAGATAGTCCTGAAGTGGCGTCTGAAGTTGTGCATCTATCAAATCTTAGATAATGTAGGTTCTGAACCATTCCTGAAGAATCTGCGGATGTTCCTATTGAGTCCGTGATATTGGTATTATCTACTAGGTGTTATCTAGTTCATGGCAAGTGGGAATGGAAAAGGAAAATGACAATGGTGGTACTAGTGAATGGAATACTATCCTCTTTCGCGCTACCTCGCGACATCTAAGAGGTAAAACTAAAGTATGCACTATAGGACGACCAATAGTGTAATAAGTAGCTGACGGTGGTGATAGTACCTGAGTAGTGAGTGCTCTACTAGTGATGGAAAGGAACATACTATCTTCCTTGCAATAAACATCCTAATAAGTCCATTAAGATTAAGTCTGAATACTCTACAAAAAGGCATTCTATGTATGGGCTAAATTATAGGAAAACCCTGTTCCTATGGCAAATCAATAGTGCTAATGGTGGTGTAAGTGCAACTGGTGGTATAATGGTAGTGAAAGATGACAAGGCATCTTCAATGTCGGAATCCGATAAAAGGATGTCAGGGTGAGTATCTGAAGACATGTCACTTGTGAACCAGGTCAATAAAATGATATATATATATATATATATATATATATATATATATATATATATATATATATATATATATATATATATATATATATATATACAAATATGAGTATAAATAACTCGCACAGGGTATGCATGAAACAACATGTATCCTGATTATGCACTTATGATGAAATGATGAGATGCTATGATGATGCGGTTATAGTCTAGGGTCCAAGATACATCCTAGTTCGCTATAACCTTAGCTCTAATGCCAATCTGTCACACCCCCAATTTACCTGGCTTGCAGCGGAAGAGAATACCTGGGGGTGTCTGTCATAGCATCACAGTTATGGTTACATTGAACGACCTAAAGTGTCGTTTGGAAAATACTTCGTTTGATCATTGAAATTATTCAGAGTTTACAAAATGAGGTCCCCAAAAGGTGTTGCATGTTTATGAAAACAAGTCCTACTAGATCAAACGTTTACATAAGTGCATGAAATAATGGTGAGACGCATCGACCCCGCGACTCCATGAAGGTCCAAATGCATGTCACATGAGCTACCTTAATAAACTGAAATACATTGCTAAAACGTCAACACGAATGTTGGTGAATTCCATAGGTTTATAAAATGTAATGATGTACGGCCACCACAAGTATAAGTGCAAGATAAAAATCAAGTAAAATATTACAATAGACCTTAAGCTCATGACCCCGAATTTATGACTGATGAAATTATATGCCCCTCCCGAATGTTTTACCAGAACACTCCCAAAATGTCAAAATGAAATGCATCCACTTACTGTTGGTAATAACTACCACGGATGGAGGCGTCACTCTCGATAGATCTATCCACTCACTCTCGCTTAATCGGCAAATTAACGGTCCATGATAATAAATAGGGGACTTTAACAGGTTGGTAAGGCAACTTAAGCAATGTACATATGATTTGGTACTTGGGCTCATACTAAAATAATTGATGCAATGTATTCCCCCGTGGGATTTGAAATCAAAATGTTGAATTGAAAACGGGGCTATGAAAACTCACCTGATATGATGGTACCATGAACATGTAATGAGCTGAAAAACAAGGCGCGCACACTAGCCGCAACCTAATATGAATTATGAACGATCTACTTTAGATCATGAAATGATGTTATGAATGTCCATGCACATGTTTCCTATACCACTGTACTCTTTGGAAAAATAATTGTTGTTATCAAAAATATACATTTTCCAAGACTTAGGAAAATAAGACAACTAGAAAAATAAAACTAGTTGAAATGTGTGTATATATATATATATATATATATATATATATATATATATATATATATATATATATCCTATGTATCATGTTAGTGTTGAAATCCTCGGTTTGAAATCCTTGATATAACGCCTTATAGTGATAAAAATATACTTGTAATCGCTAATACTTCATTAGTTATGAATTTGGGTACTTGGTATTATTTCTAGAAATCTAGAGTTACTACGTAGTGTTAATATTATTTTTGGTCTAAAAGCTGTCAAAACAATATGAGTTTTGCCGATATTGAAACGTGAATATCTTTGTCGTTGTAAGTCCGTTTTACTTGTTCTTTATATCCACGGTTACGTCTTAGTATGTAGTAATATATTTTGGAAAGCTTGGCTCCTCCGGGTTACGTCTAAAGCCTCTTTTTGTCCGACGAAAAACGTCCAACAGCATGTATTTTCAGAAAATATAGTTTTCGTCAATAAACTTGCAAAAATCATAACTTCTTCATTATAAACACTTTTTAATCCGTTCTTTCGTCTACGGATTCGTTTTTGAAAGTATTTTCTAAAAATTTTGATAAAGTTTACTTTATGTTTACTGATTTTCCTGGATAAACAAAAATGGGACAGAATATATAAATACTTGTTACAAATCCATTTTTCATGTTCAAAACTAGTTTCTACTTCAACCAAATCTCTTGCAAACACCACAAAGCTATACTAATCCTACCATACACCTTCTTAGGGTGCCATAGGTTCCTAATCACTAGTAATCATGTTAATTTAACAAAGGAACACCTAGATCAAAATCTAGGGTTTGTATGTTCAAAAAGTTAACAAAAATAATGTGGTATAGCTAACTTGTACATGAAATTAAGCATGAAAACCATAAGATACAAGTGTTAATTAGATGAAATCATGAAAATAAAGTTGATAACTCACTTTGAAATAATGGGTGATTAGATGGTGAGAAACCTTGTGTTACTTGTGTTTTTGTTGTAAGATTCTTGATTAGGAAGGTAAAATGAACAACTTCTATGCTTTGATCTTTGAAAAATAATGGCTTGATCTTGGATCTTGAAAAGGGTCGTGGGTTTTGGGGGTGAAAGAGATGAGATTTGAGCTTTATGATTCTTGGAAATTATGTAAGTTATGTTATAAGTGTTTTTCTAGATATACATGATAAGTATAATGTATTATATGGTACATAAATGCTAGGGGTTAAGAAAATTGTATAAATTTGGCTTGGTGAGGACTTTAGGGGCCGGCATAGGTGGATGAGGGGGGGGGGGGGGGGTTGGGGTAGCTTGGATTTAATTAGGAAAACTTAGGTAGTATATGTGTAGATATGAGTTATTTGTTAAAATCGGGTACCGGGTTTGATAGAAATAAATGTTAACAAAGTTAACCGGGACTTAATAAAGTCATAAAAATGTTAAAAATATGTTGGGTACAATTACTGAGTGTTCGGGTGATTATTGTTTAGTTTTAACGAAAACCGTCGTAATATTTATAAACTTACGTTATAAATAAAATAAATTTTCAAAATACTGGGTAAATGAATATTATAACTTTTATGATGATATAATGGATATAAAAATATGTCGGGACCATTGTGGGAATATTTAGATATATTCGTCGTGTTTATTAACCAGGTGTTAACGTTTATTTATAAATAATTATACGTAAAACGTTAAATGTATCAAATATATAAATTTGAAAATCCTAAGAGTGGTATAATATGAAAATGTTGTTATGATGATATGCAGACTATCTCTAGTCCGTATGCAATGTCCTTACTAATAATGAAATGAATTCGCACCTAAACCCATACGGTTACGCGAATTTTAATACCCGTAAACTAAATTTACGATGAAATGAGTAATGCACGTGAATGATGAAATTTCTTCCAGAATGAATAGTGTTCAATGAATAGTAAAATTCTCAAATGTTTCTCAGAATATCAAATTGACCTAAAAAATGATGAATAGTAAAACGATTAATAGTGTTTTGATGAATAGTGTTTTTCTAAAGTTTGGGAAATGACCTGAAATGGTGAGTTGTGACACATGGTCTCACCTCACCTATGAAAGGTGGTGTAAAACGAGTGTAGGGATCGTGTAATGGTACAATAGCTTCGTGGTTCACTTCACATTCCACCAAGGGTTCAAGAAGCTCCAAGCTTGGTCTCCTAGGTTCGCTTGAGACGTGGTTCTTCTTGGCGATCTGTATGTCCCTCAACAAGTCCTTATCGTTACTATATTTGGTGTAATGGTGTGTTTAAGTGCATGTAACGTTTTAAGTTTGCATGGGAGGTTTATATAGGTAGTTTTTGAGTGTGTAGAGACAAGATAAGCTCACAAGGGTGGAGGGTGCATGTGAGGGCGAATAGTAACGCCACAAACAATGTCCAATCGATAGTTTACAAGGCCAAGATCTTGTAAGATCTCTTCCTATTCATTCCTGACAATCACATTGTGGTTAGGGTTCGTTTTGTTGCCATTGGGAAGCATGGGAGGTGCTAGGGAATATCATGCCACGTTTAAGCTCATCATTTCAATAGTGAGTTTGGTGTTTTACTTAGGCTGTTTCTGGGGTAGTAAACGAGCAAAGGAGGTTGCAAGTTTTATTGTTCATGAATCTTGGGCACTAGGGGAAACGAGATAAGCAAAAACATATACGTATTATGTGTAGAAATCGTACGAAAGTAGGGGTGTTTTGGGCGTGTTCGCGATAGAAAAACAAAGAAAGAAAAAGATAATAGGGTGCGTTTGGGCTTGTAACTGGGCTAAGGGTTTGTGTCGGCCCAAAACAAAAGAAAGAAAGAAAAGGGGTCCGTTTGGTTTATATATTGCATCCATGGCCCATTGGGTGTTGGGGGCCCACATGGTGTGTTTCGAGTATCGTGTCGAAGTTCAAAAATATTAGTGAGCGTTCTCAGAATGTTTCGAGTATCATTTCAATAGTGAGTTTGGTGTTTTATTTAGACGAAACGTATTGTTATAAATATAAACGTTTTATATATTTATCGTTCGCAATAATCATAGGTTATCTAGGTCGTGTGTAAGCATTGTTCCTGGGTAAACGGTCAATCACAGTTATCGTAGTGGTTCAATATCAAGCCATATCAAAAAAAAAAAAAAATTTGTTACCCGTAAAATGGTGTTAAGTTATCGTTACATCGTTTTATTTGTTCGTATGCATTTACTAATCGTAAGGGAAATTTACGAGAGGTTACATTACCTACCTCTTACAGGGAATTCCGTCCCAGAATTCTAGTCTAAGATAGTTACCAAGGGTGTCTTAGGTGAAGAGATGTGGGTACTTGGAGCGAATCTGATCCTCGCGCTCCCAAGTATATTCAGGTCCTCGCTTGGAGTCCCAACGAACTTTGACAATAGGGATACGGTTTTGCTTGAGTTGTTTGACTTCTCTATCCATGATTTCAATGGGTTCCTCGGTAAAGACAAGGTTATCATCTAGTCGAATTTCTTTCAATGGAATAATGAGAGATTCATCGGACAAACACTTCTTAAGGTTTGATACGTGAAAGGTGTCGTGAATCCGGCCAAGTTCTTCGGGTAGTTCTAGTTTATAAGCCACGAGTCCTATCCTTTCCAGGATTTTGAATGGACCGATGTATCTGGGGTTCAACTTTCCATGTTTTCCAAACCGTACCATTCCCTTCCAGGGAGATACCTTCAATAAAACTCTATCTCCTATTTGAAATTCCATGGGTTTCCTTCTCATGTCGGCGTAGTTTTTCTGTCAGTCTCAGGCTGCTTGTAAGCGTTGCTTAATCTTAACGATTTTCTCGGTTGTTTCCCGAACAAGGTCTGGTCCTATAAGTTGTCTTTCTCCAACTTCTGCCCAACAAACGGGTGATCTGCACTTTCTACCATACAGTGCTTCGAATGGTGCTGCTTTTATGCTGGCGTGGTAACTATTGTTGTATGAAAACTCTGCTAATGGTAAGTGCTTATCCCAACCTTTTCCAAAATCAATAACGCATGCTCGGAGTATATCTTCCAAGGTTTGGATAGTTCTTTCACTTTGACCATTAGTTTGAGGGTGGTAAGCGGTACTCATATCTAGTTTAGTTCCTAAGGCTTTCTGTAACGATTTCCAAAAGTGAGAGGTGAAAGGACTATCTCGATCTGAGATGATTGAAATTGGTACTCCATGTCGAGTGATAATTTCCTTCATATACAGCTGAGCTAGTGTATTCATCTCATCGGTTTCTTTGATGGGTAGAAAATGAGTGGATTTTGAAAGACGATCCACAATAACCCATATTGTGTCGTATTCGGATGAGGTTCTTGGAAGTTTGGTGATGAAGTCCATAGTGATTCGTTCCTATTTCCACATAGGAAGTTCAGGTTGTACAAGTAGACCTGAAGGTTTCTGATGTTCTGCCTTAACTCTTGAACACGTCAAACATTTACTAACATACTCTACGATGTTAGCCTTCATGTTTGGCCACCAATATAGTTTCTTTAAATCCTGATACATCTTGTCGGAACCCGGGTGAATGGAGTATTTTGACTTGTGGGACTCATACATAATGAGCTCACGAATACCTCCAACCAGAGGGATCCAACTTCTGTCCTTGAAACACAGTGGTCCACCAGATTTCTTCACAAAACCATTCTTATTCTCGGGCATACCGTAAATCTTTTCCTTGGGTCGGTTTTCTTCTTTAAGTGCTTCGTTCTATGCGGTAAGGATTTGGGATGGAAGGGGTGAGTGAATAATCATCCCTAGTGATCTAACTCGAAGGGGTTTCAATCGTTCTTTTCGGCTTAACGCATCTGCTACTACATTAGCCTTTCCTGGGTGGTAACGTATCTCACAATCATAATCGCTGAGCAGCTCTAGCCAGCGACGTTGTCTCATATTCAAATCCTTTTGATCCAAAATATGCTGAAGACTCTTGTGGTCTGTGTACACGGTACATTTGGTGCCATATAAGTAGTGCCTCCATAACTTGAGCGCAAACACTACAACTCCTAACTCCAAGTCATGAGTCGTGTAGTTTTCCTCATGTTTCTTCAGTTGTCGGGATGCATAAGCTATCACTTTGCTTCTTTGCATCAAAACTGCTCCTAGTCCATGATAAGATGCGTCGCAATATACTATAAAGTCCTCATTTCCTTCCGGGAGGGCTAATATTGGAGCTTCACAAAGCTTTCGTTTTAACAGCTGGAAGGCTGCTTCTTCCTTTTCTTCCCAGATGTACTTCTCATTCTTTTGGGTTAGCTTAGTCAAAGGTTTTGCAATCTTGGAGAATCCTTCAATTAATCTTCGGTAGTAACCTGCGAGACCTAAAAATTAACGTATCTCCGTGGGGTTTGTAGGAGACGACCAACCTTTTAGAGCCTCAATCTTTGCAGGGTCTACATGAATGCCTTGACTATCTATGATGTGTCCTAAAAATTGTACAGTGCGAATCCAAAAGTCGCATTTGGAGAACTTAGCGTACAGTTCTTCTTTCTTGAGCAGTTCCAGAATGATTCGTAAATGTTCCGCGTGTTCCTCTTCGTTGCGAGAGTAGATCAAAATATCGTCGATGAATACTATTACAAACTTATCCAAGTAAGGTTTGCACACTCGATTCATTAAATCCATGAAAACTGCTGGTGCATTGGTCAGGCCGAACGGCATTACTTGAAATTCGTAGTGACCATAGCGCGTTCTGAATGCAGTTTTCGGAATATCCTCTTCTCGAACTCTTAGCTGATGATATCCTGATCTCAGATCAATTTTTGAGTACACACTCGATCCTTGCAATTAATCAAACAGATCATCAATTCGAGGCAATGAGTATCGATTCTTTACCGTAAGTTTATTCAACTCCCGGTAGTCGATACACATTCGAAAGGATCCATCCTTCTTCTTAACAAATAAAATTGGAGCTCCCCAAGGTGATGAGCTTGGTCGAATAAATCCTTTTTCCGACAATTCCTTTAGTTGTTCTGACAATTCTTCCATTTCAGATGGCGCTAGCCTATAAGGTGCTTTAGCCATTGGTGCCGCTCCAGGCACTAGTTCAATCTGAAATTCTACTTGACGTGCGGGTGGAATACCAGGTAATTCTTCAGGGAATACTTAAGGAAAATCCCTAACAATAGGAACGTCATCAAGCTGCTTCTCGGATGACTTATTTTCTGTAACTTGAGCCATGAATACCTGACATCCTTCCTTCATGTATTTTATCACTCGCATACATGAGATAATTCCATATCAAGGTTTGCTTTTTTCGCCCTGGACAATGAGTGTTTCATCCTTGAGTGGTATATGAACGGCCTTTTCGTCACAGTGAATCCTAGCACGATGGTGGGATAGCCAATCTATGCCGACGATAGCATCGAAACTACCAAGTTGAACCGGCATAAGATCAATGGCGAAAGGTTATTCGGATATGGTTAGGGTGCAATCTTTCATGATAGTATTGGTATCTATTAAATTCCCGTCAGCCATTTCGACTTCGTAGGTGGTGTTTAGCTTAGAGGGGGTAATATTAAGTAAAGGGGCAAACGTATCTGATATAAAACTCTTATCGGTACCCGAATCAAACAATACTCTAGCATTATGATGGTTTAGTAGAAAGCTACCGGTGACTACATCAGGTCCGTTTCCATCTCCGAGTAGGTATACCCTAGCTTGAGCGTTGGCTGGTTGATTTCCTTTTGGGCAGTTCCTCCAGATGTGTCCTACTTCTCCGCATCCGTAACAAGTGGGTGATACAATCTGTGTGTTGCTTCCTGTAGCCGGAATCCTATAGTTTCTGGTTTGATGACCGATCTTACGACATTTGTCGCATCGGACGGTACAACGACCCTCGTGATGAAGTTTGCATCGTTGGCATTGAGGTTTCTGACCGTTGTACCCTACACCTTCCGTGGCGGCGTAGATTCAGGGTTTCTCTTGTCTTTGATTCTGCTATTGAGTGCTTTGGTTGTTGTGATATTGTTGGTGGTTCCGATTATTGTTGCGGTGGTTGTTGTTGCAGTGATGACCGTTGTTGCTTTGTTGGTTGTTGTTGTGATGGTGGGTGGTTCTCTTATCGTCCAATTTCCTTTTAAGCTCATTGTATTTCACTTCTTGGTCTAGAAGTTTCTGAGCAAGTTCCATTGTTGCTTCCAAGGTTGGCGGGTTTGCTGAGGTGACATTTCCTTCAACACTCCTAGGGAGTCCTTCGACATATTTTTCTAATGTCTTTTCATGATCGGGTACCATGGTAGGGCATAGTACTTTGAGTTCTTGGAATCTCCTGTTGTAACTTCTCAAATCAACGCCATTCACCATTAAGGCATGGAACTCATCCTTGAGTTTTCGTAGTTCGGAACGGGGACAATACTTCTTTAGTATTTTAGCCTTGAATTCAATCCAAGTAAGTTGATGTGCTGCCTCTGCTCTTAGTGTTTGAATGGTAGAGTTCCACCAGGATAGAGCGTCTTGCATCAGTGTTCCCGTTGCGAAGCTTACCTTGTTGTTTTCCGAGCATCCACTTCTTTGGAAAACAGTTTCACTTCTTTCAAACCATTGAGCTAATTCCGACACTCCTCCAGTTCCTTTGAAATACGTTGGTTGGCACACTATAAAGTCCTTATACGTGCAGTAGTGGGGTGCAGGTGCATTTCCATCTCTATTACGGGCTTGTCCTGCTAAAACGGCATTGACACCATCAGCAATTGCTTGCTGGATCACTGCCGGGGTCATAACTTCAGGGTTCATTGGTGCGGCGGTCGTGGTTGTTCTCCTAGTTCTAGCCATGTTGATATTATAAAAGAAGGTATATTATTAGAACATTTATAATAATCCTATCACGTTGAAATATATATATCGAGTAATAAACAGTAGATATAGGTCGTAGTTACAATGATTCGATCATTGAAAAGGTTTAAGTCGTAATTATCGTATGTTGGAATGACACACATAGGAATTACGAATAAGTTTGACCTGCATGAACTAATATATTACAATATAATGTATAAAGTTTGCAACGTAAATAAAGATAAAATAAATTTCCATAAATCAATGTCAAGGTGTTACAACACTTATTGATACTTGTGCAAATGTTTACAAAACACGACAAGATACTCTTATTGGTAGAACATTGATTTCACTAACAAGGCGATGGTCTCATGGTTTTCCTAAGGCTTTGTCTAGGCGGTTTTAGAGTTCTTGAATGGCAGTGGACATGGTTTCCATGGTTTGATCTCGAGTCCTTTCCCTTTATCGAGATTCTAGCAGGACTTGCCTAAGGCGTAGGTTCTTAGTGTTGATCCTTTCATGTTCTCGGTCTAAAGTTCCCATCATTATTTCTGTTGAAGTGTTAGCCCCACATAGTGCTCCTATGAATTCCATTGATTCCCAAAATAAAGAATCCAACTTTTCAACCTTATCTTCTATTGCAAGATGACTAATTATGAGACTGTTCATATCATCTTCAAAGGTTTCTAGAAGTTCATGCGGAATCTTGTTGAGTATACTAGCGATTGAATCAAGTCGATCTTCGTGGCGAACCATTCTTGCAGCTAACAATGGTATGGTGTGATGTATGGGTTCCCTAGTGACTGGAAGAATTCGGGAGGTGGAGTAAGAACTTTCCCCAAGTTCCCTTGTTGTTGGTGTTCCTTCTTGAGATCTCCAATATCGCATGATTGGCAACAAGAACGACCATCTACGAGCATCCACTCGCTTGTGGGTCCTTCGGCGTCTGCGGTGAACACAAGATTCTGAGGTGGTTGGGCGGATTGGGTAAGTCCTTTGGTGAGGTGATATTGGGACACTTCGGTAAGGTGCAGGTGGTGATGCTAGTGGAGGTGATGCTATGGGTGATGGTGTTAGTGGCACAGTAGTAGTTTGGCTATAGAAGATAGTAGGTAGTGGTGGTATCACAGGTGGTGCAGGTGGTGATGGCACAACTGATTAAGGTGGTATAACAAGAGCTGGTGCTGGTACAGCAGTACTTGCTTCATACGGCTGAAGTTGTCTAATTTGCCTAGATCGGCGAATCAGACCAGATGATGCCAGAGGAGAAGCCTCTGTGTCAGATGCTGGCAGAAATTGCTGGCTTTGCATGTATCTGTCGGTAGCAGGAGACATAGGCATAGGTGAGGTAGCATAGGCTGAAGTAACATCTTCAGTTCCTGAGTTTGATGATAAGCTGATAGGGTGGGTGTTCGAAGACATGACACTGTAATAATTTCCCGATTACTAAATGTAAGCATAATTATAATCAATTTAAAATTCTATAAAGTAAATAATACTTTTTACCAATTATTGGAATGCTAAGGCACGAAGGGCGTAGGATGGTATTTTATAAAAATTTTGTCCCGTTTAAAGTGTAGTTATAGTCCAATGTTCCAAAAACACTTGGTTCACTATAACCGTAGCTCTGATGCCAATCTATAACACCCCCAAAATCGATCAATACAGCGGAAGACTTATAATGACAGCGGAAGACTTTTGGGGTATTATATCGTGGATCTTTGTCACAATTATAGAAAACGACTCAAGTGATCGTTTTAAGTTTTATTTAAAATACCAAATATTCATAATTCCAAGAGGTTTCATTATTCAACAACAAGTTTTTTATTCAAAGAGAAATAAACGTTTCTTTATTTGCCCACTTCATGCCTTTGCCATCCATTCCATTTAGTTACCTGAGATAAACATGCTAAAAGTCAACAAAAGTTGAGTGAAATTCATAGGTTTATAATTAAGAGTTTGAATACAAGAGATAGGTGCTTATTGTATATAGATACAAATAAACAAGTTAGAAATCACATTCATTATTGCCTTAAGCTCATGACATTCAATGATTCAACAGACATCAAAATTATCCATAATAATGATGTAAAATATATAGCCCCCAAGATAGGTATTTTGCCAGTAACCTATGATATTCAAATAAAGTGCATTTGGTAACTTTCCTCTAGCAACCAAATGGGGATTGTCAATCCCTAATAGATCTATTCACAATTATTTACATTCACCCTTCAAGTGATTAAGGTTCATGATCGAGGGACTTTTGGCAATAGCTACTTAAGCAATAATAATATCAGGAAAAGACTTGTGTTCAGTTTTTGAGCATGTATTACCCCACAAAAACAAGTTAAATGTGGGTTATGAACTCACCTTAGTAGTACAGTAGAACAAACGTAATATCAATGATGCAAGGCAACGGTTTCACACACAACCTAAAAGATATGGCAAGTTTCAGTTTTTAAGTCTCGTTTTATTGCGAACGTTTATTATTAATTACGAATAATCCATAATGTGCATAGGCGATGTGTTACGTCGTAGATAAAATAGATAATGGTTTCGTATTGTTTTATCGTCTAAAATTTAATTATCGTTATATAAATTTTATACGTATATATATATATATATATATATATATATATATATATATATATATATATATATATATATATATATATATATATATATATAAAGTTATGTTTATTATTTTTATTATTTCAATTTATATATATATATATATATATATATATATATATATATATATATATATATATATACATACATATACATAATATTATTTTAAAAATCAATATTATTATTTAATCCATTAAGTTTCTCCAATTTACACATTTTACCTTTAACGGAAAATATTTATGTCGTTAGTCCAAATATATATATATTTACGTTTTAAGTCCAATTATATCAATATTTACATTTTTCAATCCCAAGTTTCAATATTAACTATTTATACCTTTAGAAAACTGTTTTAACACTTTTTACCCAAAGTTTATACGTTTGACACTTTCAGTCCCTAGTTATCGAATTTTTGCAAAATTAGTCCAAAAATTACCAAATTCAAAACTTAACATTTTTATTATTTCAATAAGCTCAAAATATGTAGAATAGCTTATTTTAACAACTTAATAGCTTATTTTCCTTATTTTTCACAAAATGGGCTTTAACGAGTCCAATTAAGGGCCCGTTAACAATTTTCGATACAAGGGGTTTGGGGGAACATTGAGTTTGTCAAAATCATCTTTTTAAGTACTAATATCATTTCAACAAAGCTTTTACGATTAGCTTATTAGAATAAGCTATAAATAGCTTATTGGGTTTATCGGCCCACATAAGGTTTTTAATTTCTGAAAAATCTTATGAATTCACGCTTTGCTTTAGGCTCGTTCAAGTGATAAAATCAAGTTGTTAAGTCGAATTATTTACCATTCTCGTTTGTATACTAGGTAGACAAGTAGTTCATATAAAAATATTAGAGGGTCATGTGTCGAATATTAAAATTGCAAGGTCAAAGTGTATGGTCAAAGCTCAACGCGTATAACTTGTAAAACTTGAAAAATAAACTAAGTGTTTTAGTGATATCGTATAGGTCCAACATGACTTAGAAACGTTTGATTATTTTCATGTATACGTTAATATAAGCTTAAGGTTATTATATGTACTCGTCAATGACATAGCCAAATAATAATACGATACATAAAATATATATGTTGTTTTTATATTTTACGATTTATAGATCTCAAGTGATTGTGCACAAAATCATACGTACGTATATATATAAATAGAAAGAAAGGTTCATGGTCTCACCTCACCTATGAAAGGTGGTGTAAAACGAGTGCAGGGATCGTGTAATGGTACAATAGCTCCGTGGTTCACTTCACGTTCCACCAAGGGTTCAAGAAGCTCCAAGCTTAGTCTCCTAGGTTTGCTTGAGATGTGGTTCTTCTTGGCGATCCGTATGTCCCTCAACAAGTCCTTCTCGTTATTATATTTGGTGTAATGGTGCGTTTAAGTGCATGTAACGTTTTAAGTTTGCATGGGAGGTTTATATAGGTAGTTTTTGAGTGTATAGAGACAAGATAAGCTCACAAGGGTGGAGGGTGCATGTGAGGGCGAATAGTAACGCCACAAACAATGTCCAATCGATGGTTTACAAGGCCAAGATCTTGTAAGATCTCTTCTTATTCATTCCTGACAATCACATTGTGGTTAAGGTTCGTTTTGTTGCCATTGGGAAGCATGGGAGGTGCTAGGGAATATCATGCCACGTTTAAGCTCATCATTTCAATAGTGAGTTTGGTGTTTTACTTAGGCTGTTTCTGGGGTAGTAAACGAGCAAAGGAGGTTGCAAATTTTATTGTTCATGAATCTTGGGCACTAGGGGAAACGAGATAATCAAAAACATATACGTATTATGTGTAGAAATCGTACGAAAGTAGGGGTGTTTTGGGCGTGGTCGCGACAGAAAAACAAAGAAAGAAAAAGATAATAGGGTGCGTTTGGGCTTGTAACTGGGCTAAGGGTTTGTGTCGGCCCAAAACAAAAGAAAGAAACAAAAGGGGTCCGTTTGTTTTATATATTGCATCCGTGGCCCATTGGGTGTTGGAGGCCCACATGGTGTGTTTCGAGTATCGTGTCGAAGTTCAAAAATATTAGTGAGCGTTCTCGGGAAGTTTCATAGGTTCGGGGAATATAAAAATAGTATACGGTATTTAGACGAAACATATTGTTATAAATATAAACGTTTTATATATTTATCGTTCGCAATAATCATAGGTTATCTAGGTCGTGTGTAAGCATCGTTCATGGGTAAACGGTCAATCACAGTTATCGTAGTGGTTCAATATCAAGCCATATCAAAAAAAAAAATTTGTTACCCGTAAAATGGTGTTAAGTTATCGTAACATCGTTTTATTTGTTCGTATGCATTTACTAATCGTAAGGGAAATTTACGAGAGGTTACAGCATATGCCTCAGGGAAGGGTTAATGTTGTAAATTCTGTATATTATAATAAGTATGTTTTGCTAACTTTGTTTTGCAGGTTTAATTTTATTAGACTAAACATTATCTGTTTAGTATGGATTTTGTGTCTGTGTTTTAGTTGTTTGTTTTTGCAGCTTTGTGTTTATGCTGATGATCATGTCAGAGGAATGATCATAGAAGAAAAGTTGAAGTAGTATTCCTGCTGATGCACATTTCCTTGGTACTCATCAGTGGTACAGGGGAAATAAATTAGGGGAAACAAAGATCATGAGATAAATCAAGGAAAACATCATTTTATTATTCATAATTCAAGTTCCATATGGTTGGAAATTACAAGACCCTGACTACAGCTAAACAGAACTAAACTGACACAACTACCATCAACCTAACCACTAGCACCTATAACTAAAAGCTACCACCCCTGACACCTACTCCATCTTCCCTTTTCCATTCCCTTTCACATTAGCAACCTTGCTCTCAACCTTGTATTTGAATGTATCATACTGCTGAGGACAGGGTAGCCCAATAATCACTTCCCTTAATCTTGGGAGAGGAGGATTTGACCTTCTTGTTCTTGCTGATGGTCGTGGTCGAGATGATTCAGGTCTCTCAGGCACTGGATGCTTCAGGAATGATACTGCAGCCCTCTCCAATTCTTGCTGCATCAATCAATTGAAGGTTGGCTCTAGACGCTCAGTATAATCTTCAGCATCTGAGTCATACACCCAGCGGAGGAGATTGGAAAGATCCTCTTCTGATGGTGTTGAGAGAGGATTGTTTTGAGGTTCATCTTCATCTGATGAAGTACAGATGAAGGGTGATGTGAGTTCACGAGGTGGTGGTTGGATTGGAATCCACGGATTGGGATCCTCTGACGTGTTTGATGATGAATCAGAGGAAATGTTGATGATTTCTGGTTTTGGATTCTTGATTGCTATTGAGTGAGTTGTGTGGTGGTAAATTAGGGTTTGATAATTTGGTTGGTGAGATTTGGGGAGTTTTACCTTCTATTTATAAGCCAAGTCAAGCTCATTTTTAGAGAAAGTTAATGACAATTAATAGGTGGTTGGAATGTAATTAGAAAGTTTGACCAAACAAGAGATTTTTAATGAAGCTTGGTTCCTTCTGATGGGTTATTTATGCGGATGGACCATATTGTTACTGCTGATGAGTGGAATGGTTGACCGTAGTCAAACTTAAGTAGGTTTCTGCTGATTGACCGTCAGTTCCTGCTGATTGACTTTGGTTTTTGCTGAAGGGTCAGTTTTAAAGTTTTATTTTGGGATTTTATTAAAGTCAAAAATTGGTTAAAGATTGTTTCCACGATTATTGGCAATTACCTTCCACATTTGGAAACTTGCTTCAAATAACCTAGACGTGCAAATCCCACTCACAAATAACTGATTCCCTCTACATAAAAACTCAAAACCATTTCAAAACTTCTCATCACCAAAACCCACTCTCTCTTAAATCGATGGCTGAACTTCAATTCAAAGGAGATCACAACAAGACTGCTTTCTTGAGTAGAGCAAAAGGGGATGCACATTATGTTCAAATGATGGAGTTTCTCTAGAGGTCCAAGATTCATTTTGCTCTAACTTGATCCCCTGCTATTGTGTATGAATCATTGATTACACAATTCTGGGAAACTACAAGGGTAAGTTCTGTTGAAGGGGAACCAATAAAGATTGTGGCTACAGTGGATGAGCAAGAATGTGAGGTTACAGAGTCTTTGGTTAGGACTCAATTTCAACTTGATGATGAAGATGGTGAGTGTGAGGCACCTAAGGAAGAGATTCTTGAAGTTCTTCATGCTACTGGATATGATGGAGATGGGAAGGTCTGGTACAAGAATAAATTCTGCCCTAAATGGAGATTTCTGGTACACACTCTGCTTCAATGCATCAGCTCTAAGTCTGGAGTTTGGGATCAATTCTCCACTGTTATCGCTTTAGCGATTGTGTGTTTATCTCAGGGTAGAACATATAATTTTTCTAAGTATATATTTGATGAAATGGTTAGGAATGTTAAGGATACCAAACTTAAATATCTAATGTATCCTACGTTTCTTCAAATTATATTAGGCATACAGACCAATGACCCCACACATCAGCCTGTTAAAAAATTGTCTAGCAAATTATTTGCTTCAATGCAGTCCCAATATACTGGGGTTCATAGGCCTTTGTTACGCAATGTTTCCAGGTAGCAATGCAGCTGCTGAGAAGGGCAATGCTGCTGGTTAACCAAAACCTGCTGATGCTAATGCACCAGTGGATGCTGCTGAAGGTCCTTCAGCTGCTTCTGATGTAAGTGCATCAGTTGGTGCTGATGCCCAGCCACCACCATCTCCTAGACCACCTACACCATCTCAATCTGTTGCTCTTGATGAGCATGTAGATATTTTTGTAGAGACAATTAGGTCTTTAGGAGTAGAAAAGCCTGTAGCACCTGATACTTCTGATGTTGACCAACCTGTTAACTCTGCACAGACTACAGGATTGTCCACACCAAGTCCCTTAGGACCTGCTTTTGAGGATAATAAGAATTTAGATGCAGGATTTTATGATTCTCCTGTCAGGACCAATGATGCTCCTGAAGCCACAGGTATTCCTGCTGGTGGAGCTGAAGGTCCTGTTACTCTCACCTCCATGTCTCTTTTGTTGAACAGGTATGTGAAAAAGGTTGATGATCTAGAAAAAGATCTCAAGAAAACCAAGAAGATACTTGGAGAGGCAGTTGTTACACTAGTAAAGAGGGTGAAGAAATTGGAGAATAAGCTTAAGTCAAAGAAGAGAAAGGGTGCAGTGGCTGAATCTGATAAAGAAGTTAATGAAAGTTCTGATAAGATTGATTTGGATGGTCTTCATCTACTTGCTACCACTACTTTGGAGAGTGCTAAAGATGATACTGATGCCATGGATGTTCAGGATGATCAACCTGCAGAGACAACATCTCCCAAAGCTACCAGGGTGACATATTCAAGGAGGAGGTATTTACAACAACTTAGAAGAGAGACTGAAGCTACTCCATCTGCTGATGTTACTCTGGAGTCTGTTCTTGATGATCCTCTTCCTAAGGTGGTTCCTGCTGATCAATCAGCAGATACAACTACTGCTGGTATTGAAACTTCTGCTGGTTCCATTGAGAAGGTTTCTACTGATCAGCCATCTGTTCCTGTTGCTGTTCCTTCTACTTAAGTGGATAAGGGGAAATCTATTATGGTTGAACAAGATCTCCCTTCTAGGAAGAAATCTAAGAAGGAAATAGCCCAAGAAAAGCTTAGTGAGCAGGTAGCAGCACAATTACAAGCTGCAAAATTTGATGCTGATGCTAAGAGGGATGCAAAGATGAAGCAATCTGAGGCTCTTGCTAGGAAAATTCAAGCTGATTTGGATAAGATGGGTTTTCCAATCCCACATACTTTACATGCTGAAAGACAAAAGGAATTGGATGAGATCTATAAACAGTTTACATCTGCACATCGGGATCATCTTGCCTCTCAAGTTACTTCCAATCCAGATCTAGCTAAGTCTGTACTTGGTGATGCATTTAATATGGATGATTATGCTGAGAGGATGGTTGAAGCAGTTAAACAAAAATAGAAAGCTGAGGCAGAGACAAAAGCCAAAGAAAAGAGGGATAAGCCATGGACTAAAGCTCAGAAAAGAGATTATATGAGAACCTTTGTCAAGAATCAAAGTTCCGCAGTATATGGTACCACATGGACAAAGAAGAAAGTATGGGGGTTTACTGATGATAAATTGACTTCAATGTATGAGAGGCTTCTTGATAATCTTCATAAGTCTGGCATCAATGTTCAAGATCCCTTGGAGAAACATGGAAGTCTTCTGGGTGAGCCTGCAACCAAAAGATTAAGAGTTGCTGATTCTGCTAAAACTCTTCAGGAGTCTACTGAGCCTTTTACTGATGATGAGGGTACAATTCATTCTCCCTCAGTTTTGACTCAGGTAGATGATTCTGCTGATGCTCCAGATGCTTCTATACCTGTTGTAGATTCTTCTGATAAGGCATCTGCTGATAAGCTTGGAGGAACCATTTCTGCTAAAGCATCTACACCTCCAGCTACTAAAGATCATGATGTGTCTGTGCCTATTGGAGAAGCCTCTGAACATAAGGATACTACTGCATCTGTTTCTGCTGAGGTTTCACAACCTCTTCCAAAGACTGTTCCTTCTGATGCTACAAAGGCTAAAGAGACCATTTCTTCTAATGTTCTCCATTCTATTCCAATTACAGAGTCCATTCCTTCTGATGACCCAAATCTTGTTCCTACTGATGATTTAGAATAATTTCCTACTAATCCTCATGCTCCTGCTGATGATTTTGTTGAACCAAATGCTGATACAAACAATCCTTCTCCTTCTACTCCTGGTACTAGGAAGAAGAGTGTTGCAAGGAAGAGGAGGGCTTCTAAGGTTCTTGATGTGCCAGCAGAAGACAGTACATTTATTGAGTTTGATGATGATGATAAAGAGGATCCTGTTGTGTGGGAAACAGTTGTTAGATGGGAGCTTGTTGAGTCCACGGTGGGTGAAGGTCAAGTTAATGTGATTCACAGACAAGATGGTTCCACAAACATTTCACCTTTCTTAGTGAAATATTACACATGGTGGAAAGACAGGATATTATCTCACTCTATGGATGGATGACATACTATTATAAATCTCATAAGCTTGAAGGTATTGGTATGTTTCTTCTTGGAGATTTATATGTTCTGTGTGACTCTTCTCATTATGTTGGAAAGGGATTTCAAGCCTGGAAGGGTCAACAGAATTGGGTAGTAGATAGTTGGAAATATTTTCCTCTCTCCAATGTACATATGCTTTTCACTACCGCTGGTAAAACTTTATATATGTGGGGAGATGTCATATATCCTATTACTATAGAGGTTTTGAAGCAAATGCTTGAGGTGAAGTTAGCTGTTCCTCTTGATATGGTGGGGAATGATATGCATCATGCTGAACAACTTGTCAGAGCCATGAGAAGGAGTCTTCTTGTCAAAATGGAATTGGAGGCCAAGTATGATGTTCATCTTGAAACTTCACTAAGGTGATTTGGTAATGGTATTCCGTATTATTGTGAATTTCTTATCTTTATCTTAGTAAAAAAAAAATGTTAACAGATTTGTATAGTGTTATGTTTGTTGTATGAAGGTTTTGGTGTTGGTTATTCACCACACCTTATCTGGTTATCAACTTTCCATGATGTTTACTATTCCATCAAAAAGTTGGCTAGTCCAAAGGGTACAACTTTGGTAAAGACACATCAAATCTGTTGATAGCTGTAATAGTTTGCTAAAAACTATTAGGTACTCAACTCACCCATGCTTAACAGCTGAGTGTTAGATGGTTTTCAATTAACCATGGATTTTTCCTTTTGGATTCCAAATAATTGGCTAGCCCACAAGTGTATGGCTTGTGGTAAAGGCAGTGGAAAACCATACTTGGTATTCAATTAACTAAGGTGATGTACTCAACCAAATAATTGACTAGTCCTGAGCAAACGGCTACAGGTAAAGACATCTCAAATCCGTTTATAGCTAAGTGATCTGGTAAAACTCATATGGTTATCAATGTACCATATTTTTTGAACTAAAGCATTTGGCTCCTGCAGTAGTGATGGCTATTGGTAAAGAGACATCATATCCATTATTTTCAATGATTCACCTCTCACAGGAGTTAACACACCTGGAAGTGATGAGAATAGTATGAAACTTATGTTTTGATGTACATTTTGTCATTTATTGCTGCAAAGAATGGAGACTTAAGGTTTTTGCTGCTCATAGAGATGCTGCTGATTTGTTTCTTTACTGCTGATGTTCAAATTCAATCCTCTTCTCTGGAAGTTAAAGATCTATCATGAATCTTGAAGTTAACCATGTCAAATTCAAGATTAGGGGAGGAGTGTTAGGAATTATTGAAGTCAAAAGATAGTTTCTGCTGACTGATACTGCTGACAGGATCCTGCTGACGACTTAGTGGTTTCTGCTGATAGAGTGATCCTGCGGATATCTGATTCCTACAGATTTAGTGCATCCGTAGGAATAATATAGAACATATATCTTTGTTTATTTTAGGACATGATATATAGAATATCTTTTATAGTATTATAATTATTTGTTTCTTGTAAGATGGTTTAGGGTTTCTTATAGTATAAAAGGAACCCACGGCCAATGCATTATGTACGATTTAGATTTTTCAATCTTAGTGATTAATAAAACGATCCATAGAGGATCAAGAGTTATTAGTATATTGTGTTTGTATTTAATTTCCGCATAGATACAAGCATACAGAGATTTTCCATATAGTTCTGCTATTGATTACATTAGCAAGCTATCAATCCATTGGCTCAAAAGATCTATCAAGGAAGTAGATCATACAATTTTTAGAAAAACACTTACAAAGATAATTTGATTACACGAGCCTGAGATTTCTTGACAATTGACAAAACTTCAAACTCTATATTACGTTTCCTAGTTAAAGGAGTCCATTATTAGCTTTTAGGTGATAACTATTCCTAATAACTATCTTGAAGATACTAAGTTTTAAGTTAAGTCAAATACAATACGTCTCAAAAGAGCATTCGTTGCATAAGAGTGAGATTTCCCTAAACATATCAAAACCTTGAATACTCTATTACATTGCGTAGTTAAAGGGATATATTGTCAGTTTTGAAGTGACAACTAGCGCTAATAACCACCTTGAAGATGAGATATTAGACTGTGTCGGGTTATCTTAAAACCATTTTTGATACAAACAGATTTGAGTTAAAATTGTTACAAGGTTGCATACATTGTTTTTAATACGAAAACTCATAGCATTGTCAACCAAGAACATATTTGTAAATTATCCGTCAAATCCTTTTATTCACATACACAAAGTATTTATAAAACTGTAATCATAGAATATTCGTAAATTGATCTATTTTACCCAAAATCAAACCGTTTAAGTTTCCATTTTCTTTCATAACATGATCTAAACATCCTATCTCAGTCATTTAACCACTAGAATTTAATCAAAATACTCTATATCGAAAACTCAATAGTGATTTTATGTGCGATATGAATATGCAACCTTAATTAAGCAATTTTGATCCATATAATGAAACCAATGTATAAAATTCATAACAAAGATGTAAAACCATTATTTAACAAGATTTTTAAGCTTACTTTTTGCACGAAATATACTTAATGGGGAAGAAAATCTTGAAATGGCGTGAGTTTTACGATGCGAGTTTTTGGTTGCTAAGGGGGGGGGGGGGAGAGAGAGAGAGAGAGAGAGAGAGAGAGAGAGAGAGAGAGAGATACTTTGTGATATCAAAGGTTTGTGTGTTTTTCTCTCACACCCCTTAGGAGGGTTATTGACCCATTTTTCATATTTTGACCTTTTAATTTTGACCTAGTCATGCAAGAGTTTTGGACTGAAGAAGGGTTCAAAACTGTTTTGATTCATTTTACCAAAACTCCCCCTTGAGTTAAGATCTCTTTTTCACACAAAGTCCTTTTTGTTAGAATTTTATTTTAACATAGTTTTGTAAACATTTTAGTTCAAATAATTGAACTTTTGTGTTGTATCAAAATTGTTTAAATAAAATTTATCACTCCCCCTCAAAGTGATGGTATTTTCCCAATGTTCCAACAACATTTTTCATTAAGGCTTAAACACCAATATTTTTGATTTATTTGCAACAACTTAAAGTGACTTATTCATTTTTTATTTCAAAAACAAACTTATAAATTTCTCCTCCTAAAAAATAGCTTAATATTTTAACCTGTTTTTGATCTATTATTGAGGTGGGTAGCATTGTTTTTGAAAATTTTATCCTTACTCGAGCTAAAAAAGATTATATTAATAATCAGAAAAACATGATCAAGATTTGTATATCATGAGCAAAAAATTTTATAAAAAGGTTTTTGAAAAAAAAAACTTTTTGTAAAATCTTGTATAAATTTTGCTCACTATAATTAAGAAGATTTCTCTTCTTTTCTGAAGGATTGATGCACTGAAGCGTATGTTCAGGGTCCTTTCTTTGAAAACAGGTGTTGATCTGTGATTTAATCAACAGCCATTATGAATGTATAATTACCGTTTTGTTTTACAAGATGTACTTGTGATGTTTGTTACTTTGGTGATTTCTTTGACCTTTTGACTATCATTGTCATGTTCATCACAAATGCTACCCATTTCTTTTATGTGACCTGACCACACCTTATGAACAAAAGGGACTTTTCTCAACCTAGCGTCGAGCTGATTCAGGCCTCTCATGTCACTAGTGCAACCATGTAAGTCATGAAATCTCTTAGCACTGCGTTATCCCCTTTTAGACCGCAGTACAACAATTTCTGTCAGGATATCTTTTAGTACCGTTTAAACAAGTTGGATACTTACATATTTGAGTTTTGCCTGATATTAAACATTTAACCTCGCTCAACCTTGGCAACTAGATCCTTTTCCCCTGTATATTTAGGAATATAGGTGGACGTACATGCTCAACTACCCCTCTTCTTTGACATTCTTACTTTTAAGGCCTTTCTTAAAATGCTTTTTACTAACTTTGAAACTCGTAGTAATATTTTTCTAAAAATACCCATTTTTGAGAATCAAATTCTTCTAGTCAAATTTTATCAAACTTTTGTTAAGAAATGTCAAACGCCATTTTTTTTTTTGTGAAAATCACCTTATCCATACCATGATTAAAACCCCGTCTTACAAAATGCTAAAATCATTTGAAGCCGTGTTATTTTACGTAACTGTAAATTCTCAACAAAGAAATTTGTAATACTTGAAAAGTTATTTCAGCCAAACTCGTGTAAACACCTACCCAAATAGAATTTTCAAACAAAATTTTTATCCCTTCCTCTAAGGAGGAAAACGCTCAATTTTGAAACAAATCTTGAAGATCAGTCACCCTGCTATTTATACCACCTTACATGTATCGAAGTGAAATTTTGTGTCCATAGGATATAAACCATATATTGGGTTAAGACCATGAGGATTTAAGAGGAGACCACTCTAAAGAAATTTGTGAAACATCGCGTAGTAAAGACTTAAAACTTTTTTCCCCTATTAAACCCACCTCAAGAACCGTTGTGCCTCACCAAATCTCTAGAAGGAGACAACTTGCAACAGACCACCTAGGATCCCTCCCACAGGCAAGGAGATATCCTTAAAGCAGCCTAGTGAAACCCCAAACCTGTTACTAGTACCATCACCCTTTCAATGACAGTATTCCGACTTATAACTTAGACTGAATCGCAAGGATGCGATTCCCTTATAGGTGTATGTGCTGTAACATCTGGTAATTTTCCAAACTCATTTTACTAGCTAAAATATTTACTTTTCTAATCCATTAACTTTTAAACTTCTCTGAATCAGTTTGAGATTGAAAACCATAAATATCTTGTCAAACGTGAGCATTATTCCCTTAATGAGCTGGCACAACCTAAAATACACAAAACAAATCAATTTACTAATTAAATCAACTCCGAGAAAATTTCACGTATTAATACTAGTTTTTGTTAGAAAAATCATTCCGGACGCATTGGCGAAAATCCCGTAATTTAAAACGATCATTTGCTAACTTAAGTGGACCCCACACTCTATTATTACAAAAGAATACCTAAATTACAAAAATAGTCCCTGTGGTGATAATTACATTCAAACCCCTTAACTATTGCAAATTTGTCACTTGAGTTTTAATACTTTTCTTTATATATATATATATATATATATATATATATATATATATATATATATATATATATATATATATATATATATATACTAGACTTCAAAGCCTGTCCAAGGGCGGACATGACTTGTAATTATAATTTGGATGGTTTTAGTTATCGTAAAATTATGTTTTAAATTATATTTCAAAGCCCGCCCATAATAATCGTTTTGAAAAAATAGGTTAACGTAAAATAAGATATAAACGCACCAAATTTTTTATTAAATGCATTAAGAACGAAAATAAATTAACGGGTTATTGAATATGAGAGGGGAAAAAGTTTCAAAGTATTATGCAAGAACAAAGTATTAAAGCATTACTCGTCCGTTGGGTGAGCAAGCCTTATGAATATCGTTAAAAAAACTGAAGTTAACGAAAAATAAGCTATAAATGTACCAATTTTTATATTGAATACATTAACAATGAAATTAAATGAACGTTAACATTTATAGAGCAATTAAAATATACAAAGTTCTTTGTAAAATCTTATAGGCATTAAGAACGAAATTTCAGACTTGGGTTCACACACTATGACCGATTCACACACTATGACCGATTTATAGAATTGTAGTAAATTAGAGAAATGTTTTACATATAGAATAAGACATAAATTATAGCTTCCCATTACAATAGGCAAAATTTTATATGACATGGGTCATTTGGCTTAACAACTTCATTATGGTGATGTCTATTTTTTGTCGAATGTGAGATACATTAACATTCCAAATTCCAAGTGATCTTACGTTGGTGATTAGAGGTAGAAGTGCAATATTCTCACTCGCCATTTTGAGCAAGTGTTTAGTTTCTTAGAACAACATACTTCATGTAAACCACCTTAAACTTACTTCCACTTTCCAAAGCATGTATGTCTTGGAGCAATCTCTATTAAAAAAAAATACATTTCTCAGATTAAACTCTCACAAGAACATATATTATAATTTTAACACAAAAAAAAGCAGTAAGCTTGGAAGGGTTATAGCTGATAATAACAAACTAATACATTAACTTAGTTTGCTAACGTGAGTATTTAGTCTTTTTCGATAAAACGAAAAGTGTCGGGTCATAAATAAACAAAAGTGGAATTTTGTAAAATAAATAATCTAGTAACTAAATAAAAATAATAAGAATATAGTTAATGGCTTAAATAGACGAATAAAAGTTGATTTCCAGCCTATAGATTTCGCGACTTTTCCCCCCCAAAAACTGAAGTCGAGCAAAATTATAGTGTGAAGTTAAGCAAATGATAGTGAAGTCGAGCAAAAAATAAAATTGGAGTCGAGTGGTCGCAGAGTCAATAATTCTATTCTTTTCAATATCCGAATTTCATTGAAATGTTGTGTTTTCTTGGCCTTTAGAAGGACAGCGACACTAAATCAACTCAACAATATTGATCACTTCTTCTATATCTACGAAAAATTAATGGCATCTTAGGCATTGATCACCATCTTCCAATCTTTCAATTTCAGTGGTGAACTGTAAACAAAAAGTTCAAATTTAAAACCTGGACAGGGTTCTTACTAATGGCACATAACTCTCAGCCTAATATAAAGAAATACAATTAATATACTAAATAATGGCACATAACTATCAGCCCAATATAAAAAATACAATTAATATACTAAATAACAAACATTTATATAAATAATGAAATAGTAAGTTCAAGTTTTTACCCTTGATGCAAGAAGCAGCATTGCTATTAAACACTAATTGTTGATGGTGACACTACCATTAGACATTGATGGGAAGACCAAAAGCTTTTCGGTTGAAGGAAAAAAAAAGGGTATAATATAAGAAGATCACGGTGCACTGCTAAGCTGACCATCTCATCTTATTTTTGGAATGGTTGTTTACCAACCATAATAATCACCGATCGCAAGCTGAGATGTCAATCAGTTCAGTAAATGACATGCCTACAGCCTCACAATACCAGTGTTATTAAAACGGCTGCTGAACCCTCTTTCGATAGACTCAATCGCCGGAGCATTTAACACTTCCTTCTTGTTATTACCTGTAGTTTTTGTTCCGGCATATTGTTATACGTTGTTAATCAACTTATACAGCTGAAGATATAAAGGAAACATTAACTTAGTTTTTATATAAAAGGAACAGTACCTAAGAACAAATGTTCTGCTGATATGGTTGTTTGCGTAATTGAAGAGCTTGTCATCAGCTCACTAAAACCCATTTTTAGAAAATTCAAACTCAAACTACTTACTAAAAGAAACTTTGTTCAGATCAGACAAATTGGAAAGCATATTCAAGTTTTTCTTATCTGAACACTCAAAAGTGGTGCATCTAAACACAAAATAAATAGATAAGTTGGTTACCTAATAGTTAAAGCGTGTTTGGAATAGCTTTTTTATTTTGAGAAGAAATAAACTTTAGAGTATATTGATCATCCAAACTGATTTTGATAATTTGCATTTTTTTGGACTTTATAAGTAGTTTTCAGTAAGTAGGTTGGAAATACACATTCGAAAGTAATTATTTATGATAAAACTGAAATAAGAAAATTGTACCGGGAAGACTGGGGTGCACAATGGCTCATGACGAATCAAGCAATCCAATACGTTGGATCAGTTACCACGAACTGCAATGCTCCATTTGCATTACCATTATCTTCGTTTCCAAACACCTCATCAATCGCTTCTGCCTCCACTTCAAACTCAGATGAGATAGCTCGAATTCCTTAAATCTTATTCAGATTACTGATATTTATCACCGACTAGCGTTGCTACATTTTTTGTTTTGTGAACTTGCCTACAATTAACCCATTTTAACCTATTACCCAACCCAAACCCGTCCTTACCACCTGTACCGACGTTTAATTAATTCATGCGAAAACAACCAAACAACAATGAAATTCATCTAATATTTCACCTCCATTGCGTCAGTTCTTGAGAATAAAGTGGTCTGTCTGTGCATCTTTAACTTGTACCCCATTGAAATCATCCACAAATCTTGCTTGTAGCCTAATATTTGAAATATTCATCCACCTTTTATTACGTGCCAAAGAAACAATAAGTAAAAATATTCAGTTTATACATGTTAGATGAAACATTTTAGTGTAGTAATTATTCAAACATGAATGGAAAAAGGAAAATAATAGGTTACCCAATATTGATTGCAGTTTCCATTTTATCACCGTGAGAACCCATATTTTGATTCCTGCTTGAGCAAGTTTGTCAATGCACTCGGGTACCTGCAAATAATGGGAAACGATCTAAAAAAGATTCAAATTTAATGAACTTTTAAAATGGGTAAAACTAAATATTCACTTACCCTTTTTTGGAGTTTGTCCTCAACAGCGGTGGTACCAAGAAGTATCAAATCTTTTTCAATCTCTTTGGTTGCTTCATCGATTAATTCATCTCGATCTACACTTACTGAATTCTTGGCTTCAGTGAATTTTTCTTTAAACTCCTTGTGGGTTCTTTCCAACTGCAAAATGGAAAGATGCATAGACTTTAGTACTCAATATCTGGCACATAGACATTTCCAAACCACGTCCATGGATAATTCAATCGATTCAAACCTGGTTTTTAAGTCAACACCCATCTCTGAAATCTTGGCTTTATCTATTGATGAGTGTGTGAATACTCATCATTTTTGTCGTATCTGAACTGCCAAAACATCAAAAAACACTCAAATGTGCATCAAAATACTGAAAATATCCCAGGAAGTGTGCTTTATTTGTTTTTGATGCAAAATGTTTAAAAACAGATGAAAAACGAACAAAGTTTGCATAATTGGCAGTTTCAGTCCCTCAACTTTCAAAAATTGTCAAAACTAGTCCCTGAACATTTGTTTTGTAAGAAAAGTCAACCCAAGCCATTGAAAATTCAAAAGTTATCAAATATGGTCCTTGGGTGAAAACTTTGGAAAAATTACACATTTGGCCCCTGTACTTTCAAACTTGGCAAAATTGGTCCCCGGGTGATTTTTCTTTGGAGAATATGCAACAATGGCCCTTTTGAGAAATCTAAGGGTTGCAAAAATTGGTCCTTGGAGTAACTTTGGAATGATGGCAGAAGGGGTCCTTCAAAATCGAAATATTACATGAATGGTCCTTGTGTTATTTAACTAAACCAAATGGAATTCCTTTTTATTACCCACCAAATCCAATCCAAAACACAACCCAACACCAACACCCAAGCCCATACTACCCCAGGCCCATCACCAGATCCACACCTCCCATTTTATTAATAAAACAGGTCAAATTTGACCTTTGACCCTTCCACCTCATCTTCCACCCCGTGACTCCATAGCCTGCAACTCCTACTAACCTCCATCATCACACTCCACTCAACCCTTCTCTATCATGATATCTACTCCAAGCAGCCACCCCAGTCCAAAAACTTGTTCCGCTGCCCAAGTTATCAGAAACCACTAGCAAAACCATTTTCCCGCCAAAACTTAAAGAACGGCCAAGATCACTTGTGCTCATCCAACGACCTAGAATTGAAGTGGGAAAAAGCCAAGGAGCATTTTTGAAGCCTATAAATGATAAAGAAAAGATAGAAGCCTGGGGTTAGCTAGTTAATCAGTAGTTGTAGTTTTAGTTTAGTTAAACATATTAATGTAATTTCATGTTTCAGTTGTAATTTTCAATTAAAAAAGCTTGTACTCAGTTTATTTAATGTAATTTGAACTACATTTAATCTTAATTTCAAGTTTTCATTGATCAATTCAATTTTGGCAATTTTAAGTAAATTTGACACATTTGCTTAAAACTTGTTAAATATTGGTTACCCTGCTTTATTTAGGTTCCTTTGATATCACTTTCAAGTTTTTAATAAGATTACTAAGCTTAAGTCAGTTTATCTTTTAAAAAAAAAAAAAAAAAAAAAAAAAAAAAAAAAAAAAAAACCTAGAAAATAAATGAAAATTCAAAAATCATTGTTGAAGATAGAAGAAGCAAAGGACCCTGTCCATTTTGGAGTTTCATGATTTTAGTGTCTCATGGAAGACATATAGGAATGGTTCTTGTTCTCAGTTCATGTTTCTCAATTTGGATTCACTTGTAAGCTTATTTTTCACTTTTTAGCATATTACTGTTACTGTGCTTATTGTTATGCTTATCTATTGTTTCTGAGCTTTATTTTCATGATAAAGTTAGTTTGATGTTATTAGGAGACTAGTAGTTTTAGTTAAACTCTTTATCACAACTCTTCTCATTTACACTGCTAATAGCATGCAACTGATTATCCAAGTCTTTGTTGTTATAATTGACGCTTATGTGGTAATTTAAGCTTATCATGTCATGATATGTACTTATGCATCAGTGTTTTCGCCTAAATCAGTGTAATGGTTTAAAAATCTCATGTGCAGCGATGTAATGGGGTGTTTGGATCAGTGGGTTTAACCACTGTTGCATCTGTTTCAGTTGTTATGTTCTGTTCAAACATGTTTCAGTAGTCATAGTTAGTTCATCAAAGTCATAAAATTTAGTATTTGTTTAGCAAAAAGTTAAAATATCTCTTGATCTCAAAATTGTATCAGTTAAAAAGGATTTAGATGGCATAAACACATCATTAGGTGCATAAGTATGTTTCATATCATAAATCAGTTCCATATTAGTTTATAACATCATTTTAAATCAATTTAGACCAATCAAAGTTCATGAAAGTCAAACTAAGCAAAAATCTCAAAAACTCAAATTTCACCCTTTGTTAGAAAACCAAATTTAGACCTTGATCTTTCTACTTGTTAATGTTTGCCAGCTTAGCTTTAGAAATCAGCCCTCATCTTATTTTTGGAATTTTTTTTGGAAGCTTTTACAAGTGCTCAAAGTGGGCTGCAAGGCAGGCATGTGCCCTGCACCATATTACCTGTCCCAAACAGCCAACTTCCAAGCCCTCCATAGTGCTAATTAGTGGGTCCCATTGCTTGATCTTTGGCTTATTTAAAAGCTCTTCTGGTCAGCTTGTTGGTTCAGGTTTCAAATCAGACCCTGGTTCATCCCCTGTGGGCCTCACATAGCTTGTTACTTGGCCATTTTGGCCTGTTTGGTTTGTGGTGTATGTGGATTTGCTTATTGCTTATTTCAAGCTTATTTCTTGAGCTTCTGTGTTTCATTCTGCTTAATTCAAGTGTCTCTAGGTCTGTTGTAGCTTATTTGTTCTTGTGGTGCCATGTGCTAGCTTATTCAAGCTTATCCAAATCCTAATAATCTACATAAGCCAACTGTTAAGCACTTTGGCACCCAAAGTGCTTATTTTTAAGCACTAGCCAAATCACCTTCATTAAAGTTTGTTGTTTTGTGTATTTAAAGAGTTCTCAAAATCAAAATCAAGAAAAATCAAGTTTTAAATTAAGTGATAGTTTCTATTTAATATAATTTAGCTTTTTAATTTTCCTTTTTGCTTATTAATAAGTATTTTTGGCATTTTTATATTTTTCTTAATTTTCTTTTATATTAAAGTATTTTTAGGAATTTTTCTTGATTTTTCTCTTGTCATTTAGTATTTATTAGAATTAAATATAGTTTAAGTCATAAATAATTAATATTTAAGTATTAACTAGCAAAATTAGTTTTTATAAAGTAATACCTAGTTTTTATATTTTTCCTAGCTTTTATATGTTATAAAATAATTTTAGGAATGTTCTCATAATTTTTACTGTTCATTTTCTATTTTTAGAATTTAATTAGCTTAATTAGTAATTAATTAATATTTAGTTTAATAATTAGCAAAATAGTTTAAAAACATATAATATAACCTTTTTATAATTTTTTAGGATTCCTGTGATGGTTAATAGTTTTTGTAAAGATTTTCATAATTATCTAAGTCATTTTAGTATTTTTAGTAATTTAAATTAGTTAAATTAGTTAATTAATAAGTAATAAGTAATTAATTAATAATAAATAATTAAATAGTGTAAAAATGAGTTTTCTTTTTCTAAAAAATTTCTTTTATCATTAGGATTGTAAAAATGTCATTTTCATATCCGTAGGTATTTTATTTCACAAAACTCGCGTTTTATTTCGTACGTTCACGTAACTTTAAACTGAACGTACGCGTTTTTAAGTTTTAAACGTTTTTGGGTTGTCTAATTTCACGTATTTGTTAATATAGCTTATTTAAGCTATTTCCTTGTATATTTCAGTAGTGTAATCAATCACAACCCTTTCCTGTCCAAATTCACTCGATCACAAACCGTTTTGATACCTTTGCACGCCTCGTCGGGACATAACGACCCGGGGAAACCCTATTCTTCACCGGTTATCTTGCACATTTTCCTGGGTTGACCTATTGACCGCACCCAGTTGACTGGTTAGTTTAGGAGGAGTCAAAATTTGGCGCCGCTGCCGGGGAGGTTGTGCGCGTATTCTAAACGTATTTGAAGATTGGTGATCTTTGGATATTCACTGTTTATATATTATCCATCCTTGTTCATACTTTTTCATAAAAACCCTAAAATATTCTTCTTTACCCTCCATCCGTTTGATTCTACCTTCTTATACCCCTCTCATGTATAATTCTTATGGCGTCTCTTGGCTACATGTGTTTTCACTGTAATAGCCCGATTGAGAACGACTATCGTTGTTACCGGTGTATTTGTGAGAAATGTGGCAATAATTGTAGTAACAGATTTTGTACTGTGTGCAATCTGATCATAAGTCCAAATTCTCCTAATGATTCACCAAATTCTTCCAACTACCCTTCACAGCCCGAGATACGTACTATTAATGGCAAACCACCAAGAATTGATCCTAACTTTTTACGATTTACGGTTAAAAGTTTGTCAAGCAAACATACAGAGCTTAAGGTAGTGACTAAAAAGAACGACTTGCCTAATCTTCACGTTTATCAAGAACAAAAACTAGAGACCATAACGGAAGTGGTGGAAATTCCTAGCTCTCAGAGCACACCACTTGTCCCACCTCCGGGTTTTATTCCTTGTGTCGGTTGTGGCGAGCCGCTTTTTGGTTTGCCATGTCATTGGTGTACATGTGAACAATGTGGTAATGATATTCGAGATGGAAGTTGTTTGTTTCGTGGTTCGAGGAATTCATTTTCTTATGATCCTAATCAGAACTCATTCAACGACTCTTCAAATTTTTCTGACTACCCATCACATTCATACGAGCAAGAACCATATCATTCAAATTTTAATGATGCTTCGTATCAAAATACACCAAACTTTTCTTGTGAGTATTGTGGAGGTCCTCATGACGGTTCTAATTGTCAAACTGGAAACCAGCTTTTCCATGAGCACGTTCCTTGTAACGATTACGAATTTGGTTTTAACCAATGCCCACATAACTCACAGAATCAGTCACAACAGTTCAACTGTTGTACATACTGTGGAGGTTTACATCTCAGCTCTAATTGCCAAAATAGGTACACACGTATCTTTGAGCACGAACCTTATGACAATTATGACACACGTCATTTTGACCAACCTCCACAGTACCAAATATTTCAAGCAACTCCTCAACAAACTGAACAAGATTTTGTTCTAAAGACTCTAGAGTCATTAAAAGAAATCAATGGGGAGTTGGCTAATATACCAGTTCATAATGCACCAAGTTCTTCTTGTGCATATTGTAGGGGTTCTCATGATGATAATCAATGTCAACCTTCCAGTTTTGACACATCCACACTCCCACAATTTCCACTCATTCCATAATCTCGTGGGAAAGCTATGGCAGAAACATTTGACATAGACAATCCTCATGGAAAAAGCATGGAAGAATTACTTGCTGAACAAAGAGCAGCTAAAATACGTGCCAATCTCCGCAATGCTGCTCTATTTGATGACGATGATGACAATTCTGATGAAGATGCCGAAGATGCTCTTCTCATTGATCTTCTAGTTTTAGTGAAAGATTTAGAGGGTAGTAAACATTCCCATGATAATCCAAATAAAAAATCCATGGATGAATTGTTAGCTGAAGAGCAGGCTGCTAAATTAGATTCCCAGATTGCCTTTGAAAACTCTATTGGGGAATCAATTGCAAAAGAAATAGCATTCAGATCTAGCTCTCAATTCAGTTTCATTCCTAATGACAGTGATGATGAAGATATCTTTGATGATGATTCATCCAGTTCATCAGATGAGACTCAATCTGTGGAAACACATGGAGAAGAGAGTATAATTGAATCTCTAGTAGAAGAACATATGGAAATTAAAAAATCCATTGATGCTAGCCCTTCTCAACTCCCTGAGTCAGCTGTTATCACACTCGAGGTTCCCACTCACTCTCTGAGCATGGGGGACGAGCATCTTGACACTGTTCCTGAAAAGGAATCGGACGAATTCATAAAGTCTAGTGTTGAGAACCTTGTCCCAATCCCAAGAGAGTCACAGGGAATTCTTGATCATGTGTGTGATATCCCTCCTCCTCTTATCTTCCAAACTGATCATGTTGAGATGTTCTTTGATTCTACTGATGACAATTCGTTGTCTTGTGGAGACATTGTTTATGTGGAAGAATTACCTTCTGAGCTAGTCAGCTTAGGAGAAGAGAATGATGAAGAAACTGACACTGAAATCCAAGATGAAGCTCTTCGTGCAACATTATTGAATGTCAATTTCCTCATTTCTAAAATCGAGGCTTTCAAAGAGAAATCCATTTCATCTCCTATCCCCATTAAGGATAGTCACATTTTTCCCGATGATTCTATACCAGAATTTGAAGCCTTCTATTTTGATCCTATGGGAGAGAAGATTAGTGGCAGTACCACTTCTCATTCTCATAATTCTCTCCCCGATTAGGAATCATTTACCTTCGATGAGTTCTCCTGTGAACTCACTCACATCAATCCCGAATATGATTCATTCACATTCGAGGAGTTCTCCTGTGTACTCACTCATATCATATCTCCACCGGTGTATGATAACTTCTACTTTGATCTAGACACACTCGGGATATTTCTTGATCAAACGAGCTTAAAAGATGAGATTCATGATATTATGAATTCTCCGGTGGGTGATGATGAGTTAGTCATGATGTTTGTCATGACTTTCTTTCTCTTCTTCACCTATCCCGTGGCCTCTCCTGTTCTTCACTCCTTTGGGAATGAAGACATTATCTTTGACCCCGGCATCACCGCTTATAGTTTATATTATTTACAGCCAAGTACTTATCTCATTGGTGTGGAACTTTCACGTACTTCAATGTTTATCCAAACCTCTTGAATGAAAGTCCGATGGAGATTGTCTCTTCCACATGTTGCTTCCCCAAGAACCAATTAATTCGGGGCCAAGTCAAGCTAGCGACTCGGTAAACAAAAACAGTAGCATGCATATGGGGTTTTCACCGTAAGTGTGAGGGAGTTACCCATGCTGTTGTCACCATGTATATAAGTTTCACAAAAAAAAAATGTATGTATAGAAATAAATTGAAAAATGGTGTTTCCACATTTAGCTTGTAATGTTGCCTTTTTAACGTTCAAAGAGCCGAGATAACAGCCGGGACTTTGAATATTGAGGAAAATATTCAATTCTAAGTGTGTGTGTGGGGGGGGGGGGGAATTCTAGCAAATTTTATCACATTAAACCTTCTAGTACCCCCGTTTTTGGCCGAAAATTTTAAAATTTTTTCACTTTATTTCAAAATTTTTATGGTTATCAGTCCACCATGTCTAAACGATAAAAGGCTTGGCTAATCCAGGAGCAAACGGCTCTTGGTAAAGATATATCAAATCCATTTATGGCTGACAATTTGCCCAAAATTGTATGGTATTCAACTCTCCATATCTTAAAAAGTAAAAGAGTTGGCTAGCCCGCAAGGTTATGGCTTGTGGTAAAGGCAGTGGAAAACCATAATTTGTAATCAACTCACCAAGATGATAACTGTATTCCTTCAAGAGTTGGATAGTCCAGAAGCAAACGGCTTCTGGTAAAGATAAATCAAATCCGTTGACAGCTTATGATTTGCTTAAAATCATATGGTTATCAGTGTACCATAGTTCTTGCTTGAACTGAAACATTTGGCTACTCCAGAAGTAATGGATTTTGGTAAAGAGACTTCAAATCCATTATATTTTCATAAAAGATTGCTAGGGACTAGCAATAGTTTAGTGTGGGGGATTGATGAGTGTGTGAATTCTCATCATTTTTGTCATATCTGAACTGCCAAAACATCAAAAAATACTCAAATGTGCATCAAAATACTGAAAATATCCCAGGAAGTGTGTTTTATATGTTTCAGATGCAAAATGTTTAAAAACAGATGAAAAACGAACAAAGTTTGCATAATTGGCAATTTCAGTCCCTCAACTTTCAAAAATTGTCAAAACTAGTCCTTGAACATTTGTTTTGTAAGAAAAGTTAACGCAAGGCATTGAAAAGTCAAAAGTTATCAAATATGGTCCTTGGGTGAAAACTTTGGAAAATTACACATTTGGCCCCTGTACTTTCAATCTTGGCAAAATTGGTCCCCGGGTGATTTTTCTTTGGAGAATATGCAACAATGGCCCTTGAGAAATCTAAGGGTTGCAAAAATTGGTCCTTGAAGTAACTTTGGAATGATGGCAGAATGGGTCCTTCAAAATCGGAATATTACGTGAATGGTCCTTGTGTTATTTAACTAAACCAAATGGAATTCCTTTTTATTACCCACCCAATCCAATCCAAAACACAACCCAACACCAACACCCAAGCCCATACTACCCCAGGCCCATCACCAGATCCACACCTCCCATTTTATTAATAAAAACAGGTCAAATTTGACCTTTGACCCTTCCACCTCATCTTCCACCCCGTGACTCCATAGCCTGCAACTCCTACTAACCTCCATCATTACACTCCACTCAACCCTCCTCCATCATGATATCTACTCCAAGCAGCCACCCCAGTCCAAATACTTGTTCCCCTGCCCAAGTTATCAGAAACCACTAGCAAAAACATTTTCCCGCCAAAACTTAAAGAACGGCCAAGATCACTTGTACTCATCCAACGACTTAGAATTGAAGTGGGAAAAGCCAAGGAGCATTTTTGAAGCCTATAAATGATAAAGAAAAGACAGAAGCCTGGGGTTAGCTAGTTAATCAGTAGTTGTAGTTTTAGTTTAGTTAAACATATTAATGTAATTTCATGTTTGAGTTGTAATTTTCAATTAAAAAAGCTTGTACTTAGTTTATTTAATGTAATTTGAACTACCTTTAATTTTAATTTCAAGTTTTCATTGATCAATTCAATTTTGGCAATTTTAAGTAAATTTGACACATTTGCTTAAAACTTGTTAGATATTGGTTAACCTGCTTTATTTAGGTTCCTTTGATCTCACTTTCAAGTTTTTAATAAGATTACTAAGCTTAAGTCAGTTTAGCTTTAAAATTCAAAAAAAAAATACCAAAAATACTTAGAAAATAAATGAAAATTCAAAAATCATTGTTGAAGATAGAAGAAGCAAGGGATCCTGTCCATTTTGGAGTTTCATGGTTTTAGAATCTTATGGAAGACATTTAGGAATGGTTGTTGTTCTCAGTTCATGTTTCTCAATTTGGATTAACTTGTAAGCTTATTTTTCACTTTTTAGCATATTACTGTTACTGTGCTTATTGTTATGCTTATCTATTGTTTCTGAGCTTTATTCTCATGATAAAGTTAGTTTGATGTTATTAGGAGATTAGTAGTTTTAGTTAAACTCTTTATCACAACTCTTCTCATTTACACTGCCAATAGTATGCTACTTATTATCCAAGTATTTGTTGTTATAATTGATGCTTATGTGGTAATTTAAGCTTATCATGTCATGATATGTACTTATGCATCAGTGTTTTGGCCTAAATCAGTGTAATGGTTTAAAAATCTCATGTGTAGTGATGTAATAGGGTATTTGGATCAGTGGGTTTAACCACTGTTGCATCTGTTTCAGTTGTTATGTTCTGTTTAAACATGTTTCAGTAGTCATAGTTAGTTCATCAAAGTCATAAAATTTAGTATTTGTTTAGCAAAAAGTCAAAATTTCTCTTGATCTCAAAATTGTATCAGTTAAAGAGGATTTAGATGGCATAATCACATCATTAGGTGCATAAGTAAGTTTCATAGCATAAATCAGTTCCATATTAGTTTATAACATCATTTCAAATTAATTTAGACCAATCAAAGTTCATGAAAGTCAAACTAAGCAAAAATCTCAAAAAGTCAAATTTCACCCTTTGTCAGAAAACCAAATATTCCAAGATTTTTAGTGAATTTAGTGTTAAGATTTAGACCTTGATCTTTCTACTAGTTAATGTTTGCCAGCTTAGCTTTAGAAATTGATGAGGCGAAAAATGAACCACTTTTAGGGGGTCATTTAAGCCCGGAATTGAATTTATTTGATCAAATATTACCCTAAATCGTTCCTTTTGTGATTTTAGGTACTTTGGGAGTGAAATCTGGAAAAGGAAGCAATTCGGACGTTTTTGGAGCATAAAAGTAAAGAAAACGCCAAAGACTTAATTTTCCATGCTGAGAACAGTACCTGACGGCGTCAAGAGGAATATCATGACGGTGTCAAGAGTAAAAATGGTGACGACCCAGTGCAAACCTGAAAGGCGTCAAGAGTTAAATGTGTGACGGCCTGCATAAGGAGAATACATGACGGCGTCAGACCCAGATCTAGGCAGTCCGAGGAACTATTTGGCGGCGAGATGACGGCGTCAGACATTTGTTCTTGACGCCGTCACCTATCAAACTCTATATATAGTTTTCTAATTTTTCATTCATTAGAGAGGAACTTGTGTGGAGAAACTAGGGCCGAACTTTGTAAACCCTAGCTCATATTTTACAGTGTTTTCAACGGTTTTCACCCCTTGAATCCTTTCATGTGCTATTGAGATAAGTCTTCTCTTAATTCAATCAATATGTCTATGTGTTGGTTGATTATATCTTTTACTTGTCTTGATTTCAACGCTAGGCTAGATCTATCTTGTGTTTGGTTGGATCTAATGAAACCTAGATGTTAATTATGTGTTGATTACTTGTTTATGGTTGTATTGGATGAATGATTTCAATGTTAGGCTTAAGAAAACTGGCAGATCTCCATTGTGTAACATGCTTGAACGTCTTAGGAAACATGAACCGATGTGTACTAGGTTTTATTGGTTGTATTTAATGCATGAGAAATTCTAATGATTCCATGTTAGGAGCTTCTTAGCCGGCGTACACAGGAGTGAAGTAGGCACTCATAGGATTGGGGAAGTAAGTACACCACCCCATGAATGGTATTAAGGAATACAATCCGTCATCCACGCAACTATAACAAGTAATTAACGTGTAAAAGATATCTAGGGAGTAGTGAAATCTAAGTAAACACATTTCTCCCACATATTGCTCACAACTTTAGTATAAATTAGTTTATTTTCATTTTTAGTATTTTATTTTGATTGCATCTTAGTATTGGGTTAGTTGACTAGCAACTAATTCCGCCAAACTCCTTCAAACCCGATATTTTAATTTGCTTTCTAAAAATATAAAAATACAAAAAGAATCATCCCTCATCTCTAGACCTAGTCTTTAGGTTTTCTAATCCTAGCGACACTATTCCTAGCTGAACGATCAATCCCCTGATACTTGTCATTATACTATACTACATCTATTAGGTACACTGCCTGGTGGGGGTTGTAAGCTTCTCGAGATCCCTCGAGAGGTAAAGCCTGGTGCAATTCCCACGCATCAAGTTTTTGGCCCCGCAGCCTGGGGAATAGTTATTGTCTAGGTTAGAATCTCTTTTTATTAGGTCTACTTGCTAGATTCCTTTCTAGTAAGATTTTATTTTTATTTTTTTCAGGATCTCTTTAGTCTATCTTATTTCTTCATGTTTTTGTTCGTAACTCTTCACTACCCGACATCATGGACGATGGGAACATCTTTGAACCCATCATCCCACCACAACAAAACCCACAACTAGAACCTCTTAGGCCCTGAACCCTAGGAGAGTATTCCCGACCTAGCCACCAAGGCTACCGAAACACTATTGAGCTCACCGGAGCCAATGTGACCTCCTTGCGATCCGACACCATCCGGTTGGTGCAAAGTGGATGTGCATTCCATGGACTTCGTTCCGAAGATCCAAACCAACATCTCAAGGACTTCCTTAAAATCGTAGATTCTATAGACCTTGATGTTACAACTAGAGAGTCAACCCGATTACGCCTATTCCAATTCTCTCTACGTGATCAAGCTAGCCAATAGCTTGAACATTTACCCGCGGGATCCATCACCACATGGGATGATCTCACCATTCGCTTCCTTACCCAATTCTTCCCACCGGGGAAGACTGCGATGCTTAGAAATGACATTTTGATGTTTGAATAACATCGGGGTGAAACTTTCTACGAAGCATGCGCTCGTTTCAAGGACCTCCTCCATAAGGTCCCTCATCATGGTATAAACCTTTGGTTATTAGTTTAGATTTTCTATGACCATGTTGACTATCACACTAAACGTACAATCGATAGGGCCGCGGGAGGTAGATTGCGTGATAAGAACGCCGAGGAGTCCTGGGCAATTATTGAAGAGCTTGCCGCCGATAATCAAGAGATGTGGGAGTTTAATCATACTATAAAAGCGGCCATCAATGCAATCTCAACACCTGAAGGGACTACCGAAATCCCTGATGAACTCCTATTCAAACTCGAGGCAAAAGTTGACTATTTTGAGGAAAGGCAAAGGAGACCCCTGAGTCCTAGGCGGGCTACTGCCAATTCCGTCTCGAAAACGACTTCAACGCCATTATCAGAGTCACCCTCTAGAGAGAATGTCAAGACTTTTCAAAACTATGCCCCACCGTGTTCCCCTCCCGAGAAACTTAGCCCGGAGTTTGAAGTTAGAATGAGAGAATACATGGCAACTCATTCAGATAGGCTCGCTAGATTCGAGGAAGCAGTTTATAAGCAAAAAGAGGAGATGCAAGAGAAAATGAATGAGATGATGAGCCTGATGGAAGAGTATGTCAACCAGAGAACCCCCGAAAGGATGTTACTAAGGAAAGAAAGCGTCGTCCCCACTACCCGATTTGTTAATTCCATCGCAATTGTCCACAAGGATAATGAGAAGGTAGAAACTCCTACTGAACAAACCTTAGAAGAACCACCCAAATCTCAATCTCTAAGTTACTACCTGAAACATGATATAATCGAAAACACTATAACAAATTGGATAAAGGGTGACGGGCGTAACCAACCTTCCAAACAGGGTTCTGAGAAGGAGAAAGGGGGAAAAGATGAGTATGATACGTTACCTAGGGGGCCAATATTCGAGAAACTATTGGTACAAAAAGTGGCTACTAAGCAGATGGCGTGTGGGAACTTTGAGATACCAGCTAGCATCGGGGATTTGAAATATCTTAGTGCTTTCGCCGACCAAGGATCAGAAGTAAATCTTATGCCCCTAACTATTTACATCCAACTAACATAAAAAATGCCAGCCCCCACTCGTGTTAGGTTATCCCTCGCTGGACACTCTTACGTATACCCCCTAGGAATCGCAGAAAGATTAGCTTCCCCATGACCCCGCGATGTGGGCATGAGAGTTTGAGTTGGAGAAAGCTCAAAAACAACATTGACACGTCACCTACTCGTGTTCAAGAGAAAATACTTGCATGGGAGGCAAGAATCAAAAGCTATAAGGAGGCTAAACATGAAAGAAGCAAAAGCAATGAAGTTCACGTCGAGTTCAAACACAATCGACCAGCAAGAAGCCATGTGCCATTCGAGGAAGGGAACTTAGTACTCTTAAGACACTTGGAAATAATGGTACCACCCGATAAACCGAGTCCCTGGTGGTATGGGCCTTTCACAATTGAGAGCATGAGCCAAGATGGGATGGCTAACCTGAGAAGTAAAGTAGATGGAGAGGTGATTGCAAGTATCGACAGATTGAGGCACTACCACCACAATAGTAATGATCACAACTACATGGGGTACATCATCTCAAGGGATGTGGTTACGTAGTAACCCATGACCTTGAGTCTAGCTACAAGACTCGTAAATAAAGAAAAGCGCTTCTTGGGAGGCAACCCATGTTTTGTGTGATTTTTATTTTTGTTTGTTTGTTATTTGCTTCCGTATGCATGCTTTATTTTTATTGTTGGTAGATCATGTTTCAAAACTAAATAGTGGAAATACTTTACTTTGTTGTTTGGCTTAGTCTTAACTTCATCCAAAGGTATTTTTGCAAAAGATAAGTGTAAGGGGAAACCCCAAATATGTTTTTAAGAAACAAAACCGATCATGATTCTCCACAATATTAAGTGAACATGTATATTTGTATATGTTAGAGTCAAATGCTTGTATTGAGTCATAATGAAGTTTTGCAGGATTTTCCAGGAAGTAGGACAAAGTTTTTCCAGAAATTTTTCGGAAACTTAACATAAGAATTTATGCAGGTCACTTCTGACGGCGTCACGAGTTTACTCTTGATGGCGTCACGTGTTAAAATCTGGAAATTTTACCAGTTTTGTTTTTCAAACAGAGTTTTAAAGTTTTTGTTGAATTATTAGTTTTATAATCTCCAGGAAATCTGCAAACATCATTCCACAAGCATTATATCTTATTTTGTTTTCTAGGATTTATTAGTATATGTAGATTGCCGCCGATTTTATGCGAGGTTGCCTTGTCTGTTTTCTCAGGATTTACAGGTTATGTATGACAAGAAGATGATTATTATTCTGGAAGGGAAGCTTTGATTGTTCATTTTCTTGGAGGAAGATTTAACCTGGCCACCTTATTATCCATACCGAGCGAATCAGGGGAGTATTTGATTTCATTTGTTTTACTTATTTCACTTTTACATTCTTTACTTGAACATTGGGGACAATGTTCATCCTAAGTGTAAGGGGAGGGTAAAATGATGATACCTTACAGATACACTTTCGCTTGAGTTTGTTTGTTTGAAGGTAGATGTGTAATAAAACTATGAGAAATACTTGTTAGTGCAATTTTAGCGCCAAATTTAAAATTTTTTACAACATTTACGAGTGAAACTTTAGCCATAGCAAGCGTCTCATGGATAGGAGATTGTATGACTAGCACAAAATCGTACCATTCAGAAAAATTTTCCACCCAAATATGTGAGGTTCGCCTTTAGATTTGATAGAAAAAACATTTACTATTAGTGCTTATGAGTGTACCGGTAGCATTTAGATTCTAGAACTTGCGTTAGTGATGCATCCCGAGACCGCTAGTGAGACTACATTCGTGTAGTAGGATTTACTACATGATAAGAGGCATTAGGATCACCCTTGTGTTAAACCCGTATTATAATTACTTGACCATTTAAGTCCTATTACTTGGCAAGTTAAGTCAATTAATTTTTCCCACACCATTAGCGTTGTACTCATTTTTAGTACACGAAACCCCTAGTACACCCCTCCGAGCCTATCTTTTTGTTTCTAACTTTAAGCATTTTATTTAAGGAAGAATTTGTTACACCCCACTTAAATGTACAACCAAATCGCCTTAGCCTTCCGTGTATGCACTCATCTTTAGTGCATTATTGTTATTTGTTAAACCGTAAGTTAATTATCTAATTGATTACATGGTTGCTAAGTCGAGTCATATCCTTGTACATATTGTTTTGGGACGATTAGGACTCATGGGTAAAGTACTTATTTTATGGAGTAATGGGGAAGAACATCATTTATTACCCCCATATGTACGTTAATCTTAAAAAGTACTCCAAGTATTTTGATTTTCTTAATTCGAGTCATTAGATTAGTTTATTGTAAAGTATGTAAAAATTCAAGTGTATGGGGAATATTCATTCCCTATGATGTATTATTTTGGATGGTAGGGTAAGAGTGTATGCAAAAAAAAAAAAAAAAAAAAAAAAAAAAAAAAAAAAAATGAAAAAAAAACAAGAAAAAGAGAAGAAAAAAATAGAAAAAGAAAAAGAGAAAAAACATATGGACTACCATCCTTTTTCATTCTATGTTCATTTTATGTTTTTGTTATTTTTCATTTATTAGCTTAAGTCGAGTCTAGTCTTGGCTTAGCAACGCCATATTGTACATGTAATTAACCAAGATTGTTAACTCGCCACCAGTAAAGACTGCCTATATCCAACAAAACCGTGTATTCCATATCCCTACACCTAACATTACAACCCTTTTAAAAGACCTCTTTGATAGCTTATCCTAGGTGCTTACGCCATGTGGTAGAGGTTTGATCCTTTCCCAAGCCTATGGTAATCTATTTTGCTATGACAGGTAGTGAGAGATATTTTCCGTTTCCATAATGTGATATTACTTTTTTACACCCGAGAGATGTGAGTATCTAAACACTATTTGTGAGGTGCTAGTATATGACCTCCGTGCTTGTCTTTGGTCTTTAGTGGAACGATTATTTGTTGTAATTACTTTTATATTAGTGTTAAATGACCCCTAACTTGTATTTTGATTAGAATAAAAGTGCATTTGCTTGAGGACAAGCAAATCTCAAGTGTAAGGGTATATGATGAGGCAAAAAATGAACCACTTTTAGGGGTTCATTTAAGCCCGGAATTGAATTTATTTGATCAAGTATTACCCTAAATCATTCCTTTTGTGATTTTAGGTACTTTGGGAGTGAAATCTGGTAAAGGAAGCAATTCGGACGTTTTTGGAGCATAAAAGTGAAGAAAACGCCAAAGACTTAATTTTCCATGCTGAGAACAGTACCTGACGGCATCAAGAGGAATATCATGACGACGTCAAGAGTAAAAATGGTGACGACCCAGTGCAAACCTGACGGTGTCGCAACAAAGGTGTCAAGAGTTAAATGTGTGACGGCCTGCATAAGGAGAATACATGACGGCGTCAGACCCAGATCTAGGCAGTCCGAGGAACTATTTGGCGGCGAGATGACGGCGTCAGACATTTGTTCTTGACGCCGTAACCTATCAAACTCTATATATAGTTTTCTAATTTTTCATTCATTAGAGAGGAACTTGTGTGGAGAAACTAGGGACGAACTTTGTAAACCCTAGCTCATATTTTACAGTGTTTTCATGGGTTTTCACCCCTTCAATCCTTTCATGTGCTATTGAGATAGGTCTTCTCTTAATTCAATCAATATGTCTATGTGTTGGTTGATTATATCTTTTACTTGTCTTGATTTCAACATGCTAGGCTAGATCTATCTTGTGTTTGCTTGGATCTAATGAAACCTAGATGTTAATTATGTGTTGATTACTTGTTTATGGTTGTATTGGATGAATGATTTCAATGTTAGGCTTAAGAAAACTGGCAGATCTCCATTGTGTAACATGCTTGAACGTCTTAGGAAACATGAACCGATGTGTACTAGGTTTTATTGGTTGTATTTAATGCATGAGTAAATTCTAATGATCCCATGTTAGGAGCTTCTTAGCCGGCTCGACATAGGAGTGAAGTAGGCACTCATAGGATTGGGGAAGTAAGTACGCCACCCCATGAATGGTATTAAGGAATACAATCCGTCATCCACACAACTATAACAAGTAATTAACGTGTAAAAGATATCTAGGGAGTAGTGAAATCTAAGTAAACGCATTTTCTCCCACATATTGCTCACAACTTTAGTATAAATTAGTTTATTTTCATTTTTAGTATTTTATTTTGATTGCATCTTAGTATTGGGTTAGTTGACTACCAACTAATTCCGCCAAACTCCTTCAAACCCGATATTTTAATTTGCTTTCTAAAAAGTATAAAAATACAAAAAGAATCATCCCTCATCTCTAGACCTAGTCTTTAGGTTTTCTAATCCTAGCGACACTATTCCAAGCTGAATAATCAATCCCCCGGTACTTGTCATTATACTATACTACATCGATCAGGTACACTGCCTGGTGGGGGTTGTAAGCTTCTCGAGATCCCTCGAGAGGTAAAGCCTGGTGCAATTCCCACGCATCAGAAATCAACCCTCATCTTATTTTTTGAATTTTTTTGGAAGCTTTTACAAGTGCTCAAAGTGGGCTGCAGGGCAAGCATGTGCCCTGCACCATATTACCTGTCCCAAATAGCCAACTTCCAAGCCCTCCATAATGCTTATTAGTGGGTCCCATTACTTGATCTTTGGCTTATTTAAAAGCTCTTCTGGTCAGCTTGTTGGTTCAGGTTTCAAATCAGACCCTGGTTCATCCCCTGTGGGCCCCACATAGCTTGTTACTTGGCCATTTTGGCCTGTTTGGTCTGTGGTGTATGTGGATTTGCTTATTGCTTATTTCAAGCTTATTTCTTGAGCTTCTTTATTTCATTCTGCTTAATTCAAGTGTCTCTAGGTCTGTTGTAGCTTATTTGTTCTTGTGGTGCCATGTGCTAGCTTATTCAAGCTTATCTAAATCCGAATAAGCTACATAAGCCAACTGTTAAGCACTTTGGCACCCAAAGTGCTTATTTTTAAGCACTAGCCAAATCACCTTCATTAAAGTTTGTTGTTTTGTGTATTTAAAGAGTTCTCAAAATCAAAATCCAGAAAAATCAAGTTTTAAATTAAGTGATAGTTTCTATTTAATATAATTTAGCTTTTTAATTTTCCTTTTTGCTTATTAATAAGTATTTTTGCATTTTTATATTTTTCTTAATTTTCTTTTATATTAAAGTATTTTGAGGAATTTTTCTAGATTCTCTTGTCATTTAGTATTTATTAGAATTAAATATAGTTTAAGTAATAAATAATTAATATTTAAGTATTAAATAGAAAAATTAGTTTTTATAAAGTAATACATAGTTTTTATATTTTTCCTAGCTTTTATATGTTATAAAATAATTTTAGGAATTTTCTCATAATTTTTACTGTTCATTTTCTATTTTTAGAATTTAATTAGTTTAATTAGTAATTAATTAATATTTAGTTTAATAATTAGCAAAATAGTTTAAAAACATATAATATAAACTTTTTATAACTTTTTAGGATTCCTGTGATGGTTAATTAGTTTTATAAATTTTTTCATAATTATGTAAGTCATTTTAGTATTTTTAGTAATTTAAATTAGTTAAATTAGTTAATTAATAAGTAATTAGTAATTAATTAATAATAAATAATTAAATAGTGTAAAAATTAATTTTCTTTTTTTTTAAATTTTCTTTTATCATTAGGATTGTAAAAATGTCATTTTCATATCCGTAGGTATTTTATTTCACAAAACTCGCGTTTTATTTCGTACGTTCACGTAACTTTAAACTGAACGTTCGCGTTTTTAAGTTTTAAACGTTTCTGGGTTTTCTAATTTCACGTATTTGTTAATATAGCTTATTTAAGCTATTTCCTTGTATATTTCAGTAGTGTAATCAATCACAACCCTTTCCTGTCCAAATTCACTCGATCACAAACCCGTTTTGATACCTTTGCACGCCTCGTCGGGACATAACGACCTGAGGAAACCCTATTCTTCACCGGTTATCTTGCACTTTCTCCTGGGTTGACCTATTGACCGCACCCGGTTGACTAGTTAGTTTAGGAGGAGTCATCTATGAAGTCCAAATTTAGTAAATAAACAGTAAAACAATCTAATGATATCAAGTGCGAATACTAACCACATGCGTTAAATATACAACCTTTCGATAGTTGTATGCATGTTTTAAACCATTTGACCTGTTACATACGCAATATAACCTAAAACCTATCTGTTCATACATCTAAGAAATGTATTATACATCATGAACCCAAAAATAAATAAATAGTATACTTTTTTTAGACCCGTGTGAGCAACACTTGTTTGGAACCACACCGAAAATGCATCCATTAGAGAAACCAATAATTAAGAAATATTATAGATAAAATGTTTAGCAAAACAAATGTGGTTAATGATTTTAACTCACTTTTACTTGTATCATGCGTTCGAGCATTGCCATCAGGATCATAAGTAAAATTCGTCACGCCACCTTCATTTGCACCTGTAAACGATTGCGACTAAAATTCATCATGCCACCTTCACTCACACTTGTATTAACGAATAAACGTCAAAAACTAATAACAAAAACAATAATAATAATAATAATAAATAAATAAAATCTAAATATCAGATTCAAGAATTTGTATACCATTTTTACTTACATGTGGATCTTGTGTTGTCAAGAAATGCTTGCCACCACTTGTCACCTTTGAGTTTGGAAAGCCTACAAGAAAGTGGAAGCTCTAGTGACTTTGCCGTATTCCAAAAATTGGTTAGCACCTAAAAGGAAAAGAAGAATCAATACTACAGATGTCTTAATTCCATAGGAAGCCAAATTGCGTGCTTATTTACATGCACTCAAAGGTTGTGTGAAATTATTATGAGTGCGCAAACTGCTTTTGAATCTCAGAAACATAAAATACAGATCCACATCATTCATGGCATTAACATCAACAAATATTTAATACGTAACCTTTATAGTGCTAAATCATAATCAGAAACCCAATACGTTCTTCAAAAGCACGATGGAGAGATGAAAACTCTTTTTTAGCTCCATCGGTAACAATCATCTTAGCCGTACCTTCCTAGTTGACACTTTGAATGCTTAGTTAATCAATTTTCATTGTTATTCAATTTGCAAATAAGTAATATGTATCGTGTTACATACCAGCTATGTTTTACCTCCGTCGGTCCCTCGATATTCCTTACATACTAGCTGCATGAGATCTATTCTTCCATTTAGTCCAAGTGTAAAATGCCAACATTATGGGCAAGATACCCATATCTATTTATTATTATTGTATATCAATAATGTTGTTTGAGCATCAACACATACCTCTTTGTTCTCTCCCCTTTGAAGCATAAGATTCTTATGCCTATTATAACAAAACGCACAAGTAAATATCAATTTCAGTTAGGGGATATTTACGTTTACCTTTTTGACAAATTTAAGCACATATGGGTGAAGTTCTTCAGTACGATAAGCACCAATATTGAGCTTCAAGTCACTTGTGTCAGCCTTAAAAGCTTCAGATACTCCAAGAATAGGCTATGGGGAGCCATTGTTATGTTATCAAACCGTGCAGTGTTGACAACTACAACCATGGTTACTAATCATATCAGAAAGGTAACAACTTCACTAACTTAAGGAGAGATCATTAGGATTTTAGAAAAAAGAGGTGTACCTAGGGCTTTGCTAAGGATGTATATTACCGCAAGTATGCAATAATTATTTTTGAAGTTCATTTTGTACTTGATCTATATATGTATCATGCACAAAGCTAATTTTTCTTCAACTAATCCTAACTTCCTTTGGCCACTCTATTTTTTATGATTGATACATTACATATAATCTATACTTCATGTTTTTGAGATTAATATACATGCAACAAACAATTAAGTGACTTGTTTGACAACCTAAAACTGTACGTGCTCATTAATCAAGTATATATAGATGCAATTCAAATACTGACCAACACAATAACATGTAAGAGTGATGATAAAGAAAGGTTATAACACATTAACACGCATGCATTACCTATTTTGAAGATTCTAAAACGTAATATTGCAATAAATTAAAACTTACAGTTGTTGGGCGAGTTTCGTTCATGATTCAAGAACCTCAATAGTAACCTGCACTTGTGTCATTTACACAAATCAAAACCAAAACATCTAAATCATGCACACGTAACTGATTATACTAACCTGCCAAAATATGATGATGATGATGATGGCTGTTCTTTTTATTGGTTCGGTAGTTTTGTTTTAGGGTTTTGTGTGTGTTTTTTCTTGAAGGAAGGGATACTGAATATTTGTTAAACCTTAATTACTTTCTTAGATTATCAACTAAGTTGTAAGGATTCCCATACTTATCCTTTCATATAAGATGAATTATTTACGTATTACTTATTAATTTTGAATTGTAAATCTCAAAAGGCGGCATGATCTAGTGGTTGAAGTGTTCGTATTTGTATTAAATGGTACAGGTTCGAACCCATGCAGCTTCATTTAAAACAAATATTTTAAATACGAAATTTTGTAAAATAAAAATTAATCAACATTATGCAAATAAAAAAAGTTAAAAGATTTCTTACATGGCCACAATGTGATGACATGGCTAATAATGAATTACTGGTCAATGAGGTGACATTATCTACGTGTAACGCCTCCTGTTATATATATATATATATATATATATATATATATATATATATATATATATATATATATATATATATACGATGCGAGGACTGCGGCCTCACAAAAGGTTTTACCTCTCAAGGGATCTTGAGAGATTTTGCAATCCTCCAGGCAGTGTACCTGATCGTTGTAGTGTAGTATAGGTATGTCTGGTGGATTGATCGTTCTCTAGGGGAATAGTGTCGTTAGAATTTGAAGTGTATGTTAACAAGGTCTAAGGGTGAGGGATGATTTTTTACTTTTGGTATTTCTTAGTTTTATGAAAGCAAGTAAAAGATATCAGGTTTGGAAGAGTGGGCAGAATTAGTTGATTGTCAACTAACCCAAAACTAATAATTAAACTAAAAACAATAAAATAAATAACAAGAAAATAAAATGGCGAACTTCTATAATGAGACAAATGTGTTTACTTAGATTTGACTACTCCTTAGTTATCTCTTGTTGATTAGTTGAATGTCACAATTGTTTAGTTGAAGGATTGTATTCGTCAATACCAGTCGTGGGGGCGTGTACGTCCTTCCACAACTCGATGAATATCTATTTCTTCTTATGAAGACACGTTTAGTATCCTATCATAGAATCATCAACATCTACTCATGCATTAAATACAATCAATAAAACCGTAGTACACATCTGATTACGTTTCTTAAGATGTTCAAGCATGTTACACAAAGGAGGTTAGCCAGTAACGTGAGTCAATTAACCAAACAATAAACAACTAATCAACAATCAATAACTAAGTTTCATTATATCTAAGCAAACACTAAACAATCTAAGCTAGCATGTTAATGTAAAGAAAAGATAAACAATTAATCAAACAACACATAGACATATTGAATGATTAAAGGAAAACTTATCTCCAATTGAACATGGAAGAAAAGAGGGTTTGAAACCCTAAAAAACTGTAAAATTTGGACTAGCATTTATTTCTCCAATGTTGCACAAAGTTCCCCTTCTAATTAATGAAAAAGCCAAAACTGGTGACGGCGTCAGGTTATGAGTTCTGACACCGTCAGCTCGCCGTCATTAGGGTTTCATGTTGTGCAATTTAAGCCTTTTGACGTCATCACGTTCAAATCTCTTCTGGGCCGTCTCTTGTTAATTTTGCATCAGACGGCCTACATCCAATAACACCTATCGCCGTCAGGTGTAATATCTTCAAAAGTTCACTAGAGCGTCAAATGTAATATTTCCCACCTCTTGAGTCTTCAAGTGTTGGCGTCACCATTTAAGGTGTGACGCCCTCAGGTGTAATTTCGTGACTTATTTTCTTGATGTTGTTGTTTTCTATACTTTTAAGTCAAAAAACGTCCAAAATGCTCTATTTTCCAGAATTCATGTCCCAAGTACCTAAAATGAGAAAGGAAACGTTTTGAGGCAATATTTGACCAATAATTTACGATTTAAGGCTTAAATGACCCCTTAAAAGGGTATCAAATAAATCTTTATCAATATATAAGCTACACTTTTACTCCTCATCATAAAAAGAAAACCCTAGCCACCCCTAGCCACCACCAATACCTCCTCCGGCTACTTTTCCGGCCACCTCAAAAAAATACACGACCGCATGAGTCTCGACCCTCTTGTCATTCCTGGAGCTGTTGAGGGCAATCGGAGCAAGATTGATGCATGTACGATGTTCACCACCACCACCACAGTCGTACCATCGTGAGCCGCCACTTCTTCTCACCTTCCTTTTTTGTTTGGTAAGCTCACGCACCACCACCTCTTCTATTTCTTCACTTTTGTAGAATAGTAGGGGGTGAATACGGTTTCCTTGGCTTTTAGAATGTTAAAAAAAACTTTAAGCCAAGTGGTTGTACAATCAATATAAAAACCAAAAATACAATCCAAAGTATATAAAGCGAGCAAAGAGAGACACCAAGATATATACTGGTTTGGGTTGGGAGGTTTATACCATCCGTACGTCTAGTTGTGAATCCACGACATGATACTATTCCACTTGTATAATCCTTTCGGTGGACTACAAACCGTTACAATTCACTCCACCGATATTCTCCAATATCGATGCTCACAAAGAAGGAGTTACTCCCACGGTATTCCGCCCTCGGAAACCACCCAAACGAATCTCTTGATTTGACTTACACTTGGTCACCAAGACCACAAACAAAACTTCCACCCAGAAGTATCAAACCCCAACTAGATCCCAAATGATATAGGCTTGGTCACAAAGACATAAGACCTCTCTTACAATCAATTGAAAGAATAAAAGATTGTTTGTTCAATCAAGGCCTAACCTAACATAGAGACTCAATTGTAGTAGAAAGGGTATAGAGAAGAAGACCCTTGACACAATCACAAGAGTGGATTAGGTTCTTGTGATTCTTCCCTTGCAAAGAGATGTGTTCTTTCAAAGATATTAGTGTGAAAAACTAAGAACACAAGATAGAATTAGAGGATCAGAGAGAAAGAATGTAGAGAGAAAGAATAATGGCAAGGGGTGAGGAATACAAGAGGCAAGGTGGGATATTTATAGGCCAAGACCCATCTTGGGAAAAAATTTACCAAGACTGGCGCGTCGCCCGTGCGTCAACGCGCAGGCAGCGCGCCAGGACTGCTGTATCATTTTTTCCCAAGTTAGGTTTTGGACATACAAATACCTAACCTTGCTAAACCCCTAATTGTACTTCAAACAATTAAGCCTTAACATTAATAATTCTAAGGTTTACCAACTTAAATAGCCAATTTGGAAAATGTTTTGTGAATTGTTTATGAGAAACCAATTATAGAGGATAGAAAGGTAGAAAGGATAATTGGGTAGGGGTAGAATGGGTATTCCTGACATGGCATAAAAGAGAGAAGATAATATGCCATGGGATATTCCTCTATAGGGATGAGTGAGTGGGGTTGGGTTAAGAATGAACCATGGTTAAGTTAGGAGTAACAAAGGTTGGGTTAGAAAGAAGTGTATAGAGACCAAACCATGGTTAGGTAAGAGAGTGAACCATGGTTGGGTTAAAGGGTATATCCAAGGGAATATTCCTTCCTTGGTGAGAAAGTGTGGATGTTGGTGAGGTTAAGAGTTAACCATGGTTTGGTGAGAAATGGATGTGTTGAGAACTAACCATGGTCGGGTTAGAAATGATCATGGTTAGGTTAAGAGAAGAATATGCTAAGGGATATTCCATTTCTTGGAGAAGAAGGTGAAATGGAAGGTTGAGATGTGTTTGTTTTAAATGGATGGTTTGGATGAAGAGTGTGTAAGTGTGTAAGGGAATATAAGTTGGAAGGATGGGATGTGTGTAAGGAATATGTAAGAATGAGTTGTATGTGTAAGGAATAAATAAGAATGATTTGATGGGGAGCCTTGTGTGGGTAGAGAAGGGTATGTGAGTGAAGTGTATGTATTTTGAATGTAAGTGTGTGTGTATGTTTGTATAAGAGTGTATGTAAGAAAAATATGGGAATATTGTAAAGAGGAATATTATGTGGGAGTTTGGGAGACAAAGGTACATGGTGTAAGAGACTATTAAGAAGATGTTGGTGATAGGATTTGGAAGGGTTGGAGGTTTTGAAATGTAATTAGAGAAGTGATTAAGAAATAATCAAATTGTCATTAAGAAAGAAAAGATTTAGACAATTATGAGTGTAGTTTGAGAAATTCAAAGGTTACTTATAATCTCAAGTAACTTAACGTCAAGAATCCATAATCTCATAACTCATGACTTTCCGAACAAGCCAAGTGCTTTGCCTTGATGTAAAGCATATCCCATGCGGGAAAGGATGCGTTTACGCAAAGTGACGTTTGACTTAGTTTGACCAATAAGGGAGTAAACCCGTTACGTGATTAGAGGAGACGTAAGCACGGGTTATGAGCATATGAATGCTTTCACTTGACATTATGTTAAGTATATAAGCTCCCTAGGTTTAGAAAGGCCTTGGCTAGAGGCGAGAGTTAGAAAACATGAGTTGGCGTTTTCCCGAAAACGGGTATCTTAAAAGTTGGATCTCTCTAATCCTAAAACTCGTTTTGAGTGTTCTCAATTTAGCACATAGCATTTTCATACCTGTATTGAAAGATCCACATTTGTCGGGTAAGGGGAAAGTCGACTTTCAAAGTTCGTCCCGACAACATCAGAAGCCTCGCGCGTCGCCCACGCATCAACGCGCGGGCAGCGCGCCAGGAGCAGATATTGAGTTGGGGGAACTTTGGCTAACATTTGTTATTTTATGTGTTTCGAAGGTTTATTTGTCATCATTAAAACATTATCTCGTCAATGATGCCTCAACAATCTTCCCCTTTTTGATGATGACAAATAAAATCCGAAAGCAAATAAAATTATAAATCGTAGCGAAGACAAAGCGCGCCTTTAATGTAGCTTGCGTCTTGACCTTGCCTTGTAATTTGGTGAAGCCATTGTCTTTAGCTTGAATTGGTCTTCACGCTCTTGCTTTCTTTCTCCCCCTTTTGTCGAATCAAAAAGGCGGAACTTCCAATGAATGGGAAAATTAAAATAGCTTGTAAATGCATCCAAACGTGCTCCCCCTTAAACATAGCTCCCCCTAGATCATTGCTCCCCTTTGTTCCAAGGCGGGGATTCATGGGTCAAGAGCGTCACCTTTGCAGTGGCCTAGCTACATAAAACATAACATACAACAACCAAGAAATTCTCACATGTGGAAGTCCAAAATGGGTTAGGTTACTATTTGGATACTTGCAACATTGGTTAGTTCACAACAATATATATATATATATATATATATATATATATATATATATATATATATATGGTATTTGTTATTATACCATTATGACTTAAATAGGCCAAATGATGAGCATAGAGGATAATAATCACTTATGCACACATATAGAAACAAAAGATACTTCATTCCACAATAATTTATTACATGAGACCCACGGGGCATACTACCATAAACCTACAACACACATAACAACTAGGGTCACAAAGATGATACTATAAGATGATGCTACAACATGCTACAACTAGGAGTTAATAGTCAAGAGAGTTCATTGTGAAAGGATCCTCCATTGGAGACACTTCATCCACTTCAATCATCCTTGATGGATCATTTGGGTGTTTCTTCTTGATGTAGTCAAAGATGTTTGTCATGATCCTAGCAAATGGAAGTGGCTCATCATTGTAGTCCAATGTGTGGAAAACAAGAAGGGGGTTGAATAGTTTTACCGATTTTTCGTTTAATTATCTTTTGAAACTTTCCGTTTAATCAAAGATATAAACTCAAAGACAATATATAATATGCAAGTATAGAGAAAGAAACGATCAAACCACAACACAAGTATTTATCGTGGTTCAGCTACAAGGACTCTTTTTCCTTGCCCTACGTCAACGCCCCGAGTATCCAACTCGAGAGTTTCTTTCATTAGTCAACAAGCTCCTTTTATCGGCGGAGAAAACCTTACACGTCGCTTACACGATTACCGACACTAAGCTAGATGTCGAGTTCTTTTACAAGGGTACAACCACTCCCGTTAGTTCTTTTACAAGGGTACAACAACTCCCGTCACACTATGTATTTTAAGGCATAAAATACTAACCGATCACAACTGAAAACACATAATCAAATGAAGTGTAAACTACACAAAGTCTACACGATTCTAAGCTAACAAGTCTTGCAACGTTGTGTTGAATACTTGTAACTATATATGTACTTGTGAACTTCTTTGCTACAAAAGAATCTTCACACAAAAATGAAATGTTAAAGGGTTAGATGAATGATATGAATGTGTATGTGTAAATGTAATTAGAAGTGATGAACCAAAATTCTAATAAATGGCTTGGTATTTATAGCAAAAATTTCAGCAGCTTTGGCGGAAACGGCGGAACCCTCAGATGGGTTCCGCCCGTGTACCTCCAAGGTTCCGCCAGGACTGACATTAAGTTTTGTAATAAATCATTCCAAACTAACCAAAGTCACATCAACTTATTTCTAGTCAAACACTTACTTGTGTAAGAAAACTTATGGTGAGTCGAACACACAATCTTTCCTTAAATGCATATTGATGTGTTTGACACAAACTTACCATAAATGGGATGTGACATTTCTATTTTAAGAAATATAAAAATGTTGTGTTTTATATGAAATGTAAATGTAGCAAATGTCTAATTATGCAAGTCTTTAAACTAAAATTATGTTTCTAAAAAGTAAAGTTTACACTTTGTCATTAACAAAACTTAGCAAAGATCGTAAAATATAAATAACGTTTTTAGGCGATATGTGTATTAACAATCTCCCCCTTTTTGTTGATGACAAAACATAAACTTTGTTTTTAAGTAACTCACAAATTTTAGTGTTAAGACTTTTTTAAAAAAATGTTATATTAAACTTGTTTTACTTAAGTGATGAAAATCATTTTAAGTTTATAAGTTTATGTATCTTTCTCCCCATTTTTGTCGAAACAAAAAGAAGAGTAGCGAAGCGGAACTATGCACGTGCTCCCCCTTGGTCGATACTTCCCCTAAAAGGAGTGCCAAGTTGGGAAACATGGATTTTGAACCTACAAAAAAATGGTAAGTTGGTGATAATGACACATAATCAAGCTTGTAGTCACCACACTATATGAAAATTTAAGCAACCACAATCATAACTCATATATGATCAACCAAGAATGCAAATAAGATAGTAGTAAAAGATGTCATTTCAAGTAAAATTTGACTTTATAAAAGTCAAAGACAAGAAATGAAAAATATCCTCCTACTTCTAAAAATAAAAATAAAAGATAAAAAATAACCAAGAAATAAAAGAAGAATAAAATCCTACTTCTATAAGTAGAAGTCATTCAACACATTTCCTAAATGGAGCAAAAAGCCTCCAAACTTGGTCTAGGATTGGTTTAGGTGGGAAAGAGCATCCAAATGCTCGATGATGTGTTGTATAGCAAAGCGGGTTTCATCTTGAAATTGGTGAAGCAACATCTTGATGCTTTCACCTATTTTGACCATTTGCTCACATTGTGAGCAAACATGGTGATGAGTGGGTGGAAGCGGGTCGTTTGATGATGGTGGTGGTGGTGGGTTGGTGTTGGTTTCTTGAGTGGAGGATGGGTTTGGTATGGAGTCAAGCAAGGTGGTTTATAGCTCCATTGCTTGATGGAGGTGATTTTCGACCATTCTTTGAATTTCCTCATAAGAAGGAAAGAAAGACTCAAGGAATTTGGATTGGGAATGTGGTGGTGTTGGGTGATCATGGTGTTCAAAGTTAGGTTCTCCATATAGAGGACCGTGGATGTCTTTGAAGATATGGTGAAACAACGATGGTTTTGGGTGGTGGTACTCTTGTTGTGGTGGTTGGTTGTGGTCAAAAGGTTCATTAGGCTCAAATAATGGCCTTGGTTTTGTTGTTTGCTCAATGTGAGCAAACGAGTGCAAAGGTTGTGGATTGGTTGATCTTGGTGGAAGATCATTAAGATCTTCTATGAAAGGTTGCGGTGATGTTGGTGGAGACCCAAATAACTGCATTAGTTCTAGTTTAGGTGGTAGTGGTGGTGATGGAGTTTTGGATGGTTGGGTTGGAGCACTTGGTGGAGTTGGGTCAATGGGTGATTTTGTTGGTGGTGGAGTGATGAGCTCATTTGGTCCTTTGGGTGATGGAGTTGGAGATGCAAGGTTTAAAAAATGTTCATTTTTGATGGGTGAGGAGAATTCATCTGAAGATGAAGAACTTAGGTTGATTGTGTGGTGTGAACAAATTGGTTTTACACTAATGCGGGCGGTTCTCCGAATGGGTAGAGATGGTTGAGAGGTGATTGCTGACTTTGTCATTGTTAAAATGGTTGATTAGAGGTTTAGGATCAGAGATTGTGATGGTGATGGTGTGATTTGAGGGTGTTCTAAGATAGTTAAATTTATAGAGGTGAAGAAGTATGGGAAGGAGTGTTTGGATTTGATGTTTAATCATACAAAAATGGAGGTTGCTAATGATTTGGAAGATTTAATGATGGTTTTCAAATCATTAGAAGTCAATCCAATGAGAATAATGGAGGAAGAAGACAAAGATTTGCACTAAATGCTTAGTGGTTTTGTCAAATTGGTTGAAGCTATATGTTTCACGGATTGCAAGGAACCTTTGGAAGGGTTCATTCCCTTATGTGTGAAGGTTCCTTGAGGTGGTTATGGCTAAGTTTGAAATTTGGCGGGAAATGGTTTTCTACGAGTTCTAGAGGCTGAGAATCAATCTAATGATGTTATAAACTAACAAGGGATGGGTTTCTCACGTAAAAGATTGTTTTGAAGTATTGTGGAAATCGAAAGTTTGAAAAATACAAGAAAATTTTCAGGTTGTCTGGCGGAACCCTGTGATAACACAGGCGGAACCCTCCTGAGGGTTCCGGCTGATCCGCTCACCTTGTAAACTTTGTCAGGATAATCAGGGTCCTCAAAACCTGGTGGTGGAGACACATAAACTTCTTCTGTAATGGTCCCATAAAGGAAAGCGCTCTTTACATCCATCTGATACACCACAAAATCTTTGAATGAAGCATAAGCCAAGAACAGTCTAATGGCTTCTATTCTTGCCACTGGTGCAAATACCTCATCATAGTCAAGTCCCTCTTGTTGTGTGTATCCTTGAGCTACTAACCTAGCTTTATGTCTGATGACTATTCCTCTTTCATCTCTTTTACATCTGAAAACCCATTTGGTGCCAATCACTCTTTTTCCATTTGGCAAATCAACCAAAGTCCATACCTCTTGTAGTTTGAATTGCAGAAGCTCATCTTGCATTGCTTCCACCCAACTTGCTTCTTGTAAGGCTTTGTAAGTGTTCTTGGGTTCAATTTGAGATAGAAAACAGGCAAACAAGTAATTTTGTAGATCTTTGTGACTGTTTCTTTGATGCAGAGATCTTGCAAAGAAACTTTGATGTTGAAGATCTTTGAGCTCTTTAGTCATTTTTCTTGTTTGTACAGATGATTGAGGATCACTTAGAATTTGTTCTTTTGGATGATCCTTGTGAACTCTTGTAGTAGTAGTGGGACTAATAGGAATGTTGAGTTCCAAATTAGTATAATCTACTTCAGCTCCAAATAGTTTACCATCAAGAGCTTCATCATCCGTGTCATCATAGATATTCTCTAGAGGAGGCATATTTGGATCATCAGGATAGTTTGAATTAGCAAAAGGTCTATCCTGAGTGTCCAAAGAAGGAAACTGTAAAAAAAAATAAAAAAAAATAAAAAATAAATAATAAATAAATAAATAAAACCCTAGGCTCTAGAGAAAATGGCAAAATCTTATGTTCATCTCTTTTCAAATGAATTCCTTCCATCTTCTTGATTCTTATACCTTTTAACACTCATACTCTTGTGGTTTATCTGCGGATTATTGCCCTTGAGTAGGTTTTTTAATTGGTTGCTGTTTCAAAAGAGTTAGGGTTTGTTTTTCTATTTTAGGGTTTCGCTTTTTTTGTCTTATCGGATTGTTAAGGTTCTTTCATTAATTATCTGTTTGCCAATCATGAGTGTCGGTTAGGTTTATGTTATGAGTATTTATTAGGGATTCGTTACATTAATTTCTTGCTGTCGTTTTTTGGAGGTGGATTTTTAGGGTTTTTTCCGATCGCAATTATTAGGGTATTAGGGTTTCGTTTATTTGATTTTTTTGTTTTGATTTGTGTTGCTCATGGATTCGTCTACTACATCTTCTACAAGAACCTCTAAGTTATCTAAATCAACCCTGCTTGGTGATGCTCCATTATTAAAGTCGATCTTGAAGAAGTCGGTTGTTCCTAGTATAAGTTCGACTGGTTCTTATGATGAGGTACGAGCAGTAGGGCAACAAAAGGGTGTTGGGGATGGTACGTTAGAGTGTGATATCGCTGCTAAGGTGAAACATGTTGATGGTACGGTCTTGGGAAGGGATGGTAGGGTTTTGAAACCCCATCGTACTGTTACTTTTGATGATCAAGAGGAGGATTTGTTTGTGAGTCAGAATAGGGAGAATGTGACTGATCATGGGATGACATCTAATACTACACAAGCTCATGGTACTACTAAAGCTGATGAGGTTACTTCTAATACTACGCAAGCTTCTGTTAATTCTCAAGTGGTTGGTAACACGACTGCTAATCAGTCTCTGAATGAGAATGTTCAAAGTGGTACTAAGAGTGATGATGGTAAGTCTACTAGTGGGGTTGCTACTACTACAGCTCCAAAACTTTCATATGCTTCGATGTTAAAGACTAAGAATGCTTTTAAATCTGTTACTCCCTCCGTCCCATATTAAGTGTCCACAATAGAATCTTTGGATGTCCCAAATTAAGTGTCCACTTGTACCTTTCAACCAATAAGATGAGAGTTTAGTGGGTAAAAGTAATATTTGATTGGTGGAGTGTTTAGTTAGTGGAATCTCTTAAAACTTTGTGCATTATGAAAGTGGACATTTAATATGGGACGGAGGTAGTAATATTTTTGAGCTTCGTAATGATGAGCGTGTGGATGGGGCTCATGTTACAATCCCGTTAAAAGAGGTTAATGAGGTGTCGGCTAGGTTTGCAAATACTCTATATGGATATTTTATAGGGAAACGCCTTGCATTCCCTACCGTGGAGAACTATGTAAAGAATACCTGGGCTAAGTATGGATTAGAGTGCGTTATGCTTAATAACGGTTTCTTTTTATTTCAATTTTCCTCTAAGGGAGGTATGGATCAAGTGTTGGAGACGGGACCATGGTTGATATGTCAATTCCTATTTTTTTGAACATATGGACTCCAAATACTACTCTTACAAAGGAGGAGATAACTTCTGCCCCCGTTTGGCTGAAGTTACATAATGTTCCACTTGTTGCTTATACGGAGATTGGTCTAAGTTTGATTACGACTCAGATTGGTAAGCCTATTATGTTGGATTCATACACTAGTTCTATGTGTGTTAAGTCGTGGGGTGGGAATTCATATGCTCGGGCTCTTGTTGAGGTTTCTTCCTTTAATGAGTTAACGGATCATGTGGTTGTGGCGATCCCTTTTCCTGATGGTTCTGGTCATTCGTTGGAACGTATTGATATTGAGTATGAATGGAAGCCCTCGCAATGTGCATTGTGTAAGATTTTTTATCATAATGATGCGGCATGTCCTAAAAATGTTCAAGCTACTGTGAAATCTAATGTGGACGAGGAGGGTTTTGTGGAAGCTACAAAATGTAAGGGTAAGGGTAAGGCGATTACCCGGGAGAAAGTTATTGATGGTGTTCGTTTTGCTAAACCAAGGGTCACTTTTAACTATCGTTGGCAGCCGGTTTCAAAACCAAAGGTGGGGGTGGATGGTGCTTCAACGTCTAAGGTTAATGTTACAAACGAAGGTCCGAGTAACCTTAATATGCAATCTGGTATGTCGTCGTCCTCAAATGAGGAGTCTAGTAATAAACCATTAGTAGATGATGGGATGGTTCCAAAGCAGCGTACTACAACTAGTAATGTAAGCAAATCTTTTATTAGTGATGATGTAAGTGGGATCTCATTGAAAAATTCCTTTGAAGCGCTGAATAATGATTCTCTTGATGCGGGTAATGATGAGCTGTTGGGAAGTGGGGCTGAAGCGGATAAAAGTACCACCATTTTGGATAGTGATGGTGAAGAGATTGATGAATACATAGATATGTCTGATAAGCTGAGCACTACTATTAATGATCTGAAGGAAGCAAGCACTTCCTCTTCTACTAATTCTCATGTATAGTATAGCCTCTTGGAATATAAGGGGAATGAACCAATCCCCTAAACAAAATGAGGTTCGTCAAGTTATTTATGAGAATAAACTTTCTGTTTGTGCAATCCTTGAATCTCATGTAGCTTGTTCTCGGTTGAAGGGTCTTTGTAAGAAGGTGTTTCAGAATTGGGATTGGACTTCTAATGGTCATTTGTGTTCGAAAGGGTCACATATTGTTTTAGGATGGAATCAGGAGGAGGTTGGTGTAACCGTTGTTGCTATGGATGATCAAGTTATACAAACGTGTATTCGGTTTAAAATGGATAAGAAAGAATTGTTTTGCTCGTTTATATATGCCCATAACCGTTATACTCATCGGCGTCCTCTTTGGCAGAATTTAATTATGCATAAGCAATATGTTAGAAACCGTGCTTGGTGTCTTCTTGGTGACTTTAATTCTGCACTTAATTTAGAAGATAAAGTGGAGGGTTCTTCTGTTATTGATATTGCTATGAGGGAGTTTAAGGAGTGTGTTGATGAGATCGAAGTTTTTGACGTTAATCGTTCCGGGCTGCAATTCACGTGGAACCAGAAACCTATAGGGGTGGATGGTACTCTTAAAAAGATTGATCGTATTATGGCTAATCTTGAATGCACGGATGGTTTCATTGGTGCTCATGCCTTATTTCAGCCGTATCGTATTTCTGACCATTCTCCGGCTATCCTCACTATTCCTACTTCTCATAAGTTCAAACCAAGGCCTTTTAAGTTTTTTAATATTCTGGTTAAGAATTCTCAGTTTAAAGAGCAGGTGAAGGAGTGTTGGAGCGTGGCTAAGAGTGGTTTTTATATGTACCAAGTTGTGAGCAAGCTTAAATTGCTGAAAAAGCCGCTTCGTAAAATGCTATTTAATGAATGGAATATCCATGAGAAAGTCATCAGACTTCGTCATGAGTTAGATACTGTTCAACGTGCTTTAGATGTGGATCCTTTTAATATTTCTGTTCGAGAAGAGGAGGCATGTTATCTTAATGCTTATAATGATGCTATTTTATTAGAGGAGCAGTTTCTGAAACAAAAAGCGAAGGTTGAATGGCTCCGGGTTGGGGATTCTAACTCGGCTTATTTTCATAAAGTGGTGAAGAGCCGGAAAGCTAGAAGTCGAATTGATGTGATCAACAATAGTAATGGGGTTCGGTTTAATGGAGAGGAGGTCCCTAATGCTTTCGTTAGTCATTATGCTTCTTTTCTTGGTCAAGAGGGGTATACGGTTTCGTTTGATAATCATGATCTTTTTATGTCTACTCTTGATCCTATTGTTGCTGAGGATATGGTTCGGGATGTTTCCACGCAAGAAGTTAAGGATGCTTTATTTTCTATGAGGGATGACAAATCTCCTGGTCCGGATGGGTACACTGCGGCTTTCTTTAAAGGAGCTTGGGATATTGTGTCATCGGGTGTTACTAAGGCGGTTCAGGAATTTTTCACTAATGGTAAGCTTTTGAAGGAAGTGAACCACACTATTATTGCTCTTCTTCCTAAGGTCACTTCTCCATCGCGGATTAATGATTTTAGGCCTATTTCTTGCTGCAATGTGTTATTTAAATGTATTAGCAAGATTATTGCTAACCGTATCAAGAATTGTTTAACATCCTTAGTGAGCTTGAACCAATCAGCTTTTGTTCCGGGTAGGAGGATCTCGGATAATATTCTTCTTAATCAAGAGCTTATGCATAATTATCATGTTGATCGGGGCCCGGCTAGATGTGCTTTTAAAGTAGATATTCAGAAGGCCTATAATACGGTTGATTGGAACTTTTTACGACAAATTCTGATTGGTTTTGGTTTTCATAACCGTATGATTAGTTGGATTATGGAATTTGTGACATCGACTTCATTTTCTATTAGTGTTAACGGTACTTTGCATGGTTATTTTAAGGGTAAGAGGGGTCTTTGACAAGGTGATCTGTTGTCGCCTTATCTTTTTACTCTTGTCATGGAGGTTCTTACTCTAATTTTATGGAGGCGGGTTCGCAATTCAGAGCTATTTACATTTCATCATCATTGCTCTGACCTTAATATCATTAATTTGTGCTTTGCTGATGATCTTTTTCTTTTTGCTCATGGTGATGTTGAATCGGCTAGAGTTATTATGGAGGCGTTGGACGAGTTTAAACATGTTTCTGGCCTTACTCCAAGTTTGCCTAAGAGTATTGCATATTTTTGTAATGTTCGTAACCATGTCAAGCTTGCTATTTTACAGGTGATTCCGTTTGTTGAAGGTAGCCTTCCAGTTAAGTATTTGGGCGTTCCTTTGGTTACAACTAGACTGATTTTTAGAGATTGCAAGGAGTTGGTTGAGAAGTTGTCTAATCGTATTAAGGATTGGAAGAATAAATCTCTATCTTTTGCTGGTAGGCTTCAACTTATTCTGTCTGTGCTGTCTTCTATGCATATTTATTGGGCTTCGGTGTTTATCCTTCCTTCACGTATTATTCTTGATCTAGAACAGCTTATGAGGGGTTTTTTGTGGGGTAATGGTGACGGGCATAAGGGTAAATCTAAAGTTGCATGGGAGGTTGTTTGTCTTCCTAGGCAGGAAGGTGGTCTTGGGATTTGGAGGTTGGATACTTTTAATAATGCGTTGATCACTACACATATTTGGAGTATTGTAACTGGTAAGGAGTCCCTTTGGGTTAGATGGATTCATGCTTAGAAGCTTAGGGGGCGTAATTTTTAGGATATTCCTTGTCGTGGTAATATGACATGGAGTTGGCGTAAAATTCTTCAGCTTAGACCCCTTGTTCGCCATTTTATATGGTATAAATTAGGGGATGGTTCCAAGGTTTCAGCATGGTTTGATTCATGGTGTTTGCTTAGTCCTATTTCTCGTATTATTTCTAATCATGATATTCACCGGGCTGGTTTTAATTATAATACTACTGTTGGGGAGATCATTACTTCTAATGGGTGGGCTTGGCCGAATGAATGGATGGTTCGTTAACCCGTTATTGGTTCTCTTTCTGTTCCTCAGTTGGTGGATAATATGGATGATTCGTTATGGTGGCGTTCTAGTGATGGGGTGTTTAGACCGTTTTCGGTTTCTTTGGTTTGGGATTGCATTAGGTCTCGGGATATTAATGTTGATTGGTATCACCTGGTATGGTTTTCTCATCGGATTCCGAGACATGCAATTCATTTGTGGTTAGTTATGAAAAGGCGGTTACGGACTCAAGACTTGATTAGGCAATAAGATGCTTATAATACGGACCCGTTGTTGTGTCCTCTTTGTAAGATGCAACCTGATTCACATGACCATCTTTTCTTTGTGTGTTCCTATTCTATGCATGTTTGCCTTTGTCGTTGGATGCTATTGTTCATACTCTTATTGTGTCGGTTGAGTCAAGGTCTGTTCGGAGTGTTGTTTCTAAGCTTTTGTTTCCTGCCACGTCTTATTTTATATGGCAAGAAAGGAACAGCCAGATTTTCAAGAAGCAAATTAGATCAGAAGCTCAAGTTGTTGATTTAATCAAGTCTACGGTTCGGTTGAAGCTTCTCACGTGCAGGTTTAAGAAGACGACGAACGTGATTGATCTCATTCGTGTGTGGAAGTTGCCCCCTTCTCTTATGCATCCTTGATGTCGTGTACTTATATGGAGTTGTGGCCTATGCTGGTTGATGTGTTCTCTTTGGAAGTTGCTTGGGGCATGGTGGATTGTTCGTTGGAGATCCAAGTGAGAGCTGTACTCTTTTTTCCCTACTCCAAGGTTTTTCCCCCGGGTTTTTTCTTGGAGAGGTTTTTAAGGAGGCAGTCTCATTTGATTCATCAATCTCCTTCGAAGCGGTGTGTGGATAATTGTGGTGATTTATGTTTCATTCGTTGGAGGTTTCCTATTGGTGTTCTAGTTATTGTATGTTTCTAGTCTATTTCGCTTTGTGGCATGTCACAAGCGTTTAGTTGGTAGTGGTTGTTCAAGCGCTTGCTTGAGGTTAATGTGGTACTTCTGCCACATTCCTTTGTACTTATACTGTTTTTTGTGATTAATATATTTTGCCAGGGTGAATCCCTTTTACCCAAAAAAAAAGAAGGAAACTGTGATGTAGAAGCAGAGTTAATAGGCTTAGCAGCAGAGTCTTCTGAGTCAGCAGTAGAGTCTTCTGGCCTTGTAGGAGAGTCATCAACAACTACTTTTGGAGCTTCATTGGGTATCTTTTCTGCATCAATAGAAGTTTCAACATCTGCTTCAGCTTCCTTAGGTTTTTCTGGAGTAACATCATCTTCTTGTATATCTTGATCTTTCTATAAAGGTAAGAAAGTAGGACCAACCTTCAGTTTCTCAATCAAAACAATGTCTTCTTGTGGTTTGTTAGTGTCAATACTAGCAATAACAGGTACATAATTCATTGTCTTGATCAAGATATCAACATCAAACATCCATTCAGGTCCTTTTCCTTCAGCATTAGATGTGTTCTCACTAAACTTGATATGCAAATTTTCCTCCACATGTTTGGTTCTCTTGTTATATACCCTGAAAGCTTTACTGTGTACAGAGTAACCAACCAAATTACCTTCATCAGCTTTATCTTCAAACTTGCCTAACTGATCCTTAGTATTCAAAATAGTGACAGGACATCCAAATGGCTTGAGAAAATCAATCAATGGTTTCTTCCCATGAAAAAGTTCATATGGAGTTTTGTTGTGAGGCTTTACTACCTTACTCCTGTTTTGCACAAAACATGTAGTGTTTACAGCTTCAGCCCAAAAAGGTATAGGTAGTTTAGAATCAGATAACATTGTTCTTGCAGCCTCAATAAGTGTCCTATTTCTTCTCTCTGCAACACCATTATGTTGTGGAGTTCTTGCAACACTGTACTGTCTTAAAATTCCTTTTCCCACACAGAATTGATTCATCACACTATTCTTGAACTCAGTACCATTGTCACATCTGATAATTTTCACTCTGTGGTTGTGCAGGATTTCAACTCTTGTGATAAATTCCTTAAGTATCTCTGGGGTTTCATCTTTAGTGGCTAAGAAGAACACCCAAGTAAACCTGCTGAAGTCATTTGTGACAACTAGGCAATATGACTTCTTGTTCAAACTTTTCACAAAAACAGGCCCAAATAAATCCATGTGAAGTAAAGGCAAGGGCTCTGTATTTGTGTTCTCTGTGTTAGACTTGAATGAAACTCTGTGTTGTTTACCCTTTTGACAGGCAACATAAGTCTCACAATTTTCAAACAACTTTTTGGGCATGCCTCTCACAAGATTTCCTTTCACCAACTTATTCATTGTTTTGTAGTTCAGGTGCCCAAGTCTTCTATGCCATAATTTGGACTCATCAATAGTGGCTTTTACAATCAGACAAGTTAAAGCTCTTTTGGGAACAATGTTCTTAATATGGTCACTGTATATATTTTCGTTTCTAGGGACCTTCAATAGCACAAATTTATCATTTGGCAACTGAAAATCAGGAGAAAGGATCATACATTCAGTGTCTGTAAAAAGAACAAAATTCCTTTTGTCACACATTTGTGAAACACTAAAGAGGTTAAACTTAAGCTCTTTCACAAGAAACACCTTCTCAAAGTACAAATTTCATGTTCTTAAAGTGCCTCTACCAACAATCTTTCCACCTTTTGGATCATTCCCAAAAGCAACATAACCACCTTCAAAAGCCTCAAAATCTTCAAGCTGAGACTCATCCCCTGTCATATGTCCAGAGCATCCACTATCAACTATAACCATATCCTTAAGATCATCCAGTAGATTACCCTGCACATGAAAATAGAGAAATTAGTTTCTCTTGGGGACCCAAGCCATTACTGACTTGGATATCCCTTGTGCATCAACATAGTTAAATTTCTTTAAATCATTTGATGCACTGCTGTTTTTGGAAACATTGTTTGTAACAGTTGATTTTGGTTTCCAAACCCAACAAGCTGAGGCCTTAACAGCATAAAAATGATTTCCAACAACTGTATTTGATAAAACTTTTGGCCCAGAAGTAGAAAGTTTTGTACTAGCAGCAGATTGCTTACTAGCAGCAGAGTGCTTACTAGCAGTAAAGCCAGCAACAGAACCAGTTGTGGTTTTAAAAGCACCATTTGATTTAGCAGCATAAATGGACCTAGTTGCACCAGATCTTAACAACACAGCTCTAGGAATCATATTTCTATTAGGATGAGGGTGAGTATTCTGATTAACATATTTGTGATTCACCCTAGAATATTGATTCCAAACAGGTTTCTTGTGGTCAGGACAACTATTAATCAAATGTTCAATGCTACCACACTTATAACAAGCCTTTTTCTTTAATTGAAACTCACTACCTAATTTGTTGGAAACTAGGTTATTAAAGTTTCTCTGATTACCCCTAGGCTTATTATTGAAACCATTCATTCTATCTCTAGAAATCTCATTATATTCAACCAGTTTCCTAGAGACACCCTTACCTAACACAGGTCTTACAAACTTTACCTGTTCAATTTTAGGTTCAACTTTGGTAGGAATTTCTTCCTTTGCAACACTTTGTTCTAGTTCAACCTGTTCTTGTTCCTCATCACTATCTGAATACCAATCTTCAATAATGGGAGCATCAGAAAATTTTCTACTCTCTACCTTAGGTGTTTCTAAGACACTTGTACTAGACTCACCTATTGGTTTTTCAATGTTCAGCTCACTGATAAAGGACAATTCTTTTCCTGGTGGAGCATAGGCACTCTTAGCAGGAGGAGCAACCTCATTGTAACCTATTCCACTTCCTTTCCTCATTATGGTACTCTTAATAGATTTATTAACCATATCAGAAGCATATTGTTGTTTGTTTACTCTTACAATATGTTTTTCTTTTTCAGCAAGAGCTGCATCCCTATCTCTTTCTGCTTCTTCTAATTTATTCTTAAGAAACTCAATTTCACTGTTTTTCTTAAAAATTTCAACATCTTGTTGGTTAATTCTATCTACATTTTCTAGCTCACACTCTTTTAAGTACTCAAGTCTTCTTTCAATATTTTGAATACCTACTTTGTAACCTAGGTTATCAAGTTTTAGGTTTTCAATTTCTCTAATTAGACTCTCATTCCTAGACTTAAGTTCTTCTACAGTGTCAGCACAAGACTTAAAAGAACACACAAATAAATCAGAATTATTAGATACCTCAGAGTCAGATCCAGAAGATGATGATGCATAGGCCATCAGTGCAAAGTTATGCACTGTAGGTTTGACTTGAGCCACCAAGGAATAGTTTGGTTCTTCATCAGCCAAATCACTCCAATCATACTCTCCCAATCCATCACAAGATACCAATGCAGTAGTGGTATTCTTTTCTTCAGTCTTCTTTGATGCTTCAGCATTTTTCTTTGGAGCTCTACACTCTCTGGCAAAGTGACCCTTCCTGTTGCTGTTGTAGCACTCTATCTTTGACTTATCAAAGCCAACATTCTCTTTAGGTCTATACTTGATTTCTCTTCCAGTTCTTTTCAAGAATTTTCTTGCCCTCAAGGTCAACATGGCCATTTGCCATTTAAGATCCATTTCTTCAAGATCATCAGGATCAAGGTGATCCAGATCTTGATTAATAGCCTGTGACCTTATACTTGTAGTTAGATCAGCCAAGAATGCACATAAAGCAATATCACTGGTGGAATTATTATCATTAGAACTAGCAGCAGATCCATTAGCAATAAATACTCCATAAGCAGTAAAGTGAGATTCTTTAGACCCCTTTGACTTTGAAGATACAAAGGCAAGATTTTGTGTACCAGAAGATGAAGTAGATGAAGAAGTCAACTCTGGTTCATACACTCTTAAGTTGTTTTAGAGACTTTCCAACTTCATAGTTTCAAAGTCAGGCTTATTCCTCCAAACAACACTGTGCATACTCCATTCAGGTGCAAGACTTCTGAGAAACTTGAGATTTACATCTTCTTGTGGAACCACATAGCCAACAAGCTTTAAATGACTGACAAGTTGATTGAGCCTGTTGTAAGTGCCATTAATCTTCTCTCCACTTTCAGCAGTAAAGTTCTCAAACTGATGCTTCAACATGTTTTTCCTTGACTTCTTTGTAGCATCATTCCCTCCAAACCTGAATTCAACAGCATCCATCAGGTCTTTTGCAGTCTCACAGCTACCAAAATCCAACTGAAATTCATTAGGTATTCCCATTAAGAGAATACTGTGTGCCTTGATCTCCATTTTCATCACTGAGTTCTCTTCAGCAGACTTGATTGGTATCTCTTTACCATCAGGACCTTTCTTTGGTAGGGTTTTACAACCTTGAAGTGTAAACAAAAACTAAACAATACGTAATCAATCTAACCTTAGGATCCTCCTTTTATAGGCCAAGGAGTCCTACTAGGTTTACAATAACTTTCTATGCAAGATAAGAATATTCTAGACGTATATTATATACACACAATCTATTCTATAATTATCTACTTTGAATACATGCTTATCACATTAGCAGTAGATTCCTTTAGCAGCATTTTCTCTTAGCAGCACTTTGACATCAGCAGCAAAATCATTTACCTTAGCAACAGTTTCATCACAGCAGCAGTTTCACTCAGCAGCAGAATCCAAAACCCAACAACTGGATATAGGTGTTGTTGGTCTAGAACACCAGTCGATGCTTTACACACTTCGTCTACACTATTGTATGTCTTAATTTTACCTCCCACTTACTTAAACATATAGGCATTTATTGTTAGGTGCCCATATTGATATCACACAAGTAAGAATGAGATAGATATAAGGATTGGTTGATTATATGATGTAAGAGAAATAGAAATGCAAGAGTTTCTTTAGAATATCAAAATAACTAACAAGTTTACAAATTGCCTAAGCTTAGTATTTATAGAGAGGAAGTAGGGCAACACTCCCTCTTCCCTCTTTCATCTAATTCGAGTGGGCTTAAGGCCCATGGACTAATAATCTTAAGACTAGTAAACTTAACATATTACATGAATAAAAGTAAACAATAACTAAGCAACCTAATGTTTATTACAAATGACCGAGACTTGATAAATAGTAAAAATACGTTCCCAACAATCTCCCTCTAAGGGTCGGTCATCACGGTTGCTTGACGTCTTTGTCTTGTCTTCATCTTTGACTTTCACAGCTTTAGACGTCTTCAAAAAAATATCATTAGATAAAATCATTCATCATTCTTTGTGCTTTGTTCATAATTGATGTGATGGTGATCGCATTATGAAGTTATCCGCCTTTCGTCACTTCTGCATCTATGGTGGTTTTCCGCCATTCCAACATGCTCATACATCTTTGAACTTTGACATTCATATGCATGTAGTTCCCTTTCTTTCACTTTGATCTTTAGTCTTTTTACTTTGTAGATTCTTCTTTTTGGCGTAGAATCTTTCTTTGAACATTGTATTGCTTAGACCTTTGAGGGAGTTTTCAATGACTTCAAGATGTATGTATGAGCATATGGAATCCGTCGTAATGGAGGTGATATATAGCTGCAGGTAAACAGTTAGCAATAAATCAACCGGTACTTACAGATAAGGAATTAGAGATCATCAACAGCATATTGTGAAGACTCCTTCTAATCCTTATCAAGGCCGTTCCCATATCAGATACTCCCGAGGGAGCTTACGAGACCTACTTAGTAGCTCAATGAATGGGTGAGTCGCTGGGGATCACTCCACGATTGTAGACCGTTTTGGAACCACCGCGAACACTAAGCGTAAACCACAAGGGCTGTTTGATGTTGACCCTGGCAGGATTTCTGTTCAATCATTGAGAAATACTTATGTAAATTCTCTCATAAACGTTCTTGGCAGATTGCTAGGATCTGCAAAGGACTCGATAATTTACAGCTGGTGTCCATTGATTTAGAACACCAGTTGTAGAAATTCTAAGTGTTCCTAAGAGATCTTTGATGTATCTCATGGATCTAGACTCGATAAGTGGACACTTAGGTTTCCTATGCGGAGACTAGGGAGGGGTCTCCTGCTTCAATATCAACCATCACTAAGAGACAAGTTGATAGATTACATCGGTTCCCCGTGAGAATGAAACAAGCTCTTTAAGAAAACTTGAGTGGCTTAGAAGGTTAAGTGCAGTGCATCACTGGGTCCATGACGTCTTTATCTTCAATACCGGTGTCGCCTTAGCAACAACTAGTAGCATACGAATTGTACCCGGTGTCTGCCCTAAGGTTGAACATATGGAGGGCTATTTATTTTCACCCTTTTCTTTACATTTCTTTTTAATTCTTCAACCCCTTCTTTCTCCTTTCATTCTTTTCTCCTTTTTTTCATATCATACCTAAGGATTTCTAATTCTAACTATTGGTGACGTCCTTAGGTAGATCCCTCCGGTTCTTGCGGGATCATAGGACGGTTTTTCCTATCTTAGTCACCTTATAACACCATGACTATCCTATAATTGCCATGAAACCTTTTATCAAAAATCTCTCAAAGTGTTTGTGGTTATCAAACATTTTGTTTTAACACTTTGAGAGTTTTGTGTTTTCATTTGAAGGGCTCCCCCTTCACATGTGCTCATGTGTAATTAATAAATTTGCACATGCGGGAGGAGCAAGCGTTTTTTGAATTGATCCACTTTCAGTGAACAAGACCGATTCGAGACACGCTTACATCACCAGTAAGACTAGCTTGAAGTTATTACCCGGCTTGGTCGAGTCCACAGAAAGTTTCTCGAAATGGTACATTTCTACTTAGACAAATCCTTTTTGAGACACTCTTACGTGGCTAGTTAGAGAGTTCCATTGTCAGCTTTTAGGTGACAACTAGCTTTGGTAACTAACTTGATTTCATTACCCGTCGAGGATAAATCTTTTCGAGATTACTAACTTTTGTTTCATCAATTCTTGGGTCAATTCTGAGTCTAGCTCGCATGAGATTCAATTTTAAGCATCTTTGAACTTTCATATTTTAATCACTTTTCTTTTTTCTCCCCCTCAAAAATAGCATATAAGATGATGTTTTTGATAAACTTTTGATTAAAATATGCTTTTTGAGTTTTATGGGGAGATATCAACAAGAACTTTGATTTCAAGAACGATGAGTTTTCAAGTGCTCCCCCTCAACAAGTGAGCACTTATTGAGGTGAAATACTTGTCTTTTGAGCAGAATTATGAAAATCAGAAAATGTTTGATTAATTCTACTCAAAAGTAAGAAGCCTTCGCTCCTTATGTTAGGATTGAGGCACTGAAGCGTACCTCAGGGTCCTTTCTTTACAAGAACGGGTTGTACACTGGTGTGCACAAGCCATCGTTTTAATACAAAATTTGTTTTCTTTTAACAAAATACTCCCCCTCAAATAATGAAGTTTATTCGAGAGATAGTCTTCTTGAGCAGAATATTAAATCGTATTTAAGAAATACTTTTTGAAAATTCATGAGATGATTCTGCTCAAGGTTTTAGAAAACACAATCAAGTATTATACAACAAAGATTGCTTGAATATCATATTAAACAACAACCTCGAGACTGAAAATCTTTGTTTACCAAAATTTGAAATCCATTTGTAGGTTGTGTCAATCCGATTAAAAGATGTTGATTTCCAACGAGGATTGAAAAATCTTTGTTTCATTTTGAAATAACACTCGTTGAATCAATGGAAATTCAAAACTCTTTTACTTTGAAAGTTGTTTGAGACCCGGAGTCTCTCTTTTGAGTTTTAAAATCTGAAGAAGAAGATTTCCATTTAAAGTTAAACATCATGGGTTCTTTTTGAAGATTTGTTTTTGTGATGAATGTAAACCTTCTGGTATTTGGGATGTTCAAATCAGAGTCATTCTTTTATTGTAGCCAAAGCATTCCAGATTTTGAAAATTTGAAAGGTTTTGAACGACTTTGCTTTGGTCTTCACACTTGCTTTACCGGTGTGAAAATAGAATGTATAGTTTGAGAAAACTTGTTTCTCACCATTTTGAATCCTTTTACCAGTTTATCCTTTAAACACATTTAGCCCTTTGACCTCAAAATATGTTCCATAAGAAACATTTTGTCAAATGTTGAAATTTTGACTTTCAATGGGATGACATGTACTTGCACACAGAGAAAATGCATCAGGCACAAACAAGTATGCGGATGAATCAAAAGACTCATTCTAAATCTTCTTAAGTGCTCAGAATTCTTAGATCAACATACAAGATCACAGATTAATTCATTCTTTCACTCAAAATTTTCCAATTATTATCATGGTTTGGGGTTATGATTTGAGACTTTGCACGCATGTTAGCATCATAATCCAAGAATATTGTACAAACAAACGCCCTAGTAGTAGCAGCAAAGACATCGACATCTTTAACCCTAAATCACATGATTTCAAACCTATGTTGTTTCTAATCGAGCAAACACACCAATCGAGCATTCTTTAGTGTTCTCTAAAGTTATATGAAATAATTAATTAGACTAAACACATAAAAAAGAAACTCCCCGATAGATAATTATATGAACCCTAGTTTCTGATTATGCCTTTTTCACCATTGAAAACATTTGAAACTTTTAGGGAACGATTAGACAACAACAATGAAGAAATTTGAAACTCACAATCAAAAAGAAATCGAGGATAAAATCGTTAGTCTGATTCGTTGAGGTTTTTAATTATGTGTGAAACTTTTGAGAACATTTATGGAAATATTTATTAGAGCCCGGTTTAATTTTTCATGCAATGTCCTTTTACCTAAGTTTAAGACTTTTGTGAACTTTACTCATTAAAGGTTAATTACTTTTCCATTTGAAGTCTAAACATGGTTAACTTGGAATCCTTGCCCAAAAAAATTTCTTTTCTCCCCCTCGAATTAGCACTTATTTTGTGAAACATTCTTTGCACATTTTAATTTGAGAGATCATAGAACTTTTTGAAAGTGAGTTTTTAATCCGAATGATGAAGAAACATTTTATCCTTGAAGAATTATGATGAGGTATGCAAACGTCATGATTTTGTGAAAGTTTTCTCCCCCTCAAAACATGTTCCATTTTGACAATGTAAAGCAAAATTTGTTTTAATGGAGGAACATAGTTTTGAAGATTCGAAGTTTGTACACAAAGAAAGAGGATTCTTTTTGTAGTTTTTGAAAATTTTAATTTAATAAAATTTTTTTTGAGAAAATATTTACAGAAAAGAGTTAGATGTTTGACTCACTTAGTTTTAAAAAAAAATTTTGCAAATCGTCTGGAGTCAATCACCGCATACCAATATGGTGAACTAAATCAACAAACCTTGATGGAGGTAATGCCTTTGTAAACAAGTCAGCCAATTGGTATTCAGTTACCACAAAGTATAATTCAAATGTACCCTTTTCGACATGCTACTTGATGAAATGATATCGGAGATCAATGTGTTTGGACTTACAGTGTTGAACGGTGTTGCAGGAAATTGCTATTACACTTTTGGAGTCCTAGTAGATCGGAATTTTGTTGAATAAGTAGCCATAGTCCGTGAGCTAAGTACTCATCCAAATGACTTGAGCACAGAAAGCAGACATGGCTACATACTAAGCTTTTGTTGATGACAGTGATGTACAATCCTGCTTCATTGACTGTATCCTTTTCCTACCAAATTAGATTAGTTGCGAATCACAATGCCTTCTGCGTCCGGCTTGTTTTCAAAAACCATGTCGAAGGGTGATGTTGGTAGAACGTAAGCATATTAGACGGATCGAAATTGCGAGAAGACGACTCTACTATATCAGGAATGGTTGGAATTGGTGCAAATGGATTGAAGAAAGCATTTCCGTCATAATCTGTAGGTTGTGGTACTGATTGTTGTTATGGATCTTCAGCTGATTGTCTAGAGTTGGAAGCGGTTTGTCCGGCTGTTGTTGGAGATTCACTTGGAGGACCGTCGTTCTCAACAGTGTTTGTTGTTTTTTGAGATGTGTCAGGTACTTGAATATTCTCAGGGTGTGCAGCGGAAATTGGTGAGACCTCTTGAGAACGGCTTGCAAATGAATCATCAAACAGTGGAGCAAACATTCCAATTCTTTATGGGTAAGTGACAACGATTCAGTTGAAGAATTCGGAAAGTTCAGACTGTTGGATGCGGGTCCTAAGCTGTTGTGCTCAGAAGCTAAAACATTAAGCTCGGGTCCGAAACTGATTTGTTCCGAAGCCATCCCTGTTATATCTGAAAAGAAGAAAGAATGGGCAAAACAGAGAACATTGATCCCCAAGTGTAATTGGGTTCCAGATGTTAGAAGCATAAAGTTGTAGTGTCAATTATCTACTTGACACTCGAACACACAATTCTGATGGTTTTCATTCTTGACTCAAGGGTAGATGTTATGGAGTTCACATTAGTTTTGGTGCAAATGTCTAAAATCTTTCCTGTAGGAATCCACCTAAGACCAATCGTTTAGAAAATTCTACCCGTGTGTACCCACCTAATGTTAGATCTCGGAGATGTTTTCCTTTTAGATGCAGGGGGAGCATCACTTGGATGTGAAAACCTACGTCCTATATTGATCCACTTCTTAGGTTTCTGACTTATGACTTTTGATTCAACGGGTTTGTTTGTCTTAGTTGATTGTGCCTTTGCACGTGAATTTCCTTTTTGAAGATATTCTAAAGCACAGACATCATGATTATTTACGCAACTACTCTTAGATGCTAGCCAATTCCTAATAGGTTGTTGAGTACTCTTAGGTTTTGGTTTGCTACTACTAGCAGTGTACTGTATTACAGTGGAAGGCATCACACGAGGTTTTGAACCTAGAATTCCATCCTTTTGAAGTAGCGCCTTTTTCCTAGCCTTTTCTAGATCATACTTCTTGTACATGTCATATTTTCCATAAGAATCTTTACTTTTAATGCTCGTTTTAGACACTATTTTTGAACTAATCCTAGATGAGCCAGGTATAATCACGTGTTGAGATTTAGCAGACACATATGCATTTTCCTTATGCCAAGAATGTGGAGTGACTGGTTTTGTTAAATTGTTTTTCTCAACAACTTGGGAAGCAAACCGAGATTTTGAAAATTTAGGTTTTTCAGATTTAAAGGCAGTTGGTTGTCTAACCACTGATTGTTTTCTGATTGTTTGAGAAGGCGGTTTCCCCAAGATTGATGGTTTTTCAAACTTAGTTTCCACACTCCGGCCAGTCAATCTTCTTAATTTGTTTTGCAATGAAGCATGTGCAAACACCTTTTCTTGAATTTGACCCTTTAAAAGCTCATTTTCTTTAACTAATGTATCCACACGTTTACTTTGTTCATTCAAAAATTTACCATTGTTGCCTGAAGTTAGAGATTCGTTTTGCAATTTAAGTTCAAGTGAGATGCAATGTGCGTCAAGTTTTGAAAAATCTTTATGAAACTGAGCAATGGTCTTTTTGAGAAGAATGTTTTCAGACTCAAGAGTTTGGTATGATGTTTCAGTTATTAGATTATTAGGTAAGGACTCAGACTCAGAACGTTTGTCAAAACATTGTTTGGCATTTTAGTCAACCTCTCCTTCATTACTGAAGTTAGGTTGCTCAGAATGTTGTTTCTCAGTTGTACGCATAATATGATCAACAGTAGATTGTACCACAACCATTTGCTCTTTGTCAAAGTTGGGCTCTAAGTCATATTTGGATATGAGATCTGCACACTCAACCCTTGATCCGTTGTTGTCATCTTGTTTATCCAATACTTTAACCTTATTGCCTGCATTACCGACATCTGCAATATTCCCAATAGTCCTTTCAGCATTCCTTCCTTGTCTATCAACTCTTCCACTTTGCACAACAGCTTGATTCTTTGTGTTAGAAGAAGAACAAAGGCGGTTGTTTGTCTTGTTGGAGAATTTGTTGAAGGTACGAGCAATAAGTGCGAGTCCTTGACTTAGAGTATTGACATCATCATCGTCATCTTCATTGACATTTGAATAGTACATTGTTTCACTGCTTTCATGTGGAACAAGTTGATTTGAAGCTGATTGCTGTGAAAAATCTTATGTGATCATCTAATTTGAAGTTGTATGTTGTGGGTAACTAGAGTAATTCTGTTCTTGAACATAAGCATGATTTGACCTTAAAATCACATCTGCTGTATTGGCTTCCAAATCTGCTGTATTGGATTCCTAGTCTGCATATTCATCATCAGATGGAATATCTCCCATGACACTTTGCAAAACAGCATTAAGAATACCCCCTTCAACTTCAACTTCCGTTTGACTAAGTGTGGCATCGTATTCAACATTAGCGTCAAAGAGTGGAGTTGAATCATAATCTTGAGCTTCCACATTTGCAATGTTTTCCGTATATGCCATAAGTGTCATGCTTGGTTCGATAAGATCTTTTTCATCATCAGTATCTTCCATTGTGTTTAAGCATTCAGAAGTTGAAGTCATAGCGCTTTTGCCTTTCTCAGTAGATACTTGTCCAAGCTTCACTAGATTTTGTAAAAGAGATTGCATATGATCATTTAGTATTGCAGGATGGTACTCTGGAATGAAGATAGGCTCAGATTTTGAGGTTTAAAGAAGAGACCAGTTGAGGTGTAAATTAAGGACCCATGGTCAACAGTTGGGGTTGGTGGAGCAGGGAGAATGGTCTTTAGTGGATTCATGCTTAAACATGATTCAAGAATCTGTTTCATTCTGATGTGATGAAGTTCTTTTGTACGATGCATAGATTCAAGATAATTCCACATGTCATGAGCACTAGCTTGATAGTCCATATTCATGTAAATTGAATTGGGAAGAGCTAATGTGATAAACCATGCAGCCTCATAGTCAGCAGTGTGCTGAGCAAGTTCAATAGCATTCAAATCTGCAATAGTTTGTAGTCTCATAATCCTTGTTGAGTCAGCAAGAAATATCATTTTGTATGGACCATATCGGATGGATTTAAGCATGAGATCTGTATCGGGACGATTTGTGAGCCATAGTAAAAATCTCTGTTTCCAATCAGTGTAGGTTCCTGGGAGTAACATAGGAGGTCTTGATTCATTGCCAAATAGCAGAACATGACGAATGAGGTAGCTGTAACTTTGTTGTTGATGAAACTGTTGCTGATGAGAATATTGGTGAGGAAGGTAGTTGGAAGATGGTGATTGAGACATTGTAAATGACATTTCTCTCCCCTTTGATTGTTGCGACGTAATCGAAATAATCAAACAAAAATGTCACAGTCAAGGTCGAAATAGTGATTTCAGATTTTCCCTCCAAAATTAATTTGAAAATTTTCTGTTCCAGAATTTTGAAAATCACTATAAAATGCAATTCTAGGGTCACAGGAAAATTTTGAGTTAAAAAAATTTTGCCGCCAAATTTCACCGAAAAAATTTGAATTGACCTAAAATTTGAATTTTGGGCCAAAATTTTCACTGTTATACCAAAATTTGAATTTCGCCTAAAAATTGAACGTTTAGTCTCCTGTAAAAATTAAATTTTACTGAAATTTTCCCGCAAAAAAACTTTTTTTTTAATAGAAATGGTAAGAGGATAGTAAGAAGATATTAGAAAGAAACTTGTGTAATTATGGATCTTGTAGAAGGTATAGATGTAATGCCAATTCTCGAAAGTATGCACGAAGTAAATTCTCGAAACTTTGTCCTTAGAAGAATTCTCAAAAATTTTACGGGTTCTCGACAATTTTGTGTGTTCTCAAAACTTTGAGGATTCTCGAAACTTTGAGGATTTTCGAGAATGCAGAGAGGATTTTCGAAAAATTTGTACTTTTTTTTCGAAAATGTAAAGTGTTCTCGAAAATTTTCAATTTTTCGAGAATGTTACACTCAAAATTTTCGAAATTATACAATTTTGAAAATATTTACGAAGTCGAAGTGTTTTCTTTCTTATACAAGAGAGAAAACATTAAGTAATCAATCAGTAACACTTTTAGGAGCAACAATGAGAATTCTCGAAAGTGTGGCTTAAGGTGTTCTCGAAAACAAGTACTTTTTTATTCTCGAAATTTGGCAGAAATTTATTATTGAAGAAAGCTTACCAAAAACAAGTTTTTAATCAAAGATTCTTGTACAACTATCTTAATAATGATGAAAACTTGAAGAAAGTTGCAAACTTGACAAACTTTTCCAAAGTTTTGAAAATTCTCGAAACTTAGTACATAAAATTTCAAATCTTTTGTTTTTGATGAAAAGTTTAAAACTTTTTGTTTCTAATGATTTGTAACACAAGTTTGTAAGGAAAGATGTGATAGAAACCAAGAAAGTACAAAAATTTCAAAAAAGCGAGATAAAAAACAAGGTTTTGGATCGAATTTAACAAAAAAACAACTACTACACCTTCTTCTAGCTCTGATACCACTTGTTAGGTGCCCATATTGATATCACACAAGTAAGAATGAGATAGATATAAGGATTGGTTGATTATATGATGTAAGAGAAATAGAAATGCAAGAGTTTCTTTAGAATATCAAAATAACCAACAAGTTTACAAATGGCTTAAGCTTAGTATTTATAGAGTGGAAGTAGGGCAACACTCCCTCTTCCCTCTTTCATCTAATTCGAGTGGGATTAAGGACCATGGACTAATAATATTAAGCCTAGTAAACTTAACATATTACATGAATAAAAGTAAACAATAACTAAGAAACCTAATGTTTATTACAAATGACCGAGACTTGATAAATAGTAAAACTACGTTCCCAACACTTATTGCATCAGCATCATCATTTCTTGGAGTGAGTAATTCCTTTTCTTTTAGATATTCATCCTCACTTTGACTTGTGGTAAAATCAGGAAAGGTTTCTTGCACAATTTGCTAGATAGGACAGCTGCCTGATTTGATAATGAAATCCTCAGGAATCTCAATCCATGTCGGCTCACCATCTCCGTCTTTGCTTTTAGCTGGAAAATTCCCATTGCTTAAATCCAAAACCCATTTATTGAATTCCTGTTTTCATGTATCGACTGATCCATTAACAGAATACTCGTTTACTCGCATGCTCTAAGTAAGCGTGAACACCTTGCAATATTTCCACAAATTAGACTGGTTTATACACGCGTTTACCACCTCTTGCCTTTTAAGTTTGGGGATAACTGGTAAAACTTGTCTAAAGTCACCGCCAAGCAACACTATAAGACCCCCAAATATCTGATTCTGTTTGTCTGAATCTTGAAACCCCAATATATCCCTTAGAGTTTTGTCCAATGCTTTAAATTCATACTTTTGAGTCATTGGTGCCTCATCCCAAACAATCAACTAGACTTGTTGTATAAGCAAAGCCAAGTGCGTGTTTTTTTTAATGCCATACGTGCTATTTTCCATTAATTCTAAGGGTATGACGAATCTTCTGTAGGTTGTCCTTCCGCTTGGAAGTAGTAACGAAGCTATCCCTAACCCAATGCAATAGTTAAAGTTATGATATTGGTAGATCTAATGTGGAATAAATGTTGTAATTTAAGCATTATATGATGTACAACTAAAAAATTATTATCAAAACATCATACATGAAGATGCAACCGCCAACACAAATTTTCTTTCAGATCTTAACCTCGAAATGATGGTCTTATATAAGAACGTCTTTCCACTAACCCCAGGCCCATAAACAAAGTAAAAGTTTCCTTTTTGATTGTCAACCAATTCAATAACCTCTTCATATATCAGATATTGTTCAGGGTTTAAAAATGTATGGAAATGTTCATGCTCTACCTTGCTATTAAGCACATAAAAATCTAAGGCTTCTCTGATCAAGAGGTTGTCCAGGTTTGTAAGCAGTTTTGGATTAGGCCGTGGTAGATCTTGGAAGTCTGACAAGACCTCCCATTTCTATTTAACAATTCCTGGATTTCTATCAGGCAATAGTTTTTTATTTGTTCTTCCATAAGTTCGAGTTCAAGATACTTGAAAAGTTTACGCTTTCTATGTAAAATGTCCTCGGAAAGAGTTTCCCAGTTTTCTTCCCAAAACTGTAGTGGCTTACTTATATCACAAAACAACAAAATTGTAACAAACAGGTCATGCAGCTATGGTCCTAACGCCCAAAATCTTGCTTCTGATATAGCGTTTGTCCATTCTTTGTCGTCATTTAGGAGACCAAATACAAAGCATACCTCTTTAAAAGTCCTATATTGTTATTTTGTTAATCGTCATAAGTTCTTCAAAAGATTTAGGCCCTCTTACAATGTTCAATACCATTCTGAGGTAGTAGCGCTCCCCCGATGTTGGGTTTGAGTAATAAATCCTACCAATGGTTTTATGTTGTTTCCGTTTTTTTCCAAATCTTACTTTTTCATGCCAGACATAGAACTTTGGTAGTTCAGCATAAGTGAGTTCTTGGGCATCCATATCTCACTTCTTCTGCTCAAACCATTCAGTAAACATTGTGATTTTGATGTATTCCCTTTGAAGCAATTCTGGTAAATTTTGCGAGTCACGTAATGTTATTGAATTTTTATTTGGTAAAAGGAAATTAAGTTTCATAACGGATGGGTAGGAGAAGTGAAAGTCGAAAGAGAATAATCGCCATACTGCTTCACACGGTGCTAAATAACGACAATTTAAAAAACTTTTGATTTCATCAACATCGTTTATTTTTCAGACATTACGTGTTGTCCGGTTGCAACATTTTCTTGTATGACAATCGTTGCCATATCCGTACCTTTATTCAAATACTTAAATAAATACTTGATCGCCTTTGACCTATTACACCACTCAACGTTAATGTGAGCCTGGTATTTCAGCAACAGATATCGATTGTGAGGGACCACATATCTGTTATTAAAGGTAAGCTTACCTTTCACAGCATACACTTTATTGTCCCTTCGGCAATACGTATGGTATCCGTCTTCATCTACCATTGTCTCTGCATAAAATGCTTTAAGAACCTTTTAGAGCATTTTCCATCTGCGTTGCATGGTGCATTTTTGCCATCTTTCCCACAGGGTCCGTGTAGCATGAATTGGGTGACAACTTTGTACCCTTCTGGATCGCGCACAGGACATGGCAGCTCTGCAGATATTATATCGTCTATCTGTGCCAGTGTCTTACATTTGTCGATTTCCTCAAGCTACAATAGAATATGTGCGTGCGGGAGACCACATTTTTGGAATTCAATTACATAAACCACTGCAGTATTAAGAGTTATTAGGGAATTAGTTTTGACTGCCAATTATTAATGAACTTAAGAATAATGATTATACGACATGGGACTGGTTACTTGCACGGCTAGCACCAAATATATGTTTTTTTGTTAGGTCATATAACCTTTCAGTTAATTTCATTTTGAACACTCCTGAACCTATCTCTGGCCTATCATGTGGTTTTTGGCCGGTTAAAGTGTCAAGCATTTCAGCAATCTCAGGTCATTCCGGGTTAGATGTGAAGGTGATAAATAGGTCTGGATTTCTATATGCCCGACACAAAGCCATCACATCTTGATAATTTTGCATCATATACCTTGGCCCACCAGTAAAACTTGAAGGAAAAACTATTCTTTTGCTAAGTCCCATTGCATCTGTGTCGCCCTCGTAATAGCATCCTGAAAGTTGTGATAGAGGTCTACTCGCAGTGTATCTTGGTTACTTTTCTTCCATTTGAGCCTTTGTTCTTCAACTGCCATGTATGCATCGACCAAATACTACTGATACAGGCGTCCCCTCTCAGCAAAGTGTTACCTTGGTTGTTTCGCTGTTGAATTACGTAACTGTAGTATTCCTTCATTGTTACAAATGGCCGATTAGTTTTCCTTGAACCTATATTGTTATGATATGGTATCTTTTCATGGAATCCATCCTCTCCAAAGGGGAACAACAATGGATATTGCAATGCCATGTATGACGGATGCAATTTTGAAATTCGTTGTGGTCCTCTAATTTAGTTGTTGACAACAATGTCTCTTGAAGGAATACCATCACCAAAATCATTTGTAATTAGAGCAGCTACCTCGGCTATAGTTGGCGCGGTATATTCTCTTGGTGCTTTCCTTTCGCTTAGTAATCACAATTCGAAGTTTATGAAAGCATGCGAATGGCACCAATCTCTTGCCATTCGAAATGCCCTTGCGACTGCTCTATACTGGTCCAGCATGGACATCAAATTTGAAATTATCGCTTCGTCCAACTCATTAACTGCATCTGATGCATGGTTTTGCAACCATGCAAAAGGTTTTACCTCTCAAGGGATCTCGAGAAGCTTGCAATCCCCACCAGGCAGTGTACCTGACCGATGTAGTATAGTGTAGTGGCAAGTACCGGGGGATTGATCGTTCTACTTGGGGAATAGTGTTTGTTAGGCCTAAAACTTAATCAAACTAGGTTTAGAGGAGAGGGATGATTCTTTTTGTATTTTTATATTTTATGGAAAGCAAGTAAAAATCTTAGGTATTGGAAGAGTGGGCGGAATTAGTTGCTAGTCAACTAACACAAATAACTACAAATGCAATAAAAATAAAATAACAAGAAAATAAATGTGAGAAGAACCTTATATGGAGAGAAACGTGTTTACTTAGATTTCACTACTCCCTAGCTATCTTTCATTAATTGATTAGTTTGTTAAAATTGCGTGAATGACGGATTATATTTCCCCAACTCTATAAGCTTCTACCTCTTCCTATATCGAGCCGACAACTAGCTCCTAACATGGCCTCCTTAGTAGTAACTTATGCATGAAATATAACCATTAAAATCGTAGTACACATCTGATTCATGTTTCTAAAGACATTCAAGCATGTTACCAATTGGAGATTAGCAAGTTTTCTTAAGCCTAAAATCGAAATCATTCATCCAACAACAAATAATAACAAACAATCAATCAATAATCAATAGCTAGGTTTCATTACATCTAAGCAAACACAAATAAACGTAGCCTAGCATGTTAATCTAAAGACAAGCATAAGATAGAATCCAACAACACATAGACATATTGAATGATTATTGGAAGACTTATCTTTAATTAATCATGGGTGAAGGAAGGGTTTGAAACCCTTAAAAAAAGGCTAAAATTCGTCCTAGGGTTTATGGTGAAATTCCTCCAAAAGTTCTCTCCTAAAGTTCTCTGCCTAATGAATGAAAATTAGAAAACTATATATAGAGATTACATTCTGACGGTGTCACGTTATACATGTGATACCGTCAACTCGCTGCCAATGCTTCCCTCGGATTGCCTAGATCTAGATCTGACATCGTCCCCTTGTATTCTTTACTGGCCGTCACCTTATAGAATGTATGTGACGGCCTAGGCGTCACAAAGGGTGACGCCGTCACTCTTTAAATCAAAAAAACCATCTGGCGCGTCTCGCTTAAACTTCATATCCAGCTTGATTTTGGAGACTTTGTCGTTTTCCTATCTTTTCGCTCCCAAAACGTCCAAAATGCTTCCTTTTTCGGATTTCTTTTCCAAAGTACCTAAAATGACAGAAGGAACTATTTGAGGCAATATTTGATCAAATAATCACGACTTAGGGTTTAAATGACCCCCTAAAAGCGTAACACTTTTCGCCTCATCAAATACCCTTACACTTGAGATTTGCTTGTCCTTAAGCAAAGGCGCTTTTATTCTAATCAAAATACAAGCTAGGGGTCATTTAACACTAATATAAAAGTAATTACAACAAATGATCATTCCACTTTAACCAAAACAAGCACGGAAATTATACACTAGCACCTCACAAATAGTGTTTGGATACTCACATCTCTCGGGTGTTATAAAAGTATATATCACAAATGAAAATGCAAAATATCTCTCACTACCTATCATAGCACATAGATTACCATAGGCTTGAGAGAGGATCAAACCTACACCACTTTGTCGTAAGCACCTAGGATAAACTATCAAAGAAGTCTTTCAAAGGGTTGTAACGTGAGGTGTAGGGATATGATAAACACTGTTTTGTTGGATAAAGGCAATCTTTACTGGTGGCGAGTTAATCATCTTGGTCAATTACATGTACAATGTGGCATTGCTAAGCCAAGACTCGACTCAACTTAAGCTAATGAAAACTACAAAAACATAAAAGGAAACGGGATGGTAGTCCGTATGTTTTTTTCTACTTCTTTTTTCTATTTTTTTTTTTCTTCATACACTCTTGCACTACCATCCAAAATAATACATCGCAGGGAATTTGCATTCCCCTTACACTTGAACTTTTACATACTTTACAATCAAATATTCTAATGACTCGAATTAAGATAATCAAAACACTTGGAGTACTTTTTTTTAAAGATATTAACACACATATGGGGGTAATAATTGACTTCTTTCCCATTACTCCATAACAATAGTACTTTACCCATGAGTCTCAATCATCCCAAAACAATATGTACAAGATAAGACTCGACTTAGCAACCATTTAATCAATTAGACAATTAACTAAGGGTTTAAACATGTAACAATAATGCACTAAAGTTGAGTACATACAAGGAAGGATAAGGTGATTTGGGTGTACATTTAGGGGTGGATTGTAAACAAATTCTACCGTTAAGTAAAATTCTTAAAGTTAGAAACAAAAAAGATAGGCTAGGAGGGGTGTACTAGTGGTATCGTATACTAAAAATGAGTACAACGCAAAGGTGTGGGAGAATTAATTGACTTTACTAGTCAAGTGTATTGACTTCATTGGTCAAGTAATTATGATACGAGTTTAACACAAGGGTCATCCTAATACCTCTTATCATGTAGTAATCCAACTACACGAATGTAGTCTCACATGTGGTCTTGGAATGCATCACTATCACAAGTTCTAGAATCTAAGTACTACCGGTACACTCATAAACATCTTTTCCTAACAAATCTAGGGGCAAACCTCACATATTTGGGGTGGAAATTTTTTTGAGTAGTACGGTTGTTTTTTTTTTTTTTTTTTTTTTTTTTTTTTTGTGTGCTAGTCATACAACTCCTATCCATGAGACGCTTATTAAGACTAAAGCTTCACTCCTATATGTTGTAAAAAAATTTAAATTTGGAACTAAAATTACCCTAACAAGTGTTTTTCTTAGTTTTATTACAAACCTTAAACAAACAAAAATCAAGTGTAATTGCATTCTCTAAGGTTTCATCATTTACCCTCCCCTTACACTTAAGCCGAAAATTGTCCCCAATGTTCAATTAAAATAATGTAAAAGTATAAAACAAATACTCCCCTGATTCGTTCGGTGTGGATAATCCGTTAACATGGTAAGATCTTCCTCCAAGAAAATGAACGTTGAAAGCTTCCCTCCAGAAATATAAATCATCTTCTTGTCTAATATAATCTGTTAAACCTGAGAAAATAATCATGGCAAACCTCGCTGTTGATGTAATTAATGCGTAAAAACGTTATTAATATTTCTCGATATCCCTATGTTTTGACGATCACAAAATCTTAAATCATTAAACGTAAAATCATTACGTAAACAAATATTTAGTGACAAAATATCATTATATCCAACTTAATCACTTAAGGTATGAATAAACAATTGCCTAATACATTTTATGATCAAAGGAAGGTTTATTTAATCATTACAAATTATATAAAATGGTATAAACATTTTATATATTTAGAAAAACACTTTTGGTAATTAAAATAAAATGTTTAATTCATAATAAATATATGAACTGAAATTTTTAACCAAAATCAGTTAAATTTTTACCAAATAAACTTTCCCCAGAAAAAGACAAAAGTTCAGGCCGTTATAGGAGGGCGGCCCCTGATGAGGCAAAAAGTGAACCACTTTTAGGGGGTCATTTAAGCCCCGGAATTGACTTTATTTGATCAAATATTACCCTAAATCGTTCCTTTTGTGATTTTAGGTACTTTGGGAGAGAAATCTGGAAAAGGAAGCAATTCGGACGTTTTTGGAGCATAAAAGTGAAGAAAACGCCAAAGTCTTAATTTTCCTTGCTGGGAACAGTAGGTGACGGCGTCAAGAAGGAATTTCTGACGGCGTCAAGAGTAATTCCCATGACGACCCAGTAAAGAATTGACGGCGTGACAAGGTAGGGCGTCAAGAGTAAAGTGCATGACGGCCTGGAAAATGATAACACATGACGGAGTCAAAAGTAGATCAAGGCAGTCCGAGAAGTATTTTGGCGGCGAGATGACGGCGTCACAAGATTTGTCTTGACGCCGTCAGACCCTATTTCCTATATATAGTTTTCTAATTTTCACATTAAAAAGGGAGAGAAGTTTTGGAGAAACCCTAAGTACGAACTTGGTACGAATTTTACAGGTTTTTCAAGGGTTCTAAGCCCTTGATCCCTTTCATGTGTAATTAAGATAAGTATTCTTTTAATTCAATCAATATGTCTATGTGTTGGTTGTCTATATCTTGTTCTTATTTTAATTCCATCATGCTAGGCTAGATCTATCTTGTATTTGCTTGGATCTAATGAAACCTAGATGTTAATTATGTGTTGATTACTTGTTTATGGTTGTATTGGATGAATGAATTCGATGTTAGGCTTAAGAAAAATGGCAGATCTCCAATTGGTAACATGCTTGAACGTCTTAGGAAACATGAACTGACGTGCACTAGGTTTTATTGGTTGTATTTAATGCATGAGTAAATTCTATAATCCCATGTTAGGAGCTTCTTAGCCGGCTCGACATAGGAGTGAAGTAGGCACTCATAGGATTGGGGAATTAAGTGCTCCACCCCATGAATGGTATTAAGGAATACAATCCGTCATCCACGCAACTATAACAAGTAATTAACATGTAAAAGATATCTAGGGAGTAGTGAAATCTAAGTAAACACATTTTCTCCACTTATTGCTCACAACCTTAGTATAATTTAGTTTATTTTCATTTCTAGTATTTTATTTTGATTGTATCTTTAGTATTGGGTTAGTTGACTAGCAACTAATTCCGCCCAAATCCTCCAAACCCGAGATTTTTACTTGCTTTCTAAAAAATATAAAAATACAAAAATAATCATCCCTCATCTTTAGAACTAGTATTTAGGTTTTCTAATCCTAGCGACATTATTTCTAGCTGAACGATCAATCCCCTGATACTTGTCACTATACTATACTACAACGATCAGGTACACTGCTTGGTGGGGGTTGTAAGCTTCTCAAGATCCCTTGAGAGGTAAAGCCTGGTGCGATTCCCGCGCATCAGCCCCTTTAATTATAAGGGGCGGCCCCATTAATTTTAAAGGGGCCAGCCACCATTTAAGAGGGCCGGCACGCTCATGTGACCAGGAACTTTTTCCTATAAATACTGGTTCAATCCTACATTTTTTCCTCACCTTTTGCACTAATACTTTCTGTCCAAATCCTCTCAAATCATCTTCCTAAAACCTTTGATCATAAGTTTATTAGTTCTTGTTTCAAGTGATCCAATCCCTCACCATTCATTGTGCAAGAGAAGAATACTCCTTTCATTTCAAATCAAGAAGTTTTGAAGATTAGTTATATAGCTTGTGTAAATTAATTGTAAAGTTGTGTAGTGCTTGTAATAAGTAGTTTTAGGTTGGTGTGTAATTAAGTATAGTAGAAGTAGTGGTGTGAAGAAGAAGTTGTGAAGTAGTGAGTAGTTGTGAAGTAGTTGTGGTGTGTACTAGTTGTGAAGAAGGTGTGCCAAGTCGTGAAGAAGTCGTGAGATTGGTTCTAGCTACTACTAGAACTCGACATTTAGCTTAGTGTGGTAAATTGGTGTAAGCAAAAGTTTAGTAAGGTTTCTCCGCCACAAGGGAGTTTGTTGACATAGTGAAGAAAACTCTCGAGTACGAGACTCGGGGAGTGGAGTAGGGAGAAGAGGAGCTTCGTAGCTTAACCACTATAAATCCTTGTGTTGTGGTTTGATCTTTCTATCTCTATCTTTTCTTTACATTCATATTTACATTATATTTGTTTAGTTAGTTAGATTAAATTGTTCATATAGTGCAAGTGTTGAATTTCATATAAACAAGAATCGAAGTTTTTGAAAAAAAAGTTTTTATAATCCAAATTGGCGTAAAGCTATTCAACCCCCCCCCCCCCCTTCTAGTTTTCCACAATTGGCATCAGAGCTACGTTAAACAAGATTTTTTAAATAAACTGTATTTTAAAACTTGAAACGATCTATGGAATCTGAAAAATATTTAGAAGGTTAATCTATGCAAAGACACCACTATTTGTAAGTGATGATTTTCTTTATTGGAAAAATCGATTTGAAACTTATGTGAAATCAAAGGATCTAGATCTTTGGCATGTTATTACAAATGGTGATTTTCCTCCAATACAAAACAATCCCGAAACTAAAAGGGGTGAAATTGTACCTTTTGAAAAACAAAACGATGATTTAAAAAAGAAACTTGCTAAAAATAATGAGGCTAAAATGGTAATTTATAATGCGTTACCACGTAAAGAATATGAAAGAATTTTTATGTGTAAAACCGCAAAAGAAATTTGGAATTCTTTACTAATCGCTCACAAAGGTAATAGTCAAGTCAAAGATAATAAAATAGATCTTCTTGTACAACAATATGAACAATTTACGATTCCGGAAGAGGAATCAATTGATAATGCTTTTGCTAAATTTAACACAATCATCACAAGTTTAAAAGCACTTGATGAGAACTTTTCTAGCAAGAATTTTGTAAAGAAATTTCTTAGGGCTCTCCATCCGAAGAGGCATGCAAAAGTGACGGCTATTGAGGAATCAAAGAATTTATCAACTTTACAACTTGACGAACTTATTGGAAATTTGAAAGTGTATGAAGTGATAATAAAGAAAGACTCCGAAATGGTCAAAGGAAAAAGGGAGCAAAGCAAATCAATTGCTTTAAAAGCTAAAAAGGATTCTAGTGACGAAGAATGCTCAACCTCCGAAAGTGACGATGAAGAATATGCTATGGCCGTAAGAGACTTCAAGAAATTCTTTAAAAGACGAGGAAGACACGTTAGACAATCATATGATGAAAGAAAAACATTCCAAAGAAACAAGACGACAAGAGTAGCAAGAATGAAAGAAAGTGCTTCAACTGTGGAGATCCAAATCATTTTATTGGAGAATGTCCGAAATTGTCAAGAAGTCAAAACCAAAAGGCCTTTATAGGAGGAGCATGGAGCGATAGTGACAATGAAGAAAAGGAGACAACAAGAGAAGAAAAGTGTCTTGTAGCAAAGGCATCCGATGAGGTACGTTCCGAAACCGAATACTATAGTGATGATAATTTATCGTTAGATGAAAAAGACTTAGATAGCGAATATAGTAAATTATGCAAACTAGGACATAAAGTCATGGGTAAAAATAAACTACTAAAAAGCACTAACAATCAATTAAAAGATGAAATACTTTAATTAAAAATTAAGCTACATAACTTAGTAAAGGGTAAAGAAAGTCTTATTGAATGTAAAAAATGTCTAGTTGTTAAAACTAAGAATGAACAACTTAAGGAAGAAATTGCTAGATTTGAGAAATTTGAAAGTAGTAGTCAATCACCTAATAAAATAATTAGTACTCAAAGAATATCCAAAGATAAAACCGGTTTTGGATATGACTCAACCAAAGCATCAACTAACGAAGCTAAAAATGTAAAGTTTGAAGGTGAAACTAGTGAACTAAAATCTTTAGAGTCAAGACCAAAGTATATAATTTTGAAAGATAGATTAGTACCTATTGCAAGTGACGAAGAAATTAAAAGCTATCATAAATCATCTTTTAAACCCGAAGTCGAAACCCTTAAACCAAAAATAAGATCTAAAACTCCACCACCTAGAAAACCAACTAGTCCTCATCCTAGGTCTAAAACACCTCAACCTAGAGTAAACCAAAATAGATGAAACTTTCATCAAATGTGGAACTTCAATCCTTGGGGAATGATTCCACCATATATACACCCAAGTCAAATGCAAAACATGTTTGGATGAAACAACTTTAGTCAAATGAGACAATGGGGACCAAGAAGATAGTTTCGTCATACTTCGGCAAACTTGGTTATCTATCCGGTTCCGTAAGATCATACCATCCTTTTGAAGACATTAATGAATGAAGACAAAAAGGTACACATCTCTTTTAATCTGTATGTCAAGATTGCATGCTTAGTTTAAAATTGATGAGTGCTCAAACACTCATCATTTTTGGTCAAATCTGAACTGCAAAACATACAAAAACACTCAGAAATGCATCAAAATATTGAAAATATTTCAAAATTGTGTTTTATATGTTTTAGATGCAAAATGAGTAAAAACAAATGAAAAACGTACAAAGTTTGTAAAATTGGCAATTTCAGTCCCTCAACTTTCAAAAATTGGCAAAAATAGTCCCTGAGCATTTATTTGGAAAGAAAAATCACCAAAGGTCCTTTTAAAATCATAAGTTGTCATATTTTGTCCTTTGGTGAAAAATTCAAAAAGTTTTGAGAATTTACAAGTTTAGTCCCTGGAGTTTTGGAAAATGACAGAATTGGTCCCTGGTGGTAAATTTTTGGAAGAAAAAATATTTTTGGTCTTGTGGTTACTTATTTTGGCAAGTTTAGTCCTTGGATTGAAAGTTTTGGAAAATTACATGTTTGGTCCCTGGAGTTTGAAAATTTTCATAAAAGGTCCCTGGGATTTCTAATTTTGGAAAATTGCAACTTTGGTCCTTGTGTTATTCACATGTGGCAATTTTGGTCCTTATAATAAATTTTGGAAAGTTGCAATTCAGCCCCTCCATTTTCAGAATTATTACATAATTGGTCCTTGTGGTTTACTATAACCAAATGGACCCTTAAGCCTTTTATAACCAAAACAAATCCAAACCAAACTAAGCCCTTATACCTCCCTTTTTACCCTGGCCCAACAACCAAGCCCAATCCACCATATAACTCCCTCTCGTTTTAATAATCACCCAGGGTCAAACAAACGTTGACCACCTCCTTCCTCACCCCACATGTCTGATACACCACTTCCATACTCAATCATCCCCCTCCTCCACCTCAGCTCTCCCATTCTTTGCCCCCTCCACCAACACTATAAACCAAAGTCCAATTAATGATCCTGATATCACTCCAAGCAATCCACAACTGCCAAATCACCAACTTCCCGCCAAAACCATTTTAAATGGCCTAGATTAATTGAAGCAATCCTACGGCTCTAAATGAAGTGGGAAAAGTCAAAGATACTCTCCAGGTTCTATAAAAAAGGAAGAAAAATGAAGAAAGAGAAGTATTAGAGTAGAATGAGTTTTAGCTTAGTTTTAATAATGGCGATTTAGTTTCATTTTAATCATTAGTTGTTTCTTTTAGATTTAAAAGCTTGTAATCAGTCATATTATTGTTATGAAAACTTTGTATCATCTTAATTTCCTTAATTCAGTTCCAATTTAGTACTTACAAACTCGAAAATTGAAAATTCCATTTTAGCTTGATTAAGTTGTTAAAACAAGTTGTTTCCTGTTTGGAAATCCTTGAGCTTATTCTAGCTCACTTATAAGCTTTGTAAAGTTTGGAAAGCATGCAATTCAGTTTCATTTAAATATAAAAAAATATAAGAAAAAATAGTCTAAATTCAAAAAAATACAAAAAGAAGGTGTAGGGAGTAATGGAACCTATGGATGGTGGATCTTTTATGGTTTAGAACTCCTAGGGGAGTAATAGGTGTGTGGTTTGGTGCCCTGGTTCTCTATCTCATTGGACTGCCATGGTAAGCAATCTCCATTTTGGCATTCAATGTTTCTGCACTTCATTTGTTACTAATTTCATGTCATTTGTGCTTGTTTAATGTTAAGATAAGTTAATAACTCAGTTTCATGAATTGGATTTTTGATTTGCTTTAGAAATCACAAAAACAGGTTTTAGAAGGGGTGTTTGGATCAGGTTTTGTACCTGTACTCTTGTGGCTTTTATTGGTTAAAAACAGTTTAGATAGCTTTAATTAGGTCTATGTAGTATAGTTTGAACATAAAATTCACTAGGTATAGTTTAAAAAGTCAAAATCTTGTTTGATCTCTTGTTGTAAACCCACTGTTAGGAATTAGGATCCTACATCACCCATGTAGTTTCTTTAGTTGTTAAGGTCACTTATTTCCATCTCATTGTAGCCTAATAACATGTGTTCAGTAAATTAATCAAGTCCAAAATCCACATAAGTCAAAGTAGGTGTTTAATTGAAAAGTCAAAATTTGCACTCTCTCAGTTTTTCTCAAAATGGCATGAATTGTTTGGAATTTTGTGAGAGGTTTTAGACCCTGAGCTTTTTAGGACTTGTAACCCCCCACCTCAAATTCAGTGTCCCATATTTACTTAATTTTTAGGATTTTTATTATGGGCCCCACAGTGGACCAAACTCACCTGCAGGGGAATACCCTCCCCTGCTGCAGCAGACAACCATCCCACACCACCATCTTTGGTGGTGGTTTTTGGCCACCACTGTGGGCCCCACAGGCCCTCCCTTGGTTCCTTAAGCTCACCAACTGGCCCCCTATCAATTTCTAGTAAGCTTGTGCCCTCAACCCTTGTGGACCCCACTTGAAACCATCTCAAAACTCTGTCCCATTTCTGACTCAGACTCCAAATAGTTAAGTGCTTATTCAGGCTTCTTGGCTTATTCTGCTTGCTTATTTGATTGAAACTTGCTCAAACATGTCCAAATAAGTAAATTGAACCAGATTCCACCCTAGTGGACCCCACATAAGTCCATTTAAGCTTATTTCTTGTGTTGGTCAAGCAAAGTCAACTGTGGTGCAAATAAGCATCCACAGTGCTTATTTTTTATTTCCAAAAAAAGTTGTTTTTGTAAAAGTTGTTTGTTTTTAGTATTAAAATAGTTTTGTAAAAGAAAAATCAAGAAAAACCAATTTAATAATAAGTTATAGTTTCTATTTAATGTAATTTAAATTTTTAATTTTCCTTTTTAGATTTTTGTTAATCACTTAGCATTTTTACATTTTTCTTAAATTCCTTTTATGTTAAAGTAAATTCCTTTTTGTCATTTAGTATTTATTAGATTTAATATTAGTTTTATTAATTATTAATTAATATTAAGTATTAAATAGAAAAATTAGTTTTTATTAAGTAAACCCTAGTTTTTATATATTTCCTAAGTTTTATAGGTTATAAAATAATTTTAGAAATTCTCTTATAATTATTACTGTTCATCTTGTAATTTTTAGAATTTAATTAGTTTAATTAGATATTAATTAATAGTGTAAACTAGTGTAAAAATATATAAAACAAACTTTTTATAATTTTTTAGGATTCCTGTGATGGTTAATTAGATTTGTAAAAATTTTCTTAATTTTCTAAGTTAGTTTGTTATTTTTAATAATTTAAATTAATTAAACTAGTTAAGTAATCTTTAAATTAGTAATTAATTAATATTAAATAATTAAATAGTGTAAAAATTATTTTTCTTTTTCTAAAAATTTTCTTTTATCATTAGGATTGTAAAAAGTTAATTTTCATAGTCATAAGTATTTTATTTCCTTAAAACTCGCGTTTTATCTCGTACGTTAACGTAAATTTAAATTAAACGTACGCGTTTTAGGTTTTAAACGTTTATGGTTTTTCCAAACTTCCAGTCTTGTTCATACAGCTTATTTAAGCTATTTCATTGTATAAATCAGTAGTATAATCAATCTCAAACCCTTTCCATCCAAACTCACCCGATCACAAACCCGTTTGAATACAATCCACACCTCGTCAGGACATAACGACCCGGGGAAACCCTATATTCCACGGAGATTGACTATAGGCTGCTTGACCTTGTTGACCATCCTTTGGTCAATTTAGGTTGACCGTTTGGAGTCAATCAAAAATCTAGTTTATATATATTATAACTTGTTTTGTAGTTTTTCTTAGATATTATTCATATACATATAATATCCTATATATATATATATATGTGTGTGTGTGTGTGTGTGTGTGTGTGTGTGTGTGTGTATATATATATATATATATATATATATATATATATATATATATATATATATATATATGTGTGTGTGTGTGTGTGTGTGTGTGTATATATATATATATACTAGCATCATAACCTGCCCGATGGGCGGGTACGCTTCATAAAATTGTTTGACGAATTTTTTTTACGCGTAAAATAAATAATGAATAAGTCAAATATATTAAATGTAATAAATTGAGAATCGTAAATATATTGTTCATGTATTATACATAAAAATAACAATCATAAGTATCATAATAAATTAATTACATAAGGGTTATTCATATGGGGGAAATAAGACTTCTTTGTAGACAACGTTTGTTGTGTAGTTAGCGTATTCGCCATCTTTGTCACAACAAAGAATCTTCAGACCTTTTTTCGTCTTCCCTTGAAACAACAACATATAGTTGTCCGTGTGAGAAGGTTCGCTCTATACTATTTTTTGACAAAATCTAATTAGACGTAAGTAAATAATGAATAACGGCAAATATGTCAAACAAAAATAATGAAAAAAAATAAACAGTGTTTCATGTATTATATGTTAAAAGAAAAATGATTAGTAACCTATCTTATCTATAATTAGTACTAACTGTTCCTTCAAGTGTCTTAATCAATAATATGTTCTAAGAATCAAACTTTTATCCACAAAAATGAATATTTCCAATACATGTCACGAAAGAATCAAGTAGAAAGTAAAACAATGAAGCTCAAGCTCGACCTCGACATGAGTAATGTTCATGTTTTCCTTCCGGTTAACCAAGAATCCAAGATGTCAAACTGTAATTCTAATGATAACTATTGGAATCATCATTATTGGACTCAACTGCAGAATCATCAATCACTGGAATCCCTGACCTGCAAATATCCAAAATTTTAGCTATGTGTTCGCCACATGATTCTATTGTTGTAAACTCAAATATTTTTAGAAACACCCGTGTATCAATTAATTTGTTTATTGAGTAGTATATAATCATGCAAGAGACAATTAAATAGTGCACAACATGTTGATTATTATTATTTTTTTTTTGAAAGGCGTTGATTATTTCTATACATTGGATACACTTTATTTCATCAAAAAATGACCATATTTGTCTTTATATAATAGAAAGCATAAAATGCATAAACAAGTGTGATTGTGATATATTATAGTATAAATTTAGCTTTACATGCATAGATAAACCTCATAATACATGCATTCAACAGTTAATATATAATACGGGAAATTATAAGGAACATACATTGCTAAAATCATCATGAGCAACCAAGTCCGCTAATAACTATAGATTGTCCATAACCGCTGGTGAATTCAGCATGTCCATAACCTTTAAAACGTTCATCTTTCATAAAAAAAATAGACCTCAAAAGCTTCACCAACATCCTTGAAAAAATTAATAACCTCTAGGATCATATCAGGTACCAATTCTACACACCTAACATTTGTCAAAACTTCATGACAAAACCACCTTACACCGTGCTATGTATCAACTCTATCTTAAATTATGTTGCTTCTATTCAAGGAAAAGATAATCAGCTTGCCAAAGTTGGATAATGGACAGCCTGAATAGTAAGTGTAAGAGATGCCATCAATGGCTTATATTTCTTGACCTGGGTAACATGGAAAAGACCAAAAAAATCTGCAAAAATTAATAGAAATCTCAATCCTAATATTAGAAACTAATTGTTAATAGATTAGTTGTGTAAAATAAAAACAAAACCCTTAAATACTTAAAATAGTTGGTTTTTAGAACCTTTGAGGCTGTGACAACATCGACATAGTTGATATTGCTATAAACTGTTAGAATAGCTAGTTTTTAGAAATACTCAAGATTAAGCTTAAGGGGTGTTTGGCTAATCTTATATAAAATCTAAGATTTAGCAAACAACCATTTTTTTGGAGAACTTAGAGGTGTGTTTGGCAAGTCATGACGGAGATCCTAACATATTTAGATCATTTAATGAGTTACCACAATACTATACTTCCTACATGTATTAGTTTAATATACTTTTTCAAACCCCATATTACCTACTAATAAGCGTCTTGTTGTAATGTGTTTGCACTTCTATTTATCATTAGCATAGGCATAAGCGTCCAGCTAGCAGAACTTCCCCATTGCACATGTAACATTGACAGGTAAAACATGTCTAAGGACTCACTTTTGCCTACCACTTCCAATAGGTACTTACATTTCCCTTACAATGCTATTGTAACACTATTGAGAAAAAAATAACTCCACCTCGATTGCAGCTTTTAATAAAGCATATACTGCTACCTGTAATACAACATCAACTTATGATTCCTACTGATGTGATAGTTTTCAATCTAATAAAAATCACGAAAAAAAGATGAGGCGTTCTAGGAGAATACAAGTGCCATTTGAGGTCTCTGAATGTTTTTTTAAGTTTAATGTCTCGTGGCATGATAGATGTCAACAGCGAAACATATAATATTTTTATGTATTACCCTCCCACTATTCAAGATTGATAAAATGTAGCGTACTAATGCAATCAACAAAAGGTTGTATGGTCTAGATTTGACTATATTTAGATCATTTTATGCCAATCTATGAAAATAACTATTTTTGCAGCTACGTTGAACACTCTAAGCATGGTCTCAAAAGCATTTTTGTGCTAAAGGAACATACCTCCTGACTTGCATCCAATTCATATCCATTCTTTGCAGCCATGGCTTTTGCGATCCCTACATATTCCTGGATTGCAAACATGAAAGTGAGAGGATTGTATCCAAGTATAAAAAGTACATCAAATGGACCATGTTTCGGAGTAAATTAACATACATAGCTTGTTAACTTGCTTAAGAAGTAGCATTAGCGTGATAAAAGTTACATAATATTGGGTCGTACCTGCTGATGAGGTTTCTTGCAAAAGTGTTTTGAGCTTGTCAATAACTTGTCTTCTTGTAGCATTTTCTTCTGAAACATGCTGCTCCAAGAAACCTTTTAGAACCAAATAGACTTTTGGAAACCCCTTTAGATGCGAGCTTTGACAAACCTGGCATTAACACCATTCATTGCATGAAACGATAACACGTGCTTCACAGAATACTGTTAAAAACCATGAAAAATAGTCATTAGATGTACAACTATATTAGGTTTTTATAATACATAATGCAATAACCAAGTTCATGCTATGCCATACACCCATTGTAGTTGATTTTTTTTCGTGGAGGAATAACTTCTGGTGCTGATGAGATGTCCAATTTGAGATGGGACGGAGGCAGAATCGCAGCCTTTAATAAAAACAAAAGTCATTAAACTTGATATAGAAAAATAAAGAAACATCACAAAAATGACATCATAAACCAAAAAAACCTTTATTAGCTGTTCTTTGAGACAATTCATTGAACACTTTATGAATTCATCAAACCCATGGTAACTGGAATCAAACATATGACCATTAATCAAATAAAATAAACAAATTACTATAACGATAAAAAGGAAGAAACAGATGGAACCAAAACAATAACGTAAAGTAGTATAGCTATACTAGTAGGAAGCTATTCCATTGAAATGATTCGATCGCCAATCCAATGTTGAGATCCCATTCACTACCTTTAAGAGAAAAGTAAATAATCAGAAGAATATAAAGACACAAGACATACCAAAGCTCGTTCACCAAGTAGTATGTGTACATGTAAGCGTCGATACGGCCTCTTCCATGATCCTTGAGTCTTGGAGACACTCACTGTGATAACTGAGGAATTGAGCTCCGCTACATATGTTGTCAGGAGATAGTCTCCATTGATATATCCATAGCTGTCACCATCATCTTCAAACAAAACACCTTCAATTTCACCAGCAGTTATGCGTGATAGAGGCAAGCATTATATTTTTTTTTTCAATAACTTAGCGTAAATCATAAAAATGATTGAACACGTTTAATTTGTTATTCAACGTCAGAAAGATCCATACCTGTAAAACCCGGAAATTTTGAACATATGAAATACCCAAAATGCCCTCTAATTTTTAAACTTCTGAAGAGACGCTAAACATCTAAAACATTACATTCCGATATTTAACCTAAGTATTAAAATTATTAATGCTTGGACATTTCGCGATATGTTGAGCCTTAAACCTTATGATAAATTAAATTACTAAACTTATATGTGATACAACTTAGTCACATTTGTAAAATGTTACACGCCTAGATACTATCTAAATAATTGATTGTTTTAAGTTTGGAAGGAGTCCAATCCCAATCCCATAATATACGGTCTTTCTTGATTCACCAAATCTCTTCACACGTTTTCCTTTCCGTCTCCTTTAATAACCGAATATACAATCCTTTTCAAAACAGAAAATAAAAACAAGAAACTAAACCCTAAAACTCTAAACGTAATACTTTGGCGGCTGCTACACTTTTCTTGTTCGTGTTCCCATTTAATTCAAGTGCAAGGAGGAGATTTTGATTGGGGGTTGATGGAGGATAGACGAGGGTAAACTGCTGTTCGAATATGGTATCTTGTTCGTTGATTAGAAGCTGATCAAAAGAGAGTTTTTGTTTAGGTTTTCGGTTGGGAGAAGTGGTGTTCGATTCTCGCATTGCTCCTTCTTGTTATCACGCTTCGAGGGTATTGTTTCCTAGTCTTGTTCAATACAACTCTTTTATTGTTCGACTCTATCTGCTGCCTTGTTTCTGTTTTGATCTCTATGTCGTGATACACACATAAAATCATAAAAACATCTACATGAAATTATAAACGTATCACATAAAATAACGATCTCTTGGCATTATAATTGACATATATATAAGCTGGTGTAGTCGTTTCGGGCTTGGTCACGATCGTTCAATTGTTTGACTCAACATAATAACGTATCACAAGTTATACACTTGATCGAATTGGGTTTAAAAGAATACATGGGTGTTATAGTTTGAATGGATGAATATGGATCGGTTGTTGGTTTTGCATGCATGATTATCGAATCGAAAACCTATATATTATGAATACGAATAACAGATAATATAAAGCTAATCTAGGTGTTTTGCTAATAAAATATTACGTATGAAAATACAAGTTGCATGAAATCTCGATATCGATTCACATAAAATAAACAAGAATGAAATGGTCTCTGTATGATGACGTGAAAATGGGTTTGTAAATGTATTTCGAATGTGTGCATGCATGGTGTCATGTAGAAGATTTTGGACTTGTTTAGACATATGATGTGCATGATGTGTCGTATATATATATACATATGCGAGTCGATTGTATTTTCTTTAAGACATATTAGTCGTGTGGGTATGCGCGTGAGTTTTATTATATTTTGGCCATCACGGTCTAGACTAATGTCGAGAGTGCGTTTTAAACGACGGGGTCTAAAATTGTTATTTTGATATAATTTATAGTATAAACTCCAAGGTTAATTATTTGACATTTTTAAATATAAAATTTTGATAATTTACACATTAGACCATAAACTTTGCAATATTGACATATTAAACCGTAATCTATAATATTAATCATTTAGAGCACTTTAACTTAACTAAATGGTTAATTATATCATAAATGACTAAACTTGCTAATTCGGGAAACTTACTAATTATGGAAAGTTAGTATTTTTGGAAAGTTGCTAAAAATGGAAAGCCAACTAAAATGAGTAGTCTGACTTAAGATAAATTATTAATAATAAATACGATCATTAATTCGTGTAGATTTGCTGAAGAATGGTGTGACTCTCTATTCGTATGTTATGATTTCGTTGGCGGTTTAAGGTACAGATATTCTGACCTTTCTCAAAAGGTTTCTCATGATCTCTTTCATATTCTGATCCGTTCGTTCCCGAATTGATGCCATTGCTATGATCCCCTTTACTTGAACCTTCTCTGTTGATCCCACTTGATATGACCTCCGTTATGAACCTATGCTATGAAAACCTTCTTGATGATACCATGGAAATGTTTTGAGAAGAACCGATTTGAAAAGATGTTTATAAATGATGCTAAATTTCTTTTTAAAAGAAATGTTATTTAACTTTCATGAACACTATATTTTGAAAGACCATTTTTATGAAAACTGTTTTAAAAGATTATTTAAATTGGACTTTTAATAGAAACTTTTGAAACGGACTTTTGAGCTGAACCATGAATTGATTTTTGAATATGAACCTTGACCTGATAAACTCTGATTGGACCTTGAATACTATTTCTGATATGAACCCTTTGTTATGAACTGCTATTATGAACCTTTGATATGATTCTGAGATACACCTTTGCTATATGACCTTTTGTATGATATGAGACCTGACTCTTAGTTTGATACCCGAGCCATTTCTGTTTCCCTACCTATGGAGGTACCATAGGCGTGTCTGTGATGCACCACTGGCATGACTAGTGTGTGGCCCTAGTGATTTGGCTACACCGTCCCCTTTCTGTTATATGATATGCGCGCTTTATGATATGATTTGTTATGGCCACTATGATTTCTGCGGGGGCGTATGGATGCATCCTAGATCTGTTCTGTTTAGTGGATTTAACTATGATTATGATTATGATATATGTCTGGTGACTGGTACTGTGTGCTATACATGCCTTTCACAATTTCTGGGAGTTCGCTACTCCACCCATTTGAAGAATGAGGACACCCCTCATATTATCTGATTATCTGAGAGGACTCCCCTCTATATGATTATGAAGAATTATGGTATTGACGGCTTATATGATATGATATGTTTCTGGGCTCGTGGTAGATGACTATCCTTTCTTCTTTCTATTCTATTACTCTTTTATCTATTCCTTATTCTATTTCCCCAATGCACTATATTTCAGTTCTGTTTCATTATCATTGCTTTGTATATGTATCTGTTCACTGGGCTTTTTAAGCTCAGCCGCATTTCCTTTTCCTGCGGCAGGTTTTAGTAGGAAGCTGGGTTATGGGAAGAGAGTGTGACTGGACTTAGAAGACTATGCTTTGGACTAGAGACGATTAGATGAAGTTTCACTTTATTAGACATAGTATTTATTTTTGTAACCTTGTAGTTTCAGATTTTCATTTGTAACCCTGAATTTCTTTGTATGTATGAATCATATGCTTATGTTTGTTCTGATATGTCACTGTAATGTAATACTTCTACCCTTATCGGGTTGGGGTGTTACAATACCCATCGATCCATTAGTACCTCAATTCAAAAAGACGGCATGAATGCCGATTCAAACCAAGAAGGCGTACATAAATAATTTGTCTTTATATAAAAGAAATGCTGGAATCAATATGATATAATAAAAGCTGAGATACCTAAGTTTTCCAAAAAGCATTTTCAAGATATAATTAGCATTAAAAAAAATCTACCACACTGTTTCTCAGCAAGCAAGTACTAAAGGAAATGTAGAAATACAGGAAAAAAATTGCAATTAGCTTGCATTTTCACTACTGCTGAGGCAAGCTGGAAATGGCTTACCAGATAAGATGGTGTTTTCCATCTACATCATTTCTATCTGCTCTTCAACATGTCCTGATCTTTGTTAACATACACAAAAACATTGTATTATTCATTATCTTATTCATTAAAAAAGGATTGAATAAACACTTATTCTAGTTTAGCACATAGTGTGAATATGGTAAAGTTTCAGCATTCACGGCATACTTCTCCCGTCACTGCAAGTCAGATTCACAGTTTGAAAGTTTCGTGGCATTTTTTCTTTGGAACCTAGAACATGGAACCATCAGTTAAGGCAAACACCTGAACATAGTTCAAACTTGAAAGGAATTAATATAGGATAAGAATAGTCATAGTCATAGAAACATTACAATTACTACATAATAAATAACCCTCTAATAACACAATCATCTAAAAATGTTGCCAATATAGCAAGAATGGAAACTTAAAAATGTACCTGCTATTCGTATCTTTAACATCACAACGTGTCCACACCGCACATATCATAAGTTAATCAATCAACAAACTCTAAAAAAATGCAAAAATTAAACCATGCCTCATTATTTTTTCTATCCATTTTATCAAACGATAGTATGAATCAAGAATACACATTATAAACAACCATTATTTTAAGAAAGAATGTAAAAGATTAACTACCTTCATAAGTGAGCTTAGTAGGAGGCACGTCACCATAAACTCGGATCCAAACACGATGGATGATATAGTCGATCTCTATGTGGGTTTTAGACTTATATTTAATTGAAGATAATGAGATTTTGTGAACATCTGCCTAATGGTGATTCGATCAAACAAATCGGTGTAAGTATGAATCTCCATTGATAATGTGTTTTTGGGATTGAAGAAACGGTTGTTAATTGATTCGTGTAAGTTTACCAGTGGGTATGATTTTAGGTTATTGTTTTTTAAGTATGATTTTAGAATATTGTTTGATCGAATATTGGTTGATGGATCGAATATGGTTGTAGATTGAAGTTGTTGCCGTGATTTTTGGTTATCGTTGAATGATAAACTAAATGTGATTGTATAACTGATGGATCTTATGAATGATTAAGGTGAAATGTGTTTTCAATTTTGAATGAATCATTTAGAGAGAAGGCTGATTTTTAGGGGAGTCATTAAAGTTACTAAAATTGTTTGAATTTTGGAAAATTCTTAGTCAAATGCTGCAGTAATTAAGAGATTATATTTTGATTAATGCATTCGATTTTAAGCATGTCTATTTTGTTTTGAAAGCTTTCAACACAAACACTCAACTGCTCTAGTGGTTGAGTGTTTGTTCTTTGTTCAAGAGGTCATGGGTTCAAGTCCCATTAGCTGCAACTTTTTTAATAATGATAATTCATACATGAAAAGTGTGTGCCATGTAGGCAATGACATGGCATGGTGTTGAATATGTGGCGATTAGGTGTCAAATGTTAGAGGTTTGTGGCGTGGCATGGTAAGCCTATTATATAGTGTAGGATATATACATATACATATTAATATTAAATAAACTATATGTATCTATAACCTAGAAAACTCATTAGTTGATTTTCTAGAACTAGAAATTGTTCGTTTACGAACCTTTTCTTTTCCCCTTTGGCCCTATTGAACTATAACGTTCAACTTGAAAATATTCGATGATCATAATACTCATGTTGATGTAGAGAAGTGAGTTGATCAATCTATGGATGAAACAAACTCCCGTCGCCCTTTTGCACTCGTCTCCTTCCATTACTCTCGTCTTATCAACACATATTATATATATATATATATATATATATATATATATATATACACACACACACACAAACATATATACCTTACACAATTCCCTCGTCGACTTGACGGCTTGTTAATTTTATCCAAAATTATCAAGAAATTTTAGTTGACGAAATGTCAAATTAAAGTGTCAAGTATTTCCTTTCGTGCGAATACCCTCCAACGTATTTTTGATTAAATATAAATCTAATATATATACATATATTTTTTTTTCAAAAACAACGCCGCGAAAAATAACTCAAATTTTGGGCGGGCGGCCCCTTAATGTTTAATGGGACCGGCAGCCAAATAAGGGGCGGCCCCCTTAATGTTTAAGGGGGCCGGCCAGCATTTTCTCTCTCCCTGATTTTTCCACTTATCCTTATTACCACCTGCTACTGCTGTGAACGAAATAAAAACCCAAAACCATCAAAAATCCACTTCCAAATCACCAAATTAGGCTTGATTCTCAAAGGGCAAATACTTATAACACGATTAGCAACAAGTATTGTATGTTTCTCATAACACATTTCATCTAATTTCATCAAACTTTGATCATAATCACTATTAGGCATTTTATTTCAATTTCTTCAATTTCATCTTTTCTTTCAATTGAGTCTAGGATTTCCATAACTAAATGCTTCCCATAGGATTAGAATACTTAATTAACATTAAAACCCAACAATCACAAACCCTCTTACTAGAATTTTTGAAAAAGTTCATACAATATTTTTAGAAATTTTTCTTAAACCCATTGTTGAATAATGCTATAAAAAATTGGTAAAACTAATCACATTGTGTTTTTTACAACTTGTTAATCATGAAAATATAATTTTCAATACGTTGAAAATAATTTTTATATAAACATAAGAGGGTGTTTGGATTATGTCCAAAAGTTATCAAAATTAAGTCGATATAATTTTTATAACACAATGTCAACATTATAAACATAAAACTAGTAATTTAGAGTTGTCAAGATATATAATTCATATATATATATTGACATTTTAGTAGCAAATTTCTTAAATAAGGGAGCGTTTGGTTTAACTTAGAAGACTACACTTTTGAGTCAAAATCTAAATTATCTTTTTCAAAACAAATCACTTGCATAAGAAACTCGTAAGAAACAGCTAGTTATACAATCTAATGTATATGTAGCAAAGTTTCAAGATATATTAAGATGCTAAAAGGGGTGTTTGGTTTATTCCATAACAACTTTCTAAACATCGTAAAATATATCTAAAACGAGTAAAAAATAAAACTAAAGAACATAGTAAACTACTTTTTAAGTTTAAAGTCTTAGAGTCGAAGTATGTTTACGTTCCACATATGTTACAATAATATATGCATTATATATTTTTTTTGTTAACTTTATTTTAATTTTTTTTTTGGTATCGTGTTTAGGTAAACATGCCTAAGGTCATTACCGAAGATATTTCCCAAACCAAAAATTATATTCCTAAAGTCTCTCAACTTCCCACCACCTCTCCTTTTATTGCTCGTATCTATCGTCAAATTGAGGATAGAAACATTCATGAAGGTCGCGTTCTAGAACAAGCTTACTATCAATCCAATTTCATTGAACGTTTATTTTCAAATGTTCGATTTGAATGTCTTTACCAAATCAATGAACCCGTCATTCCCCGTTTCATTCTTGACTTCTATAGCCAAGTCACGGTCAAAACCGATGAATTTGGCTCCATTCTTATCTCATTCATGATCCAACTTGAATTCATTACTCTAACTCTTGCACAATTTGGGCAAATCCTCCAAATTCCTTTTTCTGGTCAATCCATTTTCACCAATGAATGGGATCTTGGTGCTCTTCAACGTTGTCGTCCAACTTTTGGTCCTTATTTCTCCAAAATTCCTTCTCCCGGTGAAATTCTTCAAATGCTCGGGTTAGCTCGTGAAACTACCACTTGCAAAATCAAGTCCAAAAATGTCAATATTTCTGAAAACCAAATTCTACTCAAAGAATTAAGCCCCGACAAGAAGCGTTGGGAAGAACTCATTCGCGAGAATGCGTTTGGTACCGGAGGCCACGTGACTATCTCCCGGCATGCCTCGCTCACATGTTGTATTGTGTGGTTGTCGAACAACCTTACAATTTGGCTTATTCTTTATCAAGCGTATTGAATGTGCAAGAGCTACTCCTAAGGCAAATCTTCCGTATGGTATGTTCCTCACTCGTCTTTATCATCATGTCCTTCAAAACTATCCTGATCTTGATGGTAGTATTTGATTGATGCTAAACCGTCAACTTATATTGACCAAGGAATGATCAACAAAGTCAAACAGCCTAGAGTCAATGCTCCGCGGAAGTATAGTGTTTCCCCGGGTCGTTATGTCTCGACGAGGTGTGAATGGCTAACAAACGGTTATGTGATCGGGTGAATTTGGATGGAAAAGGGTTTGAGTGAGCTGTGATGATTACACTACTGGAATATGAAAGATAATAGCTTAAATACACTTTATTAACAAGACTGGAAAGTTAGAAAAACCAGAAATGTTTAAAACTTAAAACGCGTACGTTCACGTTTAAATAAACGTAGACGTACGAAATAAAAAATAAAAACGGAAATCTGAAAACACCCAGGTGGTGAAAATGACTTTTTTACAAACTAAAATATAAAAGAAAATTTCTAGAAAAAGAAAATAAATTTTAACACTAATTATTTATTTAATATTAATTAAATACTAATTATTACTAATTATTAATATTTAAACAACTTAAATATAATACAATGTTATTTAAATACTAAAAAGGTGAAAATAAAATTCCTAAAATTATAAAATAACTAAAAACAACTTTTAAAATTAAAAATAAGTCTTTTTGTCTTTTTGTGAATTTTCTATTAATTAATTACTAATTAAATACTAATTATCTAATTAAACTATTTTAAATTATAAAAAATAGTAAATGAACAGTAAAAATTACAAGAAAATTTCTAAAATTATTTTATAATATATAAAAGCTAGGAAAAATATAAAAACTAGGTTTAGCTTAATAAAAACTAATTATGCTATTTTAAACTAATTATTAATTAATAATTAATAAAACTAAGATTAATTCTAATAAATACTAAATAATAAAATAAAAATCTGAGAAAATTACTATAAATACTTTAATATAATAGAAATTTAAAAAAAATATAAAATAACTAAGTACTTAATAAAAATTTAAAAATGAAAATTGAAATTAAATTACATTAAATAGAAACTATCACTTAATATTAAATTTGTTTTTCTTGATTTTTCTACTACAAACCTATTTAATACTTAAAAACAAACACTTTTTGTAAAAACAAACTTTTTGGAAATAAAAAATAAGCTGATTATGAAAGAAAAAGCCAAACAGTTGACTTAGTTTGACTTTGGAGGGAAATAAGCTCAAACTAGCTTGGGTGGGACCCACAATGGGTAATTCTGACCCAAATAAGTTATGAGAACTTGCTTAAGCCAGAAAATTCAAGTAGGGTCACTGGATAAGCCAATAAGCTATCAAAAAGCACTTGAATCTCTTGTTTCTGGACTGAAAATGGGACAGATTTAGAGGGAAGATTCAGGTGGGTCCCAGTGGTTCCCAAGTCAAACCAATGGTCAAAATGGTAGGAGGGGGGTTGGGAAAAACAAAAGTGGTGGCTTGAGGGCCACTGAGGTGATCAGAAACCACCACCAAAGTGGTGGTGGTGAGTTACTGAGCTGTGCAGCAGAGCAGGGCTTGCCCTGCTAGTGTGTTTGGGCAAGGTGGGGCCCAACAGAAAATTTGCAAAAATATACAAATGGTGGAAACACAAAGTTAAGCTGGTAGAGAACAAGTGACAACAAGTTTCAATGCTTAATCTAAAACACAAAAATCAAAACAATTATGTGAACTTTTGGAAAAATCTGAAAGGGTGCAATTTGACTTTTTGTGAAAACCACATGTTTTGACTTTTATGAGTTTCTGAAGATCTCAACTAACCTAATATGTTATACTAAGCTGTAATGAGGCCAAATTAATGCAGAACAACAAATTTTAAAAGGAAATGATAGGATTTGGGATCTTAAAACCAAACAGTTAACAGTTGATGGGCATCAAGAGGTCATTTTGACTTTTGATCAAATGGAACTGAGTTTTGTGACTGAACTTGACCTAAACAGACCCTAAGCAATGCAACCATGATAAAACCACAAGAAAACAATAACAACAACACCTAGTAAAAGGCTAATCCAAACACCCCTTTAGTAAACTGAAATGACAAACATGAGGGAGAAACTTACAGTTAACCATGAAATTGAACCAGAACCTAACCTAATGTCCCCCAAGGGACTCTAAACCAGGACCAATCACCATCACTGCCATAGCTCCTTTTCTTTTCCTTTTTATGATTTTTCACTATATATTTTTTTTTTTTGTATTTTGCTTTTTGAAACTACACTAAATTTTATGGAAACTGATAGCCTGAATAAGCTATCTAAGGGCTTAAGTATGCTAACTCAGTTCATAAAAACACAAACAAACACTTTTAACCATGAATTAAACTTAAAGGTAAAACTTGCACAATTTGAATATAAATGAAAATACTTTAATTGATACTTGAAGATGATTCAACATACACTGAGGATACTTGAAATATTACTTGAAAGCTTAAAAATACAACAGAAATTAACTTAAACGATTAAAAAAAACTAAGTTACACTACAACTAACTAAAACTAAACTAATACTTCTTTCTCTCTTTTTATTTTCTTTTATAGGCCCTGGAACTCCTTCTTGACTTTCCCACTTCTTTTTTAGCCGTTGGATGGGCTCTATCAATCTCAGCCGTTCAAATCCCATAATGGCGGGAAAGTTGGATTTGGCAATTGGTGGGTTTAGGTGAGTTATTAAATGAGGAGGGGGGATGAATGGGTGTAGGTGAAGGTATTTATGAGGGTTGGTGAGGAGGGGGGAGACATGGTGCTGGAAATTAGGGTTGATAATGGAGGTTTAGGGACGATGGGTTAGGGATGAAGGGGTTGTTTGACCCGGTCAAAGACCAGGTTATTATAAAAAGGGTGGGAAGGTTGGGCTTGGTTTGATGGGCTTTGGGGGTGTGTGGTGTATGGGCTGGATCAGGGGTGGTAAGGGTGTTGTTTAGTTTGTATAATGTTAAGGGTCCATTTGGTTTAAATATTAATCACAAGGACCATTTTTGTAATAAACTGAAACTGATGGACTGAAAATGAAATTCCCCAAAAGTAATACCAAGGACCAATTTGCCAATATTCCAAAGTTCGATAACCAATTTTTCATTTTTCAAATTTTCAAAATTTCCCGGGGACTAAAAATGACATTTTTCAAAGTATAGGGGTTAAACTTGCCATTTTGTGAAAATCTTTTATCCAAGGACCAATATTGAACATTTTGAATTTCCAAGGACTAAAAATGATTTTTCATCCAAAAATATCCCACCAGGGACCAAATCTGCCAAAGTTTGAAACTCCAGGGACCAAAAGTGTAAATTTCCAAAACTTTCCAATTTTTCACCAAAGGACAAAATATGACAACTTATGATTTCAAAAGGACCTTTGGTGATAATTTTCTATATTTTGAATATCGAGGGACTAGTTTTGTCATTTTATGAAAGTTGGGGGACTGAAACTGCCAATTTTGCAAACTTTGTGCGTTTTTCATTTGTTTTTGCTCATTTTGCATCTAAAACATATAAAACACAATTTTGAAATATTTTCTGTATTTTGATGCATTACTGAGTGTTTTTGTATGTTTTGCAGTTTAGATTAGACCAAAAATGATGAGTGTTTGAGCACTCATCAATCCACCACACTAAACTATTGCTAGTCCCTAGCAATACTGTTTTGAAAACTTGATGGATTTTAAACTCTTTACCAAAAGCCATTACTTCTGGAGTAGCCAGGTGTAAGAACTGTGGCACACCTGATAACCGTGTGATTTTGAGCAAACCACCAGCTGTCAACGGATTTGAGTAGTCTTAGCCGTTTACTCCTGGACTAGCCAGCTCTTGTGGAATAGTCAACATCTTGGTGAGCTGATTACCAATTATGGATTTTCCACTGCCTTTTCCACAAGCCATAATCTTGCGGGCTAGCCAACTCATTCGCTTTATGGGATATGGGGAGTTGATGAACCATACAATTTTGGGCAAATTGCAAGTCGTAAACGGATTTGAGATGTCTTTACCAAGAGCCGTTTGCTCCTGGACTAGCCAATCCATTTTGTCGGTTAGACAAGGCGGACTGATTACCACAAAAAATTTGAAGCACCAGTGAAAAAAATTTTGAAAATTTTTTGAATTTTGGCTAAAAAACGGGGGTATTATATAGTAAAATGTGATAAAATTTCGCTAGAATAGCGAATACCCCCCCACACTAAGCATGAATATTGTCCTCAATATTCAAAATCCCGGCTATTATGCTGACATTTTGAACGTAAAAGGGCAACATTACAAGCTGAGCGTGGAAAACACCATTTTGTATTTTCACTTCTGTAATCATAGCATGGGGGACTCCCCCACACTTAGGGTGAAAACCCTATAAGCATGCTACTGTTTATGTTTACCGAGTCGCTAGCTTGACTCAACCCCGAATTCATTTGTCCTTGGGGAAGCATGATGTGGAAGAAACAATCTCAATCGGACTTTCATTCAAGATGGTTGGACAAACATTTGAAGCACGTGAAAGTTCCACACCGATGAGATACAATCCCGGCTCAAGATAATGATATATGAAAATGCCGGGATCAAATATGGTATCTTCATTCTCGAAGGAGTGAAGAAGAGAAGAAGTCACCCTGTAGGTGAAGAAAAGGAAGAAAATCATGATAAAAAGCATGATTTGATCTTCTTCCTCGATAGCAGGCTCCGTATCCTGAGTTTGGATTTCTAAGGTTAAGCTCGTAAATATCCCGGGAGGGTGGGTGGGATTTTGCAAATTCTCATGATTGGGAGCATCTCCCCCCGGGATATCAAACTCCGGAGGAGTTATGACATGATGAGCGAGTTCACCGGAGAACTCCTCATGAAGAGAATCATTCACAAGATGTGAATCAGGGACCTCATGTTCCGGAATAGACTCATCACAATCCTCAATCTGAGTACCAAAGAGTGGATTATCAGAAATTTAAGTGAATTCAGAATCGAATTCAAATAGAGGATTGGTGAGAGTAGTATTGAATGTTTCGGGAACAAAGAGATTATCATTCTCTATTGGATTGTCGGGATAAGAAGTGAGTGACGGATCATGATATAGGAGACTTTCAATTTCTCCCAGATCGGCTTGGAAATCGAGGAGACCATCATCACTTTCCAATGAAAGTGGATCGATGTGAGCAAGTTCATCAGCGAACTCCTCAAGAAGAGGATCAACATCAGAATGAGGGAGTGATGCCTCAACATACTCGATGTCTCCATAAGATGTACAATCATCGCTAAAATCTGAGAAAGTCTCAAATTGATCTTTAGGACACTCAATGGGGGAAGGAATATCACACATATCATCCAAAGTTCCCTGTGACTCTCCTGGGATTGGGACAAGGATCTCAACACTAGACTTAATTAATTTGTCCGATTCCTTATTAGGAACAGTGTCGAGATGCTCATCCCCCATGTTAAGAGAGTGAGTGTGAACTTCGGGTGTGATAGCAGTTGTTTGAGATGGAATCTCAACTGCTGGGGTATCAACTGATGAACTTGTAGTTTTATAAAATTTAAGGATGTCAAGTGTATCCTCATCATCACTGTCATCAGGAATGAAACGGAACAAAGAGCTAGACTTGGCTGCTTTTTCTCTTGCAATGGATTCCCTCACAGATTTTTCATAGGCATCTTGGGAATTTATTCTAGCAGCCTGCTCTTCACCAAGCAATTCTTCCATGGATTTTTGATGAGTATGTCTTTGGGCAAAGTCGTCAACTAAACCCTTAAGCTCATCAATGATTTTCATCAGATTTTGCATTTCTGGAAGAAGTGCTTGATTCATATCGTACTCTGGAGGTTGGTCGTAATAAGGTGTGTCAAAATTGTCACAAGGATATGGATTCCCCGTTTGACAATCTGAGCTGAAGTGTGAACCTCCACAGTAATCACAATAGTAAAACTGTTGAGACTGTGGGTTGTACGTGCTAGAGTCATAATCGTTATCAGGAAACTGCTCATAGACAAGCGTGTTTCCCGATTGACAATCAGAACTGTAGTGTGAACCACCACAGTACTCACAACAGTAAAACTGCTGAGTATCATGGTGCGGCAGCTGATGGAATAAATCAGTCGTGTCATGGTAAGAATAGGGATCTTGGTTATAGACAAACCCGTTTCCTGACTCTACCATGCCACAACCAGGGCAATTACCATCATTATGAGAACTACCACACCACTGGAAAACCAGAAAGTGTGGATGAGACATAGAAAGAATCAAAAGGCTAGGGAGGGGTAGGGATGAAGAATCAAAGATGTGAGAGGGTAAAGGAGAATGTTTTTGGATTTTTGGAAATACATTTTGTACAAATGAGAAAGAAAATCTTTTTGGTTTTTTTGTGTTCGTTGAAAACTGAGTTTAAAAAGTTTTCGGGAACGGTTTTGTTTTGAAAATAAGAAAATATTAACAAAGGATGGATAAATGTACAACGGAAGGAATTCCAAAGACACTAATCAGAAAAACCGTTTAGATACGCACACAACCTCCCCGGCAACGGCGCCAAAAATTGATTGATGCTAAACCGTCAACTTATATTGACCAAGGAATGATCAACAAAGTCAAACAGCCTAGAGTCAATGCTCCGCGGAAGTATAGTGTTTCCCCGGGTCGTTATGTCCCGACAAGGTGTGAATGGCTAACAAACGGTTATGTGATCGGGTGAATTTGGACGGAAAAGGGTTTGAGTGAGTTGTGATGATTACACTACTGGAATATGAAAGATAATAGCTTAAATACACTTTATTAACAAGACTGGAAAGTCAGAAAAACCAGAAACGTTTAAAACTTAAAACGCGTACGTTCACGTTTAAATAAACGTAGACGTACGAAATAAAAAGTAAAAACGGAAATCTGAAAACACCCAGGGGGTGAAAATGACTTTTTTACAAACTAAAATATAAAAGAAAATTTCTAGAAAAAGAAAATAAATTTTAACACTAATTATTTATTTAATATTAATTAAATACTAATTATTACAAATTATTAATATTTAAACAACTTAAATATAATACAATGTTATTTAAATACTAAAATGGTGAAAATAAAATTCCTAAAATTATAAAATAACTAAAAACAACTTTTAAAATTAAAAATAAGTCTTTTTGTCTTTTTGTGAATTTTCTATTAATTAATTACTAATTAAATACTAATTATCTAATTAAACTATTTTAAATTATAAAAAATAGTAAATGAACAGTAAAAATTACAAGAAAATTTCTAAAATTATTTTATAATATATAAAAGCTAGGAAAAATATAAAAACTAGGTTTTGCTTAATAAAAACTAATTATGCTATTTTAAACTAATTATTAATTAATAATTAATAAAACTAAGATTAATTCTAATAAATACTAAATAATAAAATAAAAATCTGAGAAAATTACTATAAATACTTTAATATAATAGAAATTTAAGAAAAATATAAAATAACTAAGTACTTAAAAAAAATTTAAAAATGAAAATTGAAATTAAATTACATTAAATAGAAACTATCACTTAATATTAAATTTGTTTTTCTTGATTTTTCTTTTACAAACCTATTTAATACTTAAAAACAAACACTTTTTGTAAAAACAAACTTTTTGGAAATCAAAAATAAGCTGATTATGAAAGAAAAAGCCAAACAGTTGACTTAGTTTGACTTTGGAGGGAAATAAGCTCAAACTAGCTTGGGTGGGACCCACAATGGGTAATTCTGACCCAAATAAGTTATGAGAACTTGCTTAAGCCAGAAAATTCAAGTAGGGTCACTGGATAAGCCAATAAGCTATCAAAAAGCACTTGAATCTCTTGTTTCTGAACTGAAAATGGGACAGATTTAGAGGGAAGATTCAGGTGGGTCCCAGTGGTTCCCAAGTCAAACCAATGGTCAAAATGGTAGGAGGGGGGTTGGGAAAAACAAAAGTGGTGGCTTGAGGGCCACTGAGGTGATCAGAAACCACCACCAAAGTGGTGGTGGTGAGTTACTGAGCTGTGCAGCAGAGCAGGGCTTGCCCTACTAGTGTGTTTGGGGCAAGGTGGGGCCCAACAGAAAATTTGCAAAAATATACAAATGGTGGAAACACAAAGTTAAGCTGGTAAAGAACAAGTGACAACAAGTTTCAATGCTTAATCTAAAACACAAAAATCAAAACAATTATGTGAACTTTTGGAAAAATCTGAAAGGGTGCAATTTGACTTTTTGTGAAAACCACATGTTTTGACTTTTATGAGTTTCTGAAGATCTTAACTAAACTAATATGTTATACTAAGCTGTAATGAGGCCAAATTAATGCAGAACAACAAATTTTAAAAGGAAATGATAGGATTTGGGATCTTAAAACCAAACAGTTAACAGTTGATGGGCATCAAGAGGTCATTTTGACTTTTGATCAAATGGAACTGAGTTTTGTGACTGAACTTGACCTAAACAGACCCTAAGCAATGCAACCATGAAAAAATCACAAGAAAACAATAACAACAACACCTAGTAAAAGGCTAATCCAAACACCCCTTTAGTAAACTGAAATGACAAACATGAGGGAGAAACTTATAGTTAACCATGAAATTGAACCAGAACCTAACCAAATGTCCCCCAAGGGACTCTAAACCAGGACCAATCACCATCACTGCCATAGCTCCTTTTCTTTTCCTTTTTATGATTTTTCACTATATTTTTTTTTTTTTGTATTTTGCTTTTTGAAACTACACTAAATTTTATGGAAACTGATAGCCTGAATAAGCTATCTAAGGGCTTAAGTATGCTAACTCAGTTCATAAAAACACAAACAAACACTTTTAACCATGAATTAAACTTAAAGGTAAAACTTGCACAATTTGAATATAAACGAAAATACTTTAATGGATACTTGAAGATGATTCAACATACACTGAGGATACTTGAAATATTACTTGAAAGCTTAAAAATACAACAGAAATTAACTTAAACGATTAAAAAAAAACTAAGTTACACTACAGCTAACTAAAACTAAACTAATACTTCTTTCTCTCTTTTTCTTTTCTTTTTTAGGCCCTGGAACTCCTTCTTGACTTTCCCACTTCTTTTTTAGCCGTTGTATGGGCTCTATCAATCTCAGCCGTTCAAATCCCATAATGGCGGGAAAGTTGGATTTGGCAATTGGTGGGGTTAGGTGAGTTATTAAATGAGGAGGGGGGATGAATGGGTGTAGGTGAAGGTATTTATGAGGGTTGGTGAGGAGGGGGGAGACAGGGTGCTGGAAATTAGGGTTGATAATGGAGGTTTAGGGACGATGGGTTAGGGATGAAGGGGTTGTTTGACCCGGTTAAAGACCGGGTTATTATAAAAAGGGTGGGAAGGTTGGGCTTGGTTTGATGGGCTTTGGGGGTGTGTGGTGTATGGGCTGGATCAGGGGTGGTAAGGGCGTTGTTTGGTTTGTATAATGTTAAGGGTCCATTTGGTTTAAATATTAATCACAAGGACCATTTTTGTAATAAACTGAAACTGATGGACTGAAAATGCAATTCCCCAAAAGTAATACCAAGGACCAATTTTCCAATATTCCAAAGTTCGATAACCAATTTTTCATTTTTCAAATTTTCAAAATTTCCCGGGGACTAAAAATGACATTTTTCAAAGTATAGGGGTTAAACTTGCCATTTTGTGAAAATCTTTTATCCAAGGACCAATATTGAACATTTTGAATTTCTAAGGACTAAAAATGATTTTTCATCCAAAAATATCCCGCCAGGGACCAAATCTGCCAAAGTTTGAAACTACAGGGACCAAAAGTGTAAATTTCCAAAACTTTCCAATTTTTCACCAAAGGACAAAATATGACAACTTATGATTTCAAAAGGACCTTTGGTGATAATTTTCTATATTTTGAATATCCAGGGACTAGTTTTGTCATTTTATGAAAGTTGGGGGACTGAAACTGCCAATTTTGCAAACTTTGTGCGTTTTTCATTTGTTTTTACTCATTTTGCATCTAAAACATATAAAACACAATTTTGAAATATTTTTAGTATTTTGATGCATTACTGAGTGTTTTTGTATGTTTTGTAGTTCAGATTAGACCAAAAATGATGAGTGTTTGAGCACTCATCAGTATTTATCAACCCATCTATCCAACCTTGCGTCCTCTCGTTCTTAAACAAGCCCGTAAACCTCGCAGTGATAAGGGTAAATCTCGTCGTCACAGTTTCCATGGTTCATCATCTCGTCAATAGGATGACGAAGAGGATGAATACATTCATCGTGCCCCCTCTCCCAATACGTTTGTTGATGACTTGGAGGATATTGACTATATCAATTACCAAGTACCATCTCCTTCCGCTCAAACCAACCAAGTACTATTTGAGCGACAAACCAAGTTGCTCAACCAAAACCAAAGGATGCATGAGGAGATGCGAGGAGGCTTCAAGTCTATTGCCAAGACGCTTGGAGGATTGTTCCAAAAGAAGAAGAAGTGATGGGGAGCGTTATATTTGCTTTGGATATTTATGTTTGTTGAACTATTGGTATTTTATATTTGAATTGGATATTTATGTTTGTTGAATAATTGTTACTTATGTGCTATATTTCCGATATGTATTCGGAAATAGTTATGTGTCGCTACGGATTATGGTACCTTAGAACTATAACTTTGATGACTTATTCTTATTAGTTGTTCTACTAATATGCATGCATGTCTCTTTATATCTATTATATGTTTGGATGATTAATATATGATTATATATGAATTAGTTGCTTTTCTAATAGACCAAGACTAATAAGAAATGTTCCAATAGAGCTTGCTGCAAACACAAAACAAAAATAAAACCACTTTTAGGAAATTTCTGAAATTTGGTCGCCTAGGAATTCACCAGATGGGCGGCCCTATTAATTATAAAGGGTGGCTCCTTTAATTTGAAGGGGGGCGGCCATGAATTAAGAGGACCGGCCACCTGGAACAGTTTTTACACTGTTTTCTTTTACACCTTGTGACTCCTTTTGCTAGTCCCAGCTACCATTTCCCTTAAAAACAAAACTGAATTTGGAATCTAATCATATATTTTCAAATTAATTCCATTTCTAAACATGCTTTCATGCTATAAAATCCTTATACACCTTTCATCCACACTCCATCATCATCACACTTATCAAACTCAACCAATTCATCATGTCATCACCAAAAACAACCACCTCAAACAAAGCCAAGAAACAAAACCTTGTCATCATACTACCAAAACAACTCTTCATTCATCTGACAAATGAAGATAACACCACTCCATCACCACCACCTCAATGTTCATCTCCTAGTGCTCCCAATGCACCATCCAAAACACCATCAACTCATGGAACCTCTACCTCCTCCATACCATCATCATCATCAATCAATGACTACATCAACACTCACTTATCACCTCCACCAAGAATACCACCACCACCACCTATTGAAAATGCATCTTTAGACATCACCCTTTCATTATCACCCATCACACCTCTTGATGCACAATTTTCACCATCATCACTCAACCCACCAAACTTCAACCCCATCCCATGGAGCCTACTTGAAGCTCATGGTGATACTTGCCTTTCTTGCATCCATAACCGTGCCATCATCTTTGGCCTAAGAGATGAAATACACTACATGTTTTCAAATATTGAAAGCTTGTTCCCTCAACCTCCACCACCAACATCCACACCTCCACCACCAACATCAACCACGCCTCCTCCTCCACCAACATCAAATACACCTCTATCAACACCATCATCTCCACCTACAACATTGCTTCCCTCCAACTAGGCATGTTTCATGTTTGGAAAATAAAATTGTTTCAAACATTTTGATGGCATGCTCTAGGAAAAACGTTTCTATTAGAGTTTTGGTTGCTCGTTTGTTTATGTTATTTTGTATGCTTGCAAGCCCATAGGGCATTAGTTTATCGGATATCTTGTTCATGCATCTTGGATGCATTTTGCTTATAACCATATTATCATTTAGTAGAAATGATATTTTCATTTTCTACTTGCTTGTTTTACTTATATATATATATATATATATATATATATATATATATATATATATATATATATATATATGTATATATATATATATATATATATATATATATTTGTTGCATACATCATATATATTGTGTATTCTAAATATTTTTGCAAGCATTTCATATCTCGAATTGTCTTATAACCTTAAAACGAGGGGGAGTACATGTCGAGGGGGAGCTCTAACATCATCAGGATAACCTTTTTGATGCTAACAAAAAGGGGGAGAAATGATATAAACTCACTAAATACTTGTATACATATTAATTTTTGATTTAATGAGTTTAGATTTAGTAATCATCAAAAAGGGGGAGATTGTTGATATAAATAATACGTAAAAACGTTATTAATATTTCTCGATATCCCTATGTTTTGACGATCACAAAATCTTAAATCATTAAATGTAAAATCATTATGTAAACAAGTATTTAGTAACAAAATATCATTATATCCAACTTAATCACTTAAGGTATGAATAAACAATTTCCTAATACATTTTATGATCAAAGGAAGGTTTATTTAATCATTACAAATTATATAAAATGGTATAAACATTTTATATATATAGAAAAATAGTTTTGGTAATTAAAGGAAAATGTTTAATTCATAATAAATATATGAATTCAAATTTTTAACCAAAATCAGTTAAATTATTACCAAATAAACTTTCCTCAGAAAAAGACAAAAGTTCAGGCCGTTACAGGAGGGCGGCCCCCTTAATTATAAGGGGTGGCCCCCTTAATTTTAAGGGGGCCGGCCACCATTTAAGGGGGCCGACATGCTCCTGTGACCAGGAACTTTTTCCTATAAATACTGGTTCAATCCTGCATTTTTTCCTCACCTTTTGCACTAATACTTTCTGTCCAAATCCTCTCAAATCATCTTCGTAAAACCTTTGATCATAAGTTTATTATTTCTTGTTTTAAGTGATCCAATCCCACTCCATTCATAGTGCAAGAGAAGAATACTCCTTTCATTTCAAATCAAGAAGTTTTGAAGATTAGTTGTATAGCTTGTGTAAATTAATTGTAAAGTTGTGTAGTGCTTGTAATAAGTAGTTTTAGGTTGGTGTGTAATTAAGTATAGTAGAAGTAGTGGTGTGAAGAATAAGTTGTGAAGTAGTGAGTAGTTGTGAAGTAGTTGTGGTGTGTACTAGTTGTGAAGAAGGTGTGCCAAGTGGTGAAGAAGTCGTGAGATTGGTTCTAGCTACTATTAGAACTCGACATTTAGCTTGGTGTCTTAAATTGGTGCAAGCAAAAGTTGTGTAAGGTTTCTCCGCCACAAGGGAGTTTGTTGACATAGTGAAGAAAACTCTCGAATATGAGACTCGGGGAGTGGAGTAGGGCGAAGAGGCGCTTCGTAGCCGAACCACTATGAGAGGATCACTTGATTGATAACACACTATGAGGTGTTGGACCTTTGTAATGTGTATATGTGATACTTTGAGTGAATATGATTAAGTATGCGGAATCTACTTAACCACACTTAGAATGTTTATTGGAAATGGAACTGTGATGCTTGTGTTTATTTAACAAAGAACAATGAAAGTATTTCACCAAACGATTTAATATTATTCAGAATAATACGAGTGATCTTCACTATCACTAGGGTTACAAAGACCTTGAATCTTGTGTTTTGTTCTATTGATTTTCCTTATGTATATCTTTTATCACATCTATTTTCTGCACACTTAAGATATATCTAAGATCTTCCTTTTATAGTCCAAGGAAAGATCTTTTACAATCTATATGACTCATCTTAAATACTAGCTTATGACTAATATTCATTCTAGCTAGATGATGACTTATCATGTCAGTCATTAAGATACAACATGTATCTAGGATTACAACTCACTTGGAGTGTTCAATTTGATGACTACAACAAAGATATTTTTTCTTGTATATGAGTCAGTAGAATAAGTCGTACTTATCTACACAGCTGTTGTATGAGTCATAGAAGCATCAGCAGAATCCATCAGCAGAAACACTATCAGTAGAAACCTTCTTCAGCAGAATCCATCAGTGGAAACGTGCTTTGTGCTTTATCAGCAGAAACATACTTGATGTATTTCCTTAAGCCTTTATGCTAATTCTTCTTATTATTTAATTCCCAACAATCCCCCCCTAAACATGTGAATTACATTCAAACATGTTTTTCTGAATTAAATGAGGACTTTGTGAAGATCTTTCAAACACTTCACTGTCAGACTTTTGATCTGAAGTTTCTTCTCTTTTGAGTGATTGAATGACTTTCTCTGTAACTCATCTGCTTTCTTTTCTTTGCTCCAATCTTGGACTAAAAGATGGTGCAAAATACAGCTTGAAGAATTATAAGAGTCAAAGATGCTGTGTATCTTGGATGCTTGTTCCAAGAAGTAGAAATCATCTTTCAGCATGTCTTTGGAAGAGATGAACAAACGTAGTGAACTGAATTTGAAACCTTTCATCTTTTGATCTAGATAGAACTTTCTCCTATCAGCTCTGTTCTTGTTCTTTATCAGTGGAAACTATGTCATCATCTTGTATGCTCTTATCTTTTCCTTCTTTTTCTTTGGATAATCTTCCTTTTAAAGGGCTTTTTGTAACCTCCCCTGAGATCCTATTTCTCTCCTGAGCAATTTCCTCCCCTGTTTGGAAGATCTCTCACAATCATATCATATCACAATCATCTGATCTACAATTTCCTTAAGAGTTTAAATGCTGCCCTCGTCACTTCTAGGTGTGTAACCTCCTATGAGTGGTGAATCACTGAGCATTGACTCATAATCCATCGTTAGATGATTTTCTGAGTCTCTTTGAAAATCCTTTTTAAGAAATATTTGACTTAGCAGTATGAACATGATTTTATGATTAAAAATCATACTGCTTCTAACCATTTTGAAGGGATTAAGTGTGGTAACTAACACTTAATCAAAATTTCAGTTTAAAGCAACCTCTGGTTGTGTGAGAACCAATGTTTTCAGTTATAAATAACTGCCTGTGTACAGATAAACCTATTCAAAAAGCTTTCTTTACAGGGTTTCCAGCTCGTGGCATTTGTTACCTCTAACACAAGTGTTAGATTCACTATTGCTCGTTGTTCTTTCTATCAGATATCTGTAGATTAGTCACATTATACTTGAGAGTATAAAATGATAGAAAGTGAGTTGTATCAGTTAATAACTGATCAATTAATTTATCAATTCAATGTGAAACATCATAATCAGGTTCCAAGAAAGAAGTTTTAGGGAGTTTTGAAATCCCAAACTCTTGCTATCATGAACCTATTATATCAGCAGCAATGATCAGCTTTCAGCAGCAATGATCAGAAATTTGTTGCTTACAGATTTCACTAGAAATAGCCTTTGAGCTCAAACATTCATACCTGAAATTGTTAGTCTAAAACCAAAAGAACAAAGTACAAAGTACTTGCCTTGAATTAGAATTATGCATAGGACTAACTGTATGAATAACTTTTAATTGGTAATAGTAGTTTTAGATGACAAAGTTAGATGCATTAACAAAATCTATATACAAGAACACATTATTTTCAAAAATTTAAAGATTAAGCATTCCAATACCTGCTACCAAGTACTGAAATCTACCAATATCAAAAGCTTTTGTAAGAAGATCTGCAAAGTTTTGTTCTGAAGCAATTTTCATTACTTGAATTAACCTCTTTTCATTGCAATCTCTAATAAAATGATGTCTTATTTCAATGTGTTTTGTTTTAGAATGTTGCACTGGATTTTTAATAATGCAAATTGTACTACTATTATCAATATGAATAATGGTATGTAAGAAATTGTACCCATAATCAAGAAGTTGGTTTTGAAGCCATAGAACTTGACCACAACAATTTGCAGCAGCTACATATTCAGCTTCAGTTGTTGAAGTAGTCACCATTGTCTGCTTCTTACACTGCCATGAGATAAGTCTACACCCAAGGAATTGACATCCTCCAGTTGTTGACTTTCTGTCCAAGCTAGCACCAGCATAATCACTATCTGAGAATGCTACCAAGTCAAAAGATGACTCCTTAGAATACCATAGACCCAACCTAGGTTGACCCTTGAGATATCTAAAAATTCTCTTGACTGCTGTTAAATGAGAAACCTTAGGAGTTACTTGATATCTTGCACAAGCACAAACAGAGAACATGATATCAGGTCTTGATGATGTAAGATACATCAAAGAACCTATCATAGATCTGTATGTGTGTATATCCACATTAGTTCCTTCTACATCTTTAAGAAGTGGCTTCTCAGGATCAATTGGTGTGCTTACTATTTTGGAATCAGCAAATTGAAACTTTCTATGAATCTCTGCAACATATTTGTCTTGACTAATAAAGATTCCTTCTCTTGATTGTTTAACCTGCAGACCCAAAAAGAATGTAAGTTCCCCCATGGAACTCATCTAAAACTTATCGTGTATCTAGACTCTCATTGAAGAGACTATGTGTAACACCCCCAAAATCGTCACGTCAGCGGAAGACTTAAAATGTCAGCGGAAGACTTTTTGGGTGTTACTTCGAGGATCTTTGTCACAATCATAGAAAACGACACAAAAGTGACGCTTTAAAGTTTAATTCATTCAAAATACCAAATATTCGAGACATCAAGATGTTTCATAATTTGAACAACAAGTTTATTTGAAATATGTCAAAATGTTTATTTAAGCCCATGCCGGGTTACAAGCCCACTCCGTGCCTTCAAGTTCCTTCTTGTTTAGTTACCTGAGATAAACACATGCTAAAAAAGTGTCAACACAAAGGTTGGTGAGTTCATAGAGTTTATAGTTTAAATCGTTAATTAGAAATTGAGTGATTCCCTTATCACTTTAATACAAATCAATCCGTTGGTTTACCCTTCACCGGGTCAACATCAAAAATAGTAATTGGTTTATAAATCCATTTAACACGAGTTTCGAATCACAAGTTAAGAATGTATTGTAATCACATACAATCAATAAGTTTAAATCAATGTTCCTGTTATTGCCTTAAGCTCATGATACTCAACGATTAACAGCCAATCATAATCTCAAGTTATGACGGTAAGTAGTAGGCCCTCAAGATAGGTATTTGCCAATAACCTATAATAAGAACAATAAAGTGCGCCTGGTGTTTTCTCTAACAACCAAACGAGGATTGTCAATCACTAATAGTACTATCCACATTTATTTACGTTCACCCTTCAAGTGATTAAGGTTCATGATCGAGGGACTTTTGGCAATAGTAACTTAAGCAAATAACGTTGGCCTGACGGTATTTCAATACCCGGTATAAAAGACTTGTGTTCGAGTTTTAAGCTTGTATCTCCCCTACGGGAAAATAGTTAAAGAGTGGACTATGAAATCACAGTAACATGTATATAGTTAATGAGTACTTATAAAAGTATAAAACAGTAATTAAGCATGTATCTCCCCCAAAGAGTTTACAAAACAATTAAATGAGAAAAGGTGGGGCTATGACTCACCTTAGTAGTACAGTTGTAGTGGTAGTAACATAATCTCAATGATGCAAGGCAACGGCTTCACACACAACCTAAAAGATATGATATGTTTTAGTTGATAGTCTAAGTCTAGTTTTTATCGTGAATATTAGTCATTCAGTTTGTTATTAAAACTCGTGTTCGTTTAAATGTTTGAAGTTCAAGAACAAAGTTATATATACATATAACTTGTGAGTACAATGATCGATGGTCGATGCGCGATGGAATATCATCATGAATAAGCCGAAGTGTGTAGACGATGTGTTATGATGTCAGTTTTAAAATAAAATGAATAAACGTATCGTTATTTATATATCGTTATATCGTATTTATATAAGTTAAATTTATAAAAGTATTATACTAAATATGTGTATTAATATTATTTTTATAAAATAATATTGTAGAAAATCCCTTCAAATTTTACAAATGTTACCTTTTTAACCTTAACGACATAAATTTTACACCGTTAGTCCAAAGTTAAATATCATTACATTTTGTCACAACTCACCATTTCAGGTCATTTCAGGTCATTTCCCGAACTTTGGAAAAACACTATTCATCAAAACACTATTCATCAGTTTACTATTCATCGTTTTCGAGGTCAATTTGATATTCTGAGAAACTTTTGGGAAATTTACTATTCATGGAACACTATTCATTGCGGGAAAAGATTTCATCATTCACGTGCATTACACATTTCATCGTAAATTTAGTTTACGGGTATTCAAATTCGCGTAACCATATTGGTTCGGGTGCGAATTCATGCATTATCAGTAATGACATTTCATACGGACTGGAGATAGTCTGCATATCATCAGTAGGTCATTTACATGTTATACCACTCTCAGGATTTTCAAATTACTATATTCAGTATATTTAACGTTTTACGTATAAGTATTTATAGTAAACGTTAACACCCGGTTTATACACGACGAATATATCTAAATACTCCCACAATGGTCCCGACATATTTTTATATCCATTTTAACATCATAAAAGTTATAACATTCAGTTACCCAGTATTTTGGAAATTTATTTTATTTTTAACGTACGCGTAGGAATATAACGACGGTTTTCGTTAAAACTAAACATTTATCACCCGATCACTCAGTAAATGTACCCAACATATTTTTAATATGTTTTTAACATTATTATAACTAATTTCATCCCGGTATACTTCGTGAACAATTATTTCTATTAAAACCGGTACCCGATTTTAACGAATAACACGTAATAACACTTAACGCTACACTATATTTTCTAAGTGATCAAAACCGTTTTGGCTACTCCCTTTTCACACCAAAACCGGCCCATGAGACACCCCTTAACCTCAAGCATTGATTTCTTAATATAAAACAATAAACCTTAAAAACCATACTTTACTAAAAACCTAGAATCATAATCTTCATTTTAGGAAAGATAGAAAACTTGCTCATCTCTTCCCCACTTTTGCAAACCCACGACCTCATCACCACTCCATGATCCATCCATGGTTTTTCAAAAAGTAAAACACAAAAGTTGTTCATTTTACAAGTCTAATCAAGAATCAAGCAACAAAAACACAAGAACATCAAGCATAATCATCCAATAATCATCTCATTTTATCAAGTAAGTTTTCATCTTTATTTTTTCATGAATCATCCTATTTTTACATGTATTACATAAGAATCATGCTAAAAACCATGTACAAGTAGCTATACTACACTTTATTTTGGCTAAAAACAAACATACAAACCCTAACTTATTTGTTATGAATCCCCTAGCTCTAATAACTTGGTTAGGAGTCCATGGCACCCTAAGAAGGTGTATGGTAAGATTAGATTAGTCATGTGGTGATTACAAGAGGTTTGGTGATGGTAGAAATTGGTTTTTAACCTTGGAAACTTGATTTGGAACCTATTTTAGACATGCTGTCCCGTTTTGTAAAAATCTGGAAAATCAGTAAACACCAAGGAAACTTTGGCAAAATTTTTAGAAAATACTTTCAAAAACGAATCCGTAGGCGAAAGAACGGATTAAAAAGAGTCTATAACGAAGGAGTTATGATTTTTGCAAGATTGTAGACGAAAAGTATTTTTCAGAAAATGTTTGCTGTTGGACGTTTTTCATTGGTCAAAAAGAGACTTTAGACGTAACCCGGAGGAGCCGAGCTTTCCAAAATATATTACTACATACTAAGACGTAACCGTGGATATAAAGAACAAGTAAAACGGACAAGTAACGACAAAGATATACTCGTTTGAATATCGGCTAAAACCCTTTTATAATTGACAGCTTTTAATATATTTGGCGCAAAAACTACGAAGTGCATTTTCAAGCTAAACATAATATCAAGTACCGAGCTTTATAACTAACGTAGTATTAGTTATTACGAGTATGTTTTCATCATTTCAAGGATTACAACCCGAGTATTTCAACGCTAACATGGAAACATACGTTATATATATATAAGTATATATATTATAACTAGCCATTTATATTTTCTAATAGCAATATTTTCCTAAGTCTTGGAATATATACTTTTGGTAACAACAAGTGTTTTTTCAAAGAGTAGAGTGGTATAGTAAACATGTGCATGGACATTCATAACATCATTTCATGATCTAAAGTAGATCGTACATCATTCATATTAGGTTGCGGCTAGTATGCGCGCCTTGTTTTCAGCTCAGTACATGTTCATGGTACCATCATATTGGGTTACGACAGCAAATTGTTCATTGGTGTTCATTTCATTTCATCACGGTTTCATCAGTTAAGGTGAGTTTTCATAGCCCCGTTTTCAATTCAACATTTTTGATTGTTTTCAAATCCCACGGGGGGAATACATTGCATCAATTATTTCAGTACGAGCCCAAGTATTCAAACATGTACATAGCTTAAGTTACCTTGCCAAGTGCTAAGTCCCCTGTAACATCATGAACCGTTAATTTACCGTTAAGCGAGAGTGAGTGGATAGATCTATCGAGGGTGACGCCTCCATCCGTGGTAGTGGATACCAACAGTAAGCGGATGCATGTCATGTCTTTTACATTTGAATGTTTCGGCAGAACATTCGGGAGGGGCATAGAATTTCATCAGTCATAGCTTCGGTGTCATGAGCTTAAGGCTATTGTACAATTTTCACGAGATTTTTATCTTGCATTTTTACTTGTGGTGGCCGTACATCAGTACATTTTACAAACCTATGGAATTCACCAACATTCGTGTTGACGTTTTAGCAATGTATTTCAGGTTATTAAGGTAGCTCATGTGACATGCATTTGGACCTTCATGGAGTCGCGGAGTCGACGCGTCTCATCATTATTTCATGCACTTATGTAAACATTTGATCTAGTATGGCTTGTTTTTCATGAACATGTAACACATTTTGGGGACCTCATTTTGTAAACTCTGAATTATTTCAATGATCAAATGCAGTATTTTCCAAACGACACTTTAGGTCGTTCAATGTAACTGTAACTGTGGTGCTATGACAGACACCCCCAGGTATTCCATTCCGCTGCAAGTCAGGTAAATTGGGGGTGTGACAGATTGGCATCAGAGCTAAGGTTATAGCGAACTAGGATGTATCTTGGACCCTAGACTATAACCACATCAGCATAGCATCTCATCATTTCATCATAAGTGCATAATCATGATACATGTTGTTTTATACATCCCCTGTGCGAGTTATTTATACTCATATCCGTATATGTATATCATTTTATTGACCTGGTTCACAAGTGACATGTCTTCAGATACTCACCCTGACATCCTTTTATCGGATTCTGACATCGAAGATGCCTTGTCATCTTCCACTACCATTATACCATCAGTTGCACTTACACCACCATTAGTACTATTGATTTGCCATAGGAACAGAGTCTTCCTATCATTCAGCCCGTACATAAAATGCCTTTTGGTAGTGTATTCAGAATTAATCTTAATGGAATTATTAGGATGCTTATTGCAAGGAAGATAGTGTGTTTTCTTTCCATCACTAGTAGGGCATTTACTACTCAGGTACTATCACCACCATCAGTTACTTATTACACTATTGGCCTTCCCACAGTGTGTACTTTAGTTTTACCTTTTGGATGTCGCGAGGTAGCACGATAGAGGGTAGTATTTCATTCACTGGTACCATCATTGTCATTTCCTTTTCCATTCCCGCTTGCCATGAACTAGATGACATCTAGTAGATAATATCAATAACACGGACTCAACAGAAACATCCGCAGATTCTTCAGGAATGGTTCAGAACCTACATTATCTAAGATTTGATAGATGCACAACTTCAGATACCACTTCAGGACTATCCCAACCTTATGATGCCACAAACCTGATTTCACACAGAGGGACACCAGGAAGTCCCTGGACCAGACTTATATCCTCCCTCCTTTAGCGGAATTAGAAACACAAAGGAATTTCTCAAATGGTTCGAAGACATAGAAACAATATTTCAATGTGGCGACTGTCGTAAGGAATACAAGGTTAAGTTCGCCACATGCACCTTTCAAAATCATGCCCAGGAATGGTGGACCAAACATATTAAGATGGTAGGAGTTGATACTGCCTACTCACACTCTTGGGAGAAACTTAGAAGGATGATGGGTATAACATTTTGTGTAGGAAGTGAATTACGAGCAAGGGAACAGGAAACACTAAACTTTATCATGGTAGGAAATGATGTTGACAAGTACACTACTCATTTTTATGAATTAACACGACTAGGTTCTGCAATGGATGAACCGGAAAGCAAGAAACTTGAAAAGTACATTATCAAAATGGCGATCGAGGCAAAGGAACTCATAGTTCACGCCGAGACATCAGGAAACAACAGTGACAACAAGAGGAAGTGGAACAACAATCTAGGTTGCAATGCTGCTCAACAATCACCCAAAGGACAAGAAATGAATAGAGCCTTTGCTGCAGAACCGCACACAAAGAGAGGGTATATTGGAAAGTTACCTTACTACAACCTGTGTAATCAATATCACCAAGGTCATTGCAGTAAAACGTGTGGAGTGTGCAAGAAGCAGGGTTATCGGACTGAAAATTGTAGGAAACTCACAAATCAGAAAATCCCAGGGAATTGCTTCAAATGTGGAAACTTTGGGCATTTCAAGAATGACTGCCCGGAACTAAGGAACAAGGAAAAATCGGGAACTTGGAATCAAGACTGAATCGCCCAAGGAATAGCGTGAGTTGTTGAAAGAGAACCGTCAGGATGTTAGAAACATCAAGGATAACAACAATGCTTCAGCAGGAGGAGCTTTGTTTCGATATATAAACCGTAGTTCGAGCCTTTAGGGTTGTATCTTTCCTTTTGTACTTACCGTTGGTACGATGACATGACCTAGTGGTATTAAGCACTTTCCCATCCAATGTAGTATCTATCCTTTGTTACCTAGGTGATAATCATAACCATCGTTTAGCAACATTTTAGCATTGTCTCATCAGGTATTAGGTTGATTTCGTATTTGACGAATTAGTAGACTATTACCATTTGACAAGATTCACCCACGTATCCAATGCACCATTCAAGCTATTTTACTATCATATGGGGAAACTGTTTTACAGAAAAATTTTCTGAAGTAAGCTATTTTATTACCATCCTATACATTGATTTTTCTGTCATTACACCAAGTATTTACTATTATTACGCGAAGCAATTTTCATGTTACTTGAAAGGAAACATCAGGATACCATTTTAATAACAATGCGTTGAACACCATCTAAAACTTTTGAGGAAAGTTATGATATTTTGACAAAAATCCAACATCGCATCATTAGTCCTCAATTATACATAGCCTGATCACCTATGTAAAATTCAGGAAGGATTATGCCATGAAGGAAATAATTACCTTTTCAAAGGATTGTTGATAACAATCTTCATCCAAAAGTTTTGTAAACAAAGGAACTCATTCATAAACATCCATTTTGCCGAACTATCCCTGGATACTTACCCTACCTGTCACTCACTTAGCCATTAAGTTGGATTTTCCCATTGATTTTCCTAGAAGAGACTTTCCATATCAATTACATGCAGGATTCCTTTATACAATAAAAGCAATGAAAGGAGTACAGAACTAGTAACCAGGACTAGAAGTATATAGTGAGAGAATTCATAACTCAACAACAAATCCTCAGATACTGCGAGACCATCCTAATTACCATCTCTGACTTAGTTGTCCAATGTCATTATTCAAGGGTACTAGCTATACTGAGCTACAGGATTGAACTCAATAAATGTCCGCATGACAACACGATAGAAATAAACCCAGCTTCTAATTGAGACTGTAGAGCATTTCATTTAAACATGGCCTTATCCATACATAAACTTTCCTGCAGTAAGTTTTCACAAAGGACAATTGTTTGAATCAAGAATATCGATGTAGATTTCACTAAGGCATTATGTCTAGAAATTTCAGATAACCTCACCTTCATACCAAGCAAGGGATCAAGCCAGAACATATCTCCTCATCTACATGGGAAAACAGAATAGGCATTCATCGACACAACATCAAGTGATACCTTCGTCTTGCCAATTACAACGATGAACTATTTCAGGACTTAAGTTAGTCTAAATGCCTATGCTTGTAGTTATGCCAGATAACCACCAATAGACATTATCCAACCTCAGGAACTAAGTGTTAGACATCTATGCATTTAAGCGAACATTTCCTATTCTATCATTTTATCCTTTTCAGTGTTTTCACTTTTAAATAAAGTTGATGCGTTTACATAAATCACATACCTTGTGGAAAAATGATTTCTGAAATTCCTATTTTGAACAAGTACGATCCTTTTTGGTCAATCTTTAGCAACACTATGGTACAATGAGGAAAATACATAAACATCAAACTTTGGTAAGCAGTCGTAATCACAACATGTTTGAAAACAGTTCCTATTTCATAACTACTGGATTTTGGATCATCAGGAAAAATATTACCCAGTAAATCATTTGCTCCATTTTCTAAATTCGTTTATTCAGAAAAGGATTTCAACTAAAACTCATAATCGCGAGACAAATTTCCAGAACAAATTTCTCTACAACATCGCTTATGCATTTAGGATTTGTGACTGGACAATAGAGAATATTTGGATTATGTGATGAAGGAATTAGGAGGAACATCACAAATTAATCGCGAACTTCAGTAGTGGAGACCAAACCCAATAGACAAAGAAGAACATATGTCTTATCATCCGTTGGAACAAAACACAAGGAATCAAATTGTTACCTATATTCTATCCCTTCAGATAACGCCAAGTTCGAAGGACCGAACGTTATGGAATTAGTCACAAAGGTTTATTGTACCCATTTCAGTTATTCCTGTTAAGGAAACCGTTTCAACTTGGACCTCAGGTAATCATTTCAGGATTTCCTTCAGAAACCCATTTAGATGTGAACATCACCTATCATCCTCAGAACGATGGTCAAAGCGAGAGAACAATTTAAACATAGGAAGGTATGCTCAGAGCATGAGTGATTGACCCTGTAAATGGTTGGACTAATCACTCAACATAAATCAAATTCATCTACAACAATAGTTATCACACCAACAGCGAGAAACTGGCAGAAGTTAGGTTGGTACATAACACCCATCATTTGGATTGGATATCCTGAACATCAAACCATCCAGATTCAAGGGGGAGAACAAACTAAGTTAGAAGCATTGCCTTGGATTGGCATGATACAAATTGGATAACAAGAAAGGTTGAACCTTTAGCATATTGGACTATTTAAGATTCATTTTAGAATCGACCAACTAGCATACAAACTTGAGTTCTGGCAGAATTCAGCAGTATATATTACCAGTACCACATTTGAAACCTTAAAGAAGCGCAGACCATCGATTGATGGGCCAAACTTGGAAAAAGCTCAACTCATTAGTTCAGTAGGCATTCATGAGATAACCAGAAATTTTCTACAAGTCAAGAATCAGTTACAAGTTCAATAAGTCGTAAACCATTAAAACTTCAAGTTCTACAGAGTTATGCAGAAAGTTCTGCCTAGGAAAGGCATGTTATCGTTCAGAAAACTTGGAAAGTTACACCAATATACATTGGATCATTTATATTTCAGACAGGGTAGGCCTAGTGGCCGTCAGATTTGAACATTGCCAGAAAACAACAGGATTACACGAACATATTTCACATTTTCAGATCCCCAGAAATGACTTTCAGATGAGTCACTCATGATTCCATTGGAATGGATCCAACCCAAATAACAATCTCAGACCTTGTAAGAGAACCAACAGAAATCATGGACCATGTGGTCAAACAGTTGAAACAGAGTCGAATTCCTATCGTTAGAGTTCGCTGGAATTCTCGAATATCATCACCTTTTCACCAATACATTCTCAGAGACCAACATAAACTGAACTTCGGGACGAAGTTCCTTTTAGGGGGGAAGACTGTCACAACTCACCATTTCAGGTCATTTCAGGTCATTTCCCGAACTTTGGAAAAACACTATTCATCAAACACTATTCATCAAACACTATTCATCAGTTTACTATTCATCGTTTTCGAGGTCAATTTGATATTCTGAGAAACTTTTGGGAAATTTACTATTCATGGAACACTATTCATTGCGGGAAAAGATTTCATCATTCACGTGCATTACACATTTCATCGTAAATTTAGTTTACGGGTATTCAAATTCGCGTAACCATATTGGTTCGGGTGTGAATTCATGCATTATCAGTAATGACATTTCATACGGACTGGAGATAGTCTGCATATCATCAGTAGGTCATTTACATGTTATACCACTCTCAGGATTTTCAAATTACTATATTCAGTATATTTAACGTTTTACGTATAAGTATTTATAGTAAACGTTAACACCCGGTTTATACACGACGAATATATCTAAATACTCCCACAATGGTCCCGACATATTTTTATATCCATTTTAACATCATAAAAGTTATAACATTCAGTTACCCAGTATTTTGGAAATTTATTTTATTTTTAACGTACGCGTAGGAATATAACGACGGTTTTCGTTAAAACTAAACATTTATCACCCGATCACTCAGTAAATGTACCCAACATATTTTTAATATGTTTTTAACATTATTATAACTAATTTCATCCCGGTATACTTCGTGAACAATTATTTCTATTAAAACCGGTACCCGATTTTAACGAATAACACGTAATAACACTTAACGCTACACTATATTTTCTAAGTGATCAAAACCGTTTTGGCTACTCCCTTTTCACACCAAAACCGGCCCATGAGACACCCCTTAACCTCAAGCATTGATTTCTTAATATAAAACAATAAACCTTAAAAACCATACTTTACTAAAAACCTAGAATCATAATCTTCATTTTAGGAAAGATAGAAAACTTGCTCATCTCTTCCCCACTTTTGCAAACCCACGACCTCATCACCACTCCATGATCCATCCATGGTTTTTCAAAAAGTAAAACACAAAAGTTGTTCATTTTACAAGTCTAATCAAGAATCAAGCAACAAAAACACAAGAACATCAAGCATAATCATCCAATAATCATCTCATTTTATCAAGTAAGTTTTCATCTTTATTTTTTCATGAATCATCCTATTTTTACATGTATTACATAAGAATCATGCTAAAAACCATGTACAAGTAGCTATACTACACTTTATTTTGGCTAAAAACAAACATACAAACCCTAACTTATTTGTTATGAATCCCCTAGCTCTAATAACTTGGTTAGGAGTCCATGGCACCCTAAGAAGGTGTATGGTAAGATTAGATTAGTCATGTGGTGATTACAAGAGGTTTGGTGATGGTAGAAATTGGTTTTTAACCTTGGAAACTTGATTTGGAACCTATTTTAGACATGCTGTCCCGTTTTGTAAAAATCTGGAAAATCAGTAAACACCAAGGAAACTTTGGCAAAATTTTTAGAAAATACTTTCAAAAACGAATCCGTAGGCGAAAGAACGGATTAAAAAGAGTCTATAACGAAGGAGTTATGATTTTTGCAAGATTGTAGACGAAAAGTATTTTTCAGAAAATGTTTGCTGTTGGACGTTTTTCATTGGTCAAAAAGAGACTTTAGACGTAACCCGGAGGAGCCGAGCTTTCCAAAATATATTACTACATACTAAGACGTAACCGTGGATATAAAGAACAAGTAAAACGGACAAGTAACGACAAAGATATACTCGTTTGAATATCGGCTAAAACCCTTTTATAATTGACAGCTTTTAATATATTTGGCGCAAAAACTACGAAGTGCATTTTCAAGCTAAACATAATATCAAGTACCGAGCTTTATAACTAACGTAGTATTAGTTATTACGAGTATGTTTTCATCATTTCAAGGATTACAACCCGAGTATTTCAACGCTAACATGGAAACTTACGTTATATATATATATAAGTATATATATTATAACTAGCCATTTATATTTTCTAATAGCAATATTTTCCTAAGTCTTGGAATATATACTTTTGGTAACAACAAGTGTTTTTTTCAAAGAGTAGAGTGGTATAGTAAACATGTGCATGGACATTCATAACATCATTTCATGATCTAAAGTAGATCGTACATCATTCATATTAGGTTGCGGCTAGTATGCGCGCCTTGTTTTCAGCTCAGTACATGTTCATGGTACCATCATATTGGGTTACGACAGCAAATTGTTCATTGGTGTTCATTTCATTTCATCACGGTTTCATCAGTTAAGGTGAGTTTTCATAGCCCCGTTTTCAATTCAACATTTTTGATTGTTTTCAAATCCCACGGGGGGAATACATTGCATCAATTATTTCAGTACGAGCCCAAGTATTCAAACATGTACATAGCTTAAGTTACCTTGCCAAGTGCTAAGTCCCCTGTAACATCATGAACCGTTAATTTACCGTTAAGCGAGAGTGAGTGGATAGATCTATCGAGGGTGACGCCTCCATCCGTGGTAGTGGATACCAACAGTAAGCGGATGCATGTCATGTCTTTTACATTTGAATGTTTCGGCAGAACATTCGGGAGGGGCATAGAATTTCATCAGTCATAGCTTCGGTGTCATGAGCTTAAGGCTATTGTACAATTTTCACGAGATTTTTATCTTGCATTTTTACTTGTGGTGGCCGTACATCAGTACATTTTACAAACCTATGGAATTCACCAACATTCGTGTTGACGTTTTAGCAATGTATTTCAGGTTATTAAGGTAGCTCATGTGACATGCATTTGGACCTTCATGGAGTCGCGGAGTCGACGCGTCTCATCATTATTTCATGCACTTATGTAAACATTTGATCTAGTATGGCTTGTTTTTCATGAACATGTAACACATTTTGGGGACCTCATTTTGTAAACTCTGAATTATTTCAATGATCAAATGCAGTATTTTCCAAACGACACTTTAGGTCGTTCAATGTAACTGTAACTGTGGTGCTTTGACAGACACCCCCAGGTATTCCATTCCGCTGCAAGTCAGGTAAATTGGGGGTGTGACACATTTTAAGTCCAATATTATTCTTATTAGCATTTATTACCTCCAAGTTTTAATAATTTCAGTTTCTAACTCAGAAAATCAGTTTTTGACAGTTTTGATCCTAAGTTTCCAAGATTTACGCTTTTAGTCCCCCATTTATGAAATTTTGCAAATTTAGTCCAAAAATTTACCAAACTTGGAATTTAACATTTATACTTTTTTTTTTTTAATAAGCTCAGAATGTTCCAAATAATTTACTTCAACAGCTTAATAGCTTAAAAAGTGCTTATTTTTATAATTGGGCTTTAACGAGCTAAAATCAAGGCCCATTAACGTTTAATGATCCACTAAGCTTTCAAAACCTTTGGGCCTGAGTTTGTACTTATATTTTGAGTATAAAAACACTGGAGAAAAGCTTGTGGCATCAGCTTATTTGAAAAGCTTATTGGACCTAAACGGCCCAAATTGCTTATTTTCGTTTCAAAATACTAGTTGGGAAGTCGATTCACTTTGGCTCTAGCAAACAGCTTATACGAGCTTATAAGGTTGAATAAAAAGTGTTTTCTAATTCTTTACTAGGTCGTTAGTGAGGTCGAGTAATAAAAACAACATGTTATTAATCTAGATTCGAAGAAAAAGGGTCAAAGTAAACGTATCAACTCATGACTGAAAGCAGTCCAATGACTTAGAAAATATTCTAAGTGTTGGGTTTGTGAATCAAAGGGTCAAGTGACCTTCTAAACGTGTCTAAATAAATATGTAAACGATATTATTAGCTTCGAATCTTTACTATACGTGATTGCTAGCATGTTCAAAAATGAAAATGACGATTTTTATATATGTGTTACGTTTAATATTTAAGAATGACGAGAGTAAAGTAATTTGCTTTCAAAATAAATTTCATATGCGTATACATATAAATAAAAGTGAAGAGTCTCACCTCACCACTTGGGGTGGAGTTCTCGTACGTATGGTTCGAAATGGGTACGTGGGATCAAGGTACTATGGTTCACTCCTAGCAAGGTTCACAACAAGCTATGGTGGTACTCCTTGGATCACTTGTATGGTTCGTGCTTCCTGGTTCTCTTCTTGTGCTTCTCGACTTTAAAGCTTGTGTAACTCGACTTGGTTTTTAGTGTTAAGGTTCTTTTGAGTTTGTGTGATTATTTTAAGTTGCATGGGAAGTATATATAGGCGTTTTTTTTGAAAGTTGATAGGCGTTAAGGTGGTAAGAGGTGTCCGTTTGGCTCCTTTAACGTGTATAGCACCTCTCCATTTGTCCAATGGATGTCTAGCAATAATAGGAATGTTCTTTGGCAGGTTCATGTTCATATTTGTCATACACTGTTCGCTTAGTTAGGATTGGGGAGCTTGGGAGGTTACAAGGAAAGCTTGGACACGTTTTTGTGTTTATCTAGTTCACATGATTTGTTCGTTTCACTTTGGGCAGTTTTAAGGTGGCAAATGGTTATGAAAACGAGTGAGGTTTATTGTTCTTGATTGTTTGCTAGCTTGTGATATGAGTAGTGTAAAAATATACGTAGGTTGTTTGTTACGTTTGAAAAATATAGGGTGCGTTTTGGGTGTGTCGCGATAGAAACAAAACAAGAAAAATATAAAGGGTGCGTTTGGGCTTTGAGCCCTTTGGGCTTGCGTTTTTGGTCTCGGCCCAGCAGAAACAAAAAAATGAAAAAGGGTCCGTTTGGTATTAATACTAGGAAGTGGGGCCCATTTAAGATGTGGGGTCCACATAGAGGTTTTTAGGGAGTCGGGATAAGTTCGTGTTATCATAGTGAGTAATCTCGGGAATTTTCGTAGGATTTGGAATATATAAATATTGTACGTAAAAGGTGTCGTATAATATATAATTATTAATATATACGTTTAATAATTGTTATTACAAACGTTAAAATGTATTCGCGATAATTTAGACTATCTAGGTTTGTGTGCAAGCGATGTCTCTAGGCAAATAATATATCACAACATTCCGTTTGTGATTCACATAATAAGTCATATATAAAAAAAAATTTGTTACTGTAAAAATGGTTAATCTATGTTATGGTGACGTGTTAATCGTAGGAAAATTTTACGGGGTGTTATATTACCTACCCGTTAAACGGAATCCCGTCCCGGGATTCTAAGATAAGGTAGCTGTAAAGGTGAGAGGTTAGATGTGAATAAATAGTTATTTCTAACGATCTAATCCCTGAGCGGTTTTAAATTTTCTTTCGAGTTTAACGTATCTACTACTATATTAGCTTCTTCTTGATGATAGTCAATCTTAGTATGATTTTGAAAGAAAAACTTGGGGAAACCTTAGTCCAAAATTATAGTTGTTACTTGGCAGTATTTTTTATGGTGTAAACAGTATTTTACCACAGTGGTGTACAGTACCCAACTCTTATTCTCTTTAAATATCCCACTTATATACTCCTTTTTACCTAACTTTTCTTTCTCACTTTATTCCTTTCGTCGACATGCCTCATTTCATCACCATCCTTGCAATTTTGTACACCATTGTTACCGCTATCTATCTAATGTATGTTTCGAACGAAGATCGTGTTATATTGGTTGGGATCTTAATGTTTCTTGCACCATTCGTGGTTTTAGCGATCTTCATTGACAAGTTTTGGAAGTGAAGAAATAGTGTTGTAGTGTAGTGGTAGGATTGTTGTAATAAGGTTCATTGTGTTTTTATGTAATCTCTAGTGTATGAATAAAATCTTCTTTGTTTCCTATTGCCGTTGTTTATGTTAAATTTTTGTTTGCTTTTATAGATCATTAAATTATGTGTTAAAACATTGGTTTGATTGTAGTTAGATTTGGTGGGTTTTAACAAATTTTGACCGAAAGTGTTAACAAAAGTTTGTTTGGTTTCGTGGGAAGTCGATTATTTAGATAAGTACAAGTTTTTTTTTTTTTTTTTTTTTTTTTTTTTTTTTTTTTTTTTTTTTATCGTTGGATAGTTTGGGGTTTGTACAAAATGAGGTGATGAATTCTTAACCGTCCTAAGATTGATTTAAGTGATAGAGGTTTGTTTTAGTTGATTTTTAAGTATATGATAATTCGAGAGGCACAAAATATTGATAGGGTGCAAGAAAAATATCATGGAAATGGTTCGAAATTATGAGTCGGTTGAGAGTAATATTTAGGGTTTGGGCTTGCGCAATACCGGGCTCAAGTTAGTGATCAGAGTCCAATGGTGTGTGTTGGATTATTGTGATTTCGAGGCCCAATTGTGTGTCGGTGTATAGAGGCAGTGGGTTCTAGCCCAAGTTAAGAAGGTTTTTGCGAGTCTGTTTCATTGACGTATGTTTTATTCTAATATATACGAGGTAATGAGTTGATTTGAGATTTGTTAAGGTATCGCATAATGTTTGAGAGTTTGTAAAGATTACTTGATAAGTTCATAATCTCTTAGAGATTGAGGGGTTCAATCATGTGAGAGTGTATTACTTATACGTGGCGTGTTCATGATTTAAGTTATGGTGTTAGGTGTTTAATGTGATCTGTTTCTTGCCACTTGTGTTGAGTTGCGAAAGACGAGGTAGAATTTTTACCACGTAACCTAAAAAGTTTGTTGCTAGTTTTATTGGACATGGTTTTTAAAAGTTTTACCGTTTGAAAACCAACGGTCATATTTAATAAAATAATTGAGAATTTTTTTTTTTTTTTTTTTTTTTTTTTTTTAATTTTATAAATACCATTGGTACGTGTTGTATTATTCACACACACACACACACAAAAAAAAAAATCAATGGCCTGCAAGCTACCACACACCGCTGAACAATTCCAACAATATATCAAAGCAGAGACCGAAAATAGTGATGTGGATCGCAAAAATGCTATTTTGAGGGTCATCCTGGAGTTGGAGGTGGTGAAACAATCGAAGCAACGGCTCAGAGAACGTTATGCAAAGTGTGCGGATATATCGGATGATCGGAAACGTGTGATTGATACTTTCTTGCATGACGGGTATCGTAAGGATGCGGCTATTATTGAATCGTTATGGGTTTGTGTTCATCAGATAGAGGACCATAGCTCCAGCAAGATCTGTTGGAGTTTTAAAGAGAATGTTGAAGCGGCTAGAATTGAACAACAACAGCAACAGCAGCAACGTCAACAGCAACAACAACAACAACAACTGCAACAGCAACAGCAACAGCAACAGCAACAACAATTACTTCAACAAGGTGCATCGAGTTCTTCTGCACCCAGAGTGGTTGTGCAACAACAACAATTGCCTCATCTGGATCAATTCCAGCCAAGTTTTGAGGAAAATGTGGTGGTCGATGATGGTGGTTGGACTTCTGATATGGAGCGGGAGCTGAGTAGGCTGGAGGCTCAAATAGAAGAAGAGAGGTTGGCAAGCTTCGACCCTTATGATGATGGATATGATTCTAACAATTCTCAGACTTGGGATCACCCAGACTACCGCTGAAGTGTGATGTTTAATTTAGCGTTGTTTGTAATGCTTTTATGTATTTCCGTTCAGTCTGCTTTTTAATAATATGGTGTTTGAATAAAATTCCTTGTGATCATACATTGGGTGAGAATTTATTCTGTTATGTTTTAAAATTACAAAAATCTGTGCGGGTAACCTACCCGTTAAACAAAAGAGTTTTGTTGATACAAATTTTTACAAAGAAAATAGTGTGGAGATAATTCTCGAATTATTTAGTTCTTGTGGATAGATGTTAACTTGGGGAAAAGTGAATGCACATGGCAAGAATAGTGATTCATGGCAACATGTCTATATATTTCCTGATTTTTCTCTTTATCGTTCATTTTGTCTTCAAATAACAATTTTTAATATGTCTTATACTTATATTGTTCTCATAGTTGCGTATTTTGTTGTAACTTTCTTCCCGAAAGAAGATCTGGAGTCCTTGGATTGGATCATAGCATTTCTTATGCTAATCGTGGTTTTAGTCGTTAGTGTGGATGAAATATGGGGGTAAGAAATATTAAGAGTGTTGTTTTTGAATTTGTAGCTTCATGCACTAGGCATTAACGTTTCGTTGTGTGGTTTTTGTCATACAGGGTATTTGATGTATTACATCCAGTTGTGGTTCTTGCACTCGTAGGAGTTGTGGCATTCTTCATCAGCTTGGTGGATCAATCGTTTAGTGAAGTCAAGGTTTACTTAGTGATCTTTGTGATGATAGCATTACCGATGCTAGTTATATCGTTGTGTATTAATATTCGTGGTTTCTAATGAGATTTAGGTTTTCTTGGTTTCATATGTCTGTTAACTCAGAAGTAATTAAACCTATTTATCTATATTTCGTTATTTACATAGAGAAGCGTCCCAAACTATGTAACTAAGGAAATATAAACTCATGGTTCAATGATTTACAATTTCTTGATTTGAACAAAAGGGCGTCCCAATCTATTCAAGTTAAGACGTTGTAAATAATTTTAAGATTCTGACTTAACCATCTGACAAAATAATTTGTGTGCGGATATGTCGTAAGCATCTATAAAGATGAGAGCGAGATAATTTAAGAGGATTTGCATAGTACTCAAAATAGTTGGGGGAGCATATAAATATATATATTAATGTATTAGAGTGTAGTTGTACCATACACTATTTAAAGGTCACATAATAGTCTAGCGGATGGAAATATGAAGACACGGTATTTGTAATAATCCCGATTAGTAAATGTAAGTCATTAGCATAATCATAACATGTAAGCATATATCAAGTTATATAAGTAAGAAATAATGAGAAGTAACTTTTCTACCATGTGTTGGAATGTAGGCACGGAGGGCATCAAGTGGTATTTTGTAAAAATGGTCCAGTTAAAGTGTGGTTATAGTCCAATGTTTAAAAACATCTGGTTCTCTATAACCGTGGCTCTGAATACCAATCTGTAACACCCCCAAAATCGTCACGTCAGCGGAAGACTTAAAATGTCAGCGGAAGACTTTTTGGGTGTTACTTCGAGGATCTTTGTCACAATCATAGAAAACGACACAAAAGTGACGCTTTAAAGTTTAATTCATTCAAAATACCAAATATTCGAGACATCAAGATGTTTCATAATTTGAACAACAAGTTTATTTGAAATATGTCAAAATGTTTATTTAAGCCCATGCCGGGTTACAAGCCCACTCCGTGCCTTCAAGTTCCTTCTTGTTTAGTTACCTGAGATAAACACATGCTAAAAAAGTGTCAACACAAAGGTTGGTGAGTTCATAGAGTTTATAGTTTAAATCGTTAATTAGAAATTGAGTGATTCCCTTATCACTTTAATACAAATCAATCCGTTGGTTTACCCTTCACCGGGTCAACATCAAAAATAGTAATTGGTTTATAAATCCATTTAACACGAGTTTCGAATCACAAGTTAAGAATGTATTGTAATCACATACAATCAATAAGTTTAAATCAATGTTCCTGTTATTGCCTTAAGCTCATGATACTCAACGATTAACAGCCAATCATAATCTCAAGTTATGACGGTAAGTAGTAGGCCCTCAAGATAGGTATTTGCCAATAACCTATAATAAGAACAATAAAGTGCGCCTGGTGTTTTCTCTAACAACCAAACGAGGATTGTCAATCACTAATAGTACTATCCACATTTATTTACGTTCACCCTTCAAGTGATTAAGGTTCATGATCGAGGGACTTTTGGCAATAGTAACTTAAGCAAATAACGTTGGCCTGACGGTATTTCAATACCCGGTATAAAAGACTTGTGTTCGAGTTTTAAGCTTGTATCTCCCCTACGGGAAAATAGTTAAAGAGTGGACTATGAAATCACAGTAACATGTATATAGTTAATGAGTACTTATAAAAGTATAAAACAGTAATTAAGCATGTATCTCCCCCAAAGAGTTTACAAAACAATTAAATGAGAAAAGGTGGGGCTATGACTCACCTTAGTAGTACAGTTGTAGTGGTAGTAACATAATCTCAATGATGCAAGGCAACGGCTTCACACACAACCTAAAAGATATGATATGTTTTAGTTGATAGTCTAAGTCTAGTTTTTATCGTGAATATTAGTCATTCAGTTTGTTATTAAAACTCGTGTTCGTTTAAATGTTTGAAGTTCAAGAACAAAGTTATATATACATATAACTTGTGAGTACAATGATCGATGGTCGATGCGCGATGGAATATCATCATGAATAAGCCGAAGTGTGTAGACGATGTGTTATGATGTCAGTTTTAAAATAAAATGAATAAACGTATCGTTATTTATATATCGTTATATCGTATTTATATAAGTTAAATTTATAAAAGTATTATACTAAATATGTGTATTAATATTATTTTTATAAAATAATATTGTAGAAAATCCCTTCAAATTTTACAAATGTTACCTTTTTAACCTTAACGACATAAATTTTACACCGTTAGTCCAAAGTTAAATATCATTACATTTTAAGTCCAATATTATTCTTATTAGCATTTATTACCTCCAAGTTTTAATAATTTCAGTTTCTAACTCAGAAAATCAGTTTTTGACAGTTTTGATCCTAAGTTTCCAAGATTTATGCTTTTAGTCCCCCATTTATGAAATTTTGCAAATTTAGTCCAAAAATTTACCAAACTTGGAATTTAACATTTATACTTTTTTTTTTTTAATAAGCTCAGAATGTTCCAAATAATTTACTTCAACAGCTTAATAGCTTAAAAAGTGCTTATTTTTATAATTGGGCTTTAACGAGCTAAAATCAAGGCCCATTAACGTTTAACGATCCACTAAGCTTTCAAAACCTTTGGGCCTGAGTTTGTACTTATATTTTGAGTATAAAAACACTGGAGAAAAGCTTGTGGCATCAGCTTATTTGAAAAGCTTATTGGACCTAAACGGCCCAAGTGCTTATTTTCGTTTCAAAATACTAGTTGGGAAGTCGATTCACTTTGGCTCTAGCAAACAGCTTATACGAGCTTATAAGGTTGAATAAAAAGTGTTTTCTAATTGTTTACTAGGTCGTTAGTGAGGTCGAGTAATAAAAACAACATGTTATTAATCTAGATTCGAAGAAAAAGGGTCAAAGTAAACGTATCAACTCATGACTGAAAGCAGTCCAATGACTTAGAAAATATTCTAAGTGTTGGGTTTGTGAATCAAAGGGTCAAGTGACCTTCTAAACGTGTCTAAATAAATATGTAAACGATATTATTAGCTTCGAATCTTTACTATACGTGATTGCTAGCATGTTCAAAAATGAAAATGACGATTTTTATATATGTGTTACGTTTAATATTTAAGAATGACGAGAGTAAAGTAATTTGCTTTCAAAATAAATTTCATATGCGTATACATATAAATAAAAGTGAAGAGTCTCACCTCACCACTTGGGGTGGAGTTCTCGTACGTATGGTTCGAAATGGGTATGTGGGATCAAGGTACTATGGTTCACTCCTAGCAAGGTTCACAACAAGCTATGGTGGTACTCCTTGGATCACTTGTATGGTTCGTGCTTCCTGGTTCTCTTCTTGTGCTTCTCGACTTTAAAGCTTGTGTAACTCGACTTGGTTTTTAGTGTTAAGGTTCTTTTGAGTTTGTGTGATTATTTTAAGTTGCATGGGAAGTATATATAGGCGTTTTTTTTTAAAGTTGATAGGCGTTAAGGTGGTAAGAGGTGTCCGTTTGGCTCCTTTAACGTGTATAGCACCTCTCCATTTGTCCAATGGATGTCTAGCAATAATAGGAATGTTCTTTGGCAGGTTCATGTTCATATTTGTCATACACTGTTCGCTTAGTTAGGATTGGGGAGCTTGGGAGGTTACAAGGAAAGCTTGGACACGTTTTTGTATTTATCTAGTTCACATGATTTGTTCGTTTCACTTTGGGCAGTTTTAAGGTGGCAAATGGTTATGAAAACGAGTGAGGTTTATTGTTCTTGATTGTTTGCTAGCTTGTGATATGAGTAGTGTAAAAATATACGTAGGTTGTTTGTTACGTTTGAAAAATATAGGGTGCGTTTTGGGTGTGTCGCGATAGAAACAAAACAAGAAAAATATAAAGGGTGCGTTTGGGCTTTGAGCCCTTTGGGCTTGCGTTTTTGGTCTCGGCCCAGCAGAAACAAAAAAATGAAAAAGGGTCCGTTTGGTATTAATACTAGGAAGTGGGGCCCATTTAAGATGTGGGGTCCACATAGAGGTTTTTAGGGAGTCGGGATAAGTTCGTGTTATCATAGTGAGTAATCTCGGGAATTTTCGTAGGATTTGGAATATATAAATATTGTACGTAAAAGGTGTCGTATAATATATAATTATTAATATATACGTTTAATAATTGTTATTACAAACGTTAAAATGTATTCGCGATAATTTAGACTATCTAGGTTTGTGTGCAAGCGATGTCTCTAGGCAAATAATATATCACAACATTCCGTTTGTGATTCACATAATAAGTCATATATAAAAAAAAATTTGTTACTGTAAAAATGGTTAATCTATGTTATGGTGACGTGTTAATCGTAGGAAAATTTTACGGGGTGTTATACTATGAATGAAAAGATGAAAAAGATGCTTGTAACCCTAGACGCCTACCCTCTTTATATAATAGAGGGAGGTTACAAACCCTAATATGTTTAGCTTACTAAGAAAGCTAACTATTTTATATTAAGTCCCTATTGTTTCTTCTTTCTTCATTTCTTCTTGTGGGTTTTGTAATCTTCAAATCTTGTAATTCCCAACAATCTTCCCCTATTTGATATTACAAAACAATCTGCATGAAGAAACAATGTCATCACTAATAATAAGCTGCACATCATAACTATTCTTCCCCTTTTTGTAATCTTCTAATAGGGGTCTTGTGCAACTCGTAGACGCTTCCCCTCAAGCGATGCATATAGATGGTTAACAAGCTTCCCCTTAAGAATAGACTAACCATCTCAGGAACCAACTAATAATTAAAAATAATAATAACTTTTTTTTTTAATAATAAGAATCCGAGCAGTAGTATCGAACAGCAGCAATATGGTCAAGTATATATGAACAATAAGCTTCCCATTAAAAATATATACTTGCCATCTCTTTATTCAAGTAGGCTCCATGGAGTGATCACTGATGAAGAAAATCAAACATAACTGATTTGATAAAGAAATGGAATCTCCCAAACTTGCATCTTATGTCTTGCACTATACACGTGACTCCAAACACATACTCCCATAAAAAGTATAAGTAGACCACAGCCTCTTGACAAATCCTCAACTAAATGAGACACTGAGCACTACAACGTAACTCCTTTAAGTGATAGCAAATGTACGCATTAAGCACAAGAAGATGGATCGTACCCCTTCGCTAGATTCATCAAGTCTTTGTCACATCATTAACGCACGAACAAGTTATCTCCAAAGTGTTCCACTCACTTTGAGATATGATAAGAACACGCACCTGTGAAATTCAACTACAACATCAAATAAATTATAATCAAATGTCTTCAACAAGTAATCTCCTCAACGAATTGATGATGGTTGATAACTCTGTCCTCCCTAACCATTAATAATCTCACATGACTAGTAGGAACCAAAACCGACCAAAATAGAAAAAAAAAATACAACAAGCCAGTAGGAACCATAAAGAAGTCAGTAAGAACCATCATATATATCACTAGGAACCCATCAGTAGGAACCAATCAGTAGAAACCGGAAGTCATCAGCAGAAACAAGTATGATCAGCAGAAACCAAATATCATCATCAGGAGGAACCATTAAGTACAGCAGCAGAAACAAAATATCTTAGCAGCAGAATCAGCATAACCAAATAGTGTAGCAGCAGTAACCATTATAACGATCAGCAGGAATAATGTAATCAGTACGAAACCAATAGTACCAGTAAATAGCAATCCAATAATCTATCAGCAGCAGAGAATGAGAAGCAACATCATCCCATGATCGATTATATCCCACGCTCAATAAACGGCGTGGACCCCATATGCTAGACAGCGACAAATTCATAATAATATAACCTACTGATAAGAATCTCGTACATTTGAAAAAGATTTTAGTAGCATAATGAAAACGACAACAGAATCTGCACCCATTATAGTTGAGATTGTGGAAAGTATTTAGGGTAAACAAACACAATCTTCAACCAATAAATACGAGCCCCACAATTGATCCATGGAATATTAATAAACCACACAGCCGACTCATGTATACAAACAACTCAGATGAAAACGACCCATCATTATTAAGAAATTGATCCAATTGCCTCCTAAAATTAATAAATAACGAATCGACCAATTTATTATAGAATACGACATATACCAATCAAACATAATCCCAAACCAATCTCCACGCCGAATATAATACTCCACCATTTAATTTCATAATAAAATAATCACCTATCAATTAACGTAGAGTACTAGGTGTATGGAACTGTGAATCAATAGCAGCAACAATAACACTTAAAATGCCCAATCAAATTATAATGCTACTGACCTTCACGAGAAATTGAGAAAGCAACAGATCCATATAACCCCACTTTATCACCACCGATTCATAAACACATCTCCACATGCATGAATACCCAGATCTACGCATAAATAATTCAGCCATAAACCTTTATAAAATAATCCTTTTACAAGTCAACTCACTTAAAATCAGTTGTACAACCTATCAAAATTGCTTCCAAGCGCCTTCTTTAATCGATTAAAATATAATAATCTCAGCAACCCACGATTTCAATAATCAAAATATAAATCGAACCTTGAATAATGATAAAACCCCATGTACGACCAAAATAAACACCGACATACCATAATATAAGCACCACCGACATATGAATTTAATAGGTACGAGGTTACCTTATAGAATCTTTGTTGACAAAAAAAAATTCACCAGTAAACCTTTTCAAAACCAATTCGTACCTTTCTTTGAGTCTGCTTCCAACGACAACTTTAACTAAATCTGCTCCTTCTTCAAAACTGCTCTTTATTGACAATGAAAACCTTATAGATCCCTAGATATCGAGAGCCACCCGCTCTAATACCAATTGTGAAGATCGTTAAAGCCCATCTAGGATATAACAATATTGATAATCACAGCGGAATAAGAACAACACAATCAATATTACTTCAAGGTTTTCTTTATTGAAATAAAAATAAACTACTACTACTACTAATATACACACGCTATAATCGTGTGTCTAGACTCTCATTGAAGAGACTATGAATGAAAAGATGAAAAAGATGCTTGTAACCCTAGACGCCTACCCTCTTTATATAATAGAGGGAGGTTACAAACCCTAATATGTTTAGCTTACTAAGAAAGCTAACTATTTTATATTAAGTCCCTATTGTTTCTTCTTTCTTCATTTCTTCTTGTGGGTTTTGTAATCTTCAAATCTTGTAATTCCCAACATTGTGCATAAGCTTCTCAAACTCCAAACACATCTCCTTCCTTATAGATCCAAAGATGATATCATCCACATACACTTGAACTAGCAAAAGACCCTTCTTATGCTTCTTGGTGAAAAGTATCTGATCTATCTTGCCTCTTTGAAATCCATTTGAAATTAAGTAGGAAGCCAGTGTTTCATACCAAGCTCTTGGTGCCTGATGTAGGCCATATAGAGCTTTAACAACCTTGTACACTTTGTCTGGATGGTCAGGATCAACAAAACCAGGAGGTTGTGAGACATACATATCCTCTTTAATAGTACCATATAAGAAAGCACTCTTGACATCCATTTGATAAACTGTGAATCCCATAAATGAAGCATAAGCCAAAAAGAGTCTAATGGCTTCAATTCATGCTACTGGAGCAAAAACTTCTTCATAGTCTATCCCTTCTTCTTGTGTGTACCCTTGAGCTACTAATCTAGCTTTATTTCTTATCACTATGCCCCTTTCATCCCTTTTATTCCTAAAAACCCATCTAGTGCCAATTACCCTTACACCACTTGGTAAATCAACTTGCACCCATACCTTTTGAATCTTAAACTGAAGAAGCTTCTCTTGCATAGCCTCCAACCAGCTTGAATTCTCTAGGGCTTTATGAATATTCTTTGGTTCATCTTGTGAGAGAAAACATACAAATAAGAAAGAGTTTGAAAACTCATGCTGTTTTGAAGCATAAAGGGCATCAAGAAGCCCTTGTTGATCTGAAGACATCAATTGTTGTCTTGTCTTCACTCCTGATTGTACATCTCCAATTACATTGTCCAGGGAGTGGACTTTGTGAATCCTTGAGTGTGGAGTAGAAAGAACTTGATAATCAGGTGGAAGGTTGTTAAAATCCACCTCATCTTCTGAGAGATTTGCTTGTGTTTCTTCTGATGGCCCATCAGCAGAAACATTTTGCTCATCAACGGGAATGATTTGCTTATCAGCAGAAACAGCAGTGTTACTTCTGACTTGAAACTCTTGTTCCTTAGCTCCTTCTTCCTTGTATTCATCTTCAACATCTTCTTTAGAATTTCCAGAAGAAGATTCACCATTTATTGAAGTTGAATCCACACTTGTATTTGTCCATATTGGCATCATCACATAATCTTGATTTGCCTCATTCTCTAATCCTTCTCCATTTGTTGCATCAGCAGTTTGTGAACCTGAAAATTCATTAGTTTCTGCAACAAAAGGCACATAATTCCTTGATTTGGATAGAGATTCAAGATCAAATAGCCATTTGGGACCTTGACCTTCTACATTGGTTTTATTTTCCAAAAACTTCACATGTAGATTTTCCTCTACTCTTCTAGTTCTCATGTTGTATACTCTGAATGCTTTGCTATTGATAGAGTATCCAACTAAGAATCCTTCATCTGCTTTACTATCAAACTTTCCAAGATGGTCTAAGGTATTCAAAATTGTCACATGACATCCAAAAGGTCTAAGAAATCCTATTTCAGGAGTTCTACCTCTAAAAAGTTCATATGATGTCTTATTGTGAGGTTTTACAACAAAACTCTATTTTGAACATAGCAAGCAGTGTTGACTGCTTCTACCCAAAAGGTTATAGGCAACTTAGAGTCAGCTAACATAGTTCGAGCAGCTTCTATTAGTGTTCTATTTTTCCTTTCAGCAACTCCATTCTGTTGTGGAGTTCTTGCAACACTAAATTCTCTTTTAATACCCTTTTCTTTGCAGAAATCATCCATAACTCTATTTTTAAATTATGTCCCATTATCACATCTAATGACTTTCACTCTTTTTCTTACTAGGTTTTCTATCTATGTAATGAAAGTCTTAAGGATAATAGAAGTCTCATCCTTAGTACCTAAAAAGAATACCCATGTAAATCTACCAAAGTCATCAGTAATAACTAGACAATATCTCTTATGCAACAAACTTCTAACATTTGTAGGACCAAATAAGTCCATATGCAGCATAAACAATGATTGATTGATAGAGTTAAAAATTTTGGGCTTACAAGTGGCTTTATGTTGTTTGCCTTTAAGACAAGCATTGCATGTTTGATCATTTTCAAATCGTTTTTGAGGTAAACCTCTTACCAAACCATTTTTGACAATTATGGTTTTGAAGTTAATATGACCAAGCCTCCTATGCCATTTCATAGATTCATCCAATGTGGCCTTAGCAATAAGACAAGTAAGAGAATCTTTTGGAACAATCTTCTTCATATCAACACTGTACATGTTGCCTTTTCTTGGAATTCTAAGAAGTGCTTGACTTTCATCAGGCATCTTAAAATCAGAAGAAAATACAAGACATTCAGTGTCAGTAAAGAGAACTTTGTTCTTTTTGTCCCACATTTGTGAGACACTAAAAAGATTATACTTAAGCTCTTGCACATAGTACACATCTTCAAAATCTAATTTACCGGATTTAATAGTACCTTTACCAGTAATTTTTCCTCCAATTCCTCCTCCAAAGGTAACATAGCCTCCATCTACTGATTGAAAATTTAAGAGATAAGACTTGTTGCCTGTCATGTGCCTTGAACATCCACTATCTGAGAATCCTTGATCTTCAGTATCTGCTGATGAATGTCCCTGCACATAAATAAAGGAATTAGTTTTGTTTTGGGATCCAAACCATTTCTGACTTGGATCCGCCTCTTGCATCAATGAAATGTAATCTTTGGAGAATTGTTGATGCAACATTGGATTTAAGAATCTAACATGCTGAGGCCTTAACAGCATTTGCCCTATTTCCCTTAGCAGTTATATGAGCTGTTTGGCAATCAGCAGAAACTGATGGCTTTGCAGTTGTATCCTTTGGTTTCCAAACTTGTTTTTGGACCACTGCTTTTGTTTGAATGGGCCTTTGAACAATATTAGATGCATGTTTGAAAGTTCTTTTTGCACCCTTAATTGTTGATTTTGGGTAAATAGTCATATATGGTTTTTCAGCATAAACCATTTTCCTTTCAGCAGGAACAGTTTTTGCTCTATCAGCAGGAACTGCTTTTGTGACTGTTTTGGGTTTTGATCTTTTAGAATTAGAGTGAAAATGAGATTTAGGTGTTTATCTTTTGTAGTTCACTCTATTACTTTCATACCCAGATACCCATTGGTTGCAGAAAGCTGCAAGATGGTCAAAACTACCACATGTGTAACAAACTTTGTTATCTCTTTGTTGGAGAGACTTGAGGATATACCAATTCCTTTGGTTACCTCTAGGTTTGTTTATGGTTCTATATTGTTCACAATATCTTACTGGTTGCCTAACATGTTTAACATTGTTTTTAGGCCTATCAGTATTGTGTTTGACTATCTTAGGAACACTTGTTCCTGCTCTCTTAACAACTTCCGGTTTAGACATAACCTGTTTAATCTTTTTATTATCAGATGTTGAGTCCTCAATGATTGGACCGTCTGACTTTCTACAAGAACACATCTTGTCCTTAGGAAGTGAAGTTTTACTTAAACTTTCACTTTCTTTCAAAGGTTCATTATCAACTGCATAAGATTTTGGTTGAACACCATATTTTAATTCAGGTAGTTGAAATTCAGGTAATCCTGTGTGTTCTAGGTCAATTCCTAAGGGTGAAGGAATACCTCTATATGGTGGAGGAACAGATTTGTATCCAACACCAGACTTAGCTTTATTAATTACTTGACATTCAATTAAGTTAGTCACACCCTTAGATGCATAATCTAGTGTTTCTACACTCATTTGAATATTCTCTTTAGCCTTACTAAGCCTATCTACTTCAGCTTTCAAGTTATTAATGTCATTATCTTTAAACATTATTTCTCTTTCAAGAAGAATTTTGACATCAGTAAAGGTAGATTCATTTGTTCGAAAATGTATGACTTGTTCCTCTAGAGTAGCTATACCTCTTTTATGATTTGTTAAGCTATGAGCTGTATCAATTAATTCTTTCCTTTGATTCTCATAACGTTTGGTTAAGGTTTCTAAACTTTTAAGAGCAGAACAATTATTTGAACAAACTTTATCAGGTTGTACCTCTGTGGTGAAAGCCATAAGAGCTGTCTGAGGAGAAGTTTCTTCTTCTTCAGCAGTAAAGCTCCAATCAAATCCTAATCCATCAATAGCTACCATAGCCTTTGGATTGGTTGATTCCCCTGTCTTGGACTTGCTTCCAAAACCTCTATTCTTGCTATCTTGCTGCCTTGGCCTTCTACATTCTCTTGAGAAGTGCCCCAACATGTGACAGTTATAGCATTCTATCTTTGACTTGTCAAACCAGCAGTATCATTGCTGCTGATGGTGAGTTTCTTCCCTGTCCTCTGATAGAATTTCTTAGCCCTCATGCTAAGTAGAGAAATTTGCCATTTTAGGTCCATCTCTTCTAAATCATCATCATTGATTTCTAAGAGATCTTCATGAGTAAGCATGGACCCATTATTCTGGCTTGTGAAAAAGGCACAACAAGCCTTTTCATTCAATATACCAAAGGTACTTCTTGATAAACTAGCAGCACCAGCTCCATTATCAACCTTTTCATCTTTAACTGGGTTTGAACTACTAGGAGATGACATAAAAGCCATGTTCCCAGTATATGAACTAGAGACACCAGTTTTCTTTACTTCATGTTCCACAATTTTAAAGTTGCTATACAAATCCATAAGATCCATAGTGTCTATGTCTAGTTTATTCTTCCAAACAACAACATGCATAGCCCACTCTTCAGGTAAGCTTCTCAGAAATTTTGAGTTTAAATCTTCTTGAGGTATATCAACCCCAAGAACAGCAAGTTGACTCACAATTTTCTGTAGCCTTGTAAACATGTGGTCAAGAGATTCATTCATGGTTGATGAGAAATTTTCAAACTGCTGCTTGAGAAGGGTTTTCTGGGTCTTCTTGGTGGCTTCATTCCCTCCATACCTTGCAACAATTGCCTCAAATAATGACTTGGCATCTTTGAGTTTGCTGAAGTTTATAAGTTGCCTCAAACAATTGCCTCAATGATTTCCCAGAGAGTGTAATCCTGCACCTGGAAAAACTGTTCTATTCTTAACCTCCACAATTCAAACTCATTCTGTTTGAGAACTGGCAACTTTGCAGCAACATTTGTTTGAATAGATTCTGTATCCATTTCTTCTTCTAAATCAAAGATATCAACCTGAGAGCTCTGATACCAATTGAGAGGATCACTTGATTGATAACACACTATGAGGTGTTGGACCTTTGTAATGTGTATATGTGATACTTTGAGTGAATATGATTAAGTATGCGGAATCTACTTAACCACACTTAGAATGTTTATTGGAAATGAAACTGTGATGCTTGTGTTTATTTAACAAAGAACAATGAAAGTATTTCACCAAACGATTCAATATTAGTCAGAATAATACGAGTGATCTTCACTATCACTAGGGTTACAAAGACCTTGAATCTTGTGTTTTGTTCTATTGTTTTTCCTTATGTATATCTTTTATCACATCTATTTTCTGCACACTTAAGATATATCTAAGATCTTCCTTTTATAGTCCAAGGAAAGATCTTTTACAATCTATATGACTCATCTTAAATACTAGCTTATGACTAATATTCATTCTAGCTAGATGATGACTTATCATGTCAGTCATTAAGATACAACATGTATCTAGGATTACAACTCACTTGGAGTGTTCAATTTGATGACTACAACAAAGATATGTTTCTTGTATATGAGTCAGTAGAATAAGTCATACTTATCTACACAGCTGTTGTATGAGTCATAGAAGCATCAGCAGAATCCATCAGCAGAAAAACTATCAGTAGAAACCTTCTTCAGCAGAATCCATCAGTGGAAACGTGCTTTGTGCTTTATCAGCAGAAACATACTTGATGTATTTCCTTAAGCCTTTATGCTGATTCTTCTGATTATTTAATTCCCAACACACTATAAATCATTGTGTTGTGGTTTGATCTTTGTATCTCTATCTTTTCTTTACTTTCATAATTACATTATATTTGTTTACTTAGTTAGATTAAATTGTTCATATAGTGCAAGTGTTGAATTTCATATAAACAAGAATCGAAGTTTTTGAAAACAAAGTTTTTATAATCCAAATTGGCGTAAAACTACTCAACCCCTCCTCCCTTCTAGTTTTCCACACTCGTGCAAAAACGGTGGCAAACTCTATATATAATAAAATCCTAAAAAACAAATAAAGATATAATGCTTGTGGAATAAATATTTGCAGATTTCCTAGAGTTTATAAAACTAAAGGTTTAACAAAAACTTTACGATTCCGGCAGAAAAACAAAACTTGAAAAAATTTTCAGAATTTTACACATGACGCCGTCAGGTTATAATCCTGACGCCGTCAGAAGTGACCTACAGAAATTTCATGTTTAGTTTCCAGAAAATTTCTGGAAAAACTTATGCCTTAATTCCTGGATATCCTGCAAAATACTCATTATGACTCGATACAAGCATTTGACTCAAACAAATACTAATATGCATATTCATTTAATATTGCTGTGATTTATGTTCAATCTCATTCTTAGAACAAATTTAGATTTCCCTTACACTTATCTTTTGCAAAATACCTTTATATGTAGTTAAGACGAAGTTAAAAACAAAATAAAGCATTTTCACAATTTACTTTGAAACATGAGCCACAAACAATAAAAATAAAACATGCATACCGAAACAAATAAAATTAAAACAAACAAACAAATAAAGCTTGGGTTGCCTCCCAAGAACCGCTTTTCTTTATTTATGAGTCTTGTAGCTACACTCAAAGTCATGGGATATTACGTGACCTCGTCCCACAATATGATGTATCCCTTGTCAATAGAATCCTTGCTATTCGGGTGGTAATGTTTCAATCATTCGAAATTCACAGTCATCTCTCCACTCCTTTCGCTGCTCAATATTGTTACCCCATTGTGACCTAAGTTTTTGATTATGAATGGTCCATACCACCAGGAGTTCGGTTCATCGGGAGGCACCTTTATCCCTGAATTTCTTAAGAGTACCAAGTCTCCTTCTATAAACGGGGCATGATTCTTCATCTGCTAATTGCACTCAAATTCAACATGATTTTTATCCCTAGTTCCGCATCTCTCAAACTTAGCTTCTTTGTAGTTTTTAATCCTTTCCTCCCATGCGAGGATTTTTTAATCCTTTCCTCCTTTTCATCATGCTTTCTCTCATATATCGTAGGGTCATAGGAAAGTGAATTTTTCTTTTCCCTGACTTAAGCTCAATTTCCCCTTTTTCATACTTAATGACTGCTCTTGCTATGGTAAAGAATGGTGCTCCAAGGATTATTGGCATACACTCATTTTCTTTATCATCGATGATCATGAAATCAATGAGATACATGAAACCTGCTACATTAACTAGCACATCCTCTGCAACCCCTAAAGGATACATGTAAGAGTTACTAGCAAAGGAAAGCCTAACGCGGGTAGTGGTCAGTACCTCTTTAGTTAGCTGGGGATAAATGGTTAAGGGCATCAGGTTTACTTCTGATCCTTGATCGGCGAAAGCATCCAAATATTGCAATTTCCCAATGCTAGCTGGTGTTTCGAAGTTTCCATAAACCATCTGCTTCGTAGCCACTTTTTGCTTAAGTAGCTTCTCGTACACTGGCCCCCCAGGTAACGTATCATACTCATCTTCTCCTTCTTATTCTTCTTCTTTAGAGACCATTTTGGATTATTGGTTACGTCTGTTACCAATTATCCAGTTGGTTATGGTTTTCTCATTAATACAGTGTTTTAAATAGTACCCTAACGGTTGCGACGTTGATGGTTCCTCGACTGGGGCGATTTTTCTGCCTCCTCTCCCTCACAAAATTCCGGCCATAATTCTGCCTATCCCATACGTTTTTCCTTTAATTCTTCTCTAGGATTAACTGATATTACGTGTAGATCGGGTCTGTGAGGGTTGGGGAGTCGGTTTTTTCGTTTGATCAATCCTTTAATCGCCCATATACTTGCAAACCCTAAATCCTTATTTCGGTTTTCTCTATTAACTCTTGCAATTCATTACTGTTTTGTTAGTTGTTATTGGATAATCGTTTAAGGTTAAGCTTTTTATTCCTCAACCGATTTAGGATCTCTAATCGGTTGTTATTCATATTTAGGGTTTCGTTTTATGTTTATTGGTTTATTCCTCTTAACCGACCTATTACTTGCATATTTAAAGTCGGTTAGTGGCCTGAGCTTTATTGATATATCTCTTGATCGTGTTTGGGGTGGTTGATGCTTTAACGATTATACCTAATCCTATTATTAGGGTTTCGTTTTTTCTTACATTCGCTGGTTGATTATTGACCTGATTTGTTTCTGGATCGACGTGTTTCGCATGCTCATTGTTTGGTCGATCCAATGGTGGTGTTATGTTGTATTCGTTCATGCTTATGAAACCCTATTTTAGGGTTTCGATCTTCTTTATGGTTATGATGATGATTCTGGTCGTTTCATGATGGTACTGGTTGATTGATGATTTTTATATTGTACAAACATGTTTTTTTCGTTGGTATGAGGGGGTTTATGGAGAGATGATTCCGTTTATGGTTTTTTGGGATATTGGATACGATGCAAGATCTTAATGTTCATTTTGATTGCGTTCCAAAACCCTAGTTTATTGCATATGCATGTGACTGCTGCTGATTTCATTATTGGAACACTTGTTTATGGATTCTTCCTACTGCTATCAGTTTGTATTGGGACTGATTAGAGGTGGTTTTTGATTGTAGCTGCTGTTTGGGGTTATGATAGTGATGGTAGACAAGTTTTTGAGGGTACCTTGTTCAAAAACCCTTGTTTCAAGACCGGTTGATCATTTGGCTGAATCATGTTATATTAATCGGTCTTGTTATTGTTGTTGCTGATTGTCGAGCATCGAGATCCTGGTTCATCGTTCATACTATTGTTGCCACTCTTACTTTATCTTGTGATCGACGTACAGGTTTCTATGGATGATTGGTAAGTATGATGCTTTGTCTATGGTAGTATGGATCATTTGGAGTCCACTCTTATCTGGTTTTCAGGCTGCTTCTATTACAACGATTCTTGCCATGTTTATGCTTCAAATTCGATTTGCTACGGACGTCACTCTCATTAAGTTATTAGATTATGCATTTTGCATAATACTAATAGAAGATGCAATTGGTTGAAGCTGGTAATTTGACCTACTATGACGATTTGAAGATTCAAGGTTGTGTCTACTTGATTAGCATTTAATTTTTTATATATAGTCGTTGTAGTTTGTGTTCAATGCTTGTTATAAGCGTGGTGTGTCACGTTTATATGTGTGGTAGTGGTCTTCTTCTTATTAGTAAGAAATGGTAGTGTCATGTTATGTATGCTGTTTCGCCTATGTAACGGGCTTAGATATGGGACTTCACCCATATCCATTGTACTTAAACGTTTTGGTTGGTTTATATATTTTACCAGGGTGCAGGATTACTCCCCTTTACCCAAAAAAAAAGATGGTTCCTCGACTGTTTTTGTGCTAAGGGTTGTTTTCCCTTTCTCATTATTGCTTTAACGGTCAATGGATATAGAGTTGACAAACTTGATGGTGGGGGTGTCACTTTCTCCTCTTACTAATACTTTTTTCAGAGTTTTTACTTTTGTGTATTCCTCTAATAGGCTCATCATCTCCACCATTTTCTCTTGCATCTCCTCCTTTTGTCTATAAATGGCCTCCTCGAATTTTGCCAACTGTTCAGAACGGGTTGAAATATATTCTCCCATTCGAGTTTTGAATTCCAGACTGAGGTCTTGAGGAGATGAATAGGGTCGAGCATATCTTTGGAAGGTTTCGGCATTCTCTCTAAGAGGTGATTCGGACAACGGTGTTAGATTTACATCTGAGATAGAGTTGATCGTTGCTCGTCTTGGACTTAAAGGTCTCTTTTGTTTTTCTATGAGATAGTCAACCTTTTTTTCAAGTTTACAAAGGCTTTCTTCGGAGATTTGAGTGGGTTCCCTCTGGTGACAAAATTGCTTTGACAGCCAAGTTTATAATGTTAGCAGCTTCCCACAATTCATTATTGTCGAATGCAAGTTCATCGATGACCTCCCATGTTTCCTTGGCGTCCTTGCCACGCAATCTACCTCCGGTGGCTCGATCAATGGTACGCTTGGTATGGAAGTCAACATGGTCGTAGAAGATTTGGATTTGGAGCCAAAGATCTATGCCATGGTGAGGGACCTTTTGAAGTAAGTCCTTCAATCAAGTCCATGCTTCGTAAAGAGTTTCACCTTGACGTTGTTGGAACATTAAGATGTCATTCCTTAACTTGGTGGTTCTCCCCGGTGGGAAAAATTGAGCAAGGAAACGAGAGGTGAGATCATCCCAAGATGTGATGGATCTCGCGGGCAGACGCTCAAGCCATTGACTAGCTTGGTCACGTAGAGAGAATTGGAAGAGACGCAATCAGGTCATCTCTCGAGTTTCAACATCAAGGTCTATGGAATCTACGATTTTGAGGAAATCCTTGAGATGTTGATTAGGATCTTCGGAACGAAGTCCATGGAATGCACATCCACTTTGCACCAACCGGATGGTGTCGGATCGCAAGGGGGACACATTGGCTCCTTGGGTGAGCTGAATGGTGTTTCGATAGCCTTGGTGGCTAGGTCAGGAGTATTCTCCTAAAGTGTGGGGTCTAGGAGGTTAGTTTGGTTGTGGTGGATTATTGGGATCAAGGATATTACCACCTTCCATGATGGCGGATGGTAATGGTTACGAACAAAGGAACAAAGAAATAAGATACACTAAAGAAGACCTATAAAATTAAAATAAAAATCTTACTAGAAAGGAATCTAGCAAGTAGACCTAATAAAAAGAAATTTCAACCTAAGTAATAACTATTCCTCGGCAGCGGCGCCACAAACTTGATGCGTGGTTTTGCAACCTTGCAAAAGGTTTTACCTCTCGAGGGATCTCGAGAAGCATGCAATCCCCACCAGGCAGTGTACCTGACCGATGTAGTATAGTGTAGTGGCAAGTACCGGGGGATTGATCGTTCTACTTGGGGAATAGTGTTCGTTAGGACTGAAACTTAATCAAACTAGGTCTAGAGGTGAGGGATGTTTCTTTTTGTATTTTTATATTTTATTGAAAGCAAGTAAAAATCTCGGGTATTGGAAGAGTGGGCGGAATTAGTTGCTAGTCAACTAACCCAAATAACTACAAATGCAATAAAAATAAAATAACAAGAAAACAAATGTGAGAAAAACCTTATATGGAGAGAAACGTGTTTACTTAGATTTCACTACTCCCTAGCTATCTTTCATTAATTGATTAGTTTGTTACAATTGCGTAGATGACGGGTTATAATCCTTAATACCATTCGTAGGGCCGTGTACGATCTTCCCCAACTCTATAAGCTTCTACCTCTTCCTATGTCGAGCCGACAACTAGCTCCTAACATGGCTACCTTAGTAGTCACTTAGGCATTAAATATAACCATTAAAATCGTAGTACACATCCGATTCATGTTTCTTAAGACGTTCAAGCATGTTACCAATTGGAGATTAGCCAGTTTTCTTAAGCCTAACATCGAAATCATTCATCCAACAACAATTAATAACAAACAATCAATCAATAATCAATAGCTAGGTTTCATTACATCTAAGCAAACACAAATAAACCTAGCCTAGCATGTTAATGTAAAGACAAGCATAAGATAGAATCAAACAATACATAGACATATTGAATGATTATTGGAAGACTTATCTTTAATTAATCATGGATGAAAGAAGGGTTTGAAACCCTTACAAAAAGGCTAAAATTCGTCCTAGGGTTTATAGTGAAGTTCCTCCAAAAGGTCTCTCTTTAATGACTGAAAATTAGAAAACTATATATAGAGATTACATTCTGACGGCGTCACGTTATATATGTGACGCCATCAACTCGCCACCAATGCTTCCCTCGGATTGCCTAGATCTAGATCTGATGTCGTCCCCTTTTATTCTTCACTGGCCGTCCCCTTATAGAATGTACGTGACGGCCTAGGCGTCAGAAAGGGTGACGCCATCACTCTTTAAATCCAAAAAACCTTCTGGCGCGTCTCGTGTAATCTTTATATCCACCTCTTTGCCAACACGTGACACCATCACCTTTAGAGTGTGACACCGTCAGGCACTGTTTCTAGCTTGATTTTGGAGACTTTGTCGTTTTCTTCACTTTTCGCTCCAAAATGCTTCCTTTTCCAGATTTCTTCTCCAAAGTACCTAAAATGACAAAAGGAATGATTTGAGGCAATATTTGATCAAATAATCACAACGTAGGGCTTAAATGACCCCCTAAAAGCGTAACACTTTTCGCCTCATGACAAAACAAATCAAAACACTTTTCATCTCTGCTGATATGGCGGAACCCTTCGACTAAACGAGCGGAACCCCCATTTTGGTTCCGCCGGGTCCGCCAACTCTACAGATCAAGTTATTTCTAATTTAAACCAAACACTCCCTAACCCACAACAATAACTCATTCACTGCTACTATTCATGACCAAAACATCACCACATACGAAAATTAAGGCTCCTCTTCAATCATTCTTCAATCCAAGAAAAATTGTAAGTGTTACTAACATAATTACATTCCTGATCTAAGTATAACATTTTCACTTACACACAAAATTCAAAATCTTAGGGTTTATACTATTATTGGTGAAAGTTTGTAAAACCTTAGTTAGAAACAAAACTAATCATGCTTTCCCTTAATTATGTTCTTGCATCCTTTAAACCACATCATAATTAGCCAAACATCCCTTATAAAACCCTTTTGAAAACTCACTTTCACAATTAGGACATAACACTTCATCACATTGTTAAAACAAATGAAAAACATTACGTAAACATCATTTGCACAAAACTCTTGAATGATAAAGAGAATGCATAACCTATATGCATTTTTTGGTACATTTAAAACTACGTTGAATTAGAAGTGCTAGGGTCATCATGTGTTTCAAGATAAAATTTGCATCATAAAACGTTTTGAGCATCAAAATGTATCAAAGATAACCACATCTTCACATTGCTTGCATAAAGGCACACACTAGATCATTCTCATTATAAAAGTCATTGATCTTAACTAAAATGTAAAACTTTGTGCTTTCTAGGAATCAACATGCCTCCCGCAACATTCTCCGATCACAAAGGCACCCCCAAGTATCTACCCAAACACCATATGACCAAAGGTCCTACTCCACACCGATTCAATGTCTTTAAAGGGTTAGAGAAGCGTTATGTTCATGAGGGGAGAATCATTGATCCATCCTTCCTAGAAGGAAACTCCATTCGCCAAGACTTAGCTACCATCAACTTTGATTGTCTCCTAGATATTGATGAGCTGATTTGTCCTAGGTTCATTCTAGAATTCTATGCTACCGTAGATCTCTCTAGTGATGAATATGGTCATATATCCATGGAATTTTCTATCAATCAACATGAAACTATCTTACCTCTAGATAAATTTGCTAGACTCATTGGTATTCCAAACAATGGTACTTGTCTTTACACGGACAAATGGCCACTCTCTGCTCTAGACACGATTGAACGGGATCCCTCTTATGCCACTCTTCTTGTTAGTAAGAAAGTACTTCGTGACCATCTCTTCATAAGAACTTCCAACACTAGGAAAAATCATTCGGTAAGTGAAGTGAACAAAGACCCATTTGGAATGGAACTTAATGAACTTAAACCTCAATTTAGGAAGTGGGAAGAGGTTCTTAGGGCTAATGTCATAAGTTCCATAGGAAATAGAGATCATGTGAACACGTGTCTAAGTTATATGCTCTAAAGTATCTCCACTAGACATCCCTTCAATTTGGCTTACATGGCTAAAAGAATGGCCGATATACCTCTAAATGGAAAATCCCTCTCCCATATGGGATGATTCTCACCCGCCTCTTTAGAGCCGTCTCGTCTATTCCACCAAATGACAAGGGTGTATGCCTTGATTACTCTCTCATTCCTCACACCTTTGTTCCTCTTAGTGGTAAGAGAGTCTTTAAGACTCAAGGGAAACGTCTTCATTCTCCTTCACCTTCATCCTTATCCTCATCAATGAGTTAAGACAATGGTCTTCCTAACTCTAAGCTAGCTCCTCTCGAATACCTTCAAGAACTTCCCACCATTAAAAATGAGTCGGAAGAATTCAAGCAAATGAAAGGAATGTGGAAGTGATGCGTGGGAATCGCAACAGGCTTTACCTCTCGAGGGATCTCGAGAAGCTTACAACCCCCACCAGGCAGTGTACCTGATCGTTGTAGTATAGTATAGTGACAAGTACCGGGGGATTGACCGTTAAGCTTAGGAATAGTGTCGCTAGGATTAGAAAGCCTAAATACTAGTTCTAAAGGTGAGGGATGATTATTTTTGTATTTTTATATTTTTATGAAAGCAAGTAAAATCTCGGGGTTTGAAGGATTTAGGCGGAATTAGTTGCTAATCAACTAACCCAATACTAAGATGCAATCAAAATAAAATACTAAAAATAAAAATAAACTAATTAAACTAAAGTTGTGAGCAGTAATTGGAGAAAATGTGTTTACTTAGATTTCACTACTCCCTAGATATTTTTTACACGTTAATTACTTGTTATAATTGCATGGATGACGGATCGTATTCCTTAATACCATTCATGAGGTGGCACACATAACTCCCCAATTCTATGAGCTCTTATCTCCTCCTACACCATGCCCAGCACAACTATAGGGATTGTAAACAGTGGCTCATGCATTAAATACAACCAATAAAGACCTAGTGCGCCTCGGTTCATGTTTCTTAAGACGTTCAAGCATGTTACCAAGTGGAGATCTGCCAGTTTTCTTAAGCCTAACATATAAATCACTCATCCAAGACAAAGATAAACAAGTAATCAACACATAATTAACATCTAGGTTTCATTAGATCTAAGCAAACACAAGATAGATCTAGCCTAGCATGATAGAAATAAGATAAGAACATGATATAGACAACCAACACATAGACATATTGATTGAATTAGAAGAACACTTATCTTGATTAAACATGCAAGGTATCAAGGGGTTGGAACCCTTGAAAAACCTGTAAAGTTACACCTAAATCGTACTTAGGGTTTCTCCCAAAACTTCTCTCTTAATGTGTGAAAATTAGAAAACTATATATAGAAAAATAGGTTTGACAGCGTCAAGACAAACAATGTGACGCCGTCACCTCGCCGCCAAAACTCTCCTCGGAGTGCCTAGATCCACTTCTGATGCCATCAAGACTTAAATACTTCCAGGCCGTCACGACTCTTTTACTCTTGACGCCCTTCCTACGTGACGCCGTCAAATCTGTTCTGGGTCGTCATGGAAATTCATGAGATTTGCTCTTGACGCCGTCACCTACTGTTCCCAGCTTGGAAAATTAAGACTTTGGCGTTTTCTTCAATTTTATGCTCCAAAAACGTCCGAATTGCTTCCTTTTCCAGATTTCACTCCCAAAGTACCTAAAATCACAAAAGGAACGATTTAGGGCAATATTTGATCAAATAAATTCGGATTCAGGCTTAAATTACCACCCAAAAGTGGTTCATTTTTCGCCTCATCATATACCCTTACACTTGAGATTTGCTTGTCCTCAAGCAAATGCGCTTTTATTCTACTCAAAAGACAAGTTAGGGGTCATTTAACACTAATATAAAAGTAATTACAACAAATAATCGTTCCACTAAAGACCAATAGACAAGCACGGAGGTCATACACTAGCACCTCACAAATAGTGTTTAGATACTCACATCTCTCGGGTGTAATAAAGTGTAAATTACAATATGGAAACGGAAGATATCTCTCACTACCTGTCATAGCAAAATAGATTACCATAGGCTTGGGAAAGGATCAAACCTCCACCACATGGCGTAAGCACCTAGGATAAACTATCAAAGAGGTCTTTTAAAGGGTTGTAACGTTAGGTGTAGGGATATGAAATACACGGATTTGTTGGATAAAGGAAGTTTTACTGGTGGCGAGTTAACAATCTTGGTTAATTACATGTACAAGATGGCGTTGCTAAGCCAAGACTAGACTCGACTTAAGCTAATAAATGAAAAATAACAAAAACATAAAATGAACATAGAATGAAAAGGGGTGGTAGTCCGTATGTTTTTTCTCTTTTTCCTTTTTCTATTTTTTTTTTTCTTTTTCCTGATTTTTTCGATTTTTTTTTTTTTTTTTTTTTTTTTTTGCATACACTCTTACCCTACCATCCAAAATAATACATCATAGGGAATGAACATTTCCCTTACACTTGAATCTTTACATACTTTACATTTGACTAATCTAATGACTCGAATTAAGAAAATCAAAACACTTGGAGCACTTTTAAGATTAACCTACATATGGGGGTAATAAGTGATGTTCTTCCCCATTACTCCATAAAATAAGTACTTACCCATGAGTCTCAATCGTCCCAAAACAATATGTACAAGGATATGACTCGACTTAGCAACCATGCAATCAATTAGAAAGTTAACTTAGGGTTTAACAAATAACAATAATGCACTAAAAATGAGCGCATACACGGAAGGCTAAGGCGATTTGGTTGTACATTTAAGTGGGGTGTAACAAATTCTTCCTTTAAGTAAAATGCTTAAAGTTAGAAACGAAAAGATAGGCTCGGAGGGGTGTACTAGGGGTTTCGTGTACTAAAAATGAGTACAACGCTAAGGGTGTGGGAAAAATTAGTTGACTTAACTAGCCAAGTAATATGACTTAAATGGTCAAGTAATTATAATACGGGTTTAACACAAGGGTGATCCTAATGCCTCTTATCATGTAGTAAATCCTACCACACGAATGTAGTCTCACTAGCGGTCTCGGGATGCATCACTAACGCAAGTTCTAGAATCTAAATGCTACCGGTACACTCATAAGCACTAATAATGAATGCTTTTCCTATCAAATCTAAAGGCGAACCTCACATATTTGGGTGGAAAATTTTTCTGAATATACGGTTATGTGCTAGTCATACAATCTCCTATCCATGAGACGCTTGCTATGGCTAAAGTTTCACTCCTAAATGTTGTAAAAAATTTTAAATTTGGCGCTAAAATTGCACTAACAAGTATTTCTCATAGTTTTATTACACATCTACCATCAAACAAAACAAACTCAAGCGAAAGTGCATATGTAAGGTATTATCTTTTTACCCTCCCCTTACACTTAAGATGAACATTGTCCCCAATGTTCAAGTAAAGAATGTAAAAGTGAAAAAGTTAAAAAGAATGAAATCAAATACTCCCCTGATTCGCTCGGTATGGATAATAGGGTGGCCAGGTTAAATCTTCCTCCAAGAAAACGAACAATCAAAGCTTCCCTTCCAGAATATAAATCATCTTCTTGTCATACATAACCTGTAAAACCTGACAAAATAGACAAGACAACCTCGCGTAAAATCGGCGGCATCCTATATAAGTTTCTAAATCCTAGAAAACAAGATAAGATATAATGCTTGTAGAATGAAGTTTGCAGATCTCCTGGAGATTATAAAACTTAATAATTCACAAAAACAATAAGACTCCGTTAGAAAAACAAAACCGGTAAAATTTCCAGATTTTAACTCCTGACGCCGTCAAGAGTAAACCCCTGACGCCATCAGAATTGACCTGCAGAAATCCTTATATTAAGTTTCCGGAAAATTTCTGGAAAAACTTGGTCCTACTTCCTGGAAAATCCTGCAAAACTTCATTATGACTCAATACAAGCATTTGACTCTAACAAATACGAATATACATGTTCATTTAATATTGTGGAGAATCATGATCGGTTTGTTTCTTAAAAACATATTTGGGGTTTCCCCTTACACTTATCTTTTGCAAAAATACCTTTAGGTGGAGTTAAGATTAGGCCAAACAACAAAGTAAAGTATTTCTACTGGTTAGTTTAGAAACATGATCAACCAACAATAAAAATAAAACATGCATACGGAAGCAAATAACAATCAAACAAATAAAATCACACAAAACATGGGTTGCCTCCCAAGAAGCGCTTTTCTTTATTTACGAGTCTTGTAGCTAGACTCAAGGTCATGGGTTAACGTGTATCGCTTATGCTCACATAACCAAGTGTGAGCCATCTAATAGTCGCCTCATCTTTCTTATAATCATCCCCTAACTCTAAGCACCCGCGATAGTATCTTTTATTCTTTTCATGAGTATACTTAAGTCCTTTTCTCTTATCATTTTCACTTAACATTTCTATAGGCGGATACCTACTACACTTTTCCATGGAAAAATCCTTGAACCTAGGGTGTGTGCGGGGCATTTGATAGACAAAATCTTCATCCCCATCCAAGAATGTAATTAACCCTTCTATGAGTTTTTCATCGAGGTTGGTTAACCGTTTGAAAGGTTTTCCAAACACAACTTGGGTCAACTTATTATCAATAAACTCTCCTAGATTCTCCATAACCATGAACTCAACAAGATAAACCAAGCTTCCAACAAACACATGCAATGGTATTGCCCTAGCAATAGTGTTTTCTCCTTTGTATTCTAACTCATCTACCATGATTTTATTGTACTCATTACGTGAAATTATGTTCATTGGAAGAGATGAATTGAGATAGGCGTTAAAGCTCTTAAATCAGATCTTACAAGTGAATTGCATGTTAAATGAACTATCACCCTCAATCCTAGTTCTAGGGTCAACATACCTAAGAGAGTTTATTTCCTCTTCCATTCTATCCTCATTAATCACATCACCATCATCAAGATCCTCATCAAAGTCTGAATAGTAGAAAGGACTAGCCCTACGGTCATCATCATGATCAGACTCTTCTAACTCAGAATTATTGTCAAAGTGGTGGTTGGGTGAGAGGTTAGGTGGGTTCTCATTTTCTGCTAAAGGAAGTGGGGCGGGCATTTGGAAAATCCTACGACGAAAAACACGAATAACAGGAATCAAACGATCAATGTTATTGTTATCCATCGAAACAGTTTACGAACAAAGACACAAAGAAATAGATAGACTAAAGAAGACCTAAAAATAAAAATAAAATCTTACTAGAAAGGAATCTAGCAAGTAGACCTAATAAAAAGAAATTCTAACCTAGAGAATAACTATTCCCCGGCAGCGGCGCCAAAAACTTGATGCGTGGGAATCGCAACAGGCTTTACCTCTCGAGGGATCTCGAGAAGCTTACAACCCCCACCAGGCAGTGTACCTGATCGTTGTAGTATAGTATAGTGACAAGTACCGGGGGATTGATCGTTCAGCTTAGGAATAGTGTCGCTAGGATTAGAAAGCCTAAATACTAGTTCTAAAGGTGAGGGATGATTATTTTTGTATTTTTATATTTTTATGAAAGCAAGTAAAATCTCGGGGTTTGAAGGATTTGGGCGGAATTAGTTGCTAATCAACTAACCAAATACTAAGATGCAATCAAAATAAAATACTAAAAATGAAAATAAACTAATTAAACTAAAGTTGTGAGCAGTAATTGGAGAAAATGTGTTTACTTAGATTTCACTACTCCCTAGATATCTTTTACACGTTAATTACTTGTTATAATTGCATGGATGACGGATCGTATTCCTTAATACCATTCATGGGGTGGCACACATAACTCCCCAATTCTATGAGCTCTTATCTCCTCCTACACCATGCCCAGCACAACTATAGGGATTGTAAAGAGTGGCTCATGCATTAAATACAACCAATAAAGACCTAGTGCGCCTCGGTTCATGTTTCTTAAGACGTTCAAGCATGTTACCAAGTGGAGATCTGCCAGTTTTCTTAAGCCTAACATATAAATCACTCATCCAAGACAAAGATAAACAAGTAATCAACACATAATTAACATCTAGGTTTCATTAGATCTAAGCAAACACAAGATAGATCTAGCCTAGCATGATAGAATTAAGATAAGAACATGATATAGACAAACAACACATAGACATATTGATTGAATTAGAAGAACACTTATCTTGATTAAACATGCAAGGTATCAAGGGGTTGGAACCCTTGAAAAACCTGTAAAGTTACACCTAAATCGTACTTAGGGTTTCTCCCAAAAATTCTCTCTTAATGTGTGAAAATTAGAAAACTATATATAGAAAAATAGGTCTGACAACGTCAAGACAAACAATGTGACGCCGTCACCTCGCCGCCAAAACTCTCCTCGGACTGCCTAGATCCACTTCTGACGCCGTCAAGACTTAAATACTTCCAGGCCGTCACGACTCTTTTACTCTTGACGCCCTTCCTACGTGACGCCGTCAAATCTGTTCTAGGTCGTCATGGAAATTCATGAGATTTGCTCTTGACGCCGTCAAGGTTTTGCTCTTGACGTCGTCACCTACTGTTCCCAGCTTGGAAAATTAAGACTTTGGCGTTTTCTTCACTTTTATGCTCCAAAAACGTCCGAATTGCTTTCTTTTCCAGATTTCACTCCCAAAGTACCTAAAATCGCAAAAGGAATAATTTAGGGCAATATTTGATCAAATAAATTCGGATTCGGGCTTAAATGACCCCCCAAAAGTGGTTCATTTTTCGCCTCATCAGGAAGTGCCTTGGAAGGTACATTGGAAAGATGAAGAAGAAGTTGGACCGCTTGTGAGATGTGTGTTTTAAGGAGCATTTGGCATGATTAAGTTTTAGAACTTTGTAGTCGTTAAACAGTGTGGTTTATGTTGTTTTGTACTTCTATGCTCTATTATTATTATTGGACCATGTATTGGTTTAACTATTTATGCAGGACGACGACATTTGAAATGCTGTCAAATTTTCTAGTTTATGAAAATTTCACGAAGTACAGTGAAATTCGCTAGCCCCCGATCAAAGTCTATCGGTAAGAGTGTTTCTACATTCACTTTTTGCATTTCCTAATCAGATATACCTTAAATTTTATGTTCCAAGAGTTTTCAGAAAATTTGGATTTCGTCAAGACCCTCGTACACCTGTTCTGTCTGGATTTTGGACTTGGCGGAACTGGTCGAACCAAATACAGGGTTCCGCCAGTGCATTTTTCTGGGTAAACCCAGTTTGGCCCAACGGATCAGAAGGGACCCAAAACCGGGTTCCACCCGTGTATGCATTTGGTTCTGCAGTCACCTGCAGATTTTTTTTTCTTTTCTTATTTTTCTTAAATTTAAACTTTCTTTAGAACCAAATCATTTTTATTAGTAAGAAACATCTTCCCTAACTTCCAATAAACACATTAGGATCATTCTTACTCACTAGAACAATTAGGAAGCCTCTTCCCTATACAATTCCAATTCAAACAATATCAATCTAAGGAACCCTTCTTCATAAAGCAAGGAACCCTCCATAAGGTTCCTTGTAATCCGTGGAGCTTCCTAACCAAATCACATTCCATGATCACATAGCATTTAGTGCTTAAGTTAGTCTTTCACTTAACCCAAATCCATTGGATTGACTTCCAATGACTTGACAAGTTCTTGGAACTCTTCCAAATGATTAGGAACCTCCAAATTTGTATGGAACAACATCAAATCCAAACACTCCTTTCCATAACATGTTCTTCCTATAAATTGACCAACATTCATACTTCGAATTCACACCATCACTATCACTTCTCTTAATCTTATAATTCTAGCTAACTAAAGTCTTGAGATGACTAAATCCAATACCTCATTCGAATCATCAAGACCTATTAGGAAAACAGCTAGGATTAGCATAAAACCGTGTTGCTTCAACAAAACCATCCAACTAATCTCATAACCATCAAGTAATTCATCACTCAATATTTCCTCACCCATCCAAGATACAAACTTCCTCAACCTTGCTACTCCAACACCATCTCCAAAACCTTGCAATAACAACGTAATCACTACTCCACCACCAACTAAAACACCAAGTGATCTAACACCACCTTCGGCACCAACTCAAAGTCCATCACCTCAATCACCAAAATTAACACCAATGGAACTTTTCCAAACACTACCAACATCACCACATCCATTTGTGAAGACTTTATAAGACCTACCACCTAGATCATCAAACCCACCACCATAAATGGAAACCCAATAACAACCAAGGGTTCAACCAAGTGAGCCATTAGATCATGAACCTCATCAACCATCATTGGTAGAGCGTTTGGCTTACCGATATGCTAGACCCTCATTTTTTCCACAAGATCAAGTTCATACACAACCACAACCATTGTTGTTCCACCCCATTTACAAAGACATTCATGGTCCTCCTTACGGAGAACCAAGCTTCCACCATCATGATGAACAACAAAAATCACCTCAAGAGCATTCCCAACACTTTGTTTCCCTATTTCCTTCTTATGAGGAAATAGAAGCATCCATATGGGCCAAATCTCCAAACGCTCACGAAGAACTCAAAACTCGTTTGAACCACCTTTATGCTTTCAAGTAAATGGTTGACTCACATCTCAACCATGTCATGGATTCCCAAACGGCACAATACTCATCTATTGTAGGTAATCAAAACACCTCTCAACCATCCACATTTGCTCCATCAACAACAAATGAAATTCCTCTTCCACCCAACTTTCCCCGCCATAATTGCGGACATTATGAGAGAACCGCTCATATAAGTGAACGGTGTCAAAAGGACATTCGTGAGCTAACATACGAAATGAGGTTCATCCTAAACCACATTTTGGAGTGTCTAAATGCCATCTCTCATCCACCTCAAGTTTAGAGCATTTTATGGAGGCTTTGCCCCATTTAAGAATTCGTTGGGAGACTTCCATTTATAGAAGTAGGACTTTTATTTTCTTAGTTATTTTTCTTTTTATTTATTTTACTTTGTATTTCTAAAAGTATGATGGAATTTTTCATTTCTTGTCTTTGACTTTTATAAAGTCAAATTTTACTTGGAATGACATCTTTTCTACTATCTTGTTTGCATTGTTGGTTTATCATATATAAGTTGTGATTGTGATTGCTTATATTCTCATATTGTGTTATGGCTACACGATTAATCATGTGTCATTATCACCAACTAATTTTTTTGTAGGTTCAAAATCCATGAATCCTTACTTGGCACCCCACAAAGGGGGAGCGTTATTCAAGGGGGAGCATTCCGCTACGCAACTCTTTTTTTTGTTTCGAAAAAAAGGGGGAGAAAATATATTTAAACTTATAAGCTTAAAATGATTTTCATCAATTGAGTAAAACAAGTTTAAATACAAACTTTTAAAGACTTAACACTAGAATTAGTGATTTACTTAAAAATAAAGTTTATGTTTTTTCATCAACAAAAAGGGAGAGATTGTTAATACAAATATCGCCTATGTAGAAAACTAGAAGGGGGGGGGGGGGGGGGGGGTTGAATAGTTTTGCGTCTTTTTCGTTTCAATAAGATTTTGCTTTCAAGTAAATAATGGTAGTTTGTAAAAAACCCTTTGAAGCTAAAGTATAGATACAAGTTAATTCACATATGTCACATAAATACTTCTTATTTAAAGTGTTAAATAGAAATTATAATTTCATATATCTCACTTAAATATAAGTTTGTATTTATATATGTATATGTGTTTTAATGATTGTATATACTTTAATTTACTAATGTATAATTTATGTTTTGAATGGAACCTAGTTTGATCTTTATGTGAAATCAATATATGCACAACACACAAGCAATTGTAACTATGAATGATATGCAAGTAAGTTATAAATCAAAGAGTGAGAGATGGAAAGATCAAACCGAGAGACAAAGGATTTATAGTGGTTCGGCTACAAGGACACCTTCCTTGCCCTACTCCACTCCCCGAGTCACCTACTCGAGAGTTTTCTTTACTAGTTCAAAAACCTCCTTTATGGCGGAGAAAACCTTACACACCAATTAGCACACCACAACGATATCACACCACAATCACAACTTCAACACAACTTCCTCACACCAATCTTCTTCACACCTAACTTCTACACACCAATCTTCTACACTTCAAATATCTTCACAACTTTCTACTTTGCTCCTAGCTTCTTCACAACTTAATACTTCCTAACTCTTTTTCTTCACGCCACTTGTTTCTTCATACCTTCACTACTAAGTCCTATCCACTACACCAAGATATATATTACTTCACAACTTCTAGGCTTCAACTTCTTTGTCTTCACAACTATCTCCACTTCAATATGCTATTACGACTTATATCTTCTAACACAAATCCTATCCACCTCTACTTCTTCACTACTAATACTACTTCACACCTTCAATAGATCTAGATCCAATATCTAAATCTATCTAACCAATGTATACACATTGTTCACAAAGAAATAAATGCTATACAAGATGAACTAAACAAACAACTTAGATAGCAAGATGATACTAAGTTGTAATACTCCTAATAGAAGTATTCTTCTCTTTGCACTTGAGTGTTGAGGCTTGAATCACTTTGAAACAAAGATCAAAGTATACAAGATCAAAGGATTTTTAGAAGATGGAGAGGGATGTTTAGATCAGAAAGTTTTAGTGCAAAAAGGTAAGGAAAAAATCCAGGTTTAAGGTGGTATTTATAGGCAACAGAATCTGACAGAGGAGCGTGGCCGGTCCCCTTATATCATGGCCGGCCCCCTTAACATTAAGGGGACCGCCCTTTATAATTAAGGGGGCCACCCAGCTGAAACGGCCAGATTCTTTGTCTTTTAGTGGGGAAAGTTTATTTGGTGAAAAACTAACTGATTTTGGTTAAAAATTTGAATTCATATATTTAGTATGAATAAAACATTTTTCTTTATTACCAAAAGTGTTTTTCAAAAAAATATATAATATGTTTATATAATTAAGTAAACTTTGTAATACTTAATTAAACTTTCCTTTGATCTTATAATGCTTTAATCACTATGTTTATTCATACCTTAAATGATTAGATGGTGAAAGTGATTATTAACTACTAAATACTTGTTTACGTCATTATCTTTGATTTAATGTGTTTTCGTTTTGTGATCATCAAAACATAGAGATATCGAAAGATATGAATAACGTTTTTAGTCGTTTATTTATATCAACAATCTCCCCCTTTTTGATGATTACAAAACCTAAACTTATTAAATCTAAAAATTAATTTTTAGACAAGTATTAAGTGAGTTTACATTCACTTCTCCCCCTTTTTGTCAAATCAAAAAGGTTTAAGCCAATAAGATAAAAACTCCCCCTTGATGTATGCTCCCCCTCATTTGAGAGCACCAAGGGTTCGAGAAATGGGGTTCTTGCAAGAAAAATATTAGAAGCACAAGCATGGCACAAGCAAACACATATGGCATAGTGCTAACTAATAATGAGCATGGCAAAAGAGAATTAGAAACATATATTAAATCGTTCAAAAAAAAAGGATTATGTCAACCCATAATCATTGTTACATAGGCTACAAAGATGAAATTCTAAGCTAAGTAGAATGTCCTAATGTGCCAACAAGAAGTGTCACCAAACTTTCTTGAATCCCAAAATGGTTGAGGAGATTTATTTGAAAATGAAAAACATAAGCATGTAAAATGCTTGATGGTTTAGTGGAGGTAAACATTTGGTTGCATGGATGTTGTTGGGTTTGGAGACGTGGAGCTTGTAGGTGGTGAAATTGAAGATGGGTTTGTTGATTTAGGGTTTTGATGTTGTTCAAGTGATGGTGTTTGTTGAGATCTAGTAAGAAGATACTCAATCCAAGTAAAGTGCTCATTCAATGCAATGGTTTGTTGTTGGAGGAAGATGCAACAAGGGCAATTGTTAACATGCTTCTCAAGTTGGTTTTTGTTATGTGGTGATGATGGTGAGCTTGATTGTGGTGGATCCAAATTGCGTTGAGCAAGATGTAATGCTAAAAGAGCACTAAGCTCATGTGCCTCTTTTAGCTCCTCAACGAACTTCAAGTGTTCGGAGGAAGGTGATGGTGGTGGAGCTTGATAGTTGTCTGGGGTGAAAGTTTGAACATGCAACATGGGAGTGGCATGTGAAGTTGTAGGATGTGGTGGTGGTACTCTTGGTGGTGGAGACATGATTGAGCTTGGGTAATCATGAAAGCGTGATATGGGTGGAAGAGGTTCTTCATGAGATGATGGTGTTTTTGTTGAATGAGCAACATGTGAGGTGTTGGATGAGAGGTTGGGATTGTTGTTTTGGGATTGAGCATGCTCATCAAATGAAGAAGCATTAATGAGAGCATGAGTGGATGATGGGTTGTGAGATGAATCAATGTTGTGGGTTTGAGGTTTAGTAGTTGGTTGACTTGGAATAACATCACTTGAGTTATGACAAGAATCAAGTTTCCTCCTCCAAACGGGTTTGACGGAGATCCTTGCGGTTCTTGAAATCTTAGGTTTTCGGTTGTTGGGAGATGACATGTTTGGGTGTGATGGCATTAATGATGGGGAGAGGGTATTTATAGTGTATGAGAAATGTGGTTTAGGAAGGTAAATTTTGAGGGATAGTATGTGACAAAATATGTTTGTGAATTTTGGGAAGTATAGGCTGAAATGGGTCAAAAAGAGATAAAGAAAATAGTATCCCCGACCATCAGATGGCCGGTCCCCTTAATTAGGGGCCAGTCCCCTTAATCATTAAGGGGGCCGCCTTATATAATTAAGGGGGCCGCCCATCTGGTGGTTCCCAGAATGCCAAAAATGGATTTTTGGCAGAAAATTTTCAAAAATGTTGTGTTTTTGGATTTGGATTCAAGTAAGTTTGACTCTTTGAGGCAATAGGGCATACTATTCATGAATGTAGAGAGTGATATAGAAATAATAGAAATAAGCAATAAATTTCTAATAATCATGAAATCTATTTATTTAACATTTAAGATATGCAATTAAGGAGGCAATAAAGTAAATAGGCTAAATAAGCAACTTATATGAAGATGATAACACCTAGCCTAGAGCAAACATGTTAATGATTGTTAACAAAGTAACACATAGGTGGATATGATTATATGGACTTCAAGACTTGTTACAAACAAGATCCATATGGGCAAGTCATGATTCTCATGAAATGATTTGATTAAATTTTGAATGTCATTTCCAATAGAGGTGTATGACACATGTGAGAAGGTTAAATATGTTTTAAGCAAAACGTTTTTAGTTTTATTCAACAATGTTTTGAACTTACTTCAAGTGTGTATTACAATAGCAAAGAAAATTAATCTTGTTTTTGATTAAAATAATGGTTATAAAGAAGTTTTAGTTAAGTAACGAAATACTTCATTTCAAAAAAAGAGAAGTTTTAAACATAATGTTTTGATCATAATAATCAAGAAGTTGCAAATGAAGGATTTGAAATGGAAGGTTGTCATTTTTAAAAGAATCAATTAAGCCCATTGTCACATATAATCATCTTTAATGACACCTAAAGATATTAAAGTGAAATGATAGATACTTATGATCTAAATGCAATGGGACAGGAAGAAGCAAGGTAAATAGTTCATGGATACAAGATAGACGTATGTATATGTGTGTGTGTATATATATATGTATACAAAGAACATCATAATATCAAGTAGCAAACAAATATCAGTTATAATGCATCTATTTAAGCAACTAGTAAGATCATATAGCTTAAGTTGAAGGGTTCTACTATAGATCATAGAAGATTTAAGAAAAGTGATACTAGACTAATCAACAAGAAGATTAATGATGCTAATATCATGTATGCATATATTAGTGTTAATAATCTAAAAGCATGGCAACATATTAGTTAAGTTTTATTCACACACTAATTAAAACATTCTAAAGTATAGTATAACATTGACAAGTTTTAGAAAAGAAAACTTATCTCAGGTCCAGCTTATCAAAAAGAATGGGCATGACGGTGAAAGAGGAAATTTAGGAGGCTTCATCTTGAAATAGTAACGGACACACCATGATACCAATACTCCAAGAGTGAAGAACGAAATGCCAAGACAAGAATAAATCCGCAACAACGTCATAGGCGAAACATTTACAGAAAGTGAAACAATGCGATAGAGGCCAATAACCGTCAAAGGTAATAGAGCGAGTTGAGTAAATCAACACGTAATGGACTCTTCATTCGTTAATTACCTAAACATGATAAACAGCTTGGTACCCAGATTCTCATGGGTCCTAGTTGGTTAGATGAGAACATCCATTGCATTTGAATGCACATGATGTGGATGTCGCCGATAAGTACAAGAATTCATTAATAGTTTGTTTTAATTAACAAACAATGACTTTCTTGACTAGAATAATAAGTAATGAATGTTAATAGTATTAGTTGTAAATTTATTCACTAGATTTAACAAATTTTATTTGTTTTAATGTATTTGTTGAATGATCATTTACGATAAATCCTAACCCGGTTTTATCATAGAATGGCTTTTGAATGTCGAGAAGATATTTTAAAGATTTAGAGCTATTTTCGAATTTTGCCAATGTTTTTGCTTTTTCATTTTCCATTTTAATTTCGTGTTTGTAATCTCGACATTTTTTACATACAAGATCGATTTCAATATTACTTTTAAGTCTAGACATTTTATCTTCTAAAATGATTTCTTTTTCAAAGTTGTTTTCAGCGGATGTTGAAAATTTATTTTTAAAAGTAATTTTTGAATCAATGTTGCAAAAATGTTTGAAGTTGTTTTCCATTTTTAAAAATTCTAATATAAATTGATCATAACAAAAATGTTCAGTTTTGAATTGTACCTTCTTTGTAGTTGTACATTCCTCACATGCTATAAGGTGATCAATTTCATTTTCCATGTCGCTCCATGTTTTGTTTGTAGTTTCACTTGGATCTAGGAACATGTAGTTCTTGCCATCAATACTTACGTTCTCATTTGTTTGAATATTCTCATAAGCCGTGTTATCATCGTCTTCTTTGCACTTGTTGCACGATGATTTATTCACTCTCTTTCTTTGGATTTGACTCATGTATTCTTCGTTGTATATACCTTCAATGATCACATTTGAACTAGTAGTACATGTATTTATATCAACTAAATATTTATTTACTAAATTTTCTAGATTAACTATTTCTTGTGCAATATCAAGTTTATTATCTTTGGTTTTACATTTCTCTTGGTGAATCTTTAAAAGACATTTCCAAATATCATTTGCCGTTTTACAACGAAATAATCTTTCATATTTAACTTTTGGTAGAGTTTTGAAAATAAGTAATTTGGCTTTAGTGTTTTTATCAATATTAGTTTGAAGATTATTATATTGATTTTCAAATTCTATTTTGGTTGATTTAAGATCACCAATTGAAATGATATGCCAAAGATCAAGATCTATTGATTTCACATAGTTTTCAAATTTGTTTTTCCATTCAAGAAAATGATCATTTTCAAATAACGGTGGTTGTTGTGCAAATTTCCCTTCTACATATTTTTCAAATTCCATTGATCGTTGCAAGTTTTAAAATACAATCTATTTTAAAAATCTTGCAAGACGTGGCTCGTGATACCAATTGTAGAAAACTAGAATGGGGGGTTGAATAGTTTTGCGTCTTTTTCGTTTCAATAAGATTTTGCTTTCAAGTAAATAATGGTAGTTTGTAAAAAACCCTTTGAAGCTAAAGTATAGATACAAGTTAATTCACATATGTCACATAAATACTTCTTATTTAAAGTGTTAAATAGAAATTATAATTTCATATATCTCACTTAAATATAAGTTTGTATTTATATATGTATATGTGTTTTAATGATTGTATATACTTTAATTTACTAATGTATAATTTATGTTTTGAATGGAACCTAGTTTGATCTTTATGTGAAATCAATATATGCACAACACACAAGCAATTGTAACTATGAATGATATGCAAGTAAGTTATAAATCAAAGAGTGAGAGATGGAAAGATCAAACCGAGAGACAAAGGATTTATAGTGGTTCGGCTACAAGGACACCTTCCTTGCCCTACTCCACTCCCCGAGTCACCTACTCGAGAGTTTTCTTCACTAGTCCAAAAACCTCCTTTATGGCGGAGAAAACCTTACACACCAATTAGCACACCACAACGATATCACACCACAATCACAACTTCAACACAACTTCTTCACACCAATCTTCTTCACACCTAACTTCTACACACCAATCTTCTACACTTCAAATATCTTCATAACTTTCTACTTTGCTCCTAGCTTCTTCACAACTTAATACTTCCTAACTCTTTTTCTTCACGCCACTTGTTTCTTCATACCTTCACTACTAAGTCTTATCCACTACACCAAGATATATATTACTTCACAACTTCTAGGCTTCAACTTCTTTGTCTTCACAACTATCTCCACTTCAATATGCTATTACGACTTATATCTTCTAACACAAATCCTATCCACCTCTACTTTTTCACTACTAATACTACTTCACACCTTCAATAGATCTAGATCCAATATCTAAATCTATCTAACCAATGTATACACATTGTTCACAAAGAAATAAATGCTATACAAGATGAACTAAACAAACAACTTAGATAGCAAGATGATACTAAGTTGTAATACTCCTAATAGAAGTATTCTTCTCTTTGCACTTGAGTGTTGAGGCTTGAATCACTTTGAAACAAAGATCAAAGTATACAAGATCAAAGGATTTTTAGAAGATGGAGAGGGATGTTTAGATCAGAAAGTTTTAGTGCAAAAAGGTAAGGAAAAAATCCAGGTTTAAGGTGGTATTTATAGGCAACAGAATCTGACAGAGGAGCGTGGCCGGTCCTCTTAAATCATGGCCGGCCCCCTTAAAGTTAAGGGGACCGCCCTTTATAATTAAGAGGGCCGCCCAGCTGAAATGGCCAGATTCTTTGTCTTTTAGTGGGGAAAGTTTATTTGGTGAAAAACTAACTGATTTTGGTTAAAAATTTGAATTCATATATTTAGTATGAATAAAACATTTTTCTTTATTACCAAAAGTGTTTTTCAAAAAAATATATAATATGTTTATATAATTAAGTAAACTTTGTAATACTTAATTAAACTTTCCTTTGATCTTATAATGCTTTAATCACTATGTTTATTCATACCTTAAGTGATTAGATGGTGAAAGTGATTATTAACTACTAAATACTTGTTTACGTCATTATCTTTGATTTAATGTGTTTTCGTTTTGTAATCATCAAAACATAGAGATATCAAAAGATATGAATAACGTTTTTAGTTGTTTATTTATATCAACAGCCTAAAAATGTTATTTATATTTTACGATCTTTCCTAAGTTTTGTTAACGACAAAGTGTAAACTTTAGTTTTTAGTAAAACATGATTTTAGTTTTAGTCTTGTATAACTAGACTTTACATTTCATATTAAACATGACATTGTTATATTTCCAAATATAGAAAATATAACATGACATCATGGCATGCATCATGAGCATTTATAGAAAGGTTTCTAATTCTTGAACTTGACTTTCCATAAGATCTCTTACACATCTTGGAAGGATACGCACTCAAACATTGTGTGTTGACTTGTAGAATCTTGATTTGACATTGCTAGATATGGAAAGATTTCTTGTAGTCTTTGACTGTTAGACCTGGCGGAACCCTGGGGTTACAAGGGAAGAACCCTTGTTTTGGTTCCGCCGGATCTGCCAGTCTGCTGGTTTGGTTGGCTATAAATACCAAGCCACTTGCAAGAAATCTATTATCACTTTCAGCTATACTTTGCATATAAACTTTCATTTATCTCATTTAACTCAGTAGCAACTCACTTGTGTGATTCTCTTATGTAGAAAAGTAGTACACAAGTTCATCCGAGAAGTTACAAGTTTCAACCCAACATTGCAAGACTTGTTAGACTTCTATTGTCTAAACTCTTGTAGTTTATACTTCGTTTGTATTTTTTTAAGAAGTGATTGGTTAGTATTTTAGTCCTCAAAATACAATAAGTGATAGGAGTGGTTGTACCTTTGTAAAAGAACTCGACATCTAGCTTAGTGTCGGAAATAGTGGATAGGCGACGTTAGGGTGGTTCTACCTTGAACTAGGACCCGGTATTTAGCTTTGTACCGGATAAAGTGTAAGCGATGATTGTAAGGGTTTCTCCACCGGTGAAAGGAGCTTGTTGACTAGTGCTTGAAACTCTCAAGTTGGAAACTCGGGGCGTGGAGTAGGGCAAGGAAAAAGAGTCCTTGTAGCCGAACCACGATAAACAATCGTGTTGTGGTTTGATCATTTCTTTCTTTATACTTGCATATTAATTATTGTTAATTAGTTAGAATCGTTGATTACACGTAAAGCTTTTCAAAGATTAACAAGTTAAAAAGCGGTAAACTATTCAACCCCGCTTCTAGTTTTCCACAGACTGAATAAATCTTTTCTTTCAATTGTAGAAATGTTATAAATTAAAGAAAGATTGTGAATTATCCAATGTGGTGCAACCTATAAGCGATCCAATAGACAAAAATATCTCAACGGTTATAATAAATAAATGAATAATGATTATTCCCAAACAGTACTAACGGTAACCCAGCCGTAGTAACTTTTAGCCTACCAATACTAAATACACCCATGGCTTTATTTGACTTTTATAAGTCAACTTACAATCAACACGCAAATTACAAACTCTTATATAACTAGACTTATAATAGTTACTAATTCCAACAAACAAAAGCCAAATGGTGTAAACTGAAAGGTAACACAACACAAAAAATATAGAAAACCTGCATATTTACTAATAGTAGAACATATATGGTGTTTGTTTTTCTTTTTGGTTGGCTTTGTGCCAACTACAAATTAACTTTAAAGTTGATTCGTACATAATTTCTAGTTGGACAAATTTAATGAAATACAACATTAACACTTGCATTCGAATTCAATAAAAAAGAACACAAAATAAACATTCCATTCAACATAAAATAAACATTTCATTCAATACAAAATAAACATTACATGAAACAATTAACAATTAAACTTGGGAGATTTTTCGAGATCAAATAACAAATGAAAGTTGTCATAATCCAAATGCTCATCATCTGATGAGTCTTCCTCTTCTTCAGACACAATATTTTTGCGTTTTCTGTACGCCCACATCTTCTTCCAAGTGTATTTACTTTTACGCCTTGGTTTTTCTCTAGCAGCTTTTTCTTTTTTTACAAATTTTATCAATTTTTTTTGCAGTACTTGAAACTTTTCTTTAAAATACTAATCAATAGTTTCTTCAAAGGTCGGTTCTGGCACTTCCTCACTTTCTTCTTCAGCCTCTTCTAGTTCTTGAAGTATTGAATCTTTTTCTTCAATTTGATTTGTTTCAGTATGTTGCATTCCTGGTTTCTCTTGCATGTTAACCTCTGCTTCATTCTCTTGGACGTTAATTCTTGAGGTTGATGCCATTTTTTTGATATTGTATAGATTTAAGTTATTTTGAATGATTTTGTTGTTTACAAATGTTCCAATTTATAACCATTGCGTTAGGCAACTGAACGGTTTTTTTTTGCTTTGGAAAAGACACACGTCTTACTAATTTATTTTTGCTTTGGAAAAGATAGGCTCGGAGGGGTGTACTAGGGGTATCGTGTACTAAAAATGAGTACAACGCAAAGGTGTGGGAGAATTAATTGACTTTACTAGTCAAGTGTATTGACTTCATTGGTCAAGTAATTATGATACGGGTTTAACACAAGGGATATCCTAATGCCTCTTATCATGTAGTAATCCAACTACACGAATGTAGTCTCACATTTGGTCATGAAATGCATCACTATCACAAGTTCTAGAATCTAAGTACTACTGGTACACTCATAAGCATCTTTCCTAACAAATCTAGGGGCGAACCTCGCATATTTGGGGTGAAAAATTTTTTGAGTGGTACGTTTTTTTTTTTTTTTTTTTTTTTTTTTTGCTAGTCATACAACTCCTATACATGAGATGCTTATTAAGACTAAAGCTTCACTCCTATATGTTGTAAAAAAAAATTTAATTTGGCGCTAAAATTACTGTAACAAGTGTTTCTCTTAGTTTTATTACACATCTACCATTAAACAAACAAAAATCAAGTGTAATTGCATTCTCTAAGGTATCATCATTTACCCTCCCCTTACACTTAAGCCGAACATTGTCCCTAATGTTCAATTAAAAGAATGTCAAAGTAAAAAAGGTAAAAGTATGAAACAAATACTCCCCTAATTCGTTCGGTGTGGATAATGCGTTAACATGGTAAGATCTTCCTCCAAGAAAATGAACGTTGAAAGCTTCCCTCAAGAAATATAAATCATCTTCTTGTCTAATATAACCTGTTAAACCTGAGAAAACAATCATGGAAAACCTTGCTTAAAATCGGCGGCAAACTCTATATATAATACAATCCAAAAAAAAAACAAATAAAGATATAATGCTTGTGGAATGAATATTTGCAGATTTCCTGGAGTTTATAAAACTAAAGGTTTAACAAAAACTTTACGATTCCGGCAGAAAAACAAAACTTGCAAAAATTTTCATAATTTTACACATGACGCCATCAGGTTATAATCCTGACGCCGTCAGAAGTGATCTGCAGATATTTCATGTTTAGTTTCCGAAAAATTTCTGGAAAAACTTATGCCTTAATTCCTGGAAATCTTGCAAAATACTCATTATGACTCGATACAAGCATTTGATTCAAACAATTACTAATATGCATATTCATTTAATATTGTTGTGATTCATGTTCAATCTCGTTCTTAGAAACAAATTTAGATTTCCCTTACACTTATCTTTTGCAAAATACCTTTATATGTAGTTAAGACGAAGTTAAAAACAAAATAAATCATTTTCACAATTTACTTTGAAACATGAGCCATAAACAATAAAAATAAAACATGCATACGGAAACAAATAAAATTAAAACAAACAAACAAACAAACAAATAAAGCTTGGGTTGCCTCCCAAGAAGCACTTGTTTTTGTTCGAGTCACGAGCCTGACTCTACCCTTATTTAAGGGAAATAAGGGAGGTTTTCCCTACACTTAGGATTAAGTGCGGGTGAAAGTAGTGATACACACCATCTCGCTAGAAGTATGCCTCGTGAAGAAAGAGTGGTGGATGAATTATATGCTCAAAGGGGTGTGCTGCTTTCATCATGACCTTACCTAGTTCACTTAGGTTAATGGGTGAGTTAAAGTTTTCTCCTAAAAAGGGATCATCTTCTATCAACTTTGAGAGACTCCTAGTTGGGAATCCATCTTGACCTAATAAAGCTGGTTTAAATCTATAATGTTTATTATAATCAATCATGAATGGGTGATGTAAGTATGTAAGGTCATGGTTCACTCCTATGTCAGCTTCCTCTCTACAAAGCTTAGAGTCTACTACCTTCAACGTAAAACTACATGGACTGTATGCTTTGATTGGTGGATCGAGACCTTTTTCAATTCCTAAATTTTCATTCAAGGAAGGAAGATTAGGTAACGGATTTGGTTGAGGCTCCGGTTCATCAAAACTAGGAACTTCCTAAGAGCTAAGAGAAAGGTTGTGACTACAAGTATCCAAACATATATCCTCAAATGGTGCTTGGTCTAAGGGCTCTACCTCTATTGGGATTCCTATAGTCTCTTCTACTTCTTCCGGGTAAGTCACGGCTGGTGTGTATGCATCAAGTGATGGTGGGACTTGTGGAGTACTTAGTGGACTTGGATTTTTTGCCTTATCCTCAATCACATCTAGATCACCTATGTGCTTATTATGTATTTTGCTGAAGTCAAACCCCAACATGCACCTAGGTATCTCAAATCCTTTTCTGTTCAACTCAAATTCTTGGTCCGATTCATAAGAATCATTCTCAATAACTTAATCACTATGTTCTTTATGCCTAAAGGATTCCTCATGTTCATCATATGTCTTAGTGAAATCTAATCCAAGCATGCACCTAGGTGGTTTGACATTAACCATCTCACAATATTGGTCAGATTCATAATAGACTATCCTAGGTGAAGGCTCATATGGTGCATAGGTTTCACTAAATGAGGTATTTTGAGGGTTTGATAGAGCTCCTAAGGTGATTTTCTCAAAAGCTTTATGCGATTGGTCTCTTTTCTCAAGGTACTCACTAAAATCAATGCGAGATCCTATCCTCCTCATCTCAATCCATCTTGATATATCCAAATTAGTATAATTATATTTCTTCATGTAAAACTCTAGTGTCGGGTGGATTCACATTCTCCTAATGGCAAACGGAATAATCGATGGATAGGTTTTTATGAACAAAGAGACAAAGAAAAAGATAGACTAAAGAAAACCTATAAAAATAATAATAAAAATCCTCACTAGATAGGAATCTAATGAGTAGACCTAATACAAATAAAATTCAACCTAAACAATAACTATTCCCCGGCAGCGGCGCCAAAAACTTGATGCATGGTTTTGCAACCTTGCAAAAGGTTTTACCTCTCGAGGGATCTCGAGAAGCTTGCAATCCCCTCCAGGCAGTGTACCTGACCGATGTAGTATAGTGTAGTGGCAAGTACTGGGGGATTGATCGTTCTACATGGGGAATAGTGTTCGTTAGGACTGAAACTTAATCAAACTAGGTCTAGAGGTGAGAAATGATTCTTTTTGTATTTTTATATTTTATGAAAAGCAAGTAAAAATCTTGGGTATTGGAAGAGTGGGCGGAATTAGTTGCTAGTCAACTAACCCAAATAACTACAAATGCAATAAAAATAAAATAACAAGAAAATAAATGTGAGAAAACCTTATATGGAGAGAAACGTGTTTACTTAGATTTCACTACTCCCTAGCTATCTTTCATTAATTGATTAGTTTGTTACAATTGTGTGGATGACGGATTATATTCCTTAATACCATTCGTGGGGCCGTGTATGATCTTCCCCAACTCTATAAGCTTCTACCTCTTCCTATGTCGAGCCGACAACTAGCTCCTAACATGGCCTCCTTAGTAGCCACTTATGCATTAAATATAACCATTAAAATCGTAGTACACATCCGATTCATGTTTCTTAAGACGTTCAAGCATGTTACCAATTGGAGATTAGCCAGTTTTCTTAAGCCTAACATCGAAATCATTCATCCAACAACAATTCATAACAAACAATCAATCAATAATCAATAGCTAGGTTTCATTACATCTAAGCAAACACAAATAAACCTACCCTAGCTTGTTAATGTAAAGACAAGCATAAAATAGAATCAAACAACACATAGACATATTGAATGATTTTTGAAAGACTTTTCTTTAATTAATCATGGGTGAAGGAAGGGTTTGAAACACTTACAAAAAGGCTAAAATTCGTCCTAGGTTTTATGGTGAAGTTCCTCCGAAAGTTCTCTCCTAAAGTTCTCTGCCTAATGAATGAAAATTAGAAAACTATATATAGAGATTACATTCTGACGGCGTCACGTTAAACATGTGATGCAGTCAACTCGCCGCCAATGCTTCCCTCGGATTGCCTAGATCCAGATCTGACGCCGTCCCCTTGTATTCTTCACAGGCTGTCACCTTATAGAATGTATGCGACGGCCTAGGCGTTACAAAGGGTGACGCCGTCACTCTTTAAATCCAAAAACCTTCTGGCGCGTCTCGTGTAAACTTCATATCCACCTCTTTGCCAACACGTGTCGCCGTCACCTATAGAACGTGACGCCGTCATGTACTGTTTCCAACTTGATTTTGGATACTTTGTCGTTTTCTTCACTTTTCGCTCCAAAAACATCCAAAATGCTTCCTTTTCCAGATTTCTTCTCCAAAGTACCTAAAATGACAGAAGGAATGATTTGAGGCAATATTTGATCAAATAATCACGACTTAGGGCTTAAATGACCCTCTAAAAGCGTAACACTTTTCGCCTCATCAACATCCCTATCAAAAAAATGCATCCGTTCTATTTTTAACTTCATTTTGTGTGTCAAAGAAGTACAACTGGGCATACTGGTAAAAGGGATCTGATTCGATGGTAGTTTTGGCCATTAATCCTAAATGTATATAATCCCCTCTCTGTATTTATTGAATGGTCTATTCTTGCACCCAAGATGTAAAGCAAAACATGTTGTTGTATATTCTAATCTAGTCTCTAAACTTTGATGTCGTAGAATCTTCATAATCAAGCAATTTTTTAAAAGTGGAGGTGGTTGGTTGAATCTGGGAAGCAACAACTTCCCCATCTTGACAACAGATTGAGAAGGTAGGATTAACGATTGTTCTATCCTTGGTTGTTCTCTCTGCATGCCACATAACTGCAGAACAATTACATCACTGATATGATGGAGATCCAAGGTGATTGTAGGATACAGGATGACCTAAATAAATAATTGTTAGTAATGATAAATTTTTATATAAGTTTGTTATTTTATAAATCGTCTAAGTTCCAATTAGAGTATGCGTTAGTTAAATAAATAACACTATATGCCAACCTGGCATTCATTACATGCTAGACCAATCATGTATTGTCTATTAATAGCATATCTAAACGACATATGTAATATCTGAAGAGATACGTGTTGTGCCTTTGTATATTGTTTTGGATACATGTTTACGAGGCTGACCTTAAATAGCCACTGTTGTAATAAATATCTTATGTATTAAATAAATAATGGGATTATTAATTTTGTTAAAATACATACCTACTGTGACCTTCCGTGTTATTGAAGTCTGATTAATAGAAGTAGAAGGTGTATGTTGGTCTGTAAAACATATTTGGTTATAAATGGATGGGGCACCATTCATGTAAAAACATGCATAAATTAAACATAGATAATTAATTATGAAGCAAGCAAAAAGTATACGAGTGTCTGGTTACTTGTTTCTTGTGTAGGCATATCTGACATCTTAAGACCACAATAATTTTGTACTCTCCTATCCTTACGAATAGTTGTATGTGTACAATATTGTGGAGTATGTTGGACAGGGATGAATTATTCGCATGATCATTACCTGGAAATATGATATTAAAACATGTGTTAATGTAATTACATAATTATGTAATTGTAGATAAAATAATACAATTCATGCTAACCGTCATTCATAGTTAATTATAAAATACTAATTATTAGATATGCATATCAGGTTCCAAATATTGTGAAGATGTGAAATGATGGATATTAAAGATAACTAGGAATGAGCCTTTTGGATTGTCCTACAATCAATTATAGAGTTATCATGGTAATAAATGGAAAGGATTTTACGTATTTGGGCATTCCAAGTTAATAACAGGTAAGTAATAACTTGCATTTGCGGTTAATTGATCCATTTTTATATGCTTATTGTGAAATTCAATAACCATGCATACCAAATATTTATATAGTGTTAAGAATAAGATGGGATCAAACATTAAGCACAAACATTCATAATTTAGCTACTTAGTATGGCGTAACAGACGGATATTAACATAGCATAACAGAAAGATATTAACATAGTTGGGATATCTTGTATATTTTTCAAATCTGTTTTGCTATTTATACAGGCTTTGTAGAAATGTATGCACCCATCATTAACAACATATTCAACAAAAAACGATGTCGTAACTCATATTCAACAAAAAATGTTTGTAGTTATGAATAGGTATACTTTGTTTTTTATCCCTCCATAATTAACAACAGTAACATTTATTAGATATTTTTAAGGATTTTTGTAATGAAATATCAATGGTGTCGATCATAAATGATTTTTTGTTTATATATATATATATATATATATATATATATATATATATATATATATATATATATATATATATATATATATATATATATATATATATATATATATTGTCTTATTGTAATTTTTTTATGAATTTGACAAACAACAATTGCGATGGTCACACATATCAGTTTATTTGAATCAAGCATTGCATCTTTAATTTTGCATGATTATAATCGGTGATAAAAACACATTTTTAGTTAGATATGTTTGTACCAATACGCTTTTTTTTAAATATATAATTATGTTACATATGGAATATAATGCTATTGTTTAAAAAATAGAAAATCATAATAAAAGCAAATGATGATAGTATTTGTATTATTAATTGGTGGAACTGAAATACAAATAACAAACACTCAAAGTCAAAACAATTGACATACCAATTATTTTATTTTATCTAATGTTATAAAATGTAAATGCTATGATAGCATTCAATTTATTAGGATACATCAATTGTTCTATTCGGATCCGTCTCTTGTAACTGTAAACTTCCTTGCTCATTTTTTGTCATGGCCACAGCCATCTTCAACAGTGTCTGTGTCATCATCCTCAACGGTCGTTACTTCGGCATCAAAGTCTTCATGTACCAAACTGAATCGAGTAAACTAAAAAGGTTAGTAACGAAAAAATACAGTTATTAGTCGGGTTTAAAAACGGATAAGTGATATTTACGTTTTGTCATTTTTATCCTCAACACATTTAGTTGGGGTAGACACATTTGGGTCATTTACAAATCGTTTCAACTGTGGGCTTTTCTTGGGCGACAAAGTAACATGTGTGCTTGAACGGCACCCTAATCAATTATTTTGGGTTGGATGGACATTCCAGCACGTGAAGCTCTCAAATGTTCCGTGCTTATAGTAACTGTTGGACCTCAATTCAAACATGTGGGTGGTACCAATTAGGTTTGCTATCACTTGAGGTACATTCGGGTGTTCCTCAGAAACCTGCAACATATAGTAAGTATACAACATGGTACATATATAATATAATTAACACAAACGTACCTCATCACCCAATTCTACTATTGATTCAACTGAGCATCCAACTAATTCTGTCGAACTTTCATCAAATAGCACAACAACGGCGGATTCCGTTCCATCCGACACATCAAGTTCAAGCCTATATCTGAGATGGATACACACACGTCAGGTATCCTACATTCGATATGTAATATTGTTTGTCAATGACTATTATACAAAGCAATGTTACCTTAAAACTGGGTAGGAAATGGTTTTGTTGCATGAATCACACCAAAATTTTCCTTCTTTACGGGTAGCACCTTTCCTTCATTTATTGTCAACGCACGACGGTAGTTCCAACCTTTTTTGGTCCTAACACCATCAATCCTAACCATACAGTTGTAGGTCAAAGGCTGCAAAAACAAATTATTTATAAGTAATAAGGTTATAAGCAAACAATGTTAAATGTCTAATTTGTATATTACATTGTTTTTCCGGTTGCGGGCACAAAGCAGCAAGTTTTCCAATGTCCCATCCTTTAGTACAGAAATGTCAGTGGGCAAAGCAATCTTGTTCATTTCCATATGGCTGTAATACATACAAATAGATGATGTTAAGACAATGTAGGTATGGAGCAATTCATGTATAAAATAAATATAAAACATGTTTACCTCATATCAGATTTAAGAGCTTTTAATGCAGGGATTTCAGGATCATTGAAAATTATCGTGGAAGAACTGCTTGAAAGATAAAGCTTGTATGGCAGGTCAAAACACTAGTACAAAAAGTTCTATTGGTCACGCATGGTCGATTTTGAAATGTCACACTGTAACATTTATACGTGACTAAATGTACCAGAATAAAATAAACAGCCACACTTGATCCGACTTGTGTGACCATTTCGGAATTCCATTGTCACACATTTGAATATTTATGTGACTAGAGGTAACTGGAAAAAAAAATTTTGGATTATTTAGTCACTTTTAATTCGGGACGTGTGACAGATACAAATCAGCTCGAAACAATAGTCACACTATAGATATACATATGTGACAAATATATGTCACACAATTGAAAAGTGTGACCAAAATAGATATATGGTCACATGAGCTAATTGTGTATGTGGCTAAATTATTTAAACGTGACTGCTATTCTTTGCTGAATATTTAGCCACATAGCGTTTGAAATGTGTGACAACGGAAAAGTAAGTTTGAAGTGTTAGTCACAAAATGCGTTTAAGAGTGACAAATATATGTCACACACTTGAAGAGTGTGACCAAATGTCATATATGGTCACACAAAACCATAGAAACATGATTAAGTGTAACTAAAATTCGATACATATGGTCACGTAAGTTAATATGTGTGTCTAAAGTTTAGTGTGTGTTTGTTTGCCAAATCCTAATGGGTATTATATGTGACCAATACATTCAAAATAGTCACATTATGAAATATTCATGTGACTATTATTTATAGCAAAATGTGAAGTCAGTAATCATTAACCTTGATATTAGTCACATTGAGTTTTTGTGTGACTAAATTAAAGATGCTATATATATGGTCACATGAAGTATTTATTTAAGTGGCTAAATCATAGTGTCATATTTTGTCACACATTATTTAAATGTAGTCACAATTCAATACATATGGTCACACATTTCTGATAACTTATGTATACGTACTCTATCTAGTTTGAGTCTAATTTGATATTCACTGCATGAATTGAGTTCAGACTATAAGTCATGACTCTTCATTTTCCCCATTACAATGCTCCTAGTTATACTTAGAACTGTTAAGTATATTTAGAAGTTGGGATCATTGTGCATATGTTATGGCTTGTATTTTCTTTGTTTCTAGACTAACATTTTGCAGGAAAAGCAAAGAGAAAGTTGTTTGGATAGGAATTTGGGTGAATGCTAGTAACTCCGAACTTAATGCTGCTAATGCTAGTAACTCGGAACTTAATGCTGCTAGGCAGAACTTAATGCTGCTAGGCAGAACTTAATGCCGCTAGACCGTTAGCGCCCTCACGTGCGTTGCACGTCAGGGTATTTTTGTCATTTCACTGTTCCCGCTATAACACATTAACACACTTCAGCTACCTCCCTTTCACGAAAATCGACGAGGATACATTTTGCAAATAACAAAACTAAGTCGTGTTTAACACAACAAAATCACACTCACATAAACACTCTATCTTCTTTCAACCTAATATCTCAAAAAATACAGTTGGTGCTTAGCAGTGGTGATTCTTCAAAAAACACAGGTACCAGGTAACCACATTTACTGATTTTTACTTCATTCAAACGGTATTTTGTATTGTTTTATAACCTTAATCGTTAATGCAGTAACCATGTTTGGTAATCAATTTATTTGCGCTGTGGACATTCCTGATGTTTTGGATGAGTTTGTAAGTTAACACCATTATTGACAAGGTGTTATTTCTCAAAGAAACTAGTTTAATTACTCCTTCCCATAATTATAATCCACTGTTGACTTTTGAAGTCTTTAGTTTTCAACTTTGACCTTAAATATTTTTATTTGTGTTATATATTACTTGATGCAAAATATATGAATGGATTAAGTTTTGAATGTATTTTCCATTGGTATAATTTTTATCAACTATTATATAACACAAATAAAAATATGTAAGGTCAAATTTGCCAAATGAAGACTTAAAAAGTCACACATTAAGTGTCCACTATGACTTTTTCAAGTCTTTTTTCTTCAACTTTGACTTCAAATTTTTTTGTCCGTGTTATATAGTACTTGATGCAAGATATATGAATGAATTAAGTTTTTAGTTGTGTTTTCATTTGTATACTTTATTTTCATATACAGGAACTCCATAATGATTATGTTCTAGGAGGTTCCTATACTAGCAATGGTTTTATTTTCTTAGTTAACTGTGGGGGGGGGGGGGGGGGGGTTAGATGGAAAGTTCGTGTAAGGAGAGTCTCACAATTTAAGTGTGTTGTTAAGGGAGCAAGGTGGAATGATTTTGTCATTCACAACATCTCCTATTCTGCTGTTGAGTACATACATTTTGTTGAAGAGGGTGAGGATGTGTTTTATGTAACTTGCTATGGTGAGGATGGGTTGGAGTTTCACAATTATGAACCCGAGAGTGCCCCATTTTGGAGATGTTTAGTGCTTGTGACAGACACATCTATGCTTATGCAGCCATTGGAGGAAGACTTTCTGAGATATCTGGATGGTCCAACCCCAACTGATTCGGTCATGGTTTTCACTAACACGACTGAATACAATGTTAAGGTGGCCAGTGATCATCTCTATGGTCGATACGTCCACTCCTTCTTCTATGGCGGTGGTTGGGTGACACTCGCTCGAGATTTGAATTTGAAGGCTGGTCAGTTGATGGTTTTTACTCAGTTTTACCCGGGCCAGGAATTTAATGTGATGTTGTTTGAACCTGATGGAGGGGCCATCACAACTGTGGAGACATACAGCACCAATATTGCCATGAATGCCTTGTGTCACCAACCACATGACTATGGTATTTTTTCCTTTATTAGCTTTAACTACATCAAGTATATGATATCTTTGTAACATTTTGGATTATCTATAACTTGCTCATTTTGTATTATTAAATTCAGATTTTGAAGCCGGACGGATGAACTGGATGTGCAGATGGTCGTTTCACACTGTCCACGACCAAGAAGATAGGGCATTCTACCGACCACTGACTGCATGCTTCTGGAGAAATGGACGACTAGTAAGTGTCTTGAAAACTTTGATAATTTGTCAAATTGTAATTATGCTACAATTTCAATGAGATTACAAACTAAACAACTATCAATCTATAGCAGTTGTAACTTTGTACATTTTGTAACAGACTATACCATCAAAAATTGTGCACAAGTACAACTTATATGGGTACTCTGTCACTGTTGTGAAGCACCAAATGATACAGAAAGTGTTCCAAGTACGTGAGAGAACAGTGGTGGTACCTGGTCGAGGGAAGGTGAGGAGGAAGGTGTTTATTATTTCATGCTCTGGTTTCAGGGAGTTGAGACAGGAAACCGACTTTGGTGCAGCTGCAAGGGTCCGCTTCTTTTTAACAGATGACACAAACTGGTCCCAAAGAGTCTTAAGGTTTGATGTGTGTTGATGGTTTGATGGTTGTTGATGGTTTTATGTTTGTTGATGGGTGAAACAATGTTTGAAAGTTTTTGTAAGTTGAATAAACTTTTTTGTAAGTATCTGATGTATGATAAACCAAATGGGTTTGTCACTAGACAATGGTATGTAATTAGCTAATGTAGGATGAACCATATGGGTTTATCCGTATACAATGTTATGTAGTAAACTATGTAGGTTGACATTATTGTACGAAAGCGGCTTATACGGCCTTATAACTAGTTAATTGGGGATTTAAACCCTTAAGTGTAAATGTTACCAATCCACCCCTGCACTCTCATATCTAGCAGTACAAACCCACCTACAGTAACATTTTCTTAGGAGCAGAAACTTTTGATTTTTTTTTTTTTTTTTTTTGAACAGAGCAGAAACTTTTGACTAACATAATACAAAATATATCCCAAGTTCTTGTTAAGGAACACAACAATCAAAATATTGTAACAATTAAGTGTAAATGTTACCAATCCACCCCTGCACTCTCATATCTAGCAGTAAAAACCCACCTGCAGTAACGTTTTCTTAGCAGCAGAAACTTTTGATTTTGATAACTTTTGATTAACATGATACAAAATATATCCCAAGTTCTTGTTAATGAACACAACAATCAAAATATTGTAACAATTAAGTGTAAATGTTACCAATCCACCCCTGCACTCTCATATCTAGCAGTACAAACCCACCTGCAGTAACGTTTTCTTAGCAGCAGAAACTTTTGATTAACATGATACAAAATATATCCCAAGTTCTTGTTAATGAACACAACAATCAAAATATTGTAACAATTAATGAGAAAATTTAGCAATGACAAAGTACGGGAATTAAAATTAAACATATTCCATTAAAACTTGAAATGAAAAATTACAAAATACTGGTAACAAAAGGTACACATTCTAAAATTTCACTAATCTAAAAGGATTACAACATGTTTATTCATAAATTCAAATAAAGTATTACAAAAGGATTACAAGGTTTATTCAAATTACTTCCTAACTCAACTAATACATTTTCTTTTTACCCTTCCCTTTTGAACAAACTTTGGGCGTTTTTGGTTTCCATGGTTTTATAGCCTTGTCTTCACAAGTCTTAGCATTGGGCAGGCCTAGCACCTGAACCCTCTCATCAAAAAGCTCTTTGGCAGTCTTTTTTGGAGTTTTAACCTTCCTAGCATCTTTCTTTTTGTGCCTGATCCAGAATATCCCTTTGGGAAGTAGTCTGCCCATGTATTTGGAGGACCTTCAGAACTGCTTGATATGTGAAATGAACTTGAGTCACTGATGTCAATTTTAATGATTTCTGCAAAAAAATAAAAAATATATTAAAATTAAAAAAATATATATATAGTGTAAATGAAATAAAAGATAATGTTGCAATTCAGGGTGTGTTTGAAACAACCTTTGTTCTTGGAACTCCAATGGCCACATTACCTGGTGGATGGTTGGTTTTAGATCATAAAAAAGAATGGAATGCAATAAACCAACATACGTAACCCTTCTAACTTCCCACTACTGCTCCTTTTGTCATTTCAACTCCCTTTGAACAAAGGACTGCACCAGCCGCATTGCTAGATTGTTGAAAAAACAAAAGAAATAGTATGGGAAGTTAGAATGGAAAGGTATGTTGAAATTCCAGACTCAAAGTAATACAAACAATCTACAAATGTTGAGTAAAGAATAGAGTCTAAGTAACATCACTCATCTTGAATGCGATAATGGAGTGTGGCATGTCATGAACAGTACACACTATATCATTATTGCATTGAAGACGTCTCAATGATCAGGCCAGATCTATCTAACATTGCAGTACCGTCTAATAACCACACAAACGGTAGTAGACGTTTTCCAAATTAAGCAATGGAACCATCTACAACGCTATATAGAGCGCCCTAATCATTAAGCTTTAAGTTATTAGAAAACAGATTCTTACTATCATTTACATTGCTCCCTTAGATGTGACAAACATACATATTAATTATGTAGATTCTACGACATTAGAGAGCTAATTATGCATGAATGAAATCATATAAAATTTATATTAACAATGCAATGAACTACCATCCTTTCTACCCTAGCCAACAACAACATATTATTCAGCCTTGAATCTCTAACCTACCAACATGCTGGAAGACAAAGACGCTAAATTCAAGCATCGAACCTATAAATTATACTTGATAATTGTTTCTGTATTTTGGCAAAGAGCAAAGATGAATCATCGATGGATGAAACACCAGAACAAGTTTATGTTCATACTTGAAAGTGGTGTCTTTGCATCCATCGATGATACTTCTTCCATCTTTGATACTTGGATATTTTAGCCTAACTATTCGTACACACGTCCGTCACTTTTCTTCCTTATTCTCTTAATAAAAATGCAACATAATTCTTATACCAGATAGTCAACCTAAGCCTAAGATAAAATAAGCTAATCCAAGCAAACCTTAATATCTCTTTTGCTCTAGTTATTCGCAGAAACAACATAGCATGTTCTTCCTTATTCTATCAATACAAATGCAACGTAATTCTTATAACAGATAATCAACCTAAGCCTAAGAATAACTAGCTCTAAGGGGGTATTTGGATTATATTAATTAATTTGTGATCTTATCAGCTTTTTGAGATTTGGGATCAAAACCCTAGATCCGAGTGAGTTGCAACTGTGAGTGTGAGAGAGAAAGAGAGGATTATGTTGAAGTGTTCGAAGTGTGTTTGATAAGAAAGAGAGGATCAACACCCTAGATCCGAGTGAAGTGTCTTTGATACTCTTGGTAGGGGTAATTTATTTATATTATACTAGACGAGTACCGTGCATAGCAACGGGATTTTATAGCGGCAGATAGTTTTAGTGATAAAAAAGTTTATGGGTTATAAACGAAAAATAATAAACGTTTGAGGATTTGGGGATTAAACATAATGTTTTGAAACCCGGTTCGACCCGGGTGGTTGAACTGGTAGAACCGTTCTGGTAAAAAATGGGTCAATTTAAACCGGGTAACCCCGACGGATTGGGTCAAAAACGGGTTTAATTAATCCGGGTCAACCCGACGGATTTGAAGTGTCTAGGGTCAACCCGTGCATAGCAACGGGATTTTATAGCGACATATAGTTTTAGTGATAAAAAAAGTTTATGGGTTATAAACGAAAAATAATAAAAGTTTGAAGATTTGAGAATTAAACATAATGTTTTGAAACCCGGTTCGACACGGGTGGTTCAACCGGTTGAACTGTTCCTGTCGAAAAATTTATCGATTTAAACCGGGTCAACTTGCTAGGTTGGGTTAACCCGGTTTGTGATTTGTATTAATTGTTTAATTGGTTGTATTTAATTTGGTAGATACGTTTTTAATTGGTTGTAAAATGTGAATAAATCATTGTACTTTTAAGTAATGGGATGTTTTAATAAGAGTATTAATTATATTTCATAATTTCCTTTAATAAGATTTTTCAACATTTCACATTACTTGACTTTTCACTTTTCCACTTTTCCACTTTGACCATTTTTCCTTTATATGTAGTAAAGATACGGCTCGGTTCGGTTAACCACGGATATCTAAAAGTAAAAACCGAAACCAAATGCTTGGTTTGTCGGTTTCTCGGGTTATTTGAACCAAGGTTTTCAAGATCGGGATCCTACCCAGGTTCGTTTTCGTCTTTGCAAGATCGTGATCGTAAGATCAAATCGGTATCTTAAGATCCTACTATAATGTCATTTTCTTAATAGTTTTGTAATATTATACAAATTTATAAATTATAATATATCATAAACACAAAATTATTATATATCATAGTTTTGTAATATCATTTTCTTAAGATCCTATGGTCAAGATCGAGATCCTATAAGATCTTAAGCTTTCAAAGATCCTATGTAAGATCCGGATCGTTTTTGCTTTGTAGTATCGTAAAATCATAAGATCCAAAGATCAGGATCGAGATCCTGACAACCATGATTTAAACACCCCTAATGCTAATTGGTAGGGGGTTAATTATAGGGGGTGAAGAATGGGAAAGGTAATGAAAAAATATGCTTTGGTAAAGCATAATGCAATGACCCATTACCCAATAGTGTGTTACCCATTGTCGATCACCATGAATGTATTGGTCGATAACATGACACTATAAGCCACTTTTAAAATTTTGAATTTAGCAAAACTAAATAAGTTGTAAACTCAAATTAAAATTCTAATATAACCTAAGAATTGAAAACTCAACAATAACTCGCGTCGAACTTATATAAGGTTAAGCTCAACTCATTAAATATTTCCAGTTCATTTGATATATATAGGCTTGAGCTTGAGCTGAAAGCTCGATAAGAATTAGCTCGAACTAACACTAGTTGGCTTGAACTCGGCTCATTTATGCCATTAAGAAAAAATTAGAGTTTAGCTCGAGCTTGGCTCATAATATATCTATTTTGAGCTCGTTAATAAGCTTTTTATCGAGCTTGGTAATAAGTTCACCTATAATACAAATGCATAACATTTTATACATGTTTAATATGTAAAATATCATAGTGTCATTTAGGCTCGTGAGCCAAATCAAGTTTTTTATGTAAAACTCAGGCTCGAGCCCGATTGATAGATGAGCTGCAACTTAGGCTCGAGCTCGCGAGCTCGTTTAAGCTCGGCTCATTAATATGATCCTGAGTTTTTCACGATCGGCTCGGCTCATTTCCGCTTCTAATATAAACAAAGATTAATTAAGGGTGCGTTTGGTATGTCGCCATCAATCACAATATGAATGATTTTGATAGTAGTGGTGGGCCCCTCGGTATGAAAGATTCATACCTTACTCTTTTGAGGTATATAGAGTATGGAGGATTTCTATCATTCATTACCATAGTTGTGGGCCCTCTCATCTTAAACAAACAGATTTACCAAATTACTTAAAAGTACAATGATTTATTCACATTGTACAACCAATTAAAAACAGATCTACCAAATAAAATACAACCAATTAAAACACAAACCGGGTTGACCCGGGACGCTTCAAACCCGGCGGGTTGACCCGGTTTAATTTGACCCATTTCCGACCCAACCTAGCAAGTTGACCCAGTTTAAATCGACCCATTTTTCGACCGGAACGGTTCAACCGGTTGAACCACCCGGGTCGAACCGGGTTTCAAAACATTATCCATTACTTAAAAGTACAATGATTTATTCACATTGTACAACCAATTAAAAACAGATCTATCAAATTAAATACAACCAAATAAACACAAACCGGGTTGACCCGGGACTCTTCAAACCCGGCGGGTTGACCCAGTTTAATTTGACCCGTTTTTGACCTAACCTAGCAAGTTGACCAAGTTTAAATCGACTCATTTTTCACCCGGAACGGTTCAATCGGTTGAACCACCCGAGTCGAACATGGTTTCAAAACATTATGTTTAATTCCCAAATCTTCAAACTTTTATTATTTTTCGTTTATAACCTATAATTTTTTTTATCAATAAACTATCTACCGCTATAAAAAATATCGTTGCTATGCACGGGTACTCGTCTAGTATAAATTAAATTAGATTTCCCTCTCACATTTTCAGTTGTCCCGCTCTAAGTTTTCTCCAAAAATCAAAATTATCACCTCCATCCAACAATTTGAACACCAAACAAAATAAACAACCATCATAATCCCCAAATCAATTCCCCATTAGATTTCCCTCTCACATTTTCAGTTGTCCTGCTCTAAGTTTTCTCCAAAAATCAAATTATCCCTCCATACATCAATTTGAAAACCGAACAAAATAAACCACAATCATAATCCCCAAATCATTTCCCCCTAACAACAAAACCAATTATCCCCCAAATCAGTTAATCCACAAAAACCCACACACCTTTAATCAATTATTCCACATATTGACGGTTTAAAAACCTACAACACCAGAAAAAAACACTAGTCTTGAATCTAATTATTATTTTTTTTTATCATCAAAGATCATACATAAAGATGATTAAATACACCTCACAAAAATACCGGATCTGGGAGAAACCAAACACACGCCACCAAGGTTTGAGTTTTATTGGTAAGATTTATCTTTTGATTTTGTTCCTTTTTTGGGGTTTTTAATCTCGTTGATTTTGGGGGTTTTAATTAACTGTTATGTTTTCTTGAAATTAGGGTTCAATTCATTTCATCCTTTAAGAAAGAATCATTAATGGAATGCGCTACCTGAAGCTCGGGGTATATGCTAACTCGGCGGATTGATACCAGTGGTGCTCGAAGTGAAACAATCATTATCATTAATGGAATGCGCTACCTAAAGATACAACATATTAATTTTTGGTTAGTTCTTTTATTTGTTAAAGAAAAGTATATTGTAATACTGTGAATACCTTTGGGCAGGTCAAGACAAATGGCGGTCCAAATGCTTCAATTCGGCTTCCTTTGTGGCAAAAGCCAATCCTCTAAATCGTGCTCCCCATAAATGAAAGAGTGAACTTCACCATGCACTTTGCAATATGTTGTCAAACATTTTAGCACCTGATGAGTGCTCAAACACTCATCATTTTTTGTCTAATCTGAACTGCAAAACATACAAAAACACTCAGTAATGCATCAAAATACTGAAAATATTTCAAAATTGTGTTTTATATGTTTTAGATGCAAAATGAGCAAAAACAGATGAATAACGCACAAAGTTTGCAAAATTGGCAGTTTCAGTCCCCCAACTTTCATAAAATTACAAAACTAGTCCCTGGATATTCAAAATATGGAAAATTATCACCAAAGGTCATTTTGAAATCATAAGTTGTCATATTTAGTCCTTTGGTGAAAAATTGGAAAAGTTTTGGAAATTTACAATTTAGCCCCTAGAGTTACAGATTTTGGCAGTTTTAGTCCTTGGTGGGATATTTTTGAATGGAAAACCATTTTTTATCCTTGGAAGTTTAAAAATATTCAAAATGGATCCTTGGATAAAAGTTTTTCACAAAATGGCAAGAATGATCCCTTAACTTTGAAAAATGTCATTTTTAGTCCCCGGAAAATTTTGAAAATTTGAAAAATGCAAATTTGGTTCTTGGTTCATTTGGTTCTTTGCATAATTGTTCCTTGTGAGTACTTTGGAAAAGTGACATTTTCAGTCCCTTGGTTTTTAAAATCTACAAAATTGGTCCTTGTGATTAAATTTCATACAAACCAAACAAACCCAAATAACTAATCCAATCCTTACCCAATCCAAAATCTGGTCCAACACTTTAGCCCACCCAAGCCCAAAAACCAAATTAAAAATAAAAAGCCCTCACCCCTGGCGTTGACCCCAGTCAAACCCACAGCCCCGCTCTACTATTCATCATCCTTAACCTCAAATTAAACCTCCCTAATCTAAGCAACCTTGTCTCCCCCCTCCTCACCAACTATCATAAATGCTCACCTACATTCAACCCCCCTCCAACCCTCATTTATTACCCCCACCAAACACTCAACCTGCCGACTTTCCCCTGTTCCCGCCAAAACTGAATTTGAAGGCTGGGATCAACTCCAGCAATCCTACGGCTCACAAGCATGGTGGGAAAGATAGAGAGAGACTCAGGGACTATAAAAAGAAAAGAAAAAAGAAGAAAGAGGCAGTTTTTAGTTTTAAGTAGTGTAGTTTAGTTTTTATCATGTCGTAGGTAGTGAAATTTCATTTCAAGTTGTAATTTTTAGTTTAAAACAATTGTATCCAGTTTATTTTGAGTAATATAAGCTTTGTTTAAACATTAATTTCAGTTTCATCCACTAATTCAGTTTTTGGCAATTTTTAGCAAAATTGACAACTTTGCTAAATATTGTTAAGTGTTGTTTAATCTGTCTAATTAAGCTCTTTTCAGACTACTTTTGAGTTTTTAGATAACTTTCAAGGCTTTTTAAATAGTATTATTCAAGTTTGCTTAAACTTCACAAAATACCATAAAATTAGCTTATAATGCAAAATTCAGTTTGAGTGAAGATTGAAGCAGAAGTTTGATGGAATTTTGAAGTTCCAGGGTATTAGTGACTCAAGGGAGTCTTTAGGACACAAATTTGGTCTGTGGATCATGTGATTCTGCTTTAACTCATTTGTAAGCCTTTCCATGTAAATCTTTGCATCAACTGTGATTGTGAGTATTTGTTGTTTACTTTTGTTTATTTTTGCTTAATCATGGTTCTTTTAGCTTAATATTAGTTAATCTATCAGTTTTGTAGCTTAAATTACCCCTTTGCTTCTTAAATACAAAACAGTCAATCATATAAGGGTGTGTTTGGATTTGAGTTATTGGTTGTGCACTTGAGTTTTTCAAAGGCTAAAACTTGTGCAGCCTTTTTCCTTAGAAGTAAATTAGACTAGTTAAAGTTTAAAAATTAGTTGTAATTAGCCATTTAGTCAAAATCACCAATACATATTCATATCTGTCTACTGTTGGGTCTGTCAGTACCCAAACCCACCCATATTTGTGCTTAAATGGTTTAAGTAGCTTAATTTAGACTTATTACATCTTAATATAACTAATTAATTTAGTTATAATCATTAGAAATTAGCAAAAGTCAAAGTTTTAGTTTTTCTTCAATAGTCAAAGTTCATCTCATCAGATTTTTCCAAAAGTTTGAACAATTGTTTTGATTTGTGTGTTATGATTCATGGCCTGAAACTTGTTTGTATTTGTTCTCTACCAGCTAAATTTCATGATTCCATGGTGCTTGCATTTTTATAATTTTTCTTGTGGGCCCCACAAAGCCCCAAAGTGACTTGCAGGGCAAGCTGCTGCCCTGTCTCAGCAGACCCTTCCCACTCACCCACCTTTGGTGGTGTTTTGTGGTTGACTCAGTGGGCCCCACACCCCATAGTTAGGTTCCTTCAACCCCCCTCCTGGTAGGCTTGGGGTTTTGACCATAATTTTGACCTAGATACTTGTGGACCCCACTTGTATCAAGCTCATATATCTGTCCCAGTTTCTGAGTTCTTCCAAGTTTCCAAGTGCTTATTTTGTGGCTTTTCTGCTTATTTTGTGATCTCACTTTGCTTTTTATGGCTTATTCATGTTCCCTTCAGTTGTTTGCATCTAAGTTTCTAGCTTGAGAGCCCTGGGTAGCTTATTCAAGCTTATAAGCCTTGACAGTTGACCAAAGTCAACTGTCCAAGCTTATTGAGCTTTCTCAGCTTATTTTTAAGCTCCAAAACTTTTGTTTTTGTAAAAGTTTACTGTTTTTAGGTATAAAACTAGTTTCCAAAAAGAAAATCCAGAAAATCAAGTTTTATTTTTAAGTGATAGTTTCTATTTAATTTTATTTAAATTTTATTTTTCATTTTTAGATTTTAATTAAGTACTTGTCATTTTTATATTTTTATAAATTTCCTCTTATATTAAAGTATTTATAATAATTTTCTTAGATTTTTATTTTACAATTTAGTTTTTATTAGAATTAATCTTAGTTTTATTAATAATTAATTAATATTAAGTATTAAATAGCATAATCAGTTTTTATTAAGTAAAACCTAGTTTTTATATTTTTTATAGCTTTTATAAGTTGTAAAATAATTTTAGAAATTTTCTTGTAATTTTTACTGTTCATTTTCTAATTTTTATAATTTAAAATAGTTTAATTAGTAATTAGTAATTAGTAATTAATTAGTAATTAATTAATAGAAAAACCACAAAAAGACAAAAACACTTATTTTTATTTTTAAAACTTATTTTTAGTTATTTTATAATTTTAGAAATTTTATTTTCACCTTTTTAGTATTTAAATAATATTGTAGTGTATTTTAGTTATTTAAGTATTAATAATAAGTATTAAATAGTTTTTAATTAATATTAAATAATTAAATAGTGTAAAAAGTAATTTTAATTTTCTAAAAAGTTTCTTTTATTATTAGGATTGTAAAAATGTGATTTTCACTTTTGTAAGTATTTTATTTTACCCAAACTCGCGTTTTATTTCGTACGTTTACGTTTTATTTAAACGTGAACGTACACGTTTTAAGTTTTAAACGTTTCTGGGTTTTCAAACTTTCCATTCTTGTTTATATAGCTTATTTAAGCTATTCTCTTGTAGATTCCATAGTTCAATCAATCTCAAACCTTTTTCCCGTCCAAATTCACCCGATCACAGAACCGTTTGTTAGCCATTCACACCTCGTCGGGACATAACGACCCGGGGAAACCTTATACTTCCGCGGAGCATTGATCTAGGCTATTTGACTTTGTTGACCATTCCTTGGTCAATATAAGTTAGGTGGTTTAGGGTTAATCAGCACCACTTGAAGATGGTGGAAAGGGTAACTGGCCTCCACCTGGTGTACACCCCGCACTTAACTTATGGTATGAAGCAGTTGCACGCATAAAAGTGCAACTCATGCATTGGACATATAAATATAGCAAACATATAGCTGTAAGTAAATGACAAGCATCTTCGGGGTAACATTAATTAGTTTAACTCGTTGTCTAGAGATACATTTGAACAACACTATTTACAATCTTGTTTTGACCTTTTTCTATCATTATGCTTCATTAGCAGCTCATGACATTGGCCATTATGTTCCAAAAGCAAAAGCTGCAATTCAGTCCATATTGAGGTCATGCAATCGAGCTTATAGTCAGGCTATCTTCACGTCTTCAACAGCCCACATATGGACTAATTTATCTAGTAGTGGGGAGATGATGTTCGAGTACTTGGGCGTCCCTGTTGTGAAAGGGAAAAATAGTGAGCTGGAGAAGTTTGCTGGTGGGCTTTATACTACTAGTGTGGAGGTATCTGTATGTATTATAGATTGACCTATAAATATATTATAGATTGACCTATAAATGTAATCCATGCTTCAGGAAGTCGAGAAGGATGTGAAAGCTAAGACAAAAGGGGAGGTCGGAGCTGCAAAGACACTTTGTTCTCCATTTGACCAGCTTGAACTGCATGAAGGTATTTTTTAATTAGAGGGCTTTTCTAATTCTGTTTGCGATACCCGTTAAATTCATACAGATTAATAACACTAAACTGTCTACTCGTTTTGTTCTACAACTACAGCAAAATTGGTATTTGAAAGCAGATGACACATCGGACCGCTTTTTCGTCAACTCTTGGTAAATTTATTCTTATCTCTTAAATGCAAGCACATGCACATACACATACAAATCAAACACAGTCATCGATGGCAAGAAAGGATATTGTATGTGCTTCTAACTTTTTTCTTTTCTACTTAAAAGAGACGGAGAATATCCGGATGATGAGATTAGTACAAAAGTTAGTGCTGCTAGTGAAAGTTAGTACTACTAGTATAAAGTGTGGACTGCTCAGAGATTAAGACTGCTCGACATTAATACTGCTAATGTATTATTTAGAACTGCTAGTTATAAGTTAGTAGTGTTGTTTCATATAGTTAGTATTACTTGTATAGTATGATATGTATTAGTTGTTTATGAAAAAGATTATAGATACTTAGGAAAGTATTGTAAGCCGACTAGGACTCCTTGGTGTATAAAAGGAGGTCCTAGGGTATAGAGTTATATACGAATTTTATATTTACAATTTTATTGTATTTGAATTTGTTTTGAAATATATTTGAATTTGTTTTGATATATATTGATTTCTTAAATGTGACTAAAAGATGTATATAGTCACACTTATTATCAGTTTTGGTCACTATTTGCTTTATTCGTTGTGTGACTAAATGTTACAGAAGGCCACACAAACATAAAATTCACGTGGCCATTGGATGATCTATAGTCACACAAAATACACATTTCTTCACTTTAAACAGTATACGGCCACACTTATTAACACTTTTGGCCACTGTTTCCTAAATTGTATGTGACTATATACCAAAAACAAACATGTTTTGTGTGACTAAATACTACAAAAGGTCACACAAACATAAAATTCACGTGGCCATTGGATGATCAATAGTCACACAAAATACACATTTCTTCACTTTAAACAGCATATGGTCACACTTATTAACACTTTTGGCCACTGTTTGCTTAATGGTATGTGACTAAATACCCAAAACAAACATGCTTTGTGTGACTAAATATTACAAAAGGCCACACAAACATAAAATTCATGTGGCCATTGGATGATCAATAGTCACACAAAATACACATTTCTTCACTTTAAACAGCATATGGTCACACTTATTAACACTTTTGGCCACTGTTTGCTTAATGGCATGTGACTAAATACCCAAAACAACCATGCTTTGTGTGACTAAATATTACAGAAGGCCACACAAACATAAATTTTACGTAGCCATTGGATGATCTATAGTCACACAAAATACACATTTCTTCACTTTAAACAGCATATGATCACACTTATTAACACTTTTGGCCACTTTGTGTTAAATTGTATGTGACTAATTCCAAAACAACAACACCCATTGTGTGACTAAATAATCACAAATGTCACATTTATTGTATATTCATGTGGCCACAGGACGGGAAATAGTAACACAAAATACACATTTACTTGAATATATCATATCAAATGTCACATATATTATATATGTATGTGGCCAAAGGCTAAAAAATAGTTACTCTCAAAAAAACATTCGCGTGATTATAAAGTGTTTACGGTCACTGATAATAACTAATCCAACAAAACTTGTGTCTAATTTGTCACACATATTCGGGGTTTTGGTCACTATTTTTCGATGGAAAAGGCCACGAACTCAACAATGTGACCATATGCCACCTACGGTGGCGGGACCTATGGTGACACACAATGAAAAAAACATGTGTGACTATATGCATATCGTCACACATTTTTGACGTGACCAATACCCACCTACGGTGGCGGGACCTATGGTGACACACAATGAAAAAAACATGTGTGACTATATGCATATCGTCACACATTTTTGACGTGACCAATACAACTTTTTATACAAGTGAAAATAAAGATAATGGGTTATGTTGATAATTTATTATACATGTGACATTTGTCAATAATGGTTAGCTCACGTACTGTTGTACTCTTTAACGTTTAGTGATGTCAACACAATCGGGCATAGGCCAGCATGCTTTGTCTTTTCTCTATAAGAATGTCTCCCAAGTTTCCCCAAAGAATCACCCGAACTGATTGGTCGATGTTTCCAAAGATTAAAATTAGGTTTGCGGTTCATGGTATATGCTAAACGATACATGTGATATATAATACATATGCATAGATATTTAATATAACAAATTAACCTGTGATCTGCCAGGTAAAAATTAAGGGTTCGAGATCCTGACTTTTGCTGAGTTGTTCTACCCGCATTTGTCACGTAACCGGCTACATCTGTAAGTAAATTATTTACATATCATAATGGACGTATAACAATAATAACTAAAGCCGACTAAAGTATGGTTCAAAATAAAAATGTAACAACCAAGTACTTGTTATCTGTACTTTCCAAGTTTGCTAAATCTTGGAACTCAAATGGGTACCTCTCAAAAGATCCATCATTAACAGTCACTTTTTTTGGCCGTTGTAGTCCAATCAAATTCTAGCATGAACGGATCCCTTTGCATAATATGGTACTCATCCTTATTAGGTCTTACAACGAAATCTTCAACCCTTCCTTCATCCTGACAAAATTATGAGCAATGTGGTTCCGTGCAGTGCAATGAATTGAACTACCCTGCAAAATCAGTCAAACAACATTTAGAACCAAAGGTATTTTTCAAATATTAAGTTCAACACTAAAAGTGTATTTGTCAAACAATTATAACCAACAGGTTGGTTATCAAATACTAATTCTCAGGATGTTGTACTTTGGAATTAGAGACTACAAAGTCCGTGCTGAGATAGTGTCCGGTGACTGCGTTGACATCCCAAATTCTGCAAACCATAACCACGATGGTCCCAGTCACACCGACATCAAGGTCATCCAGAAACAACAGACGGTTTGGTGCCGCAACATCTTTGCCCATGTTACGTGAAGACTGCTTCGGCATGTTGGAATGGAATGGAGTGTTTATGATGGAAGGTTAAGGAATGGTGGAAGATTAACAAAAGCAATTATAATTTATAGATGGACAATCTTTAATTGTGGTAATTACTACATGATGGTCGACATTCTTATTACATGTAACCTTCACAATCATAATATCCTCAATGAATACATGTACACTTGGTACGCCTCTCAATAAACACACTTGGACCTTTCATAGTGTTGTAATCCTCAATGAATACATGACCACTTCGCATGCCCCTCATAAAGTCACTTGCACTTGGCATGGCTTTTTTAACCTCAGAAGTGGTGTCATTACCCCGCATCAATGAATTTTTTGGGTGAATCTTTCAATATATATGATATTGATGTTCCACTGTTTATCAAGTAACAATTGAACAAATAACACATTCAGTCAAGATAACACAAACACATTTATACGTGGCTCGCGAATTTCGCGGGTCTATAGTTAAAATAGTTATAAGTTTGCATTCAACAATAACACGACAATAATAGCATAAAATCATCAAAGCATCAAGTCATCAAGTGTTTCACTTTGTTCTACAAGACATAAGCAAAGATGATAATTTCACTAGAACTGTTGGTGCTTTTGATTAAGATAGACAAATCATGTCTAGGCAGCTTCCGCAAATCCAACTCTGAGATTATCATAATCAAATATAGTGTGGTAACGATGCATGAACACATCGCCCAGTATCCTACAATCATACAAATAAGAAACGTCTGTCAAAGTCGAGTTTTAGAAATAAAGTGGTTGAAGTTTCAAGTAACTTAAACCAGAACTATAATTCTCTAGCTAGATAGCAAAAATCACATGTACCAGAGTGGGCCACGGGGAGGAGGAATATCCAAAGCAGTGAAACCACTAAGGCACAGCGTATCAGCACCCTTACCAAGTTTTAGTATGTACTGCAATTCAAACAGTCACATTTACAGGGTGCTTTAAAGATGTCTGACTAATAGTTGCAGCGTGCATTGATATAATTAGAATAGGAATATACGTCATCAGGTGAGAGTTCAAATTCTTTGCCACCAATGGTAAATGAAATGATAGGCATAGAAGGAAGTCTGGCACAGTCAATCGTCCCCTCCGCCGCTAGCGCCATGCTACACATCTGTGACTTATGGATTTGTTAAGGAAAACGACAGTGAATTTTGTGATGAATAGTATAAAAAATAATGAGCAAGGCACGTTACCCCAGTAGCTATCTTAATAGCAGTTTGCCGTGTCTGATTCTTCTGTAACGATTCTTTCATTAACTTAACTATCATCTGACAGATAGTGCACATTGGGTTTACTGGTTCAGATGATACACTGTCATTACTATCCACAACACTCTTGATGCCAATACTGCACATACATGAAGCAATATTACACTGCCAATACTGCAAAAGGATAGGATCAGCCTATGCCTGAGACAAAAAAAGCAAGGTGGGTAACATGGGGAGAATAGGTGGGTAAGGTACGGGATCAAACTGGCTATTTTGTATTGCAAACATTCACTACACTAAATAATCGATTTACTTATTTTTGGGGAGTAGTCACAAACTTTAGATGCAAAAGTTATGACCTTGATTGAAAACACTGCAGTGATAAATTACATGTAAATTCCTATATATAGTAAAAAAAAAAAAAAAAAAAAAAAAAAAAAAAAAAAAAAAAACCTCCTAATTTAGATGTCAGGACTTCTAAAATTTGGTTAATTATGTAAAACTGAAAAAACATATACAAGCAACCATAACTCATGAAAATAGTGAGTAATCAATGGAATCTTATACCCAAAGATATGAGATAATATATAGATCTGACCTTGTTTTTTTGTCTAAACAATTTTCTAAAATAAAATAAAAATTAGTTGGTAACCATCTTCTTTATATCTATGATTCCACCATTAAAGAGAGTTGAAGCTTTTATTGACATGAATGTGAAAACGAAGAGAAATGGATGAAGGGGGTCGGCGGGAAGGATGTCAGCAGTTGGGAAGGAGGTCGACGGTGGGGAAGAGGTCGCCGGGAAGGAATGGTGGTGGTGATGGAGGATTGAAGTGTCGAATGTTGAATGTTGATGATGAGTGAAATAAAAGAGTCCTAGATGGGAAGGATGTGGGTTTTTACACTCATTCACATTCAGGATGTTGGTTTGGAATAAGCAAAAAAGAAACATCACTACTTTCCTTTGTGGGGAAGAAAATGTTACCAAAAAGGACAATAAGCAAAAAATAAACACCCTTGGTGGGGAAAATTTAGTTTAGAAACAAATATGTCCTCTGACCTTGTATCCGTAAAAGGATACAGCCTCAAGCATGTCTTTCTTATTAGATTTTATAATAGATTGTCAATGCAGAATGAAGTTGGGAAAGGACATATAAATCTGACCTAACTTCGTGATATATACTAGAGTTGCACATTGCAACAATGGGACATATCTTCCCTGGATCAACCTGTGGTGAATGAAAAAGAACACCCTAGTTAAGAAACCTGATTGATCATCTAAAGAGATTCAAATGTGTGTAGGATGTTGTTTACTGATGCTGAGAGCATATCAAATATGGCATTAACCACTGCAGAAACTGCATTCTTGCATATGTCACTAAAAGGTCCGTTCACCCCTATTGCTTGGTTTATCTGCGAGATCAGACCCTGAGAGGTGACAAGCACAAAGGAAGAAGAAACATACTTCAATTTATATAAAATAAAACATGTATCATACACTGCATTCTTATCTAACCAAATATAAATACAAGGTTGTTTTCAGTACAACAACATAATATGAGGAAATGGAATGACAGTACAGACCGTTGGACCTGCTAGCATAGAAGTTCCTGAATCTGCTATTGCCGAACATCCATTCTTACAAAACTCTGTGACAAAACACAATAAGATCAAAGATACAAGTATAGTTTATTAAAAAATTTCGATCAACAGCGTACCAGTCGGTTTCCCATCAATAAGTACATCGCCCATATCAAACTATCAATGAATAAAACAAAAACAAAAAGATTTAGAAAACACTTTGATAGTCATATTTTGTTTGACTGGAACAGAACTACATAGGTATGCATTAAAGAATAGATGAAAGAACCTGCCAATAACCCTTTTGTGTGACTGGAACATAAGTATGTGTTCCCTTGTAATGATTTGGATCTACACCACCAAAAACGATTTCACCCCCTTCGGCGTCCTCAGATTGTCGATTCAACCAAAAGGAAAATACTCGCTCCTTAACTAGATGTTGATTGACAGTGTTGTCCCTGTACAACATATATGTGAAATACTGACAGGTTAGTCAAAAGACAATGTCGAGAAAACTCATTCGCAAGCAAAATGCAGCTACGTGAAAGGATATAATATCGTTTGCCTAAGTGGTGCCATCTTAATGAAATGACCTAGCTTCGGGATTGACCGAAAAAACTTAGTAAATATGCTTTTTTTATGTGTAGAATTTCCCTTTGTTGTTATGGTTCCCATCTTCTTTAATAGAAATGGACCCCAAAATGAAACTGTTAAAATTCTAAAACAACAAGACTGTATATTTGAATACATGTAGTACCAAATTTTAGCTAAGAAACATACCACACTGGCACAACATTGCCAACCGAGATTTCCTTGAAACCAAGCCCAAGGATACCATCAAACTTCCCTGTTAGAAACGTCACTCCCGGCTCCTTTGTTGCCTCGATGAACATCTACTTAGATATACATATTTCGAGCAGTGTCAAATTCAACCTTTTTACCAAGTGGATTCTGATGGGAAAAAGTGACTGGTGGACAAATTTAATAATCTACCTGATGCTCAACTACCAGATCACCCAATTTGACATTGTCTTCGCTAAAGTACCCCGGATATTGATCCACTTCCGTAGTCGATAGCAGCAGATTTCCCTACAATCCGTTGGGCATAATCAAGAGAAGCGTGACACGAGTTTTAGGGATGTGTCTTATATTTAACGAATACGTCAATGAGTATTGTAAAGTTTATTGACAAATCACTGCAGACAAAGGTGTGATGTAAAATAGATCGCGTGTCCTTTTTCTATGTTGTACCATTTTTCAATAATAGATGTTAAAAATTATCATACCCAAAGTTCAAAACAGTAATTCAGGCAATAATCAGTAGGTCACTAACCATTTGCTTTGTATGTTTTTGATAGACTTGAGTAATATTTCGAGTGGAAAAAGCAAGATGCCTGCACAATGAGCAGAAATTTAGCGCATTTAGTTAGTTTATTTGTTGATATAACGGAAATTTTTTATTAGCTATAGGTGAGATGAAAAAGCTTACTGAAGATACACAATGTGATGACGGTACCCACAAGTTAGAACTACCAGTATCAAAGATCACTTTAAACATCTGAGGTGGAGTGCCAATACCAATTTCGCCAAAGTACTGAGCATCCATATAGTTGTTTAGTGCCACGACATCAGATCCTTGGGTATCACCAATGTTATACAAACTCTGTCTATACTTCTTAATAGACATCTTTATATAATCACCATAATCCAAACCAAGGTCTGCAAGTATACTATTGGTTTCATCAAATTTCACTTTTTTCAGCCCGATCCTAATAAGGCCATCAGTTGATGTTGAAAAGATCAGAGAAAAGTGAATGGTTGATAAGAATAGGAAAATTGCTAAGGTTTTAACTTCACTTCTCATGTTGACCTACAAATTAATCCACCTGTCAGAATTTTTGTTAGATCTATCAATAGCAAAGGAACAAGTGACTATTTTATGTTAGCTCTTTCTGTATTATCTGTCATTACCAAAACTTGTGCTACTGTGCAATATATATGTTTTGAAGCTGATTCACAAGAACCACAAGAGTCAGTCCCATATCTAAATTTTTCTAACCGAACACTATCTAATTTTAATCAAAACCATGTTTTTACAGTAAATCGAGTAAACCTTTTAACTATACTTTTAATACATAGCTAGTGGATTCAAAAAGAACCATTTAGCATTTTTGCAGCAGAATTCTTCAACAATCACTACATATTAATAGTTGATAATTATCCATTTTTTTCCAAAACTAAAGGAATTGATATCATTTTTAGCATCACGAAACTACAGATTAATGATTGAGTTATCAATTATTTATTATGACCATCTTACAGACATCTTTGTTATAATATTTCCCATAACTCATTAAAATCTGACCACAGTAGATCAGAGCTTTAAGAAACAAAGAATTTGAGAAGTACTATTTTTCACACTGATAACACAAACAAAAGAGTGATTAGTGCATAGCTTTTACATATACAAAACAACTGTCCAACAGTTTTTGATTAAAATGGGATAAGTAGTAACCTGAAGTCGATAGCATTGTGAACTATCCAAATGTACATGACAACATTTAAAGCAAAAAATAATACATAACAGTTTACTTAAGTATGTTTTCTGTAAAAGAAATCAGATATAGATATTACAATTACGGTGATCACACAACAAACTTACCGACCTCTTGCTTTTGTATGGGAGTTTAACTCAAAGTGACTGCATGCAGCCTCTACAAAATGAACTAAATCAGCTAAATTTAAATTTTAGGGTTCTTGAAGATCAAAAAATCAAACTCAAGTTAATTGCACACAACTAACCTCATGAACTTATAACTTTAATAGGGAAAACATATCTAATCTAATTAATTAAATATAAAGAGCAAACTGATTTTGCCTAATGGTAGTTGCTACGAAACATGAAAACGGCAAGGAATTCAGGGCTCATGCCATTGGGGTGATGATTGTCCCCGAAAAATATGATTAGAAATAAATAGAGTGAATATAAAAATTGCTAATGAAACAGACAATACCTTTCAATTCTAACCGTCAGAATTACTTAGTTACGTGATCATATCAATCTAAAACACAACTAGCAGTTGCGATTTAAAACATTCGCCCGTATCAATTCTGGACTCACTACTACACAAAAGCTTAAAAAGATCACCTCAAATAGAGTGGTTTTCCTAAAAAGCGATCTAACAAATGAAAAATAGGGAGAAGTGTAATAAATAGATCGGTTATTTAGATAATGACCGATCTAACTAAGTTTCAGTTGTAAAAAAAATTAAATAGATCTGGTATTAGGAAATAAATGATCTATTTAACTCCAATTGTTTTAGCGGGATGCCAAATTACAACTTTTCATTTGCCCGCTTCACCAAAATTTAGACACACAAAACCCTAACCCTGTACCATTTCCCCAAAATCACTCATCACTACCAGCCCTCACCACTCTCACCAAACAATCCTGACCACCACTCCCACACCCACATCTCTACTTGATCCCACGACACCACACTACTGGGATACACCCCTGCCACAGTGCCATCGCCGCCGTTCGTTGTGGGTACACCAAACACTTGTAACACAACCGTCCCTTTTTGTTAATTCACGTTTTTCTACCAAAGGTTCGTACAAGCTAAATTAGATCTGTAGTTTGTTGTAATTACTATATATTGTTATGGATAATTATTTTTTTTTTATTTTTTTTTCCCTAATTTTGGCCTAAGACCTGCTTATTAGATTGTTTCAATTTCGAGTTTTACAATTCAAGTTTGCTTAATTAGTTGGTGTTTTTCTCATAAAATTTTAGTGATTGAGAATATTTTTTTGATGAGATATATATATCAGGTATATGAAAAATTTAGGTAAATGTTACACACATTTCTACAACCCACTTTTATTTAGGTAAGTAGTTTCGAATTATCAGGTTCGGAGTTGTTTACATTAAAGTGTTTATATGATTATTTCGAAAAGTACAAGTAATAATTTGGGGCTTTTGCATTTGTATGACTTTTTTATGCTTAAATATTTAATCTTTGTTATGGCTTACAAAATGAATGAAATTGGAAAAAGTACTATCTGTAACTTTTGTATTACATGGCTTATATGTTAAACTCTAGCAGAAATGAGGTGGAGGTGGCTGGGTTATAAATGATGAGGTAGCATTGGTTTAATAAGTTGAAGTATTGTTGAAGTATTATGACTATGATATAGTTAAATCTATAGTACTAAATGTTGGGATGTAGTTACACATGTAGTTATGCATTGGGGGATTTTTTGGATTGTATTAAATATAATTACTAGAACTATACAATCTTTTTGCGAAAATCACTACTTTAATCATTTTTGTAATGTGATATAAGATTTTGGAAGCATTACTCCTGCTATGTCAACACACCTGAGGGCAATGAATCAATCGCACTAAACCTTGGTTCGATGGGCAAAGGAGAAGCTTGGATAAATGGTCAAAGCCTTTTATGGTGGAAGGCGGAAGTTGAATGGGATCGCAACATCAGTGCACCGGTGCATCTATCATTTCTCATTGGTGATCAAGGGATACACGTAATAACAAGCTATACAACAATTATCTTACGAATTATGTTCTTTGTTCCAGGATAGTTAAATGATGTTGTATCTTTTGAAGCCGTTTGGTTTGTTGTTTTAAGATGATGATGATATTGTTGAACACTTATGTGTCGGATTATTAGTGTATTCTGTGTGCAATTGAACAGATATTTCAAGAAAATCTGGGTTTCAATAAAATTTATTTCTTTTTTTTTATTTGAAAATTAACTTAAAAGATCGGTTCTTAGGTATTAACTGATCTATTTGTTGCATTAGTTAGATCGGTTCTCAACCGATCTATTTGTGTTTCGCTCAAATAGATCACCCTTGCATAGAGTGGTTCATAACCGATCTATTTGAGGGTTTTCGACCGATCTTTTTAACGTTTTTTGTAGTAGTGACTCCCTTCTAATCCCTTCTGGACTCCAGTAATGCAAAAAAACAACAGCCTCAACCTAAAAGGTTGCTAACTACAGATGAACATATATTCTAGCTACATCATAGAGGGCATTACCAATACAGTTACCAAACTAGTATTTACTGTCATATTAATCTTGCACATGCACGTACCAATAAATTGCTAACTTTCAATGTTTTGGGTCTCATACGTTTGAAGTACACATCATACATGCCAAGCTTTGCTTTGTTTTGCATATCATATGTATGACGTTAATAACCGACAACGTAGAATGTTGCATACAAACCACTCAAAGGACAATATGTGGATGGTAACATTCACAGAGTTACTCATCTGAATGTTGACCCAACAGTCTTAGCTTGTTACTATTGAACTTGTGGCCTGCAAATGATTGGTTTTGTACCTTAGGTATGGACACGTGTCACAATTCTACTGGAATCGCACATTCGCACATGGCTCTTTTGGGAAAACCACTTATTTTTTACTTCATTTGGGAAAAGCCTCAACTTTTTGGCTTTCATTTGAAAATTTTCTCCTTCAGAAATTCTCAAAGGGGTTTAACTCAATTCATGTACTATACACCTTATATATATTCTTACCACAGCAAATTTTTCTTCGTAATCTGTTCAATATATAATACTTTGTTGTTCTTGGTTAGTTTGAAAGCATAATTGAGCGTGGTGGTCACCCAAACATTAACTTTATTCATTAGGCCCCACATTCGGACCCACATGTGCCACATCACCCCAACACCTCTTCACAACTAACCCCCTTCACCAAACAACAAACCTCAACTTACTCATTTGGGCCCCAACACTTACAACTTTATTTTTTTATTCATTTTATTAAATAAATTAAATTCATTTCACTAATTATACAAAATAGCAACATACTAATTTTATTTCATCCAAATAACAAAGTTACAACACGAAAAAAAAAAAAAAAAAAAAAAAAAAAAAAAAAAAAAACCGATATGAAAATACAAACACAAACGAAACGGAAATACAAACACAAACCATACAGAAATACAAATAAAAACGATACAGAAGAACATAAGGCATTAATCCCTATGGGGCTCCCTTTCAAAATGAACCACACGTTAAGATATTTTAAGCCTTGACCACCATAGCGTTCTCTGAACATGTTCAATGTAGTGTTTATACGACCATTGACCTCGTCACTATCCTGCACGTTCAAGTAAATATCATTGAATTTTTGACATTCACAGTTCATTCTTGCCTACTTACCCATTATCTGGCTTTTGCTACGAAAAGGAACGTCAGATAGGTTATTGAACCTTTCTGTAACAGTATTCCAAAAAACGGTTTCGCTATGGAATTCGTGAACGTTTAGCCACATGTCGGCTACCAAGCATTCTTCTTCAACAGACCACCGATTAGCCATAGTAAAATTGTTTAGAAAGTGAAGTATGTGCAAAATAGTATGTTATGTGATGCTTTATATAGGGGTGTTTAGAAATTCAAATTCCTAAAAAACAGAGCGGGATACTTTCCAAGTTTGAATTCAAAATGAAAGCGGGATAATTTCAAAATTTGAATTCAAACTGAAAGCGGGATAAACGTTTAAATTTCAAATTCCAAAAATCATCCTATAAATACCCATTCTCAGATGCTGAGATGCTGAAATACACCCACAATTCACACACAAATCATCAAATTCAAATTCACGATACGGGAAAACAATACATAAAACATCATTACGCAACATTACACCAATACGGAAAAGAAATAAACACGATACGGAAAATAAATAAACACGCTAAGGAAATACTTAACATAAAACACCATTACTCATCGTCTCTGTCCCATGCCAACGTGTTTCTCAGAACGAACCACACATGTTGATATTTAATCCCTCTCCCATGGCGTTCATGATAAACACCTTGGCATGGGACCGTATCCTTATCTTTATTTTTTTAAGAAAAGAGAGAAAAATGCATAAAAAATTCAAAGTTATAGACATATTTTATTAATTTGACATGTCTACAGATATTAGATTTTGGTCTCGCAATCACATCTATACAAGCTAGCTGTCTTGTTTATGAAGCTTCCGCAAATCCAACTCTGAGATTTCCATAGTCAAATATTGTGTGGTAACGTCGCATAAACACATCCCCCAGTATCCTGCATCATAGGAATCAAAATAAGTCAGTAAAAACTGTGTTTGGAAACTGACCAGTAGATCTCTCTATTAGTAGACCTTCCCGGTAAATAAAGGGCAGACATACCAGGCTGGGCCACGGGGTGGAGGAATATCCAGTGGAATGAAACCACGTTACACACTTCATATCAGCACCCTCCCCAATCTTAAGAATGTACTGCAAAACAAACAGAGAAAACATTAAGATGGTATGTAATTTGACAAACAAAAGTCAAAGACTCACAACCCAAGTATGAATCTATGTTTTTGTTATAAAATCTGACCATAAAACATAAAATGCGTTAGTTTGAATAATACCTCATCAGGTGAAAGTTTAAATTCTTTGCCATCAATTGTAAATGAAACAGTAGGCATAGAAGAAAGTCTTGCACAGTAAACCATCGACTCTTCCACTGATTCCCCCGGAGGAATTGGTACCAGTTGACAAACCTGCAAGTTTGGGCTCACCATGTTATAAGCAACATCAAATTATTTACCAAAAAAATACCAAATCAATGAGATAGAATACTCACATCACTAGCCAACTTTAAAACATGTTCTCGTGTCTCGTTCTTTTTGAGCCCATTATGTATCACCCGCACTATCATTTTACAAACTGTGCAAGTTAGGGCTCCTTCAACTCCAGATGACAGACCATCGCTCCTATCTACAACACTTTTAATACCGACACTGCAGACGGCCATACAGCATTGCAACAATTATTCCGATGCTTGGTACAAAAAGATATAATCACCTTACACGATAAAATTGTAATTGCTTCACAAGCAACGTTTCATCGATTTTGTTAAAAAAAACAAGTCTTATCACAGGACTCTGGACTGTGCACAGTTATATACAAACTCAGTGCAAAAGGAGAAAGTCACCCTAGCTAGAAGACTTAGAATATATGGTTACTACTTCATCTAGGTTGCAAAAGGCATATGTGATAGTGGAATTAGACAATTTAGAAAGACCAAGATTAGAATGATTTGTTTACATGAGTATGTTGATAATGAATATACCGAAATATAAGATTTTAGGGGCTTTATGTTTATGGGTAATTTGCTACGAAAGCTAGTATAAAAAATACCAAATTTGCCAATATGGTGTTAGAACTAATTAAGAGTTATCGCAACCCTGCACCCACTGAATGGGGTTAGAACATGAAATTCTGAAAATCAGAATTCTTTGTGTATGCTCATAAATGTTGGTGATTTTGCGTCACCAATATGATTGAAATGTAATGGATTGACTTAGTTGACCAATGTGTAATAGTGATAAATGTTCAACAAGTCAGGGTTGTGCGGAATGCACACTTGTATGACGTTATTATGATTATCATTCGGGGGCAAAGCCCGAATCACGGGGTTCCGGGGGCAGCGCCCCCGGTCGCGGGGTCCCAGGGGCGGCAGCCTAGAGCTCCTGGCTAGTCGAGCTATGTTAAAAAAAAACTTTGGTATAAAGTGCTATGTTAAAAAAAATTATTTCGTATAAAGTGCTATGTTAAAAAATGCACTTGAAAATAAAATTCCCGTAATTTGGACATATATTTTCCGTATTAAATTAGGGTCTGTTTTGGTGGTTATTATAACTGCATAGCAGTTACAACCGATATTCGGATTTTGGTCATATACATCTTCTATGTCTGGTTCTGTTTTCATAACAACAAAACATATTCACGATTCTAAAATCTGAGTTTTATCCGATTTAAGATTTCGATAGAACCATCAAAATACTTTGATCTGAAAGTGTTTACACGACTCTCAGATTACTGTGATCCTAAAAATTCTAACAATAAATAGTTAACAAAAGAGGAATATGAAAATTGGATCAAATGAATGAAAGGTGACCTTCCTTCATGATCTTCACTAAAAAACAGATTCCAAACGAGAGGCATAACTTATTTGGTTCAATCTGTTTTAATGTGACACGAAGAAGTAAGAAAATTTAACATCAAATCAGATATATTCCAATATAACGATATGACTTTTTGTAGCATAAAAGCAAGCAAATCGAATATTAGGGGTCCAAGTACTTCAACCACCGTCGTACATGAATCGGTAAACACTCGATTTGCCCCAATGGCTTGATTTATCTCGGTGATCACACTCTAAAATTCAACGAATATACTTAAAAGCTCAACAAACTAACACTAGTAACAAGCCACCTTACATTGATTTCGTTAAAACATAATATTGTTCATACATAACATTCCAGCTAAATAGAATGCTAAATCAAAAATTCAACGTGTGGTTACATATGATGTTTTTCAAATGCATACCAGTCGGTTTCCCATCAATAAGTACATCACCCATATCAAACTAACAAACAATAAAACACGCAAATCTTTAGAAATTAAATATATTCTGGTTAGTTTAGAACAAACATATAGTTTAGAGTAGATGAGAAACCTGCCAATATCCTTTTTGTGTTACGGGAACGTAAGTATGCAATCCTTTTTAGTGATTTGAATCAGCACCCCCAAAGATGATTTCGCCACCTTCGGCTTCCTCACCTTTCTGGTTAAGCCATAATGAAAATACACGCTCCTTAACTAAATGTTGATTGACCATATTTTCCCTATACACGAAATTGATTACACAAGGAACTATGCCCCGACAACAACCTTCATGGCTGACTATAAGAATCTACTTTTAAACAATAAAAATGGCGTTTGCTCAAGTGATGTCATCTTTGTAATTACTTGACTTAATTAGGAATTGAACATGAGAATTAAAATCACAAAGTATGTCTTTGCAGCTCTATGTTCCTTCCTTGTTGGCACCATTTTTGTCTTATGTAAGCGTGATGAGCAACATAGGAATGCTAGCAAAATAGCTAAAGCAAACAAAACTATGCATTATTCAGAACTACATTGACATTTATTAAACATACCACAGTGGCACAGCGTTACCAACAGATAATTCCTTGAATCCAAGGATACCATCAAACCTCCCAGCTAAAAAGGTCATGCCACCGTCTCTTGTTGCCTCAATGAACTCCTGAACAAACCACAGATATCTACATTCATTAAATTCTCCTTTTACCAAGTTGGATCTGATTGCAAAATGCTTCAGTTAAACACATGCTAGTAAAGTTCACCTGATCCTCGACCACTATATCACCAACTATGATGTTGTCTTCACTAAAGTATCCGGATATTGATCCACTACGATAATCAATAGCAGCAGGTTTTCCTTCAATAATTGTGACAAATATTTGCAGAATATCAGTCAAAATCGGAACATGGCGAGATTAATCCACCATCGATATAATATATGAACATGCAGAACAAAATTATCCTACTAGGTCTATATATGCATTAATTAAAAAGAAAGTAACTGGGTGGTCATTTAGCTGCATGAGATATTTTATTTTGTGTCCAAGTTACATTATTTGTTGTCATACAGTGTTTATCAGTAATATAAAGTTTCAGCCTCATATTAGAAAAGAAATTCATGGCATTAAGCCTAAGTCACTAACCATTCTTTTTGTAGGTGGGTGACTGACTTGACTTGTATTTTGAATGGAGAAAGCAAGATGCCTGTAGGCGTGACATAATTCATTTCCTTCAACATTTTATTCGCAGTCACTGATGTTTCGTTTAGCCTATACTCAGTGATAAAACAACTTACGAAAGTAAGCATTCTGAAGATGGAATCCACAAGTTGGCACTGCCAGTGTCAAAGATTACAGTGAACTTTTGAGGAGGTGTGCCAATGCCAATCTCACCAAAGAATTGAGTGCCCATATAGCTCTCAATGGTACAACATCAGATCCTTGGGGATCACGAAACTTATCTGCAATCAGCGTATATTTCCTTATTATGGCTCTTAAATAATCAACATCATTCACAGTACTTAGGTTCGAAGCAATATGACTCGCCTCATCATATTTCAATTTTTTTAGTCCAATCCTAACAAGCCCGTTGGTTGATGTCGAAAAGACCAAAGTATCCAGAAAGGTTGACAAGAGTACATGAAAGGCTGGTATTCCAAAATTTCTTCCCATATGGCCGGATCTGTACGTCAATCATCAAATCTAGTATTAGTGAGATCAAAGAAACCATTGGTGTATATCACATATGGAGCCAACCTTTAACTTATCAGTCTAATATGAAGTCAAACATATATCATTAATTATTTTGCCATAAAATCTATATCTATACTACATTATAAAGCATTTGGGACATTCTTAAAATGGAAGGCTTAAAAAATAAAGATTCAACATTTACTTATAATGGCAAATTTTAATAAGTACATCTATAATAGCATTGGTTGCAACTCTTTAAAGCACTTTTTGTAGACAAGTTTTTTAAAAAATATAAAAAGAAAATACAAAGTAATTTAATGTAAGGAAAAAAACGTCTACAACAATAATTACGTAATAAATGTTATTTTTAAAACACCCCTAATATGAAGAATACTTGTTATTATGCATATTGTACAACATAATAAAACACACAAAGCTTCATACAATTTATATGTAAAAACAAGTTAATGGTACATATGGTTTTAAAATACGAATCGGACCAACGGGTTCAACCGGGAACCGGAGTCACCACCGGTTCGGTCAGCCCACAAAAATCGTCCGAAAACGATATTATTAAATCAATAGAGTTTCAAAATGCATACTAATTTACAATATTCAAAAAAATATTATTAAATCGCAAGAGTGCCTCGAGAAAACAACATATACACCTTTTAGAATTGTTTTGATAAAACTTACCGTAAAAACTAAAAACATTGATTTATAAAAATCGAACGATTTTTTCAAAGCAAAGTATGCAAAGGTGCAAAGTGATAATTGTTAATTTATATAATTATACACATTTACACATATCTATCTATCTATACTACATTATAAATCATTTGGGACATTCTTAAAATGGAAGGCTTAAAAAATTAAGATTCAACACTTACTTATAATGGCAAATTTTTATAAGTACATCTATAATAGCATTGGTTGCAACTCTTTAAAGCACTTTTTGTAGACAAGTTTTTTAAAAAATATAAAAGGAAAATACAATGTAATTTAATGTAAGGAGAAAAAACGTCTACAACAATAATTACCTAATAAATGTTATTTTTAAAACACCCCTAATATGAAGAATACTTGTTATTATGCATATTGTACAACATAATAAAACACACAAAGCTTCATACAATTTATATGTAAAAACAAGTTAATGGTACATATGGTTTTAAAATACAGATCGGACCAACGGGTTCAACCGGGAACCGGAGTCACCACCGGTTCGGTCAGCCCACAAAAATCGTCCGAAAACGATATTATTAAATCAATAGAGTTTCAAAATGCATACTAATTTACAATATTCAAAAAAATATTATTAAATCGCAAGAATGCCTCGAGAAAACAACATATACACCTTTTAGAATTGTTTTGATAAAACTTACCGTAAAAACTAAAAACTTTGTTTTATAAAAATCGAACGATTTTTTCAAAGCAAAGTATGCAAAGGAGCAAAGTGATAATTGTTAATTTATATAATTATACACATTTACACATATCTATCTATCTATACTACATTATAAATCATTTGGGACATTCTTAAAATAGAAGGCTTAAAAAATTAAGATTCAACACTTACTTATAATGGCAAATTTTAATAAGTACATCTATAATAGCATTGGTTGCAACTCTTTAAAGCACTTTTTGTAGACAAGTTTTTTAAAAAATATAAAAGGAAAATACAAAGTAATTTAATGTAAGGAAAAAAAAGTCTACAACAATAATTACGTAATAAATGTTATTTTTAAAACACCCCTAATATGAAGAATACTTGTTATTATGCATATTGTACAACATAATAAAACACACAAAGCTTCATACAATTTATATGTAAAAACAAGTTAATGGTATATATGGTTTTAAAATACGGATCGGACCAACGGGTTCAACCGGGAACCGGAGTCACCACCGGTTCGGTCAGCCCACAAAAATCGTCCGAAAACGATATTATTAAATCAATAGAGTTTCAAAATGCATACTAATTTACAATATTCAAAAAAATATTATTGAATCGCAAGAGTGCCTCGAGAAAACAACATATACACCTTTTAGAATTGTTTTGATAAAACTTACCGTAAAAACTAAAAACTTTGTTTTATAAAAATCGAACGATTTTTTCAAAGCAAAGTATGCAAAGGAGCAAAGTGATAATTGTTAATTTATATAATTATACACATTTACACATATCTATCTGTCTATACTACATTATAAATCATTTGGGACATTATTAAAATGGAAGGCTTAAAAAATTAAGATTCAACACTTACTTATAATGGCAAATTTTAATAAGTACATCTATAATAGCATTGGTTGCAACTCTTTAAAGCACTTTTTGACAAGTTTTTTAAAAAATATAAAAGGAAAATACAAAGTAATTTAATGTAAGGAAAAAAAACGTCTACAACAATAATTACCTAATAAATGTTATTTTTAAAACACCCCTAATATGAAGAATACTTGTTATTACGCATATTGTACAACATAATAAAACACACAAAGCTTCACACAATTTATATGTAAAAACAAGTTAATGGTACATATGGTTTTAAAATACGGATCGGACCAACGGGTTCAACCGGGAACCGGAGTCACCACCGGTTCGGTCAGCCCACAAAAATTGTCTGAAAACGATATTATTAAATCAATAGAGTTTCAAAATGCATACTAATTTACAATATTCAAAATAATATTATTTAATCGCAAGAGTGCCTCGAGAAAACAACATATACACCTTTTAGAATTGTTTTGATAAAACTTACCGTAAAAACTAAAAACTTTGTTTTATAAAAATCGAACGATTTTTTCAAAGCAAAGTATGCAAAGGAGCAAAGTGATAATTGTTAATTTATATAATTATACACATTTACACATATCTATCTATCTATACTACATTATAAATCATTTGGGACATTCTTAAAATGGAAGACTTAAAAAATTAAGATTCAACACTTACTTATAATGACAAATTTTAATAAGTACATCTATAATAGCATTGGTTGCAACTCTTTAAAGCACTTTTTGTAGACAAGTTTTTTAAAAAATATAAAAGGAAAATACAAAGTAATTTAATGTAAGGAAAAAAAAACGTCTACAACAATAATTACCTAATAAATGTTATTTTTAAAACACCCCTAATATGAAGAATACTTGTTATTATGCATATTGTACAACATAATAAAACACACAAAGCTTCATACAATTTATATGTAAAAACAAGTTAATGGTACATATGGTTTTAAAATACGGATCGGACCAACGGGTTCAACCGGGAACCGGAGTCACCACCGGTTCGGTCAGCCCACAAAAATCGTCCGAAAACGATATTATTAAATCAATAGAGTTTCAAAATGCATACTAATTTACAATATTCAAAAAAATATTATTAAATCGCAAGAGTGCCTCAAGAAAACAACATATACACATTTTAGAATTGTTTTGATAAAACTTACCGTAAAAACTAAAAACTTTGTTTTATAAAAATCGAACGATTTTTTTCAAAGCAATGTATGCAAATGAGCAAAGTGATAATTGTTAATTTATATAATTATACACATTTACACATATCTATCTATCTATACTACATTATAAATCATTTGGGACATTATTAAAATGGAAGGCTTAAAAAATTAAGATTCAACACTTACTTATAATGGCAAATTTTAATAAGTACATCTATAAAAGCATTGGTTGCAAATCTTTAAAGCACTTTTTGTAAACAAGTTTTTTAAAAAATATAAAAGGAAAATACAAAGTAATTTAATGTAAGGGAAAAAAACGTCTACAACAATAATTACCTAATAAATGTTATTTTTAAAACACCCCTAATATGAAGAATACTTGTTATTATGCATATTGTACAACATAATAAAACACACAAAGCTTCATACAATTTATATGTTAAAACAAGTTAATGGTACATATGGTTTTAAAATACGGATCGGACCAACGGGTTCAACCGGGAACCGGAGTTACCACCGGTTCGGTCAGCCCACAAAAATTGTCTGAAAACGATATTATTAAATCAATAGAGTTTCAAAATGCATACTAATTTACAATATTCAAAATAATATTATTTAATCGCAAGAGTGCCTCGAGAAAACAACATATACACCTTTTAGAATTGTTTTGATAAAACTTACCGTAAAAACTAAAAACTTTGTTTTATAAAAATCGAACGATTTTTTCAAAGCAAAGTATGCAAAGGAGCAAAGTGATAATTGTTAATTTATATAATTATACACATTTACACATATCTATCTATCTATACTACATTATAAATCATTTGGGACATTATTAAAATGGAAGGCTTAAAAAATTAAGATTCAACACTTACTTATAATGGCAAATTTTAATAAGTACATCTATAATAGCATTGGTTGCAACTCTTTAAAGCACTTTTTGTAAACAAGTTTTTTAAAAAATATAAAAGGAAAATACAAAGTAATTTAATGTAAGGGAAAAAAACGTCTACAACAATAATTACCTAATAAATGTTATTTTTAAAACGCCCCTAATATGAAGAATACTTGTTATTATGCATATTGTACAACATAATAAAACACACAAAGCTTCATACAATTTATATGTTAAAACAAGTTAATGGTACATATGGTTTTAAAATACGGATCGGACCAACGGGTTCAACCGGGAACCGGAGTCACCACCGGTTCGGTCAGCCCACAAAAATTGTCTGAAAACGATATTATTAAATCAATAGAGTTTCAAAATGCATACTAATTTACAATATTCAAAAAAATATTATTTAATCGCAAGAGTGCCTCGAGAAAACAACATATAAACCTTTTAGAATTGTTTTGATAAAACTTACCGTAAAAACTAAAAACTTTGTTTTATAAAAATCGAACGATTTTTTCAAAGCAAAGTATGCAAAGGAGCAAAGTGATAATTGTTAATTTATATAATTATACACATTTACACATATCTATCTATCTATACTACATTATAAATCATTTGGGACATTATTAAAATGGAAGGCTTAAAAAATTAAGATTCAACACTTACTTATAATGGCAAATTTTAATAAGTACATCTATAATAGCATTGGTTGCAACTCTTTAAAGCACTTTTTGTAAACAAGTTTTTTAAAAAATATAAAAGGAAAATACAAAGTAATTTAATGTAAGGGAAAAAAAACGTCTACAACAATAATTACCTAATAAATGTTATTTTTAAAACACCCCTAATATGAAGAATACTTGTTATTATGCATATTGTACAACATAATAAAACACACAAAGCTTCATACAATTTATATGTTAAAACAAGTTAATGGTACATATGGTTTTAAAATACGGATCGGACCAACGGGTTCAACCGGGAACCGGAGTCACCACCGGTTCGGTCAGCCCACAAAAATTGTCTGAAAACGATATTATTAAATCAATAGAGTTTCAAAATGCATACTAATTTACAATATTCAAAAAAATATTATTTAATCGCAAGAGTGCCTCGAGAAAACAACATATACACCTTTTAGAATTGTTTTGATAAAACTTACCGTAAAAACTAAAAACTTTGTTTTATAAAAATCGAACGATTTTTTCAAAGCAAAGTATGCAAAGGAGCAAAGTGATAATTGTTAATTTATATAATTATACACATTTACACATATCTATCTATCTATACTACATTATAAATCATTTGGGACATTCTTAAAATGGAAGACTTAAAAAATTAAGATTCAACACTTACTTATAATGGCAAATTTTAATAAGTACATCTATAATAGCATTGGTTGCAACTCTTTATAGCATTTTTTGTAGACAGGTTTTTTAAAAAATATAAAAGGAAAATACAAAGTAATTTAATGTAAGGAAAAAAAAACGTCTACAACAATAATTACCTAATAAATGTTATTTTTAAAACACCCCTAATATGAAGAATACTTGTTATTATGCATATTGTACAACATAATAAAACACACAAAACTTCATACAATTTATATGTAAAAACAAGTTAATGGTACATATGGTTTTAAAATACGGATCGGGCCAACGGGTTCAACCGGGAACCGGGGTCACCACCGGTTCGGTCAGCCCACAAAAATCGTCCGAAAACGATATTATTAAATCAATAGAGTTTCAAAATGCATACTAATTTACAATATTCAAAAAAATATTATTAAATCGCAAGAGTGCCTCGAGAAAACAACATATACACCTTTTAAAATTGTTTTGATAAAACTTACCGTAAAAACTAAAAACTTTGTTTTATAAAAATCGAACGATTTTTTCAAAGCAAAGTATGCAAAGGAGCAAAGTGATAATTGTTAATTTATATAATTATACACATTTACACATATCTATCTATCTATACTACATTATAAATCATTTGGGACATTCTTAAAATGGAAGGCTTAAAAAATTAAGATTCAACACTTACTTATAATGGCAAATTTTAATAAGTACATCTATAATAGCATTGGTTGCAACTCTTTAAAGCACTTTTTGTAGACAAGTTTTTTAAAAAATATAAAAGGAAAATACAAAGTAATTTAATGTAAGGAAAAAAAACGTCTACAACAATAATTACCTAATAAATGTTATTTTTAAAAAACCCCTAATATGAACAATACTTGTTATTATGCATATTGTACAACATAATAAAACACACAAAGCTTCATACAATTTATATGTAAAAACAAGTTAATGGTACATATGGTTTTAAAATACGGATCGGACCAACGGGTTCAACCGGGAACCGGAGTCACCACCGGTTCGGTCAGCCCACAAAAATCGTCCGAAAACGATATTATTAAATCAATAGAGTTTCAAAATGCATACTAATTTACAATATTCAAAAAAATATTATTAAATCGCAAGAGTGCCTCGGGAAAACAACATATACACCTTTTAGAATTGTTTTGATATAACTTACCGTAAAAACTAAAAACTTTGTTTTATAAAAATCGAACGATTTTTTCAAAGCAAAGTATGCAAAGGAGCAAAGTGATAATTGTTAATTTATATAATTATACACATTTACACATATCTATCTATCTATACTACATTATAAATCATTTGGGACATTCTTAAAATGGAAGGCTTAAAAAATTAAGATTCAACACTTACTTATAATGGCAAATTTTAATAAGTACATCTATAATAGCATTGGTTGCAACTCTTTAAAGCACTTTTTGTAGACAAGTTTTTTAAAAAATATAAAAGGAAAATACAAAGTAATTTAATGTAAGGAAAAAAAACGTCTACAACAATAATTACCTAATAAATGTTATTTTTAAAAAACCCCTAATATGAACAATACTTGTTATTATGCATATTGTACAACATAATAAAACACACAAAGCTTCATACAATTTATATGTAAAAACAAGTTAATGGTACATATGGTTTTAAAATACGGATCGGACCAACGGGTTCAACCGGGAACCGGAGTCACCACCGGTTCGGTCAGCCCACAAAAATCGTCCGAAAACGATATTATTAAATCAATAGAGTTTCAAAATGCATACTAATTTACAATATTCAAAAAAATATTATTAAATCGCAAGAGTGCCTCGGGAAAACAACATATACACCTTTTAGAATTGTTTTGATATAACTTACCGTAAAAACTAAAAACTTTGTTTTATAAAAATCGAACGATTTTTTCAAAGCAAAGTATGCAAAGGTGCAAAGTGCTAAGTGCTAAGTATATATTTTATAATTATTATATATATTTATATAATAATAATTATGCGAATTAAATAACCCACATGACTTCTTGAATATGTAATTTGTTTTCTTTCTTTATAAGTAGTCTTTTACTTGCATCATCCTTCTATGTGGGATAAATATAACTATAATGTAAGTGATTTTTTAAATTTTTTATGTTGTTATTATTTAATGATAACTTGTGACTACGGGTTATTGTCAACTAATTTAACCTCATACCTTTACAATATGACAGCTACCGACTCAGTATTGTCACAATATCGCGTGGATAATCTGCAGTTTTTATATGAAAAATATTGTTATTATATAAAATGATTCAAAACTAAAATTGTCGTCATCCGTATATTTATGTATCGTAAAATGTAGAATTAAAATAAATTTTTGCTAAATATTAAAATTGCATGGTACCCGTCGCTGCAACGCGCGGGTACCCTGCTAGTTACATATAAAGCATGAATAACTCTCTCTCCAAAATTTTAACACTTAAAAAAAATTAAGCATAGTTTACAACACTTTAATTCACCTAATTTTTAGAATTACAACAAAGTAAGCAAATTGTACAACAAAATAAAGTGTAGTGTCATTTTAAGACCAAAATTCTATCAAACAACACTAATGCTATTAAAAACACCCTTTCACCAAAAATCACAACCATTTAAGCACAATGTATAATAGCTGCAACCAATTTTCAGATTTACAATAAAATAAGCATAGAGTACAACAAAATAAGCATGATGTAATTTTCAGACTTACAATGTTAATGCTATTAAAGTGGCACTACAAAAAAATAGTTGATTCCTAACACTTTTATTTTCACACTTTTTAAAAGATCATAGAATTTTATTACTTTATTAACACTTAAGAATGTGTAAAAATTGATTAATTAATAAGTGTGAAAAAAAAAATTGTAAAGCAATAGATGTTCCTCACTCATAATTGAGCCAAAAAAAAAAAAAAAAAAAAAAAAAAAAAAAAAAAATCACACTTTTAAGTGTGAAGAATTAAAAGATTTCTCGACACTTTTATTTGTAATACCTAAATTCTCCACACTTTGAGGAAGTGTGGAGAATTTAATTCTTTGTACTTTGAGCAAGTATAGGGAATTTGGGTGTTACAAAATAACCTCCACACCTTTTATTAGATTTTTCCACACTTAAAAGTGTGAACTTTTTTTTAAACAACTATAAGTGTGGAAAATTTATTGTTTTACAATTTTTTACTACACTTGATAATGTAACAAATTTTTACACATTATTAAGTGTTAATAAACTAATTAAATTTTACACACTTTTTAAAAGTGTGAACATCTATATATATATAAAAAATGAGTTTCCTCTCATTGAATGTGAGCATTAATGGCCTTAAGTCCATAAACTCTATTATGCATGATTGAGTTCAATGTCAATTTAATGTGCAAGGAGGTTTGTGCACAAAAAAAAGTATGGTACAACATGCTTAAAGCAACACCTTAAACTCACATCTCTTTTGCATTTTTTTATTACGAATGTTTGACATTTTTAGTTATTTGGTTAGTGAGTTGTGACTTGCGAATGAGATGCTATACTTATATGAAATGTTCCTTAATTATGTTTTTCAATAATTTCATACGTTTATGTAATTTTTTTTTAAACCAATACTTCTTTTTGGATTTTCTTGATCTGGTCTTTGGTGAATGTTTGACTTTTTTTACCCCTATTAGACTAATTCTTGGATTATTACACCTACTGCTTGGTACTACTTGGATACTTAGATCGCAGTTAGGTGGTCTTTTAGATTGTATGGACCAATGTATAGTGGGTTTTCTTTATATATTTGTTTCTCACAGAACTTATATGTAGGTATATCATATTCATATGAAGTTACACATGGGGGGTTAAGAGTTTGACATCACATGAGTTCCAACCAAGTCAAGCGAGTATCATGGAGAAATGCTGATATGCGGTTTTTAAAGAGTAGTTTGCCAATCAAGAAAAGTTAACTATGTTTTTATATAAGTTGAGAACACCAGCTAAGTCGACCAACTATCACATGATATGTTTTTAGAGTTTTATTTTAGAATTTGTATTTGTTGAGTTATTAGTTCAAAAGTTTATTAAAGAACATGTCTTTGAAACTATAGTTAATTCTTATGTATTGTGATTAATCAATAAAATCAAGTTTATTACTCACATAAACCCCTTGCTCAAGTCAACATTTTTTCTCCGTATTCAGTTAAAATAGCTTAAACATTTTATGCTACTTTTCTATAGTTAACGTGTTGGTAGATGTTTTCTTATAATAAAACCAAGTACTTAATCTGTTTTTTATGATATTTATTAGGGGTGTTTGTTTGGGAATGTTTTTACTGATTTTGTAAAAGGATTTTGCTGATACAATGTTGTCTTATATTATATATCATGTACACATTACATCACCAATCATACCGTTGATTTTTTTTAGTAATAATTCTGTTTTCCTGATATGTAAAGGGATATTTGGCATAGATGTTTTTATGGCTTATGCAAAAGGATTTGGTAAATACAATGTTATTTTTTGTTTTACATTATTGTACACGTTTATAATGTGAAGTTCCTAAAAAGTGTTGGATGTATGGTTGTTTGGCCAACTTTTGCTGATTACTAGCGGTGTTTGGGTTACATAATACTATAAGTCTATAACCTTTACCATGTGATGTACATGTTTATGTTTACCACATCAGTTCAAAGGCTACAACAATAATACCTTTATGTTGGCCAAATCAGTTCAAAGGCTGCAACAACACTACTTTTATGTGGACCACATCATTGCAATTGAATCAATGGAAATTTATGTATAAGATTTATCAAATACTCAGATGCTTCATTGTAGAGCAATAAACAATTTAGTGTGTTATTTCGTTGATAAGTTGAAAGCAAGTTCATCTGTTTCTGTAAAACTGTAATGTATTGTTGAACAATTATAAAGTTCAAGTCATGCAAACTAACAAGTAACACCAACTTAACATAGATTGAGTGGCAATTGTCAATTGGTTGGAAAAATATGCAAGCAACTTGAATGGTTTATTATATTTACTTTCACTGTTATTAAGGGAACTTCTAATCTATGTAAAAAGATTACATTGTTGGGTGAAACCCTTGCACAACCGATGATTCTAATTTAAGTGAACAAAGCCCGTGCATCGCACGGGCCATGCTGCCTCGTTAAGTATAATAAACATTTTTTTGTAATGTGGTCAATGTTATTAATGACTACTACTTACAAGAAAAGAAACATAGTGTACAGCACTTTAATGCACATAATTTTCAGACGTACAAGTAAAGAAGCATAGTGTATAACAAAACACCACATTAATGCTATTTAATGTAGTTAATTATTTAACTGGTAAATAAATACAATTAACACAGTTATTAAAACACCCCTTAAATAAGAAATACAAATTAAGTATATTGTTCAACCAAATTAAATAAAATTCCTGCATTAAATTTCAATACTACAAATAATAAAACACATTATACAAATATTCAAGCCCGAACGGGCAATGGGCCAAATAGGCTTGATCCCAAACGGGCGCGGACCAAACGGGCTCGAGCCCGAACAGGCACGGGCCAACGGGTTCGAGCCTGAACGGGCACGGGCTATACGAAATTCTTGATATCCGTAAATTTATTGTAAAAAAAACATAATAAACTAAAATACATTATATATCGAAATTTTTTATTTAAAGGTAACCGTTGCTGCAACGCAAGCGGCAGTTACCCTGCTAGTTGTCTATAATGAGTACGTTTTACATTAGTCACTATATCTTTTGTTTTCTAAAAGAGGACTAAATTAAATGCGAGGAAATTACCAAAAAGGTACAAAAACATTCAGTAATTTCATGTTTTGGTCATGATTTGACCTCTTTTCTCATTTTGGTTATGCTCGACTGCTCAACTGAAAAACACTCACCATTTTTTGATGAAAATAGCGGTATCGATCAACCGTTCAACATATGAAAACCGTGATGTGTGTGTGTGTTTTTTAGAATCGGAAATTATCAAGAGAAAGGAGAAAAAAATACAAGTTAATAAAATATTCATTGAAAGTACAAATAAAATCTTGGGAGTGAGATTTGGAAAGTTGATATGTGGGAATCGCACCAGGCTTTACCTCTCGAGGGATCTCGAGAAGCTTACAACCCCCACCAGGCAGTGTACCTGATCGTTGTGGTATATGTGGAAAACTAGAAGGGGGTTGAATAGTTTACCGTTTAAAATCTTTTTAACTTGTTTAGTTAGCTTTGAAACTTTTCGTTTGATCAAAGATATATGCACAAACACAATATATAACAAGTAAGTAAATGAAAGAAACGATCAAACCACAACACGAGTATTTATCGTGGTTCGGCTACAAGGACTCTATTTCCTTGCCCTACGTCCACGCCCCGAGTATCCAACTCGAGAGTTTCTTTCACTAGTCAACAAGCTCCTTTCACCGGCGAAGAAAACCTTACACGTCGCTTATACTTTTACCGACACAAAGCTATATGTCGAGTTCTTTTACAAGGGCACAACCACTCCCGTTTAGTTCTTTTACTAGGGTACAACAACTCCCAACACTCTTTGTATTTTGAGGACTAAAATACTAACCACTCACTACAGAATATACACAAACAAATGACGTGTAAACAATAAGAGTTTACACAATACTAAGCTAACAAGTCTTGCAACGTTGTGTTGGAAACTTGTAACTTTTGATGACCTTGTGAGCTTCTTTGCTACAAAAGGAAACTTCACATTTACAATGTTAAGAGGTTAGAAGAAAAGATGAGTGTGTGTGTAAAATATGATCTCAAGAGGTTGGCCAAAAATCAAGTTATGGCTTGGTATTTATAGCACACCACACTGCATGCTTGGCGGATCAGGCGGAACCCTCAGATGGGTTCCGCCCGTGTACCCCCAGGGTACCGCCGGGTCTACAGTAGGTTTTTGCAATAACTCTTCAAACCAAACAAGGTCTTGTCTCATAACTCCTAGCAACCAAACAATGTCACATCACTTAAATCAAGTCAAACACAAAACTTGTAAGCAACATCAAAGCAAGTCAAACACATTTCTTTCCATAAATGCATAATGACAAAACTTGCCATAAATGTGATGTGACTATTTCTAATTTAAGAAATAAACTTGTGTTGTGTTTTATGAAATGTAAAATGTAGCAAGAGTCTAGTTTATGCAAGTCTTAAAAACTAAGAATATGTTTTGCTTAAAAACTAAAGTTTACATTTTGTCGTTAACAAAACCTAGCGAAGATCGTAAAATATAAATAACGTTTTTAGGCGATATTTGTATTAATAGTATAGTATAGTGACAAGTACCGGGGGATTGATCGTTCAACTCAGGAATAGTGTCGCTAGGATTAGAAAGCCTAAAAACTAGGTCTAGCGGTGAGGGATGATTCTTTTTGTATTTTTTATGTTTTGTAAAAGCAAATAAAATCTCGGTTTTTGGAAGAGTGAGCGGAATTAGTTGCGAGCCAACTAACCCAATAACTAAAGATGTAATCAAAATAAAATAACAAAAATGAAATGAAACTAAGCGTAAACAATGATGGGGAAAGTTGTGTTTACTTAGGTTTCATTACTCCCTAGATATCTTTTACAGGTTGATAGCTTGTTACAATTGCATGGATGACGGGTCATATTCCTTAATACTAATCGTAGGGCCGTGTACAATATTCCCTAACTCTATAGGATCCTACTTCACTCCTATGTCGAGCCGTTAGAAGCTCCTAACATGGGATCATTAGAATTCTCCTACGCATTAAATACAACCAAAAATCATAGTACACCTCTGATCATGTTTCTTAAGACGTTCAAGCATGTTACCAATGGAAGTCTGCCAGTTTTCTTAAGCCTAACATCGAATACAATCATCCGTAACAACTATAAACAAACAATCAACTCATAATTAACATCTAGGTTTCACTACATCTAAGTAAACACAAAAGAGATCTAGCCGAGCATGTTAAATTGAAGACAAGTGTAAGATATATTCAAGCAACACATAGACATATTGATTGAATTGAAAGATTACTTATCTCAAATTGAAGATGAAAGTTTCAAAGGGTTGAAACCCTTGAAAAAGCTGAAAAATTCGACCTAGGGTTTTTCCCTCAAAGTTGCACACTAATGAATAAAATTTGGAAAACTATATATAGATAATACAGGGTGACGGCGTCATGTGTAAACATGTGACGCCGTCAACTCGACGCTTATAATGAAATCGGATTGCCTAGATCCACTTTTGACGCCGTTATGTGTAAATTTCTTCTGGGCCGTCACTAATACTTGGACCATGACGGCCTTGGGTGACGCCGTCATCTCCAATGCACAAAACTTTCTGGATCGTCATGTGTATTGTCCACTTTCACCTCTTGTATTACTCTTGACGCCGTCATTAAGGAATATGTGACGCCGTCTGGTACTGTTCCCAGCACGGAAAATTAAGACTTTGCCCTTTTTTTCACTTTTATGCTCCAAAAACATCCAAAATGCTTCCTTTTCCAGATTTCACTCCAAAAGTACCTAAAATGACAAAAAGAACGATTTAGGGCAATATTTGATCAAATAATCTCGACTTCGGGCTTAAATGACCCCTTAAAAATGGTTCATTTTTCGCCTCATCAAAAGTACATATCAAATCTGAGTAAAAGATTTACTGACAACTTTTTTACTTTTCCAAGGACAAAAAGTACACCGTCAGTCGAGCAACCGTCAGTCGAGCAAGTAAGTCGAGCAATATTTTATATTAAAGTACCCCACTAAGAATAGTAACAAAGATTCTGTCAGAGATTTTGTGGTACACAAAAATAGTAATAAAAAATTAAAAGTATGCCACGTGTCGAATATTTAGGCCAGTTGATCAGTCGAGCAGTTGGGCATGACCAAATTGGAAAAAAGGGTCAAATCATGACCAAAACAAGAAATGTCTGAATGTTTTTGTACCTTTTTGGTAATTTCCTCATTAAATGCATGCATACATCATTTTTGATTTCTTAGACTATATTATTAACAAAAAAATAATTCAAAATTTAATCTCGATCAGGAGATCTTCAAAGAGAGGAAAAATAGTTAAAAACTGAAACAAACATAGTTATCCTAAATTTACAGAAAAGAAATTGTAACAAACTATCAATATAAAACTATATGACAGTAATCCTTACAAAAACGAGAAAGGTTATCAACTCAAATAGCTAGAGTGCATTGTGCATGCAACATCAACTTAATAAACTTTGAGTTTCATGTGAAAAAAAAAAAAAAAAAAAAAAAAAGCTGATTGATGTAATCTAAAGAGTGAAGTAGTTTACTGCCGATGAAAGCTAAAAACCAGAAAGAGTTTATCCTTCTTAAATATAGAATATCTGGTTCGTAGGGTATTTGTTCGTTAGCAAAGTTAGATACAAAACTATTGCAGGCAATACCAAGACCTTTAACTTAAACTGGGAAAAAATAGAACTTTAATATGATCTAAAGATTGAATCTAATAGTATGAAGTACTATGAAAATGGAAACCCATAAGGAATATGAGGTTCACACATATGAGATGACTTAATTATCCACTTGAAACACGTAACTTCACATGAAAACTTAGAGTGGCAGATACATACGTTTTTGCTGCATCTCACGAGAGATAGATAAATCTTTGTGATTGTCTTTAAAGCATCCACGATGTATAGAACACTAAGAGGTCAAATGATTGTCATATCAATTAGTTAACATCTATTCCATTACACATTTATACAGATTAGATAGCTTGTCCATTGACCTCTACAATGAGAGTTAAGGTTAATGTTTGGTGAATTGGTATTGATCATTTATTCAAATATTCAATGAACATTGTAATGGTGTGATAACTGCAATCCATCAAGTTTCATGTAATCACCTTGTTCATAGTTTATCTCTCATTGACATTCCATTGCAGATGCTCTTATTGCACAGGTTTGAAACCAACCATATTGTGTTTTAGGATGTGATTGTAGTGAACCATGATTGTGTGACAATTGTATGCAAACTAATAAAACAATAAATGTGGGAAAAAGTATGCAAACTGAATATATTATTGATGTTGAATTGTTAACTTGTTTGCAAAATATATAAGACCTATTTATACTAATCTAAACGACACCTATGATAGTTATTTTCAACCATTGTGACTCTTGACTAATAACTGTCAACTACCATAACTGCCACATTCTAACTGCCTGCATAATGGGTGTTTGGGTTAACTGTTGTGACCCATTTGCAGTGACATAAATTTGACCCATACATAAACTAAAGTACTAATTACATTGACTTTATAATAAACATATACTAACCACTAATGTTTGACATCTAATGACATTAAGGAGTCAACATCTCCCCCCTAATTCATTAATGTCAAACTTCTTCTTGAGTGATGTTCCTTCTTGATCCTTAAACAATGACTTCAAAATCATTGCTTCAGGTACTCATTGCTTCCTGTACTGCTTGCTTCATGTGCTTCATCTTCCATATTGCTCTCTAGCCTGACTCCAAACCGAGTCTTGTTCATTTCTTCATCGAGTGTTTCCTTCATTCCTGCATCAACCTTGCTCTTGCCCTGTGGATCTTTTACACTTGCAGTCCCACTCCCCTTAACCACTTGTGGATCTTTTACATTAGCATTATCAACCACTTCTTTCTCTGGATATTTTACATTGGCACTATCAACCACTTCTTTCTCTGGCTTTACTTCATACCAAGTTTTCTCTGCAGTTTCATAGTATGTTTGCATCATGTCAATGAACAATCTGTAGCAATTTTTCACTGCCTCCTCTTCACCATCTGTCAGCCCTGTAAATTAGCAATGGGCTTCCATTTGTCACCAAGTGTGACACACAAATAGCCTCCAAGACTATCAACAATCTTATGCAAACTCAGCAAATTAATCTCTATCACTCCAATAACTGGTGGTATCTTCTCTAGCCTATCATAATTTAGATAAACCAAGTAAAACCACTTCAACATCTCCACATACTTCTTGCTAAACACTTCCCAATTCTTGTACACAAGGCTGTCCTTTTTTCAATAGGTTCATGAAAGACTAGAACCTTGCAAATGAATTCACTTTCAAAGCATACAGTGAACCATTCCAACTTATGTATTCTTCATCTACATAATCTTGTGTGTCCTTCTTGTCCCATGTTAGATCTTCCAAGCCTTTCACTAATGAGCATTCATCTTGGGATCTATGGACTCAAAATAATCATCCAAAAATATGTTATGTTCAGAAATAACATTGATGAGTGTCTAAATACTCATCATTTTATACCAATCTGAACTGCCAAAACATCCAAAAACACTCAAATATGCATCAAAATACTGAAATTATTCCAGAAGTGTGTTTTATATGTTTCAGATGCAAAATAATCAAAAACAGATAAAAAACATACAAAGTTTGCATAATTGGCAGTTTCAGTCCCTCAACTTTCAAAACCTGTCAAAACTAGTCCCTGAAGGTTTAAAATGAAAGAAAAGTCAACTTAAGTCCTTGGGAAATCAAACATGTTCACTATAAATCCCGGGATAAAAGTTTTCACAAAATGGCAATTTTTACCCCTCAAGTTTCAAAATTGGCAAAATTAATCCCTGGGTGTTTTAAAATGGAATTTTATCAAATATCACCCTTGTACTATTCATAACTTACAATTTGGAACTTTTTGATAACTTTTGGGAAATTACAATTTCACCCCTCAAACTTTGGTGAAATTACATAAATGGTCCTTTAAGGTTTAAAAATGAAAAAAATACAAATATTACCCTTGTACTAATGTTATATGGCAGGAATGGCCCTTTGTGATACTTTGGAAATATGGCATGATCAGTCCCTAAAGTTTCAGCAAATTACAAGATTAGTCCTTGGGCTTTATTAACTACAAAACCAAACCGGCCCTTTATTATACCCTTTAAATCCAAATCCTTATAATCCAAAAAACAAAACCCACCAAGCCCACACAAACACCAGGCCCAAACACACACCCAGCCCACCCATCTCTTTTATAATTAAACGGGGTCAAAATATTGACCATCGTTGACCCGTTGACCACCCCCTTCTTCAACCTCCACCTCACCACTGCTACTCCATCCACCATCCACCCTCTCCACTTGCACCCACCTTTACCACCTCACCCCTCTCTGTCACCCCCACAACAAAACCCCTTCCCCTGGTTTTGCACCAGGGGACTCCACGTGTCACACCTACAATCTCCACCACCCTATACCCTGCAAACCCTTACACCACCACCCATAGACCACCCCTACTTCCCAAATTGTCCCCCTCCACCATCATAAGTCACATCTACAGCATTTAATGCATAAAAACAGCCACAAGTTACCTCTTCCAATTTTGGCGCCAAAAAGCCATTTAAACGGCTATGATCAATTGATGAGATCCAAGGGTTGAAAAGTGGTGGGATTTGCTCAGAAGGCCACGTGGAACAAGCTTGAAGCCTATAAAAGGAAGAAGAAGCAGAGGAAGAATATATAGTTTTTAATTTAGTTTTCTTATATGTCGAATAGTTAAGTTTTATAATCTCAGTGTAACTTTAAGTTTTCAAACTTTATATTAAGTATTTTCAGTGTTAATTGAATCATCTTAAAGCTTTAAATTCAAATTCTCATTGTGATTTCAGTTTATGCTTGAATATTAACTCAAAATTCTCATATGATTGTAAGACTGTCATTATTGTTATTATTTGTCTTATAATCTCATATAAGCTCATATAATAACTTAGCTAATGTATTAGAACCATCAAAACTCAGTTATAATCAAAAACTCAAAAATATAAGAAAATCAAGAAATATAGAAAATAAATTAAAAATCAGTGAGCAATGATGATCAAGATGGAGCAGGGTTAATTGTGGATTGCCCTTTTGGTTTAGAAGCTTGTGGAAGCTAATAGGTGGTTATTTGATCCTTGGTTGCCATTTGTAAGCATTTTTCCACTTTTTAGTATTCTACTGTAGAACATCTCATATACTGCTTATTGTTGTGTTTCTTGGCTTATTTGGTATAAGTAAGTAGGATTATTGCTTAATATAGCATACTTGATCATTTGATTGCTTGGTATTCAGATTTCTTACTTTAATTGTCAAAATAACATTATAAGGATTCATAAGAGATTGTTGTTAAAACCTGTGTTATTGTAGTTAATTTGGCTTCTAATATCATTATATAACCTTGTCAATCAGTTTCTTGGTCCAAATTAATCACATGCTTAGAAAACCTCAGAATCTTACCTTTTAAGTGGTGTTTGGATTAGCTTGTTTCTGTTTGTTCAGGGTTGTATTTGTGGTTGGTTTCTGTTTAAACATGTTTCATTTGGATCCATTAGGTCTGTCATAACATAAAATTCAGTGTTCATTTGAGTTAAAAGTCAAAACTCACTTAAATCTAATCTCATATGTAACACCCCAACCCGTCAAGGGTAAAGATATTACAATAAATAGTGTCCAACAGAGCAAATCACAAGCTTAATACCTTATCAATACAATGAGTACAAAGGTTACAAATGAATTCCAAAATAAGGAAGATATGATAATAAAACCAAGTCCATTATGTAAAGGAACTCTAAGGTTGGTCCACACTTTCTCATTCCCAAAGCTAAACCCCGCGTCCTAGCTTAAGTACCTGCCGCATGGAAAAAGAAAGCGGCTGAGCATAAAAAGCTCAGTGAATAGATATCAACAAAATAACAACCGATACAATAGAGTTAGGAATAATCAAAGGGATATGAAGATACGATTACATGTGGTATCCAAGAGGGAAATCAAAAGATGACATGGTTAAGTGTAAAGCATAGTGTATGTAAGTTTTCAGTATTTTACCCAAGGCCAATCAATACAATACAATACAATAGTAGCCCAATATGGAGTGATCAACTCCCAATATGTGAGGGGTTGCAATGCACGCATACCCAGTCACCAATACAATATGTAGCAATGTAGACAATGTAGTATCTCCAATAATCAATCAATCAATCAATACAATACAATACAAATCTAGGATGCATCCATACGCCCCCGTAGGCCAATAACAATCACAATCAAAGCAGTAGGCAATAGTAGATCGGGGACGGCGTAGTACATCTCTCCAACTACGCTAGAGTACATAACATTGGTGCATCAATGCTATGGTTGTGGCTACTCCACAACAAGTAATACCCCGGGTAAATACTGAGGGTCAAGTGGTCAAGGTTCAATATCAATGGTTCAATATCAAAGTTTAGTTTCAAAAGTTTATTGTCAAGGTTCAATATCAAGGTTTATTATCAAAGGTCCAATATCCAAAGATTCAAATACCCAAAGGTCATTATCAATACTCATAGGTCAATATCAAGAGGTAGGTCAAAGGACCAATATCAATGGGTCAATCAAAGTTCAATATCAAGGTGCAATAATGTAAGGAGAGAGAGAGAGTCATGAGAGAGAAATAAAGTTGTACTCTTGCTGAGAGAGTACGGAATATCTGTACCTTAGACCGATTGCACAAGCAAGTCACAAGTCAAAGAGAGAATGGGTCACTCCCACTTCACCGAACCTAGAAGATAATGTATACGAATCAAGACGAGTCCGGATTACTCAAGTAACCTCTTTTAGTTATCTTTCCATTTTTAGAAACTTTCCATATTTAGCAGCTTTATATTTTAGGTAACTTTCCATATTTAGTAACTTCCCACTTTAAGTAGTTTAAACATTTTAGAAGACTTTCTATTTTTAGTAAGTTTCTCGTTTTAGCACAATTCCATAATTAGTGAGTTTCTCAAATTAGCAAGTTTAGTCATTTATAATCAAAGTTACCATTTAAGTAGGTTAAAGTACTAAAATGACAATATTTATAGATTAGGGTTTATTATGATAATTAAATAGACTTAAAGAGTTAATATGATCAATATCATAGTTTAGGGTTTAATGTGACTACTATCTAAAGATTGGGGTTTAAAATGCCAATATAACAAAGTTTAGTGGCAAAATGTAGAATATAAATATTAAAAGTCAAATAAGATTATTTTAAAGTTTATTTCATAAACTTATATTAAAATAATAATTTTAGACCCGTCGTTATAATTTTGTATAATTTATTAACGTACCCACGATATTAATATTTATGCCGTGACAACCCAAGATTTTATAACCCGACATCGTTTCACTTAACTTACATTAACGTATTTCCGACCTCATATTTTAACCACGATTTAGTCATTACGTTTTAACTCTTTCGACCGCGACATGAAATTCACATGTTTTAACAGCCCAAAATTTCCCAACAAGATAGTGTAAAATATGATTCATGCATGCTTATTCATGTATCACGTGCATGGTACTTTGTTCCCTTTCTATATTGTTTAAGTTTATGAAATATGTTATATATGTATGGATGCATGTATGCGTTGGTATTTAATAAATATGCATTCAAAGGACAACATGATTCATAACAAGATGTAGCAGCAGGCGAGACATGTTTTTATAATTCTTTACCAAATCGATAAACAAGATAGTTTAATTCAGGTCCATGTCGAGCCAAGATCATGCCCAAACAAGCGTGACAGTCATGATACAAACACTTCTTTGTAGTTGTCGATTTCATGAAGAATATTAAACCAAGTTTTACCCGTTCGATTAGTTTACGGATTTATAGCCGTTCAAGTCGAAACCAAACAATTAGATAACCACGACAAAACAGAAAACGAACCACCACATTTTATATGTCAATTTTTATAAGTCAAACCATTCGTTATTTTATATGCCCAGTCGTGATTTTATGTAACCATTTATATTCGATTTGCAACATGTAATGTAAGCCGATTACCCAAATTCTTATTTAGTTATGTTGTGTTATACGATTTTATATAATCTTCTTAATTAGACGTTAAAAGCATGCAGCTGCAAATAAAACAATAATATGATTGGAACAAAAACGAGTGACAAGAAATCGAAATACGAAAGGATTACAATACCCTCGATGCGACAAACAAGTTATGCAGCAAGGATCGAACCACCAGTTTTATACCAGCCGAACCTAAGCAACGTCGACCCTTTGATCAGTTTGAAACCCACGAACACAATTCCTACTCGACACAGAATTTTACCACGTTTAAAACCACCACCATCACCGCGATTGTAGACCAACAAGACCACGCCACCAACGAGCCTCCCAGCAATACTTTTTAGATCGACAGGAATGAAATAAGAAAACAGCCGCTGGTTTGTGGCGTTTATGTGTTTCTAGGGTTTGCAAAATTTTATATTTTGTGTGTTATGATATTTGGTGATCCGTATAATAACAAAACAAATTAGGGGATTAAAAAAAAAAAAAAGGAAACTGCCAATTTTGTGGAGAGACTTGGGGGAAGGATTATCAATCAAAAAAATAGACACGATACTAGTTGATATACATTTGTGACATGTTAAAAAAAAATTTGGCTAGGGAAAGTTGTACACAATTCATTTATCATAAGTTTTAGTTATTCGCAAAATGTTTATTTGTTCAAATATTAACGCGTGAAATAATTAGGTTATAATCGGAATGAAATGTCTTAAATAATTAAACGTCTATTCAAAGTTCAAGATTAAAGGGGTATTTTGGGTATTTTACGTGTTCTAAATTTCTGGGTTTTACAACTCTTCTCCTCTAAAAAGAAAATTTTGTCCGCAAAATTGAAGTCGCAATATTTAGACGGAGACGTACCAATTCACGGAAAGAAGTGGCAATAAGTAGTCTAACACATAGAGAAGTTCTTCAAAAAGGATTTTAACAAAACGAATAACTTTGTTTCTCATGACTCTCTCCTGTCTATCAAGAATGGCTTTCGTTTTTTTTTTTTTTTTTTTTTTTTTTTTTTTGGAAGTGACATATCTGGTCAAAAGGGACACCATATGTAGAGGATGATAATTGTATCTTCTGAAAAGCTCATATGGGATACGAACAAAATTTCAATCAAATTAACTGTATCAAACAGTAGAGATCTCTACAAGAGCTTGAGATTGGTGACAGATGTATCGAGGTCAACAGAATGCAAAATCGAGAGTTCAAATTTATCCAATTATCTAACGAACGAATGCAGAGTCACACATGGGTAGAATGAACCTAAAGTCTCACAAATCGCAGGAAATCCAACGGAGATCAAATCTAAGCTTCTTAGATACTCCCCAAGATATCCTATGACCACAATAAGTGCATGTTATATGGTGTAAGTATTATCACGTTGGCCAGGCGTCATAATACTAGCATCATATAAATATGCCCTCATAATGGTCATACTTTATCACGAGTCGTAAACAAACAAGCCAATCTAGTTCACCTATTACTTCTATCATCGCAGAGGTCAACCGAAATCAAGCGTCATAACCAAGAGGAACATTCAATAACAAAACAGTGGAAGTCTCAATGAATAACTAAAGGAAAACAAACTATTCGCAAGAGTAACGGAGATCTAACATATCAGCAAGTAAGGTACGTCGTCTTCAAAAGCACCAATTTTTCCCAAAATTTCCAAAACAAGACCATAATCAAGCATACGCAGAATGAACACGGAACAGAGATGATATTGGAGAACCTAATTCATCCAAGGATTACATTACTAAAACTCAAGAAATTAACGAGAGTGAGCATTAGTCATCATTTACTTCATCCTTCACAAAATCAACTCATCCAAACAAAAAAAAAAATGGTTTGTTCCAAAAACCACCCATTCAAACATCAAATCTCTTCAAGTACAAGTAATCTGTCTTCTTTTGTCCATCAATCTGGGAGTGAAACAAAACTGTGAACTTGAGTCTGATTGATCAAGCCTTCTGTTCTTCTTGGAATGCAATGGAGTAATGTGAATCTGACACAATCTTTAAATCCCTTCATCATTCAGTCTGTTTCCGCTCTTAATTCATCTTAGTACAACCAAGATGAATAGGGAAGTGAGACTGCATGTCTTCATCAGCTCCAGGTTCGCCATCTTTATTAGCTTCTTGTCCCCTGCATCGTCAACACTTCTGCCTTGTTAGGAGTGTCTTCATTCCTCATTGTAGCCACTGTTGTTGTCAATTCCAGGTCAGGCAGTGAAGTTAATCTTCTCATATGTTTCTAGTTGTCTTGATGCATACGCAAAATCTTCTATGCTTTAAAAGAGTATAACCAAGTCTCTTTCTGAAATGTCCCAAAATTTATCCTTCCTAAAAAAAAAATATGGAAGTTAATTTCTATTTCAGCTTTTCCCAAAACTCCGTTCTCAGTCAAACTAAGTCATTTCTTTTTGTTCAAGAAATTCATCAATGGTAACGCAAATTGGTAAGCATCTTCCAAAATTCTTCTGTAAGATTCAAAAGATTAGCTTTTCAAATTTATTATCGGTCTTGATCACTTGGTGATAGTTTCAGATCTTGCGGAATTTATAGAGATATTCTAATCTAAGAACACCGTTGTCCAACAATTATCAATCTTACAAAATGCACAAGTGGTTGCCAAATTTCAAACAAGGTACAAAATAGTTTCCATGTCCTTTCTCGTCTCCGAATGTACTATTACGTCATACCATGATTGTTTGTCCAAGTACTCACGAGAAAACGCTATTTATCATATTTACAAGAGGGTTAGAGCTTTAGCTAATACTATTAACGTCACTAACCGTCATAGTAGTCTTCACGAATACGGAAGGCGATTCTAAAAATAACCTCAACTCATAACTCCATTTCAAAACATACCACAATGTTATACTATACAATTCTTCCAAATATTCACGAAAACATAATCTCACCATATACAAGGGAATAGTTGACGTGATAGCCAATACAATTGGAATCGTTAACTTATTATTACGAATACAAAAACGGCTTCAAAATCATTTTAAGCGACCTTCACGTTCACCCCACGTTGTTCCTCCTCTTCTTCACCAATAAAACTGGTATACTTCATAGGCTTACCCTCGGTTAGTAAACTCGTTTCTTAGGAGTTCTTTCATTTGTTTCTTCAGTCTTTCAAATGAAGCCATCGGAAAAGGATTTTCAAAGGTAGGTTAAAATCATATCAAAGGCAAATGGAATTGTAGACCAACTACATTCGCCAAACCAGACGGATAATTTACGAATTAGGATCGAGAGTAAGTTTTATCAAGAGTCTTTAGGCAGATAAGTTAACCATTCGAAAAGGTTGGAATTTTTTTTTGTTCGGCTTCTTAGCCCAAATGTGCCTCATTGTGAATACGAACATCGTATTGTTGTCAAAGTGATACGCGTAGGATACTAGTTGCCAACGTCGTCAATGGAGTCAAATAGAAAGATGAGAATTATCCGAAAGTAATGGAATCTATCAAGTCAATCAATTTAGGCGCAAAAACATCGTACCAATACTTCCAAAATCATCAAGATTCCCAATAACCATTAACTAATGAACACAAACAGGATTTGCCGTACCAAAACTCACAGAGGAGAAAGTAATTCAAAATTTCAATATTATCAGAGTAGCTTGGAAATGGAAATGAAATTCGAAGTCTAGCATAGGCTAAACAGAAGAGTACAAGAAATTAGTTCATGTTCATAAATTCCCTTCGTTCAATTTGGATTATAAAGGCTAGTTGCCGTAGATTCTAGATCGGAGTCTACATCATTCTCTTCTTTCTCTTCCTCTCATTCACTAATCCAACCATTCCTGTTATTCTCAGGTTGCGGCAACTGGCGGCTAGCAAAACCACTTTTGCGATCTCTCTCTTCTTCTTCCACAGACTTATGGCACTTTCGTAATACTTGGTGTTAATACCATTGTTGTCATTTGCTTTAGTTCCGCACATTTCTTTCTCCTTGTCATCCATCTTCTAGCAGCCCGTAGCATCCACAGTAGTCCCCTTACTACTTCTTACGTGCTGGATCTGTCTTGAGGTATCCTTAATGGCGTGAGTACCATTTTCTTCGGGTTTTTTGTCAGGTGGTCCAGAGCGACAAGATTTAACCATCTGAACGGTTACCAAATGATCAGAATAAGGAAGTCAAGGGCAAACACGAAAGGAAAAGGTATGCCAAAGGGAGCCTAATATCTACCCAATCCTCACAGGTTTAAACTTAAGTTCGCACAGGGAAGAATCCTAAATCAAGTTTTCAAGGTGTTCATCAATGTTCCTACAGTGGAAACCTAATGGTCCATAACTCACAGGTCCAGGTTTATGTATTATAAGTCGTCAGCCTGTCTCTGATACCATAAATTGTAACACCCCAACCTGTCAAGGGTAAAGATATTACAATAAATAGTGTCCAACAGAGCAAATCACAAGCTTAATACCTTATCAATACAATGAGTACAAAGGTTACAAATGAATTCCAAAATAAGGAAGATATGATAATAAAACCAAGTCCATTATATAAAGGAACTCTAAGGTTGGTCCACACTTTCTCATTCCCAAAGCTAAACCCCGCGTCCTAGCATAAGTACATGCCGCATGGAAAAAGAAAGCGGCTGAGCATAAAAAGCTCAGTGAACAGATATCAACAAAATAACAACCGATACAATAGAGTTAGGAATAATCAAAGGGATATGAAGATACGATTACATGTGGTATCCAAGAGGGAAATCAAAAGATGACATGGTTAAGTGTAAAGCATAGTGTATGTAAGTTGTAACACCCCCAAAATACCGCAGCGGAAGACTGTGTCATTGGGGTGCTACTTCATAATACAAAGTACAAGTTATAGAAAACGAACTCTAAATGAGACGTTTTGAAAAGTTACCATTCGATTAATGAATTCAAAGTTACAAACATGAGATTCCAAAGTATGATACATAAATGTATACAAGTGTTTTGAATGGTAAATGATAAAAGCGTAAGTCTTCAGAATATGCAGCTTGACTCTAAGTTCCACGCACTAGCTATCGCCTTATAGACCTGAGATAACATGCTAAAGTGTCAACACAATGGTTGGTGAGTTCATAGAGTTTGTCTTAAAACAGTTGAAAAGCCTTAAAAGAATGTTCACACAGCAAAGGCATCGTGAATCCACTCAGTTACAAGTCCCGCCATAAGAGACTTGTAACCTGTGTGTTCACAACCCACTGCTACAAATATAGTATAATAAAGACATGTATAAGTTCATCAAAACAGTTTAGCAATTAGTCGTGAGTCTACACTTCATCTCCGAAGACCTCACGTTTATGATGTATCCAACATTCGCAAATGTTAGGATGTATCAATAGCCTCAATGGTCATCCAAGGTCTTAATTTGGAGCCACCGGAAGTCTCAATGGTCATCCAGGGTCTTAATCTGGAGCCACTGGCAGTAACACAATCAAGTATAACGCAGTTAAGTATAACATAATCATGTATGTATGAAATCAAGTATAATGCGATCAAATATAAGACAATCAAGTATAGAACAATCAAGTATAATGCGATCAAGTATTTGTACAAGTAAGAAAGTAGTTGTGCATGTATCCCCCCCAAAGAGTTGAAACAAATATGAAAAAGTAGGGGCTATGACTCACCTTAAGTCTATGTAATGAGAAATGAAAGTGGTAGTCGAATCGCGAAAGTCTCTAAGAGCAGCCTATAATAGAACGTTGCGACTTAGGTTTGGAGTAACGTCTAAGAATACGACGAATTGCCTATATATGTCTTGCATAATGTTCATGATGTAGTACTTAGTATATAGTGTAAGTCATTGAATATAAGTGGTCTATGAAACATGTATAGGTTGTATATCTCTTACTACCGTTCGGGCCGACATAATTCAGAAGTCATGGAGTAAACGTTCGAGGAGCCAGGACACTTTAACTCGTAAATCCACAATTCGTCTCGACGGCTTACTCAATGAACTCCTCACATGAGGCTCCCTACTATTGTAGTATTCGATAACATATATATATATAAGCTTTGATCTTTAATAGTTATATGGTCTTTAGCCGTGGCTTTGCCGTGACCTTGGTCATTGTTACCATGGTCTTAAGACTCAACCTTGGCTTTAGCCATGGTTGTGGTCTTGGCTTTAGGTCATTAGACCTCTTGGTCTCATCTAAATATAATCATTATATAGTAACTTTGGTCTAAAAATGGGCTGTTAAGAATTTGAAGAAAATATCACTCGGAAAGCCTTTTCAGGGCTCGAGCTTCTTTGTTCCTGAACGAAAACGTCGTTCCGGACAACTTTTGTGTTTTAACTTTTTGATGAATCGGACCAGAAGTGGGACTTTCAAATTGGCAGAATGCAAACAGGAGGTTATGGGCAGTTTCGGCGTTTTGGTGTCGCTAACTTCAAACGGTCATAACTTTTGACTCGTGTACTCGTTTTGGGTGATTCAAATTGCTATGTTTTCCTTGTTAAGTCCTCTTTAACAATAAGTAAGTGTCAAATATCAAAGTTATACTATTGTGGTCGTGGTTTTCCATAAAAATCACTAGTTTGCTTGTTTACTTGTCATAAGTTAACATATGTATACCAATACTTGTTTTATCCATTTTTAAACATCATGAACACAATACAAAGACCATATATAGCATGAAAGAAACATAATAAGCATGAAATGATATTGAGCAAGAAAGTGTATAAGGGTTTGCTTACAACTTTTGGCTTTCTAAAGAAAGGAAGTCAAGTATAGAACTAGGACACTAAACCTAAGCTTGTAAACCCTTCACCATAACTCTTGTAACCCTTGCTAGCCTTGATCTAACCCTTGTGAAAACCCATTAACTTCAGCCCTAGCAACCTTGTGTAGCTCCTAATTCAACCATGGAATCACCAAACAAACTTAAGAACTAGGTAGAGAATACTAAGACCTTGAACTTTGTAGTGTAACTTGTATATTGAAGATCAAAGGATCATGGTGCTAGGTATTAAGGTTGTGGCGTTTTTATTGATGAAGAATGAAAGGAATGAGCTCTCTATTTATAGCAAGAATGAGGAGGTTAGGAAGGTTACTAGGAAAGTGCTAAAACTTGGAGACAAAGTTGTAAATAAATATGATCCAATGGCTAAAGTCATGAGATGATGCCACAAGTGTGAATGCCCCCCCCTAGTGGCGGTTTGAAGAACTTGGAGAACAAGGTGTGGACTTTTGATGGTATTATCCTAAGTATGTAGCTAGTTTTGACTCCGTAAATCGCTAACCGTAAGTTTTTAGGCCACGAAACGTAAAACCGGGTATCCTAAAAATATGAAACTTATAAATATGGTTAAACATGTCAATATAGTCCATAATAAAATATAAAATGAGTGGTAGGTTCTATCGGGTGCTAAAACCCTGCTAAAAACTGGAAACACGGGTCTAAAACGCGTAATACGTAAAACGTACGAAAGTTGCGTAAAATTGAGAAAAGTAAAATGTAACTTTTCTAATAGGATAATAATGACTTAAAATGACTTATAATGTCTAGGCTGGGCTCAGTCTAGTGTCGGTTGGTGTTAAATGTCTTTTAGACCTAAAACCGCAAGCCTAAAAATCAAGGAATGACTTATAAAATCAAAGAATGATTTTTTTGGTCAAAGGAGGAGGGAAAAATATGTTGACTTTTTCTAATAAGTTGAAAACTCAAATTGTCTTAGAAACGCGTTTTGTGGTCTAACGGTTAATCGCCCATACGGTTAAGCGTGCTCATACGAGAGTAGTACAGGCTTGGGTGACCTGCCGGGAATAGTAATTAATCTGAAAATGCGAATTGTTACAGTCTCTACCCCTTCAGGAAACTTCGTCCCGAAGTTTAGTTGATGTTAACTACTTATGGTGTGTCTAAGAGAATTCGGGATCTCTAATATAGTGGTGTTCACTCTGATTCGTCTAAGATTCTGGTTAAGGAGTTGTATCGGATGTGAATAAGCCCACTTATTTATAACACATTACTTACATAAAGAAGCGTCCAAATTTATGCAAGTAAGGTCTCATAAACTTATGGTTCGGTGATTTACAATTTCTTTATTTAACTGAAGAGGCGTCCCAATCCATTTAAATAAGGAGATTCTAAATCATCCTACTTAAGAATTTCCGACACAAAATCCGCCTTCTGAGGCCGATAGTAAGATAATCAAGTCATCAAATCCCTAAAGCTAAGCAATAATATTATTTAACTCAAATCTTGTGTCTCATCAAACAAGAACTGTCACAAGATCAAGTTAACTAATTAGTTATTACTGAGCTCCATGTTTTTAATGACTCGACGAATCTCTGGGGCTCCTTATAATACTAAAGTCACATCATCTAACAGCGTGGAACTAAGCAAACGTCTAACCAAAAAAAGCACATGTGTATGTATTGTGTGTAAGGCAAATAAAGAGGAAGGTCCCAACGTATATAGCAGTTATAGTCTAGGCACTAAATGCAACCTAGTTCTCTATAACCAAGGCTCTGGTACCAATCTGTAACACCCCCAAAATACCGCAGCGGAAGACTGTGTCATTGGGGTGCTACTTCATAATACAAAGTACAAGTTATAGAAAACGAACTCTAAATGAGACGTTTTGAAAAGTTACCATTCGATTAATGAATTCAAAGTTACAAACATGAGATTCCAAAGTATGATACATAAATGTATACAAGTGTTTTGAATGGTAAATGATAAAAGCGTAAGTCTTCAGAATATGCAGCTTGACTCTAAGTTCCACGCACTAGCTATCGCCTTATAGACCTGAGATAACATGCTAAAGTGTCAACACAATGGTTGGTGAGTTCATAGAGTTTGTCTTAAAACAGTTGAAAAGCCTTAAAAGAATGTTCACACAGCAAAGGCATCGTGAATCCACTCAGTTACAAGTCCCGCCATAAGAGACTTGTAACCTGTGTGTTCACAACCCACTGCTACAAATATAGTATAATAAAGACATGTATAAGTTCATCAAAACAGTTTAGCAATTAGTCGTGAGTCTACACTTCATCTCCGAAGACCTCACGTTTATGATGTATCCAACATTCGCAAATGTTAGGATGTATCAATAGCCTCAATGGTCATCCAAGGTCTTAATTTGGAGCCACCGGAAGTCTCAATGGTCATCCAGGGTCTTAATCTGGAGCCACTGGCAGTAACACAATCAAGTATAACGCAGTTAAGTATAACATAATCATGTATGTATGAAATCAAGTATAATGCGATCAAATATAAGACAATCAAGTATAGAACAATCAAGTATAATGCGATCAAGTATTTGTACAAGTAAGAAAGTAGTTGTGCATGTATCCCCCCCAAAGAGTTGAAACAAATATGAAAAAGTAGGGGCTATGACTCACCTTAAGTCTATGTAATGAGAAATGAAAGTGGTAGTCGAATCGCGAAAGTCTCTAAGAGCAGCCTATAATAGAACGTTGCGACTTAGGTTTGGAGTAACGTCTAAGAATACGACGAATTGCCTATATATGTCTTGCATAATGTTCATGATGTAGTACTTAGTATATAGTGTAAGTCATTGAATATAAGTGGTCTATGAAACATGTATAGGTTGTATATCTCTTACTACCGTTCGGGCCGACATAATTCAGAAGTCATGGAGTAAACGTTCGAGGAGCCAGGACACTTTAACTCGTAAATCCACAACTCGTCTCGACGGCTTACTCAATGAACTCCTCACATGAGGCTCCCTACTATTGTAGTATTCGATAACATATATATATATAAGCTTTGATCTTTAATAGTTATATGGTCTTTAGCCGTGGCTTTGCCGTGACCTTGGTCATTGTTACCATGGTCTTAAGACTCAACCTTGGCTTTAGCCATGGTTGTGGTCTTGGCTTTAGGTCATTAGACCTCTTGGTCTCATCTAAATATAATCATTATATAGTAACTTTGGTCTAAAAATGGGCTGTTAAGAATTTGAAGAAAATATCACTCGGAAAGCCTTTTCAGGGCTCGAGCTTCTTTGTTCCTGAACGAAAACGTCGTTCCGGACAACTTTCGTGTTTTAACTTTTTGATGAATCGGACCAGAAGTGGGACTTTCAAATTGGCAGAATGCAAACAGGAGGTTATGGGCAGTTTCGGCGTTTTGGTGTCGCTAACTTCAAACGGTCATAACTTTTGACTCGTGTACTCGTTTTGGGTGATTCAAATTGCTATGTTTTCCTTGTTAAGTCCTCTTTAACAATAAGTAAGTGTCAAATATCAAAGTTATACTATTGTGGTCGTGGTTTTCCATAAAAATCACTAGTTTGCTTGTTTACTTGTCATAAGTTAACATATGTATACCAATACTTGTTTTATCCATTTTTAAACATCATGAACACAATACAAAGACCATATATAGCATGAAAGAAACATAATAAGCATGAAATGATATTGAGCAAGAAAGTGTATAAGGGTTTGCTTACAACTTTTGGCTTTCTAAAGAAAGGAAGTCAAGTATAGAACTAGGACACTAAACCTAAGCTTGTAAACCCTTCACCATAACTCTTGTAACCCTTGCTAGCCTTGATCTAACCCTTGTGAAAACCCATTAACTTCAGCCCTAGCAACCTTGTGTAGCTCCTAATTCAACCATGGAATCACCAAACAAACTTAAGAACTAGGTAGAGAATACTAAGACCTTGAACTTTGTAGTGTAACTTGTATATTGAAGATCAAAGGATCATGGTGCTAGGTATTAAGGTTGTGGCGTTTTTATTGATGAAGAATGAAAGGAATGAGCTCTCTATTTATAGCAAGAATGAGGAGGTTAGGAAGGTTACTAGGAAAGTGCTAAAACTTGGAGACAAAGTTGTAAATAAATATGATCCAATGGCTAAAGTCATGAGATGATGCCACAAGTGTGAATGCCCCCCCCTAGTGGCGGTTTGAAGAACTTGGAGAACAAGGTGTGGACTTTTGATGGTATTATCCTAAGTATGTAGCTAGTTTTGACTCCGTAAATCGCTAACCGTAAGTTTTTAGGCCACGAAACGTAAAACCGGGTATCCTAAAAATATGAAACTTATAAATATGGTTAAACATGTCAATATAGTCCATAATAAAATATAAAATGAGTGGTAGGTTCTATCGGGTGCTAAAACCCTGCTAAAAACTGGAAACACGGGTCTAAAACGCGTAATACGTAAAACGTACGAAAGTTGCGTAAAATTGAGAAAAGTAAAATGTAACTTTTCTAATAGGATAATAATGACTTAAAATGACTTATAATGTCTAGGCTGGGCTCAGTCTAGTGTCGGTTGGTGTTAAATGTCTTTTAGACCTAAAACCGCAAGCCTAAAAATCAAGGAATGACTTATAAAATCAAAGAATGATTTTTTTGGTCAAAGGAGGAGGGAAAAATATGTTGACTTTTTCTAATAAGTTGAAAACTCAAATTGTCTTAGAAACGCGTTTTGTGGTCTAACGGTTAATCGCCCATACGGTTAAGCGTGCTCATACGAGAGTAGTACAGGCTTGGGTGACCTGCCGGGAATAGTAATTAATCTGAAAATGCGAATTGTTACATAAGTTTTCAGTATTTTACCCAAGGCCAATCAATACAATACAATACAATAGTAGCCCAATATGGAGTGATCAACTCCCAATATGTGAGGGGTTGCAATGCACGCATACCCAGTCACCAATACAATATGTAGCAATGTAGACAATGTAGTAGCTCCAATAATCAATCAATCAATCAATACAATACAATACAAATCTAGGATGCATTCATACGCCCCAGTAGGCCAATAACAATCACAATCAAAGCAGTAGTCAATAGTAGATCAGGGACGACGTAGTACATCTCTCCAACTACGCTAGAGTACATAACATTGGTGCATCAATGCTATGGTTGTGGCTACTCCACAACAAGTAATACCCCGGGTAAATACTGAGGGTCAAGTGGTCAAGGTTCAATATCAATGGTTAAATATCAAAGTTTAGTTTCAAAAGTTTATTGTCAAGGTTCAATATCAAGGTTTATTATCAAAGGTCCAATATCCAAAGGTTCAAATACCCAAAGGTCATTATCAATACTCATAGGTCAATATCAAGAGGTAGGTCAAAGGACCAATATCAATGGGTCAATCAAGGTTCAATATCAAGGTGCAATAATGTAAGGAGAGAGAGAGTCATGAGAGAGAAATAAAGTTGTACTCTTGCTGAGAGAGTACGGAATATCTGTACCTTAGACTGATTACACAAGCAAGTCACAAGTCAAAGAGAGAATGGGTCACTCCCACTTCACCGAACCTAGAAGATAATGTATACGAATCAAGACGAGTCCGGATTACTCAAGTAACCCCTTTTAGTTATCTTTCCATTTTTAGAAACTTTCCATATTTAGCAGCTTTATATTTTAGGTAACTTTCCATATTTAGTAACTTCCCACTTTAAGTAGTTTAAGCATTTTAGAAGACTTTCTATTTTTAGTAAGTTTCTCGTTTTAGCACAATTCCATAATTAGTGAGTTTCTCAAATTAGCAAGTTTAGTCATTTATAATCAAAGTTACCATTTAACTAGGTTAAAGTACTAAAATGACAATATTTATAGATTAGGGTTTATTATGATAATTAAATAGACTTAAAGAGTTAATATGATCAATATCATAGTTTAGGATTTAATGTGACTACTATCTAAAGATTGGGGTTTAAAATGCCAATATAACAAAGTTTAGGGTCAAAATGTAGAATATAAATATTAAAAGTCAAATAAGATTATTTTAAAGTTTATTTCATAAACTTATATTAAAATAATAATTTTAGACCCGTCGTTATAATTTTGTATAATTTATTAACGTACCCACGATATTAATATTTATGCCGCGACAACTCAAGATTTTATAACCCGACATCGTTTCACTTAACTCATATTAACGTATTTCCGACCTCATATTTTAACCACAATTTAGTCATTACATTTTAACTCTTTCGACCGCGACACGAAATTCACATGTTTTAACTGCCCAAAATTTCCCAACAAGATAGTGTAAAATATGATTCATGCATGCTTATTCATGTATCACGTGCATGGTACTTTGTTCCCTTTCTATATTGTTTAAGTTTATGAAATATGTTATATATGTATGGATCATGGATGCATGTATGCGTTGGTATTTAATAAATATGCATTCAAAGGACAACATGATTCATAACAAGATAGTTTAATTCTTTACCAAATCGATAAACAAGATAGTTTAATTCAGGTCCATGTCGAGCCAAGATCATGCCCAAACAAGCGTGACAGTCATGATACAAACACTTCTTTGTAGTTGTCGATTTCATGAAGAATATTAAACCAAGTTTTACCCGTTCGATTAGTTTATGGATTTATAGCCGTTCAAGTCGAAACCAAACAATTAGATAACCACGACAAAATAGAAAACGAACCACCACATTTTATATGTCGATTTTTATAAGTCAAACCATTCGTTATTTTATATGCCCAGTCGTGATTTTATGTAACCATTTATATTCGATTTGCAACATGTAATGTAAGCCGATTACCCAAATTCTTATTTAGTTATGTTGTGTTATACGATTTTATATAATCTTCTTAATTAGACGTTAAAAGCATGCAGCTGCAAATAAAACAATAATATGATTGGAACAGAAACGAGTGACAAGAAATCGAAATAGGAAAGGATTACAATACCCTCGATGCGACAAACAAGTTATGCAGCAAGGATCGAACCACCAGTTTTATACCAGCCAAACCTAAGCAACGTCGACCCTTTGATCAGTTTGAAACCCACGAACACAATTCCTACTCGACACAGAATTTTACCACGTTTAAAACCACCACCATCACCGCGATTGTAGACCAACAAGACCACGCCACCAACGAGCCTCCCAGCAATACTTTTTAGATCGACAGGAATGAAATAAGAAAACAGCCGCTGGTTTGTGGCGTTTATGTGTTTCTAGGGTTTGCAAAATTTTATATTTTGTGTGTTATGATATTTGGTGATCCGTATAATAACAAAACAAATTAGGGGATTAAAAAAAAAAAAAAGGAAACTGCCAATTTTGTGGAGAGACTTGGGGGAAGGATTATCAATCAAAAAAATAGACACGATACTAGTTGATATACATTTGTGACATGTTAAAAAAAAATTGGCTAGGGAAAGTTGTACACAATTCATTTATCATAAGTTTTAGTTATTCGCAAAATGTTTATTTGTTCAAATATTAACGCGCGAAATACTTAGGTTATAATCGGAACGAAATGTCTTAAATAATTAAACGTCTATTCAAAGTTCAAGATTAAAGGGGTATTTTGGGTATTTTACGTGTTCTAAATTTCTAGGTTTTACATCATATATTCACTGTTAAGTAATTAGAAGCTATATCTCATCATTTCAATATATAAGTTCATCATTTAGCTTAATTTAGTCTAATTATAATATATTATAGCTTATTTAGTAACTAGGATTCAAAAGAAGTTCATAAAAGTCAGACTTGTAGTTTTCATCAAAACTCAAAATTCCAAATCTTAGGAAATGGCTTAGATTTCAAAACAACCTGTTGGATTTATTAGGAATTAGAATTAGGTGATTTTTGTTGCTTTGTGTTGCTTGGTAGCTTATCTTTCTGTATCAAAAAGAAAATTTGAGTTTGGATATCATTTGCTTATTAATAAGCAGTCTCAAAGTTGGCCCTTTGAGCAAAAAGCTCCCCTGCACCACAGGTGTTGAGCCATTTTCTTGGGCTTGTTGTGACTTCCCCAGTGGGCCCCACCATAAGTTTCTTAGCTTATTGGCAAGTCCATAAGCTCTACTTATTAGCTCAGGGATTATTTCATCATTTCTAGCTTAATTAATAGGGCTGCTCATAGCTTTTTGTTTGGTCCATTCCATCAAATACACTGATCACTCAGTGTTGAAAAGCTTTTTCACAAGCTTGTGCAAAGCTCCTCAGTGGACCCCACCCCTAGCCTTTTTGGCTTATTGAGAGCTTATCAGCTCTAGTTTCATTACTTAGCCTTAGTTGGACCATTAGCTTATTGGACATAGCTTATTTGAACCCAACTTGTGACCTGACCTCAGGTTCCATACTGAGTCACTCAGTTTTGACCACCCATTTCATAGGTTCACCAACAGCTTATTAATAAGCCATAAGCATTGCTTATTGGCTTATTGGGAAGCTTACCTAACCAACTTATCATATCCAGTGCTTATTTGGATTTCCATTCAGCCAAGTGGGCCCTATAAGGCCTGCTAGTTCACACTTTTGGCTTGAATTGGTCTGAGCACTCAGTCTTTGGATCCAATTTCACAAGCCCACCCACAGCTTATTAATAAGCCATAAGCTCTGCTTATTGGCTTATTGGGAAGCTAACCTGACCTACCTCTCATACCAAGAATAAAATTGAACCCTTGAACCCTCTTGTGGGCCCCACATAGGGCTGCAAGTTCCCTTTTGGCCTGTTTGGTTGTAGCAGGGTTCAAGATTGCTTATTTGAGCTTCTTGACTTGTTCCTTGTGCTTATTTAAATGCTTTAGCTTATTTTAGGTGTATCTCATTTAGTTGTAGCTTAATTATCCATCTGTAGCTTATTTGTAGCTTTTAGCTTGTTAAAAATCCAAGTTTGGCTTATTTAAGCCATCTGTTAAGGAAATAAGCTCTTACAGAGCTTATTTGGCTGTTATAAAAAGTTTTCTTTTTTTAAAGTTTCTTATTTTTGCTTATTTCTTAGGTTTGTAAAAAGAAAATCAAAAAAATAAAATTTTGCAAAAATTTGGGTGTGTGTGGGAATCGAACCTGTGACCTCTTGGATAGTAACATGCATAAGTACACACACCCCTTCCATTAGCTCTGGGGCACCAGTTCCGTCATACTCTCCATACTTAATTTACTTAACACAGTTTTTGAGTAATAAGCTTATTTAAGCCGTTTGGCTTATAACAGCTTATTTGAATAAGCTGTTGATACCAACTTATTTTTCCTAGCTTCCTTACCACTTAATCTACTTTCTGTAATTTTTTCATAATTTTTACTGTTCAAATAATATTTTTTATAATTAATACTAGTTTAATTAATAATTAAGTAATATTAGGTAATTAAATAGTTTTAATAATTTTTATTTAATAGTAGTATCTTTTTATATTTTTTTAAGTTTTATAAATCATTAGGTGTTTTTTGAAAATATTTTCCTAATTGTTACTGTTCATTTCCTATTTTCCTTAATTAATTTAGTTAATTAGATTTTAATTAATAAATAAGTAATTAATTAGTAAATTAGCCTAAATATAATTTTTAGAATAATTTTATAATTCTTTAGGATTCCTGTGATGGTTAATTAGTTTTATAAATTTTTCCATAATTTTCTAAGTTATTTTAGTATTATTAGTAATTTAAAATAGTTTAATTAAAATAATTAGTAATTAATTAAAAGAAAACTCATAAAAATACAAAAATATTTATTTTTATTTTTTATACTTTCTTCAAGTTCATTTTAAGTTTTAGAAAATAGTTTTGCAAGTTTTTAGTTTAATTTGTAGTCTTTATCATTTTTAGTTTGATTTAAATTAGTTTTAATTAAATAGTTAAATAGTTTTTAATTAAATAATTAATATTAAATAATAAAATAATCAAAAAAATAATTTTCTTTTTAATTTAATTTTCTTTTAAGTTTAAGTTTATAGAATTTTCATTTTTAACCCCTGTAGTTTATTTTTCCTTAAAACTCACCTTTTTCTCAGTACGCATACGTATTTGTTTACATTTCAGTTTACGTATATACATAGCTGTTTACTGTGCTTGTTTTATATTATTATCCAAATAATATTAGTAGTGTAAATCAAACCCACTTAATCTTTGGTTACTGTCCTCAGTACCATTTATTCCCAAAAAACGTTTACAAATACAATTTCAATCTCGTTTGGGAGGACCTATCAACTGCACACGCTTGACTGGTTGGTTTGGGAGGAGTCAAACATCCTTTGGTCCATTAACTTCTTCTTTGGTCCCCATCCCTTGTGAATTTCCTGTCCCATGCATCTCTTCATCAAACATATATTGTAAAGTAACTTTTGCACAGGTTTGAAACCAACCAAATTGTGTTTTAGGATGTGATTGTAGTGAACCATGATTGTGTGACAATTGTATGAAAACTAATAAATCAGTAACTGTGGGATAAAGTATGCAAACTAAATATATTATTGATGTTAAATTGTTAACTTGTTTGCAGAATACATAAGACCTATTTATACTAATCTAAACGACACCTATGACAGCTATTTTGAACCATTGTGAATCTTGACTAATAATTGTCAACTACCATAACTGCCACATTCTAACTGCCTGCATAATGGGTGTTTGGGTTAACTGTTTTGACCCATTTGCAGTGACATAAATTCGACCCATACATAAACTAAAGTACTAATTACTTTGACTTTATAATAAACATATACTAACTACTAATGTTTGAGATCTAATGACATTAAGGAGTCAACATCTCTTATAACTTTACAAATGAATAATATTGGCTCAATATTGTAGCCTATTTACTACACTAATTCTGGGAATTCGCGACCAAGGCTTTTAGCGACTATACAATGTAGTCGCTATAGGTTGGCTTCTAGTGACTACATGTAGTCGTTAGAAGTCTGACGACGAAAATTTAACTTTCCTGCCGCGTCTTTGACCAGAAATTTTAGCGACTACATTTTCCATTCGATCACATATAGCCGCTAGAAGTTGCTACACGACAAAACAAGAGATTATGAAAATCATGGTTGTTAAGATCCAATACTCTATTTTCCACTCTAATCTTGACAGAGATAATGAAATTTTAGCAACTTAATAAACTTTGAGTTTCAAATCATAACATAAACCTTCCAAATCATTCATACCACATATCTCATCAATCAAACATAATCTCAATTCCAATATTGCATAATTCCAAATATCTCATCGGAGCAATTATCACATGATTTAAGATGCGCTCAAATATCGCATAGGTCTAAACATATAATCAAATCAAATATCACATAATTCTCAACCATACCCTAATCAAGAAATCAATGTATACCGCATTACTCTAAACCTGTTTAAAATCAAACTCGTATAATTCATAATATGTCATATGATCATATATCAAGGCTTCCCATAATTTCCAAATCATCTCAATCACGTATCAATCAATCAAGCAATACCTCATAAGTCATAATGTGAATTTCTAGCTCTTGACAAATTTCCCAAATCTAACTTCCAAGATATAATCGCATCATACTCTCATACTATTCCAAACTTAATTCAAGAGGCTTCGGCTTGGCAGGATGGCATGCGTCGGTCAATGATCGATTTTTGAAAATTACCTAGTTCTCTATAACCTTGAGCTCTGATACCAATCTGTAACACCCCCAAATTTTGGCACAGCGGAAGACTTACAAGCTTTCGTGGTGCTACTTGGATTGGTATACACAACACAAGTATAGCGAAACCAAATAACAATTTCCATTATATAAAACATCTCAATATTTAGTTTAAAAGATTACAGTTATTCAAAATCATGAAAGATAAGGCCCAAATAAATAAAAGATATGTCCACAATATAATATTAGAGTTTTGGTCGATCCTTCACCCATGCCTTTTCGATAAGCCTCCAATCACTAGCATCCATAAACATCATCTTAATCACCTGAGAAAACATGCTAAAGTTAGCTTACGCTGGTGAGTCCATAGGTTTTAATGTAAAGCAACGAGTTGGACCTTAAACAGTTGTAGTGTTCACAAAAAAGTGATGTCTATTACGTCAGCACTAAGTTCATGCAACCGAAGCTTGACTATTGTGCATGCTCTAGAAGCACGTTAAATAAAGGCCCGTGTAAGTGTCTATCCCATGACACTATTTTTTCGACATGTTATACGCTCGCGTTTGGTCATCCTGACCAAACCGAACGGGGGAGTCACCCCCAATAGATCTATTTATAGGATCCGCGCTTCCCCGCAGGAATTGACGGTGCATGAAAGTGGGCATGAATGGGATTTTATGACTTAGGCTCATTCTACATAATAGTTTTATGAAAACATAAATGAAATTAAGGTCCCTAAAATGTTTTGCATGTTTCTCACCCCAATATTTCAGTAAAACAGTAATATGAGTAAAAGTGGGGCTATGAACTCACCTCAGTCCAGCAAAGCTCAATCAGAAATATACCAGAAGTAGAATATCATAACATCCAAATCAAAGAACAGCATGAACAACTCAAAGGTATTTTAGCTCAATGGCAACTAAGTCAGCTTGGCACAGATCCTCAACAGAAGCAAAGTAGGATAGCAGCTAACAACGACGGCAACTACGGACTCGACACTATCTAATAATATAGACTTGATTTAATGTATATTCAAACGCGTAACATATTTCCAATTTATTCTCCAAATATATTCCATTTTACTTCCCAAAACAATCGTGTGAAAACAGTTTATTAGTGTTTTGTATCATCATGTGTGTGTGTGTGTTGGAAACATAGTCTCAACTCGAGTGAACTCACACCATGAATATAATCAAGATACATCAATTTCATATCGCCAAATGATGAATCAACATACTAGTCTGAGTCTATATCTACACTAAGGTCAACATTTATTAGGTATATTAAATACTATTTTAAATAGTATTTCCTAGTTCTGCGTGCACTCAAAACTTCTAATGACTCTCGTTCAATAACGTTTATAGAAAGAAACCTTTATATTTTATTTCAAAAAAAAATAATTCGTTCTTGTCAAGACAAAACGTTTTATTTTTAAATAGTCATGGTGCATACATGTTTTTTTCCTCCAAATAGTTATGGTGTATACATGTTTTCAATTAGTCAAAGTGCATACATGTTTTTTCCAAATAATCAAGGTGCATTTTTTTTTTTTTTTTGGTAAAGGGGAGTAATCCTGCACCATGGTAAATATATAAACCAAAACGTTTAAGTACAATGGATATGGGTGAAATCACATATCTCAGTCCGTTACATAGGCAAAAAGCTTACATAACAAGATACTTCCTATTTTCTGAACAAGAAAATAAAACACTACTCAAATGATAACATAGGACATAATGAAATAAAATTACTTCCTAAGATCTTGAAGCTTGGTTCCATACATGGCATTAAAAGCATCCAAATCCCAGGAAGATCATAAACCTGGTTCGCATAGTCATCGTAGTCATAGTCATCATAATCATCTTCAAACTCTTGGCCACCACCGAATAGATTAGCAGAATCATCAAATGGGTTAGCAACCACCTCATCTTCAGAATCAGAAACCACAATCTCTCCCACCTTAGAAAAAGGGTTAACTCTCTTAGTAGAAGAGGCGGGCGGAGTACAAGAATCACTAGTTTTTGGAGCCACAACCGACTCCTTCTCTTTCAAATTGCTCACAAGGGGTTCTTGTGTTAGGAATATAAATATTCATATGAAAGACTCGGCCACCCTGAGTATCTATTTAGCATTTATATAGCTCGTAGGCTTGTTATTATTAGATTAGATATCGTAGAATTAGTATAGTAATAGTTTATATTTAGTCTCATCGTGGAGTGGGCTGGGTCTTTACCAACTGTCAACTCGCTCCACAGCCCACTTTAGGGGCGTATACTGTAAGTGTATATAAACCCTCTCCCACACAAGGGAAGGGTTGGTTGTTTCATTCAATACACACTCCCACAAGGTGTTTTCTTTCACTAGAAATATCCCCTCTCTACTCTTTCTCTATCCAACTCAAACAATGACTATCTTGATCTTCCATAACCCAAGACCTCCCGAATTCATCACAAGAATCAACATAACACGATCCTACAATTTGTACCAGAGCCAAGGTTTTGTTTTGGTTGATTTTTGTGGTGTAATCTTGTCAAAATTATCAAGTTCATATCAGTTTTCACCATGGGGGCCAACTGTTTGTTACACGTTTTGGTTAACAGTTTTATTACAAGTTTTTTTTGTTAACTATATTTTGAAGTTACATGTCCTGCTTGTATCATATCTAGTAAAATGGTCAAACTCATGGTCTTGAAACTGGTCTGAAATAGATGGTCAGAAAAATGGTATGGCCAGATCTGGGTTGGAACAGCTGTTCTTCATAACGATTTGGTTACTTGTGGTATTTCTTGGCTGAGTCAGGTTGGTAGTTTGCTTTAAATGAATAAAGACAAAAGTTGGTGAAAGTGACTCTTTTTGTCTCATTGCTCCAGCAATTTGCGTATTTGAATGTAGCGATTTGCTTTTGAAAAACAAATTAAGAAGCAAAAAGAAACAGCATGCTGCCAAATTTTCTCTACAAGTAGCGATTAGTCCACAAAAAGAAGAAAAAGGTACAACAGGAAGACCAGTTGACCAACAAACATAAATACCAACAAGAACAAGTGACTTCAGTTCCTACAACATCATTAGTCCACTAAATGTTAATGAAAAGAAAGGGACAGATCGAGAAGATAACAACTACATAAAACCAATCATATATTCTACCTCACATCAACCTTTAACAACAACTAATCCTAATCCCCCATCACAATCCTACCTCACGTCAACAACCCAACAACAACATACCCACTTCACCATTGTCAACCATCTCAAACAAATATCAAAACTGAAATGAGAATACATCAAAGATCTCAGCTTAACTCTTGCTTGCTAACTAAAGACACTTCCAAAGACAAGTGCCACAAGAGATGTGTACATCACCGATCCAATTTTGTGGAAGAGCTGCGCTTCATTTAATTATCCGAAACAAAAGGTAAAGAAAATAACAATTACGTTAATTCTTTTTTCCTTGATTCGTTCATAAATTAAACGCAACAACATGATCTCAGTTCACTCTTGTATGATCTGATACACGTCCAAAGAGATGAGCCACAAGAGGCAACCATCATCGAGTGGATTTTATTCCTAAAATGAAACAAAACAAAAATGAAAAACAAACATCAAATAATTACACCTACCCGTAACCTTTACGAAATGATCTCGAAGCTCCCTGTGATGATCGTTTGTGAAAAGAATATGAATTAATTAGGTAGGTTTGTTTATTTTCGGATTGATTTAATTGAAAATGGATGATTTGGGTATTTAATTAGATCGATTAGATGGAAATGACGCTTGATGAGTTTGGTAAGAGGACACAGTTTGATGAGGAGCGTATTTTTTATTTGTGGGAGATAAGAAAGAGGCGGATTTATTATAAGTGTGTGATTAGGGTTATGTTTAGTGAGATAAATTAGGGTTAGGGGAGTTATAAGGTGTTGGATTTGGATCGGGTACTGATTTGTATTGGGCTCGGGTTATGATTCAAATTGGTGATTGGGCTGCGAAAAGTTGAGATATCATTGGGCTAGCCAAATGTTTGAATTGGAATGGATTTTTAATAACAAGAATCTTCTTGGGCTGATCATTTATACCAAACGTAATTTTTTTCAGACTGATGGATTATATAGACTTAGGTGTGTATAAGCCGAAAGTTATATAAAAAACATGGGCTAATATGTGATTATTCATACGTACTTTTGATACATTGAGTTAACTTTTGGTATACCGTTTGGCAAAAATGATCAGTTGTTACAAATTTCCATGGGATTACGTTTTTGACAAGCACAGAAAACTCAACATACAAAACCCTAATCAAGATTCAATAAAAACGTCACGATGGCTGAGAATTTGGACTTGAAATGTCAAGTGATTACGGAGTTGATCGGTATCACTAATTTGAGATTGAAGTGGAATTTCACGAAGGCGCGTACTTATTTTATATTGAAGTCGGGGTTGGTTGGATGCATGACTTTCAATGATAACTTGCTCGTGCGTAAGATTTAAGTTGAAAACTTGGTTTATGTAGGATAAAAACTAAGTCACAAACATGATGCACATGGAGGATTTGTGGCGTTTAAGTTAGAAGAGAATTATAAAGTGGGAACCTTTAGAGAGAATGAAAGGAAAAATAGAAAGATTAGATTAAGTGAATGAAAGGTCCAACCCTCTCCCTTGGTGGGAGAGGGGTATTTATACTTACAACATAAACGCCCAATATCAGGCTGTGGATCAGGCATACAGTTGGTAAAGACCCGTCCTTCTTCCACGGTGTTACTTAACCTAATTCTAACTAATTAACAAACTAACTACGAGCTAACTTAATGCTATTACATCATTTAGGTGACCGAGTCTTTTATAGGAATAATTGTATTTCTAACAATCTCCCCCTAAGCGAGGTCACCTTTGAAACTTAAGATCTTTGTCTTCAAGCATTCTTTAGAACTTGTAGCTCGTAGGTTCTGATTCTTCACTTTTGATCTCACTTTGTACATCAAGCAATTATCTTGTGATTTGTGGTTCCTATGTGATCATTGAGCTTTCCTAGAGATCATCAGCCAACGCAAATCTCCAAGCTCATCCTTAGGCATATTGCCTTCATGTGATGTAGTGACTTTTGGACCGTCATGCTCACACTCTTCTAGATTAGGAGACTTTTTATCAGAGTTGCGGAGGCGTTGTTATTAGTCTCTTTAACATTCATTGTTGCAAGTCTCTAAACAGATATGATCTTCATTTAAGCAGTGTGAGCATGAGGCATGGAATGACACGATTCAGCTGGAGTTGGGTATCACCATCGCCATCTTTATATGTTCCTGAAATAAAACAGTTAGCAATAAAGATAGAGAACGAATATGGCTTTGTCATTCGTTCTGAGAGGACAGACTACCCTCCGGTTCTGTGAGAACATACCTGTGATCAGGTAGAGTCTCTGTTAAAGAAGACTCTCCTTGACAGGAATTTCCAGTTTGTAGTAATGAATCTTCCAAAGAATCCACTTCGGAATCTTCATATTGAGCATGTTCTCATACCGAAACCTCTCAAAGCAGACAGCACGATAGAGTGAATCGGTGAATTGATATTCACTGATTGATGAGAAATATGTTTATAGAAATCACTCGCGTGTCACTTAATAAACAATTTTGAGACACGATGAGAGTTTTATACTTTGAAACACATTTTCATCAAAAATACTTTTGTTTGAAAGATTGTACACAATCAATGTGCTCGAAAATAAGTTTGTCAGCACATTGAAAGGATTTTGCAAAAGTATTCGTCAATCCATTTCCTGGAACAAGTTTGATTCATTGTGGAATCGCACCATCATTGCTTTCCAGTTGTCACTTGATCATTGATCCAAGATGGATCTCACATGTCACCTACCAAGAGCTTGAGTGACGTTCGCCCTAGAAGGATTTCCATCTTCATCGTGAATATTTTCATATCACTCGGATGTTCTGGAAATACCACAAGGATAGTGCGTAGGACTCTAAATGTATTATCTTACTTTCCACATTGTGTGAACTAGTAAGCATATTGGAAGTGTGTCCTAATGAGATTTATCGATAATCTTTTTAGCTCTAGACTCAATAGTGCGTTTTGATCCGCTCCTGGAGACTGGGGAGGTGTCTCCTGTTTAGGTACCAACATGGCTCGCAATGAGCGGTCGATACATTGCACAGGGTTCCCCGTGAGAATGAAACAAGCTCTTTTAAGAGAACTTGAGTGGTTGGGAAGTTTAGTGCAGTGCGTCACTAGGTCCATGACGTCTTGTCTTCAATACCGGTGTTACCTTAGTAACCTCCAGTAGCTTATGAATTGAACCCGATTTCTGCCCTAAGGTTGAATATATGGAGGGCTATTTCTTGTCACCCTTTCTCATTTCATTTCTTTTTCATTCTTCAACCCCTCCAGTGCTTACCGAGACTTCATCACTAGAACCTTGTTGGGTGTGTTCCAGTCCTAGCTCTATCTCGGTCGGCACTCTTCCCTTTCTCACTTTTCTCCTTTTTTCAATCATTCCTAAGGACTTCTAATCTATCTAGCGGATTGTCCCTGGGAAGATCCTTCCGGTTCAGGTGGATCATGGGAATTCATACCTAACCTTAACCATCCTTATAACTCCGTGCATAAAGATAAATGGATCATGGGAATGCATAAACAAACGCCTTTTGCTCCCCCTCAATATGTGCATCGATATTTGAAAGAGTTTAGCACATATATGGGAGCATATTATTGAGTCTAAAAGATCACGTTTGATTATCAGATTTCTTATTTAAATCACATTCTCTCCCCCAATCAAAAACTTCAAAGCATTCGAGATTTTGGATCTCAATTGATTTAAATAAGCTAGAAAACGTTTGGGAGAGAAATGCAGTCAGTTTTAATATTTTCTGATAAAAGGAACCTTTTTCGGCTCCCCCTCAATCTGTAAGGGAGGTTGTTATGTGTCAGAATTGATGAGTTTACAAAATATTTGAAGTTTTAACAAAAAAAACTCTTTGAAATATTCTCATACTGACACATAACCATCACAAAATGTATTATTGCTTATTATGTACAAAGTGGAGAGTTTTGATGATACATAAAATTTTGAGAAATCACTCTCTCCCTCAATCAACGACGGATGTTAAAACTTAAAATAATTGATGTCATTGATTAAGAGAAACATTTTGTCAAAATTTGAGTTTAGTTTGATTTTCAACCAAAATCTCATGGTACCACCAAGTTTTGCACAAATACTTTTCGAAAAAATCATAGAAGGGAAAGTATTGGTGATAAAAAGAAGATTTCTATTCTTATACTAGAAATGATGCACTGAAGCGTACATCAAATCGAGGGTGCATGAATATAAAGTAATTCACGCTCTGATGAACGGCACCCTTTGCTAGGAACAACCGTCTTTTAAGCGACGTGTTTTCCTCATTTTGAAAACCGGGTTGCTATCTGAAGTAATAGCAAGCCATCATTTTGAAGAATGTTTTAGGAACCGACATGTTTTAGAAAAAACATTATTTGAAAAAAGAAAAACTCTTGCTCAAGCATATGTATGATTCCGTGTCATTGTTGAATGACATTTCTAGAATCATACATAATATTGATTACACAAGAGACATGTGGAGAGAAGAATATTTTTAGATTTTAATGATTTTTCATATTTTTATTGTTTTTATAGGTTTTATATTTTCCTATTTTCTTTTCGTTTTAAGCTATGTACAAAGGATATGTGAAATCAATCCTTCACTCTTCATTCTCTTCCTGATGACACTTAAGAGTTTCTGGAGTAAGGCTCTTCATTCCAAGTCGTGGAAGAATGAACTGGAATCTTTCTCGAGAGAGAGCCTTAGTAAAGATATCAGCCAGCTGAAACTCTGTCCTCATAAAGTAGAGTTCCATTACCCCTTTCTCAACTTGTTCTCTGATGAAGTGATGACGGATGTCAATATGCTTGGCTCTGGAATGCTGGACATTGTTGCAGCACAAACCAATGGCACTTTTGTTATCACAATACATTGGGATTTTGTTGAAGTCATACCCATAATCTGATAGTTGAGATCTCATCCACAATATTTGAGCACAACACGAGAACATGGCAATGTATTCAGCCTCTGTGGATGATATCGATGTGCACATTTGCATTTTAGATGACCAGCTTACAAGTTTCTCACCCAAAAATTGAGCACCTCCTGACGTACTTCTGCGAGTATCTTGACAACCCGCCTGGTCAGCATCTGAGTAAGCTGTAAGAGCCATAGCATTGTCCCATGTGAATGGTTCCTTGTATATACCTAAATATTCTCTTGACAGCTTCTAAGTGCTTTTTGGTAGGCTTGGATTGATATCGGGCACACATACATACTGCGAATAGAAGGTCTGGCCTACTTGCTATGAGGTACATGAGAGATCCAATCATGCTTCTGTATTTAGTCTGATCAACAGATAAGCCTGCTGAGTCGTCATCAAGTTAGGATCTTTCAACCATTGGTGTGTCAACTGTGTCACTTGAATCAAAACTAAACTTCTTTAGAATGTCACTAGCATATTTGGCTTGATTAATGAAGTTGCCGCTTGGGTTTTGTGATATTTGTAACCCCAAGAAGAAAGACATTTGTCCCATCATAGACATTTGAAACTTGGATGTCATTTCCTTTGCAAATCGATCACATTCATTGGAGTCAGACGACGCAAAGATAATATCATCTATATAAATTTGAACGTGGAGTAGATTGTTTCCAGTCTTCCTAGTGAATAAGGTAGGATCAACAACACCCTTGGTGAATCGGTTTGCAAGGAGAAACTTGGACAAGGTGTCGTACCAAGCTCTAGGAGCTTGTTTGAGACCATAAAGTGTCTTCTTTAAACGATATACATGATTTGGTTGTTCAGGGTCCACGAAGCCTTCAGGCTGAGTGACATAGACCACTTCTTTCAACTCTCCATTCAGGAAGGCCGTCTTAATATCCATCTGGTAAACAATCATGTTACTGCTAGCAGCATTGGCAAGGAAGATTCTAATGGCCTCGATATGAGCAACTGGTGCAAATGATTCTTCAAAGTCAATACCCTCTTATTGACTATAACCTTTGGCAACTAGCCGAGCCTTGTTTTTCAATACGTCACCATGCTCATCAAGTTTTACTTTGAAGATCCACTTGAGAGGAATGATCATTGCGCATTCAGGTGGCGGTACTAATTCCCATACATCAAGACGATCAAACTCATGGATTTCTTCTTGCATTACTGTGAACCAGGATACTTTAGTTAATGCATCCTTGAAATCTTTGGGTTCGATTTTGGATAAGACGGAATTGAAGAAGCACCACAAGGCATCTGTGGCAAGTTGTTTTCTGGTGGACACAAGTCGAGAGGGATTTCCTATGATGTTGTCAATATGGTGATCAATTGTCCATTTTATGAGATGTTCGTGGGGTTGAGGGTAGTGGACCGATATAGCATTGTTGGATTCTTCTGAGGATGATGCTTCGTTGGAGGATTCAGGAGCAAACACATTTTCAAATGTTTCATCTTCAGGTGGAGAAAAAGGATTAACTTCACATGAGTTTTCAGCTGTCATTCCTTGATGTTCAGAAGATGATTGTACATTTGACTCATGTTGAGAGTTGCTACATTCTGGAGCATCTAGATCTAAAGAGATGGAGGTAGATGGACCATTAGTGACATGAGGGGCATCTACAGCTATAACATTATGATCTGCAGCCTGCTGTATAGGTTCGTGAGGTTGGTGTGACTCGAAGTACTCATCAAACATAGGGTCAAATAACTTCTTCAATTCTTCACACGTGGGAGGAATATAAGGAGTGACAGGGTTGGTATTCTGTACAAGTCCCAAACTAATTGGTCCAGGAGATAAAAGATTTGGTAAGGGTCCAGAACTGTTGTGTCCTGAAGCCGTATGCTCTATCAGCTCATCAAACGTGACATGGATCGTTTGTTGTAGATTCGGTACCCCTTTCGATCTGGCGCATAACCAATGAATACCCCAATATCAGCCTTAACCTTGAGCTTGCCTAAGTGTTCACTATCATTAGTTGGATAGCACAGGGCTCCAAACACCCGAAGAAAGGAGAGATTAGGCTTTTTGAGATGCACCAGCTCATAAGGTGTCTTATTGTGGAGAGGATGTATCAACGACCGGTTTTGAGTGTAACATGCAGCAGCGATAGCTTCAGCCCATAGAAACATTGGTGTTTTAGAGAATATTAGCATAGTGCGAGCAGCTTCAACAAGTGTACGATTCCGTCTTTCAACAACTCCATTTTGTTGGGGTGTTCGAGGAATACTCTTTTGATGACTGATGCTGATACTTTCATAAAACTGAGTGAGTTGTTGATTGACAAACTCTGTTCCATTGTCAGTGCGAATGATTCTAATGGTCTTGTTAAGCCTAACTTGCAGTTTTTTGATGATTTTGATGATGATTTCGGGAGTTTTATCCTTAGATCTTAGAAACTTCATCCATGTAAATCGAGGATAATCATCCACAATTACAAGAATATATCCTTTCCCATTGAAGCTCTGCACTCTCATGGGTCCACACAGATCCATGTGAAGGGTATGGAGGACTTCAGTGTTGGAATTGGCAGGTTTTGGTTTGTGAGTATGTTTCTTGCTTTTACCCAACTGACATGCTGTGCAAAGATGGTCTTTTTCATACTTCAATCTGGGCACGCCTCGAACAAGATCTTTGCGAGAAAGTTCATTAATGGTGCCGAAGTTCAAGTGGTTCAAACGACGGTGCCATAACCATGATTTGTTCTTAGAGGTCTTAGAGAGCAAGCAAATTGGAGAGGACTGCATCATGTCTTTGATAGAGATAGTATACGAATTAGTGCCACGACTTCCTTTAAGAAGATCAATTCCATCCAATTCTCTAACAAAACATGTCTGCTTTCTGAAGGCCACTTCGAGATTGAAGTCACAAACTTGTCCAACAGAGAATAGATTATGCCCAAGTCCTTCCACATAGAAGACTCTAGAAATCACACTGTCACCGAACACATAATCACCATACCCCATAATAGCTCCAAAATGGTCGTTTCCGAATCTGACAGTCCCGATAAACTTTTTCATGAAATTTCTGAGCCGAGAGCGATCCCCAGTCATATGTTTTGAGTAGCCTGAGTCCAGATACTACATGATGATTTGTACGACCTGCATTTGAAATCAGATAGATATGGATAACTGAAAAACATGGATCCCTAAGTGTAATTGGGATCCAATTGGTTAGCACAAGCGAACTTGAAAGAGATAGGATTAGAGTTTACAATGGCTTCCTCAGAAGAAATGATACTAGTGGGTGTTATTGACTTATCTTCAAGGCATTGAGTCACTAAAGGAAATTTCCTACCAGTTTCTTTCCATTTCTTAACCGCTAAATATTTAGGGTTGGGTATTCTTGTTAACGGACACTGGCCTCCTAAAGTGAATTTTCTTCCAGTAGGTTTCCACTGATATCCTACATTGGTAAACATCTTTCCTGTAGCTTTCCAAGTGTGGTTTTCCAGTTTATATGTCTCAGCAAACTTAACTGAGGATTTGCATGAAGATTTCAAAAGTGACACACCACAATCATCATGATTACCAGAAATTAAACAACCATTACAAGTCTTACAAGTATCATTAGAATTCGAATTAATTACAGTACGCTTATCGCTAATACTAGAATCAACACGATTCTTTTTACTCAGATCAATCTTATTGTTCCTAAGGTGTTCTTCTACTTTCTTCTCTTGAGCACTCTTAGCTGCCGAAGGTCTATCATTCCTTGTATTGCCTTTAGGCTTTGACCCGCTAGCTTTAGTGTCATTGCTTACTCCTGTAAAATTGACGATGGGAACGTTAGATTGTTGCATAGTTGTTTGGTTTCTAGGTGGTGATGTGCTATGATTAGACCTAGCCAACAGTATATCAAAAGTAACATGCTTTTTCAAACTCTTAGATGAGGATGTGACTTTTCTATCTTGCATGTTGAGAATCTTGGGGTACGTACCAATGGCATATTCTAACAATTCTTGTGACCGTTTGGTGAGAAAACTAATGTCTGATAATGTGTTATTAGAGGTTCTCGTCATTTTATCTTCTTCAATGGTCTCACGGGTCATGTTAAGGCAATCCTTAAGATGTCTAAGGTAATCACTATGGGCTAACTCATTGTTCCTGAGTGGAAGCGGTATGTACATAGCCTCACATGCATATTTTTTACATTCACAGACCATTGATTTGTCACTTGAGGTGACGGGCATCTTCCCTTTCACCCTAGTCTTTAGATTCTCAATTTCATTTAGTAAAGAAGTTATCTTTTCATCAGTTTTATCTCGAGTGATCTTAATTGAATCATATAACTCTTTGTAATGTTGTTTAACTTTAGAATTTTCAGCTTGAAAACATTCATTTTCATATTTGAGTTTATCTATCATGTTTTGAAGTTAAAAATCCTGAGAATCTGCAGACTTTGGTTTATTGGAATCAATCACATCATTCGTGGAAGATTTCAATTGGGCAGTTTGAACCCTCAATTTCCGAATCGTGTTCGTGTGAGCTTGAATATTTTCATCCCTTTTTGCTAATTCAAAATATGTATCAAATTCAGGAACATCAGAGGATGCCTTTGATATTTTAATCCTTTCTTCTAAATGTTGATATTTTAATTGTAGATTAAGATTATCAACTTCTAGTTTAGAAAAGTGCTTGACCATGTTGTCATGATCATCATTTTGAATTTTTTCTTGCAGTTTCAAATTCTCCCCCTCAAGCTCAACAACACGATTTTGGAGAACATTCAAAGCAATAGACATTTCATGAAATTGACAAGCATTTAACGTAGAATCAGTAACAGTGTAGAACACATCTTGAGCAATACATTTAGCAATCAAAGTGTCATTCATGATAAGGATATTTTTCCATGCAATCTCACTATGTTAAAGGTCTATTGCAATTTGTTTACCCTTATTTTCCATATTTTTAAACACTTCTTTCATTTCTTTCAGTTCACCGTTAAGGGACTGTCTTAGACCCTCGAAGTATTCTTTGATTAGTTTAAAAAATGGGATAACTTCAGTTAAATAACACTCTTTTGTGAGCTCAAAACCCCTTTCACCCTCAGTAATTCCCGTTGGTGTGATTATCTTTTTGCATGTTCTATCAAAATCAGTGAACATTTGACAGAGGACATATATGCCAATTAGAGTTTTACATTGCGTGGGAAGTGTTAACTGAACTAAGTGCATTGGTGTATTGGGGGGATACACCGTTGGGGCAGCAAGCTTTTGAGGGATCTTGGCCTTAAGTTCATCAGTTTTCATTTTCGCAACATCTAATGGCCAAAATACCTGTTCTGGTGTTAACTTAGTATGAGGTGCAAAAACAGTCACTCGGTTTTGTTCATAATAATCATGGGGTTTAACAATGACATGGTGTTTAATGCACTTGGGATCCTTCATTTTATTATCAAATTTCTCTCTATTAGCAGACTCAAGATCATCCATTTATTTATCAGACCAACTATTTGGGGGGGGGGGGGGGCATGATTAGGTGTGAGCATAACATTGGCATCATACAAGGCAGGTTGAGAGGCACTAACGCTCTTAAGGTAATTTGTTTTAGGCACACCTAAATCCTTGTCACTATGCTTATCCCTTAGTTTCATGTGCTTTTGAACCATTTGAGTTGTTTGTATGGTTTGACCTTGCATGTATAACTTATTTTCAAGATTGTTCTTCAAATCCTTAAGGTTGGAAAATTCATTTTGAAGTTTAGTTTCTTTTTCTTTAAATTCACCTTTTAGCACACTTCAACTCTGCTGAATTTCCAGTTTTTCCTTAAGAATTTGATCAAGTTGATTCTGAACAGATTTTATTTCATGTTTTAATGCATTTTCTTTTAAATTATGTTCAGTTATATATGCCTTCATTTGCCAATCCATCTTTTGTTCATGTTCGGTAAGTTCAAATTTTGCACGTTGTTCATAACACATTACTTGATCCTCAAGAATATTAATCCTAGTGGTCAGAGTGTCATCAGGTGCAGCAGCAGTGTACATATCTAATTCACACACATTATCATCAACAGAGGATGTATCACTTGATACAACAACTTCGGCGTTGTGATTTACATATTGTTCATATGGGACAACATTGCTATTTCCCATACTGGTAATATCTAATTCTGCAACGTTTGTTTGTTTTATTTCGTTATGAATCCTCTATTCATGCATCACATTATGATCACAAGCAACAGAAGATATTCTACAAGATACGTCAGGATTAATGTTATGATCCGATTGTTGCTGAGTTGAAATAACATTACTGTTCTCCAATTCAGCCTCATTCGTTTCACCAACATTACTATGACGTATATCATAGAAAATCTTTGATTCACCATCAATATTGCATTCATCATATAACTTTAGTACCTCAGATATGATGGATGATTTGGAGGGACCGGATTGTTGTGGAGCTAAGACAGTTGATGATAAATTGGCCATGAAGATAGTCTGAGCAGTGGGTTCGTCATCAACATCCGAATCAAAGGCATCACAATCATCAGCTTGGAAGATGTTTGGATCATTAAGAGCTAAATCCTGGACAGGTTGTTCATCCACATCATCATCAAATGTCTTTTCATCATCCCCAGCAAGAAAAGCCAATTCTTCCTCATTCAGCATAGCTCCATTCTCTTGAGCTTGCATGAGTAACATTTTATCCTTGAAGTAGTCAGAGTTCTGAGGACGTTTTGGCTGAGTGTAATTCCTTGCGATGTGACCCAAACCCCCATAGTTGTAGCATTTGGGTTGCCTTCCTTGTCCCTGATTAACATTTCCAATTCTGTTCTGCAAATTGCCTCTAGCAGCATTCCTTTGATTCACATTTTGTCTGCCCTGAACATTTTGTACCATTACTTTTCCATCTTCCACAACAGCTTGATTTCATGGATTAGAGGAAGCTCTGAGTTGGTTGTTGGTTGGTGGAAGTACAGCTCTGAATTGTTGAACGAGCAGAGACACTTGATTAGAAAGGTTGTCAATCATTTTATCAGTATGAGAATACCCTGAGTCAAGATGGGTATTCATGACACCAGGTGATTGTAGAGATGATTGATCCATTGATGACGAAGGCTGATTGATAGGCAATGTGCTGGTCATTAAAGCAAGTGATTCATTAGTAGTTGGTGGATTAAGCTTTTCTCTTAGTTGACGATCAAACACTGCATGTTTCTCATGTTGTTGTAAGTAGGCAAACAGCTGTTCATAGTTGGTATTCCTCAGTCCTTTGTTGAGTTTCACTGCTGTGACAAAACGATCCCACTCGGGTGACATGTTGTTGACAAATTTAGAGTTGAGTTGGATGTTAGGCATTGTCATTCGGATCATTCTCATGCCATTGACAAGCTTGTGAAATCTGATATAGTAGTCGGTAATGTTTTCACCAGGGTTCATCTTGAAACGCTCAAATTCATCATACAGCTGTGACTCACGGTCTTCTTTGGTCAGTTCTGAGCCAGATAGAAGCATTTTGACATTGTCCCAAACCGCTTTTGCTTCAGTGTTGAAATTGATTAGCTTGTAAACATCTTTGGGCAAACCCTATATCACGATGTTGGAGGCTCAAATATCTGCATCATATCGCTTATTTCCAGCCTCACTGAGGTCATTGTAGGTACGCGTCCTGTCAATTCCATGGATGGGAGTTCCATCATTAGTTGTGGAGATGACATCCCTTGTTGTACCCATCTGCAGGGGACTTTCATCAATTGATCGCAAAATATTCTCACCATTTTCCTTGCCCCGATGGTAGATTCTGATTCTTTGTGCCCATGATTCGTAATCAGTCCTATCGAGCATAGGAGGTCGAGTATCGGACACTGCAACTTGAATATCGTCAGAGGTAGTAGCCATGACAAAGTCTTCAAACGGGATTTTACAGCTCTTGTGACTTAAACCGAGAAATGATTCTTTTTAGGGATTTTACTAAAGTTAACAAAAGAAACCCGAAGATGTACTCAGCCAATTAGACTTAGAGAGAGATACCAGATGGGTCATAGTATGCACTAAGTGTCAAGTCGCGACAAGTCAAGTTCCAATAGATCCGATTGAAATTAGTTAAGTCATAAGAATTAACTCACAACGTCAGATCACAATCAGATTAATAGAAACGACTTAAGTAGCAACAATTCACCAAATACAAATGGTTTACCGATCACTAGAACCTTACCACTTAATTTAAACGCTAAAAGTAGAGGTAGTCACTAATAAGAGCAAACCGCTAATTTCAGGTAATCGCGGTTCTAAGCTAATCGCTGAGACGAGTCAAACGCTAGACCAGGCAAAGTAACCACAAAATGGAGCAAAACGCAGGAAGAGGTAACCGCTACTGAGGTAACCACTATTCTTGGCAAACCGCAAGATTAGTTAATTGATAGTAGGTAACCGCCGACCAGAAGAAAAACGCTGTAGCAAGCCACTAAATTTAAACGCTAAAGCAAACCGCTAGGTTTAACCGCAAACCACAAACGTCCAAACCCGTCGCTATCTAGCTTTTTGTCCGTATGTCTCAAACTAGTAATTGCTACAGAGTTAACCGCTAGGATCAGGAGCAAACCGCTACCAAGAATACAAAAACAGATGAGGTAACCGCTATAAAGAACACGACCCAAAAACAATCACAACATCAAAATAACGTATGATAAAGCTTATCCAACAGAAAAACTATGTAGTACTAACACCACTAATCACAAAAGTACACCCATAACATATCATATACCACTAGAAGGATCAAACCAAGATGTAAACCAAGAAAAACTTTTCTAACTAACAAAAACCACAAAAACCACACCAAATCTGATTCTTCAAGGCCCTAAGATGAAACCTTGGCTCTTGATACCAATTGTAGGATAAAAACTAAGTCACAAACATGATGCACATGGAGGATTTGTAGCGTTTAAGTTAGAAGAGAAGTCTAAAGTGGGAACCTTTAGAGAGAATGAAAGGAAAAAGAGAAAGATTAGATTAAGTGAATGAAAGGTCCAACCCTCTCCCTTGGTGGGAGAGGGGTATTTATACTTACAACATAAACGCCCTCTACCGAGCTGTGGATCAGGCATACAGTGGGTAAAACCCGTCCTTCTTCCACGGTGTTACTTAAACTAATTCTAACTAATCAACAAACTAACTACGAGCTAACTTAATGCTATTACATCATTTAGGTGACCGAGTCTTTTATAGGAATAATTGTATTCCTAACAGTTTATCTAGTTACCAGCAGTCGGGGTGGATGGTTGAAGACCTGGTTAACTATCACTTGAAGGAGTTACATTATGGTACTCAGTGTCACACACAGATGACGATGTGGATAATCGCAAGAGGTGATGAAAGTCTTATACTTTGTCGAGATAGTATTGAGTACTTAGAGATTTGCATGGTGCACAAATTCTGTACACCATTCTTCCAACAATAGTGCAAGCTTAAGTAACAAATTCGGGGAATTCTTCTTCACTTTCAAGTTGGGTATATCGGGTTTACTTCACCAAGTGGTCACAGCAATAGCCGACAGAATACGAGGTTGGGTTGTTTGCCAAAGAGTTCAAAGGTTAAGATGTGATCAGCAATTTTCATGGGATAGTCGACGCTACAGAATGTCAATGATACTTTACAGTCTAAGCAAAATCTCCCAAGTTCCTTCAATGTCTTGTATGATTTTTCAAGGTGGTTGCTTAAGCCAAGAGCTTCTCGGGTATATGGTCGTACATGTCAAATGATGCTTCTGAAAGTTCGAAACCATCATGGGGGAGAAATGTGTACTTTGATTATATAAGGTCAACCTCTAGGGGGAAGTAGTTTATACTACTTTACTTAGTATGGTATGTGAAGTATTCTACATATGTGATAAGAATTGCTGAGCTCTTGCATGTTTCCCCAAACAGAGATTCACCAAAGCCAAATTTGTTAAATCATTCAATTTATTATTGTCTAACGGTTTCTTCTTGGTTTTGTAAAATCCCGCGAAAGAATCTATTTCTCGGTTTAAATCATTGAGCTCTTGCATGTTTCCCCAAACAGAGATTCACCAAATCCAAATTTGTTAAATAATTCAATTTATTATTGTCTCACGGTTTCTTCTTGGTTTTGTAAAATCCCGCGAAAGAATCTATTTCTCGGTTTAAATCATAGATTTGTAAAATCCCGTGATGATGAACTATCCTGGAGAAAGAAAAGTGCATTTCCGGATCTTAATTGATTCTGGTGCTACGGTTTCAACTTCGAAGAAGGGATAAAAGTGTGTACTTCATGTATTGGACGATTTCTGATTGATATACTTCGTGGCATCTTGGTTATAACAATGTTTTTCTGGGATATGCGCCTTTGACAAAGATCGGGATAAAGTCATTATCAAAGTTCATTCAGTACATCAAAAAGGGCTAGATTTGGGCACTTAAACAACAAGATGTGACTACGGCGTTAATTCATTATTATTTATTTGAGGTTAAAGTGAAATTTCACGGGTGTGTGTACTTAGCATCTGAAGATATCAGGGTTGGTTGGATGAAGATTCTTCAAAATCCTTGTTCGAGCTTTTAAACTTTACAATGACGAAGACTTGGATATCTAGTTATGTTTTGCGATTCTTCCTCTCTATTAACAAAAAATAACTATCACTTTAAGGAGTCACGTTGTAGTGCTCAGTGTCACACGAAGTTGTGGATATTCAAGAGGTGATGTACGTCTTATACTTGATGGTTGGTTGGTTGAAGAGTATAGAGTACTTAGGGATTCGATGTTGCACGAACTCTATACACCGCTCTTTATCATACATTAGTGTAAGCTTAAGTCACAAGTTCGGGTTACTTTAATTTAGTCTCAAATTCATCATATTGGGTTTTTCTCCATCAGTAGTCAAGATAAAGAGCTGACAGAATGATAATGGGGTTGGTTACGAGTTAGCAGAGAGAAGTAGAAAAGAGAGAGATGATGTTTGAACACTTTAGTTCAAGCCTCGTTCTTCAAATATGACGTCTGTTCACTTCAGTTCAGGCCTCGCTCTTCAATAACTATGGTGTCTGCTGACAACACTTCAGGCCCCGTTCCTCAAAGAAAATAAAGGTGTACGATTCAGTGCGCTTTATCTTCAGAAGAAGAGAAATCTTCTTGTTTCTGACCATTTTCATTAACGACCTTCATGTTTTTCCAATATCACTTGTTCAATCAAAAATGGCAACTTCATATGCAATTTTTTAGGGGGAGAAGTGTGAATCAAAAATGGCAATCTCATATGCAATTTTTGAGGGGGAGAAGTGTGAATATACTACTTGGTGATTTTGGGTTTATCGACATCTTCTCATAGGCTAGTACGCTTAATGATAATGTGATTCCAGTTAATGCTACATGTACACATTAGTTTGCTGATTCCAATTAATTGGAATCAGCAGGGGAGAGAAATGTGTACACCAAGGACGCACAAAAAGTTCACGCAATCGGGTGTAATGTCTTATAAAACAAATTAAAGATGATCAGTGTTTCAACTTGTTGCTTTGGTGTTATCATCTCATGCGTAAGTTATGAGCTGATTAGTTAGTTGTATGATAACTGGAATGCCATTTTGTGAGATGAAGATGTTGATATTCTATTCCCCAAATGGACAATCTTGAAGAAGGTCAAGTCTTTAGTCTATTCTACATTTTTCGTTGTGTGCTAGAAGACTAAAGATGATATGCATTAATTATCAAAAGACTTCTTCATATTCAAGGCATTCAACTAAAAGGTTGTCATTTTGGAGGAGAGCACTAATTAAGGGAGAGTGAAAAGTCAGAGTGAATCCCTAATTAGAAGTGCTCATATTGTTCCCCAGCAAGTTCATTCTCACAGGATAAATTTGAGCTAAATATGTTCTTCTCACAAGATTTCAAGTATATGTGTGTATAATGTGTTGCTGATTCTGAGGTATCAAAACCAGCAAGGGGGAAGGAGACATACATCTCAACGCACAACGAGTACACTTGATGAACTTTATACCTTTTCTGAATTGAGGTTATTCCGGGAAGACAAATGTCATAACCGCATAGAAACTCAGTTTTTTAACTCGTGGCTAGTGGTGTATTATTCAACTACTTGGGGGAAGTGGTCTCTTGATACTTGTGGTATGTATTACTTCAGTTTTCAGTGGGAAGAAATATGAGAAGGATATTTGGAGAGTGAGATGATATTGCTTATCGACATCTTCTTACGAGCTAATATGAGTTATGGTAAAGTGCTTCAAGTTAATGATTCATGTAAACAATGTTATGCTGATTTTGATGAGATCGCAACCATCAGAGGAGAGATAGGTGTACATTAGGGATGCACAATAGGTTCACATGACCAGGCTTAATTAGTAATTCCGGAGTTGATATCCGCAGAGATGGTCAGTGCTTCTACCTGTTACCTTGGTGTTATCGTTTCAACTTGTGTTGGGTACATGTGCATATCATAAACTGAGTTGTTATATGTAAGACAACTGGAATGCATTTGGTGAAATGAAGATGTTGATATCTTGCTCCCCCGAATAGACGACTGCTCAAAACCGTAGAGTAATGTGCACATCGGGGACGCACAACAGGGTCATGTGATTGGGCTTAATCATATATTCTGGGATTGATAACCACAGAGATGATTAGTGTTTCACCTTGTTACTTCGGTGTTATTGTTTTCTTCGAGTTTTTGAGCTTCATACAATGAGACTGTTTGCATCACTACAAATACTTGGGGGAAGTGGTCTCAAGAAGATGATTGTCGGTTTGGGGGAAGCTATCAAAGCTACACATTGAGGAGGCTCAAACTCAGACGATTATTCAAGAGCCTCAAAAGCTTTGGTGGTGAAAGTTTAAGAGATGTTGACTACAGACTTCTACAACGAGCTGAACGATATCCTCATTTCGGTATTCATGTCAACATCTTCTTAAATTTTATAGTATCCTTTGTATATATATTAAACCTAAAAGAAAATAGAAAAATATAGAGCCTATAAAAACCATAAAAATCAGAAAAATATAAAATGACAAAAATATTCTTCTCTCGACATGTCTCACGTATAATCGATATTATGTATGATTCTAGAAATGTCATTCAATAATGACACAGATTCATACATATGCTTGAGCGAGAGTTTTTTTATCCTTTAAATAATGTTTTCTAAAACATGTCGTATCTCAAAAACATTTCTTTCAAAATGGCTTACAGTTACTTCATACTGTAACCCGGACTTAAAATTAAGGTTTACTATTACTTCAGATAGCAACCCATTCTTCTAAATGAGGAATACTCGTCGCCAAAAAAACGGTAGTTCCTTTTATTGGGTGATGTTCACCCGGGCATAGATTACTTTATATCCATGTTTCTTCGAAAAGATGTACGTTTCAGTGCATCATTTCTTGTAAAAGAAGAGAAGTCTTCTTTACATCACGAATACTTTTCCTTCAATGATTCTTTGGGAAAGTATTTGTTCTAAACTTGGTGGTACCATGATTTTTGAAAATCAATCAAACTTGAAATTTTGTATAAAATTTGCCACTCAATCGATGCTAAATGATTAATCTTTTGAAGTAAAATGATAAATTGAAAATGGGTAATTGATTGAGGGGGAATGATTTCGAAAATTGTTTATCATCAAAACATGATGTTTGTACATAAAAAGCAGTGAATAATATGTGATTGTTATGTGTTAGAATATGAATTTTTCATGAGTCTTTCGTGAAACTTTAAATCATTTATAAACTCATTATTTCTAACACATAACATGCTCCCTCAAGGATTGAGGGGGAGTATTGTATCGTCTCATAAACAATATATCCTAAATCTGACCTCATTTTTCTCCCAAAATCTTTGAACTTATTTAAATCACTTGGGATCACAAATCTCAAATGGTTTGAAAATTTTGATCGGGAGAGAAAATATTATTTATATATGAAATCTGATTAAAATGTGATGTTTTGGACTTAAATGTAAGCTCTCCCATATGTGCTAAACTCTTTTGTATATCAATGCACATATTAAGGGGGAGCAAATGATTTGTGGTGACAAAAAGGATGTGGCATCTTATGTGAGTGCATCTCAGGTTTTACCTATGAATTGACGAAACAAAAACTGTCAGTAATCGAAAAGACTTGTCCTGGCCGGGTAATAATTTCAAGCTAGTCTAACCAGTGACGTAAGCGTGTCTCGAAGAGGACTTGTCACAGTAGAGTTTACCGTTTCGAGAAATCTTTTGTGGACTTGACCAGGCCGGCTAATAATTTCAAGCTAGTTTATCTAGTGATGTAAGCGTGTGTCAAATCGGTCATGTTCTCTGAAGGTGGATCAATTCAAAAGTGCAACTCTACCCAACATGTACAAATTTTCTAATCAAAACATATGAGCACATGTTAAGGGGGAGCATTTGAAAATGGTAAAACTCTCAACGTGTTAACAAAATGTGTTTCTTAATCATAAAAAAGTTGAGAGAATTTTTCAATGATTTGGTGTATGGAAAGATAGGATAATCATGAAGTTATAAGGTAGCTAAGGTCAGGAAAACCGTCCTATGATCCGCCAGAGCCGGAGGGATCTACCCATGGATAATACCGAATAGATAGTATTAGAAAGTCCGTAGGTATGATTATGAAAAAAGGAGTAATATGAGAATGGAGAAAGAAGGGGTTGAAGAATTAAAAAGAAAGGAAATGAGAAAGGGTGAAAAGAAATAGCCTTCCATTTATTCAACCTTAGGGCAGAAACCGGTGTAACACCCCCTAAAATTGATTAACGACAGCGGAAGACTTAACGGGGTATTACGTTGTGGATCTTTGTCACAATCATAGTAAACGTTTTGAAAACACATTTTATCATTCATTTAAAATATTTGAGTTCAGAAATAGTTCTAGAAAGACTAGTCATATCTTCACAAATATGTTTTATTTAGTAGAATGATAAAGAAAACGTTTATTTTAGAAAACCCGTGTCCAGGTTGATGCCCTTCTCCGTGCCTTGATCATCCATGCCTTAATTACCTGAGATAACATGCTAAAAGTCAACAAAAGTTGAGTGATGTCCATAGGTTTAAGTTTAAAGTTTGAACACAAGTAAGGGTGTTAATTGTATCGATAACCAATTAACTAGTTTAAAAATCAAGTTTGTTATTGCATTAAGCTCATGACACGCAACGATTAGACATGCATCAATGTGTGATGTAAACTAATATAATAGGGGTGCCCTCAGGATAGGTCTTTGCCAGTAACCTATGAGTTGTTAAATATTGTGCGCCTAGTCGCTCATCCTATCTAAACTAAACGGGGATTTTTAGTCGCAAATAGATCTATTCCCAGATATTCACGTTCACTCGCAAGTGATTAAGGTTCATGATCGAGGGGCTTTTGGCAATAGCTACTTAAGCAATAAAAACATCAGGCATAGCATACTAAAAAGCTTATGTTCGGGTTTAAAGCATGTATCTCCACACAAAAGAGTTTAAAAGTTTAAAGAGTGGGCTATGAACACAGACCTGGATAGCTCGGTAGTAATAGTATCGTTATTCAAACGATAGGTGGAAACGGTTTCAACACACAACCTAAGTAAAATATATGGCAAGTTTTCAAAGTTTGATAGTCTAAGTTCAGTTTATCAAGAAAGTTGTTTATTATTGTATATTGTTTTGTTAGTTGACTCGTAGCAATTTAAACTTGCGTGTTTAAATGCCTGAAGTTCAAGAACAAAAGTTATATTTCAAAATATAACTCGTGAGCATTTTCTTGTTGACGTAGTATAGAGATTCTACGAAAAAGAACGAGGTCGGTGTGATTGATTCAACGGTAGATAGGTGTTGAAAAGTGAAATAGGTTTGAGAGAATGTGTTAATTGTTAAAGGTTTTATATTTATTATTTTCGTTATTACGTTATATATATAAATTATATTTAGTTAACGAGAAGTGCTTAATCGAATCAGTTTTATTTAAAATACTTATATATAAAATATAAAATATAATATTTATATTTTATTAAAAACCTTTAAGTTTTGAAAAGTTTTCATTTTAACCTCCTAACGGCATAACTTTACACAGTTAGTCCAAAACGTTATTTAATTTCATTTCTAGTCCAAAACTCTTTTATATTTACATTTTATAGCCAAAACTTTCTAGAATTACAGTTTTCATCACAAAAATGTCAAAATGACAGTTTTCCCTTAAACTTTTTATATTTACAGTTTTAGTCCCTCGGTTAGGAATATTTGCAAATTTAGTCCAAATTTTCACCAACTTCAAAACTTAACATGTTTATTTTCTAAATAAGTTTGAAATAGCTTATTTGTGTTGTAAAAACAACTTATTTGACCAAAGAGCTTATTTTTCACTTAACGGGCCCTTAATGAATCAAAAACTAGGCCCGTTAAGGTTTTTAGTGGCATTGGGCTTAGGAAACTTTGAGGCTTTGCATTGGGCTTGCATTTGGACTCTAAAAAGTTTAGGAAACAGCTTATAGGATTAGCTTATCACATAATCTTATTTTCGGCTTAATGGGCTTATAAGCCCAAACGTAGGTTTTAAGTTTTATAAAAACGTGATGAGCAATAGGGTTTAACGAGGGATCAAATGGGTTTGTGAGAGAGGGTTAGAGGTCTAGCTCGTTAGTTTACCATGTGAACTAATAGTTCAAGCCTTAAAAATACTATGTCGTGTGTATAGTTTAGGAATTACGTGACCAAAGTATGTCGACCAAAACAAGTGTAAAATAGTTTTCATGACTTGAAATATTTCTAAGTGTGGAAAGGTGAACTCGTATAGGTCAAGGTGACTTAGAACGTGTCTAATAGAGTGTGTTTAAGTTGTTGTTAGTGTAACTTGCTTTACTAAACTTGGTTTATGTTATGTTAAACTTATAGTTTAGCTAATAATAAGTATACGTTATAACTAAATATTAACGAGAAAATAATTAAAGTAAATGTGGAGAAATAAAACGAAACGTGAAGAAATATTAGAAAGGGACGAGTTTAGCTCACATCACCAAGATTTGGTGGAGTAAAAAACGACTCGTGGAGACTAGAAACAAACAAAGAAAGGATAGAGCTTGACTCCCACGTACACACAAGTCACCAATCATGTGGTATTACTTGATATGAGACTTCCAAGGCTTAACCAAAGTAAAACGTAACCCTAAGGGCTTAGAACCAAGTTTGAAAGTGTTTATGAGATTTAAAAGGTGTGCATGGTTCATATACGTGCATGTATGGATATATATATACACAAGAGGTTTAGGAAACATGGGAAACATGAACTTGGGGACCAAGGAGTATGTAGTACTAGGAATAGGGAAAAAATAGTTTAGTAATGATGAAGAGTGGTTCATGGATCGTCCTTGTGCACAAACGAGTAAACGGAAGAGGTCAAAGGATTCATGGTTTGCGTTTGGACTTGTAATACGTGGTCAACAAGGTGGTGGGAGGATTCTTAGGCAAATAGTAGAGTTGGTGCATGTTTTCATCCTTGTGGAGTGTGTGTCGAAAGAAAACAACAAGGAAACATGAAAGGAGGTTGAGATTAATAGTTTAAAGGAGGTCAATTCCTTTTAAACTATGAATGAAACTAGTATGAAGTCTCATGGCTGCCTCTTGAGTCCAAAACGAGTAGAATGTGGAAGGGTTTACACGTATAGTCCTTGTGGTATAGTATACGAGAGAAAGCAATAATAAAACATCATGAGAGTTTGTCTTGGCTCATTTGTGGGTTTGTGGAAGGTCAACAAATATTAAAAACGTGCTTCGAAGGTTTTGAGAGACTTTGGCACCAAGTTTAGTTTCATACGAGGTGTGGTAGACTCAAAAATGAATTTTTTTGTTCTTGTGGATACGTAAAAACGGGGCTGAGCTTTGGTTGACTTTCATGGACTTAATGTACACGTTAGGAAAAATACTTGTCACGTATGATTCTTGGTTAGGAGGAGAAATGAGTGGTATAAAAATTATATATACGTTATTTGGGAAAATCGCAAGTACACGAGGCAAAGTAAATGAGGATGAGACATGTTTCAAAATAATTAAAAAGGATTTTGGGCTTAGATTTTGGTTTTGGGCTTACGGGTGGACTAGGCCCAAGGAAGAAAAAAAATATTAAGGGGTCCGTTTGGCTAGCGTTATGTGAAACAGCATTGGGCCGAGGCCCAATGAGATTTATAGGCCCAATAGGTTTGTCTCAAAAGTCGTGTCAAAGTTAGGAGTAGTTGCAGAGTGTTCGTGGAAATTTTCATGAGCTCGGAAATTTATTAGAACGTATTTGGTTAATTATCGAACTATATTTATATATAAATATATAGATATTATGTTACTTAATAAACATTAGTTATAAAAATTTATTCGCGATACTTAGACTATCTAGGTTCGTGTGTAAGCACGTTCCAAGGTAAACGGTGATCACAAACGACGTTGTGATTATAAAAGTATATCTCGACTAACAAACCAAAATTTTGTTATCGGCAAAAACGGTTTTTATTTATCGTAATGATTCGTAAATCATGAGTTTGCATTTACTATTTGTGAGGGAAAATTGCGGGAGGTTACAGTACATACCCCTTATAGTCAATTTCGTCCCGAAATTCAAGCTGAAACAGTTGTCGGTGATGCCTAGGAGAAGAGGTGTGGGTATTTGTCACGGATTTGGTCTTCGCGTTCCCATGTATACTCCGGTCCTCGCTTGGAGTCCCAGCAAACTTTAACAATGGGGATGCGGTGGTGTTTCAGTTGTTTGACCTCCCTGTCCATGATCTCCACGGGTTCTTCCATAAAGACAAGATTGTTGTCGAGCTGAATCTCTTTCCAAGGGATAACAAGAGGTTCATCGGACAAGAATTTCTTTATGTTCGATACATGGAAGGTGTCGTGCACTCGGTTAAGTTCTATGGATAGTTTTAGTTTGTAAGCAACTGGTCCTATCCTTTCTAGGATCATAAAGGGACCAATATACCTAGGGTTTAGTTTTCCACGCTTTCCGAAATGTATCATTCCTTTCCAAGGAGATACCTTTAACATGACCTTGTCTCCTATTTGGAATTCCATGGGTTTTCGTCTTACGTCGGCATAACTCTTTTGCCTGTCTCTGGCAGCTTGCAGACGTTGTTTGATCTTTACTATCTTTTCTGTTGTCTCATGAATGAGATCGGGCCCGGTAAGTTGTGTCTCTCCAACTTCGGCCCAACAGATAGGTGATCTGCACTTTTGACCGTAAAGTGCTTCGAAGGGTGCTGCCTTAATACTGGCAAGGAAACTGTTGTTGTAGGAAAACTCGGCTAAAGGTAGGTGTCTATCCCAACCTTTTCCGAAGTCGATAGCGCATGCTCGTAGCATGTCTTCTTGGGTTTGGATGGATCTCTCACTCTGTCCATCGGTTTCGGGGTGATAAGCCATGCTCATATCTAATTTGGTTCCGAAGGCTTTTTGCAAAGTCTTCCAAAAATTAGAGGCGAAACGGCTATCTCGGTCGGAGATGATTGAAATAGGTACTCCATGTCGTGACACTATTTCTTTGAGGTATAACTGCGTGAGCGTACTCATCTCGTCAATTTCTTTGATCGGTAGGAAGTGAGCAGATTTAGTTAGACGATCTACAATGACCCAGATGGTGTCTAAACCAGTTGAGGTTTTGGGTAGTTTAGTGATGAAGTCCATGGTAATACGTTCCCATTTCCATTCGGGTATCTCGGGTTGGGTTAGTAATCCTGAAGGTTTTTGGTATTCTGCCTTTACTCGTGAACAAGTCAAACATTTCCTAACAAACTCAGCAATGTCGGCTTACATGTTTGGCCACCAGTAAAGTTTCTTTAGGTCATGGTACATTTTGTCAGAACCAGGGTGGATGGAGTATTTTGACTTGTGAGATTCATGCATGATGAGGTCTCTTATACCTCCATAGAGAGGAATCCAACTTCTTTCCTTGAAACAGAGCGTTCCATCAGCTCGTTTTACAAAACCGTTAGGGTTTTCTGGCATGCCATAAATCTTTTCCTTAGGTCGGTTGGTTTCGTTAAGGGCTTCGGTTTGTACGTTGAGTATTTGGGAAGGAAGAGGTGAAGAGATGGTTATTCCTAATGATCTAACCCTAAGAGGTTTAAGTCGGTCCTTCTGACTTAAGGCATCTGCCACTACGTTGGCTTTACTGGGGTGATAACGGATTTCACAGTCGTAGTCACTAAGTAATTCTAACCATCTACGTTGTCTCATGTTTAGTTCCTTCTGGTCTAAGATGTGTTGGAGGCTTTTGTGGTCGGTGTATACGGTGCATTGTGTGCCATACAGGTAGTGTCTCCAGAACTTAAGGGCGAATACTACGGCTCCTAATTCTAGGTCATGGGTTGTATAGTTCTCCTCGTGTTTCTTAAGTTTTCGTGAGGCGTAAGCTATCACGTTGTTTCGCTGCATCAATACCGCTCCTAAATCATGATACGAAGCATCACAGTATACCACGAAGTCCTCACTTCCTTCGGGTAATGCCAATTATTAGTGCTTCACAAAGCTTTCGCTTCAGGAGACGGAAGGTTGGGTTGTGCTTTTCTTCCTAGACAAATTTCTTGTTCTTCTGAGTCAGTTCGGCCAAGGGCTTCAAGATTTTTGAAAATCCTTCAATGAATCTCCTGTAGTGGCCGGCAAGACCCAAGAATTGGCGAATCTCGGTGGGGTTGGTTGGAGATGCCCAATCTTTCACGGCTTCGATCTTGGAGGGGTCTACATGAATACCTTGACTATTGACAATATGACCAAGAAATTGTACGGTGCGGATCCAGAAATCGCATTTCGAGAATTTGGCATACAATCGCTCTCTCCTGAGTAGTTCCATGATTGCCCTCAGATGGGTTGCATGTTCGTTCTCATTGCGGGAGTAGATTAGGATGTCGGCGATGAACACAATTACAAATTTGTCCAAGTAAGGTTAGCATACTCGGTTCATGAGATCCAAGAACAATACAGGTGCATTGGTTACACCAAATGGCATTAGTTGGAACTCAAAATGTTCGTAACGTGTTCTGAAGGCGGTTTTGGGAATATCCTCTTCCCGGACTTTAAGTTGGTGGTAGCTTTGAACGTAGGTCGATCTTTGACTATACACTCGATCCTTGCAACTGATCAAACAAGTCATCGATCCTGGGTAATGGATATCGATTCTTTACCGTGAGTTTGTTCAATTCTCGGTAATTGATACAGATTCTGAACGATCCATCTTTCTTCTTAACGAATAAGACTGGAGCTCCCCAAGGTGATGAACTTGGTCGGATAAAACCTTTATCTGACAATTCTTTCAGTTGCTCAGATAGTTCCTTTAGTTCAGACGACGCTAGTCTGTAGGGTGCTTTTGTAACTGGTGCCGCTCCAGGCACAAGTTCGATTTGGAATTCTACCTGACGCTCTGGTGGAAGACCGTGCAAGTCTTCGAGGAGTACATCGGGAAATTCATTGACGACCGGAATGTCTTCAAGTCGTCTCTCTTTTGACTTTTCTTCCGTTACATGAACCATGAATGCTTGACATCCTTCGTTCATGTACTTGACTACTCGAGTATATGAGATGATTCCGTATCGAGTCTTATTCAGGTCGCCGTGAACGATGAGGGTTTCGTCATGGAGAGGGATATGGATGGTTTTCTAGTCACAGAGAATCCTCGCATGATGTCTGGACAACCAATCCATACCAATGACGACGTCGAAGCTACCGAGGGGGATAGGCATAAGGTCGATGGGGAAACGTTTGTCTTGCAAGATTATAGTGCAATCTCGTAGGACGACGTCGGTGTTTATTAGGTTTCCATTGGCCATTTGAACTTCAAAGACGGTGTTTAGCTTAGAGGGCTCTACGTTAAGTAAGGGGGCTAATCTAGTGGACATAAAACTCCTATCTGCTCCGGAATCGAATAAAATCCTAGCACTATGTTGGTTTATTAAGAATGTACCGGTAACAACGTCGGGGGTTTGACGGAGCATCTTCTTCTTTGATCACATAAGCTCTTCCTCGAGCAACGTTCTGATGGCCATTTCCTTTTGGGCAGCGGTTCCTAAATGTCCTATTTCTCCACAAGTGTAACAGGCTGGGGCTATGGGGTGAAGATTGCTTCCAGTAGCTGGACTCCTGCAATCCTTGGCTTGGTGTCCTATTTTCTAGCATCTCATGCACTTGGTGGTGCATGGTCCATTATGGTGTAGTTTACATCTATTACACTGAGGTTTTAGGCCTTGGTATTCTTTGCTATCCGTAGCAGTGTAAGCTTTGACAGCTTCTTGTTTCTGGTTTTGCCGGTTGTGGCGGTTGTTTCGGTTGTGGTGGTAAGGGTTACCATTTCAGTTGTTGTTAGGGTTGTTGTTGGAGTTAGGGCTAGAGTTAGGGTTGGGATTGGAATGAGTAGTCCTCTTGTCATCGAGTTTCCTCTTGTGTTCGTTGCTACACTTGACCTCTCGGTCAAGGAGTTTCTGTGCAAGTTCGATTGTAGCTTCTAGAGAGATGGGTTTTGATGAGGTAACGTCACCTTCAATACTCCGAGGAAGTCCTTCAACGTACTTCTCTAGAGTCTTCTCGAGGTTGGGTACAACCGTAGGACATAATACCATGAGTTCTTGGAATCGGCGATTATAGGTTTTGAGATCAACACCCTTGACTTTCAGCTGGTGGAATTCATCTTCCAATTTCCTCAATTCAGAACAGGGGCTATACTTCTTTTGTATTTTGGCCTTGAATTCCGCCCATGTGATCTGATAGGCTGTCGTGGTTCCCATAGTCTAGACTGTGGCATTCCACCAGGATAAAGCATCTTGCATGAGTGTTCCTGTGGCGAAGGTGACTTTCGTGTCGTCGATACAACTTCTCCTTTGAAAGACAATCTCAATTCGCTCAAACCAGTGGGCTAGTTCGGTCACACCTTCAGTTCCTTTGTAGAAGGTAGGCTGGCAACTCATGAAGTCTTTATAAGTACATCGGCGATGGGTGGCTGCCAAGACTGCATTCATGCCATCGGCGATCGCCTTCCGAATATCTTTCGGAGTCATTACGGGTGTGGTGCTTGCGGTTTCAGGGGTAGCAGTTGCTCTTCGGGTGTGTGCCATGTTTCTATAAACATGCAAGGAACATAGGTTTAGAGATCTTATAACGCTAGAGTAGGATTATACGAAGAGTGAGGGAATCGAATATAGTCATCATGTTAATTACAACAATCTGAGTCTATGGAGTGTCCTAAGGGGCTCTAAGTGGGTTTTATATAACATCACGACATGTCTGAATCAAATCACAACATACATGAGGAATATAAAAGATCTAATTATCCTGCATACATCAACAACATCATGAGACAGTATATAAGAGAAAAATGCAATATGAATATGAGAAGCAACCATGGAGAAACATAAATCATTATTAATAGAGTATATCCACACAATAGAAGATTAATAACTTGTTCGATAGTTTGTTACAACATATGGATACAAGATTCCTTATTAATACAACATTGGTAGTCTAAGAGAACTCTTAGCTATACTAATACATCTTTGATATATGGTTCTCTAGGTGCACCATCCAGACGTCGCTGAAAGCTCATAACCATATCCATCAAGATCTCTACTATCTGATCTCGGGCTCTGTAGCCTCCCGTAATTTTTCCATACGATTAGTAAATGTTATCATGGAATAAAAGGATATTACATTAACTTAACACCATTTTTACGGATAACAATTTTTTTTTGTTATAATGCCTTGATATATGAATCACTACGATAATTTGTGATTGACCATTTACCTAGGAACGATGCTTACACACAACCTCGATAGTCTACAAATATTGCGAACAATAAATATAAAACGTTTATATTTATAAATATATGTTTCGTTAAATTACCGTACACTATTTATATATTTCCCGAGCCTACGAAAATTCCCGAGATTGCTCACTAATATTTTTTGATCTCGACACGATACCCGAAGCACGCTAAGTGGGCCCACAGCACGCTATGGGCTATGTTTAAAACCCAACAGCAAACCAAACGGACAAATTATTTTATTTTCTTATTTCGTTTGGGCCTAATCCAAACCAGCAGCCCACCAGGCCACAACCCAAAACGCACCCTTAGTATGTTTTCTTTCTTTTTGCCTATCGCGACACACCTCCAAACCACCCTCATTTTCTTGCATTTTCGACACATAACACCTATATATTTTTACATATCTCGTTTTACCAAGTTGCCAAGAACTGAGAATGATATATCTCGTTACTTACCTCACTCTTTACTGCCTTAGATACAACCTAAGTAAACTACAAAACTCACCCTTTGGGAAATATAGTTCAATGTGTCACAAGCTTTCTACAAGCCTCCCATGCTCCCCAATGACAATAAAACCGACTATGTACATGTCAGGAATGAACAGGGATTTACTTACATAATCTTAGCTTTGTAAAGTCTCGATTGGACAAGAAAGGAGGTGACATGCATTCATTCCTATCCCACACTCAATCTCATGTGATCTTAGCTTGTTACTACTCTCCAAAACTCACTATAAAAGCCTCCCATGCAAACTCAGTTGGTAATATACACAAAAACGCACCACAAATTCAAGTTATATTGAAGGATATGGGTTGTTAGGGGACAAGCGGTTTGCCAAGTGTACAAAGTGTCAAAACAAGCTCAAAGCCTCATATTGCTCATTCCTAGATCTTGGTTAGGTCGTAAGTCAAGCTACGTTGGTCGTTTGTTCTTACTTGATCCCTACACATGTTTTACGCCACCACTGTGAGGTGAGGTAAGACCTTGAACCATCTTTCTATTTATAGACTTATATTCATATGATTTTTGCACGAGTAGTTACTATAAATATCTCGTAAATAATAAACACGACATATAGTTTTTATACCTCGTACCATTTGTTAGCTAGGTCCTTAACGAGACCCTATAAACGATTGAAACTCATAATTAACGCATAATTACAAATATCACACGTTCCTATATTGGTTTGGACCTATACGATTTGTGTCAAAATACTTAGATTATTTTTGATATTAGAAACTAGTGTAGAACGAGTTTTTGCCATTTACTTGGATCGTATAACTAAAAATATCGACACATAACTATATCATATTTAAGCTTGAACTAATTACCCACCTAGTAAACAATCGAAACTAATAAATATCTAAGCCTAACGACCTAGTTTCATTGCTTACGCGACCCTAAAGTGAATCGAGATTTTGTCAGAAATTCAAGGGAATTAAATCAAGTTTGGGCCTGTTAAGCCCAATAAGCAGTTTTAAGCTTATTTCAATAAGCTGATCGTACTAACTCTTTAGTAATGTTTTCATAACTTAAAAATATGGACTAAAGTAGGTCTAGTGTTCCCCCTACCTTTTTGGATCGTAAAACACTAATGGGCCTTAGATTTTGGCTCGTTAAGCCCATTTAAAGTCAAATGATAGATTTTAAGCTAATAAGCAGTGGAAATAAGTTGTTTTGAATAATCTGAGCTTATTGGAAAAGTAAAACTGTTAAGTTTTAAGTTTGGTAACTTTTGGACTATTTTTGCAAAAATTCACTAACAGAGGACTTAAACTGTCAAAACTTTAAAGTTTGGTAGAAACTATCAAAACTGATTTTCATGAGTTATAAACTGTTAAAATGAAACTTGGAGTTAATAAATGTAAATATTGATACTCATGGACCTAAAATGTAATAAAAATTAACTTTGGACTAACGATGTAAAATTTGTACCGTTAGGGTTAAAAATGTGACTTTGGAGAAACTTAAAGGATTTTTGCTGTAATATTATTTTTAATAACAATGTTATATATATATATATATATATATATATATATATATATATATATATATTGGGAAGGGATCCGGTACATTTTTGGATTTTAGTGCGGATGTACGGACGAATCTCAGCCCTCTATCTAGTCAACTATCTGAAAAAAGCGGAGTGGCGTTATCGTAAATATCCCGACTTTTTTAAAAATCTTAATATCACAGTAGATTTTTTTATTGAAATTTTTTTTTAAAAATCTGAAAAAATTAAAAAAATAAAGAGAACAACAAATAATTATAAATCGCTGAAAAAAATTTCAAAAAAAAAACCATTTTCATCGTTAAAGGTATTGTGATATTAGCGTATGATTTTGACTTTTTTACAAAAGTCAAGATCTGATCTTGACAAAGTCAAGATCAGATCTTGACTTTTGTAAAAAAGTCAAAATCAGATTCTGATATCACATAAACTTTTTTTTTAATAAAAAATTTAATATCACAATAACTTTTTAATATCATAAAAACTTTTTCTTAATAAAAATTGTTAATATCGCCGTAACTATCATGCTTTCTTAATATCAAAGTTAATTTTTTTTAATATCACTTTAACTTTTTCTTAATATCGTAATAAAAAAAACATTGATATTAAGTTTTTACATGTAAAAAAGCCTAATATCACGTTGGTTTTATAATATCACAGTAACTATCATGGGTTTTTAATATCACGGTTCATTTTTACATGTAAAAAAGCTTAATATCACGGTAGCACTCATAATATTGTTAATATCACATTAGCACTCATAATCAAAAAAGAAAAAAGTGCTCAGAAAAATCTGAAAAAACAAAAAAATAAAAGAACACAACTAGAGTAAGGATCGCTGAGAAGGAAAAAAAATCAAAAAAATTGTTTTCATGATCAATTGGTACCGTGATATTAGCGTCAGATCTTGACTTTTTTACAAAAAGTCAAGATCAGATCTGGAATGGGCGGTCCAGATCCATCCGCACTAAAAAGAACCATCCGCACGTGATCCTTTGCCTATATATATATATATATATATATATATATATATATATATATATATATATATATATATATATTTGAGGTAAAACTTATGAACTTAACTTATATATATACGTTATATAATTCGTATAATTATAATTCAATTTTGACGATATAACGATACGTAATTATATTCTTTTACACTTATATCATAACACATCACCTACACACATTTCGACTTATTAATGAATAATGTTCGCAATAAAAACGAGACTTAGACTATCAAAGTAAAACTTGTCATATCTTTTAGGTTGTGTGTGAAGCTGTTGCCTTGCATTGTTGAGATTACGATTATTCTACCGTACTACTAAGGTGAGTTCATAGCCCACATTTAACTTGTTTCGTGGGGGGGGGGGGGGATACATGCTTAAAAATTGAACACAAGTCTTTTCTTGGTATTATGATACCTGCTGATATTATTATTGCTTAAGTTGCTATTGCCAAAAGTCCCTCGATCATGAACCTTAATCACTTGCAGGGTGAACGTAAATAATTGTGAATAGATCTATTAGGGATTGACAATCCCCATTTGGTTGCTAGAGGAAAGCCACCGAATGCACTTTATTTGATTTCATAGGTTACTGGTAAATACCTATCCTGGGGGCACCTTATTTCACATCATTATTATGGTTATTTTGATGTCTGTTAATCGTTGCGTGTCATGAGCTTAAGGCAATAATGGATGTGATTTTTCACCTTGTTTATTTATATTGATATACATTAAACGTCTATCTCTTGTGTTCAAACTCTTAATATAAACCTATGAATTTCACTCAACTTTTGTTGACTTTTAGCATGTTTATCTGAGATAACTGAATGGGATGGATCTCGAAGGCACGGAGCAGGCATGCAACCTGGAATGGGCATTAAAGAAATATTTATCTTTCTTTGAATAAAACTTGTTGTCGAATAATGAAACATCTTGGAAACTTGGATATTTGGTATTTTAAATAAAAACTTAAAACGTCTCACTAGAGTCGTTTTCTATGATTGTGACAAAGATCCTCGATATAATACCTCGAAAGTCTTCCGCTGTCAATATTAAGTCTTCCGCTGTATTGTTCATTTTTGGCGGTGTTATAGGCTCTATCTCTGGTACGGAGATCCTCAATCATGAGTCGGTAAATCAGTACCTGAGAGCTGAGCTGGTCGACTACAGATTCAGGTGCCTCTATCGCTGTCTGCATCGAAGAAACATCATCGCGCAACACAGTCATAGTCTCTCTGACCTCCTCAAGATGAGTACCCATGTGGTCGAAAGCTATCTCCATAGCTAGCTGGCCTATGACAAGGTTCTCTACCTCATCTCTAAGAATCTTGACTTGCTCTGAGGGCAAATCATTCAGGATGCCAACGATGTAGTCTAGTCGATCCTCGTGTCGAGCTAGTCGGGTGGCGAGTAGGGATACGGTGTGGTGAAGGGGTTCTCCGGTGACAGGAAGACTCCTCGAGATGACGGCGGATGAGCTCTCTCCTAGTTCAGCTGTGCTAGGGGCTCCTTCCTGGAATCTTGATAACGCTCAAAGTTAACATGTTTTTATAAGCGTTATTAGTGTTTTTTTGTGTATGTTATTTTGTTGTTTTTATATGCTTTTGCCACTAAATCGTATCAAAGTATGTTTTTGTAGCATATGTAGCTAAATGTAGGAAAAATGGAGAAAAAGTGAAGAAAATGAAGTATATGCGATTACACGAAGATTCCCAAGTTCAAAAGTCCAATCTGTGACGCATTTCATAAGGAGAACCTAAGTTTTGTCATCTCAAAGTTCCAAGTTCAGAGTTAATCAAGTTTGGATAGTGCATAAAGAACTACACAAGGAAAAGTCAAAGTCCAAAGCAACCAGAACCTACCATCCGATCGGTTGGAGTACAACCGATTACCACATCCATCCGATCGGTGCCAACCCGCAACCGATCGGATGGACATCTCTGCCTGTTTATACCAACTTATTGTGCATGAATCTTGGTCTTTTGTCCCATTGTTCTAGGCCCTTCTTAGTGTCTTGTTGTCCAAGCTCCAGCATTTATGGCCCTATTCATTACTAGGAGTATTTGACAAGCATAAAAGGACCCAAGAGTACACAATTGAAGACACAATTCAAGAGATCATTTACTCTCATTACTACTCTCAATAATTTTCATCATCTAGCTCTCAAAGAAGGGAAATTCGTGCAGAAAGAACCAGGAACTTTGGAGGACCAAGGAAGCAACATTTGGAGGCCAAAAATCTCAAGAAATCATCACCAATACTTAGGTTAACAATACCTTGTCATTTGTTATCAATTCCAAAGCATTGGAAGACTTAAAACCATGGATTCTAATGTTAAATATTCTGAGTTTATTTGCATGTTTGCTATGAGTGGCTAGTAGTCTTTTTACACTTGTTTTGATGATGTTTTATGCTTAGTGATAGTTATGATTGTGATAACATGTTTTAATTCAATTTCAAGTCAATCCTAAGAACCAATTGTACCTTAAGTTTCATAGTGACATTTGTTGAGCCAAGGTTAACTAATTGATAATAGTTTCAAGGGTCGAAAGATTTGTTATTATTCAACTAGTTATAATCATTTGTCTATGAATGATTGTTTTTCACCATAATTATTCTTGAATAAACAAAGAAACAATAAGTATGATTGTAATGAGAATGCTTTTATAACATCAAATCAGATTGTTTGTAAACCTTTAGTTGGACGAAAGTTTAGATGTTTATAAACAATTGTAACCTTTTTGTCTATGAATGGGTTACCTTTTGTAATGACCATTTCCTAAGAGTATTTGATTTGTAATAAGAGTTTGTTCTTGTGTTTAAGATATTCACCATACCTTATGAACCTTGGATGGATCTTGAATTGATTGGTTTACACCTAAAGCTTGTTTTTATGAACTAAAATCTTGACGAGGGTTTAACTTGTAGAAACAATAGATTAGACCACCATCTAATTATCACAACCAACATGTTATCAAAAGTTATCAAAATCATGTGTGTCATTAAGTAGAAAACTAGTCTAAACAAGTGTAGTTTTTAAATTATTGAATTTGCTTATTATCTTATTTGCATACATTAGAGATTTACTTTTAGACTTATATTTTGATTCACTCACAAATCCCTGCGAACGATCCTGACTTACCATCATATCTTGCTATAACGGACGAGTACACTTGCTCGTATGTGTTGTTTCTAGATTTGGTAATTCACCCTTATAAATTTAAAACTTGCACTAACAAAACGCACATCAAGTTTTTGGCGCCGTTGCCAGGGATTTTGATTGTGTTTCTTTTAAGTTTTAAAAGTCCGTTTCTTTTCGTGTTCATTTTCTTTAAAAAAAATAAAAAATAAATAAAAAAAATTATCAGAAGTATCCAACCGATCGGTTTCCCAGGTTTTCCCAGTTTTTTTTAATTTTACCGTAGCATCCATCCGATCGGTTTGACATCCAACCAATTCGGATAGAACTCTCTGTTTTCGAAAATTTTATTTTCTTGTTCTTTTGTTTTGGTAATTGACTCGATTCTCTTGGTAGTTGTATGAACACTCGTTCTACTACTGAAAAGCTTAGTACACCTTTATCCAATCCCGAAAGTTTGTTTCGTAAGAAGAGATCTTCATCTATTCTTAATTGGTTTGATAATCTTTCCAAAGAACATCTGATTTCCGATCTTTTTAAACCAATACCCATGGCTGACGATCAACCCATGTGGGCCGCCAATCGAACCGTAGCACCTACTCCTGGAGCTGCTATTGTTGTCGCCGACCTTGGTGAAAACTTTACCGTTAAAGGTCACCATCTTTCTATGATCAAAGACCGTCAATTTGATGGCCGTTCGCGGGCCGATCCGCATAAACACATTGCCGAATTCATTGAAATTTGTGGCATGTTTCGTTATGGAAATACCAATGTCGATGCTATTAAGCTCAAACTTTTTCCATCATCACTCGCCGGAGATGCCAAAGTATGGTATAACGAATTAACCCCAGGAACTATCAATAATTGGGAGATGATGAGGCAAGCTTTTGTAAGCCGATTCTTTCCACCTGCCATGTATGATAGACTAATGGGAGAAATCCGTGCTTTTACACAAAATCCTAATGAATTTCTTGTTGAAGCTTGGCTTCGCATGAAAGATTTGCTTCGAAGTTGTCATGGTCATAATTTAGGACGAAGAACAATAATCCAAATCTTTTATCATGGTCTTGATGAAGCATCCCAAGCAATCCTTGACGCCGAGGAATTTTTCTTTACAAAAAACCTAACGAGGCATATCAACTTCTCGAAGATCGAGTACTCCTTAAACTCGATTGGTCAATAGATTCCAAAACCAAACATCTACGGAAAACCGTTGCTTTTGCCAAAAGTTCAGATAATTCGAAACTTATGGAGAAAATAGAAGCCTTGACTTCTAAAATCGACTCGCAATACAAAGATATAAAAGGAGAAATGAAAGAAATGCGAGATGGATGTAATAATTGTGGAGGAAATCACACATCATCCGAGTGTGATGACCAACCTATGAATAGACCCAACGAAGGGGAAGCCAACTATGTCCAAGGAGGATATCGTGGAGGAGGTTTTCGTGGTAATTATTACGGAAGAAGTTCTGGAAATTGGCAAGACCGCCAACAAAGGGATAACAACCGTGATTCTCAACCCCGAACAGACAACCCAAACCCACCAAATTCTGATAAAAAGGAAGAATCTGATTTCGAAAAAATGATGCGAGATTTCGTAACTACTCAAAGAGCTACAAATGAGTTTGTAAAAACTCAATTTTTCAATCTCAAAACCAAAGTTGAGCAAGGTCAGAAAAATCATCAAGCTTCTATCCAGGATCTTGAACAAAAATTTGGTAGACTTTCTAATCAATTTTCTTCTCGAATTCCTGGTACATTACCAAGTAACACCCAATCCAATCCAAAACCGTCTGGATCAAACGATAAGATTTATCGTCCACCACAAACCGAAAATGAGCATATCAATGTTGTATTCACTCGAAGTGGTCTCTCATATGATCCACCACCCATTCCTACCGATAATACTATCATTCAAGATGAGGAGGAGGAAGAAGCGGAAGAAGAAGCAGCTAAAGAAAAACCAACCCAAACACCAACCAAAGAAAATACCATTCCACCAATAAAACCTTATACACCAAAAATACCATATCCACAAGCCCTAAGAAAAGAGAAAAGAGAGGAGCGAAATAAGAAGTTTATAGAGATGATCAAAGAAGTTAGAATTAACGTACCCCTCGTTGATGTTCTAGCAGGAATGCCCAATTATGGGAAATTTTTGAAAGAACTTCTTAACAATCGAAACAAGTTGGAACAAATTTCCGCTACCGTTCTCAATGAAGAATGCTCTGCTATCATTCAAAACAAAATTCCACCAAAACTAGGAGATCCCGGAAGTTTTCTTATACCATGTACATTAGGAAACAACATCACATGCGATGCTTTAGCCGATCTAGGTGCAAGTATCAATTTGATGCCCTATTCGTTGTATTCTAAACTTTCCATCAATACATAGAAACCTACTAAGATGAGTATAAGATTAGCCAACCATACATACCAATATCCTGTTGGGGTTGCTGAAAATATGCTTGTTCAAGTTGGTAAATTTGCTTTTCATATGGATTTTGTCATCTTAGAAATGGATGAAGATAGTCGAGTACCCTTAATCTTAGGAAGACCTTTCTTAAACACTGCTGACGCCATGATCAAAGTCAAAGGCAGAGAACTCAATCTTGGAGTAGGAGAAGATCGAATCATATTCTTAATCGATAAAGCAATGAAATATCCAAATTCCAGTGATGACACATGCTATAACATCGATGTAATTGATGAAGTCACTGAAGAAGAATTGGATGCATTACTTGACAATTCAAAACCATTCATGACTACTTCAGAAAAGATCAGTGAAACAGATTCTGATAAAGAATTTTAGGAATTCATGGAAGTAAAATTAGAAGAAGAGAAAGAAGAGAAATTTGAAGATATCACTGAAAAAGATCAAATGAAAATCAAATCATCTCTAGAAGAACCACCCACTGATTTGGAACTCAAACCCCTTCCCAATAATCTCGAATACGCCTACTTAGAAGAAAATTCACTTCTTCCAGTAGTCATATCGTCGTTGCTCGAAACAAATCAAAAAGAAAGACTCGTTTCTGTTCTTAAGAAGCATAAACGCGCTTTTGCGTGGAAAACTTCTGATATTCCAGGAATTAGCCCAGATTTTTGCAAACACAAAATCAATTGTGAAGAAGGTACTTGTAACACCTAAAATCTAAAAGCATGGGAAATGACTAAAATGCCCCTACAAGTTAAAGATTATTTAAAAGCTTATTAAAGTATCCAAATAAATCCCAAACTCCTAACAATGTATAAGTTATGTATCCAAATAATTTTAACAACTTCATTTAACATTTATACAAGTTGCAAAATTACCAAATTACCCTTAAAGGGCCGAATGTCACATAAATAATATTATTTTGATTTAAAAATGATTTAGATCTTTTAAATAAGGAAGATAATCACAAAATATGTTCCCTAACCTATATGGCCGAAATTTTGGCCCAAAGCCCTCCCCTAGGATCGGTTCTCACCATTTAAAAGTCAACCCATGCATTTTATTCTCCCAAAACCCTAGCCGATCCAAGAAAACACACACAAAGAATTTCCTTAGCCTCCATTCGACTCTCCCATGACTCCTAAGCAATTTTCTGTGATCATACAACATCCTAAGAAGCCAAGAAAAATTCCTTTTTATTTGTGGAAGCCTTACACGATCGTGGTTACTTTTTCTCTTTGTCGAATCCTAAAAACAAGGTAATTCGCTTGTGCTTCATTCGACCTCTACAAAATTTGTTTCTTATTTTTCTGATGTTCCTTACACTTATTAAGACCCACGAAAATTGGTTTCAAGGTTAGAAGATCGTTTTTGAAGTCGTGGTGATTTTTGGATCGTTTTGGCTCTATGCGTGTGCTATAATTCGTCCAGCCTATTCTATTTGTTCCAAACCTGGTCTGGTATTTTTCTCACGTCTCTTACATCATATAAGTCTCAAATAAAATGCTAAAGTCGAACCATGCATGCTCTATGAATTATTTGTGAATTAAAACCCTAAAAACGTGTTTAATTGTGAAATATATGATCCGATCCAGAATAATTATTAATAAAATTATTATACGCTTTTTATGATGTAATATAACCTGGAAAAATATTGTTAAGAATTATGGAAGCTTAAATCTTGTGTTATTAATTATTTTACAAATCGGCTAATTAAGAAAATGAAGAAGAAAATAAAAAGAAACCCTAATCGAGCTAGGGTTAGGGTTTGGTACTTGAGATCTGATCATTATTGATGTTTTAAGGTTAAATTAATGATGGAGTAATGATTGGGAATTTGTTTAGGGCTTGTAACATTTTTTGGGTTAATTTTAATAGGAATCCGATTGGTTTTAAAAGTATAAGGGGGTGTTTTGCCAACTTTGAAACTTCTGGGATATTTTTGTAATGTCATATAAATCAGTAGGAATATGGGAAAAATATAACTTGAGGGTTCTAAGTGTAAATATTACAAGAAAATGAATTAATTGTATTTAATTGGTGTGATTTGTAATTAATTAAAGTAGAGGGACTAAAAGTGTAATTTCTGGGGACTTGGGACTGATTTGAGTAATAAAATATATTCAGGGGGTTTTGTGCTATTTTGATAATTTAATGGATTGATATATAATTATGGATAATTAAAAGTTGAAATTATAAGTTAAAGGGTTAAATATGTAACTTTGATAACTTGAAGGACTTAAAGTGTAAATTGTGAATACTTGAAGGTATATTCGAATAACTTAATAAAATAAGTGATCATTATGTAAAATGGATAAGTTAAGGGTTTAAAATGTAACTTTGAGAACTAAAAGGGTTAAAGTGTAATTTTGGAAAGTAAAGGGTATAAAATGTAGAGTTATGAAACCCTAAGGACCAAATGTGTAAATATGTTAAAAGATACTTATTTCCATTAATAATGATTCAACTTACTAAATATGGAAACTTTCTAAAAGTGGAAACTTACTATTTATGGAAACCTGCTAAAAATGGAAAGTTACTTAAAATGGAAAGTTACTAAAAATGGAAAGTTACTTAAAATGGAAAGTTACTTAAAATGGAAAGTTACTAAAAATGGAAAGTTACTTAAAATGGAGAGTTACTTAAAATGGAAAGATATGTAATTAAGAATGAATTATGATTCCCCCTCTTCTCCTCTAGGTGTGAAGAATGAGAGATCTTGAGTCCTTTCCGTTTCTGTGTTTGTTTCATTTGTGCTTTGCAATAAGGTACGGATACTCTGCCTTTTCAGTAAAGGCTCCTATATTCTTCTTATGACGTTGAGCTATGATTCAGTTAAGATTCCCCAAGCCATTGCTATGTTCCCTTCTGTTGTGAACTTCCTCTGATTCCTGTTAAGCTTTGATTTGTTAGCTTCTGATCTGATTTCGTTGCTATGATTTCTGACCCTTGAATATCCTATATCTCTGGTTCATCTTTTATGATAATCTGATATGAAAACCTTTTTAAAATATAACTTGATGTTATGGAAGGAAACTGTTTTGAAATGACACTCTATGATTTTGATACGAAACCATTTTTAAATGAAGGATTAATTGGCTTTTATGAAGAATGTTTTAAAAGGGAAACCTTTGTGATGAAATGGGTAAATGACTATTAAAGTTTTTAAATCTGTTTTATCTTAAACCTTTTCACATTTTATGAACTTATGAAACTTAATAATGAACCTTTTGTAATGAACCTTGGATATTCTGAACCATTGATATGACTTCTGATATTATGACTTTGAGATGACCTTGAGACATGACCTTGAGATGCACCTTTGCTATATGAACTTTTGCATGACTTTGAGACCTGACTCTTAGTTTGATACCCGAGCCATTTATGTTTCTTCTACCTATGGAGGTACCATAGGCATGTCTGTGATGCACCACTGGCATGACTCATGCGTGGGTGAGTGATTTCTCACGTCGTCCCTTTTATGATTATCTGCCGGCTATGACTTTGAGTATATGACTTTGAGATTGACTTTGAGTAAGGGGCGTATGGATTGCAATCCTAGACATGTATGCTTAGTGGATTTAACTATGACTTTGAGTTGACTTTGAGGTGATTGGTACTGTGTGCTATACATGCCCTTCACAACCCCTGGGAGCTGATCACTCCACCCCTGTTGATACATGAGGACACCCCTCATATTATCTGGTTGCCTGAGAGGTATCCCCTCTGATTGTGAGATTTTGAATTGACGGCTTATGACTTTGAGATTATGATGTTGAGTTATGACTTTGAGTATGGGCTCGTGGTGGATGACTATCCTTTCTTTCCTTTCTATTATTCATTTGTTCATTCTTTATGATATTCCCCAATGCACTATACTTCTGTCTGTTTCATTATCATTTCTTTGTATATGTATCTGTTCACTGGGCTTTTTAAGCTCAGCCGCATTTCCTTTTCCTGCGGCAGGTTTTAGTAGGAAGCTGGGTTATGGGAAGAGAGTGTGACTGGACTTAGAAGACTATGCTTTGGACTAGAGACGATTAGATGGAGTTTCATTTTATTAGACATAGTATTTATTTCTTTTGTAACCTTGTAGTATCAGATTTTCCATTTGTAAACCCTGAATTTCTTTTGTATTTATAAATCATATGCTTGTGTTTGTTCTGATATGTCACTGTAATGTAATACTTCTACCCTTATCGGGTTGGGGTGTTACAGTACTAAACCCGTTGTAGAAAGACAACGTCGACTCAACCTCAATATGAAAAAAGTTGTTAAGAAGGAAATCATCAAACTTCTTGAGGCAAGAATTATTTATCCTATCGAGGATAGCCCATGGGTGAGTCCAGTTCATTGTGTTCTGAAGAAAGGAGGAATGACTGCAGTGACCAACGAAAGGAATGAATTAGTTCCTACTAGAACTGTCACTAGATGGCGAGTATGTATTGATTACAGAAAACTTAACAAAGCCACCAGGAAAGATCATTTTCCTCTATCGTTCATGGATCAGATGCTCGAAAGATTAGCAGGAAACAAATACTTTTGCTTCCTTGATGGTTTTTCAGGATATTTCCCAATTCCTATCGATCCAGCCGATCAAGAGAAAACCCCATTTACATGTCCTTTTGGAACCTACGCTTACCGGCGTATGCCCTTTGGTCTATGTAATGCTCCTGCAACTTTTCAAAGGTGTATGATCGCAATATTCCAAGACATGCTTGAGACATCTATGGAAGTTTTCATGGATGACTTTTTAGTTTTTGGTGATTCTTTTGAAACTTGTCTTTCCAATCTCGATAAAATGCTTGAGAGATGTGAAGCTGCACATCTAGTTCTTAATTGGGAAAAATGTCATTTCATGGTAACTGAAGGAATTGTGTTAGGACACAAGATATCAAGTTCAGGAATGGAAGTAGACAAAGCTAAAATAGATGTTATCACCAAATTACCACCACTAACTAACGTTAAAGCCGTTAGAAGTTTTCTAGGACATGCCGGTTTTTACCGCCGATTTATCAAAGATTTTTCAAAAATATCACGTACTATGACTAAACTTTTAGAAAAGGATTCTGTATTTGATTTCAATGCAGACTGCATTAAAGCTTTCGAAACATTGAAAAGTCAATTGACTAGTGCCCCAATTATGGTTGCACCTAATTGGTCACTACCATTTGAACTCATGTGTGATGCAAGCGATTTCGCTGTTGGAGCTGTTTTAGGACAACGTGAAGGAAAACATTTTCGTCCTATATACTTCGCTAGTAAAACACTCAACAATGCTCAACAAAACTATACGGTTACTGAAAAGGAATTATTAGCCGTAGTTTTTGCATTCGACAAATTCAGATCTTATCTCGTGCTTTCAAAAACGATAGTTTTTACAGATCATTCTGCACTCAAATATCTGTTTACCAAACAAGATGCAAAACCGCGTCTTATCAGATGGATTTTACTACTGCAAGAATTTGATATCGAAATAAAAGACAAGAAAGGAGAAGAAAATCTTGCAGCTGATCATTTGTCACGTCTCGCGAATCCGAATTTGGAAGATTTAAAAGAAAATGAAATTAACGATTATTTTCCAGATGAAACTCTCATGACGATAGATAAAGATGATGATGAGGAAGTACCATGGTTTGCAGATTATGCAAATTATCTTGCAGGAGATATTCTTAAAAATGGGATGAGTCACTACCAACGTAGTAAGTTCTTTTCAGAACTAAAACACTATAATTGGGAGAAACCTTACCTTTTTAAAATGTGCAAGGATGGAATGATACGAAGATGTGTTTCGGGTGCCGAAACAAGAAAAATTCTTGATGAATGTCATCATGGCCCAACTGGGGGACATTATGGTCCTTCCACTAAAGCTAAAATTTTTTTTGATGCTGGATTCTATTGGCCTAAAATTTTCAAAGAAGCATATACTCTCGTTCAAAACTGCGATGCGTGCCAAAAATCTGGTAACCTTTCTCGATGAGACGAAATGCCTCAAAAGAGCATTCAAGTCTGCTAAATATTCGACATTTGGTGAATTGATTTTATGGGACACTTCCCTAAATCACACAAATACGAATATATCCTCGTTGCAATCGATTATGTTTCCAAACGGGTTGAAGCTGAAGCTCTTCCTACTAACGTTGCACGAGTTGTTGTCAACTTTCTCAAAAAGCTTTTCGCTCGCTATGGAATTCCTAAAGCTTTAATAAGTGATAGAGGATCCCATTTCTGTAATAAACAAATGGAGAAAGTAATGAAATGATATGGAGTTCATCATCGTTTTGCTACAGCTTATCATCCACAAACTAGTGGTCAAGTCGAAAATACCAATAGAGTTATAAAAAGAATACTTGAAAAAACGGTTAAGGACAATCGTTCCGTTTGGTCAAGGAAATTAGACGACACTCTATGGGCATTTCGTACGGCATATAAGACACCAATTGGTACAACACCATACAGACTCTTGTATGGGAAAACATGTCATCAACCGTTCGAACTTGAGCACCGTGCTTACTAGGCGCTAAGAAGCTGTAATCCTGATCTAAAAATAGCTGGACAAAAGAGATTTTTGCGATTGCATGAACTCGATGAGTTAAGACTTCAAGCTTATGAGAACTCCCAACTATACAAAGCAAGAACCAAAGCTTACCATGATAGAAAGCTGAGAATTCGAAAACAATTCAAAGCTGGAGATAAAGTTCTGCTCTTCAATATGAAATACAAGTTTAAAGCTCCGAAACTCAAGCCAAAATGGTTTGGACCATATGTAGTGAAACATCGATTTCCATCAGGTTATGTTGAACTTTATGACAAACATGGTGGAAGTTTCATTGTAAATGGGCACCGAATTAAACTCTATTATGATAAAGAGCAATTAAACGTAATTTCTAATGAAGAAATTCGATCCGAATTTGAATATGAAGCTATCACATTCATGGCTCCACACAAGGGAATGATCCCTTGGGCACACAATAATGGTTTTATCTATGATGCTCTTCCTAGAGCATGGGAAAAAGTTACATTGGAAAACATAGATGAAACAGGGGAGGGAATTGTGATAGGAAATGTGGTGTACATCCCTAAAAGGAAATGTAACACTACAACTACATAATCTATTCGAAGTTTGAGTCCGGCTGAGCACTCGTTAATAAAACAAGCGCTTCTCGGGAGGCAACCGTGTGTTTATTTTTAATATATTTTTTTTCATTGTCTACACCCCAAAGTTTTACCACTTGGTCAAACTTAAGTGTGGCGGTGTGCCACTAATTTGAATAAAATTGCAATGCTTTTTGTTTGTTTGTTTTTGTTTCTAATAATGCAGGTGCTGATTGCAAGAAACAGAAGATAGGATAGAGACATAAAACCGGATATCATGGTTTATTTTCTCATTTTCCCTACATTCATACTTTTAAGTTCGTTTATCACATTGAGGACAATGCTTAACTTAAGTGTGGGGGGGGGGGGGGGGGTGAGTAGGTAAATAAGAAATTAAGTCTAATATCGAGTTAATTTTTAAATTTTGTTTGTCCTTATAATCTAGTTGTTTTCACACTTTTAGGAGTAATTTATTAGAATAACTGGATCTATCCACTGGAAAAATCAGTAATTTTGAAAGAATTGAGATGTGTCCCGATTAATATTGCAATCCACTTTTGGATCGATAACATTTGCTAGCACACATTATAACCCTTTCCACTAAATTGTGAGGACTTTAGCCTGTTCATATCTAGCATACATCTTATATGCTCGAATCTTTTGTTATGAGTGTGCCGGTGATTTTATTTATTCTAGAACTTGTACTTGTAAATCATTACGAGACCGTTGTGAGATTTCATTTTTGTAATATAAGTATACATACGTGATAAGAGGCAACCTTAGGATTTTAACCAAATAGCCTTCCTTATTGATTTTTAGCTAGTCACATTGATTAGTTAATTTCCAATTTTTAACCCTTTTGTTAGTGTTCATCTTTAACGCTAGATACCCTTAGTTACACCTTCTGAGCCTTTCCTTTTCTTTTGATTAAAACCATAAAAAAATACAAAAATATTTTACACTTTTTAGCCTAGCCTTACCCTTTAGTCAAGTCTTGGTGAGTTGTTAGCTTTATGAGGTATTATATTATGAATCATGAAGAAAGAAATGAGAAAGTGGAAATTCAGGAATCATCGATTGAAGCAAGTAAAAGTATAGTCATCACAATATATATGATGACAAGTGTTTCCAAGTGTTATGAATTTCAGTTATTTGCAAAAAAAAAAAAAAAAAAAAAAAAAAAAGTGGTTGCTAGTTTTATGTATAGCCAATGAAGCTATAAAATAAAGCATTGATCGCGAAAGAATGAAGTTCTCAAAGACTATGAGGTTATGATTCAAGGAAGAAAAGCTAATAACATTTAATCTATAGACTTGGACTAGTTTGTATATTCTTAATCATCACTTACCCTTCAATAATCCCATGTCTTATTCCTACCCTTAACCCTTTTTAGCCTAAACCCGAATAAAAGACCTCTTTGATATGTAGACTTGGTGCTTACGCCATTGCGGTGTAGTTTTGTTTCTTGTATAAGCCTATAGTAATTAGATCATGACTGAGCAATGAGTGTGATTTATCATATACGCTACCCCATGTATGAGTGTTATGAGTGAATTATATCTTATTCATCTTTCGTGAAGTGTTTTAGAAGTGTTAATCAAGCAAGAAAATCATTGGGTATTGTCAAACAACTCAATATTTCAATTATAAAAGCTTAATAAGGATGATCTAACTTATACTTGTATAAGGAGGATTCTCATCACAATTTTCATAAATCACTTCCGGTTACCATGTGTATATTTAGTTTTCTTCTAGATTTGCTTGAGGACAAGCAAAGTTTAAGTGTGGGGGATTTGATAACGCTCAAAGTTAACATGTTTTTATAAGCGTTATTAGTGTTTTTGTGTATGTTATTTGGTTGTTTTTATATGCTTTTGCCACTAAATCGTATCAAAGTATGTTTTTGTAGCATATGTAGCCAAATGTAGGAAAAATGGAGAAAAAGTGAAGAAAATGAAGTATATGCGATTACACGAAGATTCCCAAGTTCAAAAGTCCAATCTGTGACGCATTTCATAAGGAGAACCTAAGTTTTGTCATCTCAAAGTTCCAAGTTCAGAGTTAATCAAGTTTGGAGAGTGCATAAAGACCTATACAAGGAAAAGTCAAAGTCCAAAGCAACCAGAACCTACCATCTGATCGGTTGGAGTATAACCGATCGGATAGCCACAATTACCACATCCATCCGATCGGTGCCAACCCGCAACCGATCGGATGGACATCTCTGCCTGTTTATACCAACTTCTTGTGCATGAATCTTGGTCTTTTGTCCCATTGTTCTAGGCCCTTCTTAGTGTCTTGTTGTCCAAGCTCCAGCATTTATGTCCCTATTCATTACTAGGAGTATTTGACAAGCCTAAAAGGACCCCAAGAGTATACAATTGAAGACACAATTCAAGAGATCAGACCACCATCTAATTATCACAACCAACATGTTATCAAAAGTTTTTATGAACTAAAATCTTGACGAAGGTTTAACTTGTAGAAACAATAGATTAGACCACCATCTAATTATCACAACCAACATGTTATCAAAAGTTATCCCAATCATGTGTGTCATTATGTAGAAAACTAGTCTAAACAAGTGTAGTTTTTAATTTATTGAATTTGCTTATTATCTTATTTGCGTACATTAGAGATTTACTTTTAGACTTATATTTTGATTCACTCACAAATCCCTGCGAACGATCCCGACTTACCATCATATCTTGCTATAACGGACGAGTACACTTGCTCGTATGTGTTGTTTCTAGATTTGGTAATTCACCCTTATAAATTTAAAACTTGTACTAACAAAACGCACATCAAATCTCCAACGGCGGATGATCGGAAGTAAGAAAGACCATCGGCGTGCATCGACTCTTCTGTGAGTCTTGCGACGAGCTGTTGCCTCTGAGTCAACCTGGGCGTAAGGATCTGAGGAAGAAGGGATCAAGTGGCATTCCTTACCACGGGTCGGCAAAAGGGTCGCTGTGGGTGGTTGCGGATGTAGGCGGGGTAGAGGATGGTAGTGGCACGGTAGTGGTATGTCGGTAGAAGATAGTAGGGGATGGAATAGAAGACGACGGTGTAGGTGATGGTGTCCTGGTGTGCTCAAGGGTTGGGAGTGGTATAGCAGAGTCTGTAGGTGCACATACCCTCTTCTGGGCAGTGATCTTACGAACAGGGCCTCCCTCGTGTCCGCGAAACAGACGGCCAAAGGGTTCGGGTTCATAGGGTTGAAGTCGTCGTACACGTCTTCGTCGGCGGATCGGACCAGTCAGAGAAGATTGAGAAGGGGAAGATGTGGGAGAAGGATTTTCTGAGTTGGATGTAGGTAACCACTGTTGACGCTGCATGTGTCGATCAGTAGCAGGTGACATAGGCATCACTGTAAGAGCAAAGTCTGAAGTAGGAGACGCAGGGTCTTCACTTTCTGAGTCAAACGATACTGCGATGGGATGTGGAGCTGGAGACATAGTACTGTAACAATCCCGAATAGTAAATGTAAGTTAAAATTATAAATGTGTTAGCCTTGCTAAAACTCATATAATAGGCAACATTCTTAAATGTTGGGAGTACGTAGGCACGGAAGGCATGAGATATTTATGTTTTTGAAAACGGTCCTTTTTGAAAAATAGTTATAGTCCAGTGTTTTTAAAACAAATACACCTGGTTCGTTATAACCATGGCTCTGATGCCAATCTGTAACACCCCCTAAAATCGATTAACGACAGCAGAAGACTTAACGGGGTATTACGTAGTGGATCTTTGTCACAATCATAGTAAACGTTTTGAAAACACATTTTATCATTCATTTAAAATATTTGAGTACAGAAATAGTTTTAGAAAGACTAGTCATATCTTCGAAGATATGTTTTATTTAGTAGAATGATAAAGAAAACGTTTATTTTAGAAAACGCGTGCCCGGGTTGATGCCCTTCTCCGTGCCTTGATCATCCATGCCTTAATTACCTGAGATAACACGCTAAAAGTCAACAAAAGTTGAGTGATGTCCATAGGTTTAAGTTTAAAGTTTGAACACAAGTAAGGGTGTTAATTGTATCGATAGCCAATTAACTAGTTTAAAAATCAAGTTTGTTATTGCATTAAGCTCATGACACGCAACGATTAGACAAGTGATGTGTGCTTATTCACACATCCTTTTTTGACCCAAATCAGACCAAAAACACTAAATACTAACCAAATATGCCAATAAATAGTGTGTTTTTGTATTTGTGTATGTGCAGGTACGGATATGTGAAAATTAGAAAAAAAACAAAACAAAACCGACAAAAACGAGCACGAGAATGGAAAAAGGTCAAAAGTCGGAGCCGGGGAAGCTTAATGATCAAAGAAAGCTCAAAAAGTCAAAAGAAGTCCTCAGAGATTCATAAAGTTCCAAGAATAGTCCCTTATCAAAGTTTGAAGAGTTTGGCAACTTCAGTCCCTGTACTTTCAAATATTGACAAAATGGATCCTTTGAAGAAATATTTGAAGAAAAAGTCGAACTTGGTCATTCATAAATCTAAGAATATCAATTTAGGCCCTTGGAAGAAAGTTTTTGAAAAAAGGCAACAAAGGTCCCTATAAATTCAGTTGTACACATTTGCTCCTTATCAAAGCCTTAAATCCTAAACTATAAACAACCGGATCCAAATGAAAATAATAAATCCAATACTGCTGGCCCGAACACATAACGCAGCCTAACACCCTACCTATCAAACCCGATCCACCCAAACAAAAACCCACCCAAGTCAAACAATTTAACCCAGTCAAACCCCAGACTATTAACTATCCTTTAAAACTAAAACACGCGCCATCCATTTTATCCCTAAATTTAACCAGGTAGAACCCTAATTACTGTTCACCCCCCCCCCCCCCAATTTACAAAATTAACCATATTTAAAGGCAATTAGGACATTGGAACCTGGTTTCTAGAAGACTCTGGCATGGCAAGCCTGCCATGTCAGCGATCCGTGTGAGTATCAGTGCCAATAATTGGGTCATCATCAAATCCAAGGGCTGAGAATGTTGGGAAACATCTATAGCATAATCAAAGGGCTACAATAGATGGAGAGGAAACACAAATCACCTGGATCAGTGACGTGGAATTGCTAGAAGCTTCATCTCAAGCTCCCCTCAATCCCTATATATACCCCCTCATATCACAGTTAGTTGTGTGTAGGTTTATTGTAATAGATAGCTCATTTTACTACTTTTCTTGTAATCATTATTATTGTATTCATGTTTTCAAGTTTAATGAAATTTTTACTTTAATTGAAAATTCAGCTTATTGTCTTAATCTCTTATTTAGTTTTGTTTTAAGCTTATTTACTGTTACTTAGTTCCATCCAATCATAGTTAGTTTGTTTAAGGTTTTCATTTCAGTACTGTTTATCTTATATAAAAAAAACAAAAAAAAATCAGAAAATTCTAAGAAAAATCCAAAAATAAGTTTTAATTTCAAAAGATTCAATAAGCTCATTTACTATTTTGTATGCTCATATAAGCTCATTAATAGCTTATTGTGAGTTATAGTTAGAATAGTACTGTTTCATTCTTCAAATTCTCAAAAAGTCAATAAAAGTCAACACTCAACTTATTAAATAAGCTGAGCTTATTCAGAAGGTAATTTGACAGTCCAAGAGGAGCATTTGGCCTGTTTAAAGACAGGCAAGCTTAGTGAACCCCCTCTGTTTGAGCTGAGGGGGAATTACTTTGTAAGTTTTTCCTATTTAGTTTCTATATATTGCATATTATAGTTGTAGTAGTGTAGATCTAGATACTATTGCTTATTTCTGTTTCTAGTTAGTAGATTAGTCATTATTTAGCTTACGTTGGTAGATTGTAGCTTTAATATAGTAGTTTGCACTTTACATTTGAGATTATTGTTTCATTACTGTCCATCTATTAGATCTGTGTTCTACTTGATATTTGTGTTTGATATCTGTGATTCTAGATTATTTTGAGTTTGCTTGATATATCTGAACTGAATTGGTGGTTGGAATTGCTTTGGGGCTTAGTTGTTTCACAAAAGTTCATAACAGATAGTTGTAAGGGTGTTTGGATTACTTGTGTTTTGTATGTTCCTTTTGTTTTCTTGCTTGATTCTCGGCATCATTAACTTACAGTTGGGCAATAATAACTATACAAAGCAATAGATTGGTAGCTCACTTAGTTAAAAGTCAAATCTGGGTCTAACATGAAATTCTGAGTACACATGTAAGTTTAGTGATCTGTTTTTTTGCTTGTTGGTTGAAGTAAGGTTCATTTAGGATAATCTCTTCATTAAGTAGCTTAATACATCATTTAGATTTAGATTTAAGCAGTAGAATCTCAAATTGGTCAAACTTAGGTAGTAATCAAAAAGTCAAAGTTGGATTTGAACTCAGATTTTGGTCAGTTCTTTGTGGAGATTTATAGGATTTGTTATTGGATTGAGATAAGATTGATTTGCTGATTTGGAGAGTTTGGCAGTTAGGGAATCATAATCAAAAGAAAAATTCAAGTTTAAATCTCATTTGCTTATTGAAATTTTGAATCATAGATTGCCTGCTGAGCATTGTACTCCCCTGCACTATTAGATTTCATCAAAATTCTAGGCAACAATTAGGATAGCAAATAAGCTCTTAAGTTAGATCCTTTGGTGTTTCTAGTATCTCAGAAGGTGAGTGAAGTTTTTGCCCCCAAAAGTTCACAAGTTTCTGCTTATTAGGATTGCTTATTCCTACCTTCAAGTTTAGTGGTTTGAACCAAGTGACTGATTTCAAAATAGGCCTGCTATTGTGCTTTATTGCTTGGAACTTGAGATTTGTGGATCAAACTAGTTGATCAGACCTTGTAGTTGCTTATTTCATTGAGCTTGTACCCATAGCTTATTCTGTTTGCAATCTGCTTTTCATCAAAGTGCTTATTAAATTGCTATTTGCTCTATAGCTGTGTTTTTGTGCTTCTATTGGTTTGATCTCATTACATCTGAGCTTATTTGAGTCTTATACACTTCTGGTTAAAGTTTGGAAAAATTTGGTAAAGAGTGCTTATCAATAAGCACTCTAAATAAGCTGTTTTCAAAGCAATCAATACTTCCTTAGCTTATTTTTCAAATTTAAAATTTTTCCTAGGTTTAAAATATTATGTTAGAATTTTCCTGAATTTTTCACATTTTTCTAAATTAGTTTGCTATTTAATTTTTAATCAATTTTTAATACTTTTTAAATACCAAAAATCCAAAAAAAAATAATAGAAAAAGCATAAAAAAATTTCCAAAAAATTTTAGAAAATAGTTTTAATTATTTTAGATTTCTCCACTCAAGAAACCAACACCAACCCCCACCACCACCATCATCAAATGATCCGTTTCCACCCACTCATCAACATGTTTGCTCACAATGTGAGAAAATGCTCAAAATAGGTGAAAGCATCAAGATGTTGCTTCGCAAATTTCAAGATGAAACCCGCTTTGCTATACAACATATCATAGAGCGTTTGGATGCTCTTTCCCACCAAACCAATCCTAGACCAACTTTGGAGGCCTTTTGCTCCATTTAGGAAATGTGTTGAATGACTTCTACTTATAGAAGTAGATTTTTTTTTTCTTTTTCGTGGTTATTTTTTATCCTTTATTTTTATTTTTAGAAATAGGAGGATATTTTTCATTTATTATCTTTGACTTTTATAAAGTCAAATTTTACTTTGAATGACATCTTTTACTACTATATTATTTGCATTGTTGGTTGATCATATATGACTTGTGATTGTGGTTGCTTATATTCTCATATAGTGTGGTAACTACAAGCTTGATTATGTGTCATTATCACCAACTAACCATTTTTTTGTAGGTTCAAAATCCATGTTTCCAATCTTGGCACTCCTTTTAGGGGGAGTATCGACCAAGGGGGAGCAAGTGCATAGTTCCGCTTCGCTACTCTACTTTTTGTTTCGACAAAAAGGGGGAGAATGATATATAAACTTATAAATTTAAAATGATTTTCATCACTTAAGTAAAACAAGTTTAATATAACATTTTTTTAAAGTCTTAAACACTAAAAAAATTTGAGTTACTTATAAACAAAGTTTATTTTTTGTCATCAACAAAAAGGGGGAGATTCTTAATACAAATATCGCCTAAAAACGTTATTTATATTTTACGATATTTGCTAAGTTTTGTTAACGACAAAGTGCAAACTTTAGTTTCTAGTAAAACATAATTTTAGTTTAAAGACTTGCATAATTAGACATTTGCTACATTTACATTTCATATAAAATACAACACTTTTTATATTTCTTAAAATAGAAAAATGTTAACACCACATCATGCATTTATGGTAAGTTTGTGTGTTTGACTTACCATAAACTCTTACACATTTTTGGAAGCATTCTACTTTGATTCAATGTGTGTTTGACTAGAAATAAGTTGATGTGACCTTGGTTGGTTTGGAAAGATTTATTGCAAAACCTTCTGTCAGCCTGGCGAAACCATGGAGGTACACGGGCAGAACCCATCTGAGGGTTCCGCCGTATCTGCCAAACCTGCTGAAGGTTTTGCTATAAATACCAAGCCATTTGTTTGAATTTTGGCTTTATCACTTCTCATTACATTTCACACACATACATTCATATCATTCATCTAACCCCTTAACATTTCATTTTGATGTGAAGTTTCTTTTGTAGCAAAGAAGTTCACAAGTTCATATAAAGTTACAAGTATTCAACACAACGTTGCAAGACTTGTTAGCTTAGCATCATGTAGACTTTGTGTAGTTTACATTTCATTTGATTGTGTGTTTTCAGTTGTGATCGGTTAGTATTTTAGGCCTTAAAATACATAGTGTGACGGGAGTTGTTGTACCCTTTTAAAAGAACTAACGGGAGTGGTTGTACCCTTGTAAAAGAACTCGACATCTAGGTTAGTGTCGGTAATCGTGTAAGCGACGTGTAAGTTTTTCTCCGCCGGTGAAAGGAGCTTGTTGACTAGTAAAAGAAACTCTCTAGTTGGATACTCGGGGCGTGGACGTAGGGCAAGGAAAAAGAGTCCTTGTAGCCGAACCAAGATAAATACTCGTGTTGTGGTTTGATCGTCTCTTTCTTTATACTTGCATGTTATATATTGTCTTTGTGTTCATATCTTTGATTAAACGGAAAGTTTCAAAAGATAATTAAACGAAAAACCGGTAAACTATTCAACCCCCTTCTAGTTTTCCACAAAATCATTTGAAAATGTTCATTATAAGCCGAATCCGTCATAACAACAACACGGTTGTGAGTATTGTGGAGGTCCACACTTTAGCACCGATTGTCAAACAAGGAACCCGTTTCCTTGTGGCAATAATGATTGTTCTTATCATGACCACACTCCACAATACCGAATAACTCCATCACAACCTCAGATCGAGATCACTGACATAATTGATCATGATGCACTTAATGATTTTCTCCAAACCGTATCGGACATTTTGATTTGTAAAGAAAAACAAAACTATATGGAGAGTGGCAAAGATGAACCTTCGATTCAAATGGAACGAGAAGCCGAGGTGACAAAGGACTCGGTACTTTCCACTAACAATGGAAGTGTTAAATACGTCCAACCTACGGTTGTCCAAGAATCTAAGCCTACAATTGCTCCTCCTAAACCGTCAAAATTTGATCCTAACCTTTCTCGATATACGGTTAAGAGTTTGTCAAGCATACGTGCTGAGCTTAAAACGATGTATAAAAAGAACGATTTGCCTTATCTTCACGAACAAGAACTGGAGACCATAACGGAAGTGGTGGAAATTCCTAGCTCCCAGAGCACACCATTTGTCCCACCTCCGGATTCTTCAAGATGTTTTTTGAGACTTGAATCTATCATCCCTGATTCTTCCCATCCTTTCCTCATACCGGATGAGGGAAGTGATCCAGTTTTGGAAGAAGTCAATACTTTTCTTGATAACAATGATTCTATTTCGACTGAGATTACGCCGTCAGATCCCTTACAGCCCGAGTTCAAGGATTCTTTACCCGATTTTGTGAAACATGATTTTGATACGGATGAAGAGTGTAACTTATCTCCTCTTGATAATTCGAGTGATCGTGTTGAGATGTTCTCCGATTCTGATGATGATGATTCTATATCTTGTGGAGATATTGAATATGTTGAAGAAGTACCTTCTGAGCTCGTCAGCTTAGAAGAAGAGAATGATGAAGAAGTTGACATAGAAATACAAGATGAAGTACTTCGTGAGAAATTATTGAATATCAATCTTCTCATTTCAAAGATCGAGGCATTGAATGATCCTCTGACTTCTTCTCCTATCCCCGTTATGGATAGTGATTTCTTACCCGAGCTTGAAATTTTTCGATTTGAAGAGATGAGTCGTGACTATCCTACTATTCATGTTATCTCTCTTCCGGATTATGAGCGTTTTGATTTTGAGATCGATTCTGAACTTATTTTGAGTGCTATTTCTGATAATCCGTCACGTCACCCTCTTTTAGAGGACGTCGATCTATTTCTTGCTGCGGATGACTCGATATAACCGGGTATTGAGAATGACGAGAATGTCCTTCGAAGAAATGTTCTTTTCGATTTACCATCTTCTCGTCCACTGGCGAAACCACAAGATGTAGCTTTTGAATCAGATACGAATAAAGATATTTTTGGAGTGGTGGACGAGATTTCTGAACATGATGTTCCTGTGCTTAATATTTTACCCACCCAACCCACCTGTGATTCTGAACTTGACTTTGCTTTTGTCATCCGTGTGTTTCACCCATTCTTTGCTTATCCCATCATTTCTTCACTTTTCCACTCCACCAGGAGTGAGGATACCGTCTTTGACACCGACATCTCCGTCTTTTGTGTTGGGTGTCCGTTCCATCTGCTCTCCCCAAGGACAATTTAATTCGGGGATCGAGTCAAGCTCATGTGACTCGGTGAACAAAAACAAGCGCTTTGTGGGAGGCACCCCATGCTTATCCATTCATCTTCTTAAATTTCTATTTTCTTTCTAATGTGACATAAGGAGGGCTACCTCTTCCATATCTCGTGTTTCGTGTTTGTTTGTGAATGTCCAGGATTTGCCCGAATAATGAAGACTCTCGTGCTCGTTGTTTGTCTCCACTCGAGTTTCATCATTCGTTGCTTATCCATATATCCTAATCTTATCAACTAACGTTTTATCTTTGGCATAATTAATAAACGGCCTTAGATTTATGTAGGAGAACCCTTACCTTTTAAACATTGAGGACAATGTTTCGTTTTAGTCTGGGGGGTGATCTTTCGATCTGATTTTTGCCTTGCACTTTGTCGTATACTCTCGCAACTCCGTTTTTCATAAAAAAATGAAAAAAAAATTGAAATTTTTTTTAGAAAAATGAATGAAAATGTCATGAAAAAGCACAAAAAATGAGAAAAATTGAAAATTATGCAAAAATATAATAAGGTTTGAATAAGTGTTTTGACACCTTGTTGACCTTCCTACTGGTGAGAGTAGAAATAAATGTTCCGACTTGACCGGGCGTGTTGAGCTCTAGCTTGTCTCCCTTAACCAATGATAACCACATAAGCTTGTGCTAGTCTTGTAGACCAGGAGCTATAAAATGCGAATTCTTTCTTAAGAATCTGCAAGTTCCCGTACTTGACTTTATACATGCATAGCTTAAAAGCCTTCGCTAGTCTTTTACATAAGGAGCTATAAAACGCGAATTCTTCTTCTAGAATTTGCAAGTTTCCGTAACTGACTTTAGATATGTATGGCTGATTATCGGCTAAGCATTCGCTGGTTTCATTACTTGGAATCTTAAATTGCGAAGAGCGAGAAATGATAGAGTTTATTTAGAAGTTTAATGCTAAACGTGGAGTAGTTGGTTCTCTTTAGAGCTCATGGAAGATACTTGTGACTTTTTGCTCACACAAAATTGTTTCACCAATATATAATAGATATATTAGGTTAATTAGTGGTATTTAGGTTAGGGCAATATTTAGTTTCTTATTTTCTTAAAAGAATCTTTGCTTTAGAAGTTGGGTACATATCAAGGAACATCTAAAATAAAAGCAAAAATGAAAATCAAAAGTTGATATGTATGTGATTTTGGAGCTACCCGATAAGCTTCCAATGTTGAAAAAAGTGAAAAAATGAAAAATGAAAAGAAAAGAAAAAAGTATGATGAAAAAAAAAATGAAACAAAGAAAAAATGAAAAGTGAAAGTTGTATCAAATAAGAGCTTAAGTGTATAAAAGTTGTTGGCGCGTGAGGTGCATGTGGATGATTCTGAATTAGTCACATGAGGTGCACGTGTAGTACTCCGCAACTTATATGTGAGATTGTATGTAGCCAAAATCCTTGACGTGGACCGAATTTCTAAAGCAGTGGTTCTTGAGAGAAAATGAAAAACTACTTAGCGTTTTAAACTTGGTATCTCGATCGTACTAAAAAGTTAGTGAAACGAGAAAATATGAAGCAATTTATTTCTCACAAAAATAAAATCTTGAGATACAAAATTTAGGAAATGGGAGTAGGAAGTTTTCACAAGTAACTTTTATAGGTAGTGTTAGCATCTAACTTGTAGATAAGCTGTGATCTCGTTTTTACGCTTAGTTTGGGGGCTTGTGAAAAATCAAGAATGACGATTTTTATCTGTATGGTCATTTCTCCATGAGAAGTGTTTCTACTCGTAGACCCTAAAAATTATCAAAAAGATAATGAAAGTCAAGCAAACCGTCACATATATAAAAAAAATTAAAAAAAAAAATAGAAGTAGTAGTTGTTATTATTGAAAATCGGAAAACGGAGCGTTTTTGGGAATAAATGATTTTGAGATCTCTTTCGAACATCCTTGCTACTTTCCAAAGTCAGTAAAAAGAGGTTTTGAAATTATTTATCTCTTAAGCATGAGGTGATGACATTGCATGAAGGCACGACAACACTTTCGTCTAGGGGAGTTTTGATGTGTGCTTATTCACACATCCTTTTTAGACCCAAAATCAGACCAATACTAACCAAATATGCCAAGAAAATGTGTGTTTTTGTATTTGTGTATGTGCAGGTACGGATTATGAATAATGGACAAAAACAAAGACAAAACCGACAAAAACGAGTATGAAAATGGAAAAAGGTCAAAAGCCAGAGCCGGGGAAGCTTACTGATAAAAGAAAGCTCAGAATGTCAAAACAAGTCCTCAGAGATTCATAAAGTTTCAAGAATAGTCCCTGGTCAAAGTTTGGTGAAATTGGCAACTTCAGTCCCTCAGCTTTCAGATATTGACAAAAATGGTCCTTTGAAGAATTATTTAAAGAAAAGTAAAAAATAATCCTCCATGAATCAGAGAATTACAAAAGAGGCCCTTGGATCATATTTTTGAAGAAAAGCAGAATTGGTCCCTGGAGTTTTAAGAATTACACAATTGGTCCTTGCAAAATTTCATCCTAAAAAATCCTAAATATCACAAACCAAACGGATACTATTATAATCCTTAGTCCAATACTGCTGGCCCAAACAAACACAAATAGCCCACTCCCTTAATATCAAACCCGTATCCCACCATACCCGATCCACTAACATTAATACCCGGTCAACAATAAAAACCCCCAAATCACATTCCCGCCCCCTAAATTTTTTTTTACCCAGAAATAAGTACTGTGCATATGAACCCTAAGTTACCAACACCTAAAATTACCCGACTTCCTTATAATTACCCAATGATTGGTTGATTCTAGAAGCTTACGCATGTGCCAGAGGGGTCAGAAACACAATCCACACGGAATGCCACACTGGCAATCCGTGTGAGGGCACATGATCCAAGGGTTATTATTATTGCTTATGATTGAAGCATGATTGGATGGACGAGATTAGAACTTCAGAGTTTCCAGAGGCTTCCTGAAACCCTGGCACTCCTCACCTTGGCTCAACTATATATATCCCTCCTCACCAACGATTGAAGGCAGTTAGATAATAGGAGTAGGAGTAGTGTAGGAATTAGGAGTAAAATTTAGGTTTAAATTTCTGTTCATTGTACTGAGTTTCTTAATGTAATTTGCTTTTCAAATCAATAAAAGTTTAGTTGTTTTCATAATTTCGTTACTTATTCAGTTTTTTAGTAATTTCCTATAAGCTCTTTTAGTTTTAATAAGCTCTTAATTTCTGTCTTATTTAAGCTCATTTAAGTTTACATTAGTTTTTCCAAACTCACTTTCTGTTATTATTTCCATTAGTTTCAATATATATATATATATATATATATATATATATATATATATATATATATATATATATATATATATATATATAGGGGAAGGGTAATGTGAGAACTTTCTTAAAGTTGTAAAAATGAGAACTATTCTAAAATACTATTAAAACATTGATACATAACCATTTTAGCAAAGATGCACCAAAAATATTATATATTAATACAAGTTAACATTAAATCGACTAATAACCAACTCATACATGAGAAATGGATTACTGATACACAATTAAATTTTTGATACATATACATTAAAATCTTAAAAACCTAATTTTTTATACATAAATTGATACACCTAATACACAACAACCACTAAACACTTGATACACAATACTAAACCTTGTTACACATTACACGTTGAATCAAAGTGTATCACTTAGTTTACGTAAATTTTCATAAGGAAACCAATCAAATTTTTAACAATTTTATTTATAATTAATTATGTTTTTATTTTCTTTTAAGTTGAGTGTCATTTGTGAGATTTTGGTTGGTTCTCCTTTTTACAACTTTAAAAAAGTTCTTATTTGATCTCAATTCTATATATATATATAGAGTGAGGATCAAGTACGTTTTTGTCTTTTAGTGCGGATGGTATGGACGAATCTCAGCCCTCCATCTAGTCAACCATCTAAAAAAGGCGGAGTGGCAATATCGTAATATCCCGTCTTTTTTTAAAATCGTTACTATCATATTAGCTTTTTTTTTGAAAAAAATTCAAAAAAATCTGAAAAAATTAAAAAAAATAAAGAGGACAACAAATAATTAAGAATCGCTGAAAAAAATTTCAAAAAAAATCGTTTTCATCGTTAAAGGTATTGTGATATTAGCGTCTGATTTTGACTTTTTTACAAAAGTCAAGATCTGATCTTGACAAAAGTCAAGATCAGATCTTGACTTTTGTAAAAAAGTCAAAATTAGATTTTGATATCACATAAACTTTTTTTTAATAATAAATTTAGTATCACAATAACTTTTTTAATATCACCGTATCTATCATGTGTTTTTTAATATCACGATTCATTTTTACATTAAAAAAAGCTTAGTATCACGGTTGGTTTTATAATATAAACATTTTATAAATATCACCGTATCATAATATCGTTAATATCACCATAATTATCATGCATTCTTAATATCAAAGTTAATTTTCTTAATATGATCGTAACTTTTCTTAATATTGTAATAAAAAAAACAGTGATATTAAGTTTTTTTTACAAATATCAAAGTAACTTTTTAAGTAAATATCGTTAATATCACAGTAGAACTCATAATATTGTTAATATCGTGGTAGGACTCATAATCACAAAAACAAAAAAGTGCTCAGAAAAATCTGAAAAAATAAAAAAATAAAAGAAGACAACAATAGTAAAGAGCCCTCAAAAGGAAAAAAAATTAAAAAAATCATTTGCATGGTCAATTGGTACCGCGATAATAGCGTGTGTGTGTGATTAGATCTAGATCAGATCTGGATGGACGGTCCAGATCTGTCCGTACGTCTGCACTAAAATCCAAAATCCGCACGTGATCCTCTCTCTCTCTCTCTCTCTCTCTCTATATATATATATATATATATATATATATATATATATATATATATATATATATATATATATATATATATATATGTATGTATGTATATATATATATAAGCTCAGGGGTATATAAGCTTTCTGTAGTTCCTTTCCCTTTTGATAAGCTCATTTAAGCTGATTGCATAGCTTAAGTGAGTTTACCTTTATCTCATTAGTTCATAAGCCTTTTCATTTGAAGTCCATTTCAAGTAAGTTTTCTTCCTGTGCACTAGTCACAAATTATGCTTTATATGGAATAATATTGTTTAGAGTAACCTATTTTAGTTGTTTAATAGCTTGATTTGTGCTTTTACAAGTTATGGTTAAATTTTGGTGTGTTATTGTCTAGCTAGGCTTAATCTGCACATTGAGTTCTAGTTTCTCTTGGTGAAAATTTTCAGTTCAATTGTTTTTAAATGCAGTAGGGTAATTCAGTAGGATTTATAGTTTGGCCAATTTAAACCTTAAAGTGAAAATCCTAGTGTAAACTGCTATTTAAATTAGTGTTTGGATCAGCTAGTTTAGTAGAGTTCTTGTTGTTTTACTCCTGTTTTTTCTGCACCATTAGTTCAGAATAGGTATAATTAGGATAGTAGACGTTAAAAATTGGTAGGTCACTGTGCTAAAAGTCAATCTTATCTTGGAGATCAATTTCTGTGAGCATAAGTGGAATTTAGGTTCTGTGATTTTGCAAATAGTTAGAATTAAGATACATCTAGGTAAATCTAGCCACAAATTGACTAAACACTGCATTTAGGATAAATATAGATCAATAGAAACTCAGATTAATCAACATTAGTGTATACTCAAACAGTCAAACTTTTGTGTAAACATGTTTCAAAAGTAGCTGATCTAGGAGATATTTAGGTGAGTAATTGGTGGTTAGAATTAGGTCTTTTCAGGTTTTTAGATAATTCATATTATAAGCTAACTTTTGCCCCCTCAGGTTTTACTTATTAGCTTATTTAAGAGCTTATAATTTAGCTGCAAGTCAAGGTGTTCTAGGAGCATTTCTATCTAAAATTCAACCTGCACAATTGCTTTTTAGCTTAACCTTGATAATTTCATGTTGATTTGAGTTAGTTTGAGCTCAAGTAAATTGTAAGGGTCTGTTGTGCGCTTATTTCATCTTATTGGCTTGTCTTGTGCATCACTACTTATCCTTATTGCTTATTAGAACTGCTTATTGATCTATATCTGTGTTTCTGTGGTGCATTTGAGCTTATTTCAGTTCATGTGAGTTTATTTGTACTTAGTATTCATCTGGTTTAAGTTTCTATTGGTTTCGGTAAGAGTGCTTATCAATAAGCACTTTCTTTAAGCAGTTTTCAAAGCAATCAACACTATTTCAGCTTATTTTTCAATTTTAAATTTTTTCCTAGGTTTAGATTATTATTTTAGAATTTTCATAAAATTTTCAGATTTTTCAAAGTTGTTTTGCTATTTTTCTTATTTTATTTTAGTTTTTATTCAATTTTTAATTACTTTTATTAAAAAAAAATCAAAGAAAAATCAAAGAAAAATCAGAAAAAGCATAAAAAAATTCCAAAAAATTTTAGAAAATATTTTTTAATTATTTTTGATTTTTCAAAATTAATTTTGCATTTTTCTCAATTAATTTCCATTTTCTTTTAATTTTTAATTAGTTAAATTAGTTTTGAATTCATAAAAAAAATTAATAAAAAGTCAAAAAAATATTTTTCTTTTTCTCAAAATTTTCTTTTATCATTTTTAAATTAGGAAAATTATTTTCAAACTCGTAGGATTAGTCTAGCTTCAAATTCAATTTTTAATTCGCGCGTTTACGTTTATTTTGCGTTTTAGCTTACGTTTTTGATTCTACGTTACGTTTTAGGTTTGGTAATTTGAATTACTTGCTTAATTGGATAATTGTGCTTCATTTTCATATTCATTAGTGTAATTCTCATTAAAATCACTTTTTCCCACTTTCACGATACTTTTCACGAACCGGGAATTTGAAATTCCATTCACACCTTCACACGGACTACGATCTCGGGATTTGTATTTCCTTCAAATCCTTTGGAGAAATATAAATACTCTATACTATATACTAATTTGAGCAATCAACAGGCATCAATGTGTGATGTAAACTAATATAATAGGGGTGCCCTCAGGATAGGTCTTTGGCAATAACCTATGAGTTGTTAAATATTGTGCGCCTAGTCGCTCATCCTAGCTAAACTAAACGGGGATTGTCAGTCCCAAATAGATCTATTCCCAGATATTCACGTTCACTCGCAAGTGATTAAGGTTCATGATCGAGGGGATTTTGGCAATAGCTACTTAAGCAATAAAAACACCAGGCATAGCATACTAAAAAGCTTATGTTCGGGTTTGAAGCATGTATCTCCCCTCAAAAGAGTTTAAAAGTTTAAAGAGTGGGCTATGAACACACACCTGGATAGCTCGGTAGTAATAGTATCGTTATTCAAACGATAGGTGGAAACGGCTTCAACACACAACCTAAGTAAAATATATGGCAAGTTTTCAGAGTTTGATAGTCTAAGTTCAGTTTATCGCGAAAGTTGTTTATTATTGTATATTGTTTTGTTAGTTGACTCGTAGCAATTTAAACGTGCGTGTTTAAGTGCCTGAAGTTCAAGAACAAAAGTTATATTTCAAAATATAACTCGTGAGCATGTTCTTGTTGACGTAGTATAGAGATTCTACGAAAAAGAATGAGGTCGGTGTGACTGATTCAACGGTAGATATGTGTCGAAAAGTGAAATAGGTTTGAGAGAATGTGTTAATTGTTAAAGGTTTTAGATTTATTATTTTCGTTATTACGTTATATATATAAAAATTATATTTAGTTAACGAAAATGCTTGATCGAATCGGTTTTATTTAAAATACTTATATATAAAATATAAATTATAATATTTATATTTTATTAAAAACCTTTAAGTTTTGAAAAGTTTGCATTTTAACCTCCTAACGTCATAACTTTACACCGTTAGTCCAAAACGTTATTTAATTTCATTTCTAGTCCAAAACTCCTTTATATTTACATTTTATACCCAAAACATTGTAGATTTACAGTTTTCATCACAAAAATGTCAAAATGACAGTTTTCCCTTAAACTTTTCATATTTACAGTTTTAGTCCCTCGGTTATGAATATTTGCAAATTTAGTCCAAATTTTCACCAACTTCAAAACTTAACATGTCTAATTTCTAAATAAGTTTGAAACAACTTATTTGTGTTGTAAAAATAGCTTATTTGACCAAAGAGCTTATTTTTCACTTAACGGGCCCTTAACGAATCAAAAACTAGGCCCGTTAAGGTTTTTATTGTCATTGGGCCTAGGAAACTTTTGGACTTTGCATTGGGCTTGCATTTGGACTCTAAAAAGTTTAGGAAACAACTTATAGGATCAGCTTATCACATAAGCTTATTTTCGGCTTAATGGGCTTATATGCCCAAACGTAGGTTTTAAGTTTTATAAAAACGTGACGAGCTATAGGGTTTAACGAGGGATCAAATGGGTTTGTGAGAGTGAGTTAGAGGTCTAGCTCGTTAGCTTACCATGTGAACTAATAGTTCAAGCTTTAAAAATACTATGTCGTGTGTATAGTTTAGGAATTACATGACCAAAGTATGTCGACCAAAACAAGTGTAAAATAGTTTTCATGACTTGAAATATTTCTAAGTGTGGAAAGGTGAACTCGTATAGGTCAAGGTGACTTAGAACGTGCCTAATAGAGTGTGTTTAAGTTGTTGTTAGTGTAACTTGCTTTACTAAACTTGGTTTATGTTATGTTAAACTTATAGTTTAGCTAATAATAAGTATACGTTATAAAGAAATATTAACGAGAAAATAATTATAGTAAATGTGGAGTAATAAAATGAAACGTGAAGAAATATTAGAAAGGGACGAGTTTAGCTCACCTCACCAAGATTTGGTGGAGTAGAAAACGACTCGTGGAGACTAGAAACGAACAAAGAAAGGCTAGAGCTTGACTCCCACGTACACACAAGTCACCAATCGTGTGGTATTACTTGATATGAGACTTCCAAGGCTTAACCAAAGTAAAACGTAACCCAAAGGGCTTAGAAGCAAGTTTGTGAGTGTTTATGAGATTTAAAAGGTGTGCATGGTTCATATACGTGCATGTACACATGTATATATACACAAGAGGTTTAGGAAACGTGGGAAACATGAACATGGGGACCAAGGAGTATGTAGTATTAGGAATAGGGAACAAATAGTTTAGTAATGATGAAGAGTGGTTCACGGATCGTCCTTGTGCACAAACGAGTAAAAGGAAGAGGTCAAAGGATTCATGGTTTGCGTTTGGACTTGTAATACATGGTCAACAAGGTGGTGGGAGGATTCTTAGGCAAATAGTAGAGTTGGTGCATGTTTTCATCCTTGTGGAGTGTGTGCCGAAAGAAAACAACAAGGAAACATGAAAGGAGGTTGAGATTAATAGTTTAAAGGAAGTCAATTCCTTTTAAACTATGCATGGCAATAGTATGAAGTCTCATGGCTGCCTCCTGAGTCCAAAACGAGTAGAATGTGGAAGGGTTTACACGTATAGTCCTTGTGGTATAGTATACGAGAGAAAAGAACAATAAAACATCATGAGAGTTTGTCTTAGCTCATTTGTGGGTTTGAGGGAGGTCAAAACATATTAAAAATGTGCTTAGAAGGTTTTGAGAGACTTTGGCACCAAGTTTAGGTTGATACGAGGTGTGGTAGACTCAAAAATGAATTTTTTTGTTCTTGTGGATACGTAAAAACGGGGCTGAGCTTTGGTTGATTTTCATGGACTTAATGTATACGTTAGGAAAAATACTTGTCACGTATGATTCTTGGGTAGGAGGAGAAATGAGTGGTATAAAAATATATATACGTTGTTTGGAAAAATTGCGAGTACACGAGGCAAAGTAAACGAGGATGAGACATGTTTCGAAATAATTAAAATGGATTTTGGGCTTGGATTTAAGTTTTGGGCTTACGGGTGGACTAGGCCCAAGGAAGAAAATCATGAGTTTGTATTTACTATTCGTGAGGGAAAATTACGGGAGGTTACAACCGGGTTCAATTCATGCGCTACTGGTGGTTACTAAGGTAACACCAGTATTGAAGACAAGACGTCATGGACCTAGTGACGCACTGGACTAAACCTTCTAACCACTCAAGTTCTCTCAAAAGAGCTTGTTTCATTCTCACGGGGAACCCTGCATTATCTATCGACCGCTCATTACGAGCCATGCTGATATTGAAACACGAGACACCGCTCCAGTCTCCGATGACCAAATTATGCACTTATCGAGTCTAGAGTCTCGAGATGTATCAAAAGATCTCAATAGGAACACTGGATACTTTTGCACTAGGTGATTCATTTTCAAGGACACCAGTTGTACATTTGAGAGTCCTACGTAGATCTTAGCAATCTACCAGAACATTCATGAGAGAAATTAATAATGTGAGTCATCAGTGATTGAATGGAAATTCCTGCCAGGGTCAACATCATACAGCCCTGAAAGCAGGTCACTTAGGTAATTCCTTGTGGATTACGCATAGTGGTCATGACGGTTACAAATGGTCTACAGTCGTGGAGTGACCTCCAGCGACTCACCCAATTGTTGATCTACTTAGGTAGATCTTGTAAATCCTCTCAGGGTTTGCCAATTGGGAACGGTCTTGGTAAGGGTTAGAAGGAGTCTTCACAATATGCTGTTGACGATCTCTAATTCCGAACCTGTAAGTATCGGATGTTTTCTTGCAAACTGTCTTATGCAAGAGTATCTGGCGATTGTTGCTGATTGCAGAATAGATGCTGATCCATCACCTCATGCTCACACCTCATCAACATACTCAATGAAATCATGATAATTGATAAGCCTTCAACAATGCTTCCGCTACTCTGACGCTGACAATCATGATAAAGAAAAGTGTAAGCATGGCGCTACAAAGATCACCACATCACATGGAGACGATGCTGATGAAAGATGACCTGGAGACACACATTAGATGATGAATTTCAAGAATACTCAAAGATCATCCATAACAAAAGAAAGGTCATCAAATGTTCACTACTAAAGGCACAAAGTTTTATGACTATGAAGAATCAATGTCTACGAGCTACGAAGTTAACTTCATGATTAGAATATTTGAATTCAAATTGTAATTTTCGGGGTGACCTCCCTTAGGGGGATATTGTTAGGAATATAAATATTCATATGAAAGACTCGGTTACCCCGAGTATCTATTTAGCATTTATATAGCTCATAGGCTTGTTATTATTAGATTATATATCGTAGAATTAGTATAGTAATAGTTTATATTTAGTCTCATCGTGGAGTGGGTTGGGTCTTTACCCACTATCAGCTCGCTCCATAGCCCACTTTAGGGGCATATACTGTAAAGGTATATAAACCCCCCCCCCCCCCCCCCCACACAAGAGAAGGGTTGGTTGTTTCATTCAATACGCACTCCCACAAGGTGTTTTCTCTCACTAGAAACATCCCCTCTCTACCCTTTCTCTCTCCAACTCAAACAATGACTATCTTGATCTTCTATAACCCAAGGCCTCCCGAATTCAACACAAGAATCAACATAACACGATCCTACATCTTGTGATGCATTACCTGTCTTAGTAGACTCATCTTCATTAACTTCCATTGTACGACCAGAATCCACATCCTTGTTGGTGTCATTAGTAGGAATGCTGAAAGCATCCGTATCTTCCATATTAAGAGCATCAAACTGGTTATGTTAAGAATACAAATATTCATGTAAAAGTCTCGGTCACCTAATGATTGTAATAGCATTAAGTTAGCTCGTAGTTAGTTTGTTTATTAGTTAATTAGTATTAGTTTAAGTAACACCGTGGAAGAAGGACGGGTCTTCACCCACTGTATGCCTGATCCACAGCCCGGGAATGGGCGTTATATTGTAAGTATAAATACCCCTCTCCACATGTGGAGAGGGTTGGACCTTCACTTAATCTCAATCTAATATTTCCTTTTTTCTCTCAAGGTTCCTTTCTTTCTTTCTTTCCTCTCCTCTTCTTCACTTTCTACGCCTCACAAAACACAACATGAACATGTTTCCTACATAGTTAGTATTCTACAATTGGTATCAAGAGCCAAGGTTTCATCTTAGGGCCTTGTAGAATCAAATTTGATGATGTTTTGAGTGATTTTGTGAGTGTGAAGTCATTTTCTTGGAAAACATCTTGGTTTTATCTTTCTAGTGTTGTTATACATGTTAGTGATGTACTTTTATGTTCATTAGTGTTTGTAGAACATTGTAGTTTAGTTTGTGTTACCATTTCCTTAATCTATTTGAAGTTTGGAGTTGATTTTGGGCGGATTTTCTTTGTTGCGGTTAAGTCCACTGTTTCATTGCTTGGTTGCGATTAAGGTCTGTTATCTGCGGTTAGCTTGCTGCTACTACCATTTTGGGAATACAAACAAAACGCAAAGATAGCGACAGTTTTGGACCATTGTCACTGCGATTAGTTGTTTGCGATTAGTCTATTGCGGTTAGCTTTTCTGCGGTTGGGTGTTTTCTGCGGTTTGGTAGTTTCTGCGGTTAGTGTCCTGCGGTTAGTATCTTTGGTTTACGGTTTACTTAGGTTGCGTTTAGATCATTCTGCGGCTGGATTGTGTTGCGGTTTGGTATTTTCTGAGGTTAGTGTCCTGCGGTTAGTATCTTTGGTTTGCGGTTTACTTAGGTTGCGTTTAGATCATTCTGCGGCTGGATTGTGTTGCGGTTTGGTATTTTCTGAGGTTAGTGTCCTGCGGTTAGATCAAGTTGTGGCTATACTTTCCTGCGACTAGTACCTTACATTGCGAGTATCTCCCACTTTGTGTTTTGGTAATTTCTAATTTGTGATGTCGACATCTTCCGATGACATTCAAGCTGCGGGGTCTGACACCCGACCTCCGATGCTGGATAGAACTGACTATGAATCATGGGCTCAAAGGATTCGTCTGTACTGTCTGGGTAAAGAAAATGGGGTTAACATCTTGAAATCCATCGATGAGGGACCCTTTCAAATGGGTACTACTAGAGACACGGTTACAGCAGCAACCGATCTACTACCGGCCGTACTTGGTCCTGATAGACCTCGCACTTATGATGAGTTGTCTGATGAAGAAAAGAAACGCTATGATGCAGACATCAGAGCATCAAATATCGTCATTCAAGGGCTTCCCAAAGATGTCTACAAACTTATCAACTACAATACTGAAGCAAAGGCGGTCTGGGATAATGTCAAAATGCTTCTTGCAGGGTCTGAGTTAACTAAAGAAGATCGTGAGTCACAGCTATACGATGAATTTGAGCATTTCAAAATGAATCCAGGTGAAAGCATCACTGACTATTACGTCAGATTTCACAAGCTGGTCAAAGATATGAAAGCAATCAAGATGACAATGCCCAACATACAGCTTAATTCCAAATTCGTGAACAACATGGCACCTGAATGGGATAGGTTTGTCACAGCTGTTAAGCTGAACAAGGGTCTCAGGCATACCAATCATGGACAGCTTTATGCATATCTCCAACAACATGAGAAACATGCTGCTTATGATCGGCTAATGCGAGAAAAGCTCAATCCGTCTGCAACAAATGAATCTCTTGCTTTTGTTTCCAATGTTCAACAACCTAATCAAACCTCTAATGATCAAGTTCAACCATCACAATCATCCTCCAGGTCTACCCCAACCAATAGTGAACCATCAACTCCCTCACCATCTGCTTTGAATATACAACTTGATTCTGGGTATTCTCACACTGGCATGATGATTGATAATCTCTCCAACCAAGTTTCTCTACTGGTCCAACAGTTCAGGGCTGCACTTCCATCTACTAACAACCAACTCAGAATCTCATCTAATCCACGTAATCAGGCAGTCATTGAAGATGGTCGGGTGGTGGTGCAGAATGTGCAGGGAAGACAGAACTTCAACCAAAGAAATGCTGGTAGAGAGAATGGGCAGTACAGAGTTGGGAATGCTCTTCAAGCACAAGCTAAGCAGCCGAAATGCTATAACTGCGGAGGGTTGGGCCATATTGCTAGGAATTGCACTCTCCCAAAACGTCCCCAAAACTCTGAGTACTTCAAGGACAAGATGTTGCTGATGCAGGCACAAGAAAATGGGACAGTGTTGGATGAAGAAGCCTTGCTCTTTCTGGCTGGTAATGATGGGAACACCTTTGATGCTGATGTGGATGATCAACCTGTTCAGGACATGGCTCTTAATGACCCGAATATTTTTCAAGTTGAAGAGTGTGATGCATTTGACTCAGATGTGGATGATGAACCTACTGCTCAAACCATCTTTATGGCTAATCTGTCTGCAGCATCATCCTCTTCACAGCATCCTGATTTATCCATCACATCTGCTATCTCTGAGGTACCAACTTCTCCTAATCATGATCTGAATAATCCCACAACTGAACAGGGGGCATGTGACTCTGTACAACTCAAGAATATTGTCAACACAAACATCACTGATATGGGTAATACCAATAATATCCCATATGAAATGTATGTGAATGACAATGGACCGCCAGTTGTATCAAGTGACATGCCGTCTATTGACTCTAGTGAACATGAGGTACATGAGCACACGATATATAATCCTGATGATTCCCTGATCACTAGAATTAACACCCTTAAGGATCAAGTGAATATTTATGAGCAGCGTGCTAAGTTTGAGCTGAATGAACGTGAGCAGAAAATGGAATGGCAACTACGTACTTACATATCTGAAAACAATTCCAAACAAGAATCATTAAAAAGGGAACTAGTTTCTTTAAAGAACCAATTGGATCAAACCATCAAACAAAAACTAGAGGTTCAAAAAGGTTTGACTTCAATCAAACTTGAATTCAAAGATAAAGAAACTAAACTTCTAAATGATTTCTCAAAACTAAAATTGTTGAAAAATAAATTGGAAGATAAGTTGTACACACAGGGCCAAACCATTCAATCTGCTCAAATGATGGAAAACCATAGGAAACTAAGTGATGAATTTAGTGAACATGATACCTCCAAACCCAAAGCAAGATACCTTAGAATTGGTCTAGGTGCACAACCTACATTATATGATGCAACCACTATGCTTGAACCTAATCATGCCCCTCCTGATACACGATCCTATGACCACATCAATGAGGCAGAGGATAGAACTAGGGTAAAACTTTCTGAACGTTTAAAGTATCCTAAATGCATTGCTAAGAATATTGTGTTTCACTATGATTATGCGAATGACAATCAAACTGCAATTTTTGTTCCTCAAAAGAGAATTCTTCCTGAAAAAGTGTTTTGGAATATTGACATTGAGAAAATGCAAGCTGAAAGAGTTGTAGGTAACACACGCACTATGTTTAGAATTGCTCAACCAACTAATTACCCCCTGAACACACCTAGGCACCTTGTACCTTTCACTCTTCCCACACAATGTAATACTCTAATTGGGTTGTATGTGCTAGGTCAATTGATCAATGACTTTGAGAAATCCTGTAAAATAAGAATTACACCTACAGGGATTACAGAAGGGGAAAGGGGTTTTGAGCAAACAAAACAGTGTTACCTAACTGAAGTTATGCCATTTTTTAAACTTCTCAAAGAACATTTTGAGGTCCTTAAAAACACCATTAATGATGATGTGACTCAAATGAAAAAGGTTTTTGATGAAGTGGAAAGTGAGGGTAAACAATTAGCTATTGATCTCAAATACAGTGAAATTGACAGGAAAAACATTCTCATCATGAATGAAAATTTGATTGCTAATTGCATTGCAAAAGATGTGTTTTATACTGTTACCGACTCTGCACTATCTGCTCGACAATTCCATGAAATGTCGGTTACTTTGACTGTCTTCCATAATCGTGTGATTGAGCTTGAGGGGGAGAATTACAAACTTACTGAAAAAATTCAAAACGACGATCATGATAACATGGTCAGGAATTTCTCAAAACTAGAAGTTGATAATCTGAACCTACAATTAAAATATCAACATCTAGAAGAAAGCATAAAAATATCAAATGCCAAGATATCTTCGGATGCTCCTGAGTTTGATACATGTTTTGAATTAGCCAAAAAGGATGAAGTAATTCAAGCTCACTCAAACACGATTCGGAAGTTGAAGGTCCAAATTGCACAATTAAAATCGAACATAAGCGATGTGACCAATACCAATTACCAGAAGTCGATAGATTCTCAAAACTTTCAAAAACAGGGCATTATCAATGAATTACAACTTGAAAATAAGTGGCTTCGTGCTGAAATGTCAAACGCTAAACAACGCAATAAAGAATTGTTTGAGTCTATTAAAACAACACGTGACCAAAACAATGAAAGAGTCACTTCTTTGTTAAATGAAATTGAGAATCTAAAGACCATGGTGAAGGGTAAAATGCCCGTTGGTTCATGGGATCATGCAATTTCCAATGTACATGCTTGTAATAAATATGCGTGCGATGCTGTGAATGTTTCTCTTCCCCTTAGGAACAATAAGTTAGTTCATAACAACTATCTTAGAAATCTTAAGGATTGTCTGGCCATACTTAGAGAAACCATTGAAGATGAGAGGATTTCTAAACCACTTGATGATGTTATTATTCGTACGTGCTTCCTCACTAATAAAGCCCAGGATTTATTAGAATATGCCATAGGATCATGCCCCAAGAATGATAACAAGTCGGATAGGACAATTGCATTGCACCCTCTCAGTGGCAACAAGCATGGCACAGTTGACTTTCCCCAAACCATGTCACAATCCTCCATCTTGATCACCAGTAAACAAGTAGCAACTAATCAGACTAATGTTCCCGTCATTGCTTCTACAGGAGTAAAAGGTGTATCTAATGCTAGCAAGTCACAGCCTAAGTGCAATACAAAGAATGATAGGACTTTGCCGGCTAAGAGTACACTTATGAAGGAAGTAGAAGAATCATCTAGGAACAATAAAGTGATGCTTAGTGAAAGGAATCGAGTTGACTCAAACATTTGTGTTAACAAAGATGTAATTAATTCGAATTCTAATGCTATTTGTAAGACTTGTAACAAATGCTTATTTTATGGTAATCATGATGCATGTGTTGTGTCCTTTCTTAAATCCACTATGAAATCTCCAGCTATGAATGTTTCTAGTGTTAAACGGGTAAAACAAGTATGGAATAAAATAGGTAAAGTTTTCACTAATGTTGGTTATCAATGGAGACCTACTGGAAGGAAATTCACTCTAAGGGAAAAGTGCCTAGTGACTAGGATCACTAACTCTAGAGTTGTGCCTATTAGGAAGTGGAGACCTACCGGTAGACTATTTCCAATAGAAGCAATGAATACCACTCCTAGTTCTAGTGCATCAAAATGTGAATACTCCAGTGAGATATCTGTTACATACGATAATCCAATATTTGTGTGTTTTAACCAAACGGACCCCAATTGTGTGTGGGGCTCCAGCTTTTTCAGTTATCCACGATTGTCTGGTTTCAAATGCAGGTCGTACAAATCGTCCTATGGTATTTGGACTCAGGCTGCTCAAAACATATGAATGGAGATCACTCGCGGCTCAAGAATTTCGTGGAAAAGTTTATTGGTACGGTTAGATTTGGGAATGACCATTTTGGATCTATAATGGGTTATGGTGATTACGTCTTTGGAGACAGTGTTATATCCAGAGTTTACTACGTGGAAGGACTTGGGCACAATCTATTTTCTGTTGGTCAATTCTGTGACTCAGATCTCAAAGTCGCCTTCAGAAAGCACACCTGTTTTGTTAGAGAATTAGATGGTGTTGATCTTCTCAAGGGGAGTCGGGGCACTAATCTTTACACCATCTCCATCGAAGATATGCTACGGTCCTCTCCAATTTGTCTGCTCTCTAAAGCATCCAAGAACAAATCATGGTTGTGGCATCGTCGTTTAAACCATTTGAACTTCGGTACTATCAATGAACTTACACGTAAGGATCTTGTTCGAGGCTTGCCCAGACTTAAGTATGAAAAAGACCATATGTGTTCCGCCTGTCAAATGGGCAAGAGCAAAAAGCACACCCATAAACCCAAAACTGTCAATTCAATCATGGAAGTTCTTCATACTCCTCACATGGATCTGTGTAGACCAATGAGGATTCAAAGTATCAATGGAAAGAAATATGTGCTGGTTAGTGTTGATGATTACTCTCGATTCACATGGGTAAAATTTCTACGATCAAAAGATGAAACTCCAGAAACCATCATCAAACTCATCAAGATGTTGCAAGTCCGCCTCAACAAAATAGTTAGAGTCATTCGTACTGATAATGGAACAGAGTTTGTGAACAGACAACTTACTCTATTTTATGAAGGTGTCGGGATCAGTCATCAAAAGAGCATTCCACGTACTCCTCTACAAAATGGAGTTGTTGAAAGACGCAATCGCATCCTAGTTGAAGCTGTAAGGACTATGCTCATCTTCTCCAAAGCTCCTATGTTTCTTTGGGCTAAGGCAATTGCCACTGCATGTTACATACAGAACCGATCCTTGATACATCCTCTCCACTGCAAGACTCCCTATGAACTGGTACATGGCAGAAAACCCGATCTTTCGTTTCTTCGAGTTTTTGGTGCACTTTGCTATCCAACTAATGACAGTGAAGACCTTGGGAAACTCAAGGCCAAGGCCGACATTGGTTTCTTTGTTGGCTATGCTCCAGAGCGAAAGGGGTACCGAATCTACAACAAACGTACCAGAGACATAATGGAAACAATCCACGTTACTTTCGATGAGCTGACTGAGCAACCAGTTCCTGGACAATCAAGTTCTGGACCCGTACCTAACCTTTTGTCTCCTGGACCAATTAGTTCCAGGCTTGTACAGAATCACATCCCTGCTGCTCCTTTTGTACCTCCTACAAGTTAAGATTAGAAGAAACTGTTCGACCCTATGTTTGATGAATACTTTGAACCTCAACCGATGAATGCTCCTGAAGCTACAATGGTTCAACCACCAGATGGGGTTGTGAATAATCAAGATGACAATAACGGTCCATCCACTTCATTGTCAAGGGATTCTGAAGCTCCCACCATCAGTCAATCGGTTAGCACTTCTAATGTCCAACCTTCACCTATACAGCGAGCGGCAACTGTAGATAATACATCTGAAGTTAATCCTTTTGCTCCACCTGATAATGAGCCGTTTGTTAACATCTTTGCCCCTGAATCATCAAATGATGTAACATCCTCTGACGAATCTAACACGGCTACCTCAGTTCCATATTCTCAACCCCATGAATACCTTAGAAAATGGACCAATGATCATCCTATAGACAACATTATTGGAAACCCTTCGCGTCCAGTATCTACCCGCAAGCAACTTGCAACCGACGCATTGTGGTGCTTCTTTAATTCTGTCCTTTCTAAAGCTGAACCAAAAAGTGTCAAGGATGCAATGTCCAAACACTCATGGTTCACTGCAATGGTGGACGAAATTCTTGAATTTGACCGACTGGATGTCTGGGAACTAGTACCACCTCCCGAGTGTGCTATGATCATCGCTCTCAAATGGATATTCAAGGTTAAACTTGATGAGCATGGAGATGTATTGAAAAACAAAGCTAGGCTTGTGGCAAAAGGATATCGACAAGAAGAAGGAATAGACTTTGAAGAATCCTTCGCCCCAGTTGCTAGAATAGAAGCCATAAGGATCTTTCTCGCAAATGCTGCAAGTCAAAACATGGTGGTCTATCAAATGGATGTCAAGACTGCATTCTTAAATGGGGATCTGAAAGAGGTGGTGTACGTATCTCAACCCGAAGGTTTTGTGGATCCAGAACGCCCTAATCACGTGTATCGATTAAAGAAGGCTCTCTATGGGCTTAAACAAGCACCTAGGGCGTGGTACGACACCTTGTCTAAATTTCTTCTGGATAACAAATTCTCCAAAGGCGTTGTTGATCCTACACTCTTTACCAGAAAAACGGGCAAAAACCTCCTACATGTACAAATCTATGTTGATGACATCATCTTTGCCTCATCTGATCCCACAGAATGTGATCGTTTCTCCCAAGAGATGAGTTCCGAATTCCAAATGTCTATGATGGGTCAAATGTCATTCTTTCTAGGACTGCAAATTTCTCAAAACCCCAATGGCATCTTCATCAATCAATCCAAATACGCCAATGAAACTTTGAAGAAATTTGGATTCGACTCCTGTGATTCAGTTGATACTCCTATGATTGAACGATCAAAACTTGACGAAGATGATGTGGGAATTCCGATCGACCAAACCATGTATCGAAGCATGATTGGCTCCTTAATGTACCTCACTGCAAGCAGACCCGACCTTCTATTTGCAGTTTGCATTTGTGCTCGGTATCAATCCAAACCCACCAAGAAACATCTGGAAGCTGTCAAAAGAGTTTTTCGATACCTTAAAGGAACAATCCACATGGGCCTTTGGTACCCTAAAGAAATTTCTATGGCTCTCATAGCATATTCAGATGCTGATCATGCGGGATGTCAAGACACTCGTCGCAGTACATCTGGGGGTGCACAGTTTTTAGGGAATAAGCTAGTCAGTTGGTCTTCAAAGAAACAAATGAGTACATCTATCTCCTCCACTGAAGCTGAATACATTGCTATGTCATCGTGCTGTGCTCAGATCCTCTGGATGCGCTCTCAACTTTCTGACTATGGCTTCATATGCAATAAGATTCCCATGTAGTATGACGACAAAAGTGCAATTGCACTCTGCTGTAACAATGTCCAACATTCAAGGACTAAGCATATTGACATTCGACATCACTTCATCAGGGAGCAAGTTGAGAAAGGAATTGTGGAACTTTAATTTGTGAGGACTGAGTTCCAGCTAGCCGATATCTTCACCAAAGCACTCTCTAGGGAACGTTTTCACTTCATTCTCCCACGCCTTGGTATGAAGACTCTCACACCTGAGGATCTCATTTGTCTTCAGGAAGATCAAGAGGAGTAAAGGGGTTGCTTCGCATATCCTTGTATAGTATCCAATATAGAAAAATATAAAATCTATAAAAAGCATAAAAATATGAAAAATCACAAAAATCCAAAAATATTCTTCTCACGACATGTCTCTTGTATAATCGATATTATGTACGTTTCTAGAAATGTCATTCAATAATGACACGGAATCATACATATGCTTGAGCAAGAGTTTTTCGGTTCAAATACAGTTGTTTTAAAAAACATGTCGTATCTCAAAACATTCTTAAAAATATGGCTTGCAGTCATTTCAGGCTGTAACCCGCGCTTAAACTTATGGCTTGTAATTTCAGGCTACAACCCGGACTTCAAAATTATGGCTTGCTATTACTTCAGATAGCAACCCGGTTTTCAAAAATGAGGAAAACACGTCGCCAAAAAGACGGTTGTTCCTAGTAAAGGGTGTCGTTCATCCGAGCGTGAATTACTTTATATTCATGCACCCTCGATCTAATGTACGCTTCAGTGCATTATTTCTTGATAAAGAAGAGAAATCTTCTTTTTATCGCCAAATACTTTCCCTTCTATGATTTTTCCGGAAAGTGTTTGTGCGAAACTTGGTGGTACCATGAAATTTTGAATGAAAATCAAATTGAACTCCAAAGTTTGATAAAATTTTCACTCAATCAATGACGTTAATAGTTTATGAAAATATTTATGCGTTAACATCCGTCATTGATTGAGGGGGAGAGTGATTTCTCAAAATTTTATGTATCAACAAAACTCCCCACACTTTGTACAAAACAAAAGCTACAATACGATTTGTGATAGTTATGTGTCAGAATGAGTAAATTTTCAAAGAGTTTTTCGTTAAAACTTCAAACTTTTTTCAAACTCTTCAAATCTGACACATAACGACCTCCCTCACAGATTAAGGGGGAGCAGAAAAGGTTCCTTTTTATCAGAAAATATTAAAATTGACCGCATTTCTCTCCCAAAAGCTTTCTAACTTATTTAAATCAATTGAGATCAAAAATCTCGAAACATTTGAAATTTTTGATCGGGGGAGAGAATGTGATTTAAATATGAAATCTGATAATCAAATGTGATCTTTAAGACTCAATAAAAGGCTCCCGCATATGTGCTAAACACTTTCGAATATCGATGCACATATTGAGGGGGAGCAAAAGGCGTTTATGGAAGTTATACCAAAGACCGACCATTTATCTTTATGCATGGAGTTATAAGGTTGGTTAAGGTTAGGTATGAGTTCCCATGATCCACCAGAACCGGAAGGATCTTCCCAGGGACAATCCATAGATAGATTAGAAGTCCTTAGGAATGATTGAAAAAAGGAGTAAAGTGAGAAAGGGAAGAGTGCGGATTAAGATAGAGCTAGGACTGGAACAAACCCAGCAAGGTTCTAGTGGTGAAGTCTCGGTAAGCACTGAAGGGGTTGAAGAATGAAAAAGAATTGAAATGAGAAAGGGTGAAAAGAAATAGCCCTCCAAATATTCAACCTTAGGGCAGAAACCGGGTTCAATTCATAATCTACTGGCGGTTACTAAGGTAACACCGGTATTGAAGACAAGACGTCATGGACCCAGTGACGCACTGCACTAAACTTCCCAACCACTCAAGTTCTCTTAAAAGAGCTTGTTTCATTCTCACGGGGAACCCTGTGTAATGTATCGACCGCTCATTGCGAGCTATGTTGATAACTAAAACAGGAGACGCCTCCCTAGTCTCCAGGAGCGGATCAAAATGCACTATTGAGTCTAGAGCCAATGAGATCATCCGTAAATCTCGTTAGGACACACTTCCAAATATGCTTATTGTTTCACACAATGTGGAAAATAAGATAAAATATTTAGAGTCCTACGCATTATCCTTGTGGTATTGCCAGAACATCCGAGTGATATGTAAATATTCACAATGACGATGGATATCCTTCTAGAGCGAACATCTTTCAAGCTCTTGGTAGGTGACATGTGAGATCCATCTTGGATCAATGATCAAGTGACAACTGGAAAGCAACGATGGTGCGATTCATAATTGAGTCAAACTTGTTCCAGGATATGGATTGACGGATACTTTTGCCAAAACCTCTCAATGTGCTCACCAACTAATCTTTCGAGCACATTGATTGTGTACAATATCCTTCAAACAAAAATATTTTTGATGGAAATGTGATTCTAAATACCAAACTCTCGTTATGTCTCAAAAATGTTTATCATAGGACACACGAGTGATTTCTATAAATCTATTTCTCATCAATCCGTGAATATTCATTCACCGATTCACTCTATCGTGCTGTCTGCTTTGAGACGTTCCGGTATGAGAACATGCTAAGTATAAAGACTCCAAAGTGGATTCTTTGGAAAATTCATTACTACAAGCTGGAAATTCCTGTCAAGGAGAGTCTTCTTTAAAAAAGACTCTACCTGATCACAGGTCGGTTTTCACAAAACCGGAGGGTAGTCTGTCCTCGCAGAACGAATGACAAAGCCATGTTCGTTCTCTATCTTTATTGCTAACTGTTTTATTTCAGGGACACATATAAAGATGGCGTTGATGGCTCCAGTTTCCAGCTGAATCGGGTCAATCCATACCTCATACTCACACATCCTCCACACTATCAATGAAGATGAGAGACGTGCTACAACAAAATGTTGAGAGACTTCTAACAACGTTTCCGCAACTCTGATGAAAAAGTCTCCTGATTCACAAACTCCTATGCAACGTCTCCAGATACGGAAGGGTGTGAGCATGATGGTCCCTTGTCACTACATCACATGAAGGCAATACAACCATGGATGAGCTTGGAGATTTACTTTGGCTGATGATCTCAAAGAAGCTCAAAGATCACATATCTCAAAGGAATTCAAATCACAAGTTCTCTTGCTTGAAGTACGAAGTGTGTTGAAAAGAGAAGAATCAGATCCTACGAGCTACAAAGACTAAAGAATGCTTAAAGACCAAAGATCTTAATTTCAAAGGTGACCTCGCTTAGGGGGAGATTGTTAGGAATACAAATATTCCTGTAAAAGTCACGGTCACCTAATGATTGTAATAGCATTAAGTTAGCTCGTAGTTAGTTTGTTTATTAGTTAATTAGTATTAGTTTAAGTAACACCGTGGAAGAAGGACGGGTCTTCACCCACTGTATGCCTGATCCACAGCCCGGGAGTGGGCGTTATATTGTAAGTATAAATACCCCTCTCCACATGTGGAGAGGGTTGGACCTTCACTTAATCTCAATATAATATTTCCTTTTTTCTCTCAAGGTTCCTTTCTTTCTTTCTTTCCTCTCCTCTTCTTCACTTTCTATGCCTCACAAAACACAACATGAACATGTTTCCTACATAGTTAGTATTCTACAGGTTAGATGTAGAGATTTTCGTTCCACTCGAACTAGCCACAACAGAAGCATTCTTCTTATTGCCATCCACTTTCTTAGGTTCAGGAGGAGTCTTTTTGGGTCGATACTGAAATTGCTTACCCACAACAAGTTTAGGAAACCCTCCTTAACCCACACCGGGATGTTAGTCAAATCCTCTTTAAGTTGGTTAGTGTTCAAAGTCCATGGTTTGAGAATAATAGGAACATTTCTAATCAACCAAGGACCATTTTCAAGCACCTCATCAACACCTTTCTTCGAGTTGAACTTAAAGAAGAAAAACCCCTTAGAATTCATCATTACCTTATGTATACCAAACTTACCCCACGCATTGTGTACATAATAATCAACAACAGGAAATGCAAGGCGTTGACCAAGGAAATACCCATAAAGAGTATTCTCAAACCTCGTGTTCACCTCTTCAACCACTTTCATAGGGACAGAAAGATCCATGCCATTTGCTTTCATGCTACACTCCAGCCAACGAAATTTATATGTGTGTTGCTTATGCTCATTAGAGGTAGCACTAGCATATGATGTAGGAGGTTATTTCAAAGCATCCACGCCAACCTTATCAATACCAACATCCCCATGTGTATTCATATCAACCTTATCAGAACTATGAGACTTGTTAGAAGCCTCATGTGGACCATTCGGATCATTAACTAAAGGATCAAGTGAAACCTGCTTCACTTGATTATTCTTGTCCACAATCGTAGATAATTCAATATCTCTATCATCAACACTCCACTCAGTAATTAATAATAGGACCAGACGATGCAAGTACAGGCTGATTAGTACTAGGATTAACATCCTAAGGCTTCTTATGTTTCCTCATAGTCACCTTAGACAAATCAACATTCGCACCCAACTCATCCACATCAACACGACTAGGAACAGTAGAATCAAACTTCAAACTACCCCTACCCAAACTACTCTCCGTATTCGCACCCTTCATTTCAGTACAAGAAACAAGAAAACCCTTATTCATCACTTACAACTCTCTCTAACCCACGAACAGCAAACATCAAACAATCAACAATGAACAACAACGCATGCAAACCAATAAGTAATAACAAACCCTAATCGCAAAGATTAGGGTTTGAGTCGACAAGCACAAAGTTCTAACCAGCCCCCATATTAGTCCTCAAAATAATGTTATAAATCAATAGAATGAAGACTTATAAAGGATAATAAACCAACTTGATTGAAAACAGATTGGAAGGATAGAAAAAACCAAGATCGGTTCAAAGAAACCAAAAAATGATTTTATGAAACCCTAACTAAACGATTACACCAAGCAACCAAAAAACGTATGAATTAGGCACCGAATCTGGTCAGTTTAATGAATAACAGATTGCTAATCAATTAAACTTACAAATCCATGCTAAAAACACAAGATTATGGTCGAATAAGATGAAAAAACGATTAGGGATGTTAGAGTTTTAAAAAATCGCCAAAGAGAGTCGATGTTAGGGTTTTTTGATTGTCCCATATATGTTTTTTTTAGCTAACACTTTTTTTAATCAACCTACCAATATTTTTATAAACACAAATTAATTAAAGAACATGAATCATTATAAAAAGAAAAATAAGATTGATATATTTAAATGTTACATTTTACTTGATTACAAGTACAAAAACACATGAAATAATCATATATCTCTAAAGGACGCAAAGTATCTTCATGTATAATCGTGTTCATCCACTTCCCGGTCTTGAATGATATCATCATCTTCATCAATCAATCTGAAACAGGCATGCACGAAACATAAATGTATTATCATCGTACCATTTCATTCATTTTATATTAACCATAAAACATGTATGTACCCCTTCCAAAAACATAAATGTATTCCTTCAAAAAAGCATAAAAAAATTTATATCAACTATAAAACACATAAAATATAAGTGCGCGTCTTCCAAAAACATATATGTTTTGAAGATGTATGTTTGGAACATACATGTTTTACACAATTTAAAACATATATGCATCCATTTATCCTTGAATCTATATTAACATTAAAATATTTAAACATACATCTATCATTGAATCTATATTAACCTTAAAAAAGTAAGGTCTTATTACAAAAAACACAAGTATACAAATAATAAGTAAAACATATATGTTTTGAACACGTATGTTTTAAGCATACATGTATGTTTTGAACATACATGTTTTAAGAAAGCCTCACATATATGTTTTGAACATACATGTATTAATCATTTTTTAACTTACAAACAAAAAACATGCTCGCATAGAAAAGGAACATGAGTGTAAAATACTGAAGAGGATTATAATTGTAAAAAGCTAAAAATTTCTCAAGCACATGGCAGTAAAAAAGACCGAACATATAACATAGAATTTTCATCGTCATTTAAAGTTGTTTGATCCTTAAGCAATTTCATGAAAATAATAAATTAATAAAATAATAATCAACTGACTTAATTACAGATAGAAAATGGTTTTAGTTTTTCATATGTATTTTGCTTTTGCATATTGAATTGAAACCAATATTTCATTATCAGGTGACAAAAGTTCATCTCGAAAACCATTTTCGAGATCGAAAAAAAATCAATGTACACATAATAAATTGAAAAAAAAAACAAAAAACAAGATATAGCTAAACATAAAACTTATAATACGGATGGAAAAATATACACGAATCTGCACCCAACATCTTATCTTGAACCTGAATTATAAAATAATACAAAATCATAAGAATTATAACAAAACAACACATACAAATTAAAAAAAAATATATAAAATAATAACATTCTTTAACAAATCACACAACAATCAGATGCTTCGACAAATATTTGATTGTTTATCATTTGAGAAGCATATCACTATAGGAACCTACCCCAACAATTTAAAATTCTAAAACTATAAATTTAAACCGACCAAGAAAAACAAAAACTATAAACCAATCCGGAGAGTAAAAGGTTGCGATAGATCTCAGAGGTTATAATACATGGTTTGTAAGAGGTTGTGATTGAGAGGGAAAATGAAGATATAAGGGTGGCAGCTGGGTTATTCAGTTTCTTTAGGTTAACGTGAGAAGGAATAGGTTGTGTGACAAATATTCAATGGTGGTTGGTTGTATAAAACATGATGATGGTGATGAACAATTAGGGGCGGCTAGGGTTTGAGGTGAGGAAGAGATGAAAAGGATAAAGGAGCGACAGTTTTAGAAGAGAGGAGTGTCTGATGAGTGGTTTTTGAATAGCATTAATACCAAATTCCACTAATACCTTTTTGTTATTTAATGTTTAAAGGGTTTTTCTAACTTGTTCTCTAGGGGCACAAGTTAAGCACACCAAAAGTACAACAAAAGTACACTGTGACCTACATAAAAGTACACTTGTCTGTACTTTTATGTGGATCCATATGTACTATTTCGTGGGCCCCTGTGTACTTATAGTGTGCTTAACTTGTGACCCTAGAGCACAAGTTAAAAAAATCCATGTTTAAAATTCAGTTTCTAATTTATTGCAATTATGCCATACATCATGTGAGCCATTGATCAACTCATCCTAAGGTTAAAAATTGGTTTTCGCAGTTATTGCAGATAAAGTTGGTTCTCGTAAGAAAGTTACAATATATATATATATATATATATATATATATATATATATATATATATATATATATATATATATATATATATATATATATAAGCAATGTTGCAAAACAAGGCCTACAAGGCCGATTAATCGCTGATTAGGTGCTAAAAGGCAATCAACCGTTCCGATTTCTGTAAATCGGTCAAACAACTTAGTCAACCATGGTCAACGACGGTTAATGATGGTCAAGCTTGACCGAAACCTTCAAACCTTGGTGAAAATACCCAAAACTCACCATAAAATTGTTTAATAAGTTATACTTGTTTATATCTATTTCAACATGTTTTTTTAAGAAAAATCTTGCCTGTAATACCAAAAATTTGCCAGAAATACCTAAACTTGCTGGAAATATAAAAAACTTGTCAAAAATGTCAATCCGATTAAACACGGATTAATCCCGACTAGACCGATTACAAGTGTTAGCCTCGCTTTTTTATAAAGATAACGTCACACAAGTGAATTGGACTAGATTAGAAACTACAAGGACTACTATTGTCAAGAAGGCAAACATGTAGTGTTAGGAGCCTATAAATACCCCTCATGACTCTCCATGGGGGGTGTGGGAAAGTGTATGTAAGCTCCATTTCATTTCATTTCTAATAAAACACATAGTTCTCCACCTTTCTCTCTCTAGAATAATGATGTATTTCGATCAACCCTGACCTCCGGAAGGTGTTTCTTGGTCATAACAAGTGGCATCAGAGCTAACCAGGGGCGAATCGTGGTGTTTTTGGGTGAAAAATCGTGTTTTTTTGGTGTTTTTTCTCAAAAAAATTACGATCTTATCGAGTTAGGATCGTATTTTTCGAGTTAATATGAAGTTTTATCAAGTTAGGGCTACTGTTTATCGAGTTAGTGAAAAAGTAGTACCGAGTTTGCTAGCTGTTTATCGAGTTACAGTTCTATCGAGTTAAGTGGTCAGCTTATCGAGTTAGCAAGTTGGTATCGAGTTCTATACTTGGCGAGTTAGCCATTTTTAGCGAGTTACCTAAACACCTTATCGTTTATCGAGTAAGGTTTTGTTACTTGTATCGAATTAGGGGAAACTCTACTTAGTTGTTTACTGGTTATCAAGTTAGGAATTCCTATCAAGTTAGAAAACCTTTCGAGTAACAGAAGCAGTTTCGAGTTAGACAACTTTTATCGAGTAACAAACTTTACCGAGTTAGCAACCATTATCGAGTTAGCAACTGAAGATATCGAGTTAGCAACTGAAGCTATCGAGTAAGGCTTTATCGAGTTTACAACTTTTATCAAGTTAGAGCAAGTACTAAGGTTTACCGAGTTAAAAAAAAAAAAAAAAAAAAAAAAAAAAAAAAAAAAAAAATTGTCGGGAAAATTTGAGTAAAATTTATTTTTTACAGGAGACTAATCGTTCAATTTTTACGCGAGATTCAAATTTTTAGGCCAAAATTCAAATTTTTTTCGGTGAAATTTGGCGTAAAAATTTTCAAAACTCAAATTTTTCTGGTAACCTTAGAATTGCATTTCATGGTGATTTCCAAATTTTGGGAGCAAAAATTTTCGAAGTCCATTTTTGGAGGGAAAATTCGAAATCACTCAGATCAACGAGATAGAATTTCATACTTCACCAAAAACACACCACATATTGCTTAAAAGATCCTGATCAAGAATCATAATCAAATGACAACGGCTAGTATCGGATTTTGTGATTATGGGGATAATTCTTTATCACTTTTCTGGGTTTAAAGTTCATTTCAAGGGCATGTGTACTTATTTATCTCAAAGTCTAGGGGTGGATGGATGCATGACTTTCGAAGATACTTGTTTGTGCATTCACTAGTATTGATAGTGACGAAGACTTGGATTATCTAGTTTTCATAGGTCAAGGGGTGGATGGACGAAGACTTGGATTATCTAGTTTTCATAGGTCAAGGGGTGGATGGACGAAGACCTAGATAACTATCACTTAAAGGAGTTACGTTGTAGTGCTCAGTGTCACATGAAGTTGTGGATAATCAAGAGGTGATGTACGTCTTATACTTGATGGTTGGTTGGTTGAAGAGTATAGAGTACACAGAGATTCGATGGTGTACGAACTCTCTACACTGTTCTTAGTCACACCATAGTACAAGATTAAGTCACATATCTACGGGATGTTTACTTCATTTTCAGATTTGTTATATTGGGTTGTTTCTCTAGTCAGAGGTTATTTACTAGCTGGTTGGAATTTGAAGAGGTCGCTTATAGGTTGAAGAGAAGAGAGGAGATTGTAGATAAAGAGAGTCATATCTTAGCGACATATACTCACAGAATGTGCTCCAAAAAGCTGTTATAGCTTCTAAATTGCATTAGAAGTGTAAAGTACAGGTAATTGTATGGCATGTACACAAGATTATGATGATTCCGATAACTCGCAACCATCAGGAGGGAGAAGAACATGCCAAAAGAAGTAGTGTTTCGTCTTCAGTACGTTGGTTGATCGAGGGAACTGTGCTTAATACTAGAGAAGTACCATGAGGTACCAAGTATGTGTTCATCAGAGCTTATTACCAACCTTCTATGCAATGTTATGTGAGTTATGTTGTTATGTTGCTACCCGAACGACAACCATGTTCCTACACTTTTGAATCTACTTTATCCGCTGCGAGATGAAAGAAGAGTTGTCGGTTTAGGAGGGAGCAGGAAAATGAATAAATGCTCACTAGTTGGGAGGGAGTAATAACCTAACTAGACCAATACAGTTGAAGTTCAGAGCTATAAAGACCTTTTCCGTCAGTGTCAAAGATCATACGCCGAGATCGTCGGAAGAGAGAACTTCAAGTCTGCCTCATATCTAGACTACAGAGACTCTGCTCTTCAACAGCGTCAACATAGTTTACTATTGTTGTAATTTACATTGTTTATGTATTTATAGGTCTCATTGTAACCATTCACGTGTGACGATATCTTGGAAGGAGATTGTTAGCCTCGCTTTTTTATAAAGATAACGTCACACAAGTGAATTGGACTAGATTAGAATCTACAAGGACTACTATTGTCAAGAAGGCAAACATGTAGTGTTCGGAGCCTATAATACCCCTCATGACTCTCCATGGGGGGGGGGGGGGGTGTCGGAAAGTGTGTGTAAGCTCCATTTCATTTCATTTCTAATAAAACACATAGTTCTCCACCTTTCTCTCTCTACTTTCTCTCTCTAGAATAATGATGTATTTCGATCAACCCTGACCTCCGGAAGGTGTTTCTTGGTCATAACAAGAAGCTAAGGGGGGTCGACTTCCCAACTACCGATTCACGATTTTTGCAACCATGCTTATAAGTTTAATGTCTAATTTATTTGACTTACAAGTTATTATTTATTTCGAGCTCACGAGTCCGAGTCATCACCCTCGGATTGTTATCATAATTAAATAGCGTCTTAATGTTCCATTAGAGCATTCACAGCCATAACGTGATCCTCGCGTTAAAGGGATTTTTGGCCTGTGTTAAGTCGCGTTACGGATGTGGCCTCCTGCGTTAGAGTCGCGTTAACGCACCACGTTAGCGTGCTAACGCTGAGTTAACATAGAAACTTGTATAAATAATAATAATAATAATAATAATAATAATAATAATAATAATAATAATAATAATAATAATAATAATAATAATAATAATAATAATAATAATAATAATAATAAAATTGTTTTACCCCCCTCCAACGTTCACTTTTCTAGCCGTTGGTTTTGAAAAAAACTTTTCACTTTCACCCCCTCAATGCTTGAAGCTGTTGCTTCACATGATTTGTGGATTTGGCATGCTTTTTTTGGTATAGCAGGGGCAAATAATGATATTAATGTTTTAGATAACTCTAACTTGTTTGACAACATTCTTGCTGATGAATCCCCAAAGGCACCATATACAGTAAATGGAAGAAGGTATGAACAGGGGTATTAATTAGCTGACTGAATTTACCCGCAGTGGGCAACTTTTGTCAAATCTTTGTTGGCAACGACTGATGAGAAACATAGCTATTTTAAAAGGAAGCAAGAAAGTGCACGCAAAGATATCGAACGTGCTTTTGGCGTGCTTCAAGGACGTTGGGGTATACTACAACAACCAGCACGTGCATGGAAAATTGTCAAGATACAAAGAATCATGTATACATGCATTATTTTGCATAACATGATTCTAAAAGATCAAAAATTTACACTCCACGAGTATAAAAGCATGTGGGTGGATCCGGCACCACATTTGAGTCAAGAAAGGTAGATCGACAGGTGTGATACGCAGAGGCGCAAGACAAGGGAAATGCGCGATGCAGGCGTGCATACTCAACTCCAACGAACCTTATGGAGCATGTTTGGCAGAAACTTCTTCAACGCCAACAACAACATGAAGAAGAATATTCCGAAGACGACGAATAAGTAGTTTTAATTCGTATGGTTTAATTTCTTATGTTTCGGTTTTTCTTTTTTTTTTTCTCTTAATCGTTGTTGTTGTTATTTTAAGCTTTTTTATATTTTGTATTGTAATGTTTAAGTTTTAATGTTATGTGGTTTATTAATTGAATTGTTTGTTTTAGTTGAGGGTAGAATTTGAAAATATTTGAGTTAAAGCTGAGTTATTGTTGTAGGTGTTTTTTTTTTAGTTAAGGTTAAATTGTTAAAGCTGATGTGGCGCTGACGTGGCGCTGAGTTAACTTATAACTTGAGTTACGGATGGACGTGCTCTTATAGCCAAAAGTTACAGCGTTGTCGAAGTCAACAGAAAGTCAAAGTAACTCCGACTTTACACAAACCAAACAATATATATATATAACATCCAAGTTTTTTATTTCTCGGCCGTCTAATCCTATCGGCACGGAATAAATCCAACGTCAACAACAACAACAACAACAACAACCACAACAATCATTTTCGGCCGAGACCCTAGTGGTCTCGGATCTCATCTCCACGGCAGGCCGTAACCACAGCCAACAACCACCAGCTTTAGTAATGATAACCTAATCCAGTTTTTCCTAATCCTTAACTTCAACTCAAACCCATTCAACCTCAAATCAAAACCAAATCCAGTTCACCCAACAACTAAAACAAATCACAAGAATATCAAGAATACTATATAATCAAAACAATAAAAGTCCAAGGTCACCGTGAGCTTGGCTCACGACTTGTTTGAACTCGACGCACAACAAAACGATACTAAGTTTCTTTTTATTCATTTCACATTTTTATTAATTCAAAAACATTAAAACCCGTTTATATTTTAGCCCAAAAACCAAGATCTAAACTGAGTTGACTCGTATACGAGTCAACTCGCGTGTGGGTGTCGTGTGACCTACCTTCCTTCTAGATATATTCATTTGGGGATGGTTTTTGTGATGGCGGCGAGATAGTGGGAGTGGCGGTCGTGCGATGGTGAGGGTGGCAGCAAAGGGGTGGCGGCTAGGGTTTATAGAGAGATGATTTATTGATGATGGTGATAAAATGAAGGAGTGAGGTGGGGTTTTGGGTATATAACCCTACAAGGACCATTTATGTATTCTCTAAAATTGTCTAGGGGGCGCCAGTTTATAAACATAAGGACCATTCATGTATTTTTCTTAAACTTCTCCGACGCTCATTTACCAGATCAAAACTTATACCAGGATTACCCAAATTGTTTTCTAGTTCGCGCCATTAGTTCTGCCATAGTTTTTCCATGAAATTTGATTATAAACAAGTAAGGCGGCGGCCGGCCGCGCTGCGGCCTAGCGAGGTTAATTGAAACCGACTAATGAGATTGGAAATGGGGACAACGACACAACCTGAATAGACAACCAATTCAAAAATACATAAGAAAAGATGCTCCAACAAACAATTTTATAACAAAACCTACATTTGCTAAAAATTATACGATTACACATTTTATATTCCCTATAGGCCATATATCAATACATGTCTCTTCTCTCTCATCCTTGTGTAACAAAACTGGAAATGAGGATTTGACATATAACAAAACATGATACATTAGCACAACATAAAACGGCAATGCGTATAACACAAATACCTATTTCAAAACAGCGAAAAAAATACACCAAACACCCTGGTTAACTTCAAACAGTGAAGATGAATGAAGCTTTTGGATCTCGCCATACCTATCGAAGGATTTTTTTTTAATTATTTTTTTTGGACTGGACAACAGGACAGTTGGATCATTTGAGGCAGATCAAAATAGCCCAAGAATTTTGGCGAGGAAAGCACCAAGCAAATTCTATTTTCTTATTCCTAAGTTTAGTGCTCACTTGCTGTCGTTCCAAGGGCTATTTGATACTCACTTGAGTGCTGCAGCAAGAGATGTATGCCATTGAATTTGGTGTCGCAACAATGCACATGCTATTAAGAAGTTGTTGATCTTTCAATTACGCGCTAAGCACCAACTTCAGATATGCTAGCTCTCCCTCCTCTTTCTGGTCCACGTACTCCTCTAACGACAGTTAACCATAGGGAAATTGTAAGGTTGCTTTCGCCTGGATCATAAAGAATATGTCTTTCACATATATTTCACAATAGGTCAAGGTTAGTGTCATAAATCTGGGCGAACAAATACTGAACAAATCAACAACAGATGGAAGTTGAGAAGTCAAGTTGAGCTTGCAATCATGAGCCACATCAGCAAGTATCACCACCTCTGCTACCTTTTCTGAAAAATAGCATAAAATTCAGTAAGCCAAGAATATCCTATCATGATCAGCGAATACATGTAATTGCAATTAGAAGAAAGAGAGTAGATAGCAGTAGTGAAGCCAATAGTCGAACCAAATTTCTTGTTTTCCTGGTGTCTGATTCTTTTATTCAGAATCATGTTGTTTTTTCCAGATAGCATGAAAACAACCTTATTTGAACAACAAAATATAATCATCCATGTACCTTAAAAGGAGCGAAAGCATGAAGTATACAAATGATGGCGAAAAAGTGATAGGGTGAACAATGACAATCAATGAACGGTAAATTTCACCTACTCCAGCCTGATTTCAACACCGAATTCACATCTCTCCATCATACAATGGGCTTATTTTTCACTGAATTAAGATCCAATAAAAAAAGTATAAGAAATAAGATAATATGTTAAAAGTTAAACTAAAAGCTGAAATTTTTTAGGGATAGAATAAGCAGTTTGTATAAGAAATTTTATACCCTGTGCTATAATGCAATAACCAAATTACGTAACGGGTCATATAGATAAAAGTTATTAACGAATATAACATGTATTTTATAAAATCACCTAAGCAACTTGTCCATCTGCAACCTCTTGATCAATATATGGTTTAAAAATAGAGAAATAAAAAAAAGAAATATACCAACCGATCCAAGAATCGACCAAATCCTGAACACAACACCTACTTGCCATCATAACAACAGTGAAGATGCAATCTGTATCAAATACGAACATAAAGGAATTATCATTAGTCCTAAAACTTGCACCATTCAAGATCCTACTTTGACTTAAAGATCCAAACTTTCTAGACCCAACTTTAATAATTGAATTATACAACTGTAAATAAACAAATTACAACAGAAAAACCTATGATATTGGGGAGGTAAAAATGAATGTTTTTTTATGTACATAAAAGCATCATGATTTGAGTTATTAGGCCTAAAAAGTATATCAGATTCTAACAGTCACATGCACGTAATTGCTGTTTCAGTTTGTTAAATTCATGGCATTATCCATGTGTATATAAGGTGCCCAAGAATGAAGTTATTATGGGATGATGTCACTGAGGACTATTATATATATTATGTGTATAACCTATTTTGTTCTAGACGTTCGTTCCTGTTGCGACTCTGGTTAACCAACGTATCCATTGTTTAAACTTTTTTTCGCTGCAGTAGCTATGCTCTGCAATATGTATATAACAGAAATAATTGACATTCAAAAACGTATCTGAGAACCAAAAACATAAAGAACGGCCTACTCACATGTAGATATATTGTAGTGATTCTTACCAATATCATAAGCAACCAAAGGACCTGCCAACGTAGAAGCTTCCCGTGTAAACTACTACAACCCTGTCATTTTCCTTAATTGATACCTGTGACAACAACTGCCGCCGTATCAGTATCAGTTGAAGCGGCAGGTATATGTTTTCATAATTCTACACTTTAATTCATGACTCAAAATGGTAAATAATGGACACACCACCGGCTAATTTTGTTCAAGAACCCGCAAATTAATCGACACGAAATTTTTACTTCACAACACAATTTCAAGAACTGGCATATACATTTTTTTTATAAAAAAACTAAAAACGAACCTCACAAATAGTAGCCGAATGGCTAGCCTCTCTTGCTTAATCCTTCTCATAATTTCTTAGGCACTCATCCCATTTGAGTTGTAACACATTCTCAATATGTATAAGGTATAACAACTATTATGCCTGGAAAAAAATAAGAATGAATTTGGTATAAAGAATTCAGCACCTTTTTTGTGTTTCTGGATTTCTTTTACCAAACCGATTCCCCATCTTCTGTGTGCAGGCAACATGATAGACAGAAGAAGAGATATTAGATGGCTGTACGATGAATGTGTGGCCTGATTGACCATACAAATTATTAAAACTTGAGGCTTCAACAACTATTACGGCAACTGAACCAAATTCATTAACCCGGATGTCTACAATGCTCAAGAATGGTCAGTATATATTTACCCATAACAATAACAACATTATTGTGTAACGCCTTTCTAAGAAGCCTGCCACACCAATAAGACCACTTTAAGTTCAAAACCGTTGCGATACATACCTGTAAGAGGACGTGACTGGCTGGTCGATGGAGCAGTAGGTGCAGACAAAGTAAACGAAAGTTGAATGAACTGCGCACGCGCATGTGTCGAAGCCGTTTGCCAAGGAATTGATGCACGTTCCTCTTCAATCATCATTGGAGCCGATATGTTTTGGTACGGACTTTTCCGAGAAATGGGTGTGGACACCGGAGAACTTGCGTTCCAACAACCATGTTGATAGTACCCCCGGTCTCACGAATGCACAAAAAAGGTTCTGGAACCACATGGTACAACAAACTGCAAACCCAAAACATAACAAACACGCTACAGATGTTAACAACACCCACCCACAACAAAGCGCATCTAAGAAAATGTATTAACACAAAATTACCTGTGGACACTGGAATCTCATCCAACTTCCTTTTCCCATACCCGCTGACCAACGCGCGGACGAAGATTGCCGATGAGGACTGACAGGCATCATCTGCAGTGGATCAGGTTCGTCAATCATTATACCATTTGACGATTCTTTGCACAAACAATTCCCAAAGACACTCATATATCACAATTACATAAACATAAACACAAACACAAACACATAAAACTCCCTAATTACAAATGCTAATGACTACCAACATCCTCATATCATTTTAGCACGAACTGTTATACTAAAATTATTATGATTGCCATTCTTAACCAAAGAATCAATCAAACTAATGGCTTCAACTTAAACGTTTCATTCTCTAAATTTGAAAAATCCTAAACCCCAACACAGCACATAACTTATCGCTTCAAAAGTCTAACAATACTTAATCTAAAACACTTATAAAAAAAACATAGAAAATAAAAATAAAAAGAAAGAAACCTATTTTTCTTGGAAGAAAGAAGTTTGTTTTCACTGATCCTACGGCTACCGTTTTCAATAGTAGTACTTGCTCCTTCTTTCCATTTATCAGGTACTATCACTTTCGACAATTTCTTCTCACCTGTTTCAATTTAATTCCCAAAAGCCATTTATTAAGAAACCCTAAAAGTTAATTTCGGACAATTTAGACAAAGGATTGCGTACCTTATTTTTGTGTTTCTCGATTTTGTAATATTCCCATCTACTTCATCCGGCTGTGGTCTGGTGGCGCGTTTGTGTAGATCGTGTTCATATGTGTAGAAGGTTCAGGGGTTCATTGAAGATAGTGTCCATTGAAGATGGTGTTTCGTGTTCATATGTGTAGAAGGTTCAAGGGTTCATTGAAGATGGTGTCCATTGAAGATGGTGTCCATTGAAGATGGTGTTCATTGAAGATGTGGATAAGTGATGGTTGATGTGTAAACCGGTGATTATGTGGGTGTGTGGGGAAAACTCTGGAAGAACGTATGAGGCGGTAGGTTATTATGGAGAGTTTTTGGACTTGATGTGCAGCAAAGCTGGGCTAGAGAAGGGACGGGCTTGGGTTGCAGGAGGCCTGGTGGTTTTGGCGGGAAATCAGCCAAGCAAAACGACGTCGCCTCCCTTGTGGTTTAATATATATTATAATGCGTTTATATTAAATAAACGTGTCCAAACTTATTAGTTTCTCGTATTGTTAGGTTTTCCTAGTTCCGACTCACGTAGGGCCAATGATGATCATCAAATCAATTATACCAAGAATAGATCAACATATAACAATCATTCAGATAACAGATATCAATACGAGCCATATTCCAAAAATAGTCTGAAATTAGTTTCAAGTTAATTATTGGTTTAATTTAGTTTATAACTCAGCATTTAAAAATGGCTCCCAAATTACCAGTTGTCACAATTACATAGAGCCTACAGAATTGAAGATTCAAGAGATGGTTAACATATGGGTTTCAGGGGAAAGCTTAATGTCTAAATGTTTAACCATTTATATGCTACATCGAGATCATGGTTGCTTACTTTTATCCCCTAATTGATGATGCCAAAAAGGAGAAGAATATTTACATAGAAGATTGCAACTTGTAGAGTCTTGGTGGTATTGCATGGATTAAGGGGAATTTCATTATCTTTCATACATATTAACTTCAGGGGAAGTTCGTGCTTACTTGGTTTTGTCATTATCAACTAAGGGAAGATTGTTGGGAATTATATTTGAGTTGATAAGACAAAACAATGAAAGATGAGGGAATTATGAAGACAAAGGAGAATTATACAAAAAGATGAAGATTACAGAAGATCTTTTATATGTTAGGAAGATTTTATTGTAGTTATCTTTTGTAACCCCTAGTATCTCTATTATATTACAGGCAATTGGTTTTAATGTGTGTCAAGATGTAAAACACCATGAAAAAGGGGTGTGTGTGTAACCAGGTGTAGGTCTTGTAAAACGCCTAGGTTGTGATTTGTTAAGCCTCAAGGTCAAACCCTTGATCCTTGTTACAAGGTATGTAACATGTACTACATTTGATCACGTAGTATTGGGGCTTATAGTGTTTGTAATAGTGGTTAGAGATGATAGCGAATAACCTTAATAATAACAATGATATATTGTTTAATTCCGTTGCTTTGTATATTATTTATCATTGTTATTGTGCTTTATTGTTTATCCTAGATCAAGGTCTAAACAACCTGGAGTCTAAAACGGTCCAAGAACTTATAGATGGCGTGTGCATATAAGTTCTATCATTCCTTGCTATTCTTCTGGTGTTAAAATCGTCTAAGGGTTGATTGGAGTTAAGAAACTGTAGCCCTAAATCGTAATAAGGGCTCGTATTTTAGTTTTCTAAAATAGACGTCGATACGGCATATTCAGGGTCAATACACTGTATTCAAGATCTTATGAGTGGGCTCTAAGAATAGAATATTCTGATTTATTCGTCTGACAACCTTCAGTACGACATATCACCAGAGTTGGATACGTTGTATGTCTTTAGTTCGCAACTTCAGAGTTTGAACTTTAAAACTCATATCACAAATGAGTTTGTATTATGTAATAATCATTACTCGTAAAAAATGAATAAAAAAAGTTTGTGGAAATTATATCAAAGTGTCCGTCTATTGAAAGATAAGAAACTTCTTATCGCGATGGTGTATTTTTTTAAGCTTATTGATTTCCGTTTAAAAGATATTTTGTTTTCAATAAAGTGGGTGGATTTTTTATTTTATTCTATTTTATTTATTTGTTTAGTGAAAAATAAATGGCTAAGATTTATTCATTTGACTTTTAATTTTTGTTGATTTTTATTGAACTCACACATTTACTTAATACCATGAGTATTTAAAAGACTTTCAACGTTTCCGACAGTTATGAGTTTCGCCACGAGGATGAAGTTGAAGATGAGAACTCGAGGACGAGTTCTTCTAACGTGAGAGGGAATGATGAGTACGAGATCAAAGAGTTAACAAGGAGTACATGGAGCGATTGGATCATGGTAAAAGGACTCGAAAAAGAAAATGTGATACATTTTTTCTTTACAATGTAATGCAAAAGGACTTGAAAAAGAAAATGTGATACATTTTTTCTTTACAATGTAATGCCTTGTTATTTGTTACGCCGTAGAAGCTAGACTTTTATTTGTTTTACTTTTATTTTTCTCTATGGTGTAAATGAATGTTTCTTGTTATGCAGTCGAACTCTCGAATAAGGATCAATCCTCACATCTTTGTTGCTAAGACGTAAACACATAAACCTTGTCACGCAATAGAGGCATCGAATGTCGTTTCTTCCCTTTTATTTTTTAAGTCGGTTTTTACTTTATTCATATGACTTTTTCCCAAAGACTTACTTCCCTATAAATATAAGTCTTGGTTCATTGTTTAAACATTCAATTATCAATAAACTTTGACTTTTAAGTTTTTAAAATCCTTTGTGATTTTGTTTAACCTTATGAGGGTTTTATTCAAGCTTTTTTCTACGACACATATATAGCATGCCTCCGTTCTACGTCACATATGTAGCACGTGCATTAACTCCCTACTTGTCCATCCAACCCCAATCCTAAATTATTGTACTATCAAACACAAAAACCATCGGTTAATCAAGTAGATTGGACATATAAAGCACACTGACACGAAACAGGACATCTTCATTTACCTTGAATTATCAACACAAGCCATTTGCCAATAACACAAAGATGGATGTATTCACCAGAAAACACTTTAAAGTACACAACAAACCACATAATTACTTGATTACTAGTATTGAACATTATACTTAGTTCTATAAGACACTAGCAAAGATGGAAGGTTCATCAGAACTAGCGCCTTTGCTTAAGACGTCCTGCTTATGCAGCTTCTGCGAATCCAACTCGTTCATTGCCATAATCGAATACTGTGTGGTAAGGACGCATAAACACATCACCCAATATCCTGCAAATTAACAAGATTTAATATCTAAAGCACTAAATTATATCTTGTAGTTCTTTCTTAAAATCTCTCAACTCCCTCTGTATATCAAATAATTTCATCTTATATTCGTTATAATTAAAGAAACATATTTAATTAGAAACTTATAAAACAGCCGGGAAAGATGTTCATATTAATATATCCGAAATATCAACATGTTAAGTATATAGTTTTTAACACTTTCTCTACCATATTGACCATCAATTTTACAAATTTTCTAATAAGATTCAACTACTACTATAGTACTATCGTTATAAGTGTGGCATAAGATTATCATTTTCATGAGTTTTAAATACACCAAGGGAAAACTTATATATGTTGTCATGCACGTACCAAAGTGGGCCACGTGGAGGAGGAATATCCAACGGTATGAAACCACTAATACAATGTGCAGCAGGTCCCTCGCCAACCTTAAGTGTGTACTGCAAAACCAAGAGATAAGAAGTTACAGGGGGCATTTGGGACATTCCATTATTAGTGGAAACTTCACATAAAATATAAGTAAACCTGGTCAGGTGTAAGATCAAATTTTTTTCCACCAATGGTAAACGAAATAATAGGCAAAGAAGGAATTTTTGCACAATCAAACATCGTCTCTCCTACCGGGCTCTGTGCCACGTCACATAACTGCAATTTTGGAATATATAAGTGACAATTAACAACAAAGTATATCATATAGAATACTAAATACCAACGAGAAAAATGAGAAAACTCACTTCCCTGTCCAAACCTAAAAGGCTGTCACGTGTCTGATTCTCTGCAAGCTCTTTATGCACCCATTTTACTATCATCTCACATGCTGTGCACATAGGGGAGTTCTCTAATCCAGAAGAAACACCGTCATCCTTGTCTACCACACTCTTAATGGCAATACTGCACGGCATATATGTTATTCAAAATAGGTTATTTGCTAAGGTGAGATCGGCCATTTGCTGAACTGAAACATGTTTTGCCATAAATCTGGAGAACTAACACATGATTAGTGTGTCAACCATGGGAAAAAATATCATTTCAGTTATTATCTCTTTCCTGAAAAACTTGTTTAGTTTATGCATCAAGTATGTTCTGGGAGACTTTTGACCCGTTTGTCCTCTTCCTTACTAGCTACATTTTTCCTTATTTACATGTAATAATTGTTTCGGATAAATCGAATCAAGCCATTCATAAGCGAATATTTACACTTGCCACAAATACTGAATGGCGCTCTGGTAAAGCAAAGAAAGAGGAATGACAAAAAATTACATAGAATCGAAAACGAAGGCTTAGAAATCTGACCTATCATCGCCATTTCCTTGACCAGAACAGATTCCAGCACGGGAGCATACCTGCTTTGGTTGTGCAACCTGTATTGTAAAATAAGTAAGGCGGAAAGTAAGATATTGAAACAAACAATTAAATTATTATTATGTATGAATATTACTGAGTTGTTTACCGTTCCGGCAAGCATATCAAATATTTGGTTTCCGAAATGTTTAACCACTTTCTTACATTCCTCATTAACAAGCCCAGCAGCTCCGATGGCCTGATTTATCTGGTTGATCACCTCCTACAATAGAAGCAAAATAGAAACATTTCAAATACTAGATTAAAGAGTTATCAACAACATCAGGATAACAAGAATTGGAATGGTACATACTGTCGGGCCTGCAATTAATGAGGTTCCTGAATCTGCAATGGCCGAACATCCAGTTTTACAGAACCCTGCAAGAAAACAAGCACGTCATGGAAGATCTAGCAGGAAGTTATTTACAAAAAATTTCAACAGCATACCAGCTGATTTCCCACCAATAAGTACATCGCTCATATCAAACTAGAAAACAAGAATCCAAAAAAAATATTAGAATACACACACATGTCTATGTATTAGTAAAATAATATAGTAAGCATTAGAAGTTAGTTAAACAAACCTGCCAGTAACCCTTTTGAGTGACTGGAACGTAAGTATGTTCACCCTTGAAGTGTTTTGGATCAACTCCACCAAAGACGATTTCACCCCCTTCGCCTTCCTCGGATTTCCGGTTCAGCCAGAATGAAAATACTTTCTCATTAACTAAATGTTGATTCACCATGTTCTCCCTGTACAATAGATTAATGTGAGATGAAACCATGTCAATATGTATTCTTAAGCCTTGTCAAATTAAATCTATTAATGATAAATTCAGTATCTGTGGAAAGTTTAACTAGGACATCACAAGAGGGGTAAAAATTTTGATATAAAATAGCTAAGCAGCGAAGTGTTTAAACGGGTGAACATTTTCAAATTTCCAAAGGTATAATTTGCATCAATTGGATCATTATTTTACAACACATCATTTTCGACAGTTAATATACTATATGTACTACTTTGTGATTATTAATGAAGATCAAAGAAACCAAACGCAACCCGCTCAAACCATTCTAAAAGTTTACAGGTTTTTGGCGCGAACCGGATTAAGCCCATCACTAGCTACACGTAGATGCACAGCAAAAGTACGATTTGCACAAGTGATACCTTTGTTATTATGAATTATCATGATTTGGGATTTAATACAAAAAGTCAAAATGTATATTTTCTATGTTACTCCAATAGTGTGAGTCCAAAATTTATTTTGTAAAATAATAACATACCACACTGGGACAGCATTGCCAACAGAGATTTCCTTGAATCCGAGCCCAAGGATACCATCAAATTTGCCAGCCAGAAATGTCGCACCAGGCTCCGTTGTTGCCTCAATAAACATCTAAGTATATCACAGATTTTGGACACTTCAATCCAACCTCTTCACCAGAATATAACAGATGACCTCGAGAAAAAGTTGACAATTTACCTGATCATGCACAACAAGATCACCAACTAGGACATCGTCTTCACTAAAGTACCCAGATATGGATCCACTTCCGTACTGGATTGCAGCAGGCTGTCCTGCTTGGTGCAGGAAAATCGGTTACAATCAAATAGGTATTAGGGTAAACATGGGTCGACTTTGTATATGTTAAATTCCAACTTTGTAAAGTAAAAATAAATTAACACGACACATACATGTTGAAAGTCACGAAACAAATTTAAAAAAAAAAAAAAAAGTTGAAAGTAGTGTTGACTCTTTTGACCCTTTACCCAACTAAAATATAGCTTATAAATTGGATACTGATATCATTTAGTGTTACAAAATACAATCCACACCTCTCTATTCTATGATAGTTTAGACATCACACAAATAAGTAAAACACTAAATTCTACACGGATAACTCACTGACCGTTCAACTTGTAAGTCCTTGACTGACTTGACCTGTATTTTTTGTGGAAAAAGCAAGATACCTGCAAAGATCAGCATAAACATAACAAATTAACTTCTGTGTATACTCATAGATGTACCATATATCATATATCCTTAATTAACACAATCATACCGACGTTATGCATTTTGAAGATGGCACCCATAAGTTAGCACTACCCGTGTCAAAGATCACTGTAAACTTTTGAGATGGGGTCCCAATGCCAATCTCACCATAATATTGAGCATCCATGTAGTTCTTTAGTGACACAATATCCGGCTCTTGGGAATTACCAAGTTTATTTGCACTTAGTTTATATTTCTTAATAGACGTCTTTAAAGTATCAAAATCATTCAAACCGAGGTCCGAAGCAATACGATTGGTTTCATCAAATTTCACTTTTTTCAACCCAATCCGAATAAGACCATCATTCGATGTCGAAAAAGCAGGAGTACATAGAAGGGTTGATAAGACTAGGAAAATCGCAATGGTTTCTGATTTAGTTCCCATGTTCACCTACAAGTTAATCCACATTAAAATCATATTAGCAATATGCTAACAGTAAAATAAAATAAAATAAAAACTCATAAGAATGAAAGACACAAGGTCCTTAATTATAAAAAACACAATCATCAATCATAGAAAACGGATGATATTTCTGAGTCAACCTTTGACCATTAAGAATCAAACTAGTCAAAATTATAGAATCTTTTTTATTCGTAGTAGCAAACTTCTACAAAAAATATTTTCTATGTATCAATTGTTAAGATTACTCAATTTTCATGATTAATTCCATATCAATTTTATCATTGTGAAACAATTCCCGATTTATTTTCCACCTTCTATTTACACTCCCATTTGTAAAGGATTCATGAACAGGGGGGATTTGCATTTTCATGTAAAAAATATAACTTAAAACATAAGAACACACACAAATCTAATATTCATTTCCGATATCATTAATAGATAGAAAGACTTAAAAATCTAAGGATCACAAGTTCACAATGAACCGATAACAGCATTACATACTTAGATGAATTGCATGCAACCTCATAAAAACATACCTACGATACACGAAAGTAATTTAAAATGTTGAATATTTCTTGTTCCTCATGAAATAAAAACTATGATCAACTGCATGCAACCTCAGCAACAATTGCAACTTTTAAACAGAAAAAACATAGAACATTATAACAAATGTGATCAATGAACTAATTCAATAAAAAGCACAGTGCCTAAAAACCTTAAAAACAGCAAGAAATTAAGGCTACATACCAATGGACTGATGATCGATATGAAAGAAATGAATTCACAAAAAAAGAGTGCGAGTATATATAAGTGACACAACATAACAAAACTTTTTTAATTGTAACCGTAGGATCATCGGTTACGTGATCTTGTACGTCGATGTTAGAGGCCTACGTGTTGCACTCACAAGATGTTGCAATCTTACTTGGTTTTGCGTGAGCAAGCTTTAATGTTTTAGAATGAACATGTTTGGCTCACAAATCGTTTAGTTTGATGTTTGGCCCCCTGGTGTTTCTCAAATCGTTTATTTTGAAAATGCCGGTCGCTCTTTTATTATCAATAGAATAGTGCACATAGATTAGGCATATTAGCTATATCAGCTAGTCATTTCAGTCAATGCTCTTTGAAATTTATGGGTAACATTTTGTCTAGGCTTTCTAGTTCGGATAAAGTTCAAGTTAATGGATTTTGATAAAGGATTAGCGAGTCAGAATAATGTAAACTATGTTTGATATGTTTGAATAGACTAAGTATTCATGTCAACCTTGTTAACAAGTAAATTAACCAGTTACTTAACCTGCTTATCTAAATATATTGTTTCACTAAACGAGTTATACGAGTTAGACAGATTAAGAAGCGAATTGGTAAGTCGATTTCTTTTTAATCATTTATCCACAGACGACTTATTTAATAAACAGGTTAGGTGTTAGAATCCACATACGATCAAAATTTTGTTTATAATCAAATATAACTCGTCTATTTAAGTATCGGTTTTGGAAAGTATTTCATGTCAGGTGATAAATTGTTTTCTATAAATCTTTTCTCAACTTATTTTAAAATAATTGTTTTCTATGTTTGATAAATTAGTATATGACCTTCCTTGTAATTATGTAATAGTTTATGGTGTCTATTGTACGTCATTGTGTTTGTTGTTAGGTTAAGGTCTAATGAAAATGTGTAGTCACGAGGTTAAGCGTATTGTCAAGAGGCATGTGTGTAGTCTCATGACACCATGTACTTTGGGCATAAATACCTCCCACCTCATTCATTGTGAGGTGTGTGACACAATAGTAACGATGTGCAAAGTGGAACGAAAAAAGTCGGTCGATTGGCAAGGGCGATCGATAGTGAAATCGGTCGATCCCTCTCTAGGAGTCAAGGTGCTTAAATTCAAACAATCGGTCTAAATCTCGACCGAGTTCGCACAAAAAAAAAAAAAAAAAAAAAAAAAAAAAAAAAAAAAAAAAAAAAAACGTTTGCATATATAAAAAATTAAATATATATATATATATATATATATATATATATATATATATATATATATATATATATATATATATATATATATATATATATAATAAGCCTTTACCACTTTACAACCTTATAAATACCAACCTCAAACACACTTTTAAACACATTATTTCAAGCACAATTCAAATAACTTCTCATCCATACTCACCATGTCAAAAAAAAAATACTCCCACATCAAAAGACCGACGATCCCGACTACCCCAAAATGCCCTGAATTTGAATTTCTCGCCGGAAAACAACTTTGAATTTACCGGCATAACACCACCACAAAATCGGGGTATTCATTTTCGTGCACCCGCCTTTGAATATCCATCACGACTACCACAACTGAATCAAAATCAAAACCCGTTTTACGTTAATCATTCGTTGTGTTTTGGTGTGTGCAAAAAAAATTTATCAATATATCAACAAACGTGAGGTCTAATTTATCGTGAGACAACTAGACTTAGAGAAATACGAGTAAACCTTTTAGGAAAAAGATCACCTCGCAAGACTCGTGAAAGTGATATTAAATTGTGAGACCGGGAAGTGATTTCCCGGGTCGTACCCCAACGAGGTGTGAATGGAAAGCTTCGAGTGAGATTGAGATTAAAATCTTGTATGTTGGAAGGATTGTTTGGTTTGTGATACGTTAAATTAACGGAAATTAGGAATTAACGAACGAAAACGGGATAAACGTAACCTAAATGGGAAATAAACTAGGGAATGCTAAGAAATATTTAAAATAACCTAAAAAACTACGGGAAACATGTTAGGGAAAATGGGGAATCCTAAAACGTAATCTAAATTAAAAACGCGACGTTTATTAAAAATAAACGTCAACGCGTAAAATAAAACGTGAAATTTGAGCTACGAAAGTCCTACGGGTTTCCAACTAATTTTCTTACGCACTAAATGACAAAAGAAAATTTTAGAAAAAAGAAAATTAATTTTTCAATAAAAACTCTATTTATTATGAATTTAATTCTGTTTAAACTAAATTAAATTCTAATAATTAATCTAACAATCAAAAAAATCTGAAACTTTTTTAATAAATACTTCAACATAAGAGTAATTTAAGCAGTGGTTTAGTTTCAAAATAAGCAGAAATTAAGCAAACTAGGGCTGAAAGGCTTATTAGAGTAAACTGGAAACTAAGGGTTTTAAATTAAACTGTGCATATTATTTCTAAAAAAAGTCCAAAGGGCGCGTGGTATTAGTGGTGGTGTTGTGTCTGTTGTGTGTGCAAGATGTCCAGGGTTCGAATCCCACCTCTTGCACTTTTTGATGTTTATTTTATTTTTCAAATCTCCTTTTTGCAAACTTGTTTGAACAACAATTATTCACACTTTTTGAAAAGCACCTTTTCTGTAAAAACTTGAACCCAGCCTGTGCAAGCTTATGAAACCCCACAGATTCAAGGTAAACACTCAAGTGAGTTTTGATATTAGTAGCAATTGAGCAAAATGAACACAAGGGCCAAACACCAAGGAGAACGAACTTAGACACAGCCACAAGTACATATAACAAGCTAGAAACAACAATAATTACTACGTCAATAATACTAACAATAACAAGTTCACCCAACGAACAAGAACAACAAATAAGCTTAGCTCGCTTAGGAACAAAACAGCAGCAGCAGCCCCAAATGGGCAACTTTAAAGGCAAAAATAAGCTGGCCAATATGCAATTAAGTGCAAGCAAAGGTAAGATCTAACAAGTTGATACTTGTGACTTTACAAAACAACAAAAATTAAGTAAAGTGCCCAAGAATTGACCAAGTTACGGGCTGTTTTAGTCAGGTGGTTGTGCAAGGCTATGAACGATCAATCCAAATTATTCCTACTTAAAAAGCTACTAAATGAAGTGCTATGGGAAATAAGCAAAAAGGGCAACTTATGGGGAACCTAAAACGCACTAAGGGGACAGAGATAAGCAAGGTATAAGCTAAAAGAACTAAAAAAAAAAAAACTTCTAAAGGACTGCTGATGTAACCAACAGTGAACCAAAGGAACCAAAACAAAATGAAATGCTTACTGTTAGATAAGCAATAAGCTCAAATAAGTTGGAACTGTGGGGGGGCAAGCAAACGACATCACAGGGAATCCTAAATAAGCTATAAGGAACAGAGAAAAGCACTTGGTAAAGCAAATAGTACCGAACAAACTAACTTCTTCCTAAGGGTTGCTAAGGGGTGAGCAAAACAGTGGCCAAGAGGGCTGTTTTGAGAACCTGATTAAGCAGTCAAATAAGCTCACAAAAATAAAGCAAAAATTATGTCATAAAGATGAGCTGGGAGGCTAGTTGTAGACCAAACATCACAAGCTGATTCACCCTACAGCTTGCATCAATTTTAGATCAAAAACGGTTAAATAGGACAAAATGCGGCAAGTGCAGTAGTGGTGTAAAATGGGACAGAAATGAACTATTGACCCACAAATCTAAGGTACAAGATGTTGAGGCCCTACTCTATCCTAATTGTGACTAAAATCAAACAAGTAAAACGACTAACAAATGCCTAAACAACGATTTATCCTAGCTTCTACTTAAGGCATTCATGAAATTAAATGATGGGAAAAACAACTGAACTATTTTTAAGTTATTTAGAAACAAGAAAATTAGGTCTAAAACTAGTAACAACAATAAAAGGAAGCTGATTTGAGTAAAGAAAACAGGTCAAAACCAAATTTTGTGCTAAAAAGTTCTTGTGCCAAACTCTCCTAATGGAGTTCACTGTGGTATTTTTGAGTTTTCAACAGGTAATCAATGCCAGAAGCCAACACTCCATGAGAAAAATTGTTAGACAGATTACAACTAACTTAACAATATAGAGCATATCAGTAGACATTACATAAGAAAGAAGATTGAATAAAAGCAATGGGAAAAACTTTCAACTTTCATTGAATTTTTAAACAGGAGCACAAAAGACTTGTAAGACTGGAATTATTAAAAACTACTTGACTTAACTACTAATAAAACCTAATCACTTGACTGGCACCTTCAAAGAAAATTACATTTAAAAACTTAAATTTAAAACTGAAATTCTTAGACTACCACCTACTGCCTTTGGAGGCTTACAAAGCTTCTATTTATACTATATCTTCTAGGGTTTCCATTGGTCACTGCCTTGGATACTCTTCTGCCTTGGGAAGCCCTAGATTCCCTTTAGTGATTCTTGTGATCAATTCCTACCATAGGATTAAAGTAGAAACCATCTCAGCCTTGGATTCATATTTGGCGCCCAATCTTGTACACGGATTGCTAGGTTGGATGTGGGTAGGTACGGGGTTGTGAGGGGTGAGGGAGGATAGTGGGATGGAGCTTTTGAGGTATTGGGAGGGGGGTTGGAGTGTTACAGGAGATGGAGTGGAGGTGTGTTTGTGTATGGTGGGTAAAGAGGGGGAAGGAGGATATGATTATCTGTGTAAAGCGAAGGTTAGGGATGAGGGAGGCGTGGACTAGGTTTGACCAAAGGGGTTGGTATACGTTTTTTATTAGAAACGTATAAGTGGGGATTGGGCTGGAATAAGGTGGGCTTGGGTGGATTAAGATGGGCTTGGGTGGAGTAAGAGTTTGGTTTAGATTTGATTTTGGGATTTATATAAAAGGCTTGTTTGGTTTTTTTTTTTTTTTTTTTTTTTTTTTTTTTTTTTTTTTAAATAACAAACACAAGGGCCAAATTTGTAACTACTGAAATTCCCGAGACCAAATCTGCCAAGTGTTCAAAATTAATCCATGGACCAAACTTGCCACATTCCAATTCCACAAGGTCCGTTGATGGTTATTTTCCAAATTGAAACTATCCGGGGACCAAAATCGCCAAACTTGCAAACTTCAGGGACCACATTTGTAACTTTTCCAAAATTTTTACCCAAAGATCATTATTTGGTAACTTTTGATTTTTAATGACTTGGTTTGACTTTTCTTTCAAAATAAACGCTCATGGACTAGTTTTGTCAATTTTTGAAAGTTGGGAGACTGAAACTGTCAATTATGCATACTTTGTTCGTTTTTCGTTTGTTTTCAATCATTTTGCATCTAAAACATATAAAACACGATCTTTGGGATATTTTCTGTATTTTGATGCGTTTTTGAGTGTTTTTAGACGTTTTGCAGTTTATATTTGACTAAAAATGATGAGTATTTACACACTCATCAATCCCCCACACTAAACTATTGCTAGTCCCTAGCAATCTTTTTTGAAAATTTAATCGATTTGAAGTCTCTTTACCAAAAGCCATTACTTCTGGAGTAGCCAAATGTTTCGGTTCAAGTAAGAACTATGGTACACCGATAACCATATGATTTTGAGCAAACCATAAGCTTCCAACGGTTTTGATTTGTCTTTACCAGAAGCCGTTTGCTTCTAGACTAGCCAACTCTTGATGGACACAGTCAACATCTTGGTGAGTTGATTACCAATTATGGTATTCCACTGCCTTTACCACAAGCCATAGTTAATCTTGTGGGCTAACCAACTCTTCTACTTTTTAGGATATGGTGAGTTAAGCACCATACAATTTTTGGCAAATTGCCAACCATAAACGGATTTGAGATATCGTTACCAAGAGCCGTTTGCTCCTGGATTAGCCAGTCCTTATGTTAGACGTGGTAGACTAATAACCTTTTGTTGTGTAAGTGCAAAGCACTTTCACTAAAAAAAAATTTGGCCCAAAACGGGGGTATTATGGCACAAAAGTGATTAAATTCGCCAGAATTTACCCCCCCCCCCACACACACACACTTAGAAGTGAATATTGCCCTCAATATTAAAAGTACCGGTTTTTATGCCGACACTTTAAAATGTAAAAAGAATTTAGATTTGGGCAAGTGTGGGAACTTTTTTTTTTTTTTTTTTTTTTTTTTTTTGGGTACTCCCCCACACTAGTTTTTAGAAAAGAGGGAGAAGTTTAGAAAGATGGGTGAAAACCCATGTGATGCTACTGTTTTTGTTTACTTAGTCGCCAGCTTGACTCGACCCCAAATTCATTGGTCCATGGGGAAAGTTTGGAGGTCCGGGACAACCACGGGTGGTATGTCCCCTCCAAAGTAGTGCTTTAACCGATGCCCATTTACTTTAAAATTTGGACCGTCGTTTTGAGATAACTCGACGGTACCATAAGGAAAAACTTTGGCAACGGTGAATGGTCCAGTCCAGCGGGTTTTGAGCTTACCCGAAAATATCTTCAATCTAGAGTTAAAAAGAAGGACTCGGTCACCAACGTTAAAAACGCGGTTCTTGATCTTGGAGTCATGGATCTTCTTTATTTTCTCTTTATAGATTAAAGAGTTTTCATAAGCTTGATCACGAAGTTCATTAAGTTCATTGAGTTGAACTTTCCTATGATCACCCGCAGACTTGAGATCGAAGTTAGCATTCTTCAAAGCCCAATAAGATTTGTGCTCGAGCTCAATCGGTAGATGACACGCTTTTCCATACACAAGCTTATAAGGAGTGCACCCGATGGGTGTTTTATAAGCCGTGCGAAAAGCCCATAGAGCGTCGTCTAATTTATCCGACCAAGAGGCACGGTTTTCGCCTACGGTCCTTTCAAGAATTCTTTTTAAACCACGGTTTGAAACCTCCACTTGCCCACTCGTTTGTGGGTGATAAGCGGTCGCAAGTCGGTGAGTGACACCATATTTGAGCATGACTTTTGCAAATTGGTCGTTGCAAAAGTGAGTACCGCGATCACTAATGATAGCGCGGGGAGTTCCAAACCTAGCAAATAGAGACTTTAAAAATTTTACAACTACTCGGGCATCGTTGGTTGGGAGAGCTTTGACTTCGACCCATTTCGACAAATAGTCAACGGCCACGAGTATGTACTTGTTCCCTCGTGAAGACGGGAGCGGCCCCATAAAGTCTATGCCCCAAACATCGAAGGTTTCACAAACTTGGATGACATTTTGTGGCATTTCTTCCCGTTGTGTTATCTTTCCTTGACGTTGACATGAGTCACAAGATTTGACTAAGTCATGGGGGTCTTTGTAAATGGTGGGCCAATAAAAACCCGAAATCAAATACTTTTCGAGCGGTGTAGTTCGGGCCATGATGTCCCCCGGTGGGTCCATTATGACAAGCCCTAAGAATTTCCATGGCTTCTTGGCCATGAACACACCTACGAATAACCTGATCCGCACAAATTTTGAATAAATAGGGATCGTCCCAAAAGTAATGATTCATAATTTTGAAAAATTTGCTCTTTTGGTGGGACGACATCCTTTTCACAACGAAATTTCTCGCATGATAGTTCGCAAAGTCGGCAAACCATGGGGTACTAGAGTCACCATGACGAGAAATCACATTAAGTGTCTCGAGAGGAAACGTTTCATTTATTTCCTTTTTCTCAAGGACACTTTGATGAGGGTTTTCCAATCGGGAAAGATGGTCAGCAGCAAGGTTCTCGGCTCCTTTTTCATCACGAATAATGATATCAAATTCTTGTAGGAGGAGAACCCAACGGAACAATCTCGGCTTTGCATCTTGCTTGGCAAAGAGATATTTGAGAGCCGAGTGATCCGTGTACACTATGCATTTAGTCAAGATCAAGTATGGCCGAAACTTCTCAAACGCATACACCACGGCTAGTAATTCTTTTTCCGTTGTGGTGTAGTGAGCTTGAGCTTCGGTCAAGGTTTTGCTTGCATAAGGAATCGGCTGAAAATGTTTGGTTTTTCGTTGCCCCAAGACCGCACCTATGGCAAAGTCACTTGCATCACACATAAGTTCGAAAGGTAGGTCCCAATCGGGGGCAACTAGAATTGGTGCCTCGGTAAGCTTTTTCTTGAGAGTTTGAAAAGCTTCGATGCACTCATTAGAAAAGACAAACGGAGTTTCTTTTTCAAGAAGTCGGTTCATAAGCCTAGCTATCTTCGAGAAATCTTGAATGAATCTACGATAGAAGCCGGCATGACCCAGAAAACTCCGAACATCCTTAACAGTTGTGGGAGGAGGAAGTTTAGCAATGACATCTATTTTAGCTTTGTCAACCTTAATCCCGCTCTTAGAAATCTTATGGCCAAGGACAATGCCTTCCTTGACCATGAAATGGCTTTTCTCCCAATTTAGACTAAGATTTGTATCTTTACATCTTTGAAGCATTTTGTCTAAATTGGTGAGACACGATTCAAATGAATTCCCAACGACCAAAAAATCATCCATGAAGACTGATGAGTGCTCAAACACTCATCATTTTTGGTCAAATCTGAACTGCAAAACATACAAAAATACTCAGATATGCATCAAAATACTGAAAAAACACCCCGTCCCTTTTTTATTAAAAATAGGGTCAAACTCCCACCTTTGACCTTCACCTCCTTCCCCCACTTGCCTGATAACACCCTGCAACACTCCACAACTCCTCACCTCTGCTACCTTACCCATCCCTTGTCCCCCCCAGCTCACCACAACCCTCCAACCTCAGTTAATTCCCACAAATCACTCCAAGAAAGCCCCTAACTGCCAAAACCTTTTTTCCCGCCAAAAGGATTTGAACGGCTGGGATTGATTAAAGCCATCCTATGGCTCACAGAGGTGGGGAAAAGTCAAAAGAGAGTCTCAGGGCATATATAAATGAAGAAAAAAGAGAGAGAGGCAGCTAGTTAGTTTTTCTAGTTGTAGCTTAGTATAGCCTGTTACTGTAGCTTAATTATCTTTCTTAGTTGTAATTTTCATTTAAAATAAAGTTGTAATCAGTTATTTTGGTGTAATGTAATCTTTCTTCACTCTTAATTTCAAGTATTGTTGTTTAAAATCCAAATTTGCAGTTTTCATTTGAAATCCCATTTAGTTCCATATTGTTTACAGTTGTCAAAATAATGATCTAGCATGTTCATTTAAGCTCACTTAAAGGTTTTTCAAGGCCTTCAAATCAGTTAAATAAGTTTTTAGTCAAAAATCTAAAATAAGCAAAAATACCTAAAAATTCCTAGATAATCAGTGGAAATGCAAAGAGAAGAAGGAAGAAGATGTTGGTGGATTGCTGTGGTTATTAGAGCCTCAGGGAGGTGTTAGGATTAGTAATGCACCCTGGCTACTTGGTCTACTCACATTTCAACTTGTAAGCTAATGTTTCATTTTTAGCTTATTTACTGTGGCTAAGCTTTTTATCTGTTTATCTCTATGTTTGTGAGCTTACTTAGTGTTCTTTAGTTAAAATATTGCTTATTATGTAGTTCTTGTTCATTGGATTACTTGAAGTTTTAGTTTTTACATTTAACTGTCAAAGATTAGCATAGTAGTAAATTAGGTCATTTGTTGTTATGGTTATTATTTATGTGTCCATTTAAGTTGATTATAACATTATAAGTGCTTATGGATCCCTGAGTTGGGCTGAATCAATGCCAATCTTTGAGAATCATAAAATCACCCTTTTATGGGGGTGTTTGGATCTGCATGTTCCAATGTGTTCTTGTTGAATGTTGTTGTTGTTTCTTGTATAAACATAGTACATCAGGTTATAATAGCTTAGTAATGCCATAAAATCTAGTGTTCTTTCATTAAAAGTCAAATCTCATTCACCCATCAATATTTGCATATCTGTTGGCAGTATGGTAAGCATAATCATGATCATAGGTGCATATTTAGATAATATAACATAGATTAGTTTCATTTTAGCATAACATTGCATAATCAGACATCTAGGAAGCTTTAAATCTCACATTACTCAACCTTTACTAAAAATTGAAAAAGTCAAATATCCACCTTTGTGCAGAATTACAAAATTTCCAGGATTTGTTTGGAATTTTGTATTTGTTTTTAGGCTTTGTGGTTTTTAGGGCTTGTAGTTTACCAGCTCAACTTTGAGTTCCTGGCATCCTTTCATTTTTGGTAATTTTCTGTGGGCCCCCACACTTGATCAAACACAGCTGCAGGGGAAGGTAATCCCATGTGCAGCAGAACTCACCACCACACCACCACCTTTAGTGGTTGCCACAGACCACCCTAGTGGGCCCCACTGCTTCAATCCTGGTTCTTTGAATTCCCAAGCTGGGTGGCTTTCCATTGCACCCAAATTTGTGCCCCCAATCAACCTTGTGGGCCCCCTAGACAGTCCCAAAGTCTATCCCATTTTTGTCTCAGTCACCCAATAAGCCAAGTGCTTATTGTGGCTTATTTGCTTATTCTGTTAGCTTCTTTTCTTGAATTTTACTTAAACATGTCCCTTTAACTCATTTAAACCAGAATCTACCATTTGTGGGCCTCACTTAAGTCCATTTGAGCTTATTTCTTGTCTTGGTCATAGAAAGTCAACTGTGGTGCAAATAAGCATCCACAGTGCTTATTTTTTATTTCCAAAAACGTTGTTCTTGTAAAAGTTAGTTGTTTTTTGTATTAAAATAGTTTTGTAAAAGAAAAATCAAGAAAAACCAATTTAATAATAAGTGATAGTTTCTATTTAATGTAATTTAAATTTTTAATTTTCCTTTTTAGATTTTTGTTAAGCACTTAGCATTTTTATATTTTTCTAAAATTCCTTTTATGTTAAAGTAATTTCAGTAAATTTTCTAGATTTTAATTTTGTCATTTGATATTTATTAGATTTAATATTAGTTTTATTTATAATTAATTAATAATTAAGTTTAAATAGCAAAATTAGTTTTTATTAAGTAATACCTAGTTTTTATATTTTTCCTAGCTTTTATATGTTATAAAACATTTTTAGGAATTTTTATAGAATTATTACTTGTTAGGATTAAAAGTGACGATCATTATTGAGTCAAATAGTTAGTTAAATATATTTATGTAATAGTTAGTAAAATGCTAGTTCATTAAGTTTAAGTAAAAGCCTTAATGGCTTGGCCCAAAAGAAGGCCCATGAGAAAGCCCATGGTGGCTTATGTAAAAGTATAAATACCCTCCTAAGCTTGTAAGGAATGGTGGGAGTTCATGCTAATCAAAGGTTTATTTCACATAGTGCTCTCCACCTCTCTCTCTCTCTACTTTCTCTCTCTAGCTCTTCCATCTCTCTCTAACATCATATTCTTAAGTGATAAAGCTAGATCTAAGGTCCTACAAGTGGTATCAAGAGCTTAGGGATTATTTTAGGTTGTTCTAGATTGATTTTGGGTGAAAAAAGGCGGATTTAGGGTTTATTTTTCAGATCTCGTGACTGTTCATCAAAATTTTTTTTTTCGAGTTTGAAAAAATATTTTCGAGTTTGAAAATTTTCTTGCGAGTTTGAAATTTTTTTTCGAGTTAGGTAAAATATTTTACCGAGTTAGAAAATTGTTGGCGAGTTAGAAACAAATTTTTTCGAGTTTGAAAAATTTCTTTCGAGTTTGGGATAATTTCTGGCGAGTTATAATATTTCTATCGAGTTAGGTTTGGGGTTTACCGAGTTTGGGATAATTTCTGGCGAGTTAGAATATTTCTATCGAGTTAGGTTTGTGGTATTACCGAGTTTGAATTAATTTCTGGCGAGTTAGGAGTTATTTGGCGAGTTAGCCTCTTTTACCTTATCGTTCATCGAGTAAGGTTTATTGTGGCTCATTTCAGGGGGAAACTCTGCTCAATTTTTGTCTGATTACCGAGTTTGACAAACATCAAAACCTATCGAGTTTGGGATTTGTGAAACTTACCGAGTTAAGTTCTCCTATAGTCTTACCGAGTTAGCTACCCTGCAAGCCATATCGAGTTACTAAACCTCATACTTACCGAGTTAAGGACCCAAGAAATCATACCGAGTTATTTGGCGGGAAATTTTGAGTAAAAATTATTTTTTACAGGAGATTAAACGTTCAATTTTTACGCGAGATTCAAAGTTTGGTATAACGTTGAAAATTTCGGCCGAAAATTCAAATTTTTAGGCCAAAATTCAAATTTTTTTTTTGGTAAATTTTGACGTACAAATTTTCAAAACTCAAATTTTCTGGTATCCTTAGAAGTGCCTTTCATAGTGATTTTCAAATTTTGGGAGAGAAAATTTTCAAAAATATTTTTGGAGGAAAATTCGAAATCACTAGAATCTACCATATACGCTTTTCAAAATTCACCAAAAACATCTAATCTTCTAACAACAACCTTTGTTATCTTAAAAGATCCTAAGATCAACTTTATCTCACATCGTTTAAACAATGGAAATGAAAATGCAAATCCAAGAGAGAGATTCAAAGAAAGTGTTTACAGTGTTCAAGTCATATGTAGAGAAGGTCATCAATATTTATGGTTTAGAAATAAGGTTCGATGAGGCATTTGAATACTACGTTAGAGTCAAATTTCATCATTTCCGAGAAGAACTCATCCAAAACCTGAATCAACTTGAAAAGCTACTTAATGAAGAAGAACTTCATACGCGTAACTGCAAAGAATCTCTTAAAGTCATCCAAACTCAGTTTCAGAGAATATTTAACCATTGGATAATGAACCAGTCAGAGTTTATCGATGCGTTTTATAAAAGATTTTGGGTAAGCTATTCGACCTTCAGAACTCAATGCATAAATCAAATGGATGAACTCGAAAAGATACTTGATGCTGAGGAAGCTGAGTTAAATGAAATTGAGAAGCTGAAATGGGAAAGAGAGCAGATTGAAAAAGAAATGCAGTTTAAAGAAAGAGAGCTAATTGAAAGAGAGATGCAGTTAAAAGAAACAGAGGTGATTGAAAAAGAGACAGAGAAAGATTTTCAAATAGAAGAGGAAACTGTCAACGAGGGTGATGCATCAGATGATAGTTTGGTTTTCACGGGAAGTGACTCATCTTCAGAACAGCAGGTTGAAAGCAGCAGTCCTAGCTATGATTCAGATACTAATGGTACACAAAGGAATGAAGCTGTTTGGGACACCGAAGATGATCATATCAGACCTTCATCAGATACAGAGATATTGGCTATGGTACAACATTCACATGCTCATGATAATGTTGATATATTTGAGAATATGTTTGTTCATGATCAGACACATCCTGCGCATCCTGAGTCTATTAGTGACACTTATGTGGTGGAACAAAATGATAGTAATATCACTTTTGATACTCCAGATATGGATCCTAATAGAGGTGAGCCTGCCCAGGATGGATCTTCTTATGAACAAGATCGTGCCTTATTTGCTTCATTAATCAATAATTTCAAACATGAACTTGGAAAGTGCAAAGAGGACAATCGTAAAGCTAAGCAAACGAATGTCTTATTGACAAAAGAGCTTGAGAGATTTAAAGAAATGGAAAAAGGTTTTCAAAATGTAACAAAAAGAAAAACTGAACTCGAATTTGAAAACTCAAACCTTAAATCTCAAGCTCAAAAGTTTGAAATGTATGGAGAGTCTGTCAAACCACTTTTAAAAAGAAATGAAGAACTTGAAGTTGGTTATAGAGAAGCTGTTCTTCGTGAAAAACGTTCCATTCAAAATCTGGATACTCAAATGGTTGTTAACAACAAAAAGGTTCAAGCGCTTTTAAAAGAGAACAATGATTTAAAAAGTGAAAATTCAAAGCTTCAGAAAACAACATCAAATTTTGAGATTGTTAACACAAAACTTGAGAATGAAAACCAAGAGTTTTTGAAACGAACAAACGATCTTGAAAACAAACTTCGAAAATTGGGACAGACTTCTCAGACTATCAACATGCTGCCTACTAAAGATGAGGAGGTTGAGAAACAAACATCTGGGATTGGTTTTGTGAATAATGCTAATGTGGAAAATGAAAAACCTTATTTTTTAAACAAAGTGCAAAAGTTGACACCTATTTTGTATAACGCTAATGATATGGGAAAAGAATTGTCAGATGATCTTTTGTTTGAGTCTCAAGATATTTTAAAATCTGAAGAGGAAAAACGTTTGAAAGTAAAACAAACAAAAAACCCACTCTCATACCACGGCTTTGTGTATGGTTGTCTACAATTGACAGATATACCAAAAGAACCTTTCAAAAGAAAAGACACAAATGTGAAAAGATTTTTCAAAGAAGCTCAACTTGCTACCTATGATGCTAAGTTATGGCAAAATAGAGCAAGGAAACAATTTTGTAATCTTAAACATCACATTGAGCAAACGTTAAAAGTCATTTGGTTTAAGCAAGAAAACATCACAAACAACGTTTTCTCTAATCCTCTTTCATCAGATGTACGCCTTAAGTTAGAAGTCAAAAAGATTTTGAAAGATGAGATTGAACCTCGTGTGAAAGATATCAACTTATGTTTTGAGTACTTTGAAAAATATCTTGTAACTGAAATGAGAGAAGATCTAAAGTACGTTCACTCTCTGGAAGACGAATTTGATGAAAAATGCTTAATTCTAGACATTCAAAAAGAATTTTTCACAAATCAAATAGAGTCGTTCAAGTCAGCATCTGTTAGCCATGAGAAAGTGAATGAGAATTTTGAACAAACATCTTCTCTGAAATCTGAAAATCTTTGTCTCAAAAAGAAAATCACCGAGCTTTCAAAAGAAGCAGCTGATGTCAAAGAAGAACTGTCAAAAAGAACTACTCAGTTTGAGAAACATCTTGCAAAACTCGAAGCACAAAGTATCTCTTTCCAACTAAAACTGCAAGAGCAGAATGAGAAAATGTCTTCTGAAAACTCTTTGACATCAGTGCTTAAAGAAAAAGAAAATATTTTTGAAGAAAATTGTGATGATATCAAGTTTGATTTCGACGAACTTGATACAAAAAATCATGAATTGGAACATGCTGTGGCATCATTACAAAAAGAAAATGAGCATTTGAAATAGACTTACAAAAACTTGTTTGATTCAATCAAGCGGTCAAGAGTTCAGAATCAAACTTTAAACAAATCTGACTCTCAGATCACACCAAATCATCTTTTTGAAAAAGAAAAGTCTGTGCTTCAAAAGAAAATTATTGAATTGGAAAAAACGATTGCACAACAAACCAAAGATTTTGGTGATGCCAAAAATGATTTTTCAATAGAAACCGACAAATATGAAAAATATTTTTCACATCTTGAAAATCAAAATGCTTCTTTGCATCTTGCTTGGCAAAGAGATATTTGAGAGCCGAGTGATCCGTGTACACTATGCATTTAGTCAAGATCAAGTATGGCCGAAACTTCTCAAACGCATACACCACGGCTAGTAATTCTTTTTCCGTTGTGGTGTAGTGAGCTTGAGCTTCGGTCAAGGTTTTGCTTGCATAAGGAATCGGCTGAAAATGTTTGGTTTTTCGTTGCCCCAAGACCGCACCTATGGCAAAGTCACTTGCATCACACATAAGTTCGAAAGGTAGGTCCCAATCGGGGGCAACTAGAATTGGTGCCTCGGTAAGCTTTTTCTTGAGAGTTTGAAAAGCTTCGATGCACTCATTAGAAAAGACAAACGGAGTTTCTTTTTCAAGAAGTCGGTTCATAAGCCTAGCTATCTTCGAGAAATCTTGAATGAATCTACGATAGAAGCCGGCATGACCCAGAAAACTCCGAACATCCTTAACAGTTGTGGGAGGAGGAAGTTTAGCAATGACATCTATTTTAGCTTTGTCAACCTTAATCTCGCTCTTAGAAATCTTATGGCCAAGGACAATGCCTTCCTTGACCATGAAATGGCTTTTCTCCCAATTTAGACTAAGATTTGTATCTTTACATCTTTGAAGCATTTTGTCTAAATTGGTGAGACACGATTCAAATGAATTCCCAACGACCAAAAAATCATCCATGAAGACTGATGAGTGCTCAAACACTCATCATTTTTGGTCAAATCTGAACTGCAAAACATACAAAAATACTCAGATATGCATCAAAATCCATGAAGGGGGGTGGGTTTGTTTATTTGGGCCAACCATAAACCGGCCTACTCCCTAAATAAAAAAAACACCCCGTCCCTTTTTTATTAAAAATAGGGTCAAACTCCCACCTTTGACCTTCACCTCCTTCCCCCACTTGCCTGATAACACCCTGCAACACTCCACAACTCCTCACCTCTGCTACCTTACCCATCCCTTGTCCCCCCCAGCTCACCACAACCCTCCAACCTCAGTTAATTCCCACAAATCACTCCAAGAAAGCCCCTAACTGCCAAAACCTTTTTTCCCGCCAAAAGGATTTGAACGGCTGGGATTGATTAAAGCCATCCTATGGCTCACAGAGGTGGGGAAAAGTCAAAAGAGAGTCTCAGGGCATATATAAATGAAGAAAAAAGAGAGAGAGGCAGCTAGTTAGTTTTTCTAGTTGTAGCTTAGTATAGCCTGTTACTGTAGCTTAATTATCTTTCTTAGTTGTAATTTTCATTTAAAATAAAGTTGTAATCAGTTATTTTGGTGTAATGTAATCTTTCTTCACTCTTAATTTCAAGTATTGTTGTTTAAAATCCAAATTTGCAGTTTTCATTTGAAATCCCATTTAGTTCCATATTGTTTACAGTTGTCAAAATAATGATCTAGCATGTTCATTTAAGCTCACTTAAAGGTTTTTCAAGGCCTTCAAATCAGTTAAATAAGTTTTTAGTCAAAAATCTAAAATAAGCAAAAATACCTAAAAATTCCTAGATAATCAGTGGAAATGCAAAGAGAAGAAGGAAGAAGATGTTGGTGGATTGCTGTGGTTATTAGAGCCTCAGGGAGGTGTTAGGATTAGTAATGCACCCTGGCTACTTGGTCTACTCACATTTCAACTTGTAAGCTAATGTTTCATTTTTAGCTTATTTACTGTGGCTAAGCTTTTTATCTGTTTATCTCTATGTTTGTGAGCTTACTTAGTGTTCTTTAGTTAAAATATTGCTTATTATGTAGTTCTTGTTCATTGGATTACTTGAAGTTTTAGTTTTTACATTTAACTGTCAAAGATTAGCATAGTAGTAAATTAGGTCATTTGTTGTTATGGTTATTATTTATGTGTCCATTTAAGTTGATTATAACATTATAAGTGCTTATGGATCCCTGAGTTGGGCTGAATCAATGCCAATCTTTGAGAATCATAAAATCACCCTTTTATGGGGGTGTTTGGATCTGCATGTTCCAATGTGTTCTTGTTGAATGTTGTTGTTGTTTCTTGTATAAACATAGTACATCAGGTTATAATAGCTTAGTAATGCCATAAAATCTAGTGTTCTTTCATTAAAAGTCAAATCTCATTCACCCATCAATATTTGCATATCTGTTGGCAGTATGGTAAGCATAATCATGATCATAGGTGCATATTTAGATAATATAACATAGATTAGTTTCATTTTAGCATAACATTGCATAATCAGTCATCTAGGAAGCTTTAAATCTCACATTACTCAACCTTTACTAAAAATTGAAAAAGTCAAATATCCACCTTTGTGCAGAATTACAAAATTTCCAGGATTTGTTTGGAATTTTGTATTTGTTTTTAGGCTTTGTGGTTTTTAGGGCTTGTAGTTTACCAGCTCAACTTTGAGTTCCTGGCATCCTTTCATTTTTGGTAATTTTCTGTGGGCCCCCACACTTGATCAAACACAGCTGCAGGGGAAGGTAATCCCATGTGCAGCAGAACTCACCACCACACCACCACCTTTAGTGGTTGCCACAGACCACCCTAGTGGGCCCCACTGCTTCAATCCTGGTTCTTTGAATTCCCAAGCTGGGTGGCTTTCCATTGCACCCAAATTTGTGCCCCCAATCAACCTTGTGGGCCCCCTAGACAGTCCCAAAGTCTATCCCATTTCTGTCTCAGTCACCCAATAAGCCAAGTGCTTATTGTGGCTTATTTGCTTATTCTGTTAGCTTCTTTGCTTGAATTTTACTTAAACATGTCCCTTTAACTCATTTAAACCAGAATCTACCATTTGTGGGCCTCACTTAAGTCCATTTGAGCTTATTTCTTGTCTTGGTCATAGAAAGTCAACTGTGGTGCAAATAAGCATCCACAGTGCTTATTTTTTATTTCCAAAAACGTTGTTCTTGTAAAAGTTAGTTGTTTTTTGTATTAAAATAGTTTTGTAAAAGAAAAATCAAGAAAAACCAATTTAATAATAAGTGATAGTTTCTATTTAATGTAATTTAAATTTTTAATTTTCCTTTTTAGATTTTTGTTAAGCACTTAGCATTTTTATATTTTTCTAAAATTCCTTTTATGTTAAAGTAATTTCAGTAAATTTTCTAGATTTTAATTTTGTCATTTGATATTTATTAGATTTAATATTAGTTTTATTTATAATTAATTAATAATTAAGTTTAAATAGCAAAATTAGTTTTTATTAAGTAATACCTAGTTTTTATATTTTTCCTAGCTTTTATATGTTATAAAACATTTTTAGGAATTTTTATAGAATTATTACTTGTTAGGATTAAAAGTGACGATCATTATTGAGTCAAATAGTTAGTTAAATATATTTATGTAATAGTTAGTAAAATGCTAGTTCATTAAGTTTAAGTAAAAGCCTTAATGGCTTGGCCCAAAAGAAGGCCCATGAGAAAGCCCATGGTGGCTTATGTAAAAGTATAAATACCCTCCTAAGCTTGTAAGGAATGGTGGGAGTTCATGCTAATCAAAGGTTTATTTCACATAGTGCTCTCCACCTCTCTCTCTCTCTACTTTCTCTCTCTAGCTCTTCCATCTCTCTCTAACATCATATTCTTAAGTGATAAAGCTAGATCTAAGGTCCTACAAGTGGTATCAAGAGCTTAGGGATTATTTTAGGTTGTTCTAGATTGATTTTGGGTGAAAAAAGGCGGATTTAGGGTTTATTTTTCAGATCTCGTGACTGTTCATCAAAATTTTTTTTTTCGAGTTTGAAAAAATATTTTCGAGTTTGAAAATTTTCTTGCGAGTTTGAAATTTTTTTTCGAGTTAGGTAAAATATTTTACCGAGTTAGAAAATTGTTGGCGAGTTAGAAACAAATTTTTTCGAGTTTGAAAAATTTCTTTCGAGTTTGGGATAATTTCTGGCGAGTTATAATATTTCTATCGAGTTAGGTTTGGGGTTTACCGAGTTTGGGATAATTTCTGGCGAGTTAGAATATTTCTATCGAGTTAGGTTTGTGGTATTACCGAGTTTGAATTAATTTCTGGCGAGTTAGGAGTTATTTGGCGAGTTAGCCTCTTTTACCTTATCGTTCATCGAGTAAGGTTTATTGTGGCTCATTTCAGGGGGAAACTCTGCTCAATTTTTGTCTGATTACCGAGTTTGACAAACATCAAAACCTATCGAGTTTGGGATTTGTGAAACTTACCGAGTTAAGTTCTCCTATAGTCTTACCGAGTTAGCTACCCTGCAAGCCATATCGAGTTACTAAACCTCATACTTACCGAGTTAAGGACCCAAGAAATCATACCGAGTTATTTGGCGGGAAATTTTGAGTAAAAATTATTTTTTACAGGAGATTAAACGTTCAATTTTTACGCGAGATTCAAAGTTTGGTATAACGTTGAAAATTTCGGCCGAAAATTCAAATTTTTAGGCCAAAATTCAAATTTTTTTTTTGGTAAATTTTGACGTACAAATTTTCAAAACTCAAATTTTCTGGTATCCTTAGAAGTGCCTTTCATAGTGATTTTCAAATTTTGGGAGAGAAAATTTTCAAAAATATTTTTGGAGGAAAATTCGAAATCACTAGAATCTACCATATACGCTTTTCAAAATTCACCAAAAACATCTAATCTTCTAACAACAACCTTTGTTATCTTAAAAGATCCTAAGATCAACTTTATCTCACATCGTTTAAACAATGGAAATGAAAATGCAAATCCAAGAGAGAGATTCAAAGAAAGTGTTTACAGTGTTCAAGTCATATGTAGAGAAGGTCATCAATATTTATGGTTTAGAAATAAGGTTCGATGAGGCATTTGAATACTACGTTAGAGTCAAATTTCATCATTTCCGAGAAGAACTCATCCAAAACCTGAATCAACTTGAAAAGCTACTTAATGAAGAAGAACTTCATACGCGTAACTGCAAAGAATCTCTTAAAGTCATCCAAACTCAGTTTCAGAGAATATTTAACCATTGGATAATGAACCAGTCAGAGTTTATCGATGCGTTTTATAAAAGATTTTGGGTAAGCTATTCGACCTTCAGAACTCAATGCATAAATCAAATGGATGAACTCGAAAAGATACTTGATGCTGAGGAAGCTGAGTTAAATGAAATTGAGAAGCTGAAATAGGAAAGAGAGCAGATTGAAAAAGAAATGCAGTTTAAAGAAAGAGAGCTAATTGAAAGAGAGATGCAGTTAAAAGAAACAGAGGTGATTGAAAAAGAGACAGAGAAAGATTTTCAAATAGAAGAGGAAACTGTCAACGAGGGTGATGCATCAGATGATAGTTTGGTTTTCACGGGAAGTGACTCATCTTCAGAACAGCAGGTTGAAAGCAGCAGTCCTAGCTATGATTCAGATACTAATGGTACACAAAGGAATGAAGCTGTTTGGGACACCGAAGATGATCATATCAGACCTTCATCAGATACAGAGATATTGGCTATGGTACAACATTCACATGCTCATGATAATGTTGATATATTTGAGAATATGTTTGTTCATGATCAGACACATCCTGCGCATCCTGAGTCTATTAGTGACACTTATGTGGTGGAACAAAATGATAGTAATATCACTTTTGATACTCCAGATATGGATCCTAATAGAGGTGAGCCTGCCCAGGATGGATCTTCTTATGAACAAGATCGTGCCTTATTTGCTTCATTAATCAATAATTTCAAACATGAACTTGGAAAGTGCAAAGAGGACAATCGTAAAGCTAAGCAAACGAATGTCTTATTGACAAAAGAGCTTGAGAGATTTAAAGAAATGGAAAAAGGTTTTCAAAATGTAACAAAAAGAAAAACTGAACTCGAATTTGAAAACTCAAACCTTAAATCTCAAGCTCAAAAGTTTGAAATGTATGGAGAGTCTGTCAAACCACTTTTAAAAAGAAATGAAGAACTTGAAGTTGGTTATAGAGAAGCTGTTCTTCGTGAAAAACGTTCCATTCAAAATCTGGATACTCAAATGGTTGTTAACAACAAAAAGGTTCAAGCGCTTTTAAAAGAGAACAATGATTTAAAAAGTGAAAATTCAAAGCTTCAGAAAACAACATCAAATTTTGAGATTGTTAACACAAAACTTGAGAATGAAAACCAAGAGTTTTTGAAACGAACAAACGATCTTGAAAACAAACTTCGAAAATTGGGACAGACTTCTCAGACTATCAACATGCTGCCTACTAAAGATGAGGAGGTTGAGAAACAAACATCTGGGATTGGTTTTGTGAATAATGCTAATGTGGAAAATGAAAAACCTTATTTTTTAAACAAAGTGCAAAAGTTGACACCTATTTTGTATAACGCTAATGATATGGGAAAAGAATTGTCAGATGATCTTTTGTTTGAGTCTCAAGATATTTTAAAATCTGAAGAGGAAAAACGTTTGAAAGTAAAACAAACAAAAAACCCACTCTCATACCACGGCTTTGTGTATGGTTGTCTACAATTGACAGATATACCAAAAGAACCTTTCAAAAGAAAAGACACAAATGTGAAAAGATTTTTCAAAGAAGCTCAACTTGCTACCTATGATGCTAAGTTATGGCAAAATAGAGCAAGGAAACAATTTTGTAATCTTAAACATCACATTGAGCAAACGTTAAAAGTCATTTGGTTTAAGCAAGAAAACATCACAAACAACGTTTTCTCTAATCCTCTTTCATCAGATGTACGCCTTAAGTTAGAAGTCAAAAAGATTTTGAAAGATGAGATTGAACCTCGTGTGAAAGATATCAACTTATGTTTTGAGTACTTTGAAAAATATCTTGTAACTGAAATGAGAGAAGATCTAAAGTACGTTCACTCTCTGGAAGACGAATTTGATGAAAAATGCTTAATTCTAGACATTCAAAAAGAATTTTTCACAAATCAAATAGAGTCGTTCAAGTCAGCATCTGTTAGCCATGAGAAAGTGAATGAGAATTTTGAACAAACATCTTCTCTGAAATCTGAAAATCTTTGTCTCAAAAAGAAAATCACCGAGCTTTCAAAAGAAGCAGCTGATGTCAAAGAAGAACTGTCAAAAAGAACTACTCAGTTTGAGAAACATCTTGCAAAACTCGAAGCACAAAGTATCTCTTTCCAACTAAAACTGCAAGAGCAGAATGAGAAAATGTCTTCTGAAAACTCTTTGACATCAGTGCTTAAAGAAAAAGAAAATATTTTTGAAGAAAATTGTGATGATATCAAGTTTGATTTCGACGAACTTGATACAAAAAATCATGAATTGGAACATGCTGTGGCATCATTACAAAAAGAAAATGAGCATTTGAAACAGACTTACAAAAACTTGTTTGATTCAATCAAGCGGTCAAGAGTTCAGAATCAAACTTTAAACAAATCTGACTCTCAGATCACACCAAATCATCTTTTTGAAAAAGAAAAGTCTGTGCTTCAAAAGAAAATTATTGAATTGGAAAAAACGATTGCACAACAAACCAAAGATTTTGGTGATGCCAAAAATGATTTTTCAATAGAAACCGACAAATATGAAAAATATTTTTCACATCTTGAAAATCAAAATGCTTCTTTGCAAGAAAAACTGGCATCATCGGATCATCTTTCTCTTCAAAAAGAATACAATGATTTGAGAACGTCATACAATGCCTTAAAAGCAAAGTTTGATGTTCTTAACCAGTCAAAAGGAAAATCTCAAGTTTCAAACGAGTCTAAACCACAAGTAAGTGTTTCGGAGAAGGGTTACACGGGTGAATCTTCCAAACCGTTTTCGAAAAAGGTTTCTCACTTTATAACCTATTCTTTGCAAAAAGGAAGGAAATTTTCAAAGAGACCCAATTTTTCTGAAACATTTACTCCTCAAAAGGTTTCAAATGCAAGTGCTCATAAAGAAAAGAATCAAGGTTTTCAAACTCCATACTCTCGTTTTACTCCGGTAAAGCCAGTATGGAAACCAAAGCAAAGCCGTTCAAAACATTTGAATTATTCATACTCTGAAATGCTTCCGCTACAACAAAGGAATGGCTATGCTTTGAAAAATCCCAATTCTGGAAGGTTTCCATTCATCTCAAAAACGAATTTTCGAAATGAAACACCGAGTTTCAACAATGGATGGAAAACTTCTTCTTCAAGTTTTAAAACTCCAAGAGAGACATCGGGTTTCTCAAACAAGTTTCAAAAGCAAAAGAGTTTTAAATCACCGTTGATTCCACGAGCTTTATTTCAAAATGAAACACAGGTTTTCAGTCCTCATTGGAATTCAACTTCTTTGTCTCGGATTGACACAACTTTCAAATGGATTTCAAAATATGGTAAACCCGTTGGCGCCGTGCTTAAATGTGATTGGTGCTAAACCGTCAGATAATTATTGGTCAACCACTTGTGAATGGTCAACTATAATAGTCAAATAGCTTAAACCAATGCTCCGTGGAAGTACAGTGGTTTCCCCAGGTCGTTATGTCCCGACGAGGTGTGGGTGGTATCAAAACGGGTTTCTGATCGGGTGAAATTGGACAGGAATGGGTATAAGAGAGTTGTGATGATTACACTACTGGAATATAAAAGATAATAGCTTAAATACACTTTATTAACAAGACTGCAAAGTTGGAAAACCCAGAAACGTTTAAAACCAAAAACGCGTACGTTTACATTTAAATAAAACGTAAACGTACAAAATAAAACGTGAAAACGGAAATCTGAAAACCCCCAGGGGGTGAAAATGACTTTTTTACAAACTTAAAGGTAAAAGAAAATTTTTAGAAAAAGAAAATAAATTTTTACACTAATTAATTAATTACTATTTAATACTAATTATTAATATTAAAAACACTTAAATATAATTTAATAGTAATTAAATACTAAAAAGGTGAAAATAAAATTTCTAAAATTATAGAATAACTAAAAATAAGTTTTAAAATTAAAAATAAGTATTTTTGTCTTTTTGTGTTTTTTTTATTAATTAATTACTAATTAATTATTAATTACTTAATTAAACTATTTTAAATTAAGAAAAATAGAAAATGAATAGTAAAAATTACAAGAAAATTTCTAAAATTATCTTATAACATATAAAAGCTGAGAAAAATATAAAAAATAGGTTTTACTTAATAAAAACTAATTATGCTATTTTAAACTAATTATTAATTAATAATTAATAAAACTAAGATTAATTCTAATAAATACTAAACAACAAAATAAAAATCTGAGAAAATTATTATAAATACTTTAATATAAGAGGAATTTAAGAAAAATATAAAAACACCAAGTACTTAATAAAAATATAAAAATGAAAATTAAAATTTAAATAAAATTAAATAGAAACTATCACTTAAAATTACTTTGTTGTTTTTGGATTTTCTTTTTGGAAAACTAATTTACAACTAAAAACATGAAACTTTAATAAAAACAACTTTGGTGGAAATAAAAAATAAGCACTTTATGAAAGAAAAAGCAAAACAGTTGACTTTGTTTGACTTTGGAGGGAAATAAGCTAAAATGGCATTAGGTGGGACCCACAATGGGTAATTCTGATTCAAACAAGTTAAGTGAACTTATTTAAGCAAGAAAAAGCAAAAGGTGTCTACTGAATAAGCAAAATAATCAAAATAAGCACATGGAAATCTTGTTTCCACTCAGAAACTGGGACAGCTTTTTGTGCTTGATTCAAGTGGGGTCCACAGAGATTAAGGTCAAATAAAGGGTCAATTCATGAAGCCCACCAAGGGGGGGGGGGTTGAATGAACTAAATTGGAGGGGCATAGGACCACTGTGGAGGTCAGAAACCCACCACCAAGTGGTGGTGTTGGGTGGTGCATCTGCTGGTGCAGGGCACACAGCCCCCCTGCAGCCCACTTTGGGGGTGTGTGGGGCCCAGCAGAAAATTACTAAAAATGTAAGGATGGTGGAACTTTGTAGCTGAGGTGAGGGACTACCATGTGTGAAAAGCTCACATCCTGAATCTAAGCACACAAATCTAGAAAATTCCTCCAAGATTTGGTAAAATTGACAAAGTTGAGATTTGACTTTTTAATGAAACATGAAAACTTTGACTATGGTGAATTTCTAAGGGATCTATGTTACTGAAATTGGTATATTAAGGTAAAATGGAACTACTACAAGTAAAGTTAACAAGCTTTATACCTAAAAATGTGATTAGGGTTCCTAAAAATCTAACAGCTAATCAGTTAACTAATTTAGAAGCTATCTTTGACTTTTAACTAACAAAGGTGAGTTTAATGTGTTCCTTGTGACTTAACTTAGCTAAGTGAACATGTATGACTGATTATGATAGTCTAAATACAACACAAGGGACTGAACAGAACAAATCCAAACACCCCTATTACACTAACTGTCAATGGATTGGTGAGGCAAATGGTTATATGAGGCAAACCTACTGATGCTAACCTATGAGACAAGCTATAATGACAATATCTAAGCTATGTTAAACAGGGATTGAACACAGTATCAATGCTAATGGGCATAAACCATTAAAATGCTAAAAATAATGAGCAAAGTATCCTTACAAGTGGTCCAGACCAGTAATTGAGCAAACACCAGAACCAAATAAAACTCCCTATGCTCCCATGAGCTCTAAATCAACCCATATCCATAGCTTGCTTTTGCTACTCTTCTTGAAAATCTGATTTTTGAATTTTCTCACTAATTTTCTTGCATTTTTAGTGTTTTTGATAAATTTACTTGGCAGTCTCCTAAGTGATCTCAAAGCTTGTAAATCTTATAAGTGAACACAAAATGAGATTGTATGATTACTGAACAACACTTTTAACAACTAAAAGTACACTTGAGATTTCCACAATAAAATGGCATTAACTGAATTTTATTAAGACAACTAACAATTGTTCATTAAACTGACTTGAACATACATTAAACACTTGAGATTACAACTTAAAACTAGATTTTACAACTGGAATTGAAGAACTTAATTAAAATGACATCATAAAAAAACTACACTACTCTACTAGCTAACACCTCTGCTCTTTTCTTCTTTCTTTATTTATAAGCTCCACCAGAGTTCCTTGGCACTTTCCCACATGCTTTGCCAGCCATTGGATGGCTTTTGAGTGATCTTGGCCGTTTAAAGAGTTTTGGCGCCAAACGGGTTTTGTCTGTTTCTTTAGATTATTTGATGCCAGTGGGGAACTTTGGAGGTTTGTGTTTGTTTGGTTATGCAAGGGGGGGGGGGGAAGAGTGTTATCAGAGGTAGAAATGATGGGTGATGATGGGGGTAGCAGGGGTTGTAGGGATGAGGTGGAAGATGGGTGGTCAAAGGTGTTGACCGGATTATAAAAAGGGTGCGTTTTATTAGTTGTAAAATGGGGGTGGGCTTTTGGAGAGTGGGCTGGTAGGGGTAATGGGCTTGGTTGAGGGTGTGTGTGGATCAGTTATTTAGTTTTGGGTTTAGATATTAAAAAAGGGTCCATTTGGTTTTGGTATATATAATGCACAAGGACCATTCATGTAATTAACTGAAAATGAGGGCTGGATTTTGCCATTTTCCAAACTTATATCCAAGGGTTGAAATTGCCACATTTGAAATTCCCAAGGACCTTGATTTATAAATTTACCATTTAAAAATGTCGAGGGACTAAAACCGTCAAATTTCAAACTCTAGGGACTAGAATTGTAACTTTTGAAAACTTTCACCCAAGGACCATATTTGCCAAAGTGATTAACCAAAAGACCATTTTTGACAATTTCCAGAAATTTATACCCAGGGACTAAAATTGCCAATTTGCCAAAGTTCGGAGACCAAAAGTGTAATTTTCTCAAAATTTTTACCCAAGGATCGTTTTTTGATAATATTTTACTTTTGAAAGCCTTGGGTTGACTTTTCTTTCATAAAAACGCTCAGGGACTAATTTTGTAAATTTTTGAAACTTGAGGGACTGAAACTGCCAATTGTGCAAACTTTGTTCGTTTTTCATTTGTTTTTAAACATTTTTCATCTAAAACGTATAAAACACTATTTTGGAATATTTTTAGTATTTTGATGCATTACTGAGTGTTTTTGGACATTTTGGCAGTTCATATACGATAAAAATGATGAGTATTTACATACTCATCAAGGTTCCAAAAGTTGTTGTCTAATCCAAAAACATGATGACTTCTTAGTACTTCTGCTAAGGACTCGGACTTCAACATCATGACTTCTTAGTATTTCAGCTAAGGACTCGTTCTTCAAAGAAAGGAAAGTGCTTAAATCAAAACAAAGGTTTTACATATTCTTTGAGCACTTATCCTAAAAACATAATGGCTTATGCACACATAACAGTGTATAACCCGTGATTTTCAAAGAAAGGACCATGTTGTACATTTATGTGCGACAATCCTGAAAGATAAGAAGATTTCTCTCCAAAAATCTTATCAAAGTCTTCTTAATTTTTTTGAGCAAAATGTTGAAAAATGTTTCAAAAGGTTTTCAAAACTTTTTAGCCCAAGATATTACTCCCTCAATCCTTAAAAGCTTAAATTTAATCAAAATGTTCTATTTTTGAGGGGGAGTAATATAAACTTGTTCCAAAAAGATCATGCTTAAAGGAATCGAATACGGAATTTACAAACATCTGTTTCTCCCATAAGCTATCCAAAAAGAAAGGGTTTAATCATTTGGTATCAAAAATACCATGGATATGCTATTTTTGAGGGGGACAAGACGTGATTAAAATGTGATCGTTTTGAATCTCAAAAGAGCTCGACTCAGAAATGACCCAAGAATTGACGAAACAACAAAAGTTAGTAATCGAAAAGACTTATCCTCGACGGGTAATAACATCAAGTTAGTTACTAGAGCTAGTTGTCACCTAAAAGCTGACAATGGAACTCTTTAACTAGCCACGTAAGCGTGTCTCGAAAAGGATTTGTTTGAGTGGAGATGTAACATTTCGAGAAACTTTCTGTGGACTTGACCAGGCCGGGTAATAATTTCAAGCTAGTCTAACTAGTGATGTAAGCGTGTCACGAATCGGTTGTGTTCATTGAAAGTGAATCTATTCAAAAGTGCAAACTCCTCACGCATGTGCAAATTTCTTAAAATTCCATGAGCACATGTGAAGGGGGAGTCCTTCAAATGAAATGCAAAACTCTCGAAGTGTTAACAAAGTATGTTTTATTATCATAAACACTTTGAGAGATTTTCACAAATGGTTTGATGGCAACAATAGGATAGTCATGAAGTTATAAGGTGACTAAGGTTAGGAAAAACCGTCCTATGATCCGCCAGAGCTGGAGGGATCTACCCAAGGACAAATCCAATAGATTAGAATTAGAAGTCCTTAGGTATGATTGAAAAAAGGAGAAAATGAGAAAGGAGAAAGAAGGGGTTGAAGAATTAAAAATAAAAGAAAATGAAAGGGTGAAAAGAAATAGCCCTCCAAATGTTCAACCTTAGGGCAGACACCGGGTTCAATTCATATGCTACTGGTTGTTACCAAGGTGACACCGGTATTGAAGATAAAGACGTCATGAACCCAGTGACGCACTGCACTTAACTTTCTAGCCACTCAAGTTCTCTTAAAAGAGCTTGTTTCATTCTCACGGGGAACCGGTGTAATCTATCGACCTATCTCTTAGAGATGGTTGATATTGAAGCAAGAGACCCCTCCCTAGTCTCCGCATAGGAAAACCAAATTATGCACTTATCGAGTCTAGAGCCATGAGATTCATTAAAAAATCTCTTAGGATACACTTACTATGAATACACTTGTGTTCGCCAAAAAGGACACAAGTTGTAAGAGTCTTTATGAGATCTATGGATCTTGCCTTATCTTTCATGATGGTTACTATGTTCCAAAACGGTCTACAGTTATGGGGTGATCTCCAGCAACTCACCTGAATCATTGATGTACTTCGGTGGATCTAGTAAGCCCTTTCAAGGGTATCTGGTTCAGGAACGGCCTTGGTAAGGGTTAGAAGGAGTCTTCACACTATGTTGTTGACGATCTCTAATTCCGAACCTGTAAGTACTGGTTGATTTATTGCTAACTATTTTATGCAGGTACTCATGAATGTTCCTTGGAGAAAGACCGTTACCATCACTCAAAGATCCACATGCTCATACCCTGCAAAGCTCTCTTCAAAGATCTAAGCAAAGCAAAGTTCAGAATGTTTCTAAGTCAAAGTCAAAGAATCTTCAAACTAAAGAAACAAAGATTAAAGTCAAAGAGAAGAGAACTTCACAAAGATTCAAAGTCAAACAAAGTATGAGCATGTTGGAAAAGACGTAAAGACAACATAGTAAAGATGTTGATCAAAGGCAAGAAAGATCACAAAGCATGATTGGAACAAAGGAACTAGCAAAACTATTACATAACAAGACTCAAAGTTCAAAGAGAACAAGCTTCAAAGATCAAAGATCAAGGTCACAAAAGAGAGATCTCAATGATCACCCTTAGGGGGAGATTGTTAGCATTTGAAGTGTTGATCATTTATGTAATCAAAGTGAGATCTCAATGATCGTCCCTTCGGGGAAGATTGTTAGGATTAAAAGTGACGATCATTATTGAGTCAAATAGTTAGTTAAATATATTCATGTAATAGTTAGTAAAATGCTAGTTCATTAAGTTTAAGTAAAAGCCTTAATGGCTTGGCCCAAAAGAAGGCCCATGAGAAAGCCCATGGTGGCTTATGTAAAAGTATAAATACCCTCCTAAGCTTGTAAGGAAGGGTGGGAGTTCATGCTAATCAAAGGTTTATTTCATATAGTGCTCTCCACCTCTCTCTCTATACTTTCTCTCTCTAGCTCTTCCATCTCTCTCTAACATCATATTCTTAGGGCTTATTATTTTTTTTTTTATTTTTTTTTATTTATTTATTTATTTATTTTTTTTTTTTTGTGAAATAAACCTTTGATTAGCATGAACTCCCACCCTTCCTTACAAGCTTAGGAGGGTATTTATACTTTTACATAAGCCACCATGGGCTTTCTCATGGGCCTTCTTTTGGGCCAAGCCATTAAGGCTTTTACTTAAACTTAATGAACTAGCATTTTACTAACTATTACATGAATATATTTAACTTACTATTTGACTCAATAATGATCGTCACTTTTAATCCTAACAATCTCCCCCTAAGGGACGATCATTGAGATCTCACTTTGATTACATAAATGATCAACACTTCAAATGCTAACATTACTGTTCATCTTGTAATTTTGAGAATTTAATTAGTTTAATTAGATATTAATTAATATTTAATATAATAATTAGTAAAATAGTGTAAAAACTTATAAAACAAACTTTTTATATTTTTTTAGGATTCCTGTGATGGTTAATTAGATTTGTAAATTTTTTCTTAATTTTCTAAGTTAGTTTGTTATTTTTAATAATTTAAATTAATTAAAATTAGTTAAGTAATTAATAATTAGTAGTTAATTAATAATAAATAATTAATTAGTGTAAAAATTTATTTTCTTTTTCTAAAAATTTTCTTTCACCCTTAAGTTTGTAAAAAAGTCATTTTCACCCCCTGTGGGTTTTCAGATTTCAGTTTTCACTTTTTATTTCGTACGTTCGCGTAAATTTAAATTAAACGTACGCGTTTTAGGTTTTAAACGTTTCTGGTTTTTCCAAATTTCCAACCTTGTTAATATAGCCTATTTAAGCTATTTCATTGTACAAATCAGTAGTGTAATAATTCACAACCCCTTTCTCGTCCAGATTCACCCGATCACAAGCCGTTTGAATACAATCCACACCTCGTCGGGACATAACGACCCGAGGAAACCCTATACTTCCGCGGAGATTGATTCTAGGCTGTTTGACCATGTTGACCATTGGCTGGTCAATTTAGGTTGACTGTTTGGAGCCAATCAAAATTTGGCGCCGGTGCTGGGGAGGTGTGCGCGCTATTCTAAATGGTTTTGCGTATTAGTGAATCGGGATATACATCCATTGTATATTTACCATCCTTGTTCATAATTTCTTATCTTATAAAAATAAAACAGTTCACGAAAACATTTTAAACTCAGTTTTCAACGAACACAAAAACCCAAAAACATTTTCTTCCTTATTTGTACAAAATGTTTATCTAAAAATCCAAAAATATTCACCTTTATCCTCTCACATCTTTGATTCTTCATTCCTTACCCTCCCAAACCTTTTGATTCTCTCTATGTCTCATCCACACCTTCTGATTTGCCAGTGGTGTGGTAGTTCTCATAATGGTGGTAATTGCCCCAGCTGTGGCATGGTAGAGTCAGGAAACAGGTCTGTCTATAACCAGAATCCCTATTCCTACCATGACACCACTGATTCATTCCATCAGCTACCACACCAAGAGAGTCAACAGTTTTACTGTTGTGAGTACTATGGTGGTTCACATTACAGTTCTGATTGTCAATCGGGAAACACGCTTATCTATGAGCAGTTTCCTGATAACAATTATAACTCTAGCACATGCAACCCACAGCCACATCAGTTTTACTGTTGTGATTATTGTGGAGGTCCACACTCTAGCTCGGATTGTCAAACGAGGAATCCATTTCCTTGTAACAATTACGACTATTCGTTTTCAGACCCACCTCCACAGTACCAAATGATCCAATCAACTCCTCATGATACTGAGCAAGACCTTTTACTAAAGGCTCTTGATATATTGAAAGAACTTAAGGAGGAGTTGGTTACCACATCGTTTCAAGACTCTCGTGAGAAATCTATGGCAGAATTACTTGATGAAGAACGAGATGCTAGAAACGAATTAAGCATGGAAGAATTGCTAGTCTTAGAACAAGCAGCTATAACACGTGCCAAATTTCATAAAGCTGCTCTTCTAGACTGTGATGATGATAGTGATAATGAAGACACCCTTGATATCCTTCAATTTTATAAGGGTTCGTCAGATTCATCATTTGTGATTCCTCCCATTGAAAATCAGGGAGAAAATAATGTGACGGAGAAATTACTAGCAGAAGATCAAATGGAACTCGTACAATCCATGAATGCTAGCTCCTCTTATCTCCCTCAGTCTGTTGTTATCACACCCGAGGTTCCTACTCACTCTCTGAGCATGGGGGACGAGCATCTTGACACTGTTCCTAAAAAGGAATCGGACGAATTTATAAAGTCTAGTGTTGAGAACCTTCTCCCAATCCCAAGAGAGTCACAGGGAATTCTTGAGCATATGTGTGATCTTCCTTCCCCTCTTGAGTGTTCAAACGATCATTTTGAGACTTTCTCAGATTTTAATGATGATTGTACATCTCATGGAGACATTGAGTATATTGAGGCATCACTCCCACAGTCTGATGCTGATCCTCTTCTTGAGGAGTTCGCCGATGAACTTACTCACATCAATCCACTTTCATTAGAAAGTGATGATGGTCTCCTCGATTTTAAAGCCGATCTGGGAGAAATTGAAAGTCTCCTATATCATGATCCACCACTCACTTCTGATCCCAACAGTCCAATTGAGAATGTTAATCATTTTGTTCCCGAAGCATTCAATACTACTCTCACCAATCCTCTATTTGAATTCGAATCTGAATTCACTTTGATTTCTGATAATCCAATCTTTAGTATTCGGAATAAGGATTGTGATGAGTCTATTCCGGAACATGAATTCACAGATTCACATCTTGTGAATAATTCTCTTCATGAGGAGTTCTCCGGTGAACTCATTCATCATATCATGACTCCTCCGGAATTTGATAGCCCGGGGGGAGATGCACTCAATCATGAGAATTTGCAAATTCCCACCCACCCTCCCGGGATGTTTTTGAGCTTAACCCTTGAAATCCAAATTCAGGCTAATGAGCTTGCTCTCGAGGAAGAAGATCGAATCATGATTTTCATCATGGTTTTCTTCCTTTTCTTCACCTATAAGGTGACTTCCTCTCTTCTTCACTCCTTCGGGAATGAAGATACCATCTTTGATCCCGGCATTTTCATTTACCATTATTTTGAGCCGGGATTATATCTCATCGGTGTGGAACTTTCACGTGCTTCAAATGTTTATCCAAACATCTTGAATGAAAGTCTGATTGAGATTGCTTCTTCCACATCATGCTTCCCCAAGAACCAATGAATTCGGGGTTGAGTCAAGCTAGCGACTCGGTAAACAAAAATAGTAGCACGCTTATAGGGTTTTCACCCTAAGTGTGGGGGAGTTACCCCTACTGTGGTTACAAATATAGTGAAAAGAAAATGGTGTTTCCACATTTAGCTTGTAATGTTGCCCTTTTACGTTCAAAGAGTCGGCATAATAACCGGGACTTTGAATATTGAGGACAATATTCATTCTAAGTGTGTGTGTGTGGGGGGGGGGGGGGGGGGGGTATTCTAGCGAATTTTATCACATTTTACTATCTAGTACACCCATTTTTAGCCAAAACCTCAAAAATTTTAAATTTTTTTTTCACTTGAGTTCAAAATTTTTTGTGGTTATCAGTCCGCCATGTCTAAACGACAAAAGGATTGGCTAATCCAGGAGCAAACGGCTCTTGGTAAAGGTATATCAAATCCGTTGATGGCTTACAATTTGCCCAAAATTGTATGGTAAATCAACTCGCCATATCCAAAAAAATTGAATGAGTTGGCTAGCCCGCAAGATTATGGCTTGTGGTAAAGGCAGTGGAAAAACCATAATTGGTAATCAGCTCACCAAGATGTTGACTTTGTCCATCAAGAGTTGGCTAGTCCAGAAGCAAACGGCTTTTGGTAAAGACAAATCAAATCCGTTGACAGCTGGTGGTTTGCTCAAAATCACATGATTATCAGGTGGATCATAGTTCTTACTTGAACTGATACATTTGGCTACTCCAGAAGTAATGACTTTTGGTAAAGAGATTAAAATCCATTAAGTTTTCAAAATAGTTTATTGCTACGGACTAGCAATAGTTTAGTGTGGGGGATTGATGAGTGCTCAAACACTCATCATTTTTGGTCAAATCTGAACTGCAAAACATACAAAAACACTCAGATATGCATCAAAATACTAAAAGTATTCCAAAATTGTGTTTTATATGTTTTAGATGCAAAAAGAGTAAAAACATATGAAAAACGTACAAAGTTTGCAAAATTGGCAGTTTCAGTCCCCCAACTTTCATAAAATGTCAAAACTAGTCCCTGGTCATTCAAAATATGGAAAATTATCACCAAAGGTCCTTTTGAAATCATAAAGTGTCATATTTAGTCCTTTGGTGAAAAATCTCAAAAGTTTTAGAAATTTGCAATTTAGTCCCTGGAGTTTCAAATTTTGGCAAGATTGGTCCCTGGTGGGAATTTTTGGATGAAAAATCATTATTGGTCCCTGGAAAGTCATAGGTGTCAAATTTAGTCCTTAAAATGAAATTTTGAATAAGTTTGCAATTTAGTCCCTAAAGTTTCACCTATTTGCAGTTTTAGTCCCTAATGGACCAAAAATGGAAAATTGCAAATTATATCCTTGGACTTTGATAACTTGGCATGCTTTATCCTTACTTGTACTTTGGAAATTTGGCAAAATAGGTCCCTAACTTTTCAGAATTTACATGGATGGTCCTTGTGTTTATTAACAAACCAAATGGACCTTTTTATTATCATAAACCAAAAATCAAACCCAAATAAACAAACCCACCCCCCTGATCCATGTAAACCCCAAAGGCCAACCATAAACCGGCCCACTCCCTAAATAAAAAAACACCCCGTCCCTTTTTTATTAAAAATAGGGTCAAACTCCCACCTTTGACCTTTACCTCCTTCCCCCACTTGCCTGATAACACCCTGCAACACTCCACAACTCCTCACCTCTGCTACCTTACCCATCCCTTGTCCCCCCAGCTCACCACAACCCTCCAACCTCAATTAATTCCCACAAATCACTCCAAGAAAGCCCCTAACTGCCAAAACCTTTTTTCCCGCCAAAAGGATTTGAACGGCTGGGATCGATTAAAGCCATCCTATGGCTCACAGAGGTGGGGAAAAGTCAAAAGAGAGTCTCCAGGGCATATATAAATGAAGAAAAAGGAGAGAGAGGCAGCTAGTTAGTTTTTCTAGTTGTAGCTTAGTATAGCCTGTTACTGTAGCTTAATTATCTTTCTTAGTTGTAATTTTCATTTAAAATAAAGTTGTAATCAGTTATTTTGGTGTAATGTAATCTTTCTTAACTCTTAATTTCAAGTATTGTTGTTTAAAATCCAAATTTGCAGTTTTCATTTGAAATCCCATTTAGTTCCATATTGTTTACAGTTGTCAAAATAATGATCTAGCATGTTCATTTAAGCTCACTTAAAGGTTTTTCAAGGCCTTCAAATCAGTTAAATAAGTTTTAAGTCAAAAATCTAAAATAAGCAAAAATACCTAAAAATTCCTAGATAATCAGTGGAAATGCAAAGAGAAGAAGGAAGAAGATGTTGGTGGATTGCTGTGGTTATTAGAGCCTCAGGGAGGTGTTAGGATTAGTATTGCACCTGGCTACTTGGTCTACTCACATTTCAACTTGTAAGCTAATGTTTCATTTTTAGCTTATTTACTATGGCTAAGCTTTTTATCTGTTTATCTCTGTGTTTGTGAGCTTACTTAGTGTTCTTTAGTTAAAATATTGCTTATTATGTAGTTCTTGTTCATTGGATTACTTGAAGTTTCAGTTTTTACATTTAACTGTCAAAGATTAGCATAGTAGTAAATTAGGTCATTTGTTGTTATGATTATTATTTATGTGTCCATTTAAGTTGATTATAACATTATAAGTGCTTATGGATCCCTGAGTTGGGCTGAATCAATGCCAATCTTTGAGAATCATAAAATCACCCTTTTATGGGGGTGTTTGGATCTGCTTGTTCCAATGTGTTCTTGTTGAATGTTGTTGTTGTTTCTTGTATAAACATAGTACATCAGGTTATAATAGCTTAGTAATGCCATAAAATCTAGTGTTCTTTCATTAAAAGTCAAATCTCATTCACCCATCAATATTTGCATATCTGTTGGCAGTATGGTAAGCATAATCATGATCATAGGTGCATATTTAGATAATATAACATAGATTAGTTTCATTTTAGCATAACATTGCATAATCAGTCATCTAGGAAGCTTTAAATCTCACATTAGTCAACCGTTACTAAAAATTGAAAAAGTCAAATATCCACCTTTGTGCAGAATTACAAAATTTCCAGGATTTGTTTGGAATTTTGTATTTGTTTTTAGGCTTTGTGGTTTTTAGGGCTTGTAGTTTACTAGCTCAACTTTGAGTTCCTGGCATCCTTTCATTTTTGGTAATTTTCTGTGGGCCCCCACACTTGATCAAACACAGCTGCAGGGGAAGGTAATCCCCTGTGCAGCAGAACTCACCACCACACCACCACCTTTAGTGGTTGCCACAGACCACCGTAGTGGGCCCCACTGCTTCAATCCTAGTTCTTTGAACTCCCAAGCTGGGTGGCTTTCCATTGCACCCAAGTTTGTGCCCCTAATCAACCTTGTGGGCCCCCTAGACAGTCCCAAAGTCTGTCCCATTTCTGTCTCAGTCACCCAATAAGCCAAGTGCTTATTGTGGCTTATTTGCTTATTCTGTTAGCTTCTTTGCTTGAATTTTACTTAAACATGTCCCTTTAACTCATTTAAACCAGAATCTACCATTTGTGGGTGTCACACCCCCAATATACCTGAATGGCAGCGGAATGGAATACCTGGGGGTGACTGTCATAGCACCATAGTTACAGTTATATTGAACGACCTAAAGTGTCGTTTAGAAAATACAGCGTTTGATCATTAAAACATTCAGAGTTTACAAAGCATAGGTCCCAAAAGAGTTTGCCAATATTGTTAAAATAAGTTCAACAAGATCAAACGTTTCATAAGTGCAGAAAATATGGTAAGACGCGTCGACTCCTCGACTCCATGAAGGTCCAAATGTATGCAACATGAGCTACCTTAATAACCTGAGAAATACATTGCGAAAAACGGTCAACATAAAGTTGGTGAATAATCATAGGTTTATAACTAAAATCTAGTGTACAAATGCCATAAGTAATGCCAAGAAATAGGATGTCCGGAAAGTATATACATTGGCTCTTAAGCTCATGACCCCGAAGCTAGACGATACTTGGCCCCAATGAGTGTTTACCAGACACTCTAATAATAAAGACATGAAATGCATTCGTTCCATTTGGAGCAACCCAAACACGAATGGAGGCGTCACCCTCGATAGATCTATCCACTCACTCCCGCTTAGTACCAGAAATTAACGGTCCATGATAATAAAGGGGACTTTTCAAGACGTGGTAAATAAGACAACTTAAGCAATGTATGAAATTTTATACTTAGGCATGTACACAAAAACAAGTAATGCAATGTATTCTCCCCCGTGGGATTTGAAATCAAAATATAGAATTAAAACGGGGCTATGAAACTCACCTTGAAGTGATGGTACAAGATGGTGCAATGAGGTAAAAGTAGTCGGGACAATGAGGCGCGCAAACTAGCCGCAACCTAAATGAATAATCATGATCTAACTTAGATCAAGCCGAAATGAAATGAATGCACATGCACATGATACTCATACCACTCGTAATTTGGAAATACTAGTTATCGTCATAGAAAAATAGTTTCCATATATAGGAGTATATAACTTGTCATATTAACTCGTACGAAAAAGTTAGCGTTATAATCCTCGTATCAAAACCTTAGAATGACGTCGTCATGTCGTATAAATATCCTCTTGGGTCATACGTATTCATTTGATAAGAAAATAGTCCTTAGTAATATTTTCTAGAAAATATACCGTTTAGCGCGTACGTTATTATTTTTATTTGTGACTATATATATATATAGTTTTGAAAATGTTAAAACGGGTATAACTCGGTCGTTTTAGGCTCGTTTTCCTTGTTCTTTATGTCCACGGATTCGTCTTTGTATATACTAGTATATTTTTGACAACTCGGCTCCTTTAGGTTACGTTTAATGCCTCTTTTTACCCATTGAAATCTGCCAAACAGCAAGCAGTTTTTGTAAAAGTAGTTTTCGTCGTTAAATTTGCAAAAATCATATCTCCTTCGTTATAAGCTTGTTTTAGTCCATTCTTTCGCCTAAAGTTTCGTTTTTGAATGTATTTTCTAAATCTTTGGTCAAAACTTGGCCACCATCTACTGATTTTCCCACTAAATTAAAATAGGGACAGTAGGTAATCTTATTGTTTCAAAAACCATTTTCATGTCTCCAAACTAGTTCCATCCTCCATCAAACCACTTTCAAACACCACAAAGCTAATCTAATCCTACCATACACCTTCTTAGGGTGTCATGGGTCCTTAAACATCATCAATCCACTAGGTCTAACAAGGGTTTCTTATGTGTCCATTTCTAGGGCTTCAAAGTTACATATGTACAAAAATGGAGTGGTACAAGTTGATGCATGTATGAGATCTTGTAAGAAAAATGTATAAACATAATAATAACTTGTAAAAATCATAAAAATGAGTTTGTTTACTTACTTGATGGTTTAGAGAGTTTAGATGATGAAAAACCTACTAATCCTTGAGTTTTTATTTCAAAACTCTAACAAGGATGATTATATAAACTAGTTTATGACAAGATCTTGTAAAATTTATTCTCCTTGCTCCTTGAACACCCTAGTTCGATCCACCCTTAAGAGAAAAGAGAGAAAAAGTTTTGCTTGAACTAGAAAAGTGACTTTTGTGATAAATGAGTAAGAAAAGTTTATTATATACTTGTAGACAAAAGTTTGGTGAGTAATTAAGAGTGTTGGTGAGGTTTTAATGTTTTAGGACTAAAAGGGGGGGGGGGGGGGGGTGGCCGGTCCTAAAAGGAGGGAAAAGGGGGGAAGTGTCTTGGGTTTAATTAGGGAAAATTAGTATTAGTATTATGTAGTTAAGTTAGGTTTAAGTTTAAGGTTTAATCGGGTACCGGGTTTGTTAGAAATACATTTTATTGGAGTCATTCGGGACGTAATAGAGTCGTAAAAATTGTAAAATATGTCGGGTACAAGTACGGAGAGTTAGGGTGATTATCGTTTAATTTTGGTGAAAACCGTCGTTATTAAGTTAAACGTACGATACGTAATAGTTAAATTTCCAAAATACCGGGTAAATTAATATTATAGTTTTTATATTATAGAAATGAGTATAAAAATGTATTGGGATCATAGTCGGGAGTGTCGGACATGTTAGTCACGTTTATAGTTCGCGTATTAGTGTTTATTTAAAAATAAACATACGTAATTCGTTAATTATATTAAAAATATAATTTGAATACCCTACGAGTGGAATAGTATGCAAGTGCCATAAAGATGATATGCAGACTATTTCTAGTCTGTATGAAATGTCCCAATGATAATGCATGAATTCGCTCCTGAACCAATACGGTTACGCGAATTTGAATACTCGTAAACTAAATTTACGATGAAATGAGTAATGCACGTGAATAGTGGTTTCCTCTCGGAAATGAATAGTGTCAAGTGAATAGTAAAATTTCCGAACGCTTCTCAGAATATCAAATTGACCTCGAAAATGATGAATAGTAAAACGATGAATAGTGATCGATGAATAGTAACTTGTGAATAGTAAATTATCGAGGTTTAGAAAATGACCGGAAATTACGAGTTGTGACAGTCTTCCCATCTAACAGGAACTTCGTCCCGAAGTTCAGTTTTGGTTGGTCTCTGGAGTACATTTGGTAAAAAGACGTGGATACTTGAGTTGCATTTGGTCCTCTCGTTCCCAGTAAATTCGGGTCCTTTTCAAGAATTCCAGCGAACTTTCACGATAGGAATTTGACTTTGCTTCAACCGTTCGACCTCATGGTCCATGCTTTCTACTGGTTCTCTTACCCAGTTTACGTTTGTCTCAAGGTTGGATTCCCTTCCAAATGGGATTATGATTGACTAATCTGAAAGTCATTTCCTAGATTCAAATAGGTGAAACATAGTTGTGTAATCCGGCTGTTCTTTAACAAGGCTCAAGTCTGAAGGCTACTAGGCCTACTCTGTCTGAATTATTACATGGTCCAGTGTATATCGGTTTTAACTTTCCAAATCTCCCCGAATAATATCATGCCTTTCCTAGGCAGAACTTTCAACGTAATCTGGCTACCAACTTGAGGTTTTAATGGTTTACAACTTATAGAATTTGTAATTGATTCTTGACTTGTAGGAAATTTCTGGTTATTTCATGAATGCCTACTGGAATAGTGAGTTTGGCTTTTTCCGAGTTCGGTTCGTCAATAGATGATCAGTGCTTCTTCAGGTTTATAATGTAATATGGGTAATATATGTTGCTGAACTCTGTCAGAACTCAAATCTTATATGTCAGCTGGTCGATTCTAACATGAATCTGAAATGGTCCAATATACTAAAGGTTAAATCCTTCGTGTTACTAAAATCGTATCATGCCTCTCCAAGGCAAAGCTTTCAATTTAGTTCGTTCTTTCACGTGAATCTAGTAAATTTGCTTGTTCAAGGATACCTAATCCGTATGATGTGCGTCATGTACCAACCTAACTTCTACCAGTTTCTCGTTGCTTGTAACTGGTTATTGACTTGTGAAATTTCCTTTGTTGTTCCATGGTTTAGTTCTAGACCAGTGAATTTAACTTTCCGATTTCGGTTGGTAAACGGGTAATTGGTACTTCGACCATAAAGTGCCTCAATTGATGTAGTCTCTATGCTCGCGTGATAACTATGGTTGTAAAAGAATCCGATTTATGGTAAATGATTAGTCCAACCATTTCTAGAGTCAATCACTCATACTCTGTGTATAACTTTCCTATGTTTGAATCGTTCTCTCGTTATGACCATCGATCTGAGGATGATAGGCGGTGTTTACATCTTAATGAGGTTCCGAAGGAAATCTTAGAATGATTGTTAGAAATCTGAGGTGATTCGATCACCTTTATCAGGAACAATTGAAATAGGTACAATAAATCTTGTGACTAATTCCACAACGTTACGTCTTTCGAACACGGCGTTATACGAAGAAGATAGAATATGGGTAACAATGTTTGATTCTTTGTGTTTTGGTCTAATGGATTGCTAAGACATGTGTCATTCTTTGCCTACTGTGCTTGGTCTCCATTACTGACGTTTGTAATCGTTCTATGGTGTTCCTCCTAATTTCCTTCATCACATATTCCAATATTCCTTATTTTCAAATCACAAAGCCCTAAATGCATAAGCGACGTAGCATGGTGATTGGTTTTCAAAATTTATCTCGCGATTTTTGAGTTTTTTTTTTGTCGAAATCTTTTTCTGAATAAACGAATTTAGAAAATGGAGCAAATGGTTTACTAAATAATATCTTTCTTGATGATTCAAAATTCAATAGTTAGGAAATGTAACGCGGTTTTCAAATAGGTTGTGAATAGGACTGTTTACCAAAGTTTGATGTTTATATATTTCCCATTGTACAATGGTTTAGCTAAATATTGGTTAAAAGGGTCGTATTTGTTCAAAATAGGCAATTCAAAAATTATTTTCTACGAGATATGTGATTTGGATAAACACAAATTTTAAATCGACTTTACTTAAAGTGAAAATACTATCAAGGATAAAATAGTAGGATAGGCAATGTTCGCATAATGCATAGATGTCTAACGTTCGGTTTCTGATATTGGACGGTACCTATTGGTGGTTATCTGGCAAAACTACAAGTCTAGGTATTCAACCAACTTAAGTCTTGAGATGGTTTATCGTTGAATTTGCCATCATGTTGGCAATATGAGGGTTTCAATTGATACTTTGTCGATGAATTTCCGTATTGTCTTCACATGTAGCTGGGGAGATATTCTTGAGTCTGATGTCTCTCTCGATGTATAGGTGAGGTTATCTAGAATTTCCTGAGAACATAATGCTTTAGGGGAATCTATATCGATATCCATAATTCGAATCAATCATTCTTGTCGTAAACTCACTGCAGGGAAGTTTGCGTATGGATGAGACCATGTTAACTCAAAACACTTTACAGTATCGGTTAGGAGGCTTGGTTTATTCCCATGGTGTTGCTTAGCGTACCTCCACAATGTGTTTGATCCTGTAGCTCAGTCTAGCTAGTACCTTTGAATAATAAATTGGACAACTAGGTCAGAGATGGTGGGTCGGATGGTCCAGTGGCATTTTAGAATTGTTGTTGAGTTATAAATTGTCTTGGTGTATACTTCTAGTCTAGGTTTGTAGTTTCGTAACCCTTTTATTGTTTTTCTTGTATCGAGGAATCCTCCTAGTACTTAATATGGGAAGTCTCTCCTAAAGAAGTCAATGGGAAGTCCAACTTAATGACTAAGTGTGTGACAGGTGAGGTAAGTATCCAGGGAGAGTTTGTCAGAAAAAGACACTTATAAAAGAGTTTACTTGTCTAAAACGCTTTTAAACGAAGATTGTTATTAGCAATACTTTAAAAAGTAACTATTTCCTTCATGGCATAATCTTTCCTGAAGTATACATAGGTGATCAGGCTATGTATAGTTGAGGACTAATGATGCGATGCTTGATTTAATCAAAATAATATTATTTTTCTCAAAAGCTTTAGATGGTGTTCAACGCGTTGTTATTAAAATGGTATACTAAATATTCCCTTTCAAAGTAATATAAAAATTGTTTCGCGTAATAATAGTAAATATTTGGCGTAATATCGGAAAAATCAGTTTATAGTACGGTAACAAAACGGTTTATTTTAGAAATTTGGTAAAAACAATTTCCCCATAAGGTAGTAAAATAGTTTGAAATAAAACTCGTGGAATGGTTTATTGGATACATGGGTAAATACTATGGAATGGTAATAATCTACTAATCCGTCAAATACTAAATCGGCCTATTCCCTAAATAAGACAATGGTATAATGTTGCTAAACGATTGAAAATTGAGCCATTGCAATAGAAAATGGAATAAACAAAGGCTACGGTTATCACAGAGGTAACAAAAGATAGTCATTACATTATATAGGAAAGTGCTTAATACTACTAGGTTATACCAACGTACTTATGGAAAGTACCAAAAGAAAGTACAACCCTAGAGGGCTCAAACTATGGTTTTACAACATGAAATGCCTCCTCCAGTTCCGGTCTCTCAACACCGGGCATTTACTCCTGAAGTGTCCCACTACTCCACATTCACGGCAGATTACCGTGAGTTCCTGATGCTTTGCGAGGGTGGGAGCCTTGCAGTCCTTGGCTTCATGTCCGACCTTTTGGCAGTTCTTACATCGAGAGGGGCAAGATCCTTTGTGATGAAACTGACACTTGTTGCACTCAGGTAATTTACCAATATACTTTTTCTTTTGGCTTGACCCAGCAGCACGGGTCTCCACCACTTGTTGTATCTTAAGTGGTTGTTGAGAAGCATTAGCATCCAGATTACCGACCCATTTTCTCTTGTTGTTACTATTGTTTCCTGACGTCTTGTCGCGAATTATGCGTTCCTTTGCTTTGATTGCCATCTGGATGGCTTCAGACATGGCATTGGGTTCCCATGCGAGGACCAACATAGGAATTTCAGGAGAAAGTCCTCTGACGTATCTTTCAAGTCTCTTAATTTCCGGTTCACCAATTGCAGGGTCTAGTCGAGCTAATTCATAAAAATGAGCAGTATACTTGACAACATCATCTCCTACCATGGTAAGGTTTAGTGCTTCCTGTTCTATTGCCCGTAATTCACTTCTTACACAAAAGGCTATACCCATCATCTTTCTTAGTTCCTCCCAAGAGCGTGAGTAAGCATCATCAACTCCTACTATCTTAACATGTGTGGTCCACCATTCCTGGGCAAGATCCTGAAAAGTGCATGTGGCGAACTTAACCTTGTCTTCCTTACGACAGTCGCCACATCGAAATATCGTTTCTAATTCTTCGAACCATTTGAGAAATTCTTTTGTGTCTATATTTCCGCTAAAGGAGGAGGGATTACAACCCATAAATTCCACGTGAGTAAGTCGCTTGGTGAGGGCGGTAGTTACGTTCCTGGCAATGAATTGTCAAACAGTGGCTTGCGTCATGCTTGGAGTGGTTTGCTTAAATCTATTTCCATTAAATCATAAGAGTCCATGAGAATCTATTGGTAATAAGGATCATCCTATTCATAACACATGAATATAATACATGAAGGTTTCGGTCTATATGGACCAATATCATAGATAGCACAACCATTCCCCTATAGTAGAGTCAATACTTGGTGATTCCGTTTGTACAAAAATCAAAATACTACAAGTTTCTTCGAACTATGCCACACCTCTCGTGGCTAGGGTAACAGTAAAAGCTAGTAAGGATATAAGTCTAGTCTAAAGACTTCCTGTAGTCCTTCTAGGTGAAATCAGGTTTATGGCATCATAAGGTCGAGATAGTCCTGAAGTAGTGTCTGAAGTTGTGCATCGATCAAGTCCTAGATAGTGTAGATTCTAAGCCATTCTTGAGGAACCTGCGGATGTTCCTGTTGAGTCCGTAATCTTGGTATTATCCACAAAGTGTTATCTAATTCGTGGCAAGTGAAAATGGGAAAGGAAACTGACAATGGTGGTATTCTAAAGGATGAGAATAACATTGATGACGATGAAATCCCAGTGATGAGTTAGGAGATAATGGTGATAATAGTGAATGGAATACTACCCTCTTTCGCGCTACCTCGCGACATCTAAGAGGTAAAGCTGAAGTACGCACTATGGGATGACCAATAGTGTAATAAGTAACCAACGGTGGTGGTAGTACCTAAGTAGTAAGCGTCCTACTAGTGAAGGAAAGAAAACATGCTATCTCCCTTGTAATAAGCATCCTAATAAGTCCATTAAAATTAAGTCTGAATACTCTACCAAACGGCATTCTATGTATAGTCTGAATGAGAACCTTGCTCTTATGACAATTCAATAGTGCTAATGGTGGTGTGAGTACAGCTGGTGGTATAATGGTAGTGGAAGATGACAAGGCATCTTCAATGTCGGAATCCGATAAAAGGATAATAGGGTGAGTATCTGAAGACATGTCACTAGTGAACCAGGTCAATATAATCATATATATATATATATATATATATATATATATATATATATATATATATATATATATATATATATATATATATATATATATATATATATATATATATATGAGTATGGGTATGAATAACTCGTACACTGTGTGCGTAAAGCAACATGTATAGTGAATATGCACCTATGATGAAATGATGAGATGCTATGATGATGTGGTTATAGTCTAGGGTCCATGATACATCCTAGTTCGCTATAACCTTAGCTCTGGTACCAATCTGTCACACCCCCAATTTACCTGAATGGCAGCGGAATGGAATACCTGGGGGTGACTGTCATAGCACCATAGTTACAGTTATATTGAACGACCTAAAGTGTCGTTTAGAAAATACAGCGTTTGATCATTAAAACATTCAGAGTTTACAAAGCATAGGTCCCAAAAGAGTTTGCCAATATTGTTAAAATAAGTTCAACAAGATCAAACGTTTCATAAGTGCAGAAAATATGGTGAGACGCGTCGACTCCTCGACTCCATGAAGGTCCAAATGTATGCAACATGAGCTACCTTAATAACCTGAGAAATACATTGCGAAAAACGGTCAACATAAAGTTGGTGAATAATCATAGGTTTATAACTAAAATCTAGTGTACAAATGCCATAAGTAATGCCAAGAAATAGGATGTCCGGAAAGTATATACATTGGCTCTTAAGCTCATGACCCCGAAGCTAGACGATACTTGGCCCCAATGAGTGTTTACCAGACACTCTAATAATAAAGACATGAAATGCATTCGTTCCATTTGGAGCAACCCAAACACGAATGGAGGCGTCACCCTCGATAGATCTATCCACTCACTCCCGCTTAGTACCAGAAATTAACGGTCCATGATAATAAAGGGGACTTTTCAAGACGTGGTAAATAAGACAACTTAAGCAATGTATGAAATTTTATACTTAGGCATGTACACAAAAACAAGTAATGCAATGTATTCTCCCCCGTGGGATTTGAAATCAAAATATAGAATTAAAACGGGGCTATGAAACTCACCTCGAAGTGATGGTACAAGATGGTGCAATGAGGTAAAAGTAGTCGGGACAATGAGGCGCGCAAACTAGCCGCAACCTAAATGAATAATCATGATCTAACTTAGATCAAGCCGAAATGAAATGAATGCACATGCACATGATACTCATACCACTCGTAATTTGGAAATACTAGTTATCGTCATAGAAAAATAGTTTCCATATATAGGAGTATATAACTTGTCATATTAACTCGTACGAAAAAGTTAGCGTTATAATCCTCGTATCAAAACCTTAGAATGACGTCGTCATGTCGTATAAATATCCTCTTGGGTCATACGTGTTCATTTGATAAGAAAATAGTCCTTAGTAATATTTTCTAGAAAATATACCGTTTAGCGCGTACGTTATTATTTTTATTTGTGACTATATATATATATATAGTTTTGACAATGTTAAAACGGGTATAACTCGGTCGTTTTAGGCTCGTTTTCCTTGTTCTTTATGTCCACGGATTCGTCTTTGTATATACTAGTATATTTTTGACAACTCGGCTCCTTTAGGTTACGTTTAATGCCTCTTTTTACCCATTGAAATCTGCCAAACAGCAAGCAGTTTTTGTAAAAGTAGTTTTCGTCGTTAAATTTGCAAAAATCATATCTCCTTCGTTATAAGCTTGTTTTAGTCCATTCTTTCGCCTAAAGTTTCGTTTTTGAATGTATTTTCTAAATCTTTGGTCAAAACTTGGCCACCATCTACTGATTTTCCCACTAAATTAAAATAGGGACAGTAGGTAATCTTATTGTTTCAAAAACCATTTTCATGTCTCCAAACTAGTTCCATCCTCCATCAAACCACTTTCAAACACCACAAAGCTAATCTAATCCTACCATACACCTTCTTAGGGTGTCATGGGTCCTTAAACATCATCAATCCACTAGGTCTAACAAGGGTTTCTTATGTGTCCATTTCTAGGGCTTCAAAGTTACATATGTACAAAAATGGAGTGGTACAAGTTGATGCATGTATGAGATCTTGTAAGAAAAAATGTATAAACATAATAATAACTTGTAAAAATCATAAAAATGAGTTTGTTTACTTACTTGATGGTTTAGAGAGTTTAGATGATGAAAAACCTACTAATCCTTGAGTTTTTATTTCAAAACTCTAACAAGGATGATTATATAAACTAGTTTATGACAAGATCTTGTAAAATTTATTCTCCTTGCTCCTTGAACACCCTAGTTCGATCCACCCTTAAGAGAAAAGAGAGAAAAAGTTTTGCTTGAACTAGAAAAGTGACTTTTGTGATAAATGAGTAAGAAAAGTTTATTATATACTTGTAGACAAAAGTTTGGTGAGTAATTAAGAGTGTTGGTGAGGTTTTAATGTTTTAGGACTAAAAGGGGGGGGGGGGGGGTGGCCGGTCCTAAAAGGAGGGAAAAGGGGGGAAGTGTCTTGGGTTTAATTAGGGAAAATTAGTATTAGTATTATGTAGTTAAGTTAGGTTTAAGTTTAAGGTTTAATCGGGTACCGGGTTTGTTAGAAATACATTTTATTGGAGTCATTCGGGACGTAATAGAGTCGTAAAAATTGTAAAAATATGTCGGGTGCAAGTACGGAGAGTTAGGGTGATTATCGTTTAATTTTGGTGAAAACCGTCGTTATTAAGTTAAACGTACGATACGTAATAGTTAAATTTCCAAAATACCGGGTAAATTAATATTATAGTTTTTATATTATAGAAATGAGTATAAAAATGTATTGGGATCATAGTCGGGAGTGTCGGACATGTTAGTCACGTTTATAGTTCGCGTATTAGTGTTTATTTAAAAATAAACATACGTAATTCGTTAATTATATTAAAAATATAATTTGAATACCCTACGAGTGGAATAGTATGCAAGTGCCATAAAGATGATATGCAGAGTATTTCTAGTCTGTATGAAATGTCCCAATGATAATGCATGAATTCGCTCCTGAACCAATACGGTTACGCGAATTTGAATACTCGTAAACTAAATTTACGATGAAATGAGTAATGCACGTGAATAGTGGTTTCCTCTCGGAAATGAATAGTGTCAAGTGAATAGTAAAATTTCCGAACGCTTCTCAGAATATCAAATTGACCTCGAAAATGATGAATAGTAAAATGATGAATAGTGATCGATGAATAGTAACTTGTGAATAGTAAATTATCGAGGTTTAGAAAATGACCGGAAATTACGAGTTGTGACAGTGGGCCTCACTTAAGTCCATTTGAGCTTATTTCTTGTCTTGGTCAAAGAAAGTCAACTGTGGTGCAAATAAGCATCCACAGTGCTTATTTTTGATTTCCAAAAACGTTGTTCTTGTAAAAGTTAGTTGTTTTTAGTATTAAAATAGTTTTATAAAAGAAAAATCAAGAAAAACCAATTTAATAATAAGTGATAGTTTCTATTTAATGTAATTTAAATTTTTAATTTTCCTTTTTAGATTTTTGTTAAGCACTTAGCATTTTTCTATTTTTCTTAAATTCCTTTTATGTTAAAGTAATTTCAGTAAATTTTCTAGATTTTAATTTTGTCATTTGATATTTATTAGATTTAATATTAGTTTTATTTATAATTAATTAATAATTAAGTTTAAATAGCAAAATTAGTTTTTATTAAGTAATACCTAGTTTTTATATTTTTCCTAGCTTTTATATGTTATAAAAAAATTTTAGGAATTTTTCTAGAATTGTTACTGTTTATCTTGTAATTTTTAGAATTTAATTAGTTTAATTAGATATTAATTAATATTTAATATAATAATTAGTAAAATAGTGTAAAAACTTATAAAACAAACTTTTTATAATTTTTTAGGATTCCTGTGATGGTTAATTAGATTTGTAAAATTTTTCTTAATTTTCTAAGTTAGTTTGTTATTTTTAATAATTTAAATTAATTAAAATTAGTTAAGTAATTAATAATTTAATAATTAAATAATAATAAATAATTAATTAGTGTAAAAATTTATTTTCTTTTTCTAAAAATTTTCTTTCGCCCTTAAGTTTGTAAAAAAGTCATTTTCACCCCCTGTGGGTTTTCAGATTTCAGTTTTCACTTTTTATTTCGTACGTTCGCGTAAATTTAAATTAAACGTACGCGTTTTAGGTTTTAAACGTTTCTGGTTTTTCCAAATTTCCAACCTTGTTAATATAGCTTATTTAAGCTATTTCATTGTACAAATCAGTAGTGTAATAATTCACAACCCCTTTCCCGTCCAGATTCACCCGATCACAAGCCGTTTGAATACAATCCACACCTCGTCGGGACATAACGACCCGGGGAAACCCTATACTTCCGCGGAGATTGATTCTAGGCTGTTTGACCATGTTGACCATTGGCTGGTCAATTTAGGTTGACTATTTGGAGCCAATCATAGACCTCCATTGTTTTCTCGATCATGTCGTGAAAAATGGCCATCATGAATCTTTGAAACGTGCCCGGAGCATTGCACAAACCAAAAGGCATGCGTCGATAAGCAAATTTTCCATATGGGCACGTAAAATTTTTTTTCTCTTGATCTTGAGGGTCGATGAGAATTTGGAAATAACCCGAAAAACCGTCAAGGAAACAATAGTATTCGTTTCCCGCCAATCTTTCGAGCATTTGATCCATGAAAGGTAGAGGAAAGTGGTCTTTGCGGGTGACGTCATTCAACTTTCGATAGTCAATGCAAACACGCCAACCCGTTACCAATCGAGTGGGAATCAACTCATTATCATCATTTTTAACAACCGTTATACCACCCTTCTTTGGCACATAATGAATGGGACTCACCCAAGGACTATCCGATATAGGGTAAATCAAACCGGCATCAAGAAGTTTTATGACTTCTTGCTTGATATCCTCATGAATTTTTGGATTTACCCTTCTTTGTTGTTGAACCGCCGGTTTAAAGTCATCCTCCATCAAAATCTTGTGCATACAAAATTCCGGGTTAATACCCTTGATGTCGGAAAGTCTCCAAGCAATGGCTCGCTTGTGTGACTTTAAAACCTTGAGGAGAGCGGTTTTGTTTTCCTCATTCAACTCTTTGGCAATTATGACAGGAAACTTATCGTCTCCCTCCAAAAATGCATACTCGAGATGAGGCGGTGGGTCCTTGAGTTCGACCTCGGGAAAGTCATCAGTTTTTTCAACATTTTTGACTTCCTCTTTATGAAGTTCTTTTGGAGGAAGAGATAATGGATCATCATTAAGCAACTTCTCAAGGAGAAGTATGTCTTCCTCGGGATTGATAGAATCATGATCAACATGAGAATCACATGATAAATAAGCATCAATCTCTTCCAAAATGAAGTCACCTCCCTCAAATGGAGTGAGAGAGGGGGAAGAGGCATCGATGGTAGAATTAATTGATCCTTGCACATTTAACACTTCTTCAAAATATTCATCGCATGTAACATTGATGACATCAATTTGGTTAATTGCTTCTCGTTCAAGGTCGAGAAGATCTTTTGAAGTATTTTCAATGTTAATGACCAACTTTTCATCGCCAACTCTAAGAGTCATTTCACCTTCGAAGATATCGATTAATGCACGAGCCATTTTCAAGAATGGTCTTCCCAAAATTAGGGGAACACGAGGATCGGCATCGAAATCAACGACTACGAAGTCGGCAGGGAAATGGAACTTGCTGATGCGTGGGAATTGCACCAGGCTTTACCTCTCGAGGGATCTCGAGAACCTTACAACCCCCACCAGGCAGTGTACCTGATCGTTGTAGTATAGTATAGTGACAAGTACCGGGGGATTGATCGTTCAGCTTAGGAATAGTGTCGCTAGGATTAGAAAACCTAAGAACTAGGTGTAGAGGTGAGGGATGATTCTTTTTGTATTTTTTATATTTTTATGAAAGCAAGTAAAAATCTCGGTTTTTGGAAGAGTGGGCGGAATTAGTTGCTAGTCAACTAACCCAATAACTAAGATGCAATCAAAATAAAATAACAAAAATGAAAATAAACCTAATTACTAACAAGGTGTGAACAATAGATGGGAGAATTGTGTTTACTTAGATTTCACTACTCCCTAGATATCTTTTACAGGTTAATTGTTTGTTACAGTTGCGTGGATGATGGGTTATATTCCTTAATACCAATCGTGGGGTGGCGTACGTACTTCCCCAACTCTATAAGCTCCTACTTCACTCCTATGTCGAGCCTGCAAGAAGCTCCTAACATGGGATCACTAGAATTCGCTCATGCATTAAATACAACCATAAAAACCTAGTACGCATTGGTTCATGTTTCTTAAGACGTTCAAGCAAGTTACACTATGGAAGTCTGCCAGTTTTCTTAAGCCTAACATCGAAATCATTCATCCATTACAACTATAAACAAGCAATCAACCTATAATCAACATCTAGGTTTCATTACGTCTAAGCAAACACACAAAAGATCTAGCCCAACATGTTAAAATTAAGTCAAGCGTAAGATATATTCAAACAACATATAGACATATTGAATGAATTGAAAGGATACTTATCTCAATTGAACATGAAGGGTTTTAAGGGTTGAAAACCCTTGAAAATACTGTTAAAAACGAGCTAGGGTTTATTCAAGTCGACCCTACAATTCTCCTCCCCTTAGAATGAAAATTACAAAAACTATATATAGATTTCTTAAGGTGACGGCGTCAAGAAGAAAGTTTTGATGCCGTCAATCCGCCGCCAAAAATATAATCGGATTGCCTAGATCCAGATCTGACACCATCATGTGTATTGCTGCTCTGGGCGGTCACCACTTTTACTCTTGACGGCCTTGATTTGACGCCGTCACGTTTTCACTGGGCCGTCACCATTTTTGCTCTTGACGTCGTCATCAAAATGTTCTTGACGCCGTCAGGTACTGTTCCCAGCAAGGAAAATTAAGACTTTGCCGTTTTCTTCACTTTTATGCTCCAAAAAACGTCCAAAATGCTTCCTTTTCTAGAATTCACTCCCAAAGTACCTAAAATCACAAAAGGAACGATTTAGGGCAATATTTTATCAAATAAATTCAATTCCGGGCTTAAATGACCCCCTAAAAACGGATCATTTTTCGCCTCATCACTTGCCAACCATCACAAAGACATCTTCAGCAATACCCTTCGGAACCGTAACGGTTCGGGTTTCTAATTCTAGAGTCATTCGTGTTGGTGTAAGCTCGGGAAGTGAAAGCTTTTGCCAAATAGAGAAAGGCATGAGATTTATGCTAGCACCAAGATCGGCCAAGGCGAAGCGCTCTTCTATCTTTTGGAAATCACATGGGATGAGAAATTTCCCGGGGTCTCCTAATTTTTCAGGAAGTTTCTTTAGAAGCACCGCCGAACAATTTTCATTCAAACGAGTTTTAGTGAGTTCAAACAATTTCTCTTTGTTACTTAGAAGATTCTTGAAAGTGGAAGCAAACTTGGCCATATAGAGAAGAGCATCCGCGAAACTAATGTCGAAGTGTAACTTTTGAAATATCTCAAGAAACTTCTTCATTTGATCATTAGTTTGCTCACGGAGTTTTTGATCATTAAGCCTTGAAGGATATGTGATCGAAGGCTTAGATATTCTCTGTGGAAAAGCAAATTCGGGAATTGAAGTTTGATCGACCAAAGGTTGGATGTGTGCAGTACTTCGTGAGCTTGAGGCTTGCACCTTGTCCTTTGTAACCTTGGGTTCTCGTTCTATTTCCTTCAAAGGTGGAGGAATAGGAGTCGAGGGTCCATTCACTACTTTACCACTACGAGTGGAAATAGCTTTCAATTCACCCTTCGGGTTGGGAATGGTGTTTCCCGGAAGAGTACCTGAAGTAGAAACTTGATTCATTTGACTCATAAGACTTGCAAACATGTTCTCAATCTTACTTTGAGATTGTTCAATCTTGTGGTTAGTATTACGAAGTTCATTCTTAAGCTCATGACCTTGTCTCGACATTGAAGATTGAAAATCATTCTTCAAAGTGTTGATTTGGTTTTGCATATTCCTCATGCTAGCTTCATTTGCCTTAATGTAATTAGCAAGTTCACTTGAAGCAACATTAGGAGCTTGGTGATTATGAGCTTGAAAAACTTGATTGAAATTACCCCCCTTGATTTGAAAATTGATTATTGGGGGCATGAAATTGATTTTGAACATTTTGATTTCTTTGTTGATTTTGATTAAATCGATTTGGATTATTGGGTTGAGAAAAACCGGGTGGACTACCTTGGTTGCTAGCACGATAGTTCGGGTCAATTTGAGGACGGTATTGGTTACCTCCTTGATTTGAATTACCGACTATCGCATTAACTTCAAATGGATTGCCATTGGTGGCAGTACAATTGTAATACGCGTGTGGACCACCACAAGTAACACAAACTTCAACCTTTTTGACTTCAGCAGGTTGAGAAGGAACTTTCTTATTTTTGGTGAGAACCAAAGCATGAATAGCTTCCGTGAGCTTGTCAAGCCTAGCATTGGTGCTAGATTGAGCCATGGGTGATGAGGTAGAAGGACCAACATTTACTTGTGAAACAACTGGCTTGCTTCGTGGAATGCGGACCTTAGACTTATTCTCGATGATCACTAAAGCATCTCTTGTGGTTCGATTCAAGAAATTACCCCCGGCGGAGGCATTGAGAGAGTCTTGATCAATTTGGCTCACACCATTATAGAAAGTGTCGAGTTGCATTAACTTGGAAAAACCATGATGAGGACATTTACGAAGCATATCCTTATAACGGCCCCATGCCTCACCGAATGATTCATCGAATTTCTGCGTGAATTTCATGATCTCATTCTTGAGGGCCGTGGTTTTAGAAGGAGGGAAGAATTCGTTCACAAACTTCTTAACCAAATCTTCCCATGTTTCAATCGATCGAGGGGGTTTGAAGAGTGCTCAAACACTCATCATTTTTGTCGTATTTAAACTGCCAAAACATCCAAAAACGCTCAAATATGCACCAAAAAACCGAAAATATCCCAGGGATTGTATTTTATACGTTTTAGATGTAAAATGAGTAAAAACAAAGAAAAAACGAACAAAGTTTGCACAATTGGCAGTTTCAGTCCCCCAACTTTCAAAAATTTACAAAACTAGTCCCTGATCATTTATTTTGAAAGGAAAGTCAACCTAAGGCATTTAAAAGTCAAAATTATCAAATTTAATCCATAGGTGAAAACTTTGGAAAAATTACATATTTGGTCCCTGCAGTTTGGAAATTGGCAAAATCAGTCCCTGGGTGCTTTTAAAATGGAAAATTTATTTGTGGTCCTTGGATTATTTATATGTGGCAAGAAACACCCTTGATATACTTTGGAAGTTTGGAAATTCAGGTCCCTCATATTCAGAATATTTACAAACTTGGTCCTTGTGATATCATAAAACCAAACGGACCTTTTTGTGTTATTATTAAACCTACCCAATCCAAACCAATCCAAACACAATACCACATCCAGCCCACCTCTCCCCAGGACCAAAATAACCAAAGCCCACCCCAACCCCATGTTTTATTAATAAAACACTTATGCAGGGTCAAAGCATTAGTCAACCCTCTTCCCCTACCTCTCTTCCCCGCCAAAACACCCAGCCCCCAAAAACTGTACTTGCTCCCAACATTCCTGTCTCCCCTCCTCTCTCCAATAACCTACCCAGCCACCCTATACCTCACAAATACCAATCCCACTTTGCCTTCCCCCTCTACCACACTGGCAATCCATCCTCACATAATTGGGCGCCAAAACCCAATAAACGGCTGAGATCAAGCATTTTTCAATCCAACGACTGGGATTCCATCAAGAAAGCACAAGGAAGATGTTGAGATTGTTTCTTCTCACAGAAGAAGCACACAAGAAGAAAGGAACCCTAGTTTAGTTTTAGTATAAATAGGAAGTATTTGTAAGCCTTCAAGACATCCTTTTCTTAGTAGAGACATCCTTTTCTTAGTAGTTATCTGTTTTTTTACTTAGTTTACAATTTTAATTCGAAATTTCAAGTTCAATTTAAAGTTTAACTCAGTTTATGCAAGTTCATGTTTTTACTCAATTTCTTAAATTACTAGTGTTCTTATCTAAATGTTGTTTGTTTGATCTTAGAAGTTTATTTAAAGCTTATTAAAGTTAATTGAATCAAAAGAAAAAAAAATCAGAAAAGAAAAGAAAAACAGAACATTACAAAGAAAAATAAAAAAATGCAAAAAAAATGTTGAAGGAAGAAGGAAGGAGGTAGCTAGTAGCAGACATGGAATTGGATTATGGTTTAGAATCCCATGGGGGATATTAGGGTATGGTTTGATTCTTGGTTCCCATTTGACTCCCAGCTTGGATGTCTAGTAAGCTTCTAAGTCACATTTTTCCTATAATCTTTGTAGTTGGTAATTGTTGTATGTAATTGTTAATTACTGTCGATTTAGACTTATTGTGACTTAAAACAAGGATAGTAATTAGTTTTGTATTGATATTTAGTAAACCACTTTGAAAATCTTTCATAACAGTTACTAAAGGGGTGTTTGGTTCATGCTATCTTGTTGTGTTCTTGTTGTTTTTTAGTGTAATATATGGTTCAATCAAGTAACCTAGGTTCATATAAGCTCAGTTTGACCATTTCCTTGGTCACCTTTATAGTCAAAAGTCAAAATTGCACTTAAATCACCACAACAACTTAACTGTTGTGGTTAATTATGTCATTATCCTCCCTTTGCCTCTAAACTAGTTTAGCTTGCTTAATTTAGCTTCAATTAGGGTCTATAAACATAAACCATTCAATTAGATTCAGTATAAACTCATCAAAGTCAATCCTGATCAAATTTTGAAAAAAGTCAATTTTGCCCCATTGTCAGAAAACCTGAAATTGCAAGATTTTTAGTGATTTTTGTGGTTGGATTGAAGCTTTGAAATTTTCACATCTTGAAGACTACCAGCTGAACTCTGTAATTCCATGTTTGGTTTATTTTTGTGAATTTTTTGTATTGGCTTAATAGGGGCCCAAAGTGACTTGCAGGGGAAGACCTTGCCCTGCACTCAGGATGTTGCAAAATTTCATTTGATCATAGATTGCTCAAATCTAAGCCTTAGGTTATGATTTTTGCTGCTTTTGAAAGCCCTTCAGGTAGTAATTAGGATTCTAGAGTTAGTTTCCCCATTAGTGCTAATTAGATAGCTTAACTTAGGCCTTCTTTTGGCTTATTGTCAACAGCTGCTACTGTTCATTTGCTGAGCTTGTTGTTTTTCTTGTTGTTTGTTCCTGATATTGTTGTCATACTTGTTTCCTGTAGTTGTAAAAATTGTTGTTTATGTGTTTTTTTTTGACAAGCTCTTGTGAGCTTATGTGTTTATTTGAGCTTATTGTACCTTCTGCTTGTGTTTTTGGTGCTTGTTGTGTTCTTGTTGACTGATCTTGAAGGTCTTGTGTGATCTTGTTGTTGTTTATTGTTGTAGGATTGTTTGTGAATTTGTTGATTACATTAGCTACTACCCTTGTCATTGTTATTATTGCTCATCTCAGTTAATAGAGCTTGATTGAAAGCCTCTGAACCAAAGTTAGAAAACAAAAATCTTGAAATCCATTTTGATTCTTGAATCTGTTTTGAAATTAAGAATTGAAATATGTTTTTGTTTATGTAAAATCTGTTTTCTAAGAAAAGAAGTGAAAATGTGTCATTGTGTTTGTGTGTTTGTAAAAAGAAAGCAGTCAAAAAGACAACAAAGAAAAGAAAAAAAAATATAGGGAGTTTTTGCAAAAAGTGGGGGTCGAACCCTGGACCTCAAGCACACAGATACACCACACCACACACGCATAACCAACTGCCCTTGGGACTTTTTCATTAACATCTTACAAAATCAATTCTTTAAGTAGCCTTTAGCATGTTTTGCTTATTAAGACATAAACTGCTTTTTCTGGCTTATTCTTAGTGCTTATTTCCAAGTTTTTATTTTTCTTACATTTCTTTTAACTTAATAGATTTTCCAATAAAGTTTCACATTTTTTAGAATAGTATAAGTATTTATTTTGAATTTATTTCTTTAAATTAGTAATAAACTCATAATAAATAGAATTTTATTAGAAAAATTAATTTTCCTTTTTCTAAAATTTTCTTTTCTCATTAGGATTATAAGAAAATTATTTGTAGACCCGTAAGATTTGCGTAGCTTAAATTTCACGTTTTATTTTGTACGTTGACGTTTATTTTTAATAAACGTCGTGTTTTTAATTTAGATTACGCTTTAGGATTCCCCGTTTTCCCTAACATATTTCCCGTAGCTTTTTAGGTAACTTCAAATAGTTTTTAGTATTCTTTAGTGTATTTTTCCATTTAGGTTACGTTTATTCCATTTTCGTTCGTTAATTCGTAATTTTCGTTAATTTAACGTATCACAAAACCAAACAATCTTTCACAACCAAACATACAAGGTTTTAATCTCAATCTTTCCTCGAAACTTTCCATTCACACCTCGTTGGGGTACGACCCGGGGAATCACTTCCCGGTCTCACAATTTTAATATCACTTTCACGAGTTTTGCGAGGTAATCGTTTTCCTAAAAGGTTTACTTGTATTTCTCCACGTCTTGTTGTCTCACGATAACATAGACTACACGTTTGTTGATATTTTTGATAAATTGTTTTTGCACACACCAAAACACAATGAATCAAATGGTATCGCTGCCGGGGAGGCTATGTGTCGAAAGTCTCGATAAAGTTTAGACGATTAGTCTTGTAGAACCTTCGCAAGAAGTTACGCTTTTATAAAACTTATATAAAACCAAAAATATTTTTCTTTTGTTTCTATATATATATATATTATATCTATATAAGATAAGAAAAACACAAAAAGATTTTCCCGTTTCTTTGTTTAATAATAACATTAAAATCTTACCACCGCAAATCAAGGCAGAACACCTACCAACTGGGGGTGTGACCATAATAAGTTCCCAAACCAAAGATCAAAACTTGCCTTTGTATCACTTGCGTTTTGGAAAACTTTTAATCGATAAGCTTACGCTAAGAGGAGTCGAAACGGTATAAGGCGATCCAACGAACTTCGCCCTAGTGAGAAATCCATTCTTTTCTCCCGCTCCTTGTACGTTTATCCTTAAAGGTCGACCTTGCGTTCTTGATTATTGGTTTAAGTTCCCTTGTCATTAAAGTGGTATTGTTTTAATTGAGTTTATTTTTGTGGTGCATGCGCACCTGTTCATCTACGTCAACAAGTCCTTTACAAACGCTTAACAACATTCCAAGAAGAAGGCGTAATCGATGACGTACCAATCCAATAGTCGAACCCGAGATTCATACTATTCCTACCATGGCGGATGAGCCCACTATGAATGAGCTTCTCCAACCACCCATCGAGGGTTACGGAGATGCTATCATTGTTCCAGCCATCGTGGTTGACAACTTTGAGCTCAAAACGGGGTTGATAAACCTTGTCACCTCGCGTCAATTCTACAGTTTTGAAAGGGACGATCCGTAAGATCACATTCGATGGTTCAATAAAATCACATCCACCATCAAATGCAAAAATGTCCCCGAGGAGGCAATCAAACTTCTCCTCTTCCCGTTTTCCCTCGATGGGGCTGCCAAGAATTGGCTTGACAAACAACCCCCTCGATCGATTGAAACATGGGAAGATTTGGTTAAGAAGTTTGTGAATGAATTCTTCCCTCCTTCGAAAACCACGTCCCTCAAGAATGAGATCATGAAATTCACACATAAATTCGATGAATCATTCGGTGAGGCATGGGACCGTTATAAGGATATGCTTCGTAAATGTCCTCATCATGGTTTTTCCGAGTTAATGCAACTCGACACTTTCTATAATGGTGTGAGCCAAATTGATCAAGACTCTCTAAACGCCTCCGCGGGAGGTAATTTCTTGAATCGAACCACAAAGGATGCTTTAGTGATCATCGAGAATAAGTCTAAGGTCCGCATTCCACGAAGCAAGCCGGTTGTTTCCCAAGTGAATGTTAGTCCTTCTACTTCATCACCCGTGGCTCAATCTAGCACCGATGCTAAACTTGACAAACTCACGAAAGCTATTCATGCTTTGGTTCTCACGAAAAATAAGAAAGTTTCTCCTCAACCTGCCGAAGTCAAAAAGGTTGAAGTTTGTGTTACTTGTGGTGGTCCACACGCATATTACAATTGTACTGCCACCGATGGCAATCCATTTGAAGTTAATGCGATAGCCGATAATTCTAATCAAGGAGGTAATCAATACCGTCCTCAAATAGAGCCAAATTACCGTGCTAGCAATCAAGGTGGTCCACCTGGTTTTTCTCAACCCAATAATCCAAATCGATTCAATCAAAATCAACAAAGAAATCAAAACGTTCAAAATCAATTTCATGCCCCCAATAATCAATTTTCAAATCAAGGGAGAAACTTCAATCAAGGTTTTCAAGCTCATAATCACCAAGCTCCTAATGTTGCTTCAAATGAACTTGCTAATTACATCATAGCAAATGAAGCTAACATGAGGGGAATGCAAAACCAAATCAACACTTTGAAGAATGATTTTCAATCTTCAATGTCGAGACAAGGAAATGAGCTTAAAAATGAACTTCGAAACACTAATCAAAAGATTGAACAATCTCAAAGCAAGATTGAGAACATGTTTGCTAGTCTTATGAATCAAATGAATCAAGCTCCTACTTCGGGTACTCTTCCGGGAAACACCATTCCCAACTCGAAGGGTGAATTGAAAGCTATTTCCACTCGTAGTGGTAAAGTAGTAAATGGACCCTCGACTCCTATTCCTCCACCTTTGAAGGAAACGGAACAAGAACCCGAGGTTACAAAGGACAAGGTGCAACCCTCAAGCTCACGAAGTACCTCACAAGTCCAACCTTCGGTTAATCCAACTTCAATTCCCGAATTTGCTTTTCCAAAGAGCATTCCTAAGCCTTCGATCCCGTATCCTTCAAGGCTTAATGATCAAAAACTCCGTGAGCAAACTAGTGATCAAATGAAGATGTTTCTTGAGATATTTCAAAAATTACACTTCGACATTAGTTTCGCGGATGCTCTTCTCTACATGCCCAAGTTTGCTTCCACTTTCAAGAGTCTTTTAAGTAATAAAGAGAAATTATTTGAACTCACCAAAACTCGTTTGAATGAGAATTGTTCGGCGGTTCTTCTAAAGAAACTTCCTGAAAAATTAGGAGACCCCGGAAAATTTCTCATTCCTTGTGATTTCCAAAAGCTAGAAGAATACTTCGCCTTGGCCGATCTTGGCGCTAGTATAAATCTCATGCCTTTCTCTATTTGGCAAAAGCTTTCACTTCCCGAGCTTACACCAACACGAATGACTCTTGAATTAGCAACCCGAACGGTTACGGTTCCGAAGGGTATTGCTGAAGATGTCTTTGTGAAGGTTGGTAAGTTCCATTTCCCTGCCGACTTCGTAGTCGTTGATTTCGATGTCGATCCTCGTGTTCCCCTTATTTTGGGAAGACCATTCTTGAAAACGGCTCGTGCATTAATCGACGTCTTCGAAGGTGAAATGACTTTAAGAGTTGGCGATGAAAAATTGGTCATTAACATTGAAAACACTTCAAAAGATCTTCTCGATCTTGAACGAGAAGCAATTAACCAAATTGATGTCATCAATATTGCATGCGATGAATACTTTGAAGAAGTGTTAAATGTGCAAGGATCAGATAATTCTACCATCGATATCTCTTCCCCCTCTCTCACTCCTATTGAGGGAGGTGACTTCGTTTTGGAAGAGATTGAAGCTTGTTTATCATGTGATTCTCGTGTTGATCATGATTTTATCAATCCCGAGGAAGACATACTTCTTCTTGAGAAGTTTCTTAATGATGATCCATCATTTCTTCCTCCAAAAGTACTTCATAACGAGGAGGTAAAAAATATTGAAAAAACTGATGACTTCCCCGAGGTCGAACTCAAGGAACTTCCGCATCATCTCGAGTATGCATTCTTGGAGGGTGACGATAAGTTTCCCGTCATAATTGCCAAAGACTTGAATGAGAAAAATAAAGCCGCTCTTCTCAAGGTTTTAAAGTCACACAAGCGAGCGATTTCTTGGAGACTTTCCGACATCAAGGGTATTAACCCGGAATTTTGTATGCACAAGATTTTGATGGAGGATGACTTTAAACCGGCGGTTCATCAACAAAGAAGGGTAAATCCAAAAATCCATGAAGTAATCAAGCAAGAAGTTATAAAACTTCTTGATGCCGGTTTGATTTACCCTATATCGGATAGTCCTTGGGTTTGTCCGATTCATTGTGTGCCCAAGAAGGGTGGTATAACGGTTGTTAAAAATGATGATAATGAGTTGATTCCTACTCGATTGGTAACGGGTTGGCGTGTTTGCATTGACTATCGAAAGTTGAATGACGCCACCCGTAAGGACCACTTTCCTCTACCTTTCATGGATCAAATGCTCGAAAGATTGGCGGGAAACGAATACTATTGTTTCCTTGATGGTTTTTCGGGTTATTTCCAAATTCCCAACGATCCTCAAGATCAAGAAAAAATGACTTTCACGTGTCCGTATGGAACATTTGCTTATCCACGCATGCCTTTTGGCTTGTGCAATGCTCCGGGCACGTTTCAAAGATGCATGATGGCCATTTTTCACGACATGATCGAGAAAACAATGGAGGTCTTCATGGGTGATTTTTCGGTCGTTGGGAATTCATTCGAATCGTGTCTCACCAATTTAGACAAAATGCTTCAAAGGTGTGAAGACACCAACCTTAGTCTAAATTGGGAGAAAAGTCATTTCATGGTCAAGGAAGGCATTGTCCTTGGCCATAAGATCTCTAAGAGTGGGATTGAGGTTGACAAGGCTAAAATAGATGTCATTGCTAAACTTCCTCCTCCCACAACTGTTAAAGGTGTTCGGAGTTTTCTGGGTCATGCCGGCTTCTATCGTAGATTCATTCAAGATTTCTCGAAGATAGCTAGGCCTATGACCCGACTTCTTGAAAAAGAAACTCCGTTTGTCTTTTCTGCTGAGTGCATCGAAGCTTTTCAAACTCTCAAGAGAAAGCTTATCGAGGCACCAATTCTAGTTGCCCCCGATTGGGACCTACCTTTCAAACTTATGTGTGATGCAAGTGACTTTGCCATAGGTGCGGTCTTGGGGCAACGAAAAACCAAGCATTTTCAGCCGATTCATTATGCAAGCAAAACCTTGACCGAAGTTCAAGCTCACTACACCACAAAGGAAAAAGAATTACTAGCCGTGGTGTATGCGTTTGAGAAGTTTCGGCCATACTTAATCTTGACTAAAAGCATAGTGTGCACGGATCACTCGGCTCTCAAGTATCTCTTTGCCAAGCAAGATGCAAAGCCGAGATTGCTCCGTTGGGTTCTCCTCCTACAAGAATTTGATATCATTATTCGTGATAAAAAAGGAGCCGAGAACCTCGCTGCTGACCATCTTTCCTGATTGGAAAACCCTCATCAAGGTGTTCTTGAGAAAAAGGAAATAAATGAAACGTTTCCTCTCGAGACACTTAATGTGCTTACTAGTCGTGGTGATTCTAGTACTCCATGGTTTGCCGACTTTGCAAACTACTATGCGGGGAATTTCGTTGTTAAAGGGATGTCGTCCCACCAAAAGGATAAGTTTTTCAAAGATGTGAATCATTACTTTTGGGACGATCCCTATTTGTTTAAAATTTGTGCGGAACAAGTTATTCGTAGGTGTGTTCATGGCCAAGAAGCCATGGAAATTCTTAAGGCTTGTCATAATGGACCCACCAGAGGTCATCATGGCCCGAACTACACCGCTCGAAAAGTATTTGATTCTGGGTTTTATTGGCCCACAGTTTACAAAGACGCCCATGACTTAGTCAAATCTTGTGACTCATGTCAACGTCAAGGAAAGATAACACAACGGGATGAGATGCCACAAAATGTCATCCAAGTTTGTGAAATCTTCGATGTTTGGGGCATAGACTTTATGGGGCCGTTCCCGTCTTCACGAGGGAACAAGTACATACTCGTGGCCGTTGACTATTTGTTGAAATGGGTCGAAGCCAAAGCTCTCCCAACCAACGATGCCCGAGTAGTTGTAAAGTTTTTAAAATCTCTCTTTGCTAGGTTTGGAACTCCTCGCGCTATCATTAGCGATCGCGGTACTCACTTTTGCAATGACCAATTCGCAAAAGTCACGCTCAAGTATGGTGTCACTCACCGACTTGCTACCGCTTATCACCCACAAACGAGTGGGCAAGTGGAGGTTTCAAACCGTGGTTTAAAAAGAATTCTTGAAAGGACCGTAGGCGAAAACCGTGCCTCTTGGTCAGACAAATTAGATGACACTCTATGGGCTTTTCGCACGGCTTATAAAACACCCATCGAGTGTACTCCCTACAAGCTTGTGTATGGAAAAGCGTGTCATCTACCGATTGAGCTCGAGCACAAAGCTTATTGGGCTTTAAAGAATGCCAATTTCGATCTCAAGTCCGCGGGTGATCATAGGAAAGTTCAACTCAATGAACTAAATGAACTTCGTGATCAAGCATACAAAAACTCTTTAATCTATAAAGAGAAAACAAAGAAGATCCACAACTCCAAAATCAAGAACCGCATTTTTAACGTTGGTGACCGAGTCCTTCTTTTTAACTCTAGATTGAAGATATTTTCGGGTAAGCTTAAAACCCGCTGGACTGGACCTTACACCGTTGCCAAAGTTTTCCCATATGGTACCGTCGAGTTGTCTCAAAATGACGGTCCAAATTTTAAAGTAAATGGGCATCGGTTGAAGCATTATTTTGGAGGGGACATACCACCCATGGTTGTCCCGGACCTCCAAACTTTCCCCATGGACCAATGAATTCGGGGATCGAGTCAAGCTAGTGACTCGATGAACAAAAACAGTAGCACAAACATGGGTTTTCACCCATGTCTCTGATTTCTTTCTACTTTCTAACACCCTAGTGTGGGGGAGTGGCCACCCCCTGCTGATGTTTGCAATGTATATATCTTTAAAAAAAATGTGTTTGTTCGTATATATAAATAAAGTGAAAAATGAAAAAACGACATTCCCACAGTTAGCTTTTAATATTATCTTCTTACGTTCTAGGATTCAGCATAATCGTCGGGACTTTGAATATTGAGGACAATATTCAATTCTAAGTGTGGGGGAGAGGAAAATTCTAGCGAATTTTATCAAATTATACCGTCTAGTATCCCCGTTTTTGGCCTAAAATTTTAAAATTTTTTTCACTTTATTTCAAAATTTTGGTGGTTATCAGTCCGCCGTGTCTAAACGACAAAAGGATTGGCTAATCTAGGAGCAAACGGCTCTTGGTAAAGATAACTCAAATCCGTTGACGGCTTGCAATTTGCCCAAAATTGTATGATATCTCAACTCGCCATATCCAAAAAAGTGAATGAGTTGGCTAGCCCGCAAGATTATGGCTTGTGGTAAAGGCAGTGGAAAAACCATAATTGGTAATCAACTCACCAAGATGTCGACTGTGTCCATCAAGAGTTGGCTAGCCCAGAAGCAAACGGCTTCTAGTAAAGACAAATCAAAACCGTTGAAAGCTGGTGGTTTGCTCAAAATCACAAGGTTATCAAATGGACCATAATTCTTACTTGAACCGAAACATTTGGCTACTCCACAAGTGATGGCTTTTGGTAAAGGGTTTTCAAATCCATCAAGTTTTTCCAAAAAGATTGCTAGGGACTAGCAATAGTTTAGTGTGGGGGATTGATGAGTGCTCAAACACTCATCATTTTTATCGTATTTAAACTGCCAAAATATCCAAAAACGCTCAAATATGCACCAAAATACAAAAAATATCCCAGGGATTGTATTTTATACGTTTCAGATGCAAAATGAGTAAAAACAATGAAAAAACGAACAAAGTTTACACAATTGGCAGTTTCAGTCCCCCAACTTTCAAAAATTTACAAAACTAGTCCCTGAGCATTTTTTTTGAAAGGAAAGTCAACCTAAGGCATTTAAAAGTCAAAATTATCAAATTTAATCCTTAGGTGAAAACTTTGGAAAAATTACATATTTGGTCCCTGCAGTTTGGAAATTGGCAAAATCAGTCCCTAGGTGCTTTTAAAATGGAAAATTTATTTGTGGTCCTTGGATTATTGATATGTGGCAAGAAACACCCTTGATATACTTTGGAAGTTTGGCAATTCAGGTCCCTCATATTCAGAATATTTACAAACTTGGTCCTTGTGATATCATAAAACCAAACGGACCTTTTTGTGTTATTATTAAACCTACCCAATCCAAACCAATCCAAACACAATACCACATCCAGCCCACTACTCCCCAGGCCCAAAATAACCAAAGCCACCCCAACCCCACGTTTTATTAATAAAACACTTATGCAAGGTCAAAGCATTAGTCAACCCTCTTCCCCTACCTCTCTTCCCCGCCAAAACACCCAGCCCCCAAACACTGTACTTGCTCCCAACATTCCTGTCTCCCCCTCCTCTCTCCAATAACCTACCCAACCACCCTATACCTCACAAATACCAATCCCACTTTGCCTTCCCCCTCTGCCACGCTGGCAATCCATCCTCACATAATTGGGCACCAAAACCCAATAAAGGGCTGAGATCAAGCATTTTTCAATCCAACGACTGGGATTCCATCAAGAAAGCACAAGGAAGATGTTGAGATTGTTTCTTCTCACAGAAGAAGCATACAAGAAGAAAGGAACCCTAGTTTAGTTTTAGTATAAATAGGAAGTATTTGTAAGCCTTCAAGACATCCTTTTCTTAGTAGTTATCTATTTTTTTACTTAGTTTAAAATTGTAATTCCAAATTTCAAGTTCAATTTAAAGTTTAACTCAGTTTTTGCAAGTTCATGTTTTTACTCAATTTCTTAAATTACTAGTGTTCTTATCTAAATGTTGTTTGTTTGATCTCAGAAGTTTATTTAAAGCTTATTAAAGTTAGTTGAATCAAAAGAAAGAAAAAAAAAATCCGAAAAAAAAGAAAAACAGAACATTACAAAGAAAAATTCAAAAATGCAAAAAAAAATGTTGAAGGAAGAAGGAAGGAAGTAGCTAGTAGCAGACATGGAATTGGATTATGGTTTAGAATCCCATGGGGGATATTAGGGTATGGCTTGATTCTTGGTTCCCATTTGACTCCTAGCTTGGATGTCTAGTAAGCTTCTAAGTCACATTTTTCCTATAATCTTTGTAGTTGGTAATTGTTGTATGTAATTGTTAATTACTGTCGATTTAGACTTATTGTGACTTAAAATAAGGATAGTAATTAGTTTTGTATTGATATTTAGTGAACCACTTTGAAAATCTTTCATAACAGTTACTAAAAGGGTGTTTGGTTCATGCTATCTTGTTGTGTTCTTGTTGTTTTTTAGTGTAATATATGGTTCAATCAAGTAACCTAGGTTCATATAAGCTCGGTTTGACCATTTCCTTGGTCACCTTTATAGTCAAAAGTCAAAATTGCACTTAAATCACCACAACAACTTAACTGTTGTGGTTAATTATGTCATTATCCTCCCTTTGCCTCTAAACTAGTTTAGCTTGCTTAATTTAGCTTCAATTAGGGTCTATAAACATAAACCATTCAATTAGATTCAGTATAAACTCATCAAAGTCAATCTTGATCAAATTTTGCCCCATTGTCAGAAAACCTGAAATTGCAAGATTTTTAGTGATTTTTGTGGTTGGATTGAAGCTTTGAAATTTTCACATCTTGAAGACTACCAGCTGAACTCTGTAATTCCATGTTTGGTTTATTTTTGTGAATTTTTTGTATTGGCTTAATAGGGGCCCAAAGTGACTTGCAGGGGAAGACCTTGCCCTACACTCAGGATGTTGCAAAATTTCATTTGATCATAGATTGCTCAAATCTGAGCCTTAGGTTATGATTTTTGCTGCTTTTGAAAGCCCTTCAGGTAGTAATAAGGATTCTAGAGTTAGTTTCCCCATTAGTGCTAATTAGATAGCTTAACTAAGGCCTTCTTTTGGCATATTTTCAACTGCTGCTACTGTTCATTTGCTGAGCTTGTTGTTTTTCTTGTTGTTTGTTCCTGATATTGTTGTCATACTTGTTTCCTGTAGTTGTAAAAATTGTTGTTTATGTGTTTTTTTTACAAGCTCTTGTGAGCTTATGTGCTTATTTGAGCTTATTGTACCTTCTGCTTGTGTTTCTGGTGCTTGTTGTGTTCTTGTTGACTGATCTTGAAGGTCTTGTGTGATCTTGTTGTTGCTTATTGTTCTAGGATTGTTTGTGAATTTGTTGATTACATTAGCTACTACCCTTGTCATTGTTATTATTGCTCATCTCAGTTAATAGAGCTTGATTGAAAGCCTCTGAACCAAAGTTAGAAAACAAAAATCTTTGAAATCCATTTTGATTCTTGAATCTGTTTTGAAATTAAGAATTGAAATATGTTTTTGTTTATGTAAAATCTGTTTTCTAAGAAAAGAAGTGAAAATGTGTCATTGTGTTTGTGTGTTTGTAAAAAGTGAGCAGTCAAAAAGACAACACAGAAAAGAAAAAAAAACATAGGGAGTTTTTGCAAAAAGTGGGGGTCGAACCCTGGACCTCAAGCACACAGATACACCACACCACACACGCATAACCAACTGCCCTTGGGACTTTTTCATTAACATCTTACAAAATCAATTCTTTAAGTAGACTTTAGCCTGTTTTGCTTATTAAGACATAAACTGCTTTTTCTGGCTTATTCTTAGTGCTTATTTCCAAGTTTTTATTTTTCTTACATTTCTTTTAACTTAATAGATTTTCCAGTAAAGTTTCACAATTTTTAGAATAGTATAAGTATTTATTTTGAATTTATTTCTTTAAATTAGTAATAAACTCATAATAAATAGAATTTTATTTGAAAAATTAATTTTCTTTTTTCTAAAATTTTCTTTTCTCATTAGGATTATAAGAAAATTATTTGTAGACCCGTAAGATTTGCGTAGCTTAAATTTCACGTTTTATTTTGTACGTTGACGTTTATTTTTAATAAACGTCGCGTTTTTAATTTAGATTACGTTTTAGGATTCCCCGTTTTCCCTAACATGTTTCCTGTAGCTTTTTAGGTAATTTCAAATAGTTCTTAGTATTCTTTAGTGTATTTTTCCATTTAGGTTACGTTTATTCCATTTTTGTTCGTTAATTCGTAATTTTCGTTAATTTAACGTATCACAAAACCAAACAATCTAACCAAACATACAAAGTTTTAATCTCGATCTTTCCTTGAAACTTTCCATTCACACCTCGTTGGGGTACGACCCGGGGAATCACTTCCCGGTCTCACAATTTTAATATCACTTTCACGAGTTTTGCGAGGTAATCTTTTTCCTAAAAGGTTTACTTGTATTTCTCCACGTCTTGTTATCTCACGATAACATAGTACACGTTTGTTGATATTTTTGATAAATTGTTTTTGCACACACCAAAACACAACGAATCAGGGTTGTTTTTCAAGCCAATTCTTGGCAGCCCCATCGAGGGAAAATGGGAAGAGAAGAAGTTTGATTGCTTCTTCTGGGACATTTTTGCATTTGATGGTGGACGTGATTTTGTTGAACCATCGAATGTGATCTTGAGGATCGTCCTTTTCGAAACCATAGAATTGACGCGAGGTGACAAGGTTTATCAACCCCGTCTTGAGCTCAAAGTTGTCAGCCACGATGGCCGGAACAACGATAGCATCTCCGTAACCCTCGATGGGTGCTTGGAGAAGCTCATTCATAGTGGGCTCGGTTGCCATGGTAGGAATAGTACGAATCTCGGGTTCGACTATTGGATTGGTACGTCGTCGATTACGCCTTCTTCTTGGAATGTTGTTAAGCGATTGCAAAGGACTTGTTGACGTAGACGAACGAGTGCGCATGCACCACAAAAAATATCAATTAAAACAATACCACTTTAACGACAAGGGAACTTAAACCAATAATCAAGAACGCAAGGTTGACCTTTAAGTATAAACGTACAAGGAGCGGGAGAAAAGAATGGATTTCTCACTAGGGCGAAGTTCGTTGGATCGCCCTATACCGTTTCGACTCCTCTTAGCGTAAGCTTATCGATTAAAAGTTTTTCAAAACGCAAGTGATACAAAGGCAAGTTTTGATCTTTGGTTTAGGAACTTATTATGGTCACACCCCCAGTTGGTAGGTGTTCTGCCTTGGTTTGCGGTGGTAAGATTTTAATGTTGTTATTATTAAACAAATAAACGGGAAAATCTTTTTGTGTTTTTCTTATCTTATATAGATATAATACATATATAGAAACAAAAGAAAAATACTTTTGGTTTTTTATAAGTTTTATGAAAGTGTAACTTCTTGCGAAGGTTCTACAAGACTAATCGTCTAAACCTTATCGAGACTTTTGACACACAGCCTCCCCGGCAGCGACGCCATTTGATTCGTTGTGTTTTGGTGTGTGCAAAAATAATTTATCAATATATCAACAAACGTGAGGTCTAATTTATCGTGAGACAACTAGACGTAGAGAAATACGAGCAAACCTTTTAGGAAAAAGATTACCTCGCAAGACTCGTGAAAGTGATATTAAATTGTGAGACCGGGAAGTGATTTCCCGGGTCGTACCCCAACGAGGTGTGAACGGAAAGCTTCGAGTGAGATTGAGATTAAAATCTTGAATGTTGGAAGGATTGTTTGGTTTTGTGATACGTTAAATTAACGGAAATTAGGAATTAACGAACGAAAACGGGATAAATGTAACCTAAATGGGAAAATAAATTAGGGAATGCTAAGAAATATTTAAAATAACCTAAAAAACTACGGGAAACATGTTTGGGAAAATGGGGAATCCTAAAACGTAATCTAAATTGAAAACGCGACGTTTATTAAAAATAAACGTCAACGCGTAAAATAAAACGTGAAATTTGAGCTACGAAAGTCCTACGGGTTTCCAACTAATTTTCTTACGTACTAAATGACAAAAGAAAATTTTAGAAAAAAGAAAATTAATTTTTCAATAAAAACTCTATTTATTATGAATTTAATTCTATTTAAACTAAATTAAATTTTAATAATTAATCTAACAATCAAAAAAATCTGAAACTTTTTTAATAAATACTACAACATGAGAGTAATTTAAGAAAAATCTAAAAGCAGTGGTTTAGTTTCAAAATAAGCAGAAATTAAGCAAACTGGGGCTAAAAGGCTTATTAGAGTAAACTGGAAACTAAGGGTTTTAAATTAAACTTTGCATATTATTTCTGAAAAAAGTCCCAAGGGCTCGTGGTATTAGTGGTGGTGTTGTGTCTGTTGTGGGTGCAAGAGGTCCAGGGTTCGAATCCCACCTCTTGCACTTTTTGATGTTTATTTTATTTTTCAAATCTCCTTTTTGCAAACTTGTTTGAACAACAATTATTCACACTTTTTGAAAAGCACCTTTTCTATAAAAACTTGAACCCAGTCTGTGCAAGCTTATGAAACCCCACGGATTCAAGGTAAACACTAAAGTGAGTTTTGATACTAGTAGCAATTGAGCAAAATGAACACAAGGGCCAAACACCAAGGAGAACCAACTTAGACACAGCCACAAGTACATATAACAAGCTAGAAACAACAATAATTACTACGTCAATAATACTAACAATAACAAGTTCACCCAACGAACAAGAACAACAAATAAGCTTAGCTCGCTTAGGAACAAAACAATAGCAGCAGCCCCAAATGAGCAACTTTAAAGGCAAAAATACGATGGCCAATATGCAATTAAGTGCAAGCAAAGGTAAGATCTAACAAGCTGATACTTGTGACTTTACAAAACAACAAGAATTAAGTAAACTGCTGAAGAATTGACCAAGTTACGGGCTGTTTTGGTCAGATGGTTGTGCAAGGCTATGAACGATCAATCCAAATTATTCCTACTTAAAAAGCTACTAAATGAAGTACTAGGGGAAATAAGCAAAAGGGCAACTTATGGGGAACCTAAAACGCACTAAGGGGATAAAGATAAGCAAGGTATAAGCTAAAAGAACTAAAAAAAACTTCTAAAGGACTGCTGATGTAACCAACAGTGAACCAAAGGAACCAAAACAAAATGAAATGCTTACTGTTAGATAAGCAATAAGCTCAAATAAGCTGGAACTGTGGGGGGCAAGCAAACGGCATCATAGGGAATCCTAAATAAGCTATAACAAACAGAGAAAAGCACTTGGTAAAGCAAATAGTACTGAACAAACTAACTTCTTCCTAAGGGTTGCTAAGGGGTGAGCAAAACAGTGGCCAAGAGGGCTGTTTTGAGAACCTGATTAAGCAGTCAAATAAGCTCACAAAAATAAAGCAAAAATTATGTCATAAAGATGAGCTGGGAGGCTAGTTGTAGACCAAACATCACAAGCTGATTCACCCTACAGCTTGCATCAATTTTAGATCAAAAACGGCTAAATAGGACAAAATGCGGCAAGTGCAGTAGTGGTGTAAAATGGGACAGAAATGAACTATTGACCCACAAATCTAAGGTACAAGATGTTGAGCCCCTACTCTATCCTAATTGTGACTAAAATCAACAAGTAAAACGACTAACAAATGCCTAAACAACGATTTATCCTAGCTTCTACTTAAGGCAGTCATGAAATTAAATGATGGGAAAAACAACTGAACTATTTTTAAGTTATTTAGAAACAAGAAAATTAGGTCTAAAACTAGTAACAACAATAAAAGGAAGCTGATTTGAGTAAAGAAAACGGGTCAAAACCAAATTTTGTGCTAAAAAGTTCTTGTGCCAAACTCTCCTAATGGAGTTCACTGTGGTATTTTTGAGTTTTCAACAGGTAATCAATGCCAGAAGCCAACACTCCATGAGAAAAATTGTTAGACAGAATACAACTAACTTAACAATATAGTGCATATCAGTAGACATTACATAAGAATGAAGATTGAATAAAAGCAATGGGAAAAACTTTCAACTTTCATTGAATTTTTAAACAGGAGTACAAAAGACTTGTAAGACTAGAATTATTAAAAACTACTTGACTTAACTACTAATAAAACCTAATCACTTGACTGACACCTTCAAAGAAAATTACATTTAAAAACTTAAATTTAAAACTGAAATTCTTAGACTACCACCTACTGCCTTTGGAGTCTTACAAAGCTTCTATTTATACTATATCTTCTAGGGTTTCCATTGGTCACTGCCTTGGATACTCTTCTGCCTTGGGAAGCCCTGGATACCCTTTAGTGATTCTTGTCATCAATTCCCACCATAGGATTAAAGTAGAAACCATCTCAGCCTTTGATTCATATTTGGCGCCTAATCTTGTACACGGATTGCTAGGTTGGATGTGGGTAGGTACGGGGTTGTGAGGGGTGAGGGAGGATAGTGGGATAGAGCTTTTGAGGTATTGGGAGGGGGTTGGAGTGTTACAGGAGATGGAGTGGAGGTGTGTTTGTGTATGGTGGGTAAAGAGGGGGAAGGAGGATATGATTATCTGTGTAAAGCGAAGGTTAGGGATGAGGGAGGCGTGGACTAGGTTTGACCAAAGGGGTTGGTATACGTTTTTTATTAGAAACGTATAAGTGGGGATTGGGTTGGAATAAGGTGGGCTTGGGTGAAGTAAGATGGGCTTGGGTGGAGTAAGAGTTTGGTTTAGATTTGATTTTGGGATTTATATAAAAGACTTGTTTGGTTTTTTTTTAAATAACAAACACAAGGACCAAATTTGTAACTGCTGAAATTCCCGAGACCAAATCTGCCAAGTGTTCAAAATTAATCCATGGACCAAACTTGCCACATTCCAATTCCACAAGGTCCGTTGATGCTTATTTTCCAAATTGAAACTATCCGGGGACCAAAATCACCAAACTTGCAAACTTCAGGGACCACATTTGTAACTTTTCCAAAATTTTACCCAAAGATCATTATTTGGTAACTTTTGATTTTTAATGACTTGGTTTGACTTTTCTTTCAAAATAAACGCTCAAGGACTAGTTTTGTCAATTTTTGAAAGTTGGGGGACTGAAACTGCCAATTATGCATACTTTGTTTGTTTTTCATTTGTTTTCAATCATTTTGCATCTAAAACATATAAAACACGATCTTTGGGATATTTTCTGTATTTTGATGCGTTTTTGAGTGTTTTTAGACGTTTTGCAGTTTATATTTGACTAAAAATGATGAGTATTTACACACTCATCAATCGTCCATTTGTTAATCCATATCGTCCTAATATGGATTATCACCAAGAACTAAGTGGGTCGTCGTATCGTTCTAACATGGATTTCTTGCAGTCTTCCCAACCGTATCATGATTATTACCCGCTTCGTAGTGCTAATCTTGAAATGGATTTGGAGGATTATATGGCAGACTACCCGACTCAACAATACTCAACCCAAAACTATCCGAGTCAAGATGCTTCGATGGGGCAAGGTTTGGGTCACGGTTCGTACCAGGTTCGTACCACGGTTCCATGCCTGTTGAAGACGATGACGATGTCGAAGATACGTCACCCATCAAACCAAAGAAGCCTTCGAGATGTGCTACAAAGACGAAGGACAAAGGCAAAAAGCCCGAACCAGCCAAAAAGAATGAACCATTGACAAAGGCGGAAGAGATCGCGCTTTGTAGAGCTTGGGTTAATATTTCAAAAAATTCCGAGAGAGGAAACACTATCAACAGGCACCGTTTTTTGGAAGAGTTGATAGCGTACTTTGAAAATGAAACTAGTTCAGAAAGAACGTACGACTCGATCATGACCAAATGGAAGAATAGGATTCATAATAGGGTTGGGAATTTTTGTGCTATTATGGATAATATCAAGGATAATCATGGAAGTGGTGAGAGTGATGCAGACGATAAAGAAAAAGCTCTTAGGGAATACTGTGTGATTTACGGTCATGATTTTACATTGGAGGATTGTTGGGAAATTTTGAGACATCATGATGCTTGGAAGAAAGAGGTGCCTACTTTCAGAACAAATAGTCGAAAGAAAAAAAAAGGGTTCTACAACTACCTCGGGGTCAACAAAAGGTCCTTTGAATTTCCAAAACATGGATGATTCTGATGATGAGGAAGATACTAGAGAATCAGGACCACAAGGTCGTGACGCAGCCAAGAAGAAATCATCATCCTCCTCTCGCGATCTACCATCATCATGGACAAATTCGTTAGCCAAAACCTTTTTCAAGTTCAAGCCGTCAAAACGGAGAAAAAGAAGGACGTGGGAGAGTCGTATTTTAAGTTCAAGAAACAAGAGCTAGCGATGAAAAAAGAGAAAATTGAACTCCAACTAAAGCAAGTGGAAATCATGACCACATCTAAACGGGAGCAAGATTTGATTTTCTACAATTCAGTAATCGACCAAAGTTTGCCTGCACGTCAAATACGAGAACTTTTGGAGATTAAGGCAGCAATCAAGGCACGCTACAACTTAGATTACTAGTTTAAGTTTTTAATAAGTATTGTAATGTTTAAGTCTATTAGTTTAAGTTTTTAATTTAGTATTGTAGTGTTTTTATTTTTAATGAATTTTAAATTTGTTGTTTAAAAAAAACTCGGTCATTGACTGTGCCAACTTGATCGTGTCTTGGCATCGGAGAGAGAAAACTGATGTGCCAGAGGATGACCCGAGTTTCAACTATGCATAGCCTAATGTTCTGAGACCTCACTTTACTATCTCTCTCTCTCTAGCTAAACGTGTTTACCCTCACTCTCTCTCCTCTGTATGAATCATATGCTTAATGAATAATATTGGACAATATTATCATTTTTTCCATATAAAATGACATGGTTTAAAATGACAACGATATGAATCTAAATGTTTTAATTGCAAAAGAAGGATACAAGCATTAAACAAAAGGTGTACACGCAAATAGGAAAAAAGATAGATAAAATGACATGGTTTAAAATGACAACCATATGAATCTAAAGGTTTTAATTGCAAAAGAACGATACAAACATTAAACAAAAGGTGTACATGCAAATAGGAAAAAAGATAGAGAGCGTGCCTTTCTTACACAATATAAACCATTGGATCATCTGATAAACGATGTATAAATAAATATTATTGGGTAATGATGTTACTATAGCGTGACGAAAAACACACTAAAATCTAGCGATAAAGTTGTAACAACATATTTTGCGTAGGTGTTATCCGAAAGTGACGACCCATTTGCTTATCACGCTACCATTACAATTGCTTTGTCTTTAAAGACTCTACTTTGTTTAATAAAGTTTCCTTTATATTATCAAATCGTTTGTTCACTTATCAACTAGTATTACTTAGCAAACAAGGGGAAAAAAAAAAGAGATAGTCAGTTATTTTTTTGGTTTTGAGTAAAAAATCAATCATATCTATCCTTAACTACAAACTTTTATTCTTTATTTAATTTAGTTGCGAAAGCAATAAAACAATTTACTTAACAATTAGTTGTAAAAATGACTTCTTATTTTCTTTAATATAGATAAACTTTTCCATTTCGGTTTTGGACTGTTTTTATTTTATTCATTTTATATGATTTCCGCAATTTTAAGCTAAATAAGTTGTATTTCGTGAGTGACAAACTTTGAAATCAACAGTAAGTACTCAAGTACGAATAAAATCGGAATTTAGATAAACGATTGTGAATTGTATTACTCCATATAAGACATTTAAACCCTTTAATATTTTTATTAGCACATTAACAATTTAGAAAGTTTATCAATAATATTCATATGAGAAATGATAATTCCTCTTACTATATGTTCTTATTTATATGAGTATTCTGACAAGTGCCAGAACAAACAGTTTAGATGCAGAGAGTCTGATGTATGGTCGAGTTTAGCTTCTGTATGTTTTTAGTTTCCGTTTCTTGGGCTCATCCTTTTTAATTGTCTTGTTAAGAAGTTGGGTGCCACGCCTTGTATGTTGTACCCGTTTTGGTCCGTTAATATATGTTGTCTTTCAAAAAAAAAAAGTGGAGAAAAAATATATTACATTATTTTGTGTGTAGTATGATTTTTACGAATATAATGTAAGAGGATGTGACAAAACTCTATTCATATTCATATATAGGCATTTAAATGTGAATAAGAAATCAAAATATCAAAAAAAAAAAAAAAAAAAATCTATACTTTAAATCTTTTTGTATTTATTGTGGAAGTGTATTGGGTTGTAATATAAATGAGGTCCATGAAGATGCACTTCGCTGCGGGCGTGAATCGTTAACATTATTATCTGTATATACTATAGTAAGAGACGCATGCCGACCATTAAAATATTATATTCGAAAATTCATCATAATATTCGTATAACTTTGAGCTCGTTAGTTAATCCACTTTCTTTTATTACCTGGCCCAATAGTGTAGCCCATATCCCTCCGTATGTTTGATTCCACAAGCCCACACCGATTTCTTTTTCCAGAAGCTATCAATAATTTTAAAATGATGTTATAAACCCACCGACTCCATCCAATATTTATTATAATATTCCTATAATTCCAGGCCTGTTAAGGGGCTAATTTTGGCCCGCCAAATATGTAATAATCGTAATATGAATAGAGTATTTGGAATTCTCCTACAGCACCTTACACCGACTATTTTGCTTGCTTATAATATTCGAAAACCTGATTATAATAAGCGTAACATGATCCCATTCATCCTGGTCTAGACAACAGTCGCATATACACAATATATATTAACTTTACCACGCACTAAATATGCTAATATATGTATATATGTTCTTATTCTGCATGATGTATCAAAGAAATAAGAAAACTACAGTATTAAAATTTCTTTTATAAAAACTGGGTTGACCCGTATTGACCCGGCGATCGAAGCGGTTGACCCGGGTTGACCAGGTCAAAAAAAGTTTAAATGGAAAACCGTGTTGATCTGACAGTCGAACCAGTACTCGGTAAGTCGATGGGGTTAATTAAAAATCCGATTTTTAAAACATTAGCAATAACCGTTATAATACCCAAAAATATATACCAAATTTGAAGTCTTATGTTAAAAAAAAAAAAAAAAAAAAAAAAAAAAAAAAAAAAAAAAAAAGCCACAAAAAGCCTCACCGCAACGCGGCAAGCAACGAACCCCTTGTTTGCACCATTAAGCCTCAATCTATTATCTCAAATATAAAACAGTAACATATCAACCTTGCTGAAAATTTTCATCCTTTAACCCGTATCATTTTGTTGCACTGATGCAAATAAGTTTTTCATTATTCCGTCAATCTATCATTCAAGTTTATATGTAATTACTTTTTAATTTACATGTGTAATAGAACATCTTTGTCGTTATTGCCTAGGACTATCAAAAACTGCAAGACGGCCATGTTCATTTAAGTTGTTAAAGGAATTTCACATAATAAGGTTTTGCTGTATACCACTACAAACTATTAAATATTCAAAAAGTATTTTATAAAATTCTATCGCTTCTATTTGTTACAAAATTAGGACTATAGAAACCGAATTTCATTGAAAGAAAAAACATATAGCAAAACCATTTTAATTTTTAGGGCTACGTAGATAACAGTCTTACCAAAGGGTTTGTGTCTCAATGATATCCCATATGGTGTGAGAAGCTCTCTAACCAAATGGTAGTGTTTAAGTCCTGCTGAAGACGTATGAGATAAATTGTGGTATATATTGCGTGAGATAATTAGTTGTCATTCTAAAACGAAATACGGAGTAACAGTCTTACTTTGAAATAACTCATTCAAAGATTTATAAAAAATTTGTATTTGTAAAAAGATAAAGATATTTGAAAAAAAAAATTAAAAAAAAAATAAAAATTAATGTTTCGTTCATTTTGTCACAATACGGAGAATTACATAAAAGAAACGTTAATGTAAGAAAAAATATATAATGAAACCAATTTAATATTAAAACAATGTAGAAAGTACTCTTACATCGAACATAACGTTCTTAAAGATTTTTAATAGTTGTATTTGTTAACCAATTTTTTTATGGATATTTGAATGTAAAATACTATTACTATGCTTGGGCAATTGTCAAAAACAATATGGGCTAATTGACTAACACGAGCGGGTTTGCTGGCGCGTTGCTGCGGGGAAGTCGTTTTTATGTTTATTAGAATCATGCTAATGTTTTGTGGAGTAACTAATTACTTTAGTCATTGACAAAAAGAATACCACCATGCATGTTCATCAGAGATGTAGATGGGGTGCTACATTATTGAATTTGGAAGTGAAGACTACTAAGGCACTAAGCCAAATCATTACATTTGCAAAGACTACTAAGCCGAACCACCATATTTGTAAGTGATGACTACTAAGCCGAACCACCATATTCCAAGTTACTGATGCAAAGATATCAATAGTCAATAAGAATAATTTAATTTGTAAAAAAATTATACCAAGGAAAAACGGATTGAAGTCACAAACAATAAAAGTTTTCTTATTTATGGACATCCACACCGATGAATATCAGTAGCCAGTACCAAATGTTTCTACACTTTGACTACACAATTCAAACTATTAGTTATGCTTTGAGATACATGTATAACTATCTACATACCACTTTCTGCACCATAGGTGTATAAAAAAAACTGTTTCGATTAAAAGATCTAGTCTTCTTTGGAATCTAAATTTGAGATTGCACATTAGTAGAAATCCGTAAATGAGAGCAATATGTTAATGATATTGTAGAATGTTAATTATATCAAGTTCAACCTATTACATAATCGATTGAAGACTATACTATCCAAATCCAATTTACAAACCAAACCATAAATGCAGGTAGATGTAACTGAAATACCATAGAAGCAAGCGGGTCATTAGTCGATGTTCTCAATCAGCTACATAGAATCCTTTTCGGACAGCTTTTGCACCAGCTCCTGTAGCAGACAATACTTTTAATTCCTATGTACACATGCGGCAAGAAAAGCTATCTATCATAGAAATTAACCCACAACCTGATTATTATAAAATTATTACTCATTAGTCTGTCAGAAACTAAATATTTATATAAATGCCATTAGTTTTAGCTAAATTTTAGAAAGACATGAAGAAAAACAAAGAGGCTTAACCAACAGTCTAGAAGTTGTAGATAAGCAAGAACTTCAAGCTATTCATTATCTGCAGTTTATGACCACAACTTATACCTAATTTCTAGGCATATCATCACTCACTTATGACTACAACATATACACGGTCTATGTATAACTTATATGGAGCTTATAGCAGCCTATAAAATCAAAACTTACGACCATAGCTACAATTAAAAGCATGATCGTGTGAATAAAGCTGCTATAGAAATGGTTTTGTGATAGCAGTAGGAATATAACCTGCTTTTTATGCTCAGATCTGTGAATATAGTTACGTTAACAAACACCCGCCATGGCTTCAACCACAATCTGGGTGTGGTTGCCCAGCCAAGAAATGTGCATGGGTAAACTATGCATAGTAAACACAAAATTAATAAATTATCAACATCGGCTGTAAAAAGAAAAAGGGTATGTGTCATTTCACAACCACTTGTAAGGGAATTAAGTTCGCACGAAAACGACGTCGTTTGGCAGGCAATATTTCATTTTCATTCTCTCCCACCCCTCCATCTCTGCAAGTAGAAAAAACATATTAAACAGATTCTTGTTTCAAAGATAAGTATACTCTCATAGCTTTGTAACGTGATTCTTAGGTACAAAATTACCTCCCTGGCCCAGGACATAATATACAATCAGTTCCAACAAAAACACGATGATGTACAAACACCTGACCAATCCACCTTCACATAACTTCCTCTCAACCTTATATAGTGTCGATGCTCCTATTTGAACCTGAAAATAAACCAACAAACAATTAAGTAAATTAGCTCGTTTGTTATTCAAATAAACAATCGACATATTTCAAGACTCGAAAAATACATGTTAATCGAGGATGACATTAGATCAGTAGTTACTCTAATCCAGACCTTACACAGGCATTAATGCAGAAATAGTTTCCTATTTCCATTTTCTTATACTCACAGATACCTAGTTTTTACCATTAAGGGATCATGTAGCAACACAGCCACTATTTCCACCTCCTGAACCTACGCCACTGTTGAATCTTCAGCCAGATCCACCATACTGACCCGTGATTACCACTTGAGGACCAAATCCATAATTCCCTGAAATAGAACCTGGGTACTATATCTTAGCTGGCTTACCTCCTTACTGACACATAGTCCCTTAATTTGCTTAACTATTGCACTAAATGAATGTGATATAGAAGATAGTCCTACAAATATTGCATTTTTTGTTTTGCAAATATAATCCGAGACCACCTAATTGCGGTGCAATAAATGGTTAGGCTCAAATCTGTAGATGGCAGTCAGGTTACAGAAAGACCAAATTTCGCTATGGCTGCAAAGGAACTCGGTTGCATAGACGCATATTAGCCATACATGTTATGCTATCCGGTCATTGCCCTGCCAAGATGCGGTCGGATCTTCAATGCCAAATTTCATCTTAGCTCAGATTTCAACAGTCATCATAGCCTATTTTGAAAACATTACCAGGATGAGTATGCAATGCAAAACCATATAAACTCTCATAAAGACCGTTTGAAAGCGCAAAAAATATAATACGGCTGCAAAGAAACTCGGATGCATAGACGCATAGTAGCCATACGTGCTATGCCGTCTGGTCATTGTCTTGTTAACCTGTGATCGGATCTTCAATCACACATTTCATTGTGCTCAGATTTAAACAATCATCACATCGTATTATAATTATAATTATAATATATACTAAAGATGGAAATTGAATGGGGCAATTAGCGAATTCTTAGGTGGTCCATTATAATTATAATATATACTAATTAAGAGCATTTTTGAACGGGGCAAAGGTAAATTTCTTAACGTGCCCGTTTTAACCAAAAACAGGATGAACAGGGAAATTCCCAACACGTTTAAACCAATCAAAGATTACCAAACCATCTGCTAATGTATTGTTGCTGGTAGATATGCGTTTTCTCATAAACAAAAGACCATTCAGGAGGCAATTTAATCCAAGACGGCATCTTAAAATAAATTAGGTTTTCCCTGTTCAAAAAACTGAGTCCAAGCCCACTAATTCCATTGTTGACAAATGCTATCTTTCATAATAACAGACTAAAAGATTTATGCTAAACACATGCCAGAACTTGTAGCACTCATATAAGCATCATCCATGTTTCTTAAAAGCTGATGTGAAACACATTAAGCAGATAACAAAATTGTTGTGTAGCTTAGGCGCAAGCACAAAATATAAGCAGCCAAAGTTCTTGGGGTACCGATATGTAAACAGTCGGAATAATAGGATATATTTGCCATGGCTGCGAGCTTAGGGAGCTCGCCGCGCCACAATGCAAATAATCACATATTTTTTTCACTACATGTCAACTCCCCATACAATGCCAAAAGGAAGGTGTTACCTGCCCGCAGTAAATGTCAAAAGAGTATCAGTTGCGAAAAACATTAGCAAACTGCAAAAGATTACCCGAAAGGAAAAAAAATAACAAAACCTGTAAATTATGGCAAAACCTTAATTTCAAAATAATAAAAGTTTGAAACAAACACCTTAAAAGGCTTAGCTGCAAACATCATCTGCAAGGAAACCTGCAATAACAAATCAAGGAAACCCCCAAATTAACGAAACCCTAATTTGAAAGATAAAATAAAATAAAAGAAATTTCTCAATTAATTCATGAATTAACAAAAAGTAAACCATAATGAAGCATAAAGTTTAAAAGAAAAAAAATACATATAAGCAGATGTTTCTTGTAATCTCTGGATGGTGTGTTTAGCTTTTTTTTGGATGGTTTTGGTTCATAAAGCCTGAGGTGAAAGTGAAAGTACCTTCAAGAAACTTCGTGTACATATTTCCCATAGTACAAAGTAATGAAATTCCTTGTAGCATCATACAAATTTCAAGAGTACAGATGTTTGTGTTATGTATTAGTCGTACACAGATTAACTCTTATTTAGAATTCCAATACCATCGTACAATACTTAACCCACAATTACTCCAAAACGGGCCTTGAACAGTCGACCCACTATGCTATATGATCCAATCAAATTTTGCCAACACTCTTGGTTTTCTATTTAACAGCCCTCGAAATGCTAAACACAAAAACAATCATCCAATCACAGCCCATATTAACTTGTAACGGGGTCCGTAAAATTTCACTAATGACCCCGTTAAATTTTGGGTTTTAATATATATATATATATATATATATATATATATATATATATATATATATATATATATATATATATATATATATATATATATATATATATATATATATATATATATATATATATATATAATTTTGGTTTGTCTAAAAGTTTGACACTTTGAAAACTATGGCAAGGCCAAAAAAATTGGCCATTTAAGAGCTCAAACTTGGGAATTTTTGCATAATGACGGTTTTTCTTTATCATTCCATCCAGCAACTCATTTGTGATTATGTTTGGTTATGTTTTTATTTGTCAACATGTTTGTTTACTTTGGTAGTTAAAAAGGGAAGTAAATGCAATAAAAAAAATAACAATAATAATTCTTGCCAGTATGGTTACCATCCTTCAAACGGCCTCTATTATTACACATCTTGTCTATATTTGTATTTAAGAATAACGAATTCTAAATGTATCAAAGTTGTCACTTTTTATTAAGTTGTTTATCTTTCTTCTTTTTTTTTTCCCTAACAAATGTGAGGATATTACTAATCTTCCCTATATAAACACTAAATGGGGTGATTAAGGGTTTTCGCCTATTTAATTTCACTTTACCCGTTTCTATTTATCCACTCTTGCAACCTAATATTGTCTTCTTTTTGCCAACGTTAATAAAATACCCCCGTAACTCACAAAAATAACCGTTGACTTTTAGAAAGTCAATTAATTTCATTACACATGAAAATTGACTATTTAATAGTCAAATACCAACATTCAACAACATATAGAGTGTTGCAATGATGCGTGGGAATTGCACCAGGCTTTACCTCTCGAGGGATCTCGAAAAGCTTACAACCCCCACCAGGCAGTGTACCTGATCGTTGTAGTATAGTATAGTGACAAGTACCGGGGGATCGATCGTTCAACTTAGGAATAGTGTCGCTAGGATTAGAAAACCTAAGAACTAGGTCTAGAGGTGAGGGATGATTCTTTTTGTATTTTTATGTTTTTATGAAAGCAAATAAAAATCTCGGGTATTGGAAGAGTGGGCGGAATTAGTTGCTAGTCAATTAACCCAATAACTAAGATGCAATCAAAATAAAATAACAAAAATGAAAATAAACTAATTTAACTAGAGGTGTGAGCAATATATGGGAGAATTGTGTTTACTTAGATTTCACTACTCCTTAGATATCTTTTACAGGTTAATTACTTGTTACAGTTGCGTGGATGACGGATTGTATTCTTTAATACCATTCATGGGGTGGCGTACTTACTTCCCCAATCCTATAAGCTCCTACTTCACTCCTATCTCGAGCCGGCTAAGAAGCTCCTAACATGGGATCACTAGAATTTGCTTATGCATTAAATACAACCATTAAAACCTAGTACACATCGGTTTATGTTTCTTAAGATGTTCAAGCAAGTTACACAATGGAGATCTGCCAGTTTTCTTAAGCCTAACATTGAAATCATTCATCCATTACAACTATAAACAAGCAATCAACCTATAATCAACATCTAGGTTTCATTACATCTAAGCAAACACATGAGAGATCTAGCCTAGCATGTTAAAATCAAGACAAGCATAAGATATATTCAAACAACACATAGACATATTGAATGAATTGAAAGAAGACCTATCTTAATTGAACATGAAAGGTTTCAAGTGGTGAAAACCCTTGAAATACAGTTACAAACGACCTAGGGTTTATTAGGTTCAACCCTAGAATTTTCCACACAAGTTCCTCTCTTAATGAATGAAAAATAGAAAAGTATATATAGATTTTGTGAGGTGACGGCGTCAAGAGTAAATGTCTGACGCCGTCATCTGGTCGCCAATAAAGTTCTCGGACTGCCTAGATCTGGGTTTGACGCCGTCACGTGTAATCCATCTTCAGGCCGTCACCAAAATAACTCTTGACGCCCTTCATCTGACGCCTTCAGGTTTTCTCTGGGTCGTCATAGATTTTACCCCTGACGCCGTCACATTTCCCTTCTTGACGCCGTCAGGTACTGTTCTCAGCATGGAAAATTAAGTCTTTGCCATTTTCTTCACTTTTATTCTCCAAAATCGTCCAAAATGCTTCCTTTTCCAGAATTCACTCCCAAAGTACCTAAAATCACAAAAGGAACGATTTAGGGCAATATTTGATCAAATAAATTCAATTCCGGGCTTAAATGATCCCCTAAAAACGGTTCACTTTTTGCCTCATCATATACCCTTACACTTGAGATTTGCTTGTCCTCAAGCAAATGCGCTTTTATTCTAATCAAAATACAAGTTAGGGGTCATTTAACACTAATATAAAAGTAATTACAACAAATAATCGTTCCACTAAAGACCAAAGACAAGCACGGAGATCATATACTAGCACCTCACAAATAGTGTTTAGATACTCACATCTCTCGGGTGTATGTCACATCCCCAATTTACCTGACTTGCAGCGGAATGGAATGCCTGGGGGTGTAACTGTCATAGCACCATAACAAGGATATATTGAACGACCTAAAGTGTCGTTTGGAAAACACATCGTTTGATTTATTTAAAAACATCCAGTGTTACAAAACATAGGTCCCAAAGTCGGGACAAGTTTAAGGAAATAAGTCTGGTACGATCAAACGATAAAATACAAGTGCATGAAAAATCCAAAATGTAGTGCGTCATCCCAGGCACACCCTAATGTGACTCCATGCATACGATATGATAATGCCCTTAGTTACCTGAAAATACATTGCGAAAACGATTAACATAAAGTTGGTGAATAATCATAGGTTTATAAAATGTAATGTTGTACGGCCACCACAAGTATAAGTGCATGACAAAAGTCACGTAAAATAGTACAATAGACCTTAAGCTCATGACACCGATGCTAGACTGATGAAATGTATGCCCCTCCTGAATGTTCTGCCAAAACACTCAAATGTAACAGACATGAAATGCATCCGCTTACTGTTGGTAAATACTACCACGGATGGAGGCGTCACCCTCAATAGATCTATCCACACACTCTCGCTTAATCGGAAAATTAACGGTTCATGATGATAATAGGGGACTATCACAAGGCAGATAAGCTACTTAAGCAATGTACATAAGTTTTGATACTTGGGCTCGTACTAAAATGGTGCAATGTATTCTCCCCCGTGGGATTTGAAAACAATCATAAAATGTATACGGGGCTATGAAAACTCACCTTAAACTGATGATACTGTGATGAAGTGAAATGAACAACAATGAATGGTTAGCTGCCTCAACCTAATATGAATGATGAATGATCTAATTTAGATCACCAAATGATGTTATGAATGTCCATGCACATGTTCCTATACCACTCTACTCTTTGGAAAAACACTTGTTGTTAACAAAAATACACATTTTCCAAGACTTAGGAAAATATGGCTACTAGAAAAATAAAACTAGTTGAAATATATATATATATATATATATATATATATATATATATATATATATATATATATATATATATATATATATATATATATCGTATGTATCAATGTTAGTGTTGAAACCTCGGTTTGAAATCCTTGAAATAACGCCTTGTAGTGATAAAAATATACTTGTAATCACTAATACTTCATTAGTTATGAATTTGGATACTTGGTATTAATTCTAGAAATCTAGAGTTACTACGTAGTTTTAGTGTTATTATTTTCAAAAGCTGTCAAAATAATATGAGTTTTGCCGATATTGAAACGTGAATATCTTTGTCGTTATAAGTCCGTTTTACTTGTTCTTTATATCCACGGTTACATCTTAGTATGTAGTAATATATTTTGGAAAGCTTGGCTCATCCGGGTTACGTCTAAAGCCTCTTTTTGTCCGACGAAAAACGTCCAACAGCATGTATTTTCAGAAAATATACTTTTCGTCAATAAACTTGCAAAAATCATAACTTCTTCGTTATAAACTCTTTTCAATCCGTTCTTTCGCCTACAGATTCGTTTTTGAAAGTATTTTCTAAAAATTTTGCCAAAGTTTCCTTTATGTTTACTGATTTACATGGATTTACAAAAATGGGACAGAATGTTTATATACTTGTTACAAATCCATTTTTCAGGTTCAAAACTAGTTTCAACTTCAACCAAAACTCTTGCAAACACCACAAAGCTATACTAATCCTACCATACACCTTCTTAGGGTGCCATGGTTTCCAAATCATGTTAATTTAACAAAGGAACACCTAAATCAAAATCTAGGGTTTGTATGTTCAAAAAGTTAACAAAAATAATGTGGTATAGCTAACTTGTACATAAAATTAAGCATGAAAACCATAAGATACAAGTATTAATTAGATGAAATCATGAAAATAAATTTGATAACTCACTTTGAAATAATAGGTGATAAGATGATGAGAAACCTTATGTTACTTGAGTTTATATTGCAAGAATCTTGATTAGGATGACAAAAGGAATAACTTTGTAGCTTTAAATCTTGGAAAATAATCACTTGATCTTGGATTTTGGCTTTGGTCGTGGGTTATGAGATGGAAGAGATGAGGATATGAGCTTTTGATTCTAAAATTTGTTAAGTGTTATGTTTTTGAGGTTTTTGGATATTAGTATAGGATATATTGTATTATACTTGTACATAAATGCTAGAGGTTAAGAAAAATGTATAAATTGGCCTTGGTGAGAACTTTAGGGGCCGGCCAAGGTGGATGGGGGGGGGGGGGGGGGGGGTTGGGGTGGCTTGGATTTAATTAGGAAATCTAGTGTAGTATAAGTGTAGATATGTGTTATTTGTTAAAATCGGGGTACCAGGTTTGATAGAAATAAATGTTAACGAAGTTATTCGGGATAAAATAAAGTTGTAAAAATGTTAAAAATACGTTGGGTACAAGTACTGAGTGTTCGGGTGATTATTGTTTAGTTTTCACGAAAACCGTCGTAATATTTATAAACTTACGTTATAAATAAGAATAAATTTCTAAAATACTGGGTAAATGAATATTATAACTTTTATGAAGATAAAATGGGTATAAAAATATGTCGGGACCATTGTGGGAATATTTAGATATATTCGTCGTGTTTATTAACCGCGTGTTAACGTTTATTTTTAAATAATTATACGTAAAACGTTAAATATATCAAATATATAAATTTGAAAATCCTAAGAGTGGTATAACATGAAAATGCTGTTATGATGATATGCAGACTGTCTCTAGTTCGTATGCAGTGTCCTTAGTACTAATGAAATGAATTCGCACCTAAACCAATCCGGTTACGCGAATTTTGGTACCCGTAAACTAAATTTACGATGAAATGAGTAATGAAAGTGAATAATGAAAACTTTTTCCGGAAATGAATAGTGTTAAGTGAATAGTGAAATTTTTAAATGTTTCTCAGAATATCAAATTGACCTCGAAAATGATGAATAGTAAAACGATGAATAGTGATTTATGAATAGTAAAATTTCGAAGTTTGGGAAATGACCTGAAATGGTGAGTTGTGACAGTCGCCCACCCAAAAAGGAATTCAGTCCCTGAATTCAGCTAATGTTGGTCTCGGTAATAGGTTTGGTGAAAAGATGTGGATACTTGCGTTGCATTTGGTCTTCTCTTTCCCAAGTAAACTCGGGTACTCTTCGAGAATTCCAGTGAACCTTCACGATCAAAATTTGACTCTGCTTCAACTGTTTGACCTCTCGGTCCATGATTTCAACTGGTTCCTGCACAAAGTTAAGCTTGTCATCTAGCTGAATCTCTTCTAATGGTATAACGGAAGACTCATCCGAAAGGCATTTCTTGAGGTTTGAGACATGAAACGTGTTATGTACGTTGCTGAGTTCTGATGGAAGTTCAAGCTTGTAAGCTACTGGACCAATCCTTTCCAGTATCTTAAATGGACCAATGTATCTCGGGTTCAACTTTCCGCGTTTTCCAAATCGTATCACGCCTTTCCAGGGCGAGAGTTTCAACATGACCTTGTCTCCGATCTGGAATTCCAATGGTTTGTGTTGAACATCTGCGTAGCTTTTCTGTCTACTTCTAGCAGTTTCAAGTCTTTCTCGAATCTGGATTATCTTTTCTGTTGTTTCTCGTACCATCTCTGGACCTGTGCATTGTACCTCTCCAACTTCTGCCCAACAAACTGGGGAACGAAACTTACGACCACAAAGTGCCTCAAATGGTGCTGCTTTAATACTTGAATGGTAACTGTTGTTATAAGAGAACTCGATTAATGGCAAATGGTTAGCCCAACCATTCCCAAAGTCAATCACACATGCTCGCAGCATGTCCTCCAGTGTCTGAATAGTTCTCTCACTCTGACCATCGGTTTGAGGATGGTAAGCAGTGCTCATGTCTAACTTGGATCCAAAAGAATCTTGTAATGACTTCCAAAAGTTTGAAGTAAAGTGGCTATCTCTGTCAGAAATAATGGAGATTGGTGCTCCATGTCTCGAGACTATTTCCTTGACATAAAGCCTGTCAAGCTGTTCTATGGAATAAGTCTCTCTAATGGGTATGAAATGGGCTGATTTAGTAAGACGATCGACAATTACACAAATAGCATCGTAACCTCCTGACGTCTTGGGTAGTTTAGTGACAAAGTCCATTGTAATACGCTCCCACTTCCATTGTGGAATTCCTGGTTGTTGAAGTAGTCCTGACGGTTTCTGGTACTCGACTTTCACTTTAGCACAAGTAAGGCATTTGCTGACGTACGTAGCTATTTCTGCTTTCATGTTCGGCCACCAATACAGCTTTTTGAGATCCTGATACATCTTGTCAGAACCTGGGTGAATAGAGTACTTCGACTTGTGTGATTCATGCAAAATCAATTCTCGTACTCCACCATAGAGTGGTATCCAACTTCGGTCCTTGAAGCATAACACTCCATCTGCTCTCTTCACAAAGCCATTTTTGTTCTCGGGCATACCATAAAGTTTCTCCTGTGGTCGATTTTCCTCCTTGAGAGCCTCAATCTGAGCTTCTATAATTTTTGATGGTAATGGTGAAATAATAGTCATTCCCAATGATCTAACCCTCAAAGGTTTGAGTCGTTCTTTTCTGCTAAGTGCATCTGCTACGACATTTGCTTTTCCTGGGTGATATTGGATCTCACAATCGTAATCACTCAACAATTCTAGCCAATGACGTTGTCTCATGTTAAGTTCCTTCTGATCAAGTATATGCTGTAAGCTCTTGTGGTCGGTAAAAACTACACATTTAGTACCATAAAGGTAGTGTCTCCAAATCTTGAGTGCAAAAACTACAGCACCCAACTCCAAGTCGTGTGTAGTGTAATTCTTCTCGTGTGTCTTAAGCTGTCTAGATGCATAAGCTATCACCTTCTCGTTTTACATTAGCACAGCTCCAAGTCCTTTATGCGAAGCATCGCAATCTACCACAAAGTTCTCAATACCTTCTGGTAGTGACAAAATCGGTGCACTACAAAGCTTCTGCTTCAATAACTGAAATGCAGATTCTTGTTTCTCTTCTCACTCGTACTTTTGATTCTTTTGTTTCAGCTTAGTCAGCGACTTCGCTATCTTGGAAAACCCTTCAATAAACCTTCTGTAATATCCTGCAAGTCCTAAGAATTGACGAATTTCTGTAGGAGACTTGGGCGTAGCCCAATCCTTTACTGCCTCGATCTTTGCTGGGTCGACTTGTAATCCTTGGCTATCAATGACATGGCCAAGAAATTGAACTCTTTGGTCCAAAAGTCACACTTTGAAAATTTGGCATACAATTGCTCCTTCTTGAGTAGTTCCAATATTATTCTGAGGTGTGCTTCATGCTCTTTCTTACTCTTGGAATAAATCAGGATATCGTCAATGAATATAATTACATACTTATCAAGATATGGTTTGCACACTCTGTTCATGAGATCCATGAATACGGCAGGTGCGTTCGTTAATCCAAAAGGCATCACTTGAAACTCATAATGACCATAACGTGTTCTGAATGCCGTCTTCGGGATATCTTCTTCCCCAACTCTGAGTTGATGGTAACCTGATCTTAAATCAATCTTGGAATAAAAACAAGAACCTTGTAACTGATCGAACAAGTCATCAATCCTAGGGAGAGGATAACGATTCTTCACCGTTAATTTGTTCAGCTCACGATAGTCTCTGCACATTCTGAAAGATCCATCCTTCTTCTTCACAAACAAAACCGGTGCTCCCCAAGGCGAGGAACTCGATCTAATGAATCCTTTGTCTAGAAGTTCTTGTAATTGGTTAGACAATTCTTGCATCTCAGAAGGTGCAAGTCTATATGGTGCTCATGCAATTGGTGTAGCTCTTGGCACCAACTCAATTTGAAACTCAACTTGACGTGTAGGCGGAAGTCCTGGCAATTCTTCCGGAAAAACTTCTGGAAATTCCTTAACAATCTGCACATCTTCAAGTCGTTTCTCATCCGACTTCTTCTCCGTGATGTGAGCCAAGAATGCATAACAACCCTTCTTTATGTACTTCTCGGTTTTAATGCATGATATGATACTGAGTCTAGTTCCACTTAGCTCTCCGCGAACTACTAAAGTTTCACCGCCATAAGAAAGATGAACAACTTTTTCATCACAAATGATTCTTGCACGATGTCGAGACAACCAATCCATACCGATAACAACGTCAAAACTTCCAAGTTCTACGAGCATAAGGTCTATATTGAATGGGTGATTTTGGAAATTGACGGTGCAACCACGGATAACGGTGTTGGTGTTAACTAAAGACCCATCGGCTAATTCAATAATATACGGAATGTCTAAGGTAGTTGGTTCTATGTTAAGTAAAGGTGCAAATGCAATAGAAACAAAACTTCTATCCGCTCCTGAATCAAATAAAATGGATGCATAACGATTATTAACGAGGAATGTACCCGCAACCACATTCGGGTCCTCTCGGGCATCTTCTCCTCCCATAACATAAGCCCTTCCTCGAGCTACTCCGCCCTGATTTCCAGCTCTTTGATCCTTCCTCTTTGGGCAATCGTTCTTGAAATGACCCAACTCTCCACAACCATAACATGCTCCTGGTTGGTTCTGATTAATTACCCATCGTGGAGCTTTGCATTCCCTAGTCGAATGACCAACTTTTCCACAGTTCTCACAAGCTCTAGGACAATTTCTAGGGTTGTGATGAGTCTGACACTTATTACACTTTGGTAGTTTTCCAGCATATCCTTTTCCTTCTGTTGGTCCTGCAGCATAGGCCTTTGCCACTTCCTGTCTCTTAGGTGCTGGTTGGATAGCATTTCCACCTTGGTTATTGTCAAACCTCCTCTTGTTGTTATTGTTGTTATTGTTGTTTTGGTTATTGGGGTAGTTGCGGTTTCGGTTATTGTTATAGTTGTTGTTGCTTCGAGTGTTGTTGTAGTTGGTGTTGTTTGAACGGTTATTGTTGTTATTTGCAGCAGATTTTCCTTTTAACACTTGGACCATAAGTTTCTGAGTTATACGAATAGCCTCTTCTATTAATTGTGGGTCGAAAGACATCACATCCCCTCGGATGCTTTCGGGTAGTCCACCAGTAAAGTTCTCCATCTTTTTCTCATCGTCAGGAACCATAGTTGGACATATTGCAACCAACTCCTGAAACTTCCTGATATAAGTCTTAATGTCATCACCTTTTGTTACCAGCTCATAGAATTCGGTTTCCAACTTTTGCACCTCAGTACGAGGGCAAAACTTCTTAGTCATCAGCTTCTTGAATTGATCCCAAGTGAGCTTGTAGGTATCCTACATACCAATAGGCTGAGCATAAGAATTCCACCAAGACATAGCTTCATCAAGAAGCATACCAGTAGCAAATTTTACCTTGTTAACCTCCTGGCAACCGCACATGAGGAATAGATTCTCAGTCTTTTCAAACCAGCGGATCAAAGCAACCGCTCCCTCAGTGCCCTTATACTTGACGGGATCACTAATCTTGAAATCCTTCCAAGTACATTCATGCCTAGTAGTGGGTTGAACCACTTCAGTATTAGGTGGAACCTCAGCAGTCCTAGCAGCAACCTCAACTCTCTCAGTCTCCAGAGCTTCTGCTATACTATCCCTGACCAACTTGCGGATAGCGGCTTGAGTCATAGCGGGTGTTTCTGATGTAGCCTTTGCTTTCTTTGGCGCCATACTTCTGATAAATAATAATCGACAACAACCATGAGAAAACCATAATAGAAATAGTCATCGTACAAAATGTATACACTCACAACATGTATATATACAACCACAACATGTACGAGTACGACCACAACCTGTAATAATACAACCCCGACACGTATAGATACAACCACAACAAGTATAAATACGTTAACAATAAAGAGCAACCATGAAACATCATAACTAAAATCACAACACATGAATATAATACATGAAAATTTCGGCCTACATGGACCGATATATATATATATATATATATATATATATATATATATATAGCACAACATCTCCAACATAGTAGAGTCGCACTTGATATATTTGTTTGTACAACAACCAAAAGACTACAAGTTCTTGAACTATGTCGCACACCTCGGGACTAGGAAAATAGTAAAAGCTAATACAATACTAGTCTATGTCTAGGCTCCTCCAGGTGCTCTAGATGGTCCAGGAGCTCCAGATGCTCCAGGTGCACTCCTCAGACGACGAATCTCCCTGTCCATCATAACTGCAATCTCCTCTAAATGCTGAACTCGAAGCTGAAGAGCAGCATCTCTACCCTCCATCATAGCCAACCTCTCATGTGCTACTGCCAACTGGTGTGTCTGCTCTCCCTGAGCCTCTTGTGTAGTCTGAGCTCTATCTCGTATCTCTGGTAGCTCATCCCTAAGCCGATCAATCAGTTCCTGATGTCCCTCCTACTGTCCCTCCTGCCGTGCCTCAAGTCCATGATACGATACGTCGATACTAACTCTGCCTAAAATCAATCCCTCGACCTGCTCCTCAACCGCCTCAAGTCGAGTAGTGATAACCTCATCAACCCTATAACCCAAACTATCAACCTGCTCCTGCTGAGCCCCTAACTGATCCTCTAATGTAACATCTGTAGGCTCCCTATATATATGTATGATATGATAATGCCCTTGGTATTATTTCTAGAAATCTAGAGTTACTACGTAGTTTTAGTGTTATTATTTTCAAAAGCTGTCAAAATAATATGAGTTTTGCCGATATTGAAACGTGAATATCTTTGTCGTTATAAGTCCGTTTTACTTGTTCTTTATATCCACGGTTACGTCTTAGTATGTAGTAATATATTTTGGAAAGCTTGGCTCCTCCGGGTTACATCTAAAGCCTCTTTTTGTCTGACAAAAAACGTCCAACAGCATGTATTTTCAGAAAATATACTTTTCGTCAATAAACTTGCAAAAATCATAACTTATTCGTTATAAACTCTTTTCAATCCGTACTTTCGCCTACGGATTCGTTTTTGAAAGTATTTTCTAAAAATTTTGCCAAAGTTTCCTTTATGTTTACTGATTTTCCTGGATTTACAAAAATGGGACAGAATGTTTATATACTTGTTACAAATCCATTTTTCATGTTCAAAACTAGTTTCAACTTCAACCAAAACTCTTGCAAACACGACAAAGCTATACTAATCCTACCATACACCTTCTTAGGGTGCCATGGGTTCCTAATCATGTTAATTTAACAAAGGAACACCTAAATCAAAATCTAGGGTTTGTATGTTCAAAAAGTTAACAAAAATAATGTGGTATAGCTAACTTGTACATGAAATTAAGCATGAAAACCATAAGATACAAGTATTAATTAGATGAAATCATGAAAATAAATTTGATAACTCACTTTGAAATAATAGGTGATAAGATGATGAGAAACCTTGTGTTACTTGAGTTTATATTGCAAGAATCTTGATTAGGATGACAAAAGGAACAACTTTGTAGCTTTAAATCTTGGAAAATAATCACTTGATCTTGGATTTTGGCTTTGGTCGTGGGTTATGAGATGGAAGAGATGAGGATATGAGCTTTTGATTCTAAAATTTGTTAAGTGTTATGTTTTTGAGGTTTTTGGATATTAGTATAGGATATATTGTATTATACTTGTACATAAATGCTAGAGGTTAAGAAAAATGTATAAATTGGCCTTGGTGAGGACTTTAGGGGCCGGCCAAGGTGGATGAAGGGGGGGGGGGGGGGGGTTGGGGTAGCTTGGATTTAATTAGGAAATCTAGTGTAGTATAAGTGTAGATATGTGTTATTTGTTAAAATCGGGTATCGGGTTTGATAGAAATAAATGTTAACGAAGTTATTCGGGATAAAATAAAGTTGTAAAAATGTTAAAAATACGTTGGGTACAGGTACTGAGTGTTCGGGTGATTATTGTTTAGTTTTCACGAAAACCATCGTAATATTTATAAACTTACGTTATAAATAAGAATAAATTTCCAAAATACTGGGTAAATGAATATTATAACTTTTATGAAGATAAAATGGGTATAAAAATATATCGGGACCATTGTGGGAATATTTAGATATATTCATCGTGTTTATTAACCGCGTGTTAACGTTTATTTTTAAATAATTATACGTAAAACGTTAAATATATCAAATATATAAATTTGAAAATCCTAAGAGTGGTATAACATGAAAATGCTGTTATGATGATATGCAGACTGTCTCTAGTCCGTATACCCGTAAACTAAATTTACGATGAAATGAGTAATGAAAGTGAATAATGAAAACTTTTTCCGGAAATGAATAGTGTTCAGTGAATAGTGAAATTTTCAAATGTTTCTCAGAATATCAAATTGACCTCGAAAATGATGAATAGTAAAACGATGAATAGTGTTTTGATGAATAGTGATTTATGAATAGTAAAATGTCGAAGTTTGGGAAATGACCTGAAATGGTGAGTTGTGACAGTGTAATAAAGTAATATCGCAATATGGAAATGGAAAACATCACTCACTACCTGTCATAGCAAAATAGATTACCATAGGCTTGGGAAAGGATCAAAACTCCACCACATGGCGTAAGCACCTAGGATAAACTATCAAAGAGGTCTTTTAAAGGGTTGTAACATTAGGTGTAGGGATATGGAATACACGGTTTTGTTGGATATTGGCAGTCTTTATTGGTGGCGAGTTAATCATCTTGGTTAATTACATGTACAATATGGCGTTGCTAAGCCAAGACTAGACTCGACTTAAGCTAATAAATCAAAAATAACAAAAACATAAAACAAACATAGAATGAAACGGGATGGTAGTCCGTATGTTTTTTTCTCTTTTCTTTTTTCTATTTTTTATTTATTTTATTTATTATTATTTTTTTTTTCGTTTTTTTTTGTTTTTTTCTCTTTTCTTTTTTCTATAATACATCATAGGGAATGAAAATTCCCCTTACACTTGAATTTTTACATACTTTACAAATAACTAATCTAATGACTCGAATTAAGATAATCAAAACACTTGGAGTACTTTTAGGATTAACGCACATATGGGGGTAATAAATGATGTTCTTCCCCAGTACTCCATAACACAAGTACTTTACCCATGAGTCCCAATCATCCCAAAACAATATGTACAAGGATATGACTCGACTTAGCAACCATGTAATCAATTAGATAATTAACTAAGGGTTTAAACAAATAACAATAATGCACTAAAGATGAGTGCATACACGGAAGACTAAGGCGATTTGGGTGTACATTTAAGTGGGGTGTAACAAATTCTTCCTTTAAGTAAGATGCTTAAAGTTAGAAACAAAAAGATAGGCTCAGAGGGGTGTACTAGGGGTTTCGTGTACTAAAAATGAGTACAACGCTAAGGGTGTGGGAAAAATTAGTTAGCCAAGTAATATGACTTAAATGGTCAAGTAATTATGATACGGGTTTAACATAAGGGTGATCCTAATGCCTCTTATCATGTAGTAAATCCTACTACACGAATGTAGTCTCACTAGCGGTCTCGGGATGCATCACTAACGCAAGTTCTAGAATCTAAATGCTACCGGTACACTCATAAGCACTAATAGTAAATGCTTTTCCTATCAAATCTAAAGGCGAACCTCACATATTTGGGTGGAAAATTTTTCTGAATGGTACGGTTTTGTGCTAGTCATGCAATCTCTTATCCATGAGACGCTTGCTATGGCTAAAGTTTCACTCCTAAATGTTGTAAAAAAATTTAAATTTGGCGCTAAAATTACACTAACAAGTATTTCTCATAGTTTTATTACACATCTACCATCAAACAAACAGATTCAATCGAAAGTATATCTGTAAGGTATCATCATTTTACCCTCCCCTTACACTTAGGATGAACATTGTCCCCAATGTTCAAGTAAAGAATGTAAAAGTGAAATAAGTAAAAAGAATGAAGTCAAATACTCCCCTGATTCGCTCGGTATGGATAATAAGGTGGCCAGGTTAGATCTTCAAGAAAATGAACAATCAAAGCTTCCCTTCCAGAATATAAATCATCTTCTTGTCATACATAACCTGTAAAACCTGAGAAAACAAACAAGGCAACCTCGCGTAAAATCAGCGGCAATCTATATATGCTAACAAATCCTATAAAACAAGATAAGATATAATGCTTGTGCAATGATGTTAGCAGATTTCCTGGAGATTATAAAATTAAAGATCCAACAAAAACTTTTAAGACTCCGTTAGAAAAACAAAACTGGTAAAATTTCCAGAATTTTACACGTGACGCCGTCAGGAGTTAACTCCTGACGCCGTCAGAAGTGACCTGCAGAAATTCTTATGTTAAGTTTCCGAAAAATTTCTGGAAAAACTTCGTCCTACTTCCTAGGAAATCCTGCAAAACATCATTATGACTCGATACAAGCATTTGACTCTAAAAAATACGAATATACATGTTCACTTAATATTGTGGAGAATCATGATCGAGTTTGTTTCTTAAAAACGTATTTGGGGTTTCCCCTTACACTTATCTTTTGCGAAATACCTTTGGATGAAGTTAAGACTAAGCCAAACAACAAAATAAAGTATTTTCACCATTTTAGTTTGAAACATGATCTACCAACAATATAAATAAAGCATGCATACGGAAGCAAATAACAATCAAACAAAAATGAAAATCACACAAAACATGGGTTGCCTCCCAAGAAGCGCTTTTCTTTATTTACGAGTCTTGTAGCTAGACTCAAGGTCATGGGTTACTACGTTACCTCATCGTTGGTGTCACTCTCTAGGTCATCTCCTATACCAGTTTTGTATTCCGGACCTAATTGCAAGCATTCTTATTAAAAACCAAGCATCCTATTCATCACATACTCTACTCCTCTACGTCTATCCTCATCGTTCCTATAGTAAGCTGCTTGTTTGTGTTCCTTTTCTAGGTTTGACAGGAGGCGGTACTGCTCAATCTTATAGGGCATTTGGTAGGCAATCTCATCATTCTCTTCCTTGAACCTAACTATCCCTAAAGTTGGATCATAACTCATCTTAGTGGCCTCAACGAATAGTTTTCCGAACACTACTTGACTTAGGCAACCATCTATCACCGGACGAGTATCCTCTACTATCATAAAATCGATCTCATAAGTGAAATTTCTGACAATCACATGCAATCCTTTCACTCTACCTACAAAATTACTTAGCAAGTTCTTATTGGGCATCATCCTATAACCAAGTTGTTTCTTCATTACCCAATTATAATAAGTCCTAGTCATGATGTTTATAGGAGATCTAGGATCGATATAAGCTTTCCATATATGCATGTGCCCAATGTTGCATGGTATGTTGATGTTAGAGGGGTCTCCCATTTTGATAAGGGGTGAGCCAAGGATATTTGGTGTCTCGGGATCATTGAATAAATCCTTATGATATTCCCATTCTTCCTTGGTTGGCAACTTATCAAAGTACTCTTCTATGTTTTCTACTTCCTCTAACGTCTCTCCTTTATTAACCTCAACTTCCCTAATTTCATCCCTAGTCTCGGTTTCTACTCCAACTTCATCCTTGTCACTTTCTTCTATATCCTTATCAATTGGTTTAACGGTGACAACATTGACAAAGTGGACGTGTTTAGAAGACGAGGGGTCCTTAGTTTGGATTCCGCTATTGGCGTCCCTAGTGTCCTTCCTAGGTGTAGTTAACGCTTGGTTGTTGAGGGCTTTCAACAAGTTGTCAATCCTATTGGTCATCTCCGTTTGTTGTTGGTTGAATTTGGTTTCAAACCTAGCTATGCGAGCTTCTTGAGATGCCATAAACTTGGACATCAATCCTTCAAGATTGTTGGTACTATCGTAGTTGTTAGAAGGATTATTGTTGAAAGTACGGTTGGAGGGTGGACCGCTTGGTTGGTAACGATTAGGCGGATTGGAAGAATTGGTTTGGTTTTGTTTCCACCTAAGGTTTGGGTGATTTTTCCAAGAAGGGTTGTAGGAATCACCATACGGGTTTGGCTCGGGTTTGAAAGTGTACCACTTATCTCCCGCTTCGTCGGTACGCGAGGATGCGTAGTCCGCAAAAGCTGTTCCGGGGAGTTCCACACAATCACGAGTGTCATGGGGACCACTACATAATTCCAATGAAGAAGTGATTTTGTTCACTTGGATTGAAGTCTTAGGAGCTTCGTAGGATTTCATGAGAAACTTGACTTGGTCCTCAAGTTCCATGATCCTACGGTCGGAAGTGCTAGAATTGTTCGAAGGCAAAGATATTGCCTTGACCGTTTTGTTCAAATCACGGGGATCATTCCAACTTTCGTTGTCATAGAGAGCAAGATCTTCTATGAGTTCCCATGATTCTTCCGCACTTAGATCACGTAGCTTGCCACCGGCGGATTGGTCAATGGTTCGCCTTGTGGAGAGATCGATATGGTCATAGAAGATTTGGACTTGGAGCCGAAGATCTATGCCATGATGAGGGACTTTTTGGAGTAAGTCCTTGAAACGAGTCCATGCTTCATATAGAGTTTCACCTTGACGTTGTTGGAACATCAAGATATCATTTCTAAGCTTGGTAGTTCTCCCCGGTGGGAAAAATTGAGCAAGGAAACGAGTGGTGAGATCATCTCATGAGGTGATGGATTCCGCGGGTAAACGTTCAAGCCATTGACTAGCTTGATCACGTAGAGAGAATTGGAATAGGCGTAATCGGGTTGTCTCTCTAGTTGCAACATCTAGGTCTATGGAATCTACGATTTTAAGGAAGTCCTTGAGATGTTGATTTGGATCTTCAAAACGAAGTCCATGGAATGCACATCCGCTTTGCACCAACCTGATGGTGTCGGATCGTAAGGGAGACACATTGGCTTCTTGGGTGAGCTCAATGGTGTTTCGGTAGCCTTGGTGGCTAGGTCGGGAATACTCTCCTAGGGTTCGGGGCCTAAGAGGTTGGTTAGCTAGTGGTGGGTTTTGTGGGTGGTCTTGTTGTGGTGGGTTGATGGGTTCAAAGATGTTACCACATTCCATGATGTCGGATGGTAAGATTACGAACAAAAACACGAAGAAATAAGATAGACTAGAGAAAACCTAAAAATAAAAAATAAAATCTTACTAGAAAAGAATCTAGCAAGTAGACCTAATAAAAAGAAATTCTAACCTAGACAATAACTATTCCCCGGCAGCGGCGCCAAAAACTTGATGCGTGGGAATTGCACCAGGCTTTACCTCTCGAGGGATCTTGAGAAGCTTACAACCCCCACCAGGCAGTGTACCTGATCGTTGTAGTATAGTATAGTGACAAGTACCGGGGGATTGATCGTTCAACTTAGGAATAGTGTCGCTAGGATTAGAAAACCTAAGAACTAGGTCTAGAGGTGAGGGATGATTCTTTTTGTATTTTTATGTTTTTATGAAAGTAAATAAAAATATCGGGTATTGGAAGAGTAGGCGGAATTAGTTGCTAGTCAACTAACCCAATAACTAAGATGCAATCAAAATAAAATAACAAAAATGAAAATAAACTAATTTAACTAGAGGTGTGACCAATATATGGGAGAATTGTGTTTACTTAGATTTCACTACTCCCTAGATATCTTTTACAGGTTAATTACCTATTACAGTTGCGTGGATGACGGATTGTATTCCTTAATACCTTTCATGGGTTAGCGTACTTACTTCCCCAATCCTATAAGCTCCTACTTCACTCCTCTGTCGAGCCGGCTAAGAAGCTCCTAACATGGGATCACTAGAATTTGCTTATGCATTAAATACAACCATTAAAACCTAGTACACATCGGTTCATGTTTCTTAAGACGTTCAAGCAAGTTACACAATGGAGATCTGCCAGTTTTCTTAAGCCTAACATTGAAATCATTCATCCATTACAACTATAAACAAACAATCAACCTATCATCAACATCTAGGTTTCATTACATCTAAGCAAACACATGATAGATCTAGCCTAGCATGTTAAAATCAAGACAAGCATAAGATATATTCAAACAACACATAGACATATTGAATGAATTGAAAGAAGACTTATCTTAATTGAACATGAAAGGTTTCAAGGGGTGAAAACCCTTGAAAATACAGTTACAAACGACCTAGGGTTTATTAGGTTCGACCCTAGTATTCTCCACACAAGTTCCTCTCTTAATGAATGAAAAATAGAAAAGTATATATAGATTTTGTGAGGTGACGGCGTCAAGAGTAAATGTCTGACGCCGTCATCTCGCCTCCAATAAAGTTCTCGGACTGCCTAGATCTGGGTTTGACGCCGTCACGTGTAATCCATCTTCAGGCCGTCACCAAAATAACTCTTGACGCCCTTCATCTGACGCCTTCAGGTTTTCTCTGGGTCGTCACGGATTTTACCCCTGACGCCGTCACATTTCCCTTCTTGACGCCGTCAGGTACTGTTCTCAGCATGGAAAATTAAGTCTTTGCCATTTTCTTCACTTTTATGCTCCAAAAACGTCCAAAATGCTTCCTTTTTCAGAATTCACTCCCAAAGTACCAAATCACAAAAGGAACGATTTAGGGCAATATTTGATCAAATAAATTCAATTCCGGGCTTAAATGACCCCCTAAGAACGGTTCATTTTTTGCCTCATCATGCAAGTTCGTAGTCATAATAACTGTTGACTTTTAAAAAGTCAATTAATTTTATTACACATGAAACTTGACTATTCAATAGTCAAAGACCAACATTCAACAACATACAGAGTGTTGCAAGTTCATAGCATGGTCTTGTGAGCTTCCTTCTGCATGAACTTTTTTGGACAGCTTCCTCTGAACGATTCTCTAGCTTGGTAACCTTTTTGTTGCTTGAATTGGTTATGAATGAATGGCCATACTAGCTTGAGTTGGTATGTCAGATGGATTTTCTTGACTTGAAGATTGAGTTGATTCACTTACGAATGTTGTAGTTTCAGTTATGACAAATGGATTTCCTTGACTTTCAGATGGAATTGATTCACTTGCAAATGATATAGTTTGATATGGAATTCCTTCACTTTCAAAACCAAACCAATTAGTAAATCCCCTTCTAACCTTTTGTTGTACATTTTTCTTGCTTGTGAACCTGTTACAATTATACTTGGTACTTAACCTGATGCATTAGATGTTGCAAAATTAACACCACCAACTGTTTTAAATGCCATTTTATGTTGTAGATAAACTAAACATCGAATATCAGAACCCCTAACATCCCCAACAGCATGTGTAGGCCCCTAACAACATTTGCAGCCTCTCCCCCCACAAAAAAAATATATATATATATTTACAGGACATCTAATAGCCTTGACAACATGTGCATGCCCCCTAATAACATTTTCAGGGCCTCCAACACCCTCAACAGGACCTCTAACACCCAAACAACATGTGCAGGCCTCCTAACAACACTTGCAGGACCTCTAACACCCATAATAACACTTGTAGACCCTATTGAAATAAATAATGCCTAAAAACGTTATTAATATTTTTCGATATCTCTACGTTTTGATAATCACAAAATGTAAAATCATTAAACGTAAAATCATTATGTAAACAAATATTTAGTCGTAAATATTCATTTTAACTAATCTAATCACTTAAGGTATGAATAAACAAATGCCTAATGCATTTTATGATCGAAGAAACTTTTATTTAATCACTAGATTTTTTATAAAATGTTACAAACATTTTATATCTTTTACAAAATCATTTTTGATAAATAAAGGAAAATGTTTAATTCATAATAAATATTTGAATTCAAATTTTAAACCAAAAATGGCAAAAATGTTTCAGAAAAACCTTCCCCAGAAAAAGAAAAAAGCTGAAGGCCGTTATGGAGGGCGGCCCCCTTAAACTTTAAGGGGGCCGGCCAGACTTTAAGGGGACCGGCCCCGCTCCTCAGCCCCTCAGCTTTGCCTACAAATTCTGGACTGTTTCCTGGCATTTTTCTCACCTTTTGCACTCCAAGCTTTCTGTTCTAATTCATCTCATACTTCCTTCTAAATCATTTGATCATATAATCATAAGCTTTTGTTTCCACGTGATCCAAGCTTCAACCACTCAAGTGCAAGTGAAGAATACTTCTATTCATCAAGACTAGAAGTATTGCAACTTAGTGTATCCTCACTACCTAAGTTGCTTGTGTATTATAATTTGTAAATCATTCATTTGTGTAAAGGTGTGTATATTAGTTAGATAGGTGTGAATATAAGTAAGTAGATTAGATTGGTGGGTTAGTTGATAGAATTGTGAAGAAGTAGTCATAGTGTGAAGAACTAGAGTTAAGTCGTGAAGTAGTCGTATGAAGTTGTGAATAAGTTGTGTAGTGTTTAGAGTCGTGAGATTGGTTTTAGCTAGGATTAGAACTCGAAATTTTGCTTAGTGTCAGAAATTGGTGTAAGCGAAGGTGTGTAAGGTTTTCTCCGCCATAAGGGAGTTTGTTGACATTGTGAAGAAAAATCTCGAGTTAGGTGCTCGTCTACCTAAGGTCTACCTAATGCACTAACGGGCAGTGTACCCGGTCGTGTGAGGTACAGCTAGATGGTAAAGCCAAGGTCTTCCCAAGAGCTAAGGTGCGGACAATATCTAAGTTTAAATGTCACTAAATAAAAGGGGTGTTTAAATGATTTAATTAAACTAAAGAATGAAATAAATAAACAAAGCAAATGATAAGTAAAAGGAAATCAGATAGAGAAGGTAGTGTTAACCTAATTATTAAATTTGTTATTAACATGACAAGTTTTATATATATGCATCTTATCATTTTATCTGGGGGTTCAATTCAATAGGCTCAGTTGGTCAAATCGCCTATCCTATTTCCCATAATCCCCTACTACAATATCTAAGGATTTTAACCTTAGTGATGAACAGAGGTCGCCGGTTGACTATGTTGAGTCATTAAGTGCCTCTACTAACTTAGACTGGCCTAACGGGAAATGTTGTCACTTACACCTCCCCTCTAACTTCTTAAGTAAATCTATTAGGTAGGTGATCCTTTGGTCAATTCGCACGTGTATGGTGATGGAAGCGTCTACGGTTCGTCTTAACCATCACCAAGTCACAACCTTCTAATGAAATGCGGGTACGGTCACATCGTACATTCCCCTCGAAGGACTACCCAGTATCAAAACCCTTAAAGCTAAAGTGTCCAAGGACAAGCTAAGAAAGTATACAAATAAAACGACTAAAGATGCGGGAAAACTAAATCATATTAATAACAATTTCATAATCAGGCTAACACCAAGAAGTGTTTAGCCACTCATGTTCAATAATGCAGAAAAACAAGTGTTTAACATAACAAATGTAAACATTGAATTAATACAAATCAAATGAATGAATAAACTTATGATTATGGCATGAATTTTCCCTTGAAATGGACTTGTATGCTTGATAGAACTTCTCGCTCTTGCTCCCTAAATTCCTTTTGTTCTGTGTGGTGAAAAGTGAAATGTAAAACTCGGAATTAGGGCTGGTATTTATAGGCCTGACATTGCTATGGCGGAGCCCTATGGATGGCTACGCCGTAGACTTTGATAATAACAACTACGCCGTAGCTTGATCAAGAGCTATGAGCATAGTTTCCTCAATTGGAACATCTACGGCGTAGTTATGATGGGACTACACCGTAGTTTCATCTTTATCCTCGAAAGTTCTCTTCTGCTTGATTTTAAGGTCTATGCCGTAGGTGGAGAGAGGCTACACCGTAGAACCCTTTGATGTGTTACTACGCCATAGTTAAGGATGTGGCTATGCCGTAGTCTTCATAAATAATTGCTACGGCGTAGGTAGATGGAGCATCTACGCTGTAGTTGGTGCAGAATCTGCATACTTTAATGATTTTCATCTAAAACCTTCCAAATCCGCGTCTTTTTGTTCCTTTGTTTATCTTTGCCCTGAAACAGAATATAAACAAATAAGAGTATATATCCTAACATATTAACATAACAGATGAACAATATAGGGGGAAATTAACACTAAAAACCGGGTACTATTTGATGTTATCAAATATCCCCCCACTTGAACTCTACTTGCACTCAAGTAGACCTTATTAGAATAATTCTCAAAAAGATATCTCCCAAGAAACTGAGAAATATGAATCTTAAAATTTCCTATGCTAGAATATATCAAAGCCGAACACCGCACGAAATGGGAACAAATACTCATGCTAACTCTCCTAATCTAAGTGTTAATTTCAGGGTGATCACTCAATGCACAGTCATAGAATGTATTCTATCATAGGCTTGGCGGTTACACAAATCTCCACCACTAGAGCTAAGGTCAAAACAATTCTGAAAGGCAATATTGGGTGAACATTTATAAGGCTATAGGTGTAGTGTCGTTACTAACATACTACGGTAAGGGCGACAAAGGCAATGGTACATGACCGGAACGCCGGGCAAGACACCAATGACTTCTCAAATCCCTTACCTAAGCATGATTCACAACTAAAATGGTAGGATAAGACATGGGATTCACAATAATGGTGTAAAATAAAAAATAGAAACAAATAGTCTTAACCTATAACCAAGTTTCTACCACTTGCCGTTCATCCAAGGGTAAAGCTCCAATATGCAAAAATTGGATCATATAACAAGTGTGTGTGCTATTAGAGGACGCAGGATAGGCACCACACTTGGTCTTCATGTTGGCGATTACGAACCAACAACTTAATTCTTCAAATGTGACCAAAGTGGCCTCTTCGATACTAATTCTTTCAAAGCTCAACATACGGTGCTATACAAGGTTGCACCAAAGATAAACTATTTACATACTGAATTTTACATTTTTTTAATAATCAATACAAGAAATAAAATACATCCCCCCCACTTGAGATGAAACATACATGGAATAAATCAGGGGATCTCAAATGATATTCAAAGGTAGATCTTCAACATAGGTGTGATTTCTGGATCTCTTTACTCGAACCTCGGACTAGAGCAAGTAGCAACTTCTAAATTACAGAACAAGACTACACGGTAGGCTAAGGTGTATAGGTGTATCGAAAAAAATTTATAATATGAGTAAGAAACGAAAGGATAGGCTCAAAATGGTGTAACTAGGGGTATCTTGCACTAAAGATGAGTGCGTCAAAAGGGTTTAACACGGGGGTTGAGAAGTCAATGTGACTAATCGATAAACACATACATATAGGCTTTTTGGGTGATAATTCTAAAATATTGCCTTCTCAAAAATTTTCTTCCAAATGTACTAAGAAAACTCAATACACTACTCGTCTATGGTCTCAAAATGATGTAAAGGCCAAGTCCTAAAGTCTACAAACTACCGGCACACTCATATTTTGGTGGATTTGGGTAAATCAGGGGAAACTGAAAAGGTTAAACCTCACCATGGGAATAAAAGTTAGTGTGCTCGGCTATGGCCTATTCTAGTTAGGTTCGGAAAAACATGTCAAAATTTTTAAGAATGGTTTCAAAATAAACTAGAAAAAATGGGGCAAATAATTGTTCAAGTTACATTCTACTCCCGTCCCCTCACTTGAAATGTACAAAGTCCCTTTTGTATAAAAATAAGCAATTAGAATATAGGAGATAAGTAGAATAGGAACGAGAACTTCCCTGAAAGTTGCTCTTGAAAATAGTAGAAGGATCATGTTTGAGAAAATGTGCCTTCGCTTCGCCTAAAGAACAATCTTCGTATCCCTGAAATCATGAAACAACCACAAGCATAAAACCTAAAAAAGAAAAATAAAAAGAAAATAGAAATCCTAACTCACTTTCGTAGGAATCACGGTTGCATTTAGCGTATGCAACAAGCCTTTTAAACCACTTGGTGTCCCAAGTGGACGAGTGAAGTCTTGTGAGGGTTTACAGTGAACACACCCACAAAGTTCATTTAGAAACTAATACAAGGTTTATACATGTTTGTACTAAAAATATTTTAAATTTAAGTGGTACAGAAGAGAACTATGGCGTAGCGGTATAATTAGCTATGCTGTAGTTGGAAAAATCTTATAGACTAACACCTGGAGGGTGCTACGGCGTAGCTATTTAGCGGCTACGCCGTAGACTTTTCCTGGGCAGAATTTTCTAGAGTAGAAACTCCATTGTTGGCTCAATTCGTCGATCCCCTTCTCTTTTACCTACAAAAATCATTAGAACAAACATGCAAAACAAAACTACGCTAATAAAATGAAAATGGAGGATAATTCAGGTTGTCTCCCGAAAGAGCACTTTTGTTTATTATCGAGTCTTTAAGTTAGACTCACTGGCGCATAGCTTAATGTTGCTTTTGCATTTTCCCAACCTCACTCATTTCCTTCATAAGGTTGTGCCTTATCTAAGTGATGACATCAAATAATCCTGATATTTAAGTGTCAAATTTCCCCTATTATGCTCATGTATTATACTTATTATATGGATATATATACTTTGATTTCTTTACATTTTATATATCCAGGTCACAAGTGAGCATAGGAGCTAAAGAGACGAGGAAAATGGAATGAACGTGCAAAGATAAACAAATCCTAGTATACTTGAAGAAGCTACGGCGTAACATCATCTCTCAATTATGCCGTAGCAAGGAATTCAACTAAGAAGACCAAAGTCAACACGGATCAAGAGTTACGGCGTAACCAAATCTATGGTTTACGCCATAACATATGGAAGTCTTAATGAATCCTCAGATTGGAAGACTACACCGTAACATCACTCTGGAATTACAACGTAGCAATGAGTACGAAAGTAGTCCAAGCTCATTATTTACTCACGGCGTAACTCAACTTTGGGACTACGGTGTAACATCGACTACAAAAGTAATCTTAGATCTGAGAATTTAGCTATGGGGTAACGCACATGGAGACTACGACGTAGATGAAACCCTATTATCCTTGTTACGGCGTAACTATTCATCAACTACGCCATAATCATCAGAGCTGGATAAGATTACACTAGCTACGGCGTAACACATTTCTCAATTACGTCGTAGCTCTGATCGGGCCTATAAATACAACCCTAATTTCTGCATTTGTCATACAACTTTCTCACATACAAAGTCAGAGATCGTTGGGAGATTTTAGGAGGCCCTTCCATAGCAGTATACGGAGCCTTTCCAAGGGAGAAATCATGCTACATTCCATAAGTTTTAGCATTTCATATTTACTTTTACATTTCGAATTAATGGCTTGTATAAACATGATTTCGAGTGTTCAATTTAATATGATCGGCTAAGCACCTCTGGTGCTAGCCTAATTATGATTCCTTTATTGCATTAATTATGTTTCTGTACTTTTCTTAATGCTTTTACGTGTGTGCATGCTTAGTTTGTCTTATGAAACTTTAGTTATGGTAGTATTGTAAGCTTGTTTGTATCTATTACGCTAGATGTGATTGACTTGATACCTCAATCCATTTAGTAGGCTAGAAGAATTGACCATAGGACACTAGCCTGATAGATTGCGAGAAAATGGTTGGGATGACAACTAACTATATTGCCTTGTGTGCGAATTGACAATAGGATCACCTTACAAGTGGAGGTACTTAAGTAATTAGAGAATGGCCAATGATTGTGACAACGGGCCATTAAAGATAAGTCTAGCATGTAGTGACGCTTATGACTCGAACCCGTCTACCGTACATCGGCTTACTAGCATAGGGTAGTGCCTGTGGTTCCCGGCAGGATTCGGGGGAGATAGGCAAGGGAACTTGACCATATGAACCTAGTGATATACGTCCGCCCCACCTAAAGCATGAGATTAGTTTAATAGGAGACATGATTATAAGCAATTTAGGAGGAGTAATTAGGTTAGCGCATTTCTCTCCTACTGCTCACAACTTTACTTTTAATTGCTTTTATTTTCATTTCGTTTCGTTTAAACAATCAACCAAACATTTCCACTTTTAATTCAGTTTTATTCAGTGACATTAGACTTAGATATAATCCGTACCACATAGTTCTTGGGACGACCTCGGAGTTACCATTACTAGCCTAAATACGACCAGATTCTCTGTCCGTTAGTGCATAAGGTAGACCTAGGGTAGAAACGAGACTTTACAAATAGTAAAACCTGGTCAGAAATCCTGCATCAAGTTTTTGGTGCCACTGCTGGGGAGCTATAATAGGATTTTTGTTTAAGTCTTTCATTTTTATTTTTTTTTTGTTTTGTTTTTCTCACATTTTGTTTAAGTTTCAGGAATCATGGAAGTAATCGACATTAACACGTTAACCTTGGAAGAATACCTTGCCATGACTAGGGATGAGCAAGGACCAGGCCTTGTGAGTCCAATGAATGGAGCGGATGTTTAGTTTGAAATCAAGACGCAATTTATGAGAGAATTAAAAGAGAAACCATTCGCTGGACTCAAGACGGAAGACGCTTATGAGCACGTGGAAAATATGCTTTACATTACTAGTCTCTTTAATATTCCAGGTGTTTCTCATGATGTAATCATGCTCTGAGAATTCCCTATGACACTCTTTGGAGCCGCTAGAAGATGGGTTGATAGGTTGCCATCCGGAACCATCAACACTTGGAATCTCCTTAAAAAGAACTTTATTCAACGCTTTTGCCCTCCCTCTCGGATGGCAAAACAGTTAGAGGAGATTCATAACTTCAGACAAGAAGCTGACGAAACATTGTACCAAGCTTGGGACAGGTACAATGATCTTTTATACAGGTGCCCGACACATGAGTTGAACAACCAACATAAGGTAAACCTATTTTACAAGGGCATTAACATCGCAACAAGGCAGATGATCGACTCTCAAGGACCTATTCCGGGAATGATTCCTACCCAAGCCCTTGATGTGATTCAAGACATGGCCGACCACTCTCAAAAGTGGCACGATGGAGGTAGCACCAGGAGTGATGGAGCAGGGTTGGAAGGTATGAAAGCTCTTACTAAAAAACTTGAGAATCTAGGCAGGGAAATGAAGAAACTCAAGGAAAGCTTCACGCCATCCAAGTTGGATGTAATATTTGTGAAGCAGCTCACCTTGCGAAGGATTGCCCATTAACAGAAGATGAGAAAAAAGTTGAGGAAGTCAAGTATGGGGACGGAAGGCCCTTTCAGAGCAACAATAACTGATATCGCATAGGAACACAGGGATTTAATTCCCAATTTATCAATAGACCACCCTATGGTGAAAGAAGACCTACTCTTGAAGAAACTATCAGCAAGTTCTTAGAAGAATCGGCTAAGAGAGAGGCTGAAAAAGAACATTGGCTAAAAAGTTTTCCGGAGGGGACTCAAGCTAATCTAAAATATCATGACGAGACCTTAAAGAACCTCAAGGCAAAAATTGAACTATTATCTAAAGATGTGCACGAACAGATTATATTAGAGAAAGCTAAGGTTTGTGTGGCGGTACCAATAGACAAAGAATGTTTTGACACTATTTCCAAGGAATCATCGCATAACAAAACCGAGTTACGCCATAACATGCCTGTACAACTACGGCGTAACAACAAACCTGAGGAAAAATGTGTCGTAAAGAACGCTACGGTGAGAAACGAAGAGCTCAAGATTATAACTAGTAACCTTGGAGCTAAATCCGTAAAACACAAGAAACCACCTAGAGTTTCATTTGTGCTTGAAACAAGATACCATTCATGTGTACCCATCCCAGTAGAAAATAGATGGTCTTATGACCTATGGCCTTCATGCGACCCGAGTAAAGAGCTTTGTGACACAGGTGGCAATAAAGAAAGATTGAAAGGTAATAAGCACCTATGGACATCAACTCTTGAGCAATTCAGGAAAAGTCTAAAATGGAAAGGAATGATAACTTTCGACAAATAGGTACAAATCATTTACGGTAAAGTTAGCAGAGACAAGAAAATGGAGATTTGGGAAGAAGTAAATCGCGTCACCAATGATGACCCATTCCCTGATAACGAAACTAAAAACCTACAGAGAGAAGAAGACCATAGAAAAGAGATAGGCAAAGAACATTGGTGCGAGAGAATCAGAATCAGTAATAACAACGGGGAATATTTCTGGGCATCATGTGATCCCTATGGAGATGAGTGCAATGGTGGAAGTAGTAAGGAATGGATTGGAAATATATCCTACCACTAGAGGTCCACTAATGATAGTGAGAGATGCAAATTACCGTGGGTTGATAGATTAAGTTTCCATTGAGTAAAAATGAAGTATGGTGAAGTTGACTACTTGACTAAGGAGAAAATTTGGCAAGAACATACGAAAAGTATGGACGAGGAAGAGCATGAGAATTCGGATGAAGATAAAGGGCAAGCTTGCGAGACAAGTCCAAGTGTAGATAGAGATCAGCAAATCTTCAACTTAATTGAAGATAAGCTTGATGAAGATTGGTATAAGGGGACAGAATCCGACAATGATGATCTTGAAGGAATAGTAGACTACATTGATTTGCAAGGGTACGATGGGTTTATGAATATGGATGATGAAGCCTACGAGCAACGTAGGTGCAAAAAGGCTGGGAATACCCTATAAGAAGCCACCACCTATTCAAGCTGAAACATTCGAGATCACTAGGTATGCAATTGGTCCGGATGAGAAGTTTACTAAGATCGTAAGTCGGGAAAAGAAGGAATTTCTACGCACTCCAACGAATGTCGCTTGGATACGACATAATTTAATGAAGGAACTGGACGAGCTTGGGTAAGTTCGTCGCCCTCCTACGTGATTACCCTTGGGAATGAGTCTAACTTAAAGACTCGTTAATAAACAAAAGTGCTCTTACGGGAGACAACCCGTATTATCCCTTTCTTTCTTTTTCTTTATTTCGGTTGGTTTGTATGTTTGTTTTATATTTTTGCACGAATTGGAGAATGGAGGAATGAGATAATCTGTTTACTACAGAAACTGATGCTCTCGTATCAGCAGGTACGACGTAATTTAGTCTTACAACTACGCTATAACTCCCCATTCGTAGCTGATAACTCCAGGTTTTGCACTAATTACGGCGTAGCTCAATTCCATGACTACGCGGTAATACCTCTCTGAGGTGTATTCCTCAAAATATTTTCAACCATACTAAACTTGTATTAGTAACTAAATGAACTTTGTGGGTATGTTCCCTGTAAGCCCTCACGAGACTAAACTCGTCCACTTGGGACACCAGGTGGTTTAAAAGGCTTGTTGCATAGGCTAAATGCAACCGTGATTCCTACAAAAGTGAGTTAGGATTTTTCTTGTTTTTATTTTTGCTTTTATAGATTTATGCTTGTGGTAGTGTCGTGATTTCAGGGATATGAAGTTTGCTCATGGAGGCTAGTTGAAGGCACGAAGACTTCTCGTGATTCTTCTTTCATTTATGGAGCAAATTTCAGGGAAGTTGTCTCTCTAATTCTACCTTCTCTTCACATTTACTTATTTTTAGTACAAAAGGGACTTTGTACATTTCAAGTGGGGGGACGGGAGTAGAATTATTATCTTGAACTTTATTTTGTCCTCAAGTTTTCTAGTTTAATTTGAAAAATTTTGCCATTTCTAAAACTTTTGACATGTTTTTCTTAACCGAACTAGAATAGAATTTAGCCGAGCACATTTAACCCTTGAATTCCCATGGTGAGATTTAGCCTTATCCATTTCCATTGATTTACCCAAAATCCACCTAAATATTGAGTGTGCTGGTAGTTTTGTAGACTTTAGAACTTGGCTTTTACATCATTTCGAGACCATAGACGAGTAATGTGCTAGACACATTTGGAAGGGACAATTTTAGAAGGCAATGTTTTAGGATTATCATCCAAATAGCCATATATGTGTATGTTTATCGATTAGTCACCTCGACTTCTTGACCCCCGTGTAAACCCTTTTGTTGCACTCATTTTTAGTGCAAGATACCCCTAGTACACCCTTTTGAGCCATTCCTTTCGTTTCTTACCCTCATATATTGTTTCGATACACCAATACACCTTAGCCTACCATGTAGTCTAGTCTATGATTGGGAAGTCATTGTTTACCCTAGTTCGAGGTATAAGTGGAAGAATTCAGGAATCACGCCTACGTCGAAGACTAATTATTGAAGATCATTTGAAGACCCTCCAAATCCTCATATATTGTTCATCTCAAGTGGGGGGATGTATATAATTATGATTCAAAAAAATAGTGAAATTCTATATGTAGATAGTTTAATAAATGGTGCACCCTTGTATAGCACCTTGATTATAAGCTCATCAAGATTTAGTATCAAAGAGGCCACTTCGGTCACATTTGAAGATATGAGTTGGTGATTGTTTCTACACCAACATGAAGACCAAGTTATGTGCCCATAATGACGTCCTCTAATAGCACATCTACTTGCTATTATCCAGTTCTTGTGTTTCGAAGTTTAGACCTTGGGCGAACGGTAAATATAACAACCCACAAACACCCGTTACTATCATTCCCGTTACAAATACCTATAGTAGGTATTTTATAGGTAAATTTTTGCTTTTTATATGCATTATTACTTGCATGACTCACTAGACCTGCTCACGTATCTACACAAGCCAAATAACTCAACACTCACATCCTATACACCTTAGGTATGTCAAGCATAAAATCATAACAACACCAGAATAAGTAATTCACCAATCTAAAACACTAAACATAAACACAAAACCCTAATAAACACTAACTAAAACTTAAGTAGGGTTATGTGCTTATTTGAACCTATATGCTTAGTTTAACTAGTATGAATGTGTCCAAGGCTTAAGTATGAGTTTCCTTAGGAATATTAGGATATCTTAGGACCATTAGGCTATAGAATAAACCTTTTAGAACTTAGATACAAACCCCATAAGCCCAAAACCATAACTAGGTCATAATTAACTAGAATTAGGTCTAAACCATCCCAAAACTTCCCTATAGGTCACTACCACTTAGCATAAGCCTCTTAGAACTTAGGAATAGTTATTAGACACTCATTGGACACTAATCTAGGCACAAAACCATAGGATAAACTCTAGTCTCTCACTAAACACACTTAGGTCATTTATGTTACAAAAGTAGGTCAAACCTTTCCCATAAGTTACCCTCACTTAGAATAAACCCTTTAGGACTTAGTATTAGTCACTAGACACTCTTAGGAACTTAACTTAGGCACTCAACCTTAGGTAAAACCTTAAACACTTAATAAGTAGAACTAGGTCTAAACTTAACTAAAATAAGTAAAACCTAAACATAAGCACCTCAAGAATCTCAACCTAGCACCTTAAGACCTTAGTCATACCCAAGCACACACCCTAACACCTCTAAGCACCCACACAAGTAGGTGCATCACCTAGTTGTCTAATCCACCACTAATCACCACTAAACCACCACTAATCCTCCACTAAACCACCACTAATCCACTCCTAATCACCCTAAACCACCTCTAACCCACCAAACAGCTTACAAGCACCTCCAAGTACCTAAGCAAGGTGGTGCATCACCTCCTTGTAAGCTACTTGTCACCACCTTTCCCTAACCGCCTCTCTCGGCCTTCTTTCCACCACAACCGACCTAGCTCCGCCCCTAGCTACCTCCTAGCTTCTCCTTGTCACCAATAGACTTGCCACAACCACCTTCTGGCCTTGCTTACTCCTCCCTCCCCCTGCTTGACACCTATGACCCATTTTTACTCCAAATCGCCTCTATACGGGTATAAATACCATCCTCCACCCTTATTTCTTCTCCACACCTCTCCCTCTCCTCTCTATTTCACATTTCTGTAGTACTAAACCTTTAGAAGTAGTAGAAGTTTGGTAACGAAGTCTTGGTCGAGTTGTGTTGTGGTTTGAAGTAGAGCGAGCCCTAGAAAACCCTAACCCTAGTTTAAACACACGTAAACCCTCCCCTAACCAAGTAAGTCTTACATTTAGCTTTAGTTTAGTCTTAGGATAGTATTAGGATGCCTTATATAACTTAGGAACCCTTGCATGAGCCTTGAACCATTCCATTTTAGAACCCTAGATAGAGTCGTATACTTGCATGCATGCTACTAGTCATTTCTTTAAGTCATACACTAGTTATAAATAACCTAGATAAGTTAAAATAAGTAAAACATAAGCTAGAAAACTTAGTTGCTAGATAAAATATAAGTTACATGCATTTAGGACTAGTTTTGCAAAACTTTACATGCATAAGGGTATATATCGTAAATTCCTGAAATTATAAAGTCTAGGGACTGTTTTTGACATTTCCTAGAAGTTATAAGTGTAGGACTAGTTTTGCATAAATTTTAAAACCCTAGGATAGATATTAAAATAAGTATAAACTAAAAAGGACTAAAAACGTAAATATTATAAAGTTAAAGGTCTAAATGGTAAAAATAGAAAACTTAAGAGTCTAAGGTTAGTTACTTCAAATATAGAAGTCTAGGGACTAATTGTGTCAAGTATAGATAGTTATTAGTATAAGTAATATAAGTAATATAAATTTAGGGTAGAAAACGTAAATATATATACTATAAGGGTAAAAAGTGAAAATATCATATATGTATAAAACCTAAATAAAGTAAGAAGCATAACACAATACTAGGGAGCTTCATGTGAGGAGTACTATGTGGATATTTCGTTTTGACAAGTTTGTTGGGTTTACGAATTAAAGTGACCTGACTCCTCGAACAATTATTGCTTATACTTCTGAGATATGATGGCCTGAACAGTGATATGATTATAACTAAACCTTAATAACAACATAACTCAATAATAGGGAGCTTTGTGTGAGGAGTATTAACTTCTGAATTATGATGGCCCGAACGGTATTATGTTGATAACATAATACAATAGTAGGGAGCTTCATGTGAGGAGTCATATACTTCTGAATTACAATGGCCTGAACGGTGTTATGTTATATATAAAACATTAACAAACCTAAAAACAATACCTTGAGAAACATAAACATGATAACTAAAGCTTGACATGCATCCAAAACCAACAACACACTAGGATACGTGAGTAAGGCGGTCTAGTTTCCGAGTCACTATTTGCATCACTTAGATTACTCTAAACCCAGGTGAGTTTTCGTAGCCTCACATCTTTTTAAACTTTCACTTTAAATGCTTTATAAACCCTGTGAAGGGGACACATGCTAAATGCTTTACTTAAAAACCAAATACAAGTCTTTTTCTTTGGTTATTGCACGAGTAAACTAACTGCCACCACTACATAACCAAAATTCATGAATCTAATCATTTGGGATGTTTTACCCACGCAAACGCGAATATAGTTGATAGATCTATTGGAGTTTGACAACTCCTATTGGTATTAACACCCCACTAGGTGGTACCAATAAGTACTATATTTGAATCCACTCAAGGAATAACTTTGGCAAGTTATCCTTCTATCCCCTCATGTTGGGTCTGCAGCCCACATGACCCGGATTGTTAAGGTGTGATTCATGAGCTTAGTGCAACATACTCCACTCCTGATAATTGTGCATGCATCACAATTATCACAAAACCTACACTTTCCCAGATGGGTGTATCAACTGAACCCAGGGAACTTGTATTCACTAACCCCTAAACCTATGATTCTCACTCAACACTTAGTGTTGACTTTTTAAGCATGTATTATAGGTATATTACTTCTATGGATCCATGGCAGAAGGAGGTACTGAACTCAGAGGACTTTTCATGGTTATCATTCAAACACAACCTAACTCTTAGATTTTTGGGACCTCAGCAAAAATAAAAGTATATCATTTATAATTAAAACTCTGATAATTATGAATGATAACTAAATTTCCAAAACGTCTCTTTTTGAGTCATTTTCTATTACTGTATCTGTGATTCTATGAAGTAATACCCCAAACACTTTATTCGCTGAGATCAGTGAAAAATAGGGGTGTTACAGATTGGCATCAGAGCTTCAGTTGTAGAGAACAAGGTCAAAAGCTAAACTATAACTACTTTTCCTAAACCCGAGAAAGTCCTCAGTACCTCTGCCATCCTCCATTACCATACGTGCTAAGGTAAGTATAATAATTGCCTGCTTAACTGCTAAATGATTTACAATATTTTCTTTATTATATAGTTATGTCTACTCCCCACTACTCTACCCCTGTCTCATCTAGTCTACATCCGGAGAATGATCTTTCCTCTCTGAATGTACTAGATTATTCCCCTAAATCCTATAACTTAGAAGATTCTAGGAATAGTTAAGATATACCTTCACCCTTAGGATATACCCCTTCTTTAGATAACCCTCACTTAAAACACATAAGAGATTTCTATGCTAAGACATCACCCCTACCTCCCCTAAACCCTATTATACATCCACTTTTTCCTACCCCTAGATAAGAACCCCATGGTTTCTTTCTTCCGAGAGAACCATATATAGCTAAACACCCTATCCCTACCTATACCCCTAGATATGACCTTAGGAAACCCTATAATTTAAACCCTACCCCTTACCTAATAAACGCTCCCATTCCACCTTGGAAAGATGAAATTGGAGAAAAACCCTCTAGGTTGTGACATTTCAAAATTTTCATGTCATTAATCTTAATAGTATTTAACTACTCAATTTTTTTTAAATAATTAACTTCGTCGGAAGTTATCCGCGTACGTCATGACTCGTTCAATTAATTCAACCGACACTAGACTATGTCTAGTATACACTTTTTATGCACATTTGGTTCCTTACAATTCTATTTTAAAAGTCCTAATTTACTTTTTCTAATTTTTACGTAAACCTTGCACCTTTACGTTTTACCCGATTTAAATTTACGTTTTAAGGTTTTGACAAAGTGAACCAACCCTAGACTATGATAATCTATATATTTTATGAATTTTTAAACTATTTCATGTTTCAAAAAAAGAGTTTTATACTTTTCGTGTCATTTTTATAGTTTACATCACTTTTATCAAGAACCGGTGTCACCAAACGCGTTTTCAACTCACGGTTTCATTTTTAACGACGTTTAAACACTCCGATAAACCCATGACTCATCTAATATATTAAAAGTAGTTATTTTAACAAGTTTTAACATTTTTACAAGTTTATTATTTTTATGTTACCCGCTTTTATGTTTCGCGTCTTAAAAACTACACGTTTTAAATTACCGGGATCAAAACTACACCACAACACACACTTATAACCTAAATATACCACCAAAACCCACTAACTCCATCTCCTAGCCATGAGGTGGCTGAAATTTATGGTGTGCATGCTAACAAAGTGCAAATATTAACACTTGTGTACTCCACTATAACTCCTAACCATAAAACCACTAAAACATCACATTGTTATTATCACCTCAACATTTCACTCCAAAAATCTGATTTTCTCTCTTGTATTTCATGGCTTCTTAAGGCCAAAAAGACCCTTGGTGATTGATTTTCCTAACTACATAAGTGCTAGACTTGAAGGTTCAAGTGTTCTAGCTTAGTTTCTTGGGTTATTTCACTCAAAACATCATCATAATCTTATCATTTCTATGGTTGATATGGAATATCTCAAGAAGTTTTACAAGAGCTTTTGTTGGTGATTTTTCTAAAGCTTTTCAAGTTTTCAAGAAGTGGTGATTCTCAAAGTCCTTTCAAGAAGTGTTGGTGACAAGATTTGGTGATCATGAATTAGAGGAAAGGTGCATGCAATATCACCTTAATCTTGATCTCTATTTTCATCTTCAAAAATTTTCTTTCTCCTATATTTTATGGCTTACAATAGGTTATTGTGGCTGTAGATTGGAGTTCTCAAGATCCTCTACAACTTCATCTTTCAAGTCATAAAAGATCTTTGCTTGGTGGTGGCTTTGGATAGCCCTTGTTTCTTGTTCTTGAAATTTATCTTGTGCTTCTCATTTGTAAGAAACTCTTTTATAAATTTTCATTGTATTTATATTTTTTTTTTCTTCTTGTTCACTCCTGTAAAATTTGATATTTATTGATGTAATGGTGTAACATATAAATTATGGGGCTTGGTTAGGCTTGGTACATGAAACTAGACCACTAAAAATCCTAGAGGACTAAACATGCAACTGTGATTCTGAATCAGGGGCAAAAATGGAATAAACTGTACTAATCAGTAAACATTGAGACTAAACTAAAAATATGGGGTTGTAGGTCTATGTCTTGTGGTCGTTTTGACGGGTATTTCATTAAATAACTCATTCCGATGATTAAACTAGAAACATTTTCGTAAAACATGTCCAGTTCTGAGTAACAGATTTGAAACGGGCAAAAGTCATTTTTTTTGTAAATAACCCTCTGTTACTCAAAGAATTAAAGTTTTAGAGGACATCTTAACTTAAACGTGGCCAAAAACGGGAACAAATCGGGTTAGTAAAACTCTAGATATCGCACTTTTCGTGAGACCGTTGAAAATTTGAAAGCTGAATGGATTGATTGTTTGGGTAAATGGACTATTTTGCTAATGTTACATAATTTTTGGCCAAGTGGGACCCACAAATCTCGTTAATACAGAAGTAAACCTTTCCGGGGATATAAGGAACGAGACTTGTGGACTTATGGTTTGCAAATGATGATTTCCTAAACATAGACAAATTATTTAAATGCTAACAGCACTAGGTATAAAATGAGTATAAATTGTTTTACACTTTATAAAGTTGGACCTTTAAAACATTTAGAACCCCCCTAATATATTTTGAACCCTGAGGCCTAAAGTGAACCTTTTTGACCAAAAACTTGACCCATGGACTAAATTTGAACCTTAGAATTAATTTGAACTTTTACATCAAAATTGAACTTGGGGTAAATGTAAGTTTCATACTTATATAAATAAAGGATACATTTTTGGGTAATTTGTAAGTAATTAACTTAAACCTTGTGATGTATCTAGGAATATTGTACCAAGCTTAAGTAAGATCATATTCTGTATATTACCAAAAGTACATCGATATCTATTTTCATAAACTAAGACAACGTATATTATTTAGGTTCATCGTAGAGCTTTTACGGCTATTCCTTCACTTGCTTGTTCATTGCTATTTTCTTTGCTTTAAGGTGAGTTCATTGCCTCGCCTTTACATACTTAAATGTTTTATAAACCTCGCGAGGGGGATACATGCTAGTTTTTACAAACTGAATACAAGTAGTTTTTGGTATGCTGGACCCGATCATATGATTATAGATATTGAATGCTTTTTGCCAATTAAGTCCCCTCATGAACCGTTAATTACTCGAGTAGTAAACGCTAGTATTATGGATATGCATATTAGGCTTGGCGGGCTTGTTCGGGATACGGACACATAATAGTTAGAATTGTGGTAAATGGCAAATTTTTACCTTCTCCGGGGCATTATTAAATTACGTTAAGGTTCGGTTACATGAACTCAATACTATAATCAAATAAACCGACATGTAATTGCATTACTTGTCGCCCGATAAATAATGCTTGTATTCAACTTATTACATATTAAACTCTATGAATTCACTCAACCTATGTGTTGATTTTTAGCATGTTTTATCTCAGGTATTATTTGCTAGCTGAGATTTGGGAGCAATCGGAGTCGCGTGGATATCAAACATTGAAGGACTTGTTTTCTTCACATTCGATAATTATTTTCTTTAAATACGCAAATGAGTCATTTTTGAACTCTTGTAACTTAAGTTTTAAATATAAATTGTTGGGACCTTTGTACTCTGATTTATCAAATCGAATGTGACATTTTATTAAACGTCTCTTTTGAGGTCGTTTTATGTAACTTGTTTTTATGAACTATGAAGTGACACCCAAATTGGTATTCCGCTGCGTTGTAAATTTTGGGGGTGTCACAGAATGGTACCAGAGCATTAGTTATAGCGAATTAGGTCGTTTTCAAAACCTAAACTATAACTGATTTTCAAATTTTTTTTTAAGTCTTTCACCATTGTTCGATATCCGTGCACGCTTGCTCCCAGGTAACTTATATGCTCTATTTTGCATCAATACTTCTATTATATGACTAATGTATATATCCCCTAGTCATGATTTTGCTCTCTCATGCCTACTCTTACATTCTTGTGATCTATGAAACTTTTTCAAGACATTGTGGGTTACACAATGGTCTCATTTACTTCATTAACATTGTGAGTTGCACAATGGTTTCTTTTATTTGTCAGACATTGTAGGTGATTACAATGGTCTATAAACTCTTTCATAACCTTATATACTATCATTACATCTAACGGAGAAACTCGTTACAATTTATCAATTCCTCTTGATTTCTTTACTCCCCGTAAATTTATGTTTCCTGAGCATTTCTGCACTTTTTTTTTTTCAAATTGATACAAATTATATAGAAAACTATCTATATACACTTGATTTTCTCTTGACTATTTATACCTATTTACAAGAGCGTTACTTTTTATTTGTATAAGGATATTTATTATAAACGTTTTATCCGACTCTTTACACTCAGTCTCTATAGCACCATGTCAATAAATTACCCCACTACTACCTTACAAACTAATGACATGATGCACCACTATTTTAGCTCTGACTAGTTCAGAATTTACTATTTTGTTACCCCTTTACAAATTATTTGGTAAATTACCTTGTAAAACTAGTTTACTACCATCTTTTAAACCATTTTCGCTAAAATTTTAATACAACGCTTTCCACTATCTTACAAACTACTTTACCATCATCTATAAACTAAATTACTCGTTTACTTTAACCTCTTATGAACGATGTGGTGATCTCTGAAACATTTTCGCTACTTTAATTTATTTCCTTTTGATGATATTAACATTCGGTGTACTTTGTCAATTCCACTAGCTATTTTATTATTCAACTCTGAGTGTGAACATTCTTCTTATGCCTTTGAACCGCGTATGTTGTTTTCATTATCCATTGTTTTGAAATCTTCCAATTGATGGGAGTACGACCTTAACTTGTCATCCCGGATCATGCTATCCTTTGGCACTTACCTTTGCGAATGCGATTGACTAATGTCATATTATTATTCTCGTTACTTCTCATGATTTTGATGAATCATGTTGCTAATTAGACATCCTTTTATTTATTGTAGCACTTAATCTTGTTGTGTATTTTTTTTAGTGACGGACATACTTAAGTAGGATGATTTATAATCGTCTTATTGAAATGAATTGGGACGCTTCTTCATTGGAATAAGGAAATTATAAACCGCCGAACCATAAATTCATAAATTTTCACTTACATGGATTGGGACGCCTCTTTATGTAAATGACGAGCTATGAATAAGTGGGCTTATGTGTATCCACCATAGCGTGTGTACGAATCATTCTTTGGGCTATGAACTCCTCTCGACTCGTAATTTGTTATGTGGATTTTTCCGATTTTGTATCAACCGCCGCAAGCTTGATAAGCTAATAGTAATGTACTATTATTCTCTTCCATGAATTGACAACTTGATAAATTCCTTATCTCCTATTGTCTTATCACCAACACTTTTATTCTATCCTTTCCTTTAAGGACCCTCATGACATTCTATTCGTTCCCTCGTACTATTGCTTACACATTAGGTGATTTCTATCACTTGTTCTATCTTCGTTGCTACTTTTTACTTTGTCAAAATCCCGAGCACAAAATGCATTAAGCACCTCCATGGGCTTCTATAAAATTTTTATACATCTTTATAAAAAATTTACAAAGATTTCACAAGTGATTAAATTACCAAAATAACATTTTTAAGTTAAAGAGTCGGTTCTAACCACCCTCTTTTGTAAAAAATCATAACCAATATTTATAATGACACCATGCCCTATATTTCAAATTACACTTTTTATACATCATATTTTAATCACGTCTTCAGGATATGACTGATTTAAACTTCGTTTCAACTAATGATTCTTAAAATTTTGAAAATAGACATTCTACAATCGCAACCATAAACCCGAATTTCAACATGGTTTTTATACATGCTTCCATCCTAAAAATCTTTAAAACGACCAAAAATGATTAAGAAGAATGGAGCGCCGGGACGTCGCTCTCTTAAGGGGTACGTGCTGTGACATTTCAAAATTTTCATGTCATTAATCTTAATAGTATTTAACTATTCAATTTTTTTTTAAATAATTAACTTCGTCGGAAGTTATCCGCGTACGTCATGACTCGTTCAATTAATTCAACCGACACTAGACTATGTCTAGTATACACTTTTTATGCACATTTGGTTCCTTACAATTCTATTTTAAAAGTCATAATTTACTTTTTCTAATTTTTACGTAAACCTTGCACCTTTACGTTTTACCCGATTTAAATTTACGTTTTAAGGTTTTGACAAAGTGAACCAACCCTAGACTATGATAATGTATATATTTTATGAATTTTTAAACTATTTCATGTTTAAAAAAAGAGTTTTATACTTTTCGTGTCATTTTTATAGTTTACATCACTTTTATCAAGAACCGGTGTCACCAAGCGCGTTTTCAACTCACGGTTTCATTTTTAACGACGTTTAAACACTCCGATAAACCTATGACTCATCTAATATATTAAAAGTAGTTATTTTAACAAGTTTTAACATTTTTACAAGTTTATTATTTTTACGTTACCCGCTTTTATGTTTCGCGTCTTAAAAACTACACGTTTTAAATTACCGGGATCAAAACTACACCACAACACACACTTATAACCTAAATATACCACCAAAACCCACTAACTCCATCTCCTAGCCATGAGGTGGCTGAAATTTATGGTGTGCATGCTAACAAAGTGCAAATATTAACACTTGTGTACTCCACTATAACTCCTAACCATAAAACCACTAAAACATCACATTGTTATTATCACCTCAACATTTCACTCCAAAAATCTGATTTTCTCTCTTGTATTTCGTGGCTTCTTAAGGCCAAAGAGACCCTTGGTGATTGATTTTCTTAACTACATAAGTGCTAGACTTGAAGGTTCAAGTGTTCTAGCTTAGTTTCTTGGGTTATTTCACTCAAAACATCATCATAATCTATCATTTCTATGGTTGATATGGAATATCTCAAGAAGTTTTACAAGAGCTTTTGTTGGTGATTTTTTTAAAGCTTTTCAAGTTTTCAAGAAGTGGTGATTCTCAAAGTCCTTTCAAGAAGTGTTGGTGACAAGATTTGGTGATCATGAATTAGAGGAAAGGTGCATGCAATATCACCTTAATCTTGATCTCTATTTTCATCTTCAAAAATTTTCTTTCTCCTATATTTTATGGCTTACAATAGGTTATTGTGGCTGTAGATTGGAGTTCTCAAGATCCTCTACAAGTTCATCTTTCAAGTCATAAAAGATCCTTGCTTGGTGGTGGCTTTGGATAGCCCTTGTTTCTTGTTCTTGAAATTTATCTTGTCCTTCTCTTTTGTAAGAAACTCTTTTATAAATTTTCATTGTATTTATATTTTTTTTTTCTTCTTGTTCACTCCTGTAAAATTTGATATTTATTGATTTAATGGTGTAACATATAAATTATGGGGCTTGGTTAGGCTTGGTACATGAAACTAGACCACTAAAAATCCTAGAGGACTAAACATGCAACTGTGATTCTGAATCAGGGGCAAAAATGGAATAAACTGCACTAATCAGTAAACATTGAGACTAAACTAAAAATATGGGGTTGTAGGTCTATGTCTTGTGGTTGTTTTGACGTGTATTTCATTAAATAACTCATTCCGATGATTAAACTAGAAACATTTTCGTAAAACATGTCCAGTTCTGAGTAACAGATTTGAAACGGGCAAAAGTCATTTTTTTTTTGTAAATAACCCTCTGTTACTCAAAGAAAAAAAGTTTTAGAGGACATCTTAACTTAAACGTGGCCAAAAACGGGAACAAATCGGGTTAGTAAAACTCTAGATATCGCACTTTTCGTGAGACCATTGAAAATTTGAAAGCTGAATGGATTGATTGTTTGGGTAAATGGACTGTTTTGCTAATGTTACATAATTTTTGGCCAAGTGGGACCCACAAATCTCGTTAATACAGAAGTAGACCTTTCCGGGGATATAAGGAACGACACTTGTGGACTTACGGTTTGTAAATGATGATTTTCTAAACATAGACAAGTTATTTAAATGCTAACAGCACTAGGTATAAAATGAGTATAAATTGTTTTACACTTTATAAAGTTGGACCTTTAAAACATTTTGAACCCTCCTAATATATTTTGAACCCTGAGGCCTAAAGTGAACCTTTTTGACCAAAAACTTGACCCATGGACTAAATTTGAACCTTAGAATTAATTTGAACTTTTACATCAAAATTGAACTTGGGGTAAATGTAAGTTTCATACATATATAAATAAAGGGTACATTTTTGGGTAATTTGTAAGTAATTAACTTAAACCTTGTGATGTATCTAGGAATATTGTACCAAGCTTAAGTAAAATCATATTCTGTATATTACCAAAAGTACATCGATATCTATTTTCATAAACTAAGACAACGTATATTATTTAGGTTCATCGTAGAGCTTTTGCGGCTATTCCTTCACTTGCTTGTTCATTGCTATTTTCTTTGCTTTAAGGTGAGTTCATAGCCTCGACTTTACTTACTTAAATGTTTTATAAACCTCGCGAGGGGGATACATGCTAGTTTTTACAAACTGAATACAAGTAGTTTTTGGTATGCTGGACCCGATCATATGATTATAGATATTGAATGCTTTTTGCCAATTAAATCCCCTCATGAACCGTTAATTACTCGAGTAGTAAACGCTAGTATTATGGATATGCATATTAGGCTTGGCGGGCTTGTTCGGGATACGGACACATAATAGTTAGAATTGTGGTAAATTGGAAATTTTTACCTTCTCCGGGGCATTATTAAATTACGTTAAGGTTCGGTTACATGAACTCAATACTATAATCAAATAAACCGACATGTAATTGCAATACTTGTCGCCCGATAAATAATGCTTGTATTCAACTTATTACATATTAAACTCTATGAATTCACTCAACCTTTGTGTTGATTTTTAGCATGTTTTATCTCAGGTATTATTTGCTAGCTGAGGTTTGGGAGCAATCGGAGTCGCGTGGATATCAAACATTGAAGGACTTGTTTTCTTCACATTCGATAATTATTTTCTTTAAATACGTAAATGAGTCATTTTTGAACTCTTGTAACTTAAGTTTTAAATATAAATTGTTGGGACCTTTGTACTCTGATTTATCAAATCGAATGTGACATTTTATTAAACGTCTCTTTTGAGGTCGTTTTATGTAACTTGTTTTTATGAACTATGAAGTGACACCCAAATTGGTGTTCCGCTGCGTTGTAAAATTTTGGGGGTGTCACATAGGTTAACTCTAGAAGATGAGGAAAACCAATTAGAGGAGATTTTAAATAACTTAGATGAAATTTTTCTTGATCTCCTTGAGAAGATAGAAAAAGGTCATAATAATAATAACTTAGATAATCAACCTGACTATAGTAGTTTAAAAAATACTTTACAAGGAAACCGTTTTAAAATAGCTAATATACAGAAAAACCAAATGAAACATCACCATAAAATAGCCTTTGCCCACTTTAGGATTTGTACTTGAGAAAAGATAATAGATAATGATGAGGAAAACTTAGAAAACACTAACTCATGGAATTAGGAAATTAGGAAACCTTAGAAAACCATAAGTAAATAAATAACCCTAGGAGATATCCCATATGAAAATATATGATCCTCATATATAGGCATATTCCTACTCTTTATTCCCCTAGATTACTATGATTCCCGAGCTAGTTTTCCCCAATCCCCTTTAGTAAACCCCAAAACCTTAATTAGGATTCCCATACTTGAGGTTAGAAATAACATTAGGATAACCCTAGAAAATGTGGAAAACTAGAAGCGGGGGGGGGGGGGGGGGGGGGTTGAATAGTTTTACGTCTTTTTTGTTTTATTTATATTATAAAAGTTTGCTTCTAAAGAATAGACGTAAATTTCAAAACTTTTTAATGCAAAAATATAGATACTAGTTTATTTACGATTTTCGTATAAACACTATTTATATATAATGTTGGGAAAGAATTTACAATTTCATATATCATATATTAGCATATATATGTGTGTGTTTTAATGAGAGTTTATTTAATTGGTTTGTTTTTATAAAATTAATGTTATGAATGAATCCTAGTTTGATCTTTATGTGAAATCAATATATGCACAACACAAGCAATTATAATTATGTATGAAATGCTAACAAGTAAATAATCAAAGAGTGAGAGATGGAAAGATCAAACCGAGAGACAAAGGATTTATAGTGGTTCGGCTACAAGGACACCTTCCTTGCCCTACTCCACTCGCCGAGTCACCTACTCGAGAGTTTTCTTTACTAGATCAAAAACCTCCCTTATGGCGGAGAAAACCTTACACACCAAATTACACACCACAACTTCGTCACAACTCAATCACAACCTCTTCACACCAATCTACTTCACACCAATTCTTCTTCACACCTTTCTACTTCACTCCTAGCTTCTTCACACCTTACTACTTCCTAACTCTTCTTCTTCACGCCACTTGTTTCTTCACACCTTCACTACTTAGTTCTATCCACTACTCCAAGATATAAACTTCTTCACAACTTCTAGGCTTCAACTTCTTTGTCTTCACAACTAATCTCTACTACAATATACTACCACTTCTTATTTCTTCTACCACTAATCCTATGCAACTCTACTTCTTCACTTCTAGTATCACTTCACACCTTCAATAAATCTAGATCCTATATCTAAATCTAGCTAACCAATGTATACACTATATTCACCAAAGAATGAATGATATACAAGATGAAATGATCAAACAACTTAGATAGCAAGATGATACTAAGTTGCAATACTTCTAGTCTTGATAAATAGAAGTACTCTTCTCTTTGCACTTGGATGGATGAGGCTTTAGATCACTTGGAAACAAAGGCTTATGAATTATATGATCAAAAGATTTTTAAGATGGAAATGGAGGTTTGAATCAGAAAGTTTTTAGTGCACAAAGGTGAGAAAAATTCCAGATTTAAGGTGGTATTTATAGGCAACAAATTCTGACAACTGGAGCGTGCCGGTCCCCTTAAATCATGGTCGGCCCCCTTAAAATTAAGGGGACCGCCCCTTATAATTAAGGGGGCCGCCCAGCTGTAACGGCCAGAAGTTTTGTCTTTTAGTGGGGAAAGTTTATTTGGTGAAAAACTAACTGATTTTGGTTAAAAATTTGAATTTATATATTAAGTATGATTTAAACATTTTTCTTTATTACCAAAAGTGTTTTTCAAAAATATATAATAAGTTTATATATTAAAATAAACTTTGTAGTAATTAATTAAATACCCCTTTGATCTTATAATGCATTAAACACAATGTTTATTCATACTTTAAGTGATTAGATGGTGAAAGTGATTATTTACTACTAAATACTTGTTTACATCATGATCTTTGATTTGATGAGTTTTCGTTTTGTGATTATCAAAACATAGAGAACTCGAAAGATATGAATAACGTTTTTAGTCAATTATTTATATCAACAATCTCCCCCTTTTTGATGATTACAAAACCTAAACTCATTAAATCCAAAAATTAATTTTTAGACAAGTATTTAGTGGGTTTATATTCACTTCTCCCCCTTTTTGTAGAATCAAAAAGGTTTAAGCTGATAGATGAAAGCTCCCCCTTGATGTATACTCCCCCTCGTTTGAGGGCACCAAGGGTTCGATTTAAGGAATTCTTGCATGAAAAATATTAGAGGCACAAGCATGGTACAAGCAAATACATATGGCATAATGACAACTAATAATAAGCATGGCAAAAGAGAATTTGAAACACATATTAAATCGTTCATTAATAAAAAAATGATTATGTCAACTCCATAATCATTGTTACATAAGCCATAATGCTAAAATATTAAACAAAGTAGAATATCCTATTTTGCCAACAAAGAGTGTCATAAGACTTGCATCCCAAAATGGTTGAGGTGTTTTATTTGAAAATGAGAAACATAAGCATATAAAATGCTTGGGTGAGAATGGTGAATGGGGATCATGTTGGTGGCTTAATGGAGGTAAACATTTGGTTGCATGGATGTTGGTAAGTTTGGAGATGTGGAGCTTGGATGTTGTGGATTTGAAATTGGGTTTGTTGGTACATTGTTTTGATGTTGTTCAAGTGATGGTGTTTGTTGAGATCTAGTAAGAAGATACTCAATCCAAGTAAAGTGCTCATTCAATGCAATGGTTTGTTGTTGGAGGAAGATGCAGCAAGGGCAATTGTTAACATGCTTCTCAATTTGGTTAGTGTTGTGTGGTGATGATGGTGAGCTTGATTGGGGTGGATCCAAATTGCATTGAGCAAGATGTAATGCTAAAAGAGCACTGAGCTCATGAGCCTCTTTTAGCTCCTCAACGAACTTCAAGTGTTCGGAGGAAGGTGATGGTGGAGGAGCATGATAGTTGTCTTGGGTGAAGGTTTGAACATGCAACATGGGAATGGCATGTGAGGTTGTAGGATGTGGTGGTGGTACTCTTGGTGGTGGAGACATGGTTGAGCTAGGGTAATCATGAAAACATGATATGGGTGGAAGAGGTTCTTCATGAGTGGATGGTGCTTTTGTTGAATGAGCAACATGTGAAGTATTGATTGAGAGATTGGGATTGTTGTTTTGGGATTGAGCATGCTCATCATAAGAAGAAGCATTAATGAGGGCATGAGTGGATGATAGGTTGTGAGATGAGTCATTAGTGTGGGTTCACTTAGTTGTTGGTTGACTTGGAACAACATCACTTGAGTTATGACAAGAATCAAGTTTCCTCCTCCAAATGGGTTTGACGGAGACCCTTGCGGTTCTTGAAATCTTGGGTTTTTGGTTGTTGGGAGATGACATGTTTGGGTGTGATGGCATTAATGATGGGAAGACGGTATTTATAGTGTATGAGAAATGTGGTTTGGGAAGGTAAATTTTGAGGGATAGTATGGGACAAAATATGTTTGTGAATTTTGGGAAGTATAGGGTGAAATGGGTCAAAAAGTGGTAAAGAAAACAGTACCCCCGACCATCAGATGGCCGGTCCCCTTAATTAGGGGCCGGCCCCCTTAATCATTAAGGGGGCCGCCTTATATAATTAAGGGGGCTGCCCATCTGGTGATCCCCAGAATGCCAGAAATGGGTTTTTGGCAGAAAATTTTCAAAAAGGTTGTGTTTTTGGATTGGGATTCAAGTAAGTTCAACTCTTTGAAGCAATATAAGACATACTATTCATGAATGTAGAGAGTGTTATAGAAATAAGTAAAGTAGACAATTAATTTCTAATATTCATGCAATCTACTAATTGATCAATTAAGATAAGCAACCAAGGAAGCAATAAAGCAAACTAGTTAAATATGCAACTATATGAAAATGATAATATGTAGGCTAGTGCAAACATATTGATGAGTGCTTACAAGTAACAAGTAGGAAGATATGATTATATGGACTTCAAGACTTGTTACAAACAAGATCCATATGGGTAAACCATGATTCTCAAGAAATGATTTGATTAAATTGTGAATGTCATTTCCGTAGAAGTGTATGACACATGTGAGATGATCAAATATGTTTTCAATAAAACGTTTTTAGTTTTATTCAACAATGCTTTGAAAATAGATTTAAGTGTGCATTAGAATGAAATAGATCGAGTTTTGCTTCATAACATGTTGAAAAAAAAAATTCAATCCTGATTTTGATTAAAATAAAGTTATGGTAGCTTATAGTTAAACATGTTGTTTGAAGAAAAATGATATAGATATTTGAAAGATTATTATTCAAAGAGAGAGGTTTTAAACATGATATTTTAATTTTGATAACAAGAAATTAGAAGTGAAGGATTTGAAATAGAAACTTATCATACTCAAGAGAATCAATTAAGCCCATTGTCACATATAATCATCTCTAATGGCAACTAAAGATATGGAAGAGAGATGGTAGATTTTAATGATCTAAATGCAATGTGATAGAGAGGAATAAAGTAAATCATCTATGGATACAAGATAGACATATGTATATATATGTATACTAAACACATCATAATATTAAGTTACTAACAAGTCTTAATTATAGCACATCTATTAATACAACTAGTAAGGTCATATAGCTTAAATGGTAAGTATTCTAATAAAGATCATAGATGATTTTCAATATAAATGAAGAATAAGAAAAATGGTAATAGACTTAACAACAAGAGGGTTAACTAGCCTAATATCATGTATACATATATTAGTATTAATGATCTAAAAGCATGGCAACTTATAAATTAAATCATATTAATATACTAATTAAAGCATACTCTAATATAATGTAATATTGACAAGTTTTTTTAAAAAAAACTTACCTCAGGTCCAGCTTTTCTTTAAGAGTGGGCATGAGAGTAATAGAAGATATCTTTAAAGTTTGCCCAAAGCATGTCGAAGTAGCAAAGTAAAATCCCAACGCAATTAAGATCAAGGAGGCTTGATCCGAAATACTTAATCGATCACAACAATCATCACAAGTCGTGTAGATCAAGAATGGTAATACAAGAATCCTTCGTCTTGAGGTAGTAACGAACACACCATAAAATCAATGATCCAAAAGTGAAGAACAAACCGCCAAAACAATAAATGACCGCAACAACGTCATAAGCAAATCGTGTGTAGAATGTGAAACAGAGTAATAGGAACCAATAGTCATCAAATGAAAGAAAGCGAAGAGAGCGACCCAAAAAGTAGTATTCCCTTCGTTCGTTAATTACCTAAACATGACAAAGAGCTTGGTACCCAGATTCTCATAGGTCTGAGATGGTTAGTTGAGAACATCCATGCATTTGAATGCACATGATGAGGATGTCATCGAGAAGTACAAGAATTCATCAATAGTTTGTTTTAACTAACAAACAATGACTCTCTTGACTAGAGTAGTAAACAATGAATGTGAATAATATTAATTCTAAATTTCTCCACTAGATTTAACAAATTTTATTTGTTTTGATATATTTGTTAAAGAATCATTTGCAGTAAATCCTAAACCGGTTTTATCATAAAATGACTTTTGAATGTTAAGTAAATATTTTAAAGATCTAGAATTATTTTCAAATTTGGCTAATATTTTTGCTTTTTCATTTTCCATTTTAATTTCATGTTTGTAGTCTTGACAATATTTACATTTAAGATCAATTTCAATATTACTTTCAAGTCTAGACATTTTATCTTCTAAGATTATTTCCTTTTCAAAATTGCTTTCAATGGATATTGAAGATTTATTTTTAAGAATCATTTTTGAGTCAATGTTGCAAAACTGTTTGTAGTTGTTTTCCAATTTTGAAAATTCTAATATAAATTGATCATAGCAAAAATGTTTAGTTTCAGATTGTACCTCATTTGTAGTTGTACATTCTTCACATGCTATACGGTGATCAATTACATCGTCCATATCGCTCCATGTTTTCTTTGTAGTTTCGCTTAGATCTTGAAGCATGTAGTCCTTGCCATCAATACTTGTATTCACATTTGTTTGAATATTCTCACAAGCCATATTTTCATCATCTTCTTCGTTATTGCTACCTTCAATGATCACATTTGAACTAGTAGTACATGTGTTTATTTCAACTAAATATTTATCTCTTAAATTTTCTAGAGTGACTAATTCTTGTGTAACATCAAGTTTATCATCTTTGGTTTTACATTTCTCTTGGTGAAACTTTAAAAGACATTTCCAAATATCATTTTCCATTTTACAAAAGAATAATCTTTCATATTTAACTCTTGGTAGAGTTTTGAAAATAAGTAATTTAGCTTTAGTATTTTTATCAATCTTTGTTTGAAGATTATTATATTGATTTTCAAAATCTATTTTGGTTGGTTTAAGATCACCAATTGAAATAATATGCCAAAGATCAAGATCTATTGATTTCACATAATTTTCAAATCTATTTTTCCATTCAAGAAAATGATCATTTCCAAATATTGGTGGTTTTTGCATAAATTCTCCTTCTAGATATTTTTCAAATTCCATAGATCGTTACAAGTTTTGAAATACAATATATTTTAAAAATCTTGCTAGACGTGGCTCTTGATACCAATTGTGGAAAACTAGAAGGGGGGGGGGGGGGGGGTTTGAATAGTTTTACGTCTTTTTTGTTTTATTTATATTATAAAAGTTTGCTTCTAAAGAATAGACGTAAATTTCAAAACTTTTTAATGCAAAAATATAGATACTAGTTTATTTACGATTTTCGTGTAAACACTATTTATATATAATGTTGGGAAAGAATTTACAATTTCATATATCATATATTAGCATATCTTAACTACATTATAATGCATTTAGGCCATTCCTAAAAATGAAGTCTTAAAAAAATAAGACCAAAAACATTTCTTTAATTGGAAGGATTTCAAAATAATCTTAACTACATATAAATATTAGGAGTTAAGTTACATTATGAATTTTAATCTCTTTAATTGTTGGAGCCACTAATATTTATAAACCTCATTAACTTGCAATAGCTCATTTAATGAATGTGATATAACAACCCAATTAAAAAAAATGCAATGTGATTTTAAAAAAAGAAACGTCTATACTATAACTACCTTTTAATGCATATTTATACATATAAAGCCTACAAACTAACCCACAAACTAAAACATTTTCATCTCAGCTTCTAAACACACACTACACTATTAATAATTTAAATATTATACTTTTAAAAAACATATATTTACTACGTTTTAAAGTATTTGAGACAATACTAAATAAGGAAGGTTTAAAATGAAAAACATTTGCTCGCCACAAACATAGTCACCGGGTATCCGCCGCCGCATTGCGCGGGTACCCTTCTAGTATATGTATATATGTTTTAATGAGATTTTATGTAATTGGTTTGTTTTTATAAAATTAATGTTATGAATGAATCCTAGTTTGATATTTATGTGAAATCAATATATGCACAACACAAGCAATTATAATTATGTATGAAATGCTAACAAGTAAATAATCAAAGAGTGAGAGATGGAAAGATCAAACTGATGAGGCGAAAAATGAACCACTTTCAGGTGGTCATTTAAGCCCGGAATTGAATTTATTTGATCAAATATTGCCCTAAATCGTTCCTTTTGTGATTTTTTTTTTTTTTTTTTTTTTTTTGGTAAAGGGGTTAACCCCGGTAAATATATAACCAAAAAATCGTTAAGTACAAATGAAATATGGCTGAAGTACCACATTAACCTCAAGCAAAAGCTTGATGAACAAGAGTTTATGACAGGCCATAAACATCACAAACCTAGCTATATTACAAAGCACCTAACTAGGTATAAAAACAAGAAAAATCTTGAATCAAGCGAACGTCCCGCATCCATCCATAAGCACGAAGGGAGCAAGGCGACCCAGGAAGTTTGCCTCCTTAAAAACCCTTTCCAAGAAAAACCCATAGGGAAAAACCTTGGAGTAGGGAAAAAGAGTACAACCCTTACCTGGCACTCCCTTCGTGAAAATAACAAGCACTTGGAATCTTCCATTTATCCAGCAGTAGACGAGACTGAGTGGTTAACTTCTTGAACTTGAAGGTAACCAGCTTCAACCGAAGGGTAGAGACAATAACTTGGACCACCTCATCAACATTAGACTTCTTTTTATTAAAAAGCCTAGAATTACGTTCCATCCAAATGAAGTATGTAGTAGCCGCAAACAATAACCGAGAAAGAATGCTAACAACAGAACGCCCTTTAGCAATAGGAATAATAAACGCAATAACATCAACCAGCAAAGGCGAGATACCATCCATGCCAGCTAAAGACCGAACCTTTAACCAAACCTGCAAAGAAAATGGACACTCAAAAAACAAGTGGGTGTGAGAATCCGGAATAGTTTCACAAAGCGGGCACCTAAGGAGACTTAAATCAACATTAGGCCCAACATCCGATTCCCGCAGTCTATCTTGAGTTTTCAACTTCTGCCTAATAACAAGCCATAAATGCACCGCATACCTAGGAATACAATGAGGAAACCACATAATTTGAACCCAATCGACTTGATCAGCTCTAGCACGAAGGGATTCCCAAGCTAAAGCAACCGAAAAAGGCCTAACATTGCCATCCAAATCCCGCCATAATAAACCATCATCAGCATCATCCACTTGATTAGGAACCGGGAGATTAACTAAATCCGGAAATCTAGAATACCAATCAGCAGGCCATCTCCAAGAACCATTAACAATAACATCATAAACAGAGTCCGATAATGTTAGACCAGCCCGACTAATGTCTCTAGGAGTGAGAATATTGCGAATAAGGCTAATCTCACACCACATGTCAAACCAAACAGAAGTAGACCTACCATTGTTGATCATATGCCAAATAAACGGACGTACCTTCGGTCTAATAGCAAGCAGCTTACGCCAACCCCAACTAACATCTCCCAAGCAAGGAACATCCCAAAAACTCCTACCACGAAGTTTGTAAGAATGAATCCATTGAACCCATAAAGACTCTTTATGAGTTAAAATACTCCAAATATGCGTAGTCATAAGAGCAATATTAAAATCAACCAGTCTACGAATACCAAGACCACCTTCACTTTTAGGCATACAAACAGAACCCCACGCCACTTTAGCCTTACCCTTTTTCATTTCCCCTTGACACCATAAGAAACCCTTCATGAGCTGCTCCAAGTCATGAATAATACGAGCAGGAAGAATGAAAATAGAAGCCCAATAAATATGCATCGAAGACAACACGGATCTGATCAATTGAAGCCTACCTGCCAACGAAAGAAACTTATTACGCCAATCATTCACATGCCCTTCTAATTTCTCCACAAGAATCTTACAATCCCTATAAAGAAGCCGAGACGAAATGAGAGGAACACCCAAATATCTAACCGGAAGAGAACCTTCTGCAAATGGCATAGACTGAAGAATCATAGCTTTCAAGACACTAGGAACATTACAGAAAAAAGCAGTACTCTTTGGAATACTCGGAACAAGACCCGAAGCATTCTTGAAATCCTCCAAAGCTTGCATAATAACATTAACCGATTCAGGGTGGCCTCTAGAGAATAAGAAAAGATCATCTACAAAACAAAGGTTAATAATACGATGCTGCTCACATAAATGATGAAACTGAAACTCCACTGTATTAGCAGCCTTTTTCTGTAGAATAAGGGTTAAAACCTCCATAACCAAAGTAAACAAGTAAGGAGATAACGGGTCACCCTGCCGAAGACCTCGCTTACCTTGGAACCAGCCATGAAGATCCCCATTAACACATATGGAATACGATGTAGAAGAGACACAAACCATAATCCAATCAACCATTTTAGGATGGAACCCAAAACTAATCAGAATAGACCTAAGAAAAGCCCAATCAACCGTATCATACGCCTTTTGAATATCCACTTTAAAAGCACATCTAGGCGGACCTCTCCCTCTATGATAATTCCTCATAAGTTCTTGGGTAAGCAAAATATTATCAGAAATACGCCGCCCAGGAACAAACGCAGATTGGTTAATACTAACCAGATGACCAAGACTATCTTTAACACGATTCGCAATTATTTTACTAATGCATTTAAACAACACATTGCAACAAGATATAGGCCTATAATCAGTAATCTTAGACGGGGTAGACACTTTAGGAATCAGAGATATAATCGTGTGGTTTATTTCCTTAAGAAGCTTACCATTAGAGAAGAAATCCTGAATAGCACTCGTAACATCAAGCCCCACAACATTCCATGCTTTCTTAAAGAAAGAAGCAGTGTACCCATCCGGACCATGAGCTTTATCATCCCCCATCGAGAAAATGGCTTCCCTAATTTCAGAATCCGTAATATCTCTCACTATAAAATCAGCCATTTGAGGATTAAGAACATTAGAGAATAAAGTATGATCATCAAGAGGGGAGCAATCCCCTTCAATACCCAGAAACTGCTCATAATGAGAAACAAAAGCCCCTGCAACTGCACTTCCTTCATACAAAACATTAGCCGCATCCCGAACCACTTCAATTCGATTGCGAGCACTTTTACTTTCAACAACATTATGAAAGTAAGCCGTATTAGAATCACCTTCTTGAAGCCATTGAACTTTAGATTTTTGCTTTAAAAACCGTTCCTCATCTAAAATTGCCTCCTTGAAAGCAAGAAGGTAATGAGCATGATCTTCACGAAGGGCTGAATTAAACGGGTCTTTATCAATAGCACTTTGGACCTCATCTAACTCCTTACGAAGAATAGTAACCCTCTCATGAAGATTCCCTTGATTATACAAAAGCTTACAAAATGAAGATTTCAGCCCCTTCAAACGTTTAACAACACGATACATAGCACACCCATTAACACCAAGATTCCACCCCGAAGTAACAGTATCAATAAAACCCTCTTTTTGCACCAAAAAATTAGAGAACTTGAAAGGTTTAGGTTTGAGCTTAGCCACTTGAGGAATACGAAGAACACAAGGAGAATGATCAGAAATACGGTAAGGTTGGAAAATAGCAAACGAACCCGGGAAATCATCACGAAACTTTAAATTACCCATAATTTTATCAATCTTCTTTAACGTACCATTAGAGCCTCTTGGTTTTTGATTCCATGTAAAATGCAGCCCCGTACTATTAACATCCGAAACCTTCATATTCTAGACACATTCTTTGAATTCACGCATAGCAATATCAGGAGCATAACCACCACACAAATGATCCTCCAAATTAAGAGCAACATTAAAGTCTCCCAATAACACCCAGGGTCTACTACGCATGAATTTAGCATGGCTATCAAGGTTACTCCAAAGCGCTCTCCGATTAACATAATAATTATCTGCATAAACAAAAGAACAAAAAACGGTTTTGTTTTCATTACGAACATTAACCTGCACATGCATACCTTGGTTAGTAGAAGCCATAACGATAACATCAACAATATCATCATTCTAGCCAAGAATGATACGAGAACCCTTATTACAAAGATTCCCATTAGACGTCCATTTCCACCTATGACAGACCTTACGACAAGTATCGTACATACCCGACGCATCCACATGAGACTCCAAAACAGCATACACACTAAGGTTATTCTCATTAACAACCTAACGAACCTCTTTTTGTTTAGGGGCACGGTTCAGACCCCTTATATTCCATGAAGCAATACTAAACATCGGGACCATTGAGAACGGAAGTGCTTGCCCCCGATTGATCAAATAAATTACCAGATTCATCAAAAACATTAACAACCTCCTCCTCATCAAGCTTTGTATCCTCCTGACCACCCTCATCCATAGCCAAAGCATCAAAGGGATTAGAAGTAGAAATATTAGCATTCGGTTTAGAGGAGCTGATGAGTGTCTAAATACTCATCATTTTATACCAATCTGAGCTGCCAAAACATACAAAAACACTCAAATATGTATCAAAATACTTAAAATATCTTAAAAGTGTGTTTTATATGTTTCAAATGCAAAATATGCAAAAACAGATGAAAAACGTACAAAGTTTGCATAATTGGCAGTTTCAGTCCCTCAAGTCTCATAAATTGTCAAAACTAGTCCCTGGTTATTCTAAAAACTTGAAAAAGTCATCAAAGGTCCTTTTTAATCATAAAATTACATATTTAGTCCTTTGGTGCAAAGTTTCATAAAATTACAAGTTTAGTCCCTGTACTTTGCAAATTGACAGAAATGGTCCCTAGGATGTAAAAAACTTTGAGAAAAGCAATCTTGGTTCTTGTAATAATAATCTTTTGCAGGAATGGTCCTTGGGTGATATGTTTGGTGATATTACATAATTGGTCCCTGAAGTTTGAAGTTTGGCAGAAAAGGTCCCCGGTTATTAAATATGGGAAATTATCAAATTTGGTCCTTTGGTTATTCAATATTGGCAAGATAAGCCCTTATGATAATTTTAGAAACTTGCCATCTTAAGCCCCTAAAGTTTCAGCTTATTACACTTTTAGTCCTTGTGATTTATGGGCTTATAACCAAACCGGATCCATATTTATTTATTTCACAAAACCAAATTCAAACCCAACACACTAAGCCAAGCCCACTCCCCTTTCTTTTTGTCCAGCCCATCCAAAAGCCCAAACCTTAATAATAATACCGGGTCAACGCCCGGTTAACAAAACCAAAACCACCCATACCAGTCATCCCCTACCCCTCACCTCTGCAACTCCAATACTACTCCACACCCACAGTATCACTTCCACCTCATACCTCTACCTCTCCACGCAAACCCTCCACCTCACACAACCCTCCAAAAACCCTTAAAACCCGTACGTTGTCCCCAAGTTTACGTGTTGGACTTTTTGGCGCGAAAAAGTACTTTTGAACGGTGTGGATTAATTAAACCTTATCAACGGCTAACAAATGGTGGGAAATGACCCAGTGGGTCCAACAAACTCAGAAGATGGCTACAAAACGGAAAAGAAGCAGAAGAGGAGTAGTATTAGATTAGTTAGTTTAGTTTTAGTGTCGATTAGTGTAATTTTAGTCTTTCAATGTAATTATGAGTTTGTAAGCAATCAATTAAGTTGTTCTAGTGTATCCTTAAACTTTGGTAATCATCAATTTCAAGTTTCAGTTCTGATTTCAGTTTATGCAATTTAATCTTATTTCAAAAATCACCAAAAGCTTAGTTGTTGTTTTTAGTCTTGTTTCTGGATTCTATAAGCTCAAGTAAGCTCTGACAAAGCTTAAGTTAAGCTTTAGAAGTCTTAGTCATCAAAATAAATTAACAAAAGAAAAATACTTAAAAAAATAAAAGAAAATCAAAAATAAATAAAAAAATATAGTTTGAGGAAGAAGAGAACTGAGCAAGGTGCATTCTGGATTGTATATGGTATTAGTAACCTTGTGGAAGGTTGTTAAGTAGATCTTGGTTCCTTGTTCCATAATCTCAGTCACATACCACTTGTAAGTCAAGTTTGATCTTTGCATTTAACTTTCCTTATTATTAGTAGCTATATTTTACTGCTTAATTAGTTTTATATATAGTTATTAAATTGGTTAAGATCAGTAGTTAGGTATTGTTAGGTCTAATCCTAGTTTAGTTAAGTATAAACCTTAAATTCATAAATATAAGGGGTGTTTGGATTTGGCTAATGCACTTAGCTTGGGTATATGTTACTTGATATAATTCATTTAGACACATAACATATGCCATAACTAGGTCTGTGAAACCCATAACTTGGTCACTTATACAACCAAAAGTCAAAATTCAATTCTAATTTCCTTGACAGTCAACTGTCAAGGATTTTGGGATCCACAAGCCTTAAGTTCTAATCATAAGTAAGTAATTTAGCTTATTTTAGTTTAGTTATAACTTAATTAGTCACAATCAATCATAAAATCAAGATCTAAACTCAATAAAGTCAATCTATTAGTTTTTCTTAAAAGTAAAAAAGTGCACATCTCAGATTTTCTCAAAACTTCAAGGAATTTTGTAGAATTGTGTATTAGGATCTAGGACTTGAAATTTGTTGTAGTGATACTCTACCAGCCCATCTTTAAGTTCCAACAAGTTTTATATTTTTAGGATTTTTACCCTGGGCCCCACTCACCCTCAAAGTAACCTGCAGGGCAAGAAAGCTCCCCTGCTCCATCAGACCTCAGTCACAACACCACCTTTGGTGGTGTTTTGTGACCACCACAGTGGGCCCCACTCCTCAAATCTTGTACCATTGAACCCCCCTCCTACCAGGCTTGAACCCTTGACCAATAGTTTGACCTAGCACCCAGTGGACCCCACTTAGATTTGCCATTGAAAGTTGTCCCTAATCTGTCACAGGTTCCTAAAAGCCAAGTGCTTATTTGAGCTTATTGGCTTATCCAGTGGACCTCACTAGCATTTTATGGCTTAAACAAGTTTCCTAAACTTATTTAGATCTGAATTAGTCATAGTGGGTCCCACACAAGCTTAGTAGAGCTTATTTGCTTAGTTGGTCAACTTTGGTCAAGTGTTTTGGTTAGTAGCTTATATCTAGCTTATTTTTAAGTTATAGAAATATTGTTTTCACAAAAGTTAGTTATATTTAGGTATAATATAGGTTGGAAAAAGAAAATTCAAGAAAAGACAATATAAAATTAAGTGATAGTTTCTATTTAATTTAATTTAATTTTAATTTTCATTTTTAAATTTTAATTAAGAAAGTTGTGTTTTTATATTTTTAATAATTTCCTTTTAGGTTAAAATACTTTTAATAATTTTCTCAGATATTTGTTTCGCCATTTAGTATTTATTATAATTAATATTAGTTTATCTAATATTTAATCAATAATTAAGTTATAAATAGCATAATTAATTTTTATAAGGTAATACCTAGTTTTTATATTTTTTATAGCTTTTATAAGTTATAAAATAGTTTTATAATTTTTTTCATAATTTTCTAAGTCATTTTAGTATTATTTGTAATTTAAAATAGTTTAATTAGTTTAATTAATATAAAATAGCTTTTAATTAATAAAAAGCTCATAAAAAGACAAAAAGATTTATTTTTATTTTTTATACTTTCTTCAAGTTCATTTTAAGTTTTAGAAATTATTTTTACAAGTTTTTAGTTTAATTTGTAGTATTTATAATTTTTAGTTTGATTTAAATTAGTTTTAATTAAATAGTTAAATAATTTTTAATTAAATAATTAATAATAAATAATAAAATAATCTAAAAAATAGTTTTCTTTTTAATTTAATTTTATTTTAAGTTTAAGTTTATATAATTTTTATTTTTAGCCCTTGTAGTTTATTTTTCTTAAAACTCACCTTTTTCTCAGCACGCAGTCGCGTCTGATTTTAATTGGTATACGTTTTTAGATATTTAGGTTTTACGTAATCATTAATATAGTTTAATTAAGTCATTTTATTTTATAAAACCCTAGTTTAATCACACACACACACTTATTCATATCCCTGTTCACATTCACTCGATCATAAATTCGTTTATAATAAAACATCGCACACCTTGTTGGGACATTACGACCCGGGAAAACATTGTATTTCACGGAAGCATTTGCCTTTGATTAGTTTGACTTTTACGGTTGACCATTCACAAGTGGTTGACTAATAATCGTCTGACTAGTTTGAGGCGAATCAGGAGCTTACCTTGGTAGTTCGATTGTTTGTTGTAACATTCTCATTATGAGACGGACTAATACTCTCCTTGGACTGAAAAGTACTACTAGATGAAGCGACATCCACCTTTTCAAGGGGAGGACCAGAACTAGTACTAGCTACACCTGTTGGTGGTTGAGATGAAGTTGCAACAGCTTTAGGTCTATAGTACATGTTCTTACCCACAGGGAACCCCTTAGCCACATTATTATCCTTAGCCATACCCTTCTTTTTATTTTTCTTTTATCCCACCAGTTGAAAACCATCATCATCATTAGATTTCTCCACAACTGGTGTAGGCATAACTTTCTTAGGACAACTATCCGTGGAATGACCAAATAGCAAACATACATCACACCTAGGAGGTTTCCATTCATACTCTACCCGGATTATTTCAGACGTGACTCCAAGACTATCCACAAGAGGGACACCAACTATAATTGACTCCTTAAGATCAGCATGAGAATCAATCTCAATTAAACATTTAGCATAGCTGCTTCTTCCCCATGAATCGATATACATCGCACTAGTATAAGAATCAAGCATTATAGGAGTACCTAAATGCGTAGCAATAATACTAATACCATCTTCCGAAAACACCTGCAATGGAACATCATGAAGTTTAACCCATACTGGAATACGGGTTAATTCCTCTTTCTTTAAGCTCGTATTCATGGTCCACTTTTTGAGAATAATAGGGCTGTTTTTAATCATCCATGGACCCCCTTCTAAAATAGCATCCAAACCTGCCTGGGAATCAAATTTAAAGAAGAAAAAACCATTATCATTCATCATAACACGTTTTAAACCATGCTTTGCCCAATTGTTACGAACAAAATATTCCACCACGGGAAAAGCAATACGCTTCCCAATAAAATATACATAGAGGGTAAACTCAAATTTAGTACTAATATTTTGAACAACCTTACGGGGAATAGAGATATCGACACCCTTAAACACATTATCCACCTTAACCGTACGAAAATTAGGTTTCACTTTTGTAGTAGCATTATTCGTACCAGTAGTCACACCAACATACGATTAGGAACTGAATTCACCTCAACGAAGTGCACTATAGGATTAGAATCAGTGGGTGAACCCATGTTCTTAGTTTTAGCTTGTATCGAATCATTAACAATAGGTTCACTGGTTTTAAGAGTGAATCTGCCCGCCATAGTAGATACACCAACACCATCACCAGTTGGTAAGTTAGCATCAACGGTTGTAGCTGCTGAAGTAGTGGTAATAGGAGGAAAAAATCCAACCCCCACGTTAGGCATACTAGATGTGTTAGGCAGAAAATAAGATCCAAATACCTCATCCGTGTATCCATCCTCACATGTAGCACCAGGATCCTTCCTACTAACCGTAGCAGCATCAATTTCAACATCACCCCTAGCATCCATAGCATTCACATTAGATCCACTAACAGCCATATCATTAGTAACCTGCTTGTTTGAATCCAATTTAGGGTTTGTAAGAACCCTAAAAGCTTGTCGTGGCTGCGTTCCATCAGAAATACGAGAATCCTTCTTCAATTTAGCCATTCTAGCTTTTAACCCATCTACATCAACCTCAATGAAACCACCTTTCTCCATAATGATTACAGAAAATAAACGAAACAAAGAAACCCTAAAGAACGAAACCCTAAAAAACGATTACAAAAAAACCCAAAGATCTACGTGAATCTTAAAACCGTGTACCTCAACCAAGTCAAGGCATATTAATATAGCACCAAGGATCCTAACCGACTTCCATGATAGCACCAGAATGGTTAAAGTCGACTAAGAATTAAACAAAACACCAAACAACGATCAACAGAATACCCTAAAAAAACGAAACCGTAACTCAATCAGGTCTGAATCCAAATAAAAACAATGTTATAGGACTGAATTAAACAAGTTAACCATCCAAAACACAATCGTTATAAGGAGTAGGACAAGATTAAAAAGATTAGAGATCGATTTAGTGAGGAAGAAGGGATTTCAGAAAATCGCCCATAGTAGCAGCGTTTTTAGGGTTTTTTCTATGTGGAAGTTTTTGTTGTGTTTCTTTGTGTTTTTCCTTTTGTGATTTTAGGTACTTTGGGAGTGAATTCTGGAAAAGGAAGCAAATCGGACGTTTTTGGAGCATAAAAGTCAAGAAAATGGCAAAGACTTAATTTTCCATGCTGAGAACAGTACCTGACGGCGTCAAGAAGAAAAATCTGACGGCGTTAAGAGTAAAATCCGTGACGACCCAGTAAAAACCTGAAGGCGTCAAAACAAGGGCGTCAAGACTATTTTTGGTGACGGCCTGCATAAGGAGTACACATGACGGCGTCAGACCCAGATCTAGGCAGTCCGAAAAATTATTTGGCGGCGAGATGACGGCGTCAGAAGTTTGTTCTTGATGCCGTCACCTATCAGAATCTATATATAGTTTTCTATTTTTCATTCATAAAAGAGAAACTTGTGTGGAGAATACTAGGGCCGAACTTTGTAAACCCTAGGTCGTGTTTTACAGTATTTTCAAGGGTTTTCACGCCTTGAATCCTTTCATGTTCAATTGAGATAAGTCTTCTCTTAATTCATTCAATATGTCTATGTGTTGTTTGAATATATCTTATGCTTGTCATGATTTCAACATGCTAGGCTAGATCTATCTTGTGTTTGCTTAGATGTAGTAAAACCTAGATGTTAATTATAGGTTGATTGCTTGTTTATAGTTGTATTGGATGAATGATTTCAATGTTAGGCTTAAGAAAACTGATAGATCTCCATTGTGTAACATGCTTGAACGTCTTAAGAAACATGAACCGATGTGTACTAGGTTTTATTGGTTGTATTTAATGCATGAGCAAATTCTAGTGATCCCATGTTAGGAGCTTCTTAGCCAGCTCGACATAGGAGTAAAGTAGGCGCTTATAAGATTGGGGAAGTAAGTACGCCACCCCATGAATGGTATTAAGGAATACAATCCGTCATCCACGCAACTGTAACAAGTAATTAAACTGTAAAAGATATTTAGGGAGTAGTGAAATCTAAGTAAACACAATTCTCCCATATATTGCTCACAACTCTAGTTTGATTTAGTTTTATTTTCATTTTTAGTATTTTATTTTGATTGCATCTTAATAATTGGGTTAGTTGACTAGCAACTAATTCCGCCCAACTCCTTCAAACCCGGGATTTTTAATTGCTTTTATAAGAATATAAAAATACAAGAATCATCTCTCATCTCTAGACCTAGTCTTTAGGTTTTCTAATCCTAGCGACACTATTCCTAGCTGAACGATCAATCCCCCAGTACTTGTCATTATACTATACTACATCGATCAGGTACACTGCCTGGTGGGGGTTGTAAGCTTCTATAGATCCCTCGAGAGGTAAAGCCTGGTGCAATCCCTACGCATCAAGTTTTTGGCGCCGCAGCCCGGGGAATAGTTATTGTCTAGGTTAGAATCTCTTTTTATTAGGTCTACTTACTAGATTCCTTTCTAGTAAGATTTTATTTTTATTTTCTAGGTTCTCTTTAGTCTATCTTATTTCTTTGTTTCCTTTATTTGTAAACTAACTCGATGGATAACAATAACATTGATCGTTTGATTCCTGTTATTCGTGTTTTTTGTCGTACGATTTTCCAAATGCCCGTCCCAATCCCTTTAGTGGAAAATGAGAACCCACCTAACCTATCGCCTAACCACCACTTTGACAATAATTCTGAAATGGAGGAGTCTGACCACGATAATGACCATTGGGCTAGTCCTTTTTACTATTCAGACTCCGATGAGGATCTAGGAGATTGTGATGTGATTAATGAGGATAGAATGGAAGATGAAGCGAACCCTCTTAGGTATATCGACCCTAGAACTAGGATTGAGAGTGATAGTTCATTCAACATGCAATTTCCTTGTAAGATCGGATTTAGGAGCTTTAACGCCTACCTTAACTCATCTCTCCCAATGAACCTAATCTCGCGTAATGAATATAATAAAATCATGGTAGATGAGTTAGAATACAAAGGAGATAATATTATTGCTAGGGCAATATCATTGCATATGTTTGTAGGAAGCTTTGCTTATCTTGTTGAGTTCATGGTTATGGAGAATCTAGGAGAATTTATTGATAGTAAGTTAACCCAAGTTGTGTTTGGAAAACCTTTCAAAAGGTTGACCAACCTCGATGAAAAACTTATGGAAGGGTTAATTACATTCTCGGATGGGGATGAAGATTTTGTCGACCAAATGCCCCGTGTACACCCTAGGTTCAAGGATTTTTCCATGGAGAAGTGTAGTAGGTATCCGCCCATAGAAATGCTAAGTGAGAATGATAAGAGAAAAGGGCTTAAATATACTCATGAAAAGAATAAAAGATACTATCGCGGATGTTTAGAGTTAGGAGATGATTATAAGAAAGATGAGGCGACTATTAGATGGCTCACGCTTGGTTATGTGAGCATAAGCGACACACGGCAACCCATGACCTTGAGTCTAGCTACAAGACTTGTAAATAAAGAAAAGCGCTTCTTGGGAGGCAACCCATGTTTTGTGTGATTTTTATTTTGTTTGTTTGTTATTTGCTTCCGTATGCATGCTTTATTTTTATTGTTGGTAGATCATGTTTCAAAACTAAAATAGTGAAAATACTTTACTTTGTTGTTTGGCTTAGTCTTAACTTCATCAAAAGGTATTTCGCAAAAGATAAGTGTAAGGGGAAACCCCAAATATGTTTTTAAGAAACAAACTCGATCATGATTCTCCACGATATTAAATGAGCATGTATATTCGTATTTGTTAGAGTTAAATGCTTGTATCGAGTCATAATGATGCTTTGCAGGATTTTACAGGAAGTAGGACGAAGTTTTTCCAGAAATTTTCCGGAAATTTAACATAAGAATTTCTGCAGGTCACTTCTGACGGCGCCAGGAATTAATTCCTGACGGCGTCACGTGTAAAATTCTGGAAATTTTACCAGTTTTTTTTCTAACGGAGTCTTAAAGTTTTTGTTGAATTATCAGTTTTATAATCTCCAGGAAATCTGTAAACATCATTCCACAAGCATTATGTCTTATTTTGTTTTCTAGGTTCTATTAGCATATGTAGATTGCCGCCGATTTTATGCGAGGTTGCCTTGTTTGTTTTCTGGTTTTACAGGTTATGTATGACAAGAAGATGATTTATATTCTGGAAGGGAAGCTTTGATTGTTCATTTTCTTGGAGGAAGATCTAACCTGGCCACCTTATTATCCATACCGAGCAAATCAGGGGAGTATTTGATTTTATTTGTTTTACTTATTTCACTTTTACATTCTTTACTTGAACATTGGGGACAATGTTCATCCTAAGTGTAAGGGGAGGGTAAAATGATGATACCTTACAGATACACTTTCGCTTGAGTTTGTTTCACTACAACAAAATGAGGCTAATGCAACATTTTATAAGCAACACTTCAAAAAGATGTTGCCTTTCTTACAACATTGGTAATTAAGCAACATTTTTAGAATAAGTGTTGCATGTTAAGATCTAAACCAACACTTTTTTTCGAAGTGTTGCAATTTTATTAATTTTAATGCAACACGTTACAAAATTGTTGCATTTGGTGATGTTTAATGACAACACTTAATTTAAAGTGCTACAAACTTTATAGATATTTGCAACACTCTAAAGAAATGTTGTAGCGTTAAGCGTAATGACATAACGAACAAGAGACAATTATAGTATTGCACTTTTTAATGAAAAACAATACCTTGAAAAGTGTGGCATCTCTTACAAAATTAGGATGCAAAATGAGGGTCGCTTGACTGAAAATTTCTCATGACAATGGTGAAATTCATTTGTCTAGCTAAATCAGTCTTGAACGATCAGTAAGCATATACTACATCAAAAGCAAAAATAAATGCACATATAAACGAGCATTGTGTTGCTAATTTTCAGGTTAAACATTTCCTCAAAACACTTGCTATATAAAAAAATAACAATAATAAGCAAGCAATTGACTTGAAATAGCAAATGGAAACAACCAACTAACCAGTAAGTAGCAAAGAAAAACAAATAATATAATGATTAGCATATTTCTTGTACCATTATCCCAAAGAAAATTAAATTCGCGACATAAAATCTCATATGCATTAAAATCTTGGTTTGTTCTTTGACTCGTGGTTCACTTCTTTATTCTATCATATAATTTGATTAAATAAACACTATGATAAAACATATAATTTGATTAAGTTAAATAAGAGGAAGAGAGGTGGGGAAGCTGGAAGAGAAAAAAGAGGGAAACGTGTTGTGTCACTTGTAAATGAAAGATTTGGCGGTGGAAATTTAGCGGGAAGTGAAACCTATTTTTTCCCTCCAATTTACTTGCTATGATAGAATATAAAAATATTGATTTTCCAACAAAATATTGGAGTATCAATTTTGATTAACTTTTGGAAACATAAAATTAAAAAAAAAAAATAAAAAAAAAATAAATAAAAAAAAAGAAAAAAAAAAAGAAAGGTATAGTGCATTCGACTTAATTACTATAGTAGCATTTGCTAAATGTATTACATTGTAGATGATTGATGGTAATTTAAAAAAATTAGAGGTGGCAAAATGGGAGGGCCGGGCGGGTCATGCTACGGGCTTAAACAAGCACGGACTAAACGGATCATGTTATACGAATCGCTTTAGAAAAACTCAAATCAACGAAAAAAAAATTTCTAACACCTCATTTATGTTTAATAACTAAATATATTATAATTATAAGTTTTAAAAAAAAGAAAAAAAGACACAATTGTCATGTTCTTTAATTAAAAGAAAACATATGTCTATTAATTTCTATTTAACTTTTGAAAGACCCATACAATATGTGGCTAAATGTAACACCTATATTCCAAAAAGATGTGGCTAAATGTGCCCAAAACTTTTACAAAACAACCTCAACTTTCTAATATTACATAACATCATTCGAACGTTTCAAGCTTTACATTTTACCACTTATAAAAGTTTAATAACAATATAAAATAGTGTATAAACACATTAAACTTTATATTTTAATACCTCTGTAAGTTTAATGTTTACGTATGAAATGTAAAACATGATTGGTATTAGATTGGGATGGTTGTGTTGTTCTGTTTCCCGTGTAGAATGGTAAAGACCCAAATGAGATCAAGAATCAAAAGTTTTGATAACACTCAAACAAACCATCTAAATGTGTGTGTTCATGATGTGAAATAGTGTGTAAAAGTGTAGAGGGGATTTTGGACCCCGTTTGAAAGTGTAAGATGCCTTCTATTTATAGAGAGACATTTAGTAATTAAGGACAAATCCTACAAAGATGATCGTTGTAAGACAGGTCACGTGTTGATCATCCACTGTGTAGACAAGAATGACAAGTGGCAGTTCCTCCTTCGCTCGTGCTAGATTGAGCAAGCATTAAAAGCACTACTCTAAGGCTTGAAAAAAGTGTTATTTTTATTTATTTATTTATTTATTTATTTTAATGTAGGGTATTGTTATCACTCACATGACCTATAAAACATGCATAATGAAAATAAAAAAGCAAATGCCATATATGCAGCCAAAACCCTTAATAGAAGATCTCATAACTAGTGATATAACCTAACTAACATATAAGAAGAGTATTTATATAATTACTTACTTGATCCTGCAATTGTGTAAGTTTCTTAACCTTCTTTATCTGCACGGAACGCCTTCTTTTTGTTCTTGATGTTGCATGAACTTCCTTAGGGTCTTGAGGAAAATCACTACTTGGTTAGGTATCCATTGGTACTGCACATGTGGAACTAGGGCTACGAACCTATGCAAGGTAGGTGAGTACGAAACCGGGTAAAATCCTAAGTCAACTAGAAGTTGACTAGGCTGTGTTGACTTGAAGAAAATCGACCAAAGGGGTTTATCCCTTTGGTTTGGTCGATCGGTCGAACAAAGAAGAGAGAGAGGAGGAATTTAAGGATTAGGGGATTAAAGTGATTTCTAGTTTATGTTATGTTTGTATTTATGGAATATCAAACCTTGCACTAGAAGCCCCTATAAGTTGTGAAAACCGTTTATCTTTGCAAATAATCCTTTCACCTAGTCCATCATCATATTATATAAATATAATATAACAATGGACTAGGGACTTGATAGCGTATAAGAGTTTTAGCCCAAATGGCTAAAGTCCATGCCACCATAACCAACCCATTAAGCCAAAATCCTAACAAACATGACCCATGACACATGTAACTACCTCATTCGTGAAGAGGTAGTTCCGCGGGTATTTCGCTAGTACGTGTGGATCTTGCTGAAGACCCCCTTAACCACCTGTACATGTCATTCTTGTCTCATCCACAAAATCACCACGTGGTCCATCCATGAGAGTAAGATCACCCACGATCGCTGGATCACTTTCACGCATCGCACAAAACCCCAAATGCATCCCTATAAATACCGGTACATTTGGTGAGAAAGATCCAAGCTAACACAAGCTAGCTTCTCCACATTTCACACACACAAACATACACTAAACCATTACATGTGAGTGTCACCTGCTCAAGATAATCAATCTTATCACGGATCCGTATCGAACGCGGAAAATTGAACATATGATAACACTCATTTTACACCATTGATTTACCGAAACCCTTGCTTTACATACCATACGTAAACAATGACTTTATATCTTGAGCTTTTAATTAAATTAACTTTGGTACAGAAATCTTGTTTGTGCACTAGTTTTTTTAACTATGATAAAATAAAGGTATGATATTGATAAATGGGTTTTGCTATTTGTTTAGTGCTACTTTTTAAAATTAAAAAGATACAAAAGTGATTATACATTATGTTGGTTGGGAGTAATTATATGCAGAGAGTGAGTGATTTATTATTAAGCTAGACGAATACTCGCCTAAAACGACGTGTATAGCGGCAAATAATTATACTTGTAAACTTGTGATTTTAGCGTGATCTTGCTGGTTCAATTTATAGTCATTGCGCGAAACAAAGTTTATGAGTTAAAAACGAAAAATAAAAAAGGTTAAGGATTAAACAATATTTAAACTACTAAAATAGTGGTATATGCTGTTACCATTTTTAAATTCGTGCTATTTACATATTATAGATGTTAGTTAATTATTTTAAGTGGTATTTTGAGGAATCAACTTTTCTTATTTTTAAGAAATTTAAGTGTTAAAGAAAAAACAAATTTGTATTATAAGTAGTAGAGATTACAAACAATTAATTCATAACTTAATGCCTTATACGTAGGGGTGCCATAAAAGCCTTGAACCCGAACCTCAACCCGAATCCGAATATGGCTTTTCGAGTCGGGTTAGTTGGATCCAAAATTATATCATGTGAACCCGAATTGACCCGAGTTCTAAACAAGTTCAGGTTCGAGTATAATATATTTCTCTTACTCGGGTTAGGGTCAACCCGAGTGACCCGAGTTTCATTTTTTTTTCTTTCTATTTGTATGTAAACACCGAAATTGTATAATTTTTATACGACCTAGACCCGAACCCGAACCCGAACCGGCCCGACCCGAACCCGAATTGACCCGACCCGAGTGACCCGAGTTCTAAATAAGGTCAGGGTTCGGATATGTTTTTTACGCCTTAACTGAATTGACCTGAACCCGACAAGGTCAACCCAAATAATACCATTACTTATACGTAACACTTAGTGATACGTTTAACATTTTCCTTAATAAATATATGCCTAATAAGTGTAATATTTTTTTATGTTAGATAAAATAGAAATAATAAATCAATAAAGGTTTGCATAACTGCTCAATGCGCTCGTCTTCTCAAATCCCCAATTTATCTAATCCACTGCTAATAAAAAAACCGTAAATAAAGGTGTGCAAAACTCCTTGATGCACTCACACTCGCAATATATACCCTTATGCCTTCAGTTTTAATTGAGACACTCTCCACACAAGCATCAACTATACATCGGTGTCACATGTGAAATCTTAAACATATATTTCTCTATTTAATTGATCGATTTGGGCAGTTTGGAATTCAAATTGTTGATGTTTCATTTGTATAATAATTGTATAGATTTAAATTGTGGTGGTATAACTAGTTTTTTTATTTTTATTTTTATTTATTATTATTATTTTTTAATATTTTTATGAATATCATGGTATTCTTATTTGGGGTTCCTGCACTTGCCTTACAATTGCAGGATTCACCATCCTATGGGATCCATTAGCGTCTTGATATTAGAATCTACTTACAGAAGAACCATTTTGTGGAGCTATTCGAGAACTATTAGCATGACTTATCTTCTACATTTGATATTAGGTACATGTTTCATTACTTAAATTCTATTTGATACTACACGTTACAATTGTCTAAGTAACTTCTATATGTGGCTTTAGTTTGAACCATAAATTTAGATGTGGCAGAGTTTCAACTAATTTATGGATTTCACTTTTGTGAAAGAGTATTGATGGTGATGCCTAACTCGTATGCCTAATAATATGTCTGAACGTATGTGTCAGCATTCTACTGGAGACGGCAGGAGACTTCTTCACAAACCAATAATTTATGGCCACATCTATTAGGCATACAATGCCTCCCAATAATTTTCTTTTGTGAAAATAGTTGTATCTTAATTTTGTTAAATTAGAACATGAAACATTATAGGGGTGAGGGGTCATACGTTAACCATTTTTATATGAACCCAAAGTTACTTACATGTAGGCAGCGATAGACTATTCATTACTCGACTAAAACCTGATAAAAAATAACAAATAAATCTTTGTAACCATGATATAGATCAACTAAGCCATTTCATCTTTACATGTAAATTAAGCTCGAAAAAGCACAAAAATAGCTTATTCCTGTACAAAATACTAGAGTATTAACGAGCAAGTCAACAAACCCAATCTTTTCGGCAGGGGCAAACCTAAGGGGTTCCGGTGGCTCACAGAAACCTGATGGATGTTTTCCGCCTATTGTAAATTTCGAACCTAGTCCTTAAGTTTTGTATCACATAAATACATGTCTTATTTAGTTAGTCCAATAATATGTCAAAAGAAATACATGTCATATATATATATATATATATTTTTTTTTTTTTTTTTTTTTAAATCATACCTTTTAGTTGATATTTTTTTCCTTTATACAATAATTTTTTTTTGCACCTGATGAGTTAAAGCTCTAAATCCACCGCTGCTTTTTGGTTAGACTTGAACTCGTAAATCGTAATGACGAGTTAGCCAATCTGTTTGTTTTGTTATCTCTAGTTTTTAGTAGTATGTAAATAGTAAATTTCCATTGCGTATATTGGATTATTTAGACCATGTTCTAAAATGAGGTTTACGACTCCAACTTATTTTGACATGTTCATGCTCCACCTATTACATGACCAAACAGATCCTTCGCATTTTAATCTCTGGCTTTAATTAGCAACAAAAAGATGCGAGGCTTTGAGCCTTTGATAATGAAAACTTATGCATCAATATCTTGATTTAGTGTAATTAGGCTCTAAGTTGCTGCTTTTGGAAACACAGTAATTAAAACACAAAAATCGCAATATGTATTCCTCTTGATATTATGGTTTACCAATAAACTTTCTTGAGCTTATGTTTTCTGATATGGTGTTGCTGGAAGGTCTGCTGACTTATTTTTGGGCTGATTATCTTTTCTTAAATGGAACTCAAATAATGTTGTAGTGATATCGTACAGTGTTTATTTAGTTATCACGATATTTGTTGTTCTAATGATGGTACGTATTTTCATATGAACCAGGCTTACAACGTACCAGGCTTACAATGTTTTGGTGTACGTCAAGAAACAGGGATTTGCAAAGAAGATGTCTAAGATCTTAAGGATTGTAATTGGATAACCTTTTTTATTGACTAGACATTTTGTGTTAGTTATTTTACATGTCAACGAATTTTATATTGTTATTGCTATGTATGAATCCTTTTTTTGTCTTAATGAAAAGGTTGTACTCGTATAGTACAAAAATATGGCATATATAGCATTTGTATTGCGTGGAAAGTAAGTGTTGCAAATTCTTTAAGCAAAATGTTGCACTTATATGCTGGAAAACAACACAACGTGTTGCATTTAATAGATAAAAGTGTTGCATAATGAGTTCTACGTGTTGCATTTGAATATAAATGTGTTCCAATTCTGTTCTTTAAATGTTGCAATTGATCTAAAAAAGTGTTGCACTTTGTTTTAGAACATGTTGCACTTGAGCATAAGGAGTGTCACACTTGACTGTAAAAAGCGTTGCATTTGAGTAAAAATGGTGTTGCAAATTAAAGTATCCCATTTGTGAAACATTAGCAACACTTTCAGAAAATGTTGCATATGTCAATATAAGTGTCACATTAACCTAAGGCGACGTTACATAATGTAGCACTTAATAAAGTGTCGCACTAGGCATAATGCAACATTTTATAGACATAATACAACATTCTATAGGTGTTGCTTTAGCTTCATTTTGTAGTAGTGTTTGTTTGATAGTAGATGTGTAATAAAACTATGAGAAATACTTGTTAGTGCAATTTTAGCGCCAAATTTAAAATTTTTTACAATATTTAGGAGTGAAACTTTAGCCATAGCAAGCGTCTCATGGATAGGAGATTGTATGACTAGCACAAAACCGTACCATTCAGAAAAATTTTCCACCCAAATATGTGAGGCTCGCCTTTAGATTTGATAGGAAAAGCATTTACTATTAGTGCTTATGAGTGTACCGGTAGCATTTAGATTCTAGAACTTGCGTTAGTGATGCATCCCGAGACCGCTAATGAGACTACATTCGTGTAGTAGGATTTACTACATGATAAGAGGCATTAGGATCACCCTTGTGTTAAACCCGTATCATAATTATTTGACCATTTAAGTCATATTACTTGGCTAGTTAAGTCAATTAATTTTTCCCACACCTTAGCGTTGTACTCATTTTTAGTACACGAAACCCCTAGTACACCCCTCCGAACCTATCTTTTCGTTTCTGACTTTAAGCATTTTACTTAAAGGAAGAATTTGTTACACCCCACTTAAATGTACACCCAAATCGCCTTAGCTTTCCGTGTATGCACTCATCTTTAGTGCATTATTGTTATGTGTTAAACCCTAAGTTAATTATCTAATTGATAACATGGTTGCTAAGTCGAGTCATATCCTTGTACATATTGTTTTGGGACGATTGGGACTCATGGGTAAAGTACTTATTTTATGGAGTAATGGGGAAGAAAATCATATTATTACCCCCATATGTACGTTAATCTTAAAAGTACTCCAAGTATTTTGATTTTCTTAATTCGAGTCATTAGATTAGTTTATTGTAAAGTATGTAAAAATTCAAGTGTAAGGGGAATGTTCATTCCCTATGATGTATTATTTTGGATGGTAGGATAAGAGTGTATGCAAAAAAAAAAAAATAATAATAATAAAAAAAATAAATAAATAAATAACGGACTACCATCACTTTTCGTTCTATGTTCATTTTATGTTTTTGTTCTTTTTGATTTATTAGCTTAAGTCGAGTCTAGTCTTGGCTTAGCAACGCCATATTGTACATGTAATTAACTAAGATTGTTAACTCGCCACCAGTAAAGACTGCCTATATCCAACAAAACTGTGTATTCCATATCCCTACACCTAACGTTACAACCCTTTAAAAAGACCTATTTGATAGTTTATCCTAGGTGCTTACGCCATGTGGTGGTGGTTTGATCCTTTCCCAAGCCTATGGTAATCTATTTTGCTATGACAGGTAGTGAGAGGTGTTTTCTATTTCCATAATGTGATATTACTTTATTACACCCGAGAGATGTGAGTATCTAAACACTATTTGTGAGGTGCTAGTGTATGACCTCCGTGCTTGTCTTTGGTCTTTTTAGTGGAACGATTATTTGTTGTAATTAATTTTATATTAGTGTTAAATGACCCCTAACTTGTATTTTGACTAGAATAAAAACACATTTGCTTGAGGACAAGCAAATCTCAAGTGTAAGGGTATATGATGAGGCGAAAAATGAACCACTTTTAGGGGGTCATTTAAACCCGAAATTGAATTTATTTGATCAAATATTGCCTAAATCATTCCTTTTGTGATTTTAGGTACTTTGGGAGTGAATTCTGGAAAAGAAAGCAAATCGGACATTTTTGGAGCATAAAAGTGAAGAAAACGGCAAAGACTTAATTTTCCATGCTGAGAACAGTACCTGACGGCGTCAAGAAGAAAAATCTGACGGCGTCAAGAGTAAAATCCGTGACGACCCAGTGAAAACCTGAAGGCGTCACAACAAGGGCGTCAAGACTATTTTTGGTGACGGCTTGCATAAGGAGTACAGATGACGGCGTCAGACCCAGATCTAGGCAGTCCGAGAAATTAATTGGCGGCGAGATGACGGCGTCAGAAGTTTGTTCTTGACGCCGTCACCTATCAGAATCTATATATAGTTTTCTATTTTTCATTCATAAAAGAGGAACTTGTGTGGAGAATACTAGGGCCGAACTTTGTAAACCCTAGGTCGTATTTTACAGTATTTTCAAGGGTTTTCACCCCTTGAATCTTTTCATGTTCAGTTGAGATAAGTCTTCTCTTAATTCATTCAATATGTCTATGTGTTGTTTGAATATATCTTATGCTTGTCTTGATTTCAACATGCTAGGCTAGATCTATCTTGTGTTTGCTTAGATGTAGTGAAACCTAGATGTTAATTATAGGTTGATTGCTTATTTATAGTTGTATTGGATGAATGATTTCAATGTTAGGCTTAAGAAAACTGGCAGATCTCTATTGTGTAACATGCTCGAATGTCTTAAGAAACATGAACCGATGTGTACTAGGTTTTATTGGTTGTATTTAATGCATGAGCAAATTCTAGTGATCCCATGTTAGGAGCTTCTTAGCCGGCTCGATATAAGAGTGAAGTAGGCGCTTATAGGATTGGGGAAGTAAGTACGCCACCCCATGAATGGTGTTAAGGAATACAATCCGTCATCCACGCAACTATAACAAGTAATTATCCTGTAAAAGATATCTAGGGAGTAGTGAAATCTAAGTAAACACAATTATCCCTGTAACGACCTGAAAAATCTGAATATCATTTGAGCATTTGATTATGAATATCACCTAAGTCATATACTACCTCCGTCCCAAAATTATTGTCCCCTATTGACTTTTTCGGTCTTTACTTTTCAACTTTGACCTTAAATATTTTTGTTTATATTACATAATACTTGATATAAAATATACAAACGAATTGAGTTTTAAATATATTTTCATTTGGTATAATTTTTATCAAAAATTGTATAGCACATACAAAAATATTTATAGTCAAAGTTAAGAAAGAAAGACCGAAAAAGTCAATAGGGGACAATAATTTTGGGACGGAGGGAGTAATATGTAAGTGACATTGAAAACTACTGTATATGAATACAAGTCATTACTATTAATCCTAAACTAATTGAACTATACCCTAATTTACCTAAACTAAATTATTTCCTATATATCCTATGTCCTATACACGTTTGTTTTGGTTTCCCAAGATATGCATGAACCGAACTCTCCTATTGTGTCGTTTGTATCACCAAGAAGATAAGAAAACACAAAATATATTATCACAATTAAAAGATATGCATGTCTCTCCTATATCTTAAACCTTACACGACCTTCCCATAATATACCACACGGTTTCCCATTTGATTCTCCTCTCCTAAAACCGTATAATATAGGTCTATTCATTCCCATTCTCCCTAAACCGAAGCAATACAAATACAATAAGCAATACAATCATTTTTTTTCACAAGTCAAGGACGACAGATAGTAGCAGCTATGGTGGTCGGGTATAGCAAGTCATGAGATCTCGATTGTGATCCGAAGATTCATATTGTCCCATTCGAACTGTCTTTGTTTCGCCTAAGGTATTTTTCATAAAACATCTTCGTTATACACATGGGATATTACTCGACTAATACCTAATCTAAAACATATTTTGATCGTTATATCCATCTGTATGTCGAACCTGGTTGGATTTCTTTTCTTGTCGACCTAAAACAAAATTTTAAGCCCTAATATGATCTTTAAATACACATTCAATGCGGCAAGTAAAATGGGAAACCCTAGGCGTATGACAGATCGCGAGGTCTGTGTGGGTTTATGTGTGCATCGCGAGTATGGTTTTGGTATGTTAACATGGCTCGTTGTGTGGCGTATGCATTCCGTTGTCGAGCATGTTGTGTGTGTGTCTATTTGAACATATGATCGTGTGTGTGATACGTGAATCTGGTTTCTACTCATTTCAATCTGGTTATTTTCCTTCACATCTGATCCGTGTCGACATGTACGAAATATAAAACATGCCCTAAAGAATCTGATTTTCATGCGCATTAAATGAAACCATAAATCTTTAAAAACCCTAAATGTGTAAACGTGTGTGTGCCGCTTGCGAGTTGCATGAGATACGAGATTTGCATGTGTGTGTCGAAGCATAGGGTGTGGCTCGGAATTATGGGTCGAGTCGTTTTATTTTATAAACCGATTTAAGATTTAATCATAAGTATATGTTTTGAGAAATGGAAGTGAGTATAAAAGTGTATGATGTTGCATGTGATTTTTGTGTGTCGTAAGAAACTCATGCATGATGGATCAATATTGATTTTTCTAGGATACAAAATTCTTATGGTTATGGCATGAATACGTGAAAGAAATACATATGTTGTGTTTTACATGTATATATAAATGTATGTTTCATATTCGTGTCAACGAAGGTATAAGTGTATGTGTCGTATATATAAATATAGGTCGTGTGTATATGAGTGAAGTGAAACGATGTTGGGTTATAAATCTTGTGTCATCGCGGCATAAATATTAATATCGTGGGTACGTTCTATAAATTATATAAAATTATAACGATGAGGTCTAAAATTATTATCTTAATATAAATTTATAAAATAAACTTTAAAATAATTTTATTTGACTTTTTAATATTTAATTTTGGTAATTTATATTTTGACACTAAACTTTGTTATATTGACACTTTAAACACTACACTATTATAAATGTCATTTTAACCCTTTAATTCAGGAAACCTGCTATTAATGGAAAGTTACTAAAAATGGGAAGCCGACTAAAATGAGTAATCTAATTTAACAAAAGTTATTAAACCAATCATTAATTCGTGTAGATTCGCTGAAGGAGTGACTTCCTATTCTTATGATATGGTTTCGTTGGTGGTTTAAGGTACAGATATTCTGCCCTTTCAGTAAGGGTGCTTTCGTTCTCATGACTTTGATCTTGATCTTTGATTCGTTATAAGATTCCCTAAGCCATTGCTATGTTCCCTTATACTTGATTCGTTCATTATGATTCTTGATATGATATGATCCTTTTGATATATGATCCTCATTCTTATGATACCCCTCTGATTATGATTATGCTATGATATGATTCGGATATGCTGTTATGATTCTATGTATGTATGTATGTATGCTTCCATAATTGTAACACCCCAACCCGGCATGGGTCCGGAGCGCTACAGTATGGTGACATATCAAAGCATACAAAGCATACAACGCCAACGGAAGACTTAAAACAAAAGATTATAAGGGAAAAAATCTATAAGTACAAAAGGAATACTAAAACTATAAAAGAAAGGAAAATACAAACTAAACAAAGTCTAATCTAATCCCTGTTCAAAACTAGTCCAGATGTAATGGGCTTCTAGTCCATGGGATAGTCCACTAAAGCTCATATGCTCTCTCTTCACCCAAACCCAGCGTCCAACCTAAAACCTGCCGCAGGAAAAGAAATGCGGCTGAGCTTAAAAAGCCCAGTGAACAGATATATAACAAAGCAAACGGATAAACGAAACGTATATAAGTATGAGAAACAGAACATCATAAGCTTCTGCTGAAAGGAATATCATCTGTCAAATGCATAAGAGATCAACATACACTGAACGAATATAATAAGTCAAAGGGAAACGAAGTATCAAAGATATATCACATAAGCATAATCATAAGGGAAATGAGCACGTATCAACAAAGAAGCGTCCAAACAAGGTACTTGAATGGACAAATGAATCATAGGAAAGCCACGAGCCGACCTGCCAAGGTACTTGACAGATCTCATACATACATACATACATAATGCATAATAACCTGTCAAAGGATACGGAGAGGGGAGACCTCTCGGTAACACATGGAGTAGCTAGCTCCCAAACGTGAAGGAGTAGAGAAGCACCTACCCACATTCACCATACATACACATTATTATACATAAACATAAGTGCTAGGATGCATCCATACGCCCCCCCCCCCCCATACATACATACATAATCCAACATAATCATATCATAAGCGCGCATAATCATATCATATCAAATGGGAACACCGTGGATCAATCACACCTCCACAGAAAGTGTCATGCCATCGGTGCCTCGATGACACGCTCATGGTACCTCCATGAGTAGTTAGAAAACTCGGGCATAAGAAGAGAACGAAGCATACATACATAGAATCATAACAGCATATCTGAATCATATCATAGCATAATCATAATCAGAGGGGTATCATAAGAATGAGGATCATATATCAAAAGGATCATATCATATCAAGAATCATAATGAACGAATCAAGCCTAAGGGAACATAACAATGGCTTAGGGAATCTTATAACGAATCAAAGATCAAGATCAAAGTCATGAGAACGAAAGCAAGTTCAGTTGCAATCATTGCAGATTCCTCAAATGCTTCTTCTTCATCAGCCATATAGCTCCAGTCATAGCTTACACCATCAATGGCCAACAATACCTTTGGTTCTTCAACTGTAAGCTCCTTCTTCTTGTCCTGCTTGTACCAAGTAGACCTATTATCTGGCTTCTTTGGCTTCCTGCATTCCCTGGCAAAGTGTCCCATCTTGTGACAGTTGTAACACTCTACCTTTTTCTTGTCAAAGCCTGCAGTCTCATTACCATTGATAATGATCTTCCTACCAGTCCTTTCCAGAATTTCTTTGCCTTCAAACTCAGCAATGCAACTTGCCATTTTATATCCATCTCTTCCATGTCATCTTCATCAACTTGATCCAAGTCTTCATGTGTCAGAATTGAACCATTGACTTGACTTGAAAGATAGGCATAGAAAGTAGAAACTCCAAGACCAGCAATCTGCTTCTTAGAACTAGGAGTGGTAACACTTGCACTACCAGTAGAAACAGCAATGTGAGCACCATCCTCATCATCATCACTTTCATTATCAGAACTATTAACCACAGATGATGAGATAAGAGCTAAGTTCCCTGAACTTGTACTTAGCTTCCCAGCCTTCTTCAATCTTTGTTCAATAACTTTAAAGTTATTGTAAAGATCATTGAGCTTTATGTTTTCTAATTCAGGCTTGTCTTCCCTAACAGCGACATTGGTGTGAAACTCAGGAGATAGACTTCTTAAGAACTTCAAATTGAGGTCTTCCCTTTCTACCTCAATTCCAAATACTGTGAGTTGTGTTACAATCTTTTGAAGCCTAGTGAAGATGCTGTCAATTGATTCATTACTTGTTGAACAAAAATTTTCATAGGTTTGTTTCAACAAGGTCTTCTGTGTCTTCTTGGTAGAGTCATTACCAACAAAAACAGAACAGATCTTTTCAAATAAGGTCTTTACAGTTTTGTACTTATTGAAAGCTAACATCTGATCCCTAGGAAGGGTCATTAGCAATAAACTCCTGGCTTTCAGATCATTCTTCTTCTGGAGCCTCTCTTCAGATGTAACTAGACCTGTATTCAACTTCTGCACTTCCTTGCCATCAATAGTCTCTGTGGAAGTACCTAGCTTGAAAGAGTCTCCATACATAATGATTTTCCAAAGTGCATAGTCTTGCACTAAAAAGAACTGTTCAATCATTATCCTCCACATCTCATAGTCATTCAGTTTAAGCTTAGGAAGCTTAGCAGCAATGTTGGACTGACTGTTCTCCACCTCCATTGAATCTTGTGAGAATGAGTAAACTTCGGATCTTCTAACTCAAAGTATCAGAAACCTGTCTCTGATACCACTTGATGGATCTAAACACACGACTTTTATTATAGTGATACTCTGAATGATACTAACAAATATGCGGAATATACTTATTAATACTTAGAATATTTGTATGTATGTTTGTTTGTGAGTTTGTATATGAATGAGAACAGTTGTATGAACACAGAATATTAACCAAACTATAAGCTCCAATATTATTAAGAATAATACTACGAATGATCTAGCTTATCACTAGGGGTACACCTTGAAGCTTTCTAATTGATACGTATATAAACCTAAACCTAGGATATCCTTTTATAGGACACAAGGAGTCCTTTACAAGATAAGAATAGACTGAGAATAATAGAATATACATAAGATCTTTTCTATACTTATCTAAATACACGTTTCCTAACAATTATCCTGCAGCAGTGGTAATAATATGTACTAGCAGTGGTAATGAGTTTCCACTGCTAGTGCATTCTTCAGCAGTGGTATCTTTCATGCTTAACAGTGGTAACTGTTAGTATAATTCCAAACAAAATCCTAGTATACTTGAAGAAGCTACGGCATAACATCATCCCTCAATTACGCCATAGCATGGAATTCAACTAAGAAGACCAAAGTCAACGCGGACCAAGAGTTAGGACGTAACTAAATCTATGGTTTACGCCGTAACATATGCAAGTCTTAATGAATCCTCAGATTGGAAGACTACGCCATAACATCACTCTGGAATTACGGTGTAGCAACGTGTACGAAAGTAGTCCAAGCTCATTATTTAACTCACGGCGTAACTCAACTTTGGAACTACGGCGTAACATCGACTACGAAAATAATCTTAGATCCTAGAATTTAGCTATGGCGTAACGCACATGGAGACTACGATGTAGATGAAACCCTAATATCCTTGTTACAGCATAACTATTCATCAACTACGCTGTAACCATCAGATCTGGATAAGATTACACTAGCTATGGCGTAACACATTTCTCAGTTACGCCATAGCTCTGATCGGGCCTATAAATACAACCCTAATTTCTGCATTTGTCATACAACTTTCTTACACACAAATTCAAAGATCATTGGGAGCTTTTAGGAGGCCCTTCCACAGCATTATATGGAGCCTTTCCAAGGGAGAAATCATGCTACATTCCATAAGTTTTAGCATTTCATATTTACTTTTACATTTCGAATTAATGGCTTGTATAAACATGATTTCGAGTGTTCAATTTAATATGATCGGCTAAGCACCTTTGGTGCTAGCCTAATTTTGATACCTTTATTGCTTTAATTTTGTTTCCGTACTTTTATTAATGCTTTTACATGTGTGCATGCTTAGTTTATCTTATGAACCTTTAGTTGCAGTAGTATTGTAAGCTTGTTTGTATCTATTACGCTAGATGTGTTTGACTTGATACCTAAGTCCATTTAGTAGGCTAGAAGAATTGACCATAGGACACTAGCCTGATAGATTGCGAGGAAATGGTTGGGATGAAAACTAACCATATTGCCTTGTGTGCGAATTGACCATAGGATCACCTTACAAGTGAAGGTACTTAAGTAATTAGAGAATGGCCTATGATCGTGACAACGGGCCATTAAAGATAAGTGTAGCATGTAGTGGCGCTTAATGACTCAAACCCATCTACCGTACGTCGGCTTACTAGCATGGGGTAGTGCCTTTGGTTCCCGGCAGGATTCGGAGGAGATAGGCTATGGAACTTGACCATATGAAACTAGTGATATATGGCCGCCCTACCTAAAGCATGAGATTAGTTTAATAGGAGACTTGATTTTAAGCGATTTAGGAGGAGTAATTAGGTTATCACATTTCTCTCCTACTGCTCACAACTTTACTTTTAATTGCTTTTATTTTCATTTCGTTTCGCTTAAACAGTCAACCAAGCATTTCTACTTTTAATTCAGTTTTATTCAGTGACATTAGACTTAGATATAATCCGCACCACATATCTCTTGGGACGACCTCGGAGTTACCATTACTAGCCTACACACGACCGAATTCTCTGTCTGTTAGTGCATAAGGTAGACCTAGGGTAGAAACGAGACTTTACAAATAGTAAAACCTGGTCAGAAATCCTGCATCAGGAGTTTTGTTGTCAGTGGTGGTAGGTTCTTCTTATTTATCCGGACCATTTAAGATGTCCCAAAGCTTCCTCTTCTCATCTCTTTCCATTTTACCATGAGTGATTCGAACCCAATCATCAAAGGGTATAGTTCCCTGCCATTTAAGATTTCTTCTATCGCAATCATTTGTAGAGCTCCATAGGTGTTTGTTGTTTCTGGTTCTTTCATTACCTCTACCTACATTGATCAGCATTGGGGTCGCATGATGCCCATAAGTCGTAACTCTTTTTGTTGTCCATGGGAACTGCCTCACACCAATGGTATTTTTTCACAATTACCTTGGTGTTAGCTTTCGCCTCTTTATTATGTTGGGCAATCACTGCCACAAGATTCTTGACCTCACTGTTTTTTTATTGATGTTTTATGTACATTCCATCCATCTACTATGCTTTTAATCATGGACCCAACGTCAGCAACTTCGCTACGCCGTAGCTTATCAAGAGAGCTACGACGTAGTTCCTCCCTGTTTTTATTTTCCTGCACAATTTTTCTTTGTAAGTGGTCATGATTAGTAGCGAGGTGTGTGTGTGAAGGTGGGTTAGAAGCAATGCTATTTTCCTCCTTATGCCCGGCGTTCCCATTGTTAACTACACAAACTGATTCGACCCTATGGCATTTTTGTCACACCCCCAAAATCGGGACCAGCGGAAGCATACATGTAGCTGGGGTGTAACTCAATTGGTATTACAACACAAGTACAAAAATGTTTTCACTTCAATTATTTAGAATAAAATAGTTTAATAAAAAATGTTGAATTTACATTGTTAAAAGTAGTGCGGAAGTAGGCCCTTAAAATAGTTTAAAACGGTCCCCAAATGAATATCAGAGTCTTCTATGACCATGCCATGCCCTGCCAAAACCTCCAGTAGCGTGCCATTGCCTAAAACCTGAAAATACATGCTAAAGTGTCAACACGAGGTTGGTGAGTTCATAGAGTCTAGTGAAAAAGAATGTAATGCATATGAATGAATATTTCCCAGCAAAGGCATCGTAAATCCACTCAGTTCCAAGTGCCGCCATAAGAGACTTGTAACCTGTGTGTTTACGACCCACTGCCAAATATGATCTATGTGAACAAAAGTAATACTTGTATTTAAATTCCAAGGTAAATATAGCAAAACGGCTATATAAATAATTCAGACAATGAGGCCATATGATAAATCAGTCAAGTAGGAAAACAGTAATATTACGTTTGACATCACAGCCAAGTGGGGAATACTACAATATTACGTTTGACATCACAGCCAAGTAGGGATACCACAATACGTTTGACATCACAACCAAGTGGGGTATACCACAATATTACGTTTGACATCACAGCCAAGTGGGGAATACTACAATATTACGTTTGACATCACAGCCAAGTGGAGAATACCACAATATTACAAGGAACATATAGGAACAATTGACGACCATGAGGTCATATAAACAAGGATGATCAATCCCATGAAATACAGGTAATCAAGCATACCAATGAAATGCAGGTGATTAAACATACCAAAGAAATACATGTAATCAAACATACCAATGAAATGCAGGTGATCAAACATATATTTAGATAAAGCTTAAACTAGTTGAGTATTCAACCATGTAAAGCAAGTAATGCGTTTAAGTAAAACGAGCATGTATTCTCCCCCAAACAGTTTACAAAACAATTAAAAGAGTAGGGGCTATGACTCACCTGGTACGATAGCTACGATGACAAAAGTGGATACATAGATACGAGGTACGATCTCTAACCGCAACCTAATATGAATGATATGGTCTAATGTAAGAAATGAAATGATGCTACACATGCAAATATGTATGTTGTCGATATCACTCGTTAGTTTTGAAAATAACGCTTATCGTCGAAAAATATATTTTTGACGTCTCATTAAGTTAATAAACACTTTCCGTGTAAATACGTTGAAACGGTACTCCACAATCCTCGTTTGGTGTTCTATCGGCAAATACAAGGTTTTCGACGTAAAATGACACTTTTCATAACTTGAAAATATGACCAAAATGGTCTCGCAAAACTAGTCGCAAATTAGTGAATATTGAGAGTTAGGAAATAAGCATAGTAGTTTTAGGAATATTTTCACCTTATCTAAAAAGTCATAGAACTGAAGTTTGTCCATACGGGTCTCGATCATAAAGAAAAATAGCCACGAAGTGAGGTATTTGGGCTGTTTTGGTAGATTCTGGGCAGTTTTCGGGAAAGTTTGGAAGGCCATAGGTTATTTGTTATAAATCCTTTTGACAAAAGGTTGGATGTTTTGAAAACTAGGCTGGGTGAACTAACTTTTTGTCAATGATGTAAACTTTCCAGAAATGAGTTTATCAATGAGTAAAATGGCACTCAAGCTGGTCACTTGGCGAAATGGTTAATACGTTGGAATGGAAAATTTTCAAAGTGTTGGGCTGAAGGAATATATTAAAATCGTCTAAAATTCAAACGCTTGTATCTTGGCCGTTATAAGCTCGTTTTCTACGTTTTTTATATCCCCGGAATCGTATTGACATATACCAATATATTTTTGATAGTTCGGTTCCTCTAGGTTACGTCTAACACCTCAATTTTACCCATAAAAAATCGTGTGACAGCTTACTATTTTTAGAAAATAATAGTTTTCGTCGTTAAACTTGCAAAAATCATATCTCCTTCGTTATAAACCCGTTTTAATCCGTTTTTTTCGCCCACGGCTTCGTTTTTGAAAGTATTTTATGATTCTCTAGCCCAATGTTACCCGGAAACCCCTGAGTTTTCTATATTTAGCATTTTGGGACAGTAGCGTATATATTGTTTCAAAAATTGATTTTCCTAGTTTGTAACTTGTTCAAATCTTTACCAAACTACTACAAATCAACTCCACAAGTACCCAATCCTACCATACACCTTCTTAGGGTGTCATGGGTTCCTAGTCTTTACCAAAAATGGTGGATCTTATGAGATTTCTAATAAAAATTATAGATCTATGTTTATAAAGAAAAAAATGATTAATAAGTGGTATGAAACATAACATATATGCATGTTTTGCCAATATAACTTGAAAATACATCATGTAACTAGTGAAATGAAAGTATTAGATGATGAAAAAATAACACTTGAAGCTTACTTGAATATATATGGAGTTTGGAGATGATTTGATTAAGAAACCAAGGTTTTTATCACAACACCTTAACAAAGAATGAAAGTAGAGCTTGATTATCACTTGATCTTGAAAAAATAATGGATTCTTGTTTGTTTGATGATGATGGTCGAGCACAACAAGAAAGAAAGGAAGAAAAATGAGTTTTTGCTTGTAAAGTGATAAGTCTTAATGTTTTTGATAAATATCTTTGATCTTGGTGGCATAATGGTAATTATTTGATCAAGTTGAAGTAACATGGAGATTGGGGGGGGGGGGGGGGGGGGGGCGGTGCATGGGAGGATAAGGAGAAGTATGTGGGAAGCTTGGTATTATCTAGTTCACGGAGTCAGTTTTGGTTCCGATAATTGCTAACCGTAAATTGTTAAGCCGCGAAACGTAAATCCGGGTATCGTAAAAATATGAAACTTGAAAGAATGACTAAACTAGTCAATATATTCCATAATAATATATAAAATGAATGGTAAGTTCCATCGGGTTGCTTAAACGCTGTTAAAACTGGAAACGCGGGTCTAAAATGCGTAATTCGCGTAAAACGCTGAACTGGAAAACGTAAAATTCCAAAACTTTTAGAATTGTCGTAAAATGAGAGAAAATCATATTTCTATTGTTTATAGTGTTTTATGGACATATCGGGATGCTGGAATGACGTTTAAAGCCAAAAGTAAATCTCGGACACGGCTTCATGATTTTTGCTGAAATGATCCGACGAGCGTCAAACTCTCGGGTTATCATTAAAATAGTTTAACTTACGAGAATATGAAATAAAAATTTCAGAAATGAATAGTGAAAGTGAATAGTAATAGTGAATAGTAATTGATGAATAGTAACTTCCCGAAATAAATTATGAAATTTCGACATTTGAAAAAGGACCTGAAATTACGAGTTGTGACATTCTTCCCCTCTAACAGGAACTTCGTCCCGAAGTTCAGTTTGTGTTGTTCTCTGGAGTGTTATTGGTGGAAAGGTGGGGATAATTGAGTCGTGTAAGCTACTGAGCTCTAATGGGAGCTTAAGTCTGTAGACCACTAAGCTTACTCTTTCTGAAATATTAAATGGTCCACTGTATATATCGGGTTTAACTTTCTGGATTTTTTTTTTCTGAATGGTATCATGCCTTTTCTAGACAGAACTTTCAACATAACCCTGCCACCATCTTGAAATTCTAAGGGTTTACAACTTCTCGAACTTGAAACTGATTCTTGATTTGTAAGAAATTCCTGGTTATTTCATGAATGCTTACTGGACTAGTGGGTTAGGTTTTTTTTTTTTTTTTTTTTTTTTTTTTTTTTTTTTTTTTTTTTCCAAATTTCGATCTGTCAATGGATGTTGGCACTTCGACCATAGAGTGCTTCAAATGATGTAGTCTCTAAGTTCGTGTGGTAACTATGGTTGTAAAGGAATCTTATTTATGGCAAATGGTTAGTCCAACCATTTCTAGAGTCAATCATTCATGCTCTGAGCATATTTCCCTATGTTTGAATCGTTCTCTAATTTCTAACCATTGGTCTGCAGATGATAAGTGGTGTAGTTCCAAAGGAATCTTAATGAAATAGCTAGGAGTTTGAGGTGAATTAAATTCCTCTATTAGAAATAATGGAAATGGATATCATGAATCTTGTGGAAAAACTTACAAGGTTAAGTCCGTCAAAGGGTGTTGTTGAAAATAATAGATTAGGATAAGGTTGTGATCCTCCGCCGGATGTCATGAATCGAGTCTCTCTCCACCTACGGTGCTTAGTCTCCATTACTAAGATTTTCCCCAAGCTCTATGTCATCAAATCACAAAATCCTAAATGTATAAGTGATGTAATATAGTGATTGATTTTTTTTCAAAGATTGTTTTGAGATTGTGTGTGTTGTTCATAAACCTTCCCTGAATAAACAAATTTACACCTTTAAGCAAATGGCTTTTTAAGTAACATGTTACATGATGTTTCAAAATTTAATAGTTATGCAAGACAGGACAGTTTTTAACATAGGGTGGATAATATGGTTTATCAAATATCGATGTTTAAAATTTCCTAACATTCAATAGTTTTGTAAAAGATTAACCAAAAGGAATTTGCTTATCAAATAAGTGCCTCAGAAAAGTATTTCTTACAAGATATATGTTTTGTATAAATGTAGTTTGGAGAGAAAAAAAAATCCATTTACAAGTGAAAGTATTAGGAGGATAAAATAGCCAGGTATGTATGTCTGCACAATTGCATAGGTGTATAACATGTTTGAATAAAGTCTATTGGTGAGGACATGTTCAATCTATAGTCTCGGTTAAGAGGTTGGATTTATTTCTAAGGTGTTGCTTAGTGAGCGCTCGTATCTAAACGATTCTTGTAATTTAGTCAAGCCAATACTTTCTAGATGGTAGAATTTTTGGTGATCAGGCCAGTGATAGTGGTTCGAATAGTTTTGTGATATCTTGAGATTTCTGTTGAGTTTTGAATGGTCTTAATGTACCGAGAGATTCTCCTTATAGATGGTATGGAAAGTCTTTCCTAGGGAGGTCGTTGATAATATCCACTTATCAATATTGGGAGTAGTGAGGGATGAGTGGCATAGGAAGCTATAGAGTGTCACCTAATTCCTTATATATATATATATGGAAATGGGGAAAGGAAATAATAGTGATGGTGAGAAGGGAAAAGACTGTGACAACTACAACATAATAAGATTGTGATGAAAGAAAATACTGTGATGTAAGTGTATCATGCATAGACGTGAAGATTCATGAGATGAAATGACCAGTTGACGTGCTTCCAGGCGGCGGTTCACGAAGTGATGAAAAGTATGAATATTCTGACAACGAGAGTATACACACACATGAATGAAACATTTGGAAATCGAGTAAAGGATTCAATCCAGACAAAATTTTATTATAACCATTCTCAGTGTTGCAAAATTCATTTCTGAGTCGGATATAGGTGGTCAGCCTATGTCTCACTATCCCGGGTTGAATATAGATGACCAGTCTATATCCCACTGAGGTTCCTAGAATTTTGAAATACTCAGCTCAATTATACTAATACCATGTCCTTCACAAATACCAAGACGTTCTGAAAGACAAAAGCAAGTGACCAAATTCGAGGTCAAGTGATGAAACTATGCAAGGAAAAACATAACGCGGTGACATATATGATACGTGAACATGCTTATATAAAAGACAATTATAGTAATCAACTAGAATAAACGAATATAATATACCAGATAATGAGATACAAATCTCATCACATATGTCAGCAACAAACTACAAATGAGTCATCATCTTGGCAGGCAGGCACGTGACGGTCATAGGGTTAAGTTTTCTTGAAAGTAGCTATAGTCTAGGTTTTAAAAACACTTAGTTCACTATAGCCAAAGCTCTGATACCAATCTGTCACACCCCCAAAATCGGGTCCAGCGGAAGCATACATGTAGCTGGGGTGTAACTCAATTGGTATTACAACACAAGTACAAAAATGTTTTCACTTCAATCATTTAGAATAAAATAGTTTAATCAAAAATGTGGAATTTACATTGTTAAAAGTAGTGCGGAAGTAGGCCCTTAAAATAGTTTAAAACGGTCCCCAAACGAATATCAGAGTCCTCTATGACCATGCCATGCCCTGCAAAAACCTCCAGTAGCGTGCCATTGCCTAAAACCTGAAAATACATGCTAAAGTGTCAACACGAGGTTGGTGAGTTCATAGAGTCTAGTGAAAAAGAATGTAATGCATATGAATGAATATTTCCCAGCAAAGGCATCGTAAATCCACTTAGTTCCAAGTCCCGCCATAAGAGAATTGTAACCTGTGTGTTTACGACCCACTGCCAAATATGATCTATGTGAACAAAAGTAATACTTGTATTTAAATTCCAAGGTAAATATAGCAAAACGGCTATATAAATAATTCAGACAATGAGGCCATATGATAAATCAGTCAAGTAGGAAAACAACAATATTACGTTTGACATCACAGCCAAGTGGGGAATACCACAATATTACGTTTGACATCACAGCCAAGTGGGGAATACCACAATACGTTTGACATCACAGCCAAGTGGGGAATACCACAATATTACGTTTGACATCAAAGCCAAGTGGGGAATACCACAATATTACGTTTGACATCACAGCCAAGTGGGGAATACCACAATATTACAAGGAACATATAGGAACAACTGGCGACCATGAGGTCATATAAACAAGGATGATCAATCCTATGAAATACAGGTAATCAAGCATACCAATGAAATGCAGGTGATTAAACATACCAAAGAAATACAGGTAATCAAACATACCAATGAAATGCAGGTGATCAAACATATATTTGGATAAAGCTGAAACTATTTGAGTATTCAACCATGTAAAGCAAGTAATGCGTTTAAGTAAAACGAGCATGTATTCTCCCCCAAAGAGTTTACAAAACAGTTAAAAGAGTAGGGGCTATGACTCACCTGGAACGATAGCTACGATGACAAAAGTGGATACACAGAAATGAGGTACGATCTCTAACCGCAACCTAATATGAATGATATGGTCTAATGTAAGAAATGAAATGATGCTACACATGCAAATACGTATGATATCGATACCACTCGTTAGTTTTGAAAATAACGCTTATCGTCGAAAAATATATTTTTGACGTCTCATTAAGTTAATAAACACTTCCCGTGTAAATACGTTGAAACGATACTCCACAATCCTCGTTTGGTGTTCTATCGGCAAATATAAGGTTTTCGACGTAAAATGACACTTTTCATAACTTGAAAATATGACCAAAATGATCTCGCAAAACTAGTCGCAAATTAGTGAATATTGAGAGTTAGGAAATAAGCTTAGTAGTTTTAGGAAGATTTTCACCTTATCTAAAAAGTCATAGAACTGAAGTTTGTCCATACGGGTCTCGATCATAAAGAAAAATAGCCGCGAAGTGAGGTATTTGGGCTATTTTGGCAGATTCTGGGCAGTTTTCAGGAAAGTTTGGACGGCCATAGGTTATTCGTTATAAATCCTTTTGACAAACGGTTGGATGTTTGGAAAACTAGGCTGGGTGAACTAACTTTTTGTCAATGATGTAAATTTTCCAGAAATGAGTTTATCAATGAGTAAAATGGCTCTCAACCTGGTCACTTGGTGAAATGGTTAATACTTTGGAAAATTTTCTAAGTGTTGGGCTGAAGGAAAATATTAAAATCGTCTAAAATTCAAACGCTTGTATCTTGGTCGTTATAAGCTCGTTTTCTACGTTCTTTATATCCCCGGAATCGTATTGACATATACTAATATATTTTTGATAGTTCGGTTCCTCTAGGTTACGTCTAACGCCTCGATTTTACCCATAAAAATCGTGTGACAGCTTACTATTTTTAGAAAATAATAGTTTTCGTCGTTAAACTTGCAAAAATCATATCTCCTTCGTTATAAACCCGTTTTAATCCGTTCTTTTGCCCACGGCTTCGTTTTTGAAAGTATTTTCTGATTCTCTAGCCCAATGTTACCCGGAAAACCCTGAGTTTTCTATATTTAGCGTTTTGGGACAGTAGCTTATATATTGTTTCAAAAATTGATTTTCCTAGTTTGTAACTTGTTCAAATCTTTACCAAACTACTCCAAATCAACTCCACAAGTACCCAATCCTACCATACACCTTCTTAGGGTGTCATGGGTTCCTAGTCTTCACCAAAAATGGTGGATCTCATGAGATTGCTAATAAAAATTATAGATCTATGTTTATAAAGGAAAAAATGAGTAATAAGTGGTATGAAACATAACATATATGCATGTTTTGCCAATATAACTTGAAAATACATCATGTAACTAGTGAAATGAAATTATTAGATGAAGAAAAAATAACACTTGAAGCTTACTTGAATATATATGGAGTTTGGAGATGATTTGATTAAGAAACCAAGGTTTTTATCACAACACCTTACCAAGGAATGAAAGTAGAGCTTGATTATCACTTGATCTTGAAAAAATAATGGATTCTTGTTTGTTTGATGATGATGGTCGAGCACAACAAGAGAGAAAGGAAGAAAAATGAGTTTTTGCTTGTAAAGTGATAAGTCTTAATGTTTTTGATAAATATCTTTGATCTTGGTGGCATAATGGTAATTATTTGATCAAGTTGAAGTAACATGGAGATGGGGGGGGGGGGGGGGGGGGGGCGGCACATGGGAGGATAAGGAGAAGTATGTGGGAAGCTTGGTATTATCTAGTTCACGGAGTCAGTTTTAGTTCCGATAATTGCTAACCGTAAATTGTTAAGCCGCGAAACGTAAATCCGGGTATCGTAAAAATATGAAACTTGAAAGAATGACTAAACTTGTCAATATATTCCATAATAAAATATAAAATGAATGGTAAGTTCTATCGGGTTGCTTAAACGTAGTTAAAACTGGAAACGCTGGTCTAAAACGCGTAATTCGCGTAAAACGCTGAACTAAAAAATGTAAAATTCCAAAACTTTTAGAATTGTCGTAAAATGAGAGAAAATCATATTTCTATTGTTTATAGTGTTTTATGGACATATCGGGATGCTGGAATGACGTTTAAACCCAAAAGTAAATGTCGGACACGGCTTCGTGATTTTTGCTGAAATGATCCGACGAGCGTCAAACTCTCGGGTTATCATTAAAATAGTTTAACTTACGAGAATATGAATTAAAAAATTTGGAAATGAATAGTGAAAGTGAATAGTAATAGTGAATAGTAACTTTCCGAAATAAATTATGAAATTTCGACATTTGAAATAGGACCTGAAATTACGAGTTGTGACAATTTTCCTCCTTCATCCATATTAAAAATTATTTTCTTATCATTATCTCTTAGAGAAATTAGTTTACTGTGGAAAACTAGAAGGGGGGTTGAATAGTTTTACGTCCTTTTTAAATTTATTTCCAAAATATTTTGTAGCTTATAAAAATTTTCGATTCGATCTCAAGTGAGTTCACGTAACAACCAATATAAGCAAGTCTAATCTAATAATGAAAGTATTGAAATAGAATGAAGAAAAGATAGAGTTAGAAAGATCAAACCACAACACGCGAATTTATAGTGGTTCGGCTACAAGGACACCTTCCTTGCCCTACTCCACTCCCCGAGTACCACACTCGAGAGTTTTCTTCACTATGTCAACAAACTCCTTATGGTGGAGAAACCTTACACACCTTGGCGTACACGAGTTAACGACACTAAGTTAAATGTCGAGTTCTAATCGTAGCTAGAACCAATCTCACAACTTCTTCAAGACTTCACACCTTCACAACTTCTTCAAGACTTCACACCTTCTTCACACCTTGTCAACTTCACACCTTCTTCTATGCACAACTAAATCACAACTACTACACTACTTTACAACACACCTAGTTTCTACAATCAAAAAGTTCTCACAACACTTTTACAAATATTTAACACTACTACAATATGAAAATAGCTAATCACAACACTACTACAATTAGATGGATGTAGAGGAGTGTTCTTCTTCTTGCAATTGAATGGATGAAGCTTTGGATCACTTGGAAACAAAGACTTATGAATTATATGATCAAAGGATTTTTCATATAGAAATGGAGGTTGGATCAGAAAGTTTTTAGTGCAAAAAGGTGAGAAAAATATGTTGAATGATCCAGTATTTAAAGGGCCAGAAAATATTGTTCTGGAGCGTGCCGGTCCCCTTAATTAGTGGGCGGTCCCCTTAATGATTAAGGGGGCCGCCTAGTATAATTAAGGGGGCCGCCCTACTGAACGTTGGAAAAGTTTTTCTGGATAAAATTTGCCCTTTTTGGTTGGAAATTTGAAATCATATCTTTGTAGTTTAATACAACAATACCAGAAATGATTTACAAATATATATAAAATGTTAATATCATTTTATAAAATGTTATGTCTTAAGACAAGGTTTCCTTTGATCATGTAATGCATAAGATGCTTAGTTTATGCATATCTTAAGTGATATTAGATGTAGAGTTAAATATTTGTTACTAAATACTTGTTTACGTCTTAATCTTGACTTAATTTGATTTGAGTTTTCTGATTATCAAAACATGGATTTATTAAGAAATATTAATAACGTTTTTAAACATTATTTATATCAACAATTTCCCCCTTTTTGATGATTACAAAACTTAAACTCATTAACTCAAAAATTAGTTTTTAAACAAGTATTTTAGTGAGTTTATATTTACTTCTCCCCCTTTTTGTAGAATCAAAAAGGTTACGCCGACAATTTTTAAACGTGAAAATTTGACGGGAAGATATCTCCCCCTTGATGTGTACTCCCCCTCGTTTGGGGCACCAAGAGAACGAGCTATGGAATGCTTTGCAAAACAAAAATATTAGAAGCACAAGTATATACACACAAATATATATAAGGTGATAAGGATACAATTAAGCATGTTAAAGAAGCATTCATATTAAAACAATAGTTGTGTCAAGACACAACAATACAAGTAGCAAAAAAAAATTACAAGTAGGATAGCTATTACATAAACTAACAACTAGAATAATATTTCATCATGCAAAGAGTACATGGGCTTCATAGAGCTTGCAAGCAAAAGGGTGGTAAAGGCTTTATTTATTAAGCATATCATATGCTTAATTTGGAAAGCATGATGGTGATGGTGGAGGAATGGGTGAGAATTGTGGTGGAGGAATAATTGGAGTGGATGGTGGAGTTGGTGGTGGTGGTGGGTTAGTAAGCAAATGTTTAATATATGAAAACATATATTGAATTTCATCTCTAAGACCAAAGATTACGGTTCGGTTGTGGATGCAACAAAGACAAGTATCCCCATGGGATTCAAGTAACCTCCAAGGCACGGGATTGACAAAGAATGGTGGTGTAATTTTTGGAGATGAGAGATGAGCATCAAGTGGTGTTATTGGTGAAAGTGAGATGGTAAGATGGGTGGAGATAGGTTCTTGTGTAGGATGTGGTGATGATACTTGTGGTGACAAGTGTGAATTGATGTAGTCAATGATTGATGAGGTTGAGGGTATGGAGGATGAGGAAGTTCCATGAGTGGAAGGTGTTTTGGATGGTGCATTAGGTGCACTTGGAGATGAGCATTTAGGTGGAGGTGATGGGGTTTTGTTGTCTTCATTTGTTAAGTCAATGAAGAGTTGTTTTGGAGGGATGATGACAATCTTTTGTTTCTTAGAGGCCTTGGAGTTTGAGGTGCTTGGTGGAGTGATGAGTGCTCAAACACTCATCATTTTTGGTCTAATCTGAACTGCAAAACATACAAAAACACTCAGAAATGCATCAAAATACTGAAAATATTTCAAAATTGTGTTTTATATGTTTTAGATGCAAAATGAGCAAAAAAGATGAAAAACGTACAAAGTTTGCAAAATTGGCAGTTTCAGTCCCCTAACTTTCATAAAATTACAAAACTAGTCCCTGGTCATTCAAAATATGGAAAATTATCACCAAAGGTCCTTTTACAATCATGAGTTGTCATATTTTGTCCTTTGGTGAAAAATCTCAAAAGTTTTGGAAAATTGCAGTTTAGTCCCTGGAGTTTCAAATATTGTCAAATTTGGTCCCTGGTGGGATATTTTTGAAAGAAAAATCATTTTGGGTCCTTGGGAAGTTACAAAAGTCATTTTCAGTCCTTGGTGTGAAGTTTGAGGAAATTACAATCTTGGTCCCTCAAGTTTGGAAACTTGTCATTTTTGGTCCCCGGGATTTAATATTATGGAAATTTAACTTTTGTGGTTCTTGTATAATTGGAGTTTGGCAACTTTGGTCCATCATGACAAATTTGGAAAAGTGCCATAACAGCCCCTGGAATTTCAAAATGTTACAAATATGGTCCTTGTGAAATTTAAATAAACCAAAGGGACTTTTGTTATTTACTTAGTCCAAATCCAAAACCAAACTAACTCCAACCAAACACCATCCCTTAGCCCAAACACAATCCGGCCCAAACCCTTTTAATACTTCCCCTCATTGACCCAGTCAACACCCACACCCCCGACAACTGTTCACCCTCCATCCTCCCTTCCTGGTTTCCAGCTTCATGTCCCCCCCTCCACCTCTCACTTTATTACCTAAACAACCAACCCTCATAAATACTATCACCTACACCCATACATCCCCCCTTCTCATTTATTACCCTCACCTAAACCACTACACCCACTTTACCTTTTTTCCCGCCAAAACAGGTATTCAAAGGCTGTGATTAACTGAGGCCATCCAACGGTTCAGAGAGGTGTGGGAAAGTCTTTGAAGTCTCCTAGGGCTTATAAAAGTCAAAAAGATGAAAAGAGGAAGTAGTAGTTAAGTATGGTAGCAGTAGCATAGTTTAGTTTTTTCATAGTAAATGTAATTTTCAATTTCAGTTGCAAAACTTAGTTTAACAAGGTTGTATTAAGCATCTTTTTTGTATTTAAAGCTTTCTGTAATCATCAACTCAAGTTTGATTAGAATAAATTTATATTTTGGCAATTCTCAGTAAAATTGGTAATTTCATTTAAGTTGTTGTTAAATGTTGGTTAACCAGCTACATTGAGTCGATTCAAGCTCATTTATGAGTTTCCACAAGCTCTGCTAGGTTCAAAAAGAGATTTTAGTTCAAAAATGGTACCAGTCAACAAAAGTCAACATGGGACATATGATGGTTTAGCTGATTCAGAAATGGTTTTTGTGGGTTAAATAAGTTTTAGTTGGTTGTTACTAAGTTCATATAAGCTTTATGCCATTATTTGGAGGTTAGAATCACTTTTCTCATTTCAATTTCCAATCTCAGCTTATATCCTATCTTGCATTTACTGTTTAGTTAAGATCTATTATAAGTGCTTATATCTGGTTTCTTATTGCTTATTTCAGTTAGGTTTAGCTTAGTGATCATGTGTGTGTGTTTGAATAGCCTAAATCCACCCTTTTGCTTTGAAAATCCCTTAGCAGACATCAATTAAGGGGTGTTTGGCACAGTGGTTTTGACCACTGTGTGTTGGTTTATTTGTTGAATTGTTAGTTTGGTTAACTTTCTTTTGGTATTAATATCACAGTTAAGGTTTTAAAACACAACCCAGAGCTTGGAACGTCAAAATCACATACATCTATCAATTGTTGTTCACTGTGAGGTTTTTAAGGTTGCATAATCATATATCTGTGTCCATTTGTAGTTAATTTAGTCTATTTAACTCTTAATGTAGCTTAATATCTTGTTTACAGTCCATGAGATCAAATCAAAGTCCAACAAAGTCAAATAGCAAAGTTTTTATCAAAAGTCAAAGTTCACCTTTCAGATTTTTCCAAAAGTTCACAGATTTAAATAGAATTTTGTGTTTGTTTTTATGGATTGAAACTTGTTTATATGTGTTGTCTATCAGCTCAACTTGGGATTCCATCCATCATCTTAATTTTGTGAATTTTTCTGTGGCTTAATTCTTTGTCCAAAGTCACTTGCAGGGCAATGCTATGCCCTGCACACAGTCCACCAGGCTCAGACCCCAACTTTCATGGACTCTCATGGCCTACACAGTGGGCCCCACAATGAGCTTATTGGCTTTTTGAGAAGCCAATAAGCTCATCTTCAAGTCTCTGGGCTTACCTTGGGTTTTGTGATCCATTTGATAGGGCTGCATTGCCCTTGAACCTTGTCCCTTGTTTGTGTTGTTGGTTTGGTTTTTAGAATAGCATAATCAGCTTATTGGCTTATTCTGGGTACCAATCTAGTGTATCTAGCTTATTGCATGTTCCTTGAGCTTGTTTTATCCTAAATCATCCCCTGGTTCTCAGCTATGAGCTTATTTCAAGCTTATAGCTTAGACAGTTGACCAAAGTCAACTGTCTAAGAAATAAGCACTTGTTGTGCTTATTTCTGAGTCCCACAAAGTTTGCATTTACAAAAAGTTTTCATTTTTAGGTATAAAACAAGTTTCCAAAAGAAAAATCCAGAAAAGTTAACTTAATTTTTAAGTGATAGTTTCTATTTAATTTTATTTGAATTTTAATTTTAATTTTTATATTTTTATTAAGTAATTGGTGTTTTTATATTTTTATTAATTTCCTCTTATATTAAAGTATTTATAATAATTTTCTCAGATTTTTATTTTATCATTTAGTATTTATTATATTTAATATTAGTTTTATTAGAAATTAATTAATATTAAGTATTAAATAGCATAATTAGTTTTTATTAAGCAAAACCTAGTTTTTATATTTTTTCTAGCTTTTATATGTTGTAAAATAATTTTAGAAATTTTCTTATAATTTTTACTGTTCATTTTCTATTTTTAATAATTTAAAATAGTTTAATTAGGTAATTAATGTTTAATTAGTAATTAATTAATATAAAAACCAGAAAAAGACAAAATTACTTATTTTTAATTTTAAAAACTTGTTTTTAGTTATTTTATAATTTTAGAAATTTTATTTTCATTTTTCTAGTGTTAAATTAATATTATATTGTATTTAAGTATTTTAAATATTAATAATAAGTAATAATTATTAATTAATTAATATTAAATAATTAATTAGTGTGAAAATTAGTTTTCTTTTTCTAAAATTTTTATTTCACCCTTAAGTTTGTAAAAAAGTCATTTTCACCCCATGGGTGTTTTCAGATTTCAGTTTTTACGTTTTATTTTGTACGTTTACGTTATTCAAGACGTGAACGTACGCGTTTTTAAGTTTTAAACGTTTCTTGTTTTTGCAACTTTCTTGTCTTATTCATATAGCTTATTTAAGCTATTTCATTGTAGATTCCTTAGTTCAAACCAATTTCAAACCCCTTTTAATCCAAATTCACCCGATCACAAAGCCGTTTGTTAACCATCCACACCTCGTCGGGACATAACGACCCGGGGAAACACTATACTTCCGCGGAGCATTGACTCTAGGCTGTTTGACCTTGTTGACCATTCCTTGGTCAGTTTAGGTTGACTGTTTGGAGCCAACCATGGAGTCATGATGATTTAGATGAGGAATGATGAGATGAAGAATGGTGATTATGGAGGGAATTTATAGTATGAAAATGGTTGATTTAGGTATGTATTTGAAATGGTTGAACGAGATTCTAAAATCAGTTGGGTTAAAATGGGAAATGGTAGCTGATACTAGAGAAAGAGTTCACAAGATGCAAAAGAAAACAGTAAACCCAGTTCCAGATGGCCGGTCCCCTTAATTGTAGGCTGGCCCCCTTAATAATTAAGGGGACCGCCTAGGAAATTAAGGGGGCCGCCCATCTGGTGTTTTCCCAGACGACCAGAAACCCAAAATTTGCAGAAATGGGTGATTTTTCAAGTGTGTGTTTTCAGCAAGCTCTATTAGAAGTATATACTCTAGGAATGATGATATATAAAAATATATATAAACAAGTTATGCATGCAAACAAACATATTATATACCACTTTTAAAAGAAACATAGCATAGCATTAAAATATGATGAAGATAGTAGCATGATAATAGTTTAAGTCTAACCATCATCCAAGAAATAAACAAGAGATAACATAAGTATTTCCGAACAAATCGGACAAGTAACAAGCCATACAAATGTCTAATAGAGAATAATAATAATAAGTAGCAATACATCAACATCATCTACTTCTTCTTCTTCCCAATCATCTTTCTAAACATCTTTCCAACGGATTTGAATCCACCTCGAATTTCTTCATGCATTTGTTGTTGTTGGTTGATAATGGATGTTTGACGAGTGAAGAGAAGTTCATCGGTACGTTCATGAGGAAGAGGAACTTGATACTTGGTATAGTCAAGATCAGGAAGATCATCAACAAAGGTCGTGGGGGATGGAGTACTAACACGTGAGGTGTCTTCCTCCTCATCATCATCATCGTCACGATGAGATGTAGATCCACGAGGCATAGAGAACAAAGGAACACGAGATTTTCCTTTGTCACTTCGAGAACGACGAATACGAACAAGAGTAAGTTGGTTCAAAGTAGGAAGGATTTGCACGTAGTAATCTCTTTGAAGATGTGGGTAATGTTCCATGACATAACGATAAAGTCATGTAAGGAACATACCGTAAGGAAGATTGGCATTTGGGGTGTTTTTGGCGGACATGATTCGATGAACAAAAAGATAAGCCAAATTGTAGTTCTCTTCAGCAACTACACAATATAACATGTGGGCAATGCTTGTCGTGACATGATCACGGTGACCACCAGTACCAAACGCATTCTCGCGATTGAGTTCTTCCCACTTTTTCATATCGTGGCTTAGCTATTTGAGGAGGATTTGATTTGCATAAATATCGACATTCTTAGACTTGATTAATCGACTAGTCGTACGACGTTCTAGTCAAGCAGTCGACAAATGTCTTCAGGACTAGGAATCTCAGAATAGTATGGGCCATCCTGAGGACAATTTCTTTCAAGAGAGGAAAGATCCCATTCATTTGAGAATACGGCTTGGCCGTTGTATGGGATTCTAAGAATTTGTCCAAATTGAGCAAGAGTAAGAGTGATGAATTGATTTTGGATCATGAAGGAAATAAGGAGATGACCATAGGGATCGGTTTGCATCGTCACTTGGCTATAGAAGTCGAGGATAAAACGAGGAATGATTGGTTCGTTGATTTGGTAAGGACATTCAAAACGAATATTGGAGAACATTCGTTCGGTTTGATCAGAGTCACAGAAAGATGGATCGACAAATCTTCCTTCGTGAATGTTTCTATTTTCAATGGGACGATAGAAACATGCAACTGAAGGAGACATGCCGGGAGTAGAGGAAACATTTGGAATGTATTGTTTGGTTTTGGAGACATCACCAACCGTGGTCTTAGGCATTTTCACCTAAACAATATAACAACAAAAATAAAATTAAGACAAAAACAACTATCATGCATATGTTATATATATATATATATATATATATATATATATATATATATATATATATATATATAATATATATAATTATATGCAATATATGTGGAACGAAATTCTACTTCGACCAAAAAAAAAAATTATTCTATGAAGTAGTTTCACAATGTTCCTTGTATTTTGATTTTAAACTCGTTTAGAATATATGATGTCAAAGAGTATGATATCATAATTCATTTCGAAGTAAGGCTAGATATATATTAGATTATATATCTTGCTTTTTCATAAGAGTTTGACTCAGCATAAACATGTTTAGAAGGTTAAAATATGAATTTTGGTTTTCAAAATATCTTTTTCAAGATAAACCAAACGCTCCCTTAACTAGATTTATATAACCTAAAACATCAATATATATATTGATTATATATCTTGATGACATCTATTGACTCTAACAGTTTTAACAAATTATATGAGCTAGTTTTAAGTAACTACATATGATCATAATTTGTTCATGAACCAAACGCCCATGTTGTCTTCATGAACCATTTTATAACAAATTGAGAAGTATGTTTTGATTGTTTTCAACATTAAACTAATATAATGTAGTAAGTTTTAACTAGCTTTTAAGAGTTATATCAACAATGTGCTTTTTGAAAAATGAAATTCAACAAGGGTTTATGGGTGATTAAATATTTTGACAAAATGATGTGTTATACTAAGTTTGAGTTGCAATACATCATTCTAATCCTATGGGGAGCATTTGGTTGTTCAATTCCTAGCTTCTATTTCACTAAAATTCGAATTAAAATAAATTTTAATAAAATATCTAATTATTGATTAGACACCAAATTGAATGAAATGTATGTTGGAAAACTTACAAAAGATGTTGTTATACGTTTGGTTAGCGTTTTCCCCTTGCGAAACAACCCCGGATTGGTGATTTGGTGAAGGATTTTGGTGGTTTTGGTTGTTTTGGTTCGTTCACAGCAGTGGTGAGGGACGAATTTATGAACAAATGGAGTGTTTGAGAAAAGATTTAAGGTGGAAAATGAATTTGGGAGTATCAGATGGCCGGTCCCCTTAAACATTAAGGGGACCGCCCCCGATAACAAGCCGGTCCCCTTAATCTTTAAGGGGGCCGCCTATTAAATTTTGAGTTTTCGCAATTCAAGTTTCTGGAACAAACATATTAATACGTATATAATTAGATTTATAATATATCAAAAATACGTAAGCGTTAATTGGCACGATGATGAAATACTTGACAATTTTAATTAACGTTTCGATAATTAAAATGTACCTTTGACCATTTTGGATAGAATGATCAAAGTGTCAAGTTAATGAAGAGTTTGAGATGTGTTCGGGAACATGTGAATATGTGTGTGTGTATATATATATATATATATATATATATATATATATATATATATATATATATATATATATATATATATATATATATAGATAGTGTGTAAGTGTAAGTGAATGGTGGGTTGATAGGTGAGGTTTGAGAGATGATAACGAAGATAGAATATAGTCGGCGAAGGCGTTCTTACATGATAAGTATAGATAGTGTGTAAGTTTGTTTCATCCATAGTGTTCACGTGCGAAGGCGTTCTTACATGATAATAGTCCACTTGGCTCATATCCCTTCATCATCATGAGTTTTCTAAAAGTGGACATAATAGAATTCCGTGTTGAACGTAAAAGATCAAAAGTAACGCGAGGGGGAAGGAAAGGGTTCGATAACGAACAATTTCCTGGAGTTCTAGAAAGTCAACTAATGACGTATCTAGGTTATGTGCAAGTATGTGTATATATATATATATATATATATATATATATATATATATATATATATATATATATATATATATATATATATATATATATATATATATGATCGAACAAATAGAGGAAAATAGCAAGCTATATCTATACAAACAACGTAATCAAACAAAGCATATTTATCTAAGCATAGCAATGAGTTGTGAAAGAATGACGTACCCGGTGGTCTTCAACAAAAATCTTCAAAATCTTCAAGATGACATATAGACTTTGAGAAAGTCTACGTTGAGAAAAACTTTAAGATTGCCTCAAGGAATGTTCATCTAGCTATTCGGTCCCCATTGCCTCTTTGGTCCAAAGTTGTTTGGTCCAAACATGTTTAACATTTGGCTAGGATGCATGAAAGGTGGTAGTATACCCCAAGGATTGTAGCTTTGTTGGTAGTTCCACATTTGATTACTATTGTTATTATAGTTTTGCCTATTTTGGTTTCTTCTTGGTTGAGGTGTTTTAGACCTAGGATGAGGATTATTTGGTTTTCTAGGTGGTGGAGTTTTAGATCTTGTCTTAGGTTTAGAAGATCCAACTTCGGTTTTTAAAGACGGTTTATAAAAAGCTTTTACTTCTTCATTGTTGGCAAGAGATATTTTTCAATCATTAATAAGTATATACTTAGGATTAGATTTTAGAGGTTTTTGTTCATTAAGTTCATTTTCGAATTTGACATTTTTAATCTCGCTTGTTGAAGCTTCATTTGAGTTAAATCCTAAATCGGTTTTATCTCAGGATACTCTTTGAATACTTATTATTTTACTAAGTGAGTGACTACTATTTCCAAATTTATCAAGTTTGCGAATTTCTTCCCTGAGTATTTCGTTTTCACCTTTAAGCTCTTGACATGATTTACATTCTTCAAAAATTTCTTTACCTTTTTCAAGTTGATGTATTTTAATTTTTAGTTCTAGTACTTCATTTTCCAATTGATTGATTATGTATTTTAGTTATTTGTTTTTGGCCATTACTAGTTGTCCTAATTTGCATAGTCTATTATATTCATTATCTAGGTCTTTTTCATCTAATGATAAATTTTCATCACTAAAATATTCGGTTTCGGAACGTACCTCATTTGATGTCTTCGCCATCAGACACTTCTCTTCCTTTGTCGTTTCTTTCTCATCTTCATCACTATCACTCCAAGCTCCTCCAACAAATGCTCTTTGATTTTGATCTCTTGTCATCATTGGAAATTTTCCAATAAGGTGATTTGGATCACCACACTTGAAACATTTCCTTTCATTCTTGTTGTTCTTGTCATCCTTACTCTTTTGAAATGTTTTCTTTTCATCATGTGGTTGTCTTACGAATCTTCCTCGCCTTTTGAAGAATTTCTTGAAATCTCTTACGGCCATGGCGTATTCTTCGTCATCACTTTCGGAAGATGAGCTATCTTCGATACTAGATTCCTTTCTAGCTTTCAATGAGATTGACTTGCTTTGCTCTCGTTTTCCTTTGACCATTTCGAAATCCTTCCTTATAATTGCTTCGTAGACTTTTAAATTTCCAATTAATTCATCAAGTTGCAATGTTGAAAAATTCTTTGATTCTTCAATAACCGTCACTTTAGCTTGCCATTTTGGGTGAAGAGCCCTAAGAAACTTCCTAACAAAATTCTTACTAGAAAAATTCTCATCAAGTACTTTTAAACTTGTGATGATAGTGTTAAATCTAGCAAAAGCATTATCAATTGATTCCTCTTCAGGAATCGTGAATTGCTCATATTGTTGAACAAGTAGATCTATCTTATTATCTTTGACTTGACTATTACCTTGGTGAGTTATTAGTAAAGAGTTCCAAATTTCTTTTGCGGTTTCACACATAAAGATCCTTTCATACTCTTTACGTGGTAGCGCATTATAAATAACCATTTTTGCTTCATTATTTTTAGCAAGTTTTCTTTTTAAATCATCATTTTGTTTTTCAAAAGGTACGATTTCATCTTTCTTTGTTCTGGGGTTATTTTGAATAGGTAAAAATCACCATTAGTAATAACAAGCCAAAGATCTAGATCTTTTGACTTCACATAAGTTTCGAATCGATTTTTCCAATATAAAAATCCATCACTTTCAAATAGTGGTGGTTTTTGCATAGATTGCCCTTCTAAATATTTTCCAGATTCCATAGATCGTTACAAGTTTTAAAATACAATATATTTTAAAGATCTTGCTAGACGTGGCTCCTGATACCAATTGTGGAAAACTAGAAGGAGGGTTGAATAGTTTTACGTCCTTTTTAAATTTATTTCCAAAATATTTTGTAGGTTATAAAAACTTTCGATTCGATCTCAAGTGAGTTTACGTAACAACCAATATAAGCAAGTCTAATCTAATAATGAAAGTATTGAAATAGAATGAAGAAAAGATAGAGTTAGAAAGATCAAACCACAACACGCGAATTTATAGTGGTTCGGCTACAAGGACACCTTCCTTTCCCTACTCCACTCCCCGAGTACCACACTCGAGAGTTTTCTTCACTATGTCAACAAACTCCTTATGGTGGAGAAACCTTACACACCTTGGCTTACACGAGTTAACGACACTAAGCTAAATGTTGAGTTCTAATCGTAGCTAGAACCAATCTCACAACTTCTTCAAGACTTCACACCTTCTTCACACCTTGTCAACTTCACACCTTCTTCTATGCACAACTAAATCACAACTACTACACTACTTTACAACACACCTAGTTTCTACAATCAAAAAGTTCTCACAACACTTTTACAAATATCTAACACTATTACAATATGAAAATAGCTAATCACAACACTACTACAATTAGATGGATGTAGAGGAGTGTTCTTCTTCTTGCACTTGAATGGATGAAGCTTTGGATCACTTGGAAACAAAGACTTATTATTATATGATCAAAGGATTTTTTATATAGAAATGGAGGTTGGATCAGAAAGTTTTTAGTGCAAAAAGGTGAGAAAAATATGTGGAATGATCCAGTATTTAAAGGGCCAGAAAATACTGTTCTGGAGCGTGCCGGTCCCCTTAATTAGTGGGCGGTCCCCTTAATGATTAAGGGGGCCGCCTAGTATAATTAAGGGGGCCGCCCTACTGAACGTTGGAAAAGTTTTTCTGGATAAAATTTGCCCTTTTTGGTTGGAAATTTGAAATCATATCTTTGTAGTTTAATACAACAATACCAAAAATGATTTACAAATATATATAAAATGTTAATATCATTTTATAAAATGTTATGTCTTAAGACAAGGTTTCCTTTGATCATGTAATGCATAAGATGCTTAGTTTATGCATACCTTAAGTGATATTAGATGTAGAGGTAAATATTTGTTACTAAATACTTGTTTACGTCTTAATCCTGACTTAATTTGATTTGAGTTTTGTGATTATCAAAACATGGATTTATTGAGAAATATTAATAACGTTTTTAAACATTATTTATATCAACATTTACTAAACATATCTATCATAGCATGGGCCGTGGCAAGAAGTGGTCGTCCTAAAATTATAGGTAATTCACTATCTTCTTCCATATCGAGAATTACAAAATTAACTGGAAAAGTGAATTCATCTATTTTAACTAACACATTTTCTATGATCCCTTTAGGTATGCTAACCATTCTATCGGCCATTTCAATAGTCTTGCAAACAGGTTTAATAGGGCTTAGACCTAACCGTTTGTACATAGAAAATGGCATTATACTTATACTTGCTCTTAGATCGGCTAAAGGATTACTAATGGATAAACTACCAATTGAGCAAGGGAGAATAAAACTTCCTGGGTCCTTCTCCATTGGAGGTAATTGGTGTTGAATGATCGCTGAACATCTTGCATTTAGCTTTACTTCTTCTCCCCATTCATCATCCAAGGGGTAGAGCTCCATTTCGTCCAACCAATCTCCGTCATTATCAAAGTCAAATTCCTTTCGTCTAGAAAAGAATTCAATCCCTTCATCTGAGTACCTAAAAGGAGTATAAAGTGGTTCCCCACTGTTAGAAAATATTGCCTTGTATGCTCCGGAATCCTTGGAACAACTACCCATAGTGTCGGTAGTCAGATTCTTCACTTGATTAGTCAAAAGCCCAATTTTTGCCTCGAGGCTTTTAATAGTGTCGTCATGACTTTTCAAGTTTAGTGTTGTTCATTCTTGAAAGCTCTTAAGCCATTTTTCCTGATCCTTTTGCTTTTTAGCTGATTCGTCAAGATATTTTGAATGGAATCTTCAAGGCTAGAATTTCCATAAGACAGTTGGTTATCTCCTCTAGAGTAGTAGTTTGGAGGCCCCGTACGGTATCCATTCCCTCCATTATTGCTGGGAAATGGTCTTCCGTCTCCATATTTGACCTCCTTGGTTCTTACGTCATCCTCTTTAACAGGGCAATATCTAGCTAGGTGAGCTCCTTCACAAATTTCGGATTCAACTTGAATGGCATGCACATTCTCCTTAAGCTTCTTCATATCACGCCCCAAGATTTCTAATTTATTAGCTATTAGGGAGATTCCATCCGAACTTCCAACAGTGCTTCTTCCACTTCCCCCATCGTGTCACTTATGAGAGTGTTCAGCCATATCTTCAATAACCCTTAGGGCGATAGGGTTCATTCCAGGGATCGGCCCCTAAGAATCAAGCATTTTTTGGGTAGAGATATTGATTCCCTTATAAAAAATGTTCACCATTTGTTGCTTGTTGAGATCATGAGTCGGATACTTGAAAAGAAGGTCATTGTACCTATCCCAAGTTTGGTACAATGATTCGTCCCCTTCTTGTTTGAAATTATGGATCTCTTTGAGCTGTTATGCCATCCTTGAAGGAGGGCAATACCTTTGGATGAACTTTTTCTTCAACAACGCCCAAGTATCAATGGTTCCTGTAGGCAACCTATCAATCCATCTTTTAGCAGCACCAGTAAGAGTCATGGGAAAGACTCTAAGCATTATCGCATCATGAGATTGAACAGACTGACATTGTAGAGAACATTCTCAATGTGCTCGTGAGCATCTTCGGTCTTTGCTCCTGGAAAGGGGTCTTTCGTCAACTCCTTTATGAACTGGTTCTTGATTTCAAATTCAACCTCCGCTCCAATAGCTGGCCTAACCAAACCAGGCCCTTGTTCCTCTCGCGTAAGAGCTAGGTACTCTTCGAGAGTGAGAGTGTTGATGTCAACGTCACTCATACTACCTAAAACTAGAAGAGAAATTGTGAGTACTGAAAATAAAATTAAAATGCAAAACTTAAATAAAATCCTAATAGCTCCCTGGTAGCTGCGCCAATAACTTGATGCAGGATTTACCGACCAGGTTTTATAATTTATAATAGTCTCGTCTACCTAAGGTCTTCCTAATGCACTAATGGGCAGTGTACCCGGTCGTGTGAGGTATAGCTAGATGGTAAAGCTCAGGTCGTCCCAAGAGCTAAGGTGCGGACAATATCAAAGTTTAAATGTCACTAAATAAAAGGAGTGTTTTAAGGATTTAATTAAACTAAAGAACCAAATAAATAAACAAAGCAAATAATAAGTAAAAGGAAATCAGATAGAGAAGGTAGTGTTAAACTAATTACTACTCTTGTTATTAACATGACAAGTTTTCTATATATGCATCCTATCGTTTATCTGGGGGTTCAATTCAATAGGCTCAGTTGATCAAATTGCCTATCCTATTTCCCATAATCTCCTACTCCGATATCTAAGGATTTTAACCTTAGTGATGAACAGAGGTCGCCGGTTGACTATGTTGAGTCATTAAGTGCCTCTACTAACTTAGACTGGCCTAACGGGAAATGTTGTCACTTACACCTTCCCTCTAACTTCTTAAGTAAATCTATTAGGTAGGTGATCCTTTGGTCAATTCGCACGTGTATGGTGATGGAACCATCTAAGGTTCGTCTTAACCATCACTAAGTCACAACCTTCTAATGAAATGCAGGTACGGTCACATTGTACATTCCCCTCAAAGGACTACCCAATATCGAAACCCTTAAAGCTAAAGTGTCCAAAGACAAGCTAAGAAAGTATACAAATAAAACGACTAAAGATGTGGGAAAACTAAATCATATTAATAACAATTTCATAATGAGGCTAACACCAAGAGGTGTTTAGCCACTCATCTTCAATAATGCAGAAAAACAAGTGTTTAACGTAACAAATGTAAACATTGAATTAATACAAATCATATGAATGAATAAACTTATGGTTATGGCGTGAATTCTCCCTGGAAATGGACTTGTATGCTTGATAGAACTTCTCCCTCTTGCTCCCTGAATTCCCTCTGACTTCTGTGTGGTGAAGAGTGAAATGTAAAACTCGGAATTAGGGCTGGCATTTATAGGCCCGACATTGCTACGACGTAGCCCTATGGATGGCTATGTCGTAGCCTTTGATAATAACAACTACGCCGTAGCTTGATCAAGAGCTACGATCATAGTTTCCTCAATTGGCACATCTACGACGTAGTTATGATGGGACTACGCTGTAGTTTCATCTTTATCCTCGAAAGTTCTCTTCTGCTTGATTTTAAGGTCTAGGCTGTAGGTGGAGAGAGGCTACACTGTAGAACTCTTTGATGTGCTACTACGCCGTAGTTAAGGATGTGGCTACGCCGTAACCTTCGTAAATAATTGCTACGATGTAGGTAGATGGAGCATCTACGCCGTAGTTAGTGAAGAATCCACATACTTCAATGATTTTCATCTAAAACCTTCCAAATCCACGTCTTTTCGTTCCTTTGTTCATCTTTGCTCTGAAAACAAAATATAAACAAATAAGAGTATATATCCTAACATATTAACATAAAAGATGAACAATCTAGGGAAAATTAACACTAAAAACTGGGTACTATTTGATGTTATCAGTGCTCGGGGAGTGGAGTAAGGTTAAGAGGAGCTTCATTACCGAACCACTATAAATCCTTCGTGTCGTGGTTTGATATCTCCATCTCTTATTTATTACTTTACTTATGTTGCTATTACTTTCATACTTAGTCATAATTTTTCATAGTGTGCAAGTGTTGAGTTCACATTAATTCGAATCAAAGTTTTTGAATCAAAGTTTTTATAAATTTAAAAAGATGTAAAAATAATCACCCCCCCCCTTCTAGTTTTCTACAATTGGTATCAAGAGCCGCGTTAAACAAGATTTTTAAAATATATTGTATTTTAAAACTTGAATCGATCTATGGTATCTGAAAAATATTTAGAAGGACAATTTATGCAAAGACCACTGCTATTTGAAAGTGATGGTTTTCTTTATTGGAAAATTAGATTCGAAACTTATGTGAAATCAAAAGATCTTGATCTTTGGCATATTATTACTTTTGGTGATTTCCCCCTATTCAAAATAATCCCTTAACTAAAAAGGATGAAATTGTACTATTTGAAAACAGGGTGATGATTTGAAAAAGAAACTTGCAAACAATAAAGAGGCTAAAATGGTAATTTATAATGCGTTGCCACGTAAAGAATATGAAAGAATTTTTATATGTAAAACTGCAAAAGAAATTTAGGATTCTTTATTAATCACTCACCAAGTTAATAGTCAAGTCAAAGATAACAAAATAGATCTACTTGTTCAACAAAATGAACAATTTACGATTCCTGAAAAGGAATCAAAAGATAATGCTTTTGCTAGGTTTAACACTATTATCACAAGTTTAAAAGCACTTGATGAAAGTTTTTCTAGAAAGAATTGTGTTAGGAAATTTATAGGGCATTACATCCAAAAAGGCGCGCGAAAGTAACGACAATTGAAGAATCAAAGAGCTTGATGACTGTTGGACCGTAGTATTGATTGATTATTGTAATTCGGGAGGTCAGGGATGATAAAAGATTAAAGTTTCCATTGTTAGTGAGAGAGAGTAGAGAGAGAAAGGAAAAACTTTGTGTTTATTGATAATGAAAAGTAAAATACACAAATGAGTCTCACCCTCCTAGTGAAGTCTAGGAGGGCTTATATAGCCTAACACAACCATACTATGGCAATATTACATAACAAGTCCTTGTGTTTAAGCTAAGTATGATAACTAGTGTAACCCCAATAATGTTGTCACATTTAGCTGTTAGGAGCAATCCCAACAATCTTCCCCCAATGTGGCAACATAAGGGATTACTTACAACATTTCCTACAAGTACAAATAAGAATAAAGAAAGGTCTTCATATGTTCTTCAAATGCTGAGGATGACGACAGTTGACGCTCTTAGTTCTTCATTTTGTACCTCAGCTTGAGAACTTTATCTTCACTTGTAGGCAAATGATGTAATATGCATGAAATGGATTAACTTCCCCCCAATTCATGCTGCATGTCTTTAGCGGCTTTTTTGTGCACTTCTTTTTTGGCGAAGTTTCTGAATCGGCTTCCCCCTAAACTGACAACCGTCTTCAGCAGATTTGAAACTTTGATGTAGTCCACATGTCTTCTAACTTTTGAAGTTTTCAGTACGCAACGGAATTTGTAGATGACACCGTAAACCAAACTAAGCAAATCTGACTAGTCACTTAATCACAATTATGCTCTACGCGGAAGCTCCGTTCAGGGGTAACATGCAAGAAATCAGCAAGATCTTCTCACATATGCAGGCTACTTCACACTTCACAACCCGCGAGAATTGAAACGATTACACCAAAATCACAAAACTGAACCACTGATCATCTCTGCGGACGTCTGTCCGGTAGTACTAAAATTGTAACCTCGATCACGTGAGTCTATTATGCGTCCCTGATGTGCACATTTCTTCCCCCTAATTGCAGATCCTCGTGGAAAATGAGTGTTTTCGCAAAGAAATCAAGAAAAGTCAAAGAAGCAAAAGAACACCTACTCTCTACTTGTTAGGTGCCCTTATTGATGTTACACAAGTAAGAATGAGATAGATATAAGGATTGGTTGATTATATGATACATGAAAAGTGAAGTGCAAGAATTTCATTAAGATAACAAAATAAGCAACAATGTTCAAGGTTACATAAGCCTTGTATTTATCGGAGAGGAACTAGGGCAACACTCCCTAGTACCTTCCTTTCATTAAACGTGGGCTTTGTAAGCCTTATAGGCTTTTACATGTTGCCCATTAACTTAAACATAATGAATAATAATACTAAAGCAACCTATTACAAAATGTAATGACCGAGACTTGAATAAATATAAAAGTATGTTCCCAACAATCTCCCCCTAATGGTCGGTCATCACGGTTGCTGGACATCGTCATCTTTGTCATTGACTTTTGACATGTATAAATTCTGACGTCTTCAAAAAAATGTAGTTAGATGAATGTTCTTTGCTCATAGTCTTTGTTCTTTGGTGATAATGTTGTGATTGTGTAGTCATCTGCCTTTCATCACTTCATCGTCTTTGGTGGTTGTCCGCCATTCCAACATGCTCATACATCTTTGGACTTTGTCTTTCAAGTGCACGAAGTTCCTTTACATTCACATTGATCTTTGGTCTTTATACTTTATAGATTCTTCTTTTTGGCGTAGAATCTTTCTTTGAACTTTGTGGTGCTTAGATCTTTGGGGGAGATTTCAATGACTTCAAGATGTATGCATGAGCATGCTGGAGTCTACCATCATAGAGGTGATATTTACCTGCAGGTAAACTGTTAGCAATAATCAACCGGTACTTACAAATAAGGAATTAGAGATCGTCAACGGCATATTGTGAAGACTCCTTCTAACCCTTATCAAGGCCGTTCCCATTTAAGATACTCCCGAGGGAGCTTACAAGACCAACTTAGTAGCTCAATGACTGGGTGAGTCGCTGGGGATTACTCCACGACTGTAGACCGCTAATGGAACCACCGCGAACACTAAGCGTAACCCGTGTAAAGTTACCGAAGTTACCTGCTGTCAGGGCTGTTTGATGTTGACCCTGGCAGGAATTTCTGGTCAATCATTGAGAAATACGTTTGTAAGTTCTCTCATAAATGTTCTCGGCAGATTGCTATAATCTGCAAAGGACTCGATAATTTACAGCTGGTGTCCATTGATGTAGAACACCAGTTGTAAAAATACTAAGTGTTCCTAAGAGATCTTTGATGTATCTCATGTGTAGGACCGAAAATATTGATTTTTATGTGGTTTGGGAGGTCGAGGTTGATCAAAATAGATGATATCCATGTTTAGTTCTAGTGAGAGAAAGTTGAGAGAGGGTGGAAAGGAAAGATACTTTTATTAAGATGAAACAAATACAATACAAACCTAACACTTAACCATACCCCTCATGGAGAGTCATGAGGGGTATTTATAGGCTCATCACACTACATGTTTGCCTAATGTACATAAGTAGTCCCTATGGACACAACTTACTATATATCTAGTCCATTTCACTTATGTGACGTTATCTTTATAAAATAGTGAGGCTAACAATCTTCCTCCAAGATATCGTCACACGTGAATGGTTACAATGAGACCTATAAATACATAAAGTAAAATTACAACAATAGTAAACTATGTTGACGTTGTTAAAGCGCAGAGTCTCTATAGTCTAGATACTGAGGCAGACTTGAAGTTCTCTCTTCTGATGATCTCGGCGTACTGACGACAAAGGTCTTTGTAGCTCTGAACTTCAACTGTAATGGTCTAGTTAGGTTATTACTCCCTCCTAACTAGTGAGCCTTTATTTCTTTTTCATGCTCCCTCCTGAAGCGACAACTCTCTTTTTCATCATGCAGCGGATAAAGTAGATTCAAAAGTGTAGGAACATGGTTGTCGTTCAGGGAGCAACACAACAATATAACTCACATAACATTGCATCCAATTTGATAATAAGCACTGATGTACACACACTACTTCTCCATTCACGATGTTAAGCACAATTCTCTCGGTCAATCCAATCGGTGAAGATGAAACACTACTTCTTTTGGCATGTTCTTCTCCCTCTTGATGGTTGCGAGGTATCGGAATCATCATAATGTAGTGTACATGCCGTATAATCACCTTGTACTTGATGCAATTTAAAAGCAATAACAGCTCATTGAAGCATATTTTGTGAGTATATGTCGCAAAAATACTCTCAATACTTTTCTCTCAAATCAACCTTTAAACGAACCACCTTTTAATTCACCGGCTACTAGTAATGACAACAAATGGAGAAAACCCGATATGACCAACTTGAAAACGAAGTAAACATCCCATCTTGTGACTTAATGCTTGTACGATAGATGTGACTTAATACCTATACTGAGCACAACAATGTAACTCCTTTAAGTATGAGGTTGCACGAAATATTCGCCGCTTGAACAATCCATTACTTCGTGTGACACTGAGTACTACAACGTAACTCCTTTAAGTGATAGCTATACTGTGAGCACTACAACGTAACTCCTTACATCAGTAATAACTTGATTGTCAAGACTGAATTTTTTAATTTGCACAGACAAGTTATCTTCAGAAATCGTGCATCCAACCACCCCTAGACTTTGAGATAAATAAGTACACTTTTGAAATGCCACTTCAAAGTCAAATCAATAATATCGTACAAAAACCCCATAGTCTTTTTTGTTAGACAAACCAATTCTAGCCGTGAAATATGTATCCTCGTGAAAATTTGTAACCCAAAATACCACTCATTTTAACCGAATTATCAAACATATGTATATACAAAAATTCGGATGACACATTTTTGATATTCCAATTATGCTTTTGTATCACATCAATTTCAGCGTATTAAATATCCAATACTCATCAGCCCAATCAAAATCGTGTAAGCCCAGTTAATTGACAAAATCCTGATCCAATAACCAAATTGATTATAACCAGTCTTCTGATATAACCTAACACATTGTCTCATTCCACTCTAACCCTACACACACATCTTAAACTACTCTGCCTACCATCTCTTATACGCATCTAACATATCTCTCACAAATCAAATCCATCTCATCTCAGCTTCATCACAACTGATTCATCTCCATAACACATCACAAATTAAGCTCTGAATAATTACCACAACCGAATAACACTATCAAAAAGTGTCCCTTTTGTTCGCTTCAGTATGAGTACGCTACATGGATGGCTTCATGATTTTGCTTCGGCTTCAAGATCCTTTCAATAAGGGGTCTCAGGTAGGTGTTAATTTGTGTTGTTGTGGTTTGGATTAAACGAACTGAAGAAGGAAACTAACAAACTTGTTAGATTTCTTTTCTAATTTGTTTCGGATATGAATTAGAAGCGAAGCCTCAACATGATTCTGTGATGATTATTGTACAACTCAAAAAAAATCTTGAAAAGATTGAAGGCAAAGTTGCACAAATCTGAGATATTTTGTACATTTTATTTTTCGTTTGAGTCTTGAATGATTAAGAGTTGGATTTGTGAAGTGATGGGATTAGGATAGATGTTGTCTAAGGATCTTGGCTAGGTTGTGGTACGAGAAACGTTGATATTCTGCTTCTATTCTTTTCGTTAAATTTAATGGATTGTGATGGTATATGGCTGAGGTGAACGAGTTTGTTGGTATTTGGTTTTGTGGCCAACTGTGGTCATCTTTTCTTCATCTTATCTTTTGTATTTGTTTTTTCAATTTGGTTACTCGATAATGGGTGCATACTCGATAAAGGTTGCTAAATCAATAAGTAGAAGTTATCCGAGTATAGTTTGGCCTAAGTTGATGATGCGTGGGAATCGCAACAGGCTTTACCTCTCGAGGGATCTCGAGAAGCTTACAACCCCCACCAGGCAGTGTACCTGATCGTTGTAGTATAGTATAGTGACAAGTACCGGGGGATTGATCGTTCAGCTTAGGAATAGTGTCGCTAGGATTAGAAAGCCTAAATACTAGTTCTAAAGGTGAGGGGTGATTATTTTTGTATTTTTATATTTTTATGAAAGCAAGTAAAATCTCGGGTTTTGGAAGAGTGGGTGGAATTAGTTGCTATTCAACTAACCCAATACTAAGATGCAATCAAAATAAAATAATAAAAATGAAAATAAACTAATTTATACTAAAGTTGTGAGCAGTAATTGGAGAAAATGTGTTTACTTAGATTTCACTACTCCCTAGATATCTTTTACACGTTAATTACTTGTTATAATTGCATGGATGACGGATCGTATTCCTTAATACCATTCATGGGGTGGCACACATAACTCCTCAATTCTATGAGCTCTTATCTCCTCCTACACCATGCCCAGCACAACTATAGGGATTGTAAACAGTGGCTCACGCATTAAATACAACCAATAAAGACCTACTGCGCCTCGGTTCATGTTTCTTAAGACGTTCAAGCATGTTACCATTTGGAGATCTGCCAGTTTTCTTAAGCCTAACATATAAATCATTCATCCAAAACAAGAATAAACAAGTAATCAACACATAATCAATATCTAGGTTTCATTAGATCTAAGCAAACACAAGAGATCTAGCCTAGCATGATAAAATTAAGACAAGAACAAGATATAGACAACCAACACATAGACATATTGATTGAATTAGAAGAACACTTATCTTGATTAATCATGCAAGGTATCAAGGGGTTGGAACCCTTGAAAAACCTGTAAAGTTACACCAAAATCGTACTTAGGGTTTCTCCCAAAACTTCTCTCTTTAAATGTGAAAAACTAGAAAACTATATATAGGAAAATAAGGATGACGGCGTCAAGAACAAAGGTGTGACGCCGTCATCTCGCCGCCAAATACTTCCTCGGACGGCCTTGATCTACATCTGACGCCGTCAAGGCCTAGGCCGTCACACAAATTACTCTTGACGCCCTGTGTGTGACGCTGTCATCAACTACGGATTTTAGTTCTTGGGGTTTGACGTCGTCAGGAAAACTCTTGACGCCTTCATGAACTCTCGGATTTTATTATTGAGGTTTGACGCCGTCAGGAAATTACTCTTGACGCCGTCACCTACTGTTCCCAGCATGGAAAATTGAGACTTTGCCGTTTTCTTCACTTTTATGCTCCAAAAACGTGCAAAATGGCTTCTTTTCCAGAATTCACTCTCCAAGTACCTAAAATCACAAAAGGAACGATTTAGGGCAATATTTGATCAAATAAATTCGGATTCGGGCTTAAATGACCCCCTAAAAGTGGTTCATTTTTCGCCTTATCATATACCCTTACACTTGAGATTTGCTTGTCCTCAAGCAAATGCGCTTTTATTCTAGTCAAAAGACAAGTTAGAGGTCATTTAACACTAATATAAAAGTAATTACAACAAATAATCATTCTACTAAAGACCAATAGACAAGCTCGGAGGTCATACACTAGCACCTCACAAATAGTGTTTAGATACTCACATCTCTCGGGTGTAATAAAGTAATATAACATTATGGAAATGGAAGATATCTCTCACTACCTGTCATAGCAAAATAAATTACCATAGGCTTGGGAAATGATCAAACCTCCACCACATGGCGTAAGCACCTAGGATAAACTATCAAAGAGGTCTTTTAAAGGGTTGTAACGTTAGGTATAGGGATATGAATTACACGGTTTTGTTGGATAAAGGAAGTTATTACTGGTGGCGAGCTAACAATCTTGGTTAATTACATGTACAATATGGCGTTGCTAAGCCAAGACTGGACTCGACTTAAGCTAATAAATGAGAGATAACAAAAACATAAAATGAACATAGAATAAACAGGGATGGTAGTCCGTATGTTTTTTCTCTTTTTTCTTTTTCTATTTTTTTTTTTTTTTTTTGCATACACTCTTACCCTACCATCCAAAATAATACATCATAGGGGATGGACATTCCCCTTAGACTTGAATCTTTACATACTTTACAATTAAACTAATCTAATGACTCGAATTAAGAAAATCAAAACACTTGGAGCACTTTTAAGATTAACGTACATATGGGGGTAATAAATGATGTTCTTCCCCATTACTCCATAAAATAAGTACTTACCCATGAGTCCCAATCGTCCCAAAACCATATGTACAAGGATATGACTCGACTTAGCAACCATGTAATCAATTAGATAGTTAACTTAGGGTTTAACAAATAACAATAATGCACTAAAAATGAGCGCATACACGGAAGGCTAAGGCGATTTGGGTGTACATTTAAGTGGGGTGTAACAAATTCTTCCTTTAAGTAAAATGCTTAAAGTTAGAAATGAAAAGATAGGCTCGGAGGGGTGTACTAGGGGTTTCGTGTACTAAAAATGAGTACAATGCTAAGGTGTGGGAAAAATTAATTGACTTAACTAGCCAAGTAATATGACTTAAATGGTCAAGTAATTATGATACGGGTTTAACACAAGGGTGATCCTAATGCCTCTTATCATGTAGTAAATCCTACCACACGAATGTAGTCTCACTAGCGGTCTCGGGATGCATCACTAACGCCAGTTCTAGAATCTAAATGCTACCGGTACACTCATAAGCACTAATAATGAATGCTTTTCCTATCAAATCTAAAGGCGAACCTCACATATTTGGGTGGAAAATTTTTTTGAATATACGGTTATGTGCTAGTCATACAATCTCCTATCCATGAGACGCTTGCTATGGCTAAGGTTTCACTCCTAAATGTTGTAAAAAAATTTAAATTTGGTGCTAAAATTACACTAACAAGTATTTCTCATAGTTTTATTACACATCTGCTATCAAACAAAACAAACTCAAGCGAAAGTGCATATGTAAGGTATCATCTTTTTACCCTCCCCTTACACTTAAGATGAACATTGTCCCCAATGTTCAAGTAAAGAATGTAAAAGTGAAAAAGTAAAGAGAATGAAATCAAATACTCCCCTGATTCGCTCGGTATGGATAATAGGATGGCCAGGTTAAATCTTCCTCCAAGAAAACGAACAATCAAAGCTTCCCTTCCAGAATATAAATCATCTTCTTGTCATACATAACCTGTAAAACCTGACAAAAATAGACAAGACAACCTCGTGTAAAATCGGCGGCATCCTATACAAGTTACTAAATCCTAGAAAACAAGATAAGATATAATGCTTGTGGAATGAAGTTTGCAGATCTCCTGGAGATTATAAAACTTAATAATTCACAAAAACCATAAGACTCCGTTAGAAAAACAAAACCGGTAAAATTTCCAGATTTTTAACTCCTGACGCCGTCAAGAGTAAACTCATGACGCCGTCAGAATGAACCTGCAGAAATTCTTATGTTAAGTTTCCGGAAAATTTCTGGAAAAACTTGGTCCTACTCCCTGGAAAATCCTGCAAAACTTCATTATGACTCAATACAAGCATTTGACTCTAACAAATACGAATATACATGTTCATTTAATATTGTGGAGAATCATGATCGTGTGTTTCTTGAAAACCTATTTGGGGTTTCCCCTTACACTTATCTTTTGCAAAAATACTTTTAGGTTGGAGTTAAGACTAGGCCAAATAACATAGTAAAGTATTTCCACTTTTTAATTGAGAAACATGATCTACCAACAATAAAAATAAAGCATGCATACGGAAGCAAATAACAAACAAATAAAATGAAAATCACACAAAGCATGGGTTGCCTCCCAAGAAGCGCTTTTCTTTATTTACGAGTCTTGTAGCTAGACTCAAAGTCATGGGTTACTACGTGATTTCATCATTGGTTCCACTCTCTAGGTCGTCTTCTAAACCAGTTTTGTATTCCGGACCTAGTTGCAAGCATTCTTTGTAGAAACCAAGCATCCTATTTCTAACATACTCTACTCCTCTACGTCTATCCTCCTCATTCCTATAATAAGCCGCTTGCTTGTGTTCCTTTTCGAAATTAGAGAGAAGGTGGTATTGCTCAATCTTGTAGGGTATTTGATAAGCAACCTCATCATTCTCTTTCTTGAATCTAACTATCCCTAAAGTCGGATCATAACTCATCCTAGTGGCCTCAACAAATGGTTTCCCAAATATTATTTGACTTAGGCAAGCATCTATCACCGGACGAGTGTCCTCAACTATCATAAAATCGATCTCATAGGTGAGATTCCCTATAATCACATGCAATCCTTTCACTCTTCCCGCAAAATTACTTATCAGGTTCTTATTAGGCATCATCCTAAAATTAAGTTGCTTCTTCATCACCCAATTGTAATAAGTCCTAGTCATGATGTTCACGGGGGATCTAGGGTCGATGTAAGCTTTCCATATATGCATGTGCCCGATATTGCATGGGATGTTAATGTTAGAGGGGTCTCCCATTTTGATAAGGGGGTCGCCAAAGATATATGTTCTCTCGGGACTATCAAATAAATCTTTATGGTATTCCCGTTCTTCCTTGGTTGGCAATTTATCAAAGTATTCTTCTATAGGCTCTACCTCCTCTAATTCCTCTCTACTATCAACCTCAACTTCCCTATTCACATCCTTAGTTTCGGCTTCTATCCTAACTTCATTCTTGTCACTTTCTTCTATCTCCTTATCTATCGGCTTAATAGTGACAACATTAACAAAGTGGACCTGTTTAGATGATGAGGGATCCTTAATTTGGTTTCCGTTATTGGTGTCCCTAGTGTCCTTCCTAGGTGTGACTAATGCTTGGTTGTTGAGGGCTTTCAACAAGTTGTCAATCTTGTTGGTCATCTCCGTTTGTTGTTGGTTGAATTCGGTTTCAAACCTAGATATGCGAGCCTCTTGAGATGCCATAAACTTTGACATCAATCCTTCAAGATTGTTGGTACTACCATAGTTGTTAGAAGGATTGTTGTTGAAAGTACGGTTGGATGGTGGACCGGTTGGTTGGTAACGGTTAGGCGGATTAGAGGAATTGGGTTGATTTTGTTTCCACCTAAGGTTTGGGTGATTTTTCCATGAGGGGTTGTATGAATCACCGTATGTGTTTGGCTCGGGCTTGAAAGTGTACCACTTATCTCCCGCTTCGTCAGTATGCGTAGATGCGTAGTCCGCAAAAGCTGTTCCGGGGAGTTCCACACAATCACGAGTGTCGTGGGGACCACTACATAATTCGCATGAAGAAGTGATTTTGTTCACTTGGCTTGAAGGCTTAGGAGCATCGTAAGATTTCATGAGAAACTTGACTTGGTCCTCAAGTTCCATGATCCTACGGTCGGGAGTGCTAGAATTGTTCGAAGGCAAAGATATTACCTTGACCATTTTGTTCAAGTCACGGGGATCGTTCCAACTTTCGTTTTCATAGAGAGCAAGATCTTCTATGAGTTCCCATGATTGTTCCGCACTAAGATCACGTAGCTTACCACCCACCGATTGGTAAATGGCTCGCCTCGTGGAGATGTCGATATGGTCATAAAAGATTTGGACTTGGAGCCAAAGATCTATGCCATGATGAGGGACTTTTTGGAGTAAGTCCTTGAAACGAGTCCATGCTTCATAAAGAGATTCATTTTGACGTTGTTGGAACATCAAGATGTCATTCCTAAGCTTAGTAGTTCTCCCCGGTGGGAAAAATTGAGCAAGGAAACGAGTGGTAAGATCATCCCATGTGGTGATGGATCCCGCGGGTAAACGCTCAAGCCATTGACTAGCTTGATCCCGTAGAGAGAATTGGAATAGACGTAAACGGGTTGTCTCTCTAGTTGCAACATCTAGGTCTATGGAATCTACGATTTTGAGGAAGTCCTTAAGATGTTGGTTTGGATCTTCGAAACAAAGTCCATGGAATGCACATCCGCTTTGCACCAACCGGATGGTGTCGGATCGCAAGGGGGTCACATTGGCTCCGGTGAGCTCAATGGTGTTTCAGTAGCCTTGGTGGCTAGGTCGGGAATACTCTCCTAAGGTTCGGGGCCTAAGGGGTTCTAGTGGTGGGTTTTGTTGTGGTGGGATGACGGGTTCAAAGATGTTACCACCTTCCATGATGTCGGATGGTAAAGAGTTACGAACAAAGACACGAAGAAATAAGATAGACTAAAGAAGACCTAGAAATAAAAATAAAATCTTACTAGAAAGGAATCTAGCAAGTAGACCTAATAAAAAGAAATCCTAACCTAGACAATAACTATTCCCCGGGCTGCGGCGCCAAAAACTTGATGCGTGGGAATCGCAACAGGCTTTACCTCTCGAGGGATCTCGAGAAGCTTACAACCCCCACCAGGCAGTGTACCTGATTGTTGTAGTATAGTATAGTGACAAGTACCGGGGGATTGATCGTTCAGCTTAGGAATAGTGTCGCTAGGATTAGAAAGCCTAAATACTAGTTCAAAAGGTGAGGGATGATTATTTTTGTATTTTTATATTTTTATGAAAGCAAGTAAAATCTCGGGTTTTGGAAGAGTGGGCGGAATTAGTTGCTATTCAACTAACCCAATACTAAGATGCAATCAAAATAAAATAATAAAAATGAAAATAAACTAATTTATACTAAAGTTGTGAGCAGTAATTGGAGAAAATGTGTTTACTTAGATTTCACTACTCCCTAGATATCTTTTACACGTTAATTACTTGTTATAATTGCATGGATGACGGATCATATTCCTTAATACTATTCATGGGGTGGCACACATAACTCCCCAATTCTATGAGCTCTTATCTCCTCCTACACCATGCCCAGCACAACTATAGGGATTGTAAACAGTGGCTCATGCATTAAATACAACCAATAAAGACCTACTGCGCCTCGGTTCATGTTTCTGAAGACGTTCAAGCATGTTACCATTTGGAGATCTGCCAGTTTTCTTAAGCCTAACATATAAATCATTCATGCAAAACAAGAATAAACAAGTAATCAACACATAATCAATATCTAGGTTTCATTAGATCTAAGCAAACACAAGAGATCTAGCCTAGCATGATAGAATTAAGACAAGAACAAGATATAGACAACCAACACATAGACATATTGATTGAATTAGAAGAACACTTATCTTGATTAATCATGCAAGGTATCAAGGGGTTGGAACCCTTGAAAAACCTGTAAAGTTACACCAAAATCGTACTTAGGGTTTCTCCCAAAACTTCTCTCTTTAAATGTGAAAAACTAGAAAACTATATATAGGAAAATAGGGATGACGGCGTCAAGAACAAAGGTGTGACGCCGTCATCTCGCCGCCAAATACTTCCTCGGACGGCCTTGATCTACATCTAACACCGTCAAGGCCTAGGCCGTCACACAAATTACTCTTGACGCCCTGTATGTGACGCCGTCATCAACTACGGATTTTAATTCTTGGGGTTTGACGCCGTCAGGAAAACTCTTGACGCCTTCATGAACTCTCGGATTTTATTATTGAGGTTTGTCGCCGTCAGGAAATTACTCTTGACGCCGTCACCTACTGTTCCCAGCATGAAAAATTGAGACTTTGCCGTTTTCTTCACTTTTATGCTCCAAAAACGTCCAAAATGGCTTCTTTTCCAGAATTCACTCTCCAAGTACCTAAAATCACAAAAGGAACGATTTAGGGTAATATTTGATCAAATAAATTCGGATTCGGGCTTAAATGACCCCCTAAAAGTGGTTCATTTTTCGCCTTATCAGTTGAGAAACTATAATTCCTTACTCGATATACGATAAGGAATAATGGCTAACTCGCCAAAAAATGAGCTTACTCGATAAAAGTTACTCTTACTCAATAAGTAGCATGCTAACTCGATAATCTTCAAACTCTAACTCGATAATCTTCAAGATTTCTAGATAAACCTGGAAAAAAAACAAGACCAAAAGCACCATTTTGAATGTTTTGACCACATAATATTCACAGAAGATACAAAACATGTTGCTGTAACCGAAACATTACCAGATATATATAATAGTAAAACATTATTATTATTAATTTTTGCTCAGATCTGATAAATGGTACGGACAGCTTTAAAAGTGGTACGAACACACTATAAAAATCATTAAAATACAACACCGTAGCTCTGATACCAATTGTAGGACCAAAAATATTGATTTTTATGTGGTTCGGGAGGTCGAGGTTGTTCAAAATAGATGATATCCATGTTTAGTTCTAGTGAGAGAAAGTAGAAAGAGGGTGGAAAGGAATGATACTTTTATTAAGATGAAACAAATACAATACAAACCTAACACTTAACCACACCCCTCATGGAGAGTCATGAGGGGTATTTATAGGCTCATCACACTACATGTTTGCCTAATGTACATAAGTAGTCCCTATGAACACAACATACTACATATCTAGTCCATTTCACTTGTGTGATGTTATCTTTATAAAATAGTGAAGCTAACATCATGGCTCTAGACTTGATAAGTGCACACTTAGGTTTCCTATGCAGAGACTAGGGAGGGGTCTCCTGCTTCAATATCAACCATCTCTAAGAGATAAGTCGATAGATTACACTGGTTCCCCATGAGAATGAAACAAGTTCTTTTAAGAGAACTTGAGTGGTTAAGAAGGTTTAGTGCATTGTGTCACTAGGTCCATGACAACTTTATCTTCAATACCGGTGTTGTCTTTGCAATAACCAGTAGCATACGAATTGAACCCGGTGTCTGCCCTAAGGTTGAACATATGGAGGACTATTTCTTTTCACCCTTTTCTTTACTTTTCTTTTTAATTCTTCAACTCCTTCTTTCCCTTTTTCATTCTTTTCTCCTTTTTTTTTCGTATCATACCTAAGGACTTCTAATTCTAACTATTGGTGATGTCCTTGGAGAGATCCCTCCGGCTCTGGCGGATCATAGGACGGTTTTTCCTATCTTAATCACCTTATAACTCCATGATTATCCTATGTTTGCCATGAAACCTTTGATTGAAAATCTCTCAAAGTGTTTGTGATCATCAAACATTTTGTTTAACACTTTGAGAGTTTTGTGTTTACTTTTGAAGGGCTCCCCCTTCACATGTGCTTATAAGTAATTAATAAATTTGCACATGCGGGAGGAGCAAGCACTTTTTGAATTGATCCACTTTCAATGAACAAGACCGATTCGAGACACGCTTACATCACTAGTTAGACTCGCTTGAAGTTATTACCCAGCCTGGTCAAGTCCACAAAAAGTTTCTCGAAATGGTACATTTCTACTAAGACAAATCCTTTTCGAGACACGCTTACGTGGCTAGTTAGAGAGTTCTATTGTCAGCTTTTAGGTGACAACTAGCTCTAGTAACTAACTTGATGTTATTACCCGTCGAAGGTAAGTCTTTTTGAGATTACTAACTTTCAATTTCGTCAATTCCTAGGTCAATTCTGAGTCTAGCTCGCACAAGATACAACTTTAGCTTTCTGACCACTCAAATTTTAATCACTTTTACATTTTCTCCCCCTCAAAAATAGCATATGAAATGATGTTTTTGATGACTTTTTAGATTAAAATATGCCTTTTTGAGTCTTATGGGGAGATTCACCAAGAACTTTTAACTTTTAAGAACAAAGAATTTTGGTTTGACAAGTGCTCCCCCTCAATAAGTGATTAGTCTTATTAAGGTGAAATACTTATCCTTTTGAGCAGAATTATGAAAATCATAAAACAGTTGATTAATTCTATTCAAAAGTAAGAAGCCTTCGCTCCTTATGTTAGGATTGAGGCACTGATACGTACCTCAGGGTCCTTTCATTTACAAGAACGGGTTGTACACTGTAATGTGTGCACAAGTCATAGTGAATCAAAATATTTCATATGAATGTCAAATCAAATCAAACACTTACAACCAATACCATTTATCACTTAGGCCTTTGAAACGTCAACACTGGGAATCCCGGTCTTCCTCCCACATAGCTTTCCAATCTCCTCATCTGATCTCTTCGTTTCAGTCTGTGCTCAATCCTTGCAACGAACCTACGAGCTTGTCTGGCTTCATCCGTTGTCCACCTCTTTTTCTTGTAGAGATATTTGTCATTAAGTCAGCTTTTCATCCCATCTCTGACAAACTTTAACGTTTCATCACAGAATTTGTGGATTTCATCGAACGCCATGAAACAGTTTTTATCATGAACACTTCTGTAGATGAATCCAAATGCAGGTTGCTTAATCAAGGTGTATTGAGATAGTTTGTTGATGTCGGGGACCTGACGAAGATTAGGTTTGGTGAGGTTCAGCTTCTTCTGATAACTTTCAACTCCCAACTGGAGGTCTTCAACACGTTCTTTGATGATGATGTTTCTCATGTAGATGAGAAGAGTAGTGATAAATGCCAGCTACATTTCCTTGGGTAAGTTGCAGAGCTTTCCTTGAACTTTGAGAAGATACATGTCTTCAATGTCGTTCAGGTTCATTCTTGGAAAGTCAGATTCTGAAATCACATACTCTTTTTCATCTAGTCTTTTGAGAATGATCTTGTTGAGAAAAGAGTACCCAAAGTGAGTGATTGTAGAGATGTACTGAATGGAGACAATCTTCAAGTCACTCATCACATTTCCCATTGTTTGACTGAGTCTGCTGCTTCGATAGTATTGTGCATGGTTTTCTGGCCAATGGTGAATCCCGTAGAGTGCATTCCGGTCATAGTCAACAACTTCATCCACAAATAAGTCGGAGGCTTTTTCTTCGATGGCGTTGTTGAGGTATCTTGCAGCAGGGATTGAGAAGGTGAGTGATGTGGCATACTTCGTCTCTATCTTACTTCCATGTTGTAGAAACTCCAAGTCGTTGTTGAAGAAGAATCTGTAAGGAACGCGTTCTTGCTTTGGCTTCCCAACCAGTGGTAGAGGTTTGGCCCAATCGGTGTAGCAAGGCCCATGCTTCTTCGTGTAATAATCAATGTTGGACTCGGGGTTGATCCAGTCTATGTTGTTTGACATTCCTCAGGCAATGTTTTCCAAGTGATACTCGAGTTCAACAGAGTTGGCAGAGCGGTCTTTCAATAAGTTGAATGCAGCATTCTTTACTCTTCTCAGCTCTTTCTTGCTCAAATCCTTTAAACCATAGTCCTATTGTAGAAGTTGTGCATATTCCACGGTTCGGCCATCTAGTGGTGATTTATTTTCTGCAAGGGGTGGTTGAGCTTTGATCATTTCATCAAACCAGGAGTACTCAGCAGTATTGTCTTTGTCCAGCCATTTGAGAATCTGTTTTCGTTTCTTTGGATCTTGGCCTTTTGAAGAGGTGTCGGGTTTGTGCTAAGGATGATTGCCTTTCTTTTCTTTCTTCTTGGTTGATGATGGTGTGTGTATGTCATCGGGCTGAGGGAAGTCATCTCCGCCGATGTACTCGAAGTGCTCTTGGGCTTTTGGACTAGAACCTAAAGCTTTTGGTTGTTGAGTGGAAGTTGTAGTAGTGGTTGGAGGGATGACAGGTTCTGTTTGTTGAGATGATGATCCTCCGGCATGCTTTTGTTTCTATGCTTGAGTATTGGGATCTTGATCATCTTCATCTCTTTGCCATTTCAGTTTCTCAGCTTCTGTACTGCAGGTTTCCTTGGACATAATAGCTTGTAATGCTTCCCAGAGTCTGATTTCTTCAGAAGTCATCGTAGTCTTGGAAACTAGTGCTCCGGTCAGTTGGGCTTGTAATTCTACCAAGGACAACTCTGGTTTTGGTGAGAAGGCTTTGTCGGCTCGAAGAGTGAATGTGGTAGATCTTATCACTTTCTTGACTGCCTATTCTGCAATTTTGGTATGTTCTCCTCTCATTGGCTGGAGAAGATCCTTTAGTTCTCTGGTTAGGTGCTCGTCCATGTACTTGTTGGCTTGTGTTGTTAGAGTTGTTTCCATGTCTTCTTGTACATCTTTGGACAAGTATTCATCAACCTTGACTTTCATCTCTTGAACATTAGTCATTTACTGAGATAATGCAGTAACTTGAGAAGTAAGTAAGTCGATCTTTTCTTCAATCTTGCTTTGTTTCTTCTCACGAACTCTCTTTACCGCCTTCTTTATCAACTTAGAAGCTGCTGTGGCCTGGAGACTGGTAGGTTTCTTGATTGATTCGTCTTGAGTATGTTGTGTTGCTGGAGGTGATGACTGAGAGGATTCAAAGACAATGGAAGTATCTTTGTCATCTCCTTTCGGTGATTCGGGTTTTTCTGTGGTCTCTTGTTTCTCTTCAGCCTGTTTTTCTGCTTCAGCTTTTAACCTTTGCTCTTCTGCCTGTTTGGCTGCTTCATCAATTAGTCTTTGTTCTTCTGCAAACTTGGCTTCTTCTGCAGATTTCTTTCTTGCTTCTTCTTGCAGTCTTAATTCTTCAGCAAGTTTTGCTGCTTCTTCAGCTTTTCAGCTTTCTTCCATTCTGATAGCTTCATCGAGTTTAGCTTGTTCTTCCTCTGCAAGCCTTGCTTCTTCAGCCTCTTGCTTTCTTTTTAGCTCTTCCTCTTGAGCTTTTTCTCTTCTCTCCATTTCTTCCACAGACATGAGATGTGGAATATCTGTATCCATGAGGTCCTCTTCATCATCTTCTTCCCTTTCTTCATTAGCAGATGTCATATCTACATCTTCTGGTGATACTGTTTGAGTTTCGTAGGGGATGATTATTTTAGAACCTATTTCCACATTGGTTTGAGTGTGGGTAACTGGTTCAGGAATACTGTTGGAACCTCCCGCCTCACTAGATTGGAAATCTGGGGGAGGTGGAGGTTGATCTGCCTGATAAGATTCAATTATGCTTTGGAGAATTCCCAACTTCAGTGCTCTTTCATTTTCTTCTTCCACACTCAGACCAATATTGGCATGGGCCTCTTCTTGTTGAACCAGTTCTTCAGTCATAGGTTCCTTCAGCTTCTGTTTCTTTAATTCTTCTTCTTCCAATCGTGCATCTTCTTCGGTTAGTGGTCTTTGAATGATGGTTGTTGGGTTCTCAGATTCTTCAACAAATGCATCAATGTCTCTGTCCCAATCTTCATAAGACATGTCTTGTTCATCATCATTCTTGGAGCCAGCATAAGCTTCCTTGTACACTGGACCGCTATCTGATTCAGTCTCTGAATCAGATGGTTGTTGAACTGCCTCAGGAACTGGTGTTGTTTTTTTGACAGGTATTCTTATCTTAAGTGATCTCTTATGAGGCTTCTTAACAAATTTGGTAGAACTTTCAGAGCTGCCTGACTTGCCACTTTTCTTTCCCTTTTTCTGCATAAAAGAAGGGAGAGGAACTTCGTCTAAGTACCCAAGTTTGTTTTCTTTAAGAGCTTGCATATAATACTTGTAGTTCTTGCAACTCTTGACTTTAGCATTCAGAAGACATGCGGGAAGTTCCATTCCTTGCTTTCGTGTACTGGTGTCAACTCTCTTAATCTGCTTAAGAGTGGGCTCATTTCTGAAGGTGTACTTATCTTCATCGTCCAGTCTTGGAGGAATGTCATCATACTCATGGAGGAAGCTTTGAATCAATAACTTGGTGAAACGAACAAATGGAATCTTTGCAGACTTGTGTTGTATGTGCCAAACTATATCTTCCCAGATAATACTTGCAAAGTCCACCAATTTGACATTAGCCATTGCCCTGAAGAGTTTGAGATGTTGTAGTTTGAGGTGTTCGTGACCAACATCTTTGCCAGATAACGCCTTGGCAATGAGAATGTAAAGAGTTCTCCATGGTTGTGGAAGAAATCTAGTGTTGACCTTTGAGTGTCTAGTCACTACCTCTTCTGACTAATCATATCCAATATCTCATAACCATGTGATTAGTTCTTCTTCATTTGGGACTGGATGGTACTGTTCATCTGGACCTAGTTCGGGTAAACCAAGAACAGAACGAAGAGTATCTTTATCCACTGTGACTTGTCTTTTATGAGGCATACAAGTAAAAGATTCTTTGCCAAGGTCTAGTTGGAAGGTGTGCCAAAATTGGTGAAGGTAGATGCTGGCAATTGATGCAGTTTTGGTGATCAGGATCTTATATGGGTAATAAAGTAGAGCATCTACAACTACTATGCACGAAGATTCATTGCATGTGATTTTGTTAAAGTTGACCCTTAGGTTGTTCTTTCCAATTTATCTGGTGTAATCTTCGGGAAAAGTTCTCATGTGAGCTTAGGTTCAGGTTCCTGTTCTTGTAGAATATTAACATGTTGAGCCATCTGAATTGATGATACACAAACACAGTCATGCAATGATATACTTTGTTAGATACATATTAATTTACTGGTTTATGCAGAATTGGAATGATCAGTCTATGTTTGTGTTGAATGTTGTGATAAAGATTTACATGTAAACTTTGATGTTTGAATACAATCAAAAACACAACAAGTGTTGAATAATAAATTGTGTATACATTTGAAATTTACAACACTTAGAAAAATTTTAAGGAATCAGCAATGTTACGCGTAAGATTTTGAGAATCCTACGCATAACATTTCTTTTGCGTAAGTTAATATTTTAGGCGTAAGACCAAAGTCTACACTTAACCCATTACCTTATGCGTAAGATTAATCTTTTGTGTAGGCCAAGTCTTATGCGTAAAGATAAATCTTTCGCGTAGGATTTGAGCTTATGCAAAAGATTGAAACTTATGCGTAAGTTATAGCTTAGGCGTAAGTTTTGACTTATGCGTAAGATAAAACTTATGTGTAAGAAATACTTATGCGTAAGAAAAATCTTATGTGTAAACACTTTCTTATCCAAGACAGGTTTTCCAAAGGGTCAAATCTTACGCGTAAGATTTTATCTTGCGCGTAAGATGAACAATCTTATGCGTAAGAATGATCTGTTTGTAAATCACCTTCACAAATTTTGTTTCTTTGATTCCTGAAAAGTTTAAAACACAATCAACTAATCAATACTCAATCCAAACTTATCCCAAACACTTTATGTTGGGATCAAAGTTTATAATCCCAACACGTAAATGGAACGACATTTACGGGATTACATTAGCTATCTTGAAAGGCACAAACACAAGGACTAGAAGCGTCATTATTGTAAAGTTGTGTGTTTGTTGACCTATTAATACCCCCTCCATACTTCCATGGAGGGGTGAGACTTTGTGTATTTTCCTTTTATTTTCATTATCAATAAAACACTAGTTTCCCTTCTCTCTCTACTCTCTCTCTAACCATGGAAGATTTAATCTTTCATTGTACCCGACCTCCCAAATCACAATAACCAATCAAAACCACGATCCTACAAGTGGCATCAGAGCTTGCTTTCAGTTTTTTTGGTTGATTTTGTGGTATTTTTTCTTGTCAAAAACTGTCAAAGTACTATACGAATGGTTTATTAATGTTCACATAATCTTTTGGTCACAACAGTTTCTACACAGTTTTTATTTGTATCCTTTTTGACCAAAAAGTTATGATTTCTTTTACATTTTTAAACTGTTTATTGTGTCTTAGTGTCCCAAGGAAACAGCTTTTCATGTCACATATCATTTTGTAACTTTTGTTACCAAACTGTGAATGTAAAATGGTCAAAAAGTGGTCCACAAGGTGGGTTTTTTTTATGAACTATTCTTTCACTGGTCATAATATCATCAGAATATTGGTCAGAAATTGGACAAATAAAATGGTAGCCGGAAAAGATTGCCTGAATCTGAACGGGAAAGTACGCCGGAAAATAGTCAAAGGGTCAAAACCCTCTTCTACGCGAAACTTCAGATTTTCTACGCATAACTTGGACAAGTTATGCGTAAGGTTCATCTTAGGCGTAAAACCCTAGTCTTACGCGTAATACTTACGCAAAAGCTAAGGTCTACGCAAAAGATACGTATATGCGTAAGATTTCTACGCAAAAGATTTCTACACGTAAGATTTCTACGCAAAAGATTTCTACAAGTCTACGTGTAACTTTATGCGTAAACTGGTCATAAGATAAAAGGCTATGAAAGATGAAGATTGACCAAGACCACATGACTACTTAATACCAATACTCAAACAAAACTTCAGTTTATTATATATCATCGGTCCAATGCTTTATATGAAAAAAGAAATGACATCAAGACATATAACAATACCACTGCCACTGCCTCAACAAGTCCATAACCAACAACCAAATCCTACAACTAGCTCTACCAAAGACCCTCACCTTCTCCTCGACTCAACTCACATCTATACTAATCACACTCAAACGACAACAACAATATAAATCTCAGACTCGTTCCACATTTCTGGTAATCCTACACAGATCTTTTAGTGGAACATATGTCATCATCGATCAATTTCTATTGAAGCCTACACTTCAAATCAATATTCGAAACTTCACAGAAAAGGAAATCTAACATAATGATGTTATCTTCTTTTTCATGTTTCGACTCAAGACAAGAAACAAAACCAATAATTAACAATTGTCGACCTACCCGAGACCCTTCAAAGGATCTTGAAGTACTTCAATCGCCTTCTTGATTCGGATTAAGCAGATAATTAGACCAAGTTAAAGGTACGGATATGATTTTTGTTTGTGGGTTTTGTTTGAAAGGGCTTGTTATTCGGGTTGATTGATGATGATGAGATCGGTTTGAAGATTTGATGAGATTTGATTTGATAGTGTTAGTTTGAAGATCCGTTTGGTGAGAGAGTGAGATGAAAGTAGTAGGCGGATTTTACAAATGATATGAGTTTAGGGTTGGGTCAATGGTTTTTTATAATAACCGTGTATTAAAAAATGAGGTGGATCAGGTATATTAATTGCGATTGGATCGTTTATATATATTGGGCTGTCATTGTTTATTATCCAAACTCTTTTATTGGGTCCAAATGTAATATCAAACGCAAATATGATTGGGCTGCAAGTCTGCCACGTTTAAAATATCAAAACGCAATTTGGTTTGTGTTTAGTTTTGAGCTGCTAAGTGGACTCCGAAAATTGGGCTGCTGAATATTGGTTTAACAAATCATGTTATCCAAATTTTTGAGTACACATATGTTTGATAATTTGGCACAAGCGGTACTATTTTGATCATCACAAATTTTCATGGGATACAATTTTGACAAGATCGGGAAACCATTATTTAATTCACTTAAACCGTCAAAAGGCTAGATTTGGGCATTTAACCTTAAATGTGACTACGGCGATAATTCTTTATTATTTATTTGAGGTTGAAGTGGGATATCACAAATGCGTGTACTTAGTATCTGAAGATATCGGGGTTGATTGGATGCATGATTCTTCGAGATCCTTGTTCGAGCTTTTATCCTTACAAATGACCAAGACTTGAGTTGTCTAGTTATACCTGATGTAAGGAGTTACGTTGTTGTGCTCACAGTGTATAGCTATCACTTTAAAGGAGTTACGTTGTAGTGCTCAAGTGTCACCAAAAGATGTGGATAATTTGAGAGAAGTTCATATACAATTAAGGATGGTTGGATGGGTATATTATTCTACCTTTATTAAAATTCTCAGTATTGGTTCTTAGTCAGATAATAGTGCAAGTTTAAGTCACAAGTTCGGGTTATTTTACTTTAGTCTCAAATTCGTCATATTGGGTTTTCTCCATCAGTAGTCACTACAAAAAGCCGTCAGAATGATAATAGGGTCGGTAAAGAGTTAGTTGAGAGGAGTATAAAAGAGTAGAGATGTTTATCAGCAGTTGATTCTCATGGGTTATTTATGATACTTCACCCATAATCGGTTAGTTAGACATATGGGTTTACGTTGCCTCCGTTTCCATCGTAAACATAGTGTGTATGCTTCCGATTCCGCGAAGACATCGTGGGGGAAGAGAGAGTGGGTGTTGTTTTGCTTCTTTGACTCTTCTTGACTTCTTTGCGAAAACACTCATTTTCCACGAGGATCTGCAATTAGGAGGAAGAAATGTGCACATCAGGGACGCATAATAGACTCACATGATCGAGCTTACAATTTTATTACTACCGGAGAGACGTCTGCAGAGATGATCAGTGGTTCAGTTTTGTGATTTTGGTGTAATCATTTCAACCCTCGCGGGGTGCGAAGTGCCAAATAGCCTACTTAAGTGAGAAGATCTTGCTAATTTCTTGCATGTTACCCCCGAACAAAGTTTCCGCATTGAGCATAACTGTGACTAAGTGACTAGTCAGATTTGCTTGGTGTGGTTTACGGTGTCATCTACAAATTCCGCTGCGAACTCAAAACTTCAATAGTTAGAAGACATGTGGACTACATCAAAGTTTCGAATCTGCTGAAGACGGTTGTCAGTTTGGGGGGAAGCTGATTCAGAAACTTCGCCAAAAAGAAGTGTACGAAGAAGCCGCTAAAGACATGCAGCATGAATTGGGGGGAAGTTAATCCATTTCATGCATATTACATCATTTGCTTACAAGTGAAGATAAAGTTTTCCAAGCCGAGGTACAAGATGAAGACAAAGAGCGTCAACTGTAGTCATCCTCAGCATCTGAAAAGTTTCTAGAACACTTTCTTTATTCTTATTTGTACTTGTAGGCAATGTTGTAAGTAATCCCATATGTCGTCCCATTGGGGGAAGATTGTTGGGATCAAAGTTTATAATCCCAACACGTAAATGGAACGACATTTACGGGATTACATTAGCTATCTTAAAAGGCACAAACACATGGACTAGAAGCGTCATTATTGTAAAGTTGTGTGTTTGTTGACCTATTAATACCCCCTCCATACTTCCATGGAGGGGTGAGACTTTGTGTATTTTCCTTTCATTTTCATTATCAATAAAACACTAGTTTCCCTTCTCTCTCTACTCTCTCTCTAACCATGGAAGATTTAATCTTTCATTGTACCCGACCTCCCGAATCACAATAATCAATCAAAACCATGATCCTACACTTTAATACACCAACTTTTGTGTAAACATGCTTTTTCTAGGAGTTTTGTGTTAGAACGCATGAACACTAAATCACAACCAACTAAAGCATGATTCTGGGGTGAAAAAGATGTTAGGCGAGTGATTAATATATCCTTAGGAACAATTTGACCAAGTTATAACACTTTTTAACCACAAGAATGCATGATCAAAACTGCTAGTGCGCAAGAACCCTAACTTGATGATTTTCAATCTATAAATGTTTCTGGAACAATTAAAGCACATACTCATGATCCTAAACACTTAAAAACACTATCCCACACCTAAGATTATACCAAAACATATTCAATCAAAAGTACCCAATTCAAACGTATGAACCCTAATTCGAAGTTGAACAAATTGGAGTTACAGGGCACGATTAAAGTATGAAAACATGTTAAGAAACATCCTAGGATCATATCCCACCAACTGATTCAAACACTAACACCCTAAATCACATGTTCAAATATTTACGCATACCCAAACTTGATTTTTTAACGATTTTGGCAAAATGGACCGTTAGATCTTGATAAAATTAAAAACCAATGTTTAAAATCATGATCAAAACATGTCTACACTTACAGATTTGAAGAATAACGTATCGATTTGCAAGATTAATAAGGGCCGTTGATCTCGATAGGTGGGTGTAGCAAGTGTTATTTCTGATTTTTTGCAGGTGGAGTTAATGTGGTTAGTCAAATTGTTTTGACTAAGGGTTGATGCATGTTTCATGTATTGACAACTAAGGTCCCTTAACCTTAACATATGTATCAACTAGCATTCCTTCTAACTCACAACTTAACTTACATTAACTACACCATGTATTAGAAAAGAACAATTTGTATAATTTGCTCCCCCTTGACCTTAGACCGATATCGTTTATTTAGAAAAAATTATTTCAAGAGTCAAGGAGAGTAAGCCGAAAAACCTTTTAAGCAACATTTTTAATAAAAGATAGAAATATATTTTTGGTAAAATGCAAGTACGATGTAAATGTTTTGAAAATATTTGAAATTACCATGACTCCCCCTCAACACTTGTTTTGGAAATATTTTTGAAATTTGTTAAAAAAACAAAGTGTTGAAAAAGAAGTTTGTACTTGCATTTTTTTTGAAAAGAAAAGGAAAATCTTTTTCTGTTTTGTTGGTTTTATATTTTTTGTATTTTGTTTTTGAAAAATATTTACAAAGATAGTTTTGATGTTTGACAATCACTTGTGTTTTAAAAACCTTTCCAGATCTTCTGGAGTCAAACATCGCATACCAATTTGGTGGACTAGATCAGCAAACCTTGTTGGAGGTAATGCTTTAGTGAGTAAGTCTGCCAATTGGTATTCAGTTCCCACAATATATAATTCAATTGTACCCTTTTCGACATGCTCCTTGATGAAATGATAGCGGAGATCAATGTGTTTGGACTTGCAGTGATGTACGGTGTTGCAGGAAATGGCAATGGCACTTTTGGAGTCATAGTAGATCGGAATCTTATTGAATAGGTAGCCATAGTCCTTAAGCTGTGATCTCATCCAAATGACTTGAGCACAACAAGCAGACATAGCTACGTACTCAGATTCGGTTGATGACAGTGATGTGCAGTCCTACTTCTTAGATTGCCAAGACACCAGTTTATCTCCCAGAAACTGTAATCCACCTGATGTACTTTTTCGCGTGTCTAAGCATCCTGCATGGTCAGCGTCTGAAAAAGAAATTAGTTCAAAACTAGAATCCTTCAGATACCAGATTCCCAAGTTAATGGTTCCCTTTATGTATCAAAGGATGCTTTTAGCCTCATTGAGGTGCCTTTCAGTTGGTTTGGACTGATAACGAGAACACATGTATACAGCAAATACTATATCAGGTCGACTAGCTGTGAGATACATGAGTGACCCAATAATACTGCGGTATTTGGTAGGGTCAACAGGAGTCCCATGTATGTCAGCAACTAGTTTTGTGGTATATGCCATTGGTGTATTATAAGTATCACAGCTCATCATTCCATGTTTCTTTAAAATTTCCAAAATTGGACTGATTTAGAAAAATTCCACGGGGTGATTGATGAACTTGTAGTCCTAAAAAGAACGAAAGTTCACCCATCATGGACATTTAAAAATTATCTTTCATTAAATTTGCAAAATCATTTGAGTAACTTCTGTTTGTTGAAGCAAAAATAATGTCATCGACATATATTTGAACAATAAGTAAGTCCACCACGTATGTTTTTGTAAATAACGTTGGATCCACCAAACCTTTAGAAAATTTATTGGCCATCAAGAAAGCAGATAGTTTGTCATACCACGCCCTGGGGGCTTGCTTGAGTCAGTAGAGAGCCTTTTTGAGTCGGTAAACGTGATTAGGACGTTCAGGATCAACGAAGCCTTCTGGTTGGCTGACATAAACTTCTTCACGAAGTTGACCATTCAGAAACGCCGTTTTCACATCCATTTGATAAACAACCATGTCCCGATGAGCAGCATATGCCAGAAAAATCCGAACAGCTTCAAGTCTAGCCACTGGAGCAAAAGATTCTTCAAAATCAATACCTTCTTCTTGGAAGTATCCTTTAGCTACCAAGCGTGATTTGTTACGTATGACAGTGCCTTCTGCATCCAGCTTATTTTTCCAAATCCATTTTAACCCAATGACAAAGACTCCGTCAGGTCTTTCAACTAATTCCCATACTTCTAATCGTTTGAATTGCTGAAGTTCTTCTTGCATAGATTCAATCCAGTTTTCATAAGTCATTGCTTGTTTGATGTTCTTAGGTTCATCTTGACAAACTGTGAGTGCATAGATGCAAGTTTCACCATCTTTGTGAAGTCATTGTCTTGTCATGATTGGTGCATCTGGATGGCCAATAATTTGAACCAAGGGATGATCTCTAGTCCATTTGTGTGTCGAAGGGTGAAGTTGATAGGTATCTCGCATATTAGCAGGATCCAAATTGCGTGTGGACGACTCAACTATTTCAGGAACTGTTGGAGCTGGTGTAAACGGGTTAAAGAACGCATTTGGATCATACTCTACGGGTTGTGGAACTGACTGTGGTGTAGAATCTTCAGCCGATTGTCCTGAGTTGGATGCGGTTTGTTCTGCTGTTATCAGAGATGCAATTGGAGGATCGTCTTTCTCAACAGTTGTTGTTGTTTGTTGAGGTGAGTCAGGTACTTGAATATTTTCAGGTTGTGAAGCGGAAATAGGTGAGACCTCAGAAGGACGGTTTTCAATTGTATCATCGAACAGTGGAGCTGTAACCTCCCGTAAATTTCCCTTACGATTAGTAAATGCACACGAAAAAATAAAACGATGTTATGATAACTTAACACCATTTTTACGGGTAACAAAATTTTTTTTACTTATGGCTTGATATTGGAACCACTACGATAACTGTGATTGACCGTTTACCCAGGAACGATGCCACACAACCTAGATAACCTATAATTATTGCGAACTATAAATATATATAAAACATTTATATTTATAACTATACGTTTCGTCTAAATACCGTATACTATTTATATATTCCCCGAACCTACGAAACCTCCCGAGAACGCTTAATTATATTTTTGAACCTCGACACGATATTTGAAACAAACCATGTGGGCCCCCAACACCCAATGGGCCATGGATACAAATTACAAACCAAACGGACTCACTTTTCTTTCTTTTCTTTCTTTGGGCCGACACAAACCACAAGCCCAGTTACAAGCCCAAACGCACCCTTTTTATTTTTCTTTTCTTTCTTTTCCTGTCGCGATACACAGCCAAACGTACCCTATTATCCTATGATTTTTACACACAACACCAATATATTTTTGCTTGTCTCAATTCACCTAGTGCCCAAGAATCATGAGTGATAAATATTACACTCCCTCTCGCTCGTTTGATACGTTAGAAATGACCAAAGCAAACCACAAAACGTCCCATGCAAAGATAAGACCAAAACGTGGCATATCATTCCTTATCACCACCCTTGCTCACCAATGACAAGTGAATGAACAATGTACATCTCATGTGAAGTCAAGAATGAATAGCATGCAATCTTACAAGATCTTGGCCATGTAAACCCACGATTGGGTGTGGAGAGTGGCGCTACTATTCGCTTAACATGCTTCATGTGAACCCAACTTGTTCTTATACTCAAAAGCTCAATATATAAGCCCTCACATGTAACCCAAATCGTTACATGCAATATATACGTACCACCACACAAAAATAATAACGAGAGGAGAAGTTGTGAAGGACGAACGGATTGTCAAGTGTACCACGTCTCAAGTGAACATAGTACATCAAGCTTGTAGCCTCTTGAACCATTGGTGGAATGTGAAGTGAACCGCGAAGCCATTTTACCCTCACAAGATCTCTACACTTTGTTTTACACCACCTTTTAAGGGTGAGGTGAGGCCTTGAAACTTTATTACTATATTTAGATACGTACGTTTATGTTTATGCACAAACACTTGATACTAATAACTCGTAAATTATGAACACAACATACGTATTTTATATATCGTATCATTAGTTAACTAGATCACTAACGAGGACCTATAAAAGATTTGAACTCATATTGATGAGTGTCTAAATACTCATCATTTTATACCAATCTGAACTGCCAAAACATTCAAAAATACTCAAATATGCATCATAATACTTGAAATATCTTAGAAGTGTATTTTATATGTTTGAAATGCAAAATAATCAAAAACAGATGAAAAAAGAACAAAGTTTGCATAATTGGCAGTTTCAGTCCCTCAAAGTTTCAAAAGTTGTCAAAACTAGTCCCTGGTTATTCTAAAAACATGAAAAAGTCACCAAAGGTCCTTTTTGAATCACAAATTACATATTTAGTCCTTTGGTACAAAGTTTCACAAAATTACATGTTTAGTCCCTGTACTTTGCAAAATTGACATAAATGGTCCCTGGGATGTAAAAACTTTAAGAAAATCAATTTTTGTCCTTATACTAATCTTTTATGGCAGAAATAGTCCTTGGTTAGAAAGTTTGGTGAAATTACAAGATTGGTCCCTGAAGTTTCAAGTTTGGCAGTTTTGGTCCCTGGAATTTCAAAAGTGAAAAATTATCAATTATAGTCCCTATGCTATTGAAACTTGGCTAGATTCACCCCTATGATAAACTTTGGAAAGCTGTCATTTCCATCCCCTCAAACTTCTTAAATTACAAAATTAGTCCTTGTTAATACGCAAACCAAACGGACCATATTAATAATAATCCAATAACACACCCTTTATTTAATTACCCAAGCCCACCCCATATTCCCTTTGGCCCAACAAACAAAAAAGCCCACACCCTAGTATTTAATACCAGGGTCAAACAGTCAACCCCCTCCAAAACCACCCTTCTCCCTCACCCTTCCATCCACCTCACTGGTATCCCAATACCACCACCACCTGTCCACCACCTCATCACCAACCTTTCACACCATGTCCCCTCCACCTCCACTACAACCAGGAAGCATTAAATGCTCCTGAAAACCCTCCACGCTACCCCTAGATATTTTGGTGCCAAAAAGGGTGTTTGAACGGCCAGGATCATTTTGACCAAATCAATGGCTGGGAATTGATGGGAAAGTCTCACAAAGCTGCAAGGAACTCTATTTATCAAGAAAGAAGCAGAGGTGAAGACATATCTAGTGTAATTTAGGAGTAGTGTAATCGTAATTAGTGTAAACTCCAATCTAGTTGTAATATTTGATTTTCAAAGCTTGTATCCTGTTATCTTAATGTAATTTATACTTTATCTAATTTCAATTTCAAGTTTCAGTTAAATCCTCAGTCTATGCAAATTTTCATTCAAAATCTCAAGTTTATTTAAAAGTTGTTATTAGTGGATGATAAGGATTCTTAAGCTCACATAAGCTCCTAACAAAATCTTATCAAGCTTTTAGAAACTTTAAAATCCAGTGTAGTATTATCATTCAAAAATTCAAGAAAATTCAAAGAAAATAGAAAATAAATTAAAAATCAATAGTGAAGATGAAGGAAGCAATGGAGCAGGTTTATTTTGGATTGAAAATGGTTTAGAAGCTTAATGGTAAGCTATTAGGTGTGTTCTTTGCCCTTGGTTCTCAATTCTCAACCTATGATCATTTGTAAGCATTTTTGTTAATTTTTGCATTTTACTGTTCAAGTAATCTATTTGCTTAAATCTTTGTAGTTTTATGTTCCTGTGATATTGTTAAGTGGAACTAGTGTTTAAAATCAGTTGCTTGTTCATTGGAATTCATTTGTGCTTAAAATCTTAATCTCACAGTGTAAAATACAAACTTGACAAATCTGTGTTATATGCTTGTGATGTTGTTGTTTTATGCTCAATTGATCTTTTAATATCATAATATAGTGTTTAGATTCAGTTTCATGATTTAAATCAGCCTTCTACTTAGAAAATCTAAAAATCAATCACATAAAGGTGTGTTTAGATCAGCTTAGTTATCTGTGATCTTGTTGTTGTTTTGTTGATATATTTGGCTTAAACATGTTTCAATAGATGGTAATAGGATAGTAGGACAATAAAATCCAGTAACCTTTTGGACAAAAGTCAAAATCCTAGATCATTCACCTCCACAGACTAACTGTTAAGGATTTAAGCCCCACAAATCATCATATCAATGCATAAGCTCATGTTCTAGTCTAATTTGGTCTTATTACAGATTATCTTAACACTTTCAGTTAATAGAATCAGATCTAATCTCATAATAGTCAACTTAGATTAAATTTCATAAAAAGTCAAATGTGACCTATTGGCAGAATCTCAAATCTTCAAGGATTTTTAGTGATTTTTGTGTTAAGGTTTGGGGTCTGAAATTTTCACAGGTTAAAGACTACCACCTTAACTTGTTAATCCCACCTTTAGCTTATTTTAGTGATTTTTGTGTGGACCCCACCAAGGCCTCAAACTCACTTGCAGGGCAAGGTGATGCCCTGTGCATCAGACCTCACAGCCACCACCACAACTTTGGTGTTTGCTCATAGCCACCTCAGTGGGTCCCACAACCCCATCTTTGGTTCCTTCAACCCCCCTCCTGGCCACCTTTAATATTTGAGCAAGCTTGAAAGCTTAGACTGACTGGGACCCACCTGAAATCAACCCTTAACCTTGTCCCAATTCTGTCTCAGAAAACCAATAAGCAAGGGCTTATGTGGCTTATTGGCTTATCCAGGGGACCCCATGTGCTTTTTCTAGCTTATACATGTTTACTTAACTTAGTTGAACCAAATTTTACCCTTGTGGACCCGACATAAGTCCATTTGAGCTTATTTCTTTGTTTGGTCAAACTTAGTCAATTGTGTAAGCTTTTGTGCTTATTCTGGCTTAATTTTAGGATCTAAAAAAGTTTTTTTGTAAAAGTTTAATATTTTTAGGTATAAAATAGAATTCCAAAAGAAAAATCAAGAAAAGAAAATTTTAAATTAAGTGATAGTTTCTATTTAATATTATTTATCTTTTTAATTTTCATTTTTAGTAATTTATTAAGTAACTTGCATTTTTATATTTTTCTTAAATTTCTTTTAGGTTAAAGTATTTTTAGTAATTTTATTAGATTTTTATATTATCATTTGGTATTTATTAGATTTAATATTAGTTTTATTTATAATTAATTAATAATTAAGTATTAAATAGCATAATTAGTTTTTACAAAGTAACACCTAGTTTTTATATTTTTCCTAGCTATTATATAATATAATATAATTTGAGGAATTTTTCTAGAATTTTTACTGTTCATTTTCTATTTTTTATAATTGAATAATTTAATTAGATATTAATTAATATTTAATATAATAATTAGTAAAATAGAGTAAAAATACATAAAATAAACTTTTTATATTTTTTTAGGATTCCTGTGATGGTTAATTAGATTTACAAAAATCTTCTTAATTATCTAAGTCTTTTTAGTATTTGTAATAATTTAAATCATATAATTAGTTAATTAATAATTAAATAATAATTAAATAATAATAATTAGATAAATAGTGTGAAAAATATAATTTTAGTTTTAAAATAAGTTTTATAATATTTTAGATTTTTACAAATTTTAATTTTATTTTTCTAGACTTATTTTACATTTTCTTATTTATTAGTGAATTATTAAATAATTAAAAATTGTTATTAAATAATAATAAATTAATTAAATAGTTAGTAATTATAAAATAAATATTTTAAGTTTATTTAATTTGCATTTAAGCCCCTAAGGCATGCAAATTCCTACTTTAGTTAATATCGTTTTTGTTTCGTACGTTTACGTAGATTTAAATTAAACGTACGCGTTTTTAGGTTTTAAACGTTTTTAGATATCTTGCTTTTACGTAATCACTCTTATAGCTTATTTAAGCTATTTTGTTTTATGAATCCTTAGTGTAATCACTCACTCACACTTATACCCTTTCCTGTTCATAATCACTTGATCACAGATTCGTTTTTAATACCTTTGCACACCTCGTTGGAACATAACGACCCAGGGAAACACTGTATTCCACGAAAGCATTGGCCTAGGCTATTTGACTTTGTTGACCATTACTTGGTTGATATTTTCTGACTGTTCCAGGCCAATCAAAATTTGGCGCCGCTGCCGGGGAGGTTGTGCGCTTATTCTAAACGGTTTTGCGTATTAGTGAATCTCAACACACGCTCATTGTTTATTTATCCATCCTTGTTCATATTATTATCATATAAAACCAAAACTGTTCCCGAAAACATTTTAAAATTAGTTTTCAACGAACACAAAAACCCAAAAATATTTTCCTTCTTATTATTATTACAAAAATTTTCAAAAATACCTAAAATATTCACCTTTACCCTCCTACCTTTTTTGATTCTTCATTTCTTACCCTCTATTACCCTTTGATTCTTTCTATGTCTTACTCTCACCCTCTTGTTTGTCAATGGTGTGGTTATCCTTATAATGGTGGTAATTGCCCCAGTTGTGGCATGATAGAGTCAGGAAACGGGTCTGTCTATAACCAGAATCCCTATTCCTACCCTGACATGACTGATTCATTCCATCAGCTTCCACACCATGAGACTCAGCAGTTTTACTGTTGTAAGTACTGTGGTGGTCCTCACTACAGTTCTGATTGTCAATCAGGAAGCACGCTTGTCTATGAGCAGGTTCCTGATAACAATTATGACTTAAGCACATACGACTCACAGCCACATCAGTTCAACTGTTGTGAGTACTGTGGAGGTCCTCACTTTAGCTCAGATTGTCAAAAAGGAATCCATTTCCTTGCAACAATTATGACTATTCGTTTCAAGACCCACCACCACAATGTCAAATGATCCAAGCAACTCCTCAATACCCGCAAGACCTTTGTCAAGAGGTTCTTGAGAAACTTAAAAACCTTAAGGAGGAGTTGTCTAATATTTCATTTCACAATGCACCAAGTTTTTCTTGTGTACATTGTGGGGGTCCTCATGATGATTTCCAATGTCAACCGTATTATAAACCTGAACATTGTTCTAGTTCTGATACATCCGGTTTTGACACATCCACACCCCCCAATCTCCACTCACTAAATATTCTCGTAATAAATCTATCGCGGAATTACTTGCAGAAGAACATGCAGCTAGAGATGAAAGAAGCATGGAAGAATTACTAGTCTTAAAACGAGCAGCTATAACACGTTCCAAATTTCACAATGCTGCTCTTCTCGATGAAGATGATGAAAGTGATGATACCTCATCAAGTTCATCAGCTGAGACTCCTTCCATGGAAATACAGGGAGAAAAGAGTATGGGAGAATTACTAGCAGCAGAACAAATGGAAATTATAAAATCCATGTATGCTAGTCCTTCTCAACTCCCTCAGTTTGATTTTATGACACCCGAGGTTCCCACTCACTCTTTGAGCATGGGGGACGAGCATCTTGACACTGTTTCTGAAAAGGAATCGGACGAATTCATAAAGTCTAGTGTTGAGAACCTTGTCCCAATCCCAAGTGAGTCACAGGGAATTCTTGATCACATGTGTGATATCCCTCCTCCTCTTGTCTTCCCAAATGATCATATTGTGATGTTCTCTGATTCTGATGAAGACTATTCTTTATCTTGTGGAAACATAAGTTATGTGGGGGAATTACCTTCTGAGCTTGTCAACCCAGAAGAAGAGGATGATGAAGAAATAATCCAAGACGAATCTCTTCGTCTTACATTATTAAATGCTAATCTTCTCATTTCTAGAATCGAGGCTTTTAATGAAAAGCCTATTTCATCTCCTATCCCCATTGAGGATAGTGAGCTTTTGATCAATGATTCTACTCCGGAATTGCAAACGTTCCATTTTGATCATACGGGAGAAAAGATTAGTGGTATTACCACTTCTCATTCTTATAATTCTCTTCCCGTTTATGAATCATTTACTTTTGAGGAGTTCCCCAGTGAACTCACTCAAATCAATCCCGAATACGAATCATTCACCTTTGAGGAGTTCTCCTGTGAACTCACTCATATCATATCTCCACCGGAGTATGATAACTTTTATTTTGATCTAGACATACCCATAATATGTCTTGATCAAACGAGCTTAACTGTTGAGACTCATGAAACAATGAATTCTCCTATTGAACATGAGGAGTTAGTCATGATATTTATCATGATTTTCTTTCTTTTCTTCATATATCCCGTGGCTTCTCCTGTTCTTCACTCTTTCGGGAGTGAAGACATTATCTTCGACCCCGGCATTCTCATTTATCATTTTTAAGCCTGGGTCTATATATCTCATCGGTGTGGAACTTTCATATGCTTCAAATGTTTATCCAAACATCTTGAATGAAAATCCGATGGAGATTGTTTCTTCCACATCCTAGAACCAATGAATTCGGGGTCGAGTCAAGCTAGTGACTCGGTAATCAAAAACAGTAGCATGCATACGGGGTTTTCACCCTAAGTGTGGGGGAGATACTAACCCACATGATTGTATATATGTAAATATCCTCTAAAAAAAAGAAAAAAAAAGGAAAAAAAATGTGTACATAAACTTAAATAAAGGCTATGAGTATTTTACTTCTTACGTTCTAAGTGTTGGTTTAACACTCGGTACTTTGAATATTGAGGACAATATTCAGTTGTAAGTGTGGGGGGGAATTCGTTATTCTAACGAATTTAAACACATGTTCCATCAAGTACCCCCATTTTAGCCAAAATTTTAAAATTTTTTCTCACTTAGAACGCAATAAATGGTTATCAGTCCACCATGTCTAACCCACATAAGGATTGGCTAATCCAGGAGCAAACGGTTCTTGGTAAAGATAACTCAAATCCGTTTACGGCTTGCAATTTTCCCAAAATTGTATGGTAAATCAACTCGCCATATCCTAAAAAGTGAATGAGTTGGCTAGCCCGCAAGATTATGGCTTGTGGTAAAGGCAGTGGAAAAACCATAATTGGTAATCAGCTCACCAAGATGTTGACTATTCCATCAAGAGTTGGCTAGTCCAGAAGCAAACGGCTTTTGGTAAAGACAAAACAAATCCGTTCACAGCTGGTGGTTTGCTCAAAATCACATGGTTATCAAGTGGACCATTGTTCTTATTTTAACTGAGACATTTGGCTACTCCAGAAGTGATGGCTTTTGGTAAAGAGTTTCAAATCCATTAAGTTTTTCTCAAAAGATTGCTAGGGACTAGCAATGTTTTAGTGTGGGAGATTGATGAGTGTCTAAATACTCATCATTTTATACCAATCTGAACTGCCAAAACATCCAAAAACACTCAAATATGCATCATAATACTTAAAATATCTTAGAAGTGTGTTTTATATGTTTCAAATGCAAAATAATCAAAAACAGATGAAAAACGAACAAAGTTTGCATAATTGGCAGTTTCAGTCCCTCAAAGTTTCAAAAGTTGTCAAAACTAGTCCCTGGTTATTCTAGAAATATGAAAAAGTCACCAAAGGTCCTTTTTGAATCACAAATTACATATTTAGTCCTTTGGTACAAAGTTTCACAAAATTACATGTTTAGTCCCTGTACTTTGCAAAATTGACATAAATGGTCCCTGGGATGTAAAAACTTTGAGAAAATCAATTTTTGCCCTTATACTAATCTTTTATGGCAGGAATGGTCCTTGGTTAGAAAGTTCGGTGAAATTACAAGATTCGTCCCTGAAGTTTCAAGTTTGGCAGTTTTGGTCCCTGGAATTTCAAAAGTGAAAAATTATCAATTATGGTCCCTATGCTATTGAAACTTGGCTAGATTCACCTCTATGATAAACTTTGGAAAGCTGTCATTTCCAGCCCCTCAAACTTCATAAATTACAAAATTAGTCCTTGTTAATACACAAACCAAACGGACCATATTAAAAATAACCCAACAACACACCCTTTATTTAATTACCCAAGCCCACCCCTTATTCCCTTTGGCCCAACAAATAAAAAAGCCCACACCCTGGTATTTAATACCAGGGTCAAACAGTCAACCCCCGCCAAAACCACCCTTCTCCCTCACCCTTCCATCCACCTCACTGGTATCCCAATACCACCACCACCTGTCCACCACCTCATCACCAACCTTTCACACCATGTCCCCTCCACCTCCACTACAACCAGGAAGCATTAAATGCTCCTAAAAACCCTCCATGCTATACCTAGATATTTTGGCGCCAAAAAGGGTGTTTGAACGACCAGGATCATTTTGACCAAATCAATGGCTGGGAATTGATGGGAAAGTCTCACAAAGCTGCAAGGAACTCTATTTATCAAGAAAGAAGCAGAGCTGAAGACATATCTAGTGTAATTTAGGAGTAGTGTAATCGTAATTAGTGTAAACTCCATTCTAGTTGTAATCTTTGATTTTCAAAGCTTGTATCCTGTTATCTTTATGTAATTTATACTTTATCCAATTTCAGTTTCAAGTTTCAGTTAAATCCTCAGTCTATGCAAATTTTCATTCAAAATCTCAAGTTTATTTAACAGTAGTTATTAGTGGATGATAAGGACTCTTAAGCTCACATAAGCTCCTAACAAAAGCTTATCAAGATTTTAGAAACTTTAAAATCCAGTGTAGTATTATCATTCAAAAATTCAAGAAAATTCAAAGAAAATAGAAAATAAATTAAAAATCAATAGTGAAGATGAAGGAAGCAATGGAGCAGGTTTATTTTGGATTGAAAGTGGTTTAGAAGCTTAATGGTAAGCTATTAGGTGTGTTCTTTGCCCTTGGTTCTCAATTCTCAACCTGTGATCATTTGTAAGCATTTTTGTTAATTTTTGCATTTTACTGTTCAAGTAATCTATTTGCTTAAATCTTTGTAGTTTTATGTTCCTGTGATATTGTTAAGTGGAACTAGTGTTTAAAATCAGTTGCTTGAGAAAAACCCTAAAATATTCTCTCTCTCTCTCTCTCCAGCGATTTAGAATCCTATAGAAAATGATCGCTTTTATCCCTAAATATTTCTCTTCGCAATTTAATCTGGTTTAAGGGTAAATTAACTTTGTTAATTCTATCCTTTATCACGTTTTTCAAGAGAGTGGGATATTAGGTCAGTTTTCATTAGGGGGTTTCAAATTTTTTATCAATTAATCGCTGGTGGATTCTTTGCTTGTGGCACGTGCGTATTTAAAGGCAAAACATTCATCTACCACTAATATATTATTCTTGTTTTGTCCTTAGTGCATGGTGCTTTCAATCTACATATCAGATTTTAATTTTTTGCTATTGATCTACGTGGGTCGGTAGTGACTTTATTATTATTGTCGATTGGAATCTTTTATATCTTGATCGCATATCAATCCTTTTTATTGTTTGGGTCGGTTATACAATTCCCCTATATATTTAACGATTGTTAGGGTGCTGTTCAATCAATTCTATAAGAATTCTCATATAGCGATCAGGTTTTATTGGTGGTTACTTGTTGCCGTTGTTTGTTCATTCTTATTCGAAACCCTTAATTAGGGTTTGTATTTCAGTTGCAAGTTATTGTTTGGTTGGGATTTGGTGTGTGCTTAAACGATTACCTACTTCTGGTTGTCTTTTGAGTCGTTTTGGAAGAAACCCTATTTTCAAGGGCTGGTACGGTTGTGAGGATCTGATTTGGAGTTTTATTGATTGTAGGTTTACGAGAGAGATGGAACAAGGTTTCCTCAATAAGTCGAGCAAGGTTTCAATGCAAATAGATGATAAGAGTGGTTCGGTATTGAGTGGACTGGTTAGAAGTGTTAAGAGCATAGATGGTAAAAGATTGGGAAAAGATGGTAAACCATTGATGCCTTACCGTTGTGTAATGAACAAGGTATCCTCTATTGGTCTCAATGATGCTGCTGTTGCAATTGAAAACAAGGATAGTGAGGCTGATAACAACGTGGTTGCAACTACTATTGTCGATGTAAGCATCAAAGAGAACAAGAAGGATGGTTGTGAGGTGGGGTGTTCGAAACTCACTTCTGTTTTGAATGAAGAAATTAGCCATGTTGTTGCTGGTACTACGAGGGATGATAAGGTTATTAATCATGATGCTAAGGTTGATCTATCTTTGGCTGATGTCGTTATACCACAGGAAGAAGTGGAAACTATTTGCTCACATTTTGATAATTCACTTTATGGCTATTTTGTTGGACAAAGACCTGCGTTTCCTGTAGTCCAAAACTTTGTGCGGAATGTTTGGAAGAAATACGGGTTAATGCATGTCATGATACATCAAGGGTTTTTTATGTTTCAGTTCTCAAGTAGGGAAGGAATGGATAATGTTCTCATGCAAGGTACTTGGCGAATTAGGTCAATCCCACTAATTCTTCATGTTTGGAACCCTAATTCAGAATTGATTAAAGAAGACATTAAGAAGGTTCATATTTGGGTTAAATTGTATAACGTGCCGGTGGTGGCATATTCTATGGTGGGGCTGAATCTGATAACGGCTAAACTAGGACGAATCATTATGTTTGATGAGCACACAAGTAATATGTGCCTCATGTCGTGGGGTATGAATTCGTATGCTAGAGTTTTAGTTGAGATTTCAGCTGATTATGATTATGTGGATTCTCTTGTTGTGGCTATTCCTATACCAAAGACAAATGAGCATCGTATGGTAAGAATTGATATTGAATTTAAATATAAACCGCCTCGATGTTCTACATGTAAATTTTTTGACCATGAATAAGGAGTGCCATAGGAAAGAGAAGGAAGTTAAACGGACATTACGTGTGGATGATGGTGGTGGGGCTGCAAAGAGTAAATCTAAGGGTGTTAACAAGGTGCGGGTTTCTGGTAAGCCTAAATTGATATATCGACCCGTTTCTAAGCCTAGTAATAACAACCAGGCTACTATGTCCATACCGAAGGATGATTCCCCTCTTATCTCTAAGGAGGGAGTGAAGTTGGTTTGTGATAAGCCAAATGATGCTGCACAGCCACATGCTTCTCCAAAGGTGCCTAATGATGTTTCCAACAGCTCTATTACTGATGGAAAGTACTTCAAAGATGATATTAACTTGGCTGACTTGAGGAGTTATATTGATCAACGTATGGAGGATGAGAAAGTGATTGATATTCCTAAGGATGATGTGCCTAAGGATGTTACTGATGGAAGTGTAATGGCGGATACTACTTATGTCTCCTCCATTAATGATATTTCATTACATGAGCCACCTGGAAGTTTACTTATGGATAAGGGTAAGGCGGCTGGTCCGTCTAGTTCCTCCTTATCCCTTGTTAATTCTGCTACTAAAAGAAGTAACCCTTTCTCTAAGGTTGGCGATGTAATTGATTCTGATAGTGAGGTGGATGAGGTCCTTAATCCGTATGATGAGTCTGTGAATTTATTTGATATGCCTATGGGTACATTATCATCAACGGGTGGTGGACAGGACCAGGAAGATTACTATGAGTATGATGACTTTACGGATCAGCTACACGAAATACCAAGACACTTGGCTGCATATTATGAAGATTTCAAGCTCCAAGGTCAGAATTTGTAGTAGTTGGTTTTATTGTAGTCTTGTTTTGTTTATGTGGTAGTGGTATTTTTCTTATTACAAAGAAATGTTTATGCCTATGTAACGGGCTTAGATATGGGATTTCACCCATATACATTGTACTTAAATGATTTTTTTGGTTAATGCAATTTACCGGGCTACAGGATTATTCCCCTTTACCCAAAAAAAATCAGTTGCTTGTTCATTGGAATTCATTTGTGCTTAAAATCTTAATCTCACAGTGTAAAATACAAACTTGACAAATCTGTGTTATATTCTTGTGATGTTGTTGTTTTTTGCTCAATTGATCTTTTAATATGATAATATAGTGTATAGATTCAGTTTCATGATTTAAATCAGCCTTCTACTTAGAAAATCTAAAAATCAATCACATAAAGGTGTGTTTGGATCAGCTTAGTTATCTATGATCTTGTTGTTGTTTTGTTGATATTTTGGCTTAAACATGTTTCAATAGATGGTAATAGGATAGTAGGACAATAAAATCCAGTAACCTTTTGGACAAAAGTCAAAATCCTAGATCATTCACCCCCACAGACTAACTGTTAAGGATTTAAGCCCCACAAATCATCATATCAATGCATATGCTCATGTTCTAGTCTAATTTGGTCTTATTACAGATTATCTTAACACTTTCAGTCAATAGAATCAGATCTAATCTCATAATAGTCAACTTAGATTAAATTTCATAAAAAGTCAAATGTGACCTATTGGAAGAATCTCAAATCTTCAAGGATTTTTAGTGATTTTTGTGTTAAGGTTTGGGGTCTGAAATTTTCACAGGTTAAAGACTACCACCTTAACTTGTTAATCCCACCTTTAGCTTATTTTAGTGATTTTTGTGTAGACCCCACCAAGGCCTCAAACTCACTTGCAGGGCAAGGTGATGCCCTGTGCATTAGACCTCACAGCCACCAACACAACTTTGGTGGTTGCTCATGGCCACCTCAGTGGGTCCTACAACCTCATCTTTGGTTCCTTCAACCCCCCTCCTAGCCACCTTTAATATTTGTGCAAGCTTGAAAGCTTAGACTGACTGGGACCCACCCGAAATCAACCCTTAACCTTGTCCCAATTCTGTCTCAGAAAACCAATAAACAAGGGCTTATTGTAGCTTATTGGCTTATCCAATGGACCCCATGTGCTTTTTTTAGCTTATACATGTTTACTTAACTTAGTTGAACCAGATTTTACCCTTGTGGACCCCACATAAGTCCATTTGAGCTTATTTTTTTTTTTGGTCAAACTTAGTCAACTGTGTAAGCTTTTGTGCTTATTCTGGCTTAATTTTAAGATCTAAAAAAGTTGTTTATGTAAAAGTTTAATATTTTTAGGTATAAAATAGAATTCCAAAAGAAAAATCCAGAAAAGACAAATTTAAATTAAGTGATAGTTTCTATTTAATATTATTTATCTTTTTAATTTTCATTTTTAGTAATTTATTAAGTAACTTGCATTTTTATATTTTTCTTAAATTTCTTTTAGGTTAAAGTATTTTTAGTAATTTTATTAGATTTATATATTATCATTTGTACTAATTATAAAAAATTTCTTAATTATCTAAGTCTTTTTAGTATTTGTAATAATTTAAATCATATAATTAGTTAATTAATAATTAAATAATAATTAATTAATAATAATTAGATAAATAGTGTGAAAAATATAATTTTAGTTTTAAAATAAGTTTTATAATATTTTAGATTTTTATAAGTTTTAATTTTATTTTTCTAGACTTATTTTACATTTTCTTATTTATTAGTGAATTATTAAATAGTTAAAAATAGTTATTAAATAATAATAAATTAATTAAATAGTTAGCAATTACAAAATAAATATTTTAAGTTTATTTAATTTGCATTTAAGCCCCTAAGGCATGCAAATTCCTACTTTAGTTAAAATCGTTTTTGTTTCGTACGTTTACGTAGATTTAAATTAAACGTACGCGTTTTTAGGTTTTAAACGTTTTTAGATATCTAGCTTTTACGTAATCACTCTTATAGCTTATTTAAGCTATTTTGTTTTACAAATCCTTAGTGCAATCACTCACTCACACTTATACCCTTTCCTGTTCATAATCACTTGATCACAGATTCGTTTTTAATACCTTCGCACACCTCGTTGGGACATAACGACCCGGGGAAACACTGTATTCCACGGAAGCATTGGCCTAGGATGTTTGACTTTGTTGACCATTACTTGGTTGATATTTTCTGACGGTTCCAAGCCAATCACATATTAACGTATACACAAGAATAATCACACGTTTCTAATGTAAGTTGGACCTATATGACTTTTACTAAAACACTTAGAACTATTTTGAGTTTTTATAGTTTGCGTATTGAGTTTTGACCATATACTTTGGCCTCGCCATTTTAAAAATCGACACATGACCACCCAATATTTAAACTCGACCTATATGAACAACTGGGATACTAACGAGAATGATAAATAACTAGACCTAACAACTTGATTTTGTCACCAAAACAAACCTAAAGCAGAACACTATTTCAGAAAGTTTTTAAGGAAATTAAAACTATATATGGGCTGTTAAGCCCAAAAAGCTATTTTTAGCTTATTACGATAAACTGAGTGTAAAAGCTATTTCGAAATGTTTTTAGAACTTAAAATGATGGACTTTGATAAACCTAGTGTTCCCCCAAACCACTTGGATCACAAAACGTTAGTAGGCCCTTAATTTTGGATCGTAAGGCCTATTTAATGAAAAATGAGAAAAATAAGCAAATAAGCTATTGAAATAAGCTGTTTTGAACTTTCTGAGCTTATTGGAATAATAAAAAAAGTTAAGTTTCAAGTTTGGTAATTTTTGGACTAATTTTGCAAAATTTTGTTAACTAGGGACTAAAAGTGTCAAACGTGTAAACTTTGGGTAAAAATTGTCAAATCTGTTTTCTAAGGGTATAAACTGTTAATATTGAAACTAGGGATTGAAAAACGTAAATATTGATATAATTGGACCTAAAATGTAATAATATATAACTTTGGACTAACGACGTAAATATATTCCGTTAAGGGTAAAATGTGTAAATTGGAGAAACTTAAAGGATCGAATAGTAATATTGATTTTTGAATAACAAATTATATATATATATATATATATATATATATATATATATATATATATATATATATATTGAGATAATAGAAATTATAAATGTAACTTGTATATATATATATATATATATATATATATATATATATATATATATATATATATATATATATATATACACGTATAACATTTATATAACTATAATTAAATTTTAGACGACAAAACAATGCGTAATTATTTTCTTTTTACATCTACGACGTAACACATCACCTATGCACATTATGGATTATTCATGACTAATAATAAATGTTCGCAATAAAACGAGACTTTGAAACTGAAAACTTGCCATATCTTTTAGGTTGTGTGTGAAGCCGTTTCTTTGCATCATTGAGATTACGATTGTTCTGCCGTACTACTATGGTGAGTTTATAGCCCACATTTAACTTGTTTTTGTAGGGGGATACATTCTCAAAAACCGAACACAAGTCTTTTCCTGATATTATTATTGCTTAAGTAGCTATTGCCATAAGTCCCTCGATCATGAACATTAATCACTTGAAGGGTGAACGTAAATAATTGTGAATAGATCTATTAGGGACTGACAATCCCCATTTGGTTGCTAGAGGAAAGTTACCAAATGCACTTTATTTGATATCATAGGTTACTGACAAATACCTATCTTGGGGGCAATTTATTTCACATCATTATTATGGATAATTTTGATGTCTGTTGAATCGTTGAGTGTCATGAACTTAAGGCAATAATGAATGTGATTTCTAACTTGTTTATTTGTATCTATATACAATAAACACCTATCTGTTGTGTTCAAACTATTAATTATAAACCTATGAATTTCACTCAACTTTTGTTGACTTTTAGCATGTTTATCTCAGGTAACTAAATGGAATGGATGGAAAAGGCACGAAGTGGGCAAATAAAGAAACATTTATTTCTCTTTGAATAAAAACTTGTTGTTGAATAATGAAACCTCTTGGAAACATGAATATTTGGTATTTTAAATAAAGCTTAAAACGTCTCATTTGAGTCGTTTTCTATAATTGTGACAAAGATCCACGATATAATACCCCGAAAGTCTTCCGCTGTCAATATAAGTCTTCTGCTGTATTGTTCGTTTTTGGGGGTGTTATAGATTGGCATCAGAGCCACGGTTAGAGTGAACCAAGTGTTTTTGGAACATTGGACTATAACTACACTTTTAACGGGACAAAATTTTTATAAAATACCATCCTACGCCCTTCGTGCCTGAGCATTCCAATAATTGGTAAAAAGTATTATTTACTTTATAGCATTTTAAATTGATTATGATCATGCTTACATTTACTAATCGGGAAATTATTACAGTGTCATGTCTTCGAACACCCACCCTATCAGCCTGTCATCAAACTCAGGAACTGAAGATGTTACTTCAGCCTATGCTACCTCACCTATGCCTATGTCTCCTGCTACAGACAGATATATGCAAAGCCAGCAATTTCTGCCAGCATCTGACACAGAGGCTTCTCCTCTGGCATCATCTGGTCCGATTCGCCGATCTACGCATATTAGACAACTTCAGCCGTATGAAGCAAGTACTGTTGTACCAGCACCAGCTCTTGTCATACCACCTAAATCAGTTATGCCACCACCACCTACACCACCTGTGATACCACCACTACCTACTATCTTCTACAACCAAACTACTACTGTGCCACTAACACCATCACCCATAGCATCTCCTCCATTAGCATCACCACCTGCACCTTACCGAAGTGTCCCAATATCACCTCACCAAAGGACTTACCCAATCCGCCCAACAACCTCAGAATCTTGTGTTCACCGCAGACACCGAAGGACCCACAAGCGAGTGTATGCTCGTAAATTGTCGTTCTTGTTACCAATCATACGATATTGGAGATCTCAAGAAGGAACACCAACAACAAGGGAACTTGGGGAAAGTTCTTACTCCACCTCCCGAATTCTTCAAGTCACTGGGGAACCCATACATCACACCATACCATTGTTAGCTGCAAGAATGGTTCGCCACGAAGATCGGCTTGATTCCATCGCTAGTATACTCAAGAAGATCCCTTATGAGCATCTAGAAACCTTTGAAGATGATATGAACAGTCTCATAATTGGTCAACTTGCAATGGAAGATAAGGTTGAAAAGTTGGATTCTCTATTTTGGGAGTCAATGGAATTCATAGGAGCACTATGTGGGGCTAACACTTCAACAGAAATAATGATGGGAACTTTAGACCGAAAACTTGAAAGGATCAACACTGAGAACCTACGCCTTAGGCAAGCCCTGCTAGAATCTCGAGAAAGGGAAAGGACTCGAGATCAAACAATGGAAACCATGTCCACTGCCATTCAAGAACTCCAAAACCGCCTAGACAAAGCCTTAGGGAAACCATGAGACCATCGCCTTGTTAGTGTAATCAATGTCCTACCAATAAGGGAATCTTGTCATGTTTTGTAAACATTTGCACAAATATCAATAAGTGTTGTAACACCTTGACATTGATTTATGGAAATTTATTTTATCTTTATTTACGTTGCAAACCTTATACATTATATCGTAACATATTGGTTTATGCAGGTCAAACTTATTCGTAATTCCTATATATGTCATTCCAACATACGATAATTACGACTTAAACCTTTTCAGTGATCAAATCATTGTAACTACGACCTATATTTACTATTTATTACTCGATATATATTTCAACATGATAGGACTATTATAAATGTTCTAATGATATACCTTCTTTATAATAGCAACATGGCTAGAACTAGGAGAACAACCACGACCGCTACACCAACGAACCCTGAAGTTATGACCCCGGAAGCGATCCAGCAAGCAATTGCTGATGGTGTCAATGCCGTTTTAGCTGGACAGGCCCGCAATAGAGATGGAAATGCACCTACACCCCGCTACTGCACTTATAAGGACTTTATAGCGTGCCAACCAACATATTTCAAAGGAACTGAAGGAGTGTCGGAATTAGCTCAATGGTTTGAAAGAAGTGAAACTGTTTTCCAAAGAAGTGGATGCTCGGAAAACAACAAGGTAAGCTTCGCAACGGGAACACTGATGCAAGATGCTCTATCCTGGTGGAACTCTACCATTCAAACACTAGGAGCAGTGGCAGCACATCAACTTACTTGGATTGAATTCAAGGCTAAAATACTAAAGAAGTATTGTCCCCGTTCCGAACTACAAAAACTCGAGGATGAGTTCCATGCCTTAATGGTGAAAGGCGTTTATTTAAGAAGTTACAACAGGAGATTTCAAGAACTCGAAGTACTACGCCCTTCCATGGTACCCGATCATGAGAAGACATTAGAGAAATATGTCGAAGGACTCCCTAGGAGTATTGAAGGAAACGTCACCTCAGCAAACCCGCCAACCTTGGAAGCAGCAATGGAACTTGCTCAGAAACTTCTCGACCGAGAAGTTAAATACAATGAGCTTAAAAGGAAATTGGACGATAAGAGAACCACCCACCATCACAACAACAACCAACAAAGCAACAACAATCATCACCGTAACAACAACCACCGCAACAACAACCACCGCAACAATAATCGGAACCACCAACAATATCACAACAATCGGAGCACTCAACAGCAGAATCGAAAACAAGAGAACCCCCGAGTCTACGCCGCCACGGAAGGTGTAGGGTACAACGGTCAAAACCCCAATGCCAACGATGCAAACTTCATCACGAGGGTCGTTGTACCGTCCGGTGTGATAAATGTCGTAAGATCGGCCATCAAACTAGAAACTGTAGGATTCCGGCTACAGGATGCAACACATAGGTTGTATCACCCACTTGCTACGGATGCGGAAAAGTAGGACACATCCGGAGAAACTGCCCAAAAGGAAATGAACTAGCCAACGCTCCAGCTAGAGTATACCTTCTCGGAGATGGAAACGGACCTGATGTAGTCACTGGTATGTTTCAACTAAACCATCATAATGCTAGAGTATTGTTTGATTCGGGCGCCAATAAGAGTTTTATCTCAGATACGTTTGCCCCTTTACTTAATGTTACCCCCACTAAGCTAAACACCACTTACGAAGTCGAGATGGCTGACGGGAATTTAATAGATACCAATACTATCATGAAAGATTGCACCCTAACCCTATCCAAAAAACCTTTTGCCATTGATCTTATGCCGGTTCAACTTGGTAGTTTTGACGCTATCATCGGCATGGATTGGCTATCCCACCATTGTGCTAGGATTCACTATGACGAAAAGGCCGTCCATATACCACTCAAGGATGAAACACTCATTGTCCAAGGCGACAAAAGTAAACCACGATATGGAATTATCTCATGTATACGAGTGATAAAATACATGAAGGAAGGATGTCAGGTATTCATGGCTCATGTTACGGAAAATAAGTCATCCGAAAAGCAGCTTGATGACGTTCCTATCGTTAGGGATTTTCCTGAAGTATTCCCTGAAGAATTACCTGGTATTCCACCCGCACATCAAGTAGAATTTTAGATTGAACTAGTGCCTGGAGTGGCACCAGTGGCTAAAGCACCTTATAGGCTAGCGCCATCTGAAATGGAAGATTTGTCAGAACAACTAAAGGAATTGTCGGAAAAAGGATTTATTCGACCAAGCTCATCACCTTGGGGAGCTCCAGTTTTGTTTGTTAAGAAGAAGAATGGATCCTTTCGAATGTGCATCGATTATCAGGAGTTGAATAAACTTACGTTAAAGAATCGATACCCATTGCCTCGAATTAATGATTTGTTTGATCAATTGCAAGGATCGAGTGTGTACTCAAAAATTGATCTGAGATCGGGATATCATCAATTAAGAATTCAAGAAGAGGATATTCCGAAAACTGCATTTAGAACGCTCTATGGTCACTACGAGTTTCAAGTAATGCCATTCGGATTGATCAATGCACCAGCAGTTTTCATGGATTTAATGAATCGAGTGTGCAAACCTTACTTATATAAGTTTTTAATAGTATTCATCGATGATATTTTGATCTATTCCCGCAACGAAGAGTAACACGCGGAACATTTACGAATCATTCTAGAACTACTCAAGAAAGAAGAACTGCATGCTAAGTTCTCCAAATGCGACTTTTGGATTCCCACTGTGCAATTTTTAGGACACATCATAGATAGTCAAGGCATTCACGTAGACCCTGCAAAGATTGAGGCTGTAAAAGGTTGGTTGTCTCCTACAAACCCCACGGAGATACGTCAATTTTTAGGTCTCGCAGGTTACTACCGAAGATTTATTGAAGGATTCTCCAAGATTGCAAAACCTTTGACTAAGTTAACCCAAAACAATAAGAAGTACACCTAGGAAGAAAAGGAAGAAGCAGCCTTCCAGTTGTTAAAAGGAAAGCTTTGTGAAGCTCCAATATTAGCCCTCCGAGAAGGAAATGAGGACTTTATAGTATATTGCGACGCATCTTATCATGGACTAGGAGCAGTTTTGATGCAAAGAACAAAGTGATAGCTTACGCATCTCGACAATTAAAGAAACATGATGGAAACTGCACGACTCATGACTTGGAGTTAGGAACTGTAGTGTTTGCGCTCAAGTTATGGAGACACTACTTGTATGGCACCAAATGTACCATGTACACAAACCACAAGAGTCTTCAGCATATTTTGGATCAAAAGGATTTAAATATGAGACAACGTCGCTGGCTAGAGCTGCTCAGCGATTATGATTGCGAGATACGTTACAACCCAGGAAAGGCTAATGTAGTAGTAGATGCGTTAAGCTGAAAAGAACGATTGAAACCACTTCGAGTTAGATCACTAGGGATGACTATTCACTCACCCCTTCCATCCCAAATCCTTACCGCACAGAACGAAGCTCTTAAAAAAGAAAACCGACCAAAGGAAAAGATTTACGGCATGCCCGAGAATAAGAATGGTTTCGTGAAGAAATCCGATGGAACATTGTGTTTCAAGGACAGAAGTTGGATCCCTATGGTCGGAGGTATTCGTTAGCTCATCATGCATAAGTCCCACAAGTCAAAATACTCCATTCACCCAGGTTCCGGCAAGATGTATCAGGATTTAAAGAAACTATATTGGTGGCCAAACATGAAGCCTGACATCGCAGAATATGTCGGTAAATGTTTGACGTGTTCAAGAATAAAGGCAGAACATCAGAAACCTTCAGTTCTACTTGTACAACCTGAACTTCCTATGTGGAAATGGGAACGAATCACTATGGACTTCATCACCAAACTTCCAAGAACCTCATCCGGATACGACACAATATGGGTTATTGTTGATCGTCTCACAAAATCCGCTCATTTTCTACCCATCAAAGAAACCGATAAGATGAATACACTGGCTCAGCTGTATGTGAAGGAAATTGTCACTCGACACGGAGTACCAATTTCAATCATCTCGGATCGAGATAGTCGTTTCACCTCTCATTTTTGGAAATCCTTACAGAAAGCCTTAGGAACTAAACTAGATATGAGCACTGCATACCACCCTCAAACTGATGGTAAAAGTGAAAGAACTATTCAAACCTTGGAAGACATGCTCCGAGCATGCGTTATTGATTTCGGAAAAGGTTGGGATAAGCACTTACCATTAGCAGAGTTTTCATACAACAATAGTTACCACGCCAGCATAAAAGCAACACCATTCGAAGCACTTTACGGTAGAAAGTGCAGATCGCCCGTTTGTTGGGCAGAAGTTGGAGAAAGACAACTTATAGGACCAGACCTTGTTCGGGAAACTACTGAGAAAATCGTTAAGATTAAGCAACGCTTACAAGCAGCCCGAGACCGACAGAAAAGCTATGCCGACATAAGAAGAAAACCCATGGAATTTCAAATAGGGGATAGAGTCTTATTGAAAGTATCTCCCTGGAAGGGAATGGTACGATTTGGAAAACATGGAAAGTTAAACCCAAGATACATCGGTCCATTCAAAATCCTGGAAAGGATAGGACCCGTGGCTTATAAACTCGAACTACCCGAAGAACTTAGTCGGATTCACGACACCTTTCATGTGTCAAACCTTAAGAAGTGTTTATCCGATGAATCTCTCGTTATTCCATTGAAAGAAAATCGACTAAATGATAACCTTGTATTTACCGAGGAACCCATTGAAATCATGGATAGAGAAGTCAAACAACTCAAGCAAAACCGTATCCCTATTGTCAAAGTTCGTTGGGACTCCAAGCGAGGACAGGAATATACTTGGGAGCGCGAGAATCAGATTCGCTCCAAGTACCCACATCTCTTCACCTAAGACACCCTTGGCAACTATCTTACACTAGAATTCCGGGACGGAATTCCCTGTAAGAGGTAGGTAATGTAACCTCTCGTAAATTTCCCTTACGATTAGTAAATGCACACGAAGAAATAAAACGATGTTATGATAACTTAACACCATTTTTACGGGTAACAATTTTTTTTTACTTATGGCTTGATATTGGAACCACTACGATAACTGTGATTGACCGTTTACCTAGGAACGATGCTTACACACAACCTAGATAATCTATAATTATTGCGAACTATAAATATATATAAAACATTTATATTTATAACTATACGTTTCATCTAAATACCGTATACTATTTATATATTCCCCGAACCTATGAAACTTCCCGAGAACGCTCAATTATATTTTTGAACCTCGACACGATATTTTAAACACACCATGTGGGCCCCCAACACCCAATGGGCCACGGATACAAATTACAAACCAAACGGACTCACTTTTCTTTCTTTGGGCCGACACAAACCACAAGCCCAGTTACAAGCCCAAACGCACCCTTTTTATTTTTCTTTTCTTTCTTTTCCTGTCGCGATACACAGCCAAACGTACCCTATTATCCTACGATTTTTACACACAACACCAATATATTTTTGCTTGTCTCAATTCACCTAGTGCCCAAGAATCATGAGTGATAAATATTACACTCCCTCTCGCTCGTTTGATACGTTAGAAATGACCAAAGCAAACCACAAAACGTCCCATGCAAAGATAAGACCAAAACATGGCATATCATTCCTTATCACCACCCTTGCTCACCAATGACAAGTAAATGAACAATGTACATCTCATGTGAAGTCAGGAATGAATAGCATGCAATCTTACAAGATCTTGGCCATGTAAACCCACGATTGGGTATGGAGAGTGGCGCTACTATTCGCTTAACATGCTTCATGTGAACCCAACTTGTTCTTATACTCAAAAGCTCACTATATAAGCCCTCACATGCAAACCAAATCGTTACATGCAATATATACGTACCACCACACAAAAATAATAACGAGAGGAGAAGTTGTGAAGGACGAAGGGATTGTCAAGTGTACCACGTCTCAAGTGAACCTAGGACATCAAGCTTGTAGCCTCTTGAACCATTGGTGGAACGTGAAGAGAACCGCGAAGCCATTTTACCCTCACACGATCTCTACACTTTGTTTTTACACCACCTTTTAAAGGTGAGGTGAGGCCTTGAAACTTTATTACTATATTCAGATACGTACGTTTATGTTTATGCACAAACACTTGATACTAATAACTCGTAAATTATGAACACAACGTACGTATTTTATATATCGTATCATTAGTTAACTAGATCACTAACGAGGACCTATAAAAGATTTGAACTCATATTAACGTATACACAAGAATAATCACGCGTTTCTAATGTAAGTTGGACCTATATGATTTTTACTAAAACACTTAGAATTATTTTAAGTTTTTATAGTTTGCGTACTGAGGTTTGACCATATACTTTGGCCTCTCCATTTTAAAAATTGACACATGACCACCCAATATTTAAACTCGGCCTATATGACCAACTGGGATACTAACGAGAATGATAAATAACTAGACCTAACAACTTGATTTTGTCACCAAAACAAACCTAAAGCAAAACGCTATTTCAGAAAGTTTTTAAGGAAATTAAAACTATATATGGGCCGTTAAGCCCAAAAAGCTATTTTTAGCTTATTACGATAAGCTGAGTGTAAAATCTGTTTCGAAATGTTTTTAGAACTTAAAATGATGGACTTTGATAAACCTAGTGTTCCCCCAAATCCCTTGGATCACAAAACGTTAACGGGCCCTTAATTCTGGATCGTAAGGCCCATTTAATGAAAAATGAGAAAAATAAGCAAATAAGCTATTGAAATAAGCTGTTTTGAACTTTCTGAGCTTATTGGAATAATAAAAAATGTTAAGTTTCAAGTTTGGTAATTTTTGGACTAATTTTGCAAAATTTCGTTAACTAGGGACTAAAAGTGTCAAACGTGTAAACTTTTGGTAAAAATTGTCAAATCTGTTTTCTAAGGGTATAAACTGTTAATATTGAAACTAGGGATTGAAAAATGTAAATATTGATATAATTGGACCTAAAATGTAATAATATATAACTTCGGACTAACGACGTAAATATATTCCGTTAACTTCGGTAAAATGTGTAAATTGGAGAAACTTAAAGGATCGAATAGTAATATTGATTTTTGAATAATAAATTTTATATATAATTACACACACACACACACACACATATATATATATATATATATATATATATATATATATATATATATATATATATATATATATATATATATATATATATACACACGTATAACATTTATATAACTATAATTAAATTTTAGATGATAAAACAATGCGTAATTATTTTCTTTTTACATCTACGACGTAACACATCACCTATGCACATTATGGATTATTCATGACTAATAATAAATGTTCTCAATAAAACGAGACTTAGAAACTGAAAACTTGTCATATCTTTTAGGTTGTGTGTGAAGCCGTTGCCTTGCATCATTGAGATTACGATTGTTCTACTGTACTACTAAGGTGAGTTCATAGCCCACATTAACTTGTTTTTGTGGGGGGGATACATGCTCAAAAACCGAACACAAGTCTTTTCCTGATATTATTATTGCTTAAGTAGCTATTGCCAAAAGTCCCTCAATCATGAACCTTAATCACTTGAAGGGTGAACGTAAATAATTGTGAATAGATCTATTGGTGATTGACAATCCCCATTTGGTTGCTAGAGGAAAGTTACCAAATGCACTTTATTTGATATCATAGGTTACTGGCAAATACCTATCTTGGGGGTAATTTATTTCACATCGTTATTATGGATAATTTTGATGTCTGTTGAATCGTTGAGTGTCATGAGCTTAAGGCAATAATGAATGTGATTTCTAACTTGTTTATTTGTATCTATATACAATAAACACCTATCTCTTGTGTTCAAACTATTAATTATAAACCTATGAATGTCACTCAACTTTTGTTGACTTTTAGCATGTTTATCTCAGGCAACTAAATGGAATGGATGGAAAAGGCATGAAGTGGGCAAATAAAGAAACGTTTATTTCTCTTTGAATAAAAACTTGTTGTTGAATAATGAAACCTCTTGGAAACATGAATATTTGGTATTTTAAATAAAACTTAAAACGTCTCATTTGAGTCGTTTTCTAAAGATCCACGATATAATACCCCAAAAGTCTTTCGCTGTCAATATAAGTCTTCCGCTGTATTGTTCATTTTTGGGGGTGTTATAGATTGGCATCAGAGCCACGGTTATAGTGAACCAAGTGTTTTTGGAACATTGGACTATAACTACACTTTTAACGGGACAAAATTTTTATAAAATACCATCCTACGCCCTTCTTGCCTGAGCATTCCAATAATTAGTAAAAAGTATTATTTACTTTATAGCATTTTAAATTGATTATGATCATGCTTACATTTACTAATCGGAAAATTATTACAGTGTCATGTCTTCGAACACCCACCCTATCAGCTTGTCATCAAACTCAGGAACTGAAGATTACTTCAGCCTATGCTACCTCACCTATGCCTATGTCTCCTGCTACAGACAGATACATGCAAAGCCAGCAATTTCTGCTAGCGTCTGACACAGAGGCTTCTCCTCTGGCATCATCTGGTCCGATTCGCCGATCTAGGCAAATTAGAAAACTTAAGATGTATGAAGCAAGTACTGCTGTACCAGCACCAGCTCTTGTCATACCACCTGAATCAGTTATGCCACCACCAGCTGCACCACCTATGACACCACCACTACCTACTATCTTCTAAAGCCAAACTACTACTGTGCCACTAACACCATCACCTATAGCATCTCCTCTACTAGCATCACCACCTGCACCTTACCGAAGTGTCCCAATATCACCTCACCAAAGGACTTACCCGATCCGCCCAACAACCTCAGAATCTTGTGCTCACCGCAGACGCTGAAGGACCCACAAGCGAGTGGATGCTCGTAAATTATCGTTCTTGTTACCAATCATGCGATATTGGAGATCTCAAGAAGGAACACCAACAACAAGGGAACTTGGGGAAAGTTCTTACTCCACCTCCCGAATTCTTCTAGTCACTGGGGAACCCATAAATCAGACCATACCATTGTTAGCTGCAAGAATGGTTCGCCACGAAGATCGGCTTGATTCCATCGCTAGTATACTCAACAAGATCCCACATGAGCATCTAGAAACCTTTGAAGATGATATGAACAGTCTCATAATTGGTCATCTTGCAATGGAAGATAAGGTTGAAAAGTTGGATTCTCTATTTTGGGAGTCAATGGAATTCATAGGAGCACTATGTGGGGCTAACACTTCAACAGAAATAATGATGGGAACTTTAGACCGAGAACTTGAAAGGATCAACACTGAGAACCTACGCCTTAGGCAAGCCCTACTAGAATCTCGAGAAAGGGAAAGGACTCGAGATCAAACAATGGAAACCATGTCCACTGCCATTCAAGAACTCCAAAACCGCCTAGACAAAGCCTTAGCGAAACCATGAGACCATTGCCTTGTTAGTGTAATCAATGTCCTACCAATAAGGGAATCTTGTCATGTTTTGTAAACATTTGCAGAAGTATCAATAAGTGTTGTAACACCTTGACATTGATTTATGGAAATTTATTTTATCTTTATTTACGTTGCAAACCTTATACATTATATCGTAATATATTGGTTTATGCAGGTCAAACTTATTCGTAATTCCTATATATGTCATTCCAACATACGATAATTACGACTTAAACCTTTTCAGTGATCAAATCATTGTAACTACGACCTACATTTACTATTTATTACTCGATATATATTTCAACGTGATAGGACTATTATAAATGTTCTAATGATATACCTTCTTTATAATAGCAACATGGCTAGAACTAGGAGAACAACCACGACCGCCACACCAACGAACCCTGAAGTTATGACCCCGACAGCGATCCAGCAAGCAATTGCTGATGGTGTCAATGCCGTTTTAGCTAGACAAGCCCGCAATAGAGATGGAAATGCACCTACACCCTGCTACTGCACTTATAAGGACTTTATAGCGTGCCAACCAACATATTTCAAAGGAACTGAAGAAGTGTCGGAATTAGCTCAATGGTTTGAAAGAAGTGAAACTGTTTTCCAAAGAAGTGGATGCTCGGAAAACAACAAGGTAAGCTTCGCAACGGGAACACTGATGCAAGATGCTCTATCCTGGTGGAACTCTACCGTTCAAACACTAGGAGCAGTGGCAGCACATCAACTTACTTGAATTGAATTCAAGGCTAAAATACTAAAGAAGTATTGTCCTCGTTCCGAACTGCGAAAACTCGAGGATGAGTTCCATGCCTTAACGGTGAAAGGCGTTGATTTGAGAAGTTACAACAGGAGATTTCAAGAACTCAAAGTACTGTGCCCTTCCATGGTACCCGATCATGAGAAGACATTAGAGAAATATGTCGAAGGACTCCCTAGGAGTATTGAAGGAAACGTCACCTCAGCAAACCCGCCAACCTTGGAAGCAGCAATGGAACTTGCTCAGAAACTTCTAGACCGAGAAGTTAAATACAATGAGCTTAAAAGGAAATTAGACGATAAGAGAACCACCCACCATCACAGCAACAACAATCATCACCGCAACAACAACCACCGCAACAATAATCGGAACCACCAACAATATCACAACAATTGGAGCACTCAACAGCAGAATCGAAAACAAGAGAACCCCCGAGTCTACGCCACCACGGAAGGTGTAGGGTACAACGGTCAGAAACCCCAATGCCAACGATGCAAACTTCATCACGAGGGTCGTTGTACCATCCGGTGTGACAAATGTCGTAAGATCGGCCATCAAACCAGAAACTGTAGGATTCCGGCTACAGGAAGCAATACACAGGTTGTATCACCCACTTGTTACGGATGCGGAGAAGTAGGACACATCCGGAGAAACTCCCCAATAGGAAATGAACCTGCCAACGCTCCAGCTAGAGTATACCTTCTCGGAGATGGAAACGGACTTGATGTAGTCACCGGTACGTTTCTACTAAACCATCATAATGCTAGAGTATTGTTTGATTCGGGCGCCAATAAGAGTTTTATATCAGATACGTTTGCCCCATTACTTAATGTTACCCCCTCTAAGCTAAACACCACTTACGAAGTCAAGATGGCTGACGGAAATTTAATAGATACCAATACTATCATGAAAGATTGCACCCTAACCCTATCCGAAAAACCTTTTGCCATTGATCTTATGCCGGTTCAACTTGGTAGTTTTGACGCTATCATCGGCATGGATTGGCTATCCCACCATCGTGCTAGGATTCACTGTGACGAAAAGGCCGTCCATATACCACTCAAGGATGAAACACTCATTGTCCAAGGCGACAAAAGTAAACCACGATATGGAATTATCTCATGTATACGAATGATAAATACATGAAGGAAGGATGTCAGATATTCATGGCTCATGTTACGGAAAATAAGTCATCCGAAAAGCAGCTTGATGACGTTCCTATCGTTAGGGATTTTCCTGAAGTATTCCCTGAAGAATTACCTGGTATTCCACCCGCACGTCAAGTAGAATTTCAGATTGAACTAGTGCCTGGAGCGGCACCAGTGGCTAAAGCACCTTATAGGCTAGCGCCATTTGAAATGGAAGAATTGTCAGAACAACTAAAGGAATTGTCGGAAAAAGGATTTATTCATCCAAGCTCATCACCTTGGGGAGCTCCAGTTTTGTTTGTTAAGAAGAAGGATGAATCCTTTCGAATGTACATCAATTACCGGGAGTTGAATAAACTTACGGTAAAGAATCGATACCCGTTGCCTCGAATTGATGATTTGTTTGATCAATTGCAAGGATCGAGTGTCTACTCAAAAATTGATCTGAGATCGGGATATCATCAATTAAGAGTTCGAGAAGAGGATATTCCAAAAACTGCATTCAGAACGCGCTATGGTTACTACGAGTTTCAAGTAATGCCATTCGGATTGACCAATGCACCAGCAGTTTTCATGGATTTAATGAATCGAGTGTGCAAACCTTACTTAGATAAGTTTGTAATAGTATTCATCGATGATATTTTGATCTATTCTTGCAACGAAGAGGAACACGCAGAACATTTACGAATCATTCTATAACTACTCAAGAAAGAAGAACTGTATGCTAAGTTCTCCAAATGCGACTTTTGGATTCACACCGTACAATTTTTAGGACACATCATAGATAGTCAAGGCATTCACGTAGACCCTGCAAAGATTGAGGCTGTAAAAGGTTGGTCGTCTCCTACAAACCCCACGGAGATACGTCAATTTTTAGGTCTCGCAGGTTACTACCGAAGATTTATTGAAGGATTCTCCAAGATTGCAAAACCTTTGACTAAGTTAACCCAAAAGAATAAGAAGTACACCTGGGAAGAAAAGGAAGAAGCAGCCTTCCAGTTGTTAAAACGAAAGCTTTGTGAAGCTCCAATATTCGCCCTCCCAGAAGGAAATGAGGACTTTATAGTATATTGCGACGCATCTTATCATGGACTAGGAGCAATTTTGATGCAAAGAACAAAGTGATAGCTTATGCATCTCGACAATTAAAGAAACATGAGGAAAACTACACGACTCATGACTTGGAGTTAGGAGCTGTAGTGTTTGCGCTCAAGTTATGGAGACACTACTTATATGGCACCAAATGTACCATGTACACAGACCACAAGAGTCTTCAGCATATTTTGGATCAAAAGGATTTAAATATGAGACAACGTCGCTGGCTAGAGCTGCTCAGCGATTATGATTGCGAGATATGTTACCACCCAGGAAAGGCTAATGTAGTAGCAGATGTGTTAAGCCGAAAAGAACGATTGAAACCACTTTGAGTTAGATCACTAGGGATGACTATTCACTCACCCCTTCCATCCCAAATCCTTACCGCACAGAACGAAGCTTTTAAAGAAGAAAACCAACCCAAGGAAAAGATTTACGCATGCCCAAGAATAAGAATGGTTTCGTGAAGAAATCCGATGGAACATCGTGTTTCAAGGACAGAAGTTGGATCCCTCTGGTTGGAGGTATTCGTGAGCTCATCATGCATGAGTCCCACAAGTCAAAATACTCCATTCACCCAGGTTCCGACAAGATGTATCAGGATTTAAAGAAACTATATTGGTGGCTGTTGACATAAATAATGTATGAAAACATTATTTATATTTTTCGATATCTCTATATTTTGATGATCACAAAATGTAAACTCATCAAACGTAACATTACTACGTAAACAAGTGTTAAGCTAGTTTATATCACTATATCCAACTTAATCACTTAAGGTATGAATAAACAAGTGTTTAATACATCTCATGATCAAAGAGGTATTTAATTAACTAATACGAAGTTTATTTAATTATATAAACATATTATATATTTTTGAAAAACACTTTTGGTAATAAAGAAAAATGTTTTAATCATACTAAATATATGATTTCAAATTTTTATCCAAAATCAGTTAGTTTTTCACCAAATAAACTTTCCCCACTAAAAGACAAGTTTTCTGGCCGTTACAGTTGGGTGGCCCCCTTATTTATAAGGGGCGGTCCCCTTAATATTAAGGGGCCGGCCTTGATTTAAGGGGGCCGGCCACGCTCCTCTGTCAGAACTTGTTGCCTATAAATACCACCTTAAACCTGGAATTTTTCTCACCTTTTGCACGAAATTTTCAGATCTCAAACTCTCTAAACATCCTCAAAAACCCTTTGATCATTTGTATATTAATCCTTGTTTCAAGTTATTCAATCCCTTCTCATCCATCATCATCCAAAGTGCAAAAGAAGAACACTCCTTCTACAACTAAGTTCAAGAAGTATTGAAGTGTAGTTGTGCATTGTGTATATATCTTAATTGTGAAGTTGTGTTGTGTTTGTAATAAGTAGTTTAGAAGATATTGAAGTTGTGTAAGAAGTAGAAGTTGATTAGTAGTGAAGTAGTGTAGTTGCGAAGAAGATAGGTGTCGAGTAGATTGAAGTGAAGATGATAGTTGTGAAGAAGCAAGGTGTGTAGAAGATAGTTGTGAAGAAGCAAGGTGTGTAGAAGATAGGTGTGAAGTAAATAGGTGTAAAGAAGTTGTGTAGTAGTTGTGATCAAGTTGTGACGTAGTTGTGTTATGAAAATTGGTTTGTAAGGTTTTCTCCGCCATAAGGGAGTTTGTTGACATAGTGAAGAAAACTCTCGAGTAGGTGACTCGGGGAGTGGAGTAGGAACAAGGAAGGTGACCTTGTAGCCGAACCACTATAAATCCTTGTGTTGTGGTTTGATCTCTCCAACTCTTTTCATTACTTACTTATATATCTTTACTATATTAGTTAGTTAGTTATTATACAATTGTTCATATAGTGCAAGTATTGAGATCACATAAATTAGAATCGAAGTTTTTTAAAACAAACTTGTTTTTATAAATTTTAAAAGGACGTAAAACTATTCAACCCCCCTTCTAGTTTTCCACAATTGGTATCAGGAGCCACGTCTTGCAAGACCTTTAAAATATATTGTATTTTAAAACTTGTAACGATCTATGGAATCTGAAAAATATTTATAAGGGCAATCTATGCAAAGACCACCACTATTTGAAAGTGATGGATTTTTATATTGGAAAAATCGATTCGAAACTTATGTGAAATCAAAAGATCTAGATCTTTGGCATGTTATTACCAATGGTGACTTTTTACCTATTCAAAATAACCCCGAAACTAAGAAAGATGAAATCGTACATTTTGAAAAACAAAATGATGATTTAAAAAGAAAACTTGCTAAAAATAATGAAGCAAAAATGGTTATTTACAATGCGTTACCACGTAAAGAGTACGAAAGGATCTTTATGTGTGAAACCGCAAAAGAAATTGAGAACTCTTTATTAATAACTCGCCAAGGTAATAATCAAGTCAAAGATAATAAAATAGATCTACTTGTTCAACAATATGAGCAATTCACGATTCCGAAAGAGGAATCAATTGATAATGCTTTTGCTAGATTTAACACTATCATCACAAGTTTAAAAGCACTTGATGAGAATTTTTCTAGTAAGAATTTTGTTAGGAAGTTTCTTAGAGCTCTTCACCCAAAATGGCGAGCTAAAGTGACGGCTATTGAGGAATCAAAGAATTTGTCAACACTACAACTTGATGAATTAATTGGAAATTTGAAAGTCTACGAAGCAATTATAAAGAAGGACTCCGAAATGGTTAAAGGAAAAAGAGAACAAAGCAAGTCAATCGCTTTGAAAGCTAGAAAGGAATCCAACAACGAAGATAGCTCATCTTCCGAAAGCGACGACGAAGAATATGCCATGGCCGTAAGAGATTTCAAGAAATTCTTAAAAAGGCGAGGAAGATTCGTTAGACAACCACACGATGAATTGAGAGAACCTCAAAAGAATAATGATGGCAAGTATAGCAAGAATGAGAGAAAGTGTTTCAAGTGTGGTGATCCGAATCACCTCATTAGAAAATGTCCAATGATGACAAGAGATCAAAATCAAAGAGCGTTTGTTGGAGGAGCTTGGAGAGATAGCGATGAAGTTGAGAAAGAAACAACAAAGGAAGAAAAGTGTCTCATGGCTAAGACATCATGTGAGGTACGTTCCGAAACCGAATACTTTAGTGATGTAAATTTATCATTAGATGAAAAAGATTTAGATAGTGAATACAATAGATTATGCAAACTAGGACAACAAGTAATGGCTAAAAACAAATCACAAAAATACATAAACAACCAACTAGAAAATGAAGTACTAGAACTAAAAATTAAAATGCATCTACTTGAAAAAGGTAAAGAAATTGTTGAAGAATGTAAATCATGCCAAGAGCTTAAAAGTGAAAACAACAAACTTAGGGAAGTGATAAATTTGAAAATAGTAGTAACTCACTTAGTAAAATTATAAGTATTCAAAGAGTATCCGGAGATAAAACCGGTTTAGGATTTAAATCAACCGAAGCTTCAACAAGTGAAATTAAAAATGTTAAATTTGAAAGTGAACTCAAGGAATTAAAACCTTCAAAATCTAATCCTAAGTATATACTCATAAATGATAAGAAAATACCCATCTCTAGTAAAGAAGAAATAAAACCGTTTTATAAACCATCTTTAAAAACCGAAGTAGGATCGTCCAAAACTAAAACAAGATCTAAAACTCCACCACCTAGGAAACTAAATAATTCTTACCCTAGACCTAAAACACCTCAACCAATAGCAAACCAAAATAGACGAAAGTTTAACAATAATCAACAAATGTGGAACTTCAATCCGTGGGAAATGTTTCCACCATATACGCACCCAAGTCAAATACAAACCATGTTCGGATCAAATAACTTTGGTCAAATGAGACAATGGGGACCAACGTAAAAATATTCGCCATTCAAACATGGAAATCTTTGATGTCACTTCTTGCTCGGACTATTCCTTGAAGACTTTGAAGATAAACGCGTTGAAGACGAAAGGTACACATTTTCTTTTATTTCCTTGCCAAGAAATGCATGCTTAGTTTAGTATCTAGTTGTTATGTAATTTTGTTTGGCTCATTCTTTTTCGAGTTTTTATATCTATACATATATATATATATATATATATATATATATATATATATATATATATATATATATATATATATATATATATATATATACCTATCTAATTATACTATATCTAAATATATATACATATACTTAGTTACATCTAGGAACATATAACCTAGAAAATTCATTTGTTGATTTTCTAGAACTAGAAATTGTTTGTTTACGAACCATTTCTTTCCCCCATTTGCCTTATTGAACTTTAATGCTCAAACAACACTCATGCTGATGAAGAGAGATGAGTCGAAAAATCTATGGATGAAACAAACTCCCGGCTTCCGTTGCATTCGTCTCCCTCCTATATTCTCGTCTTCTAAGCCCTTACTATATATATATATATATATATATATATATATATATATATATATATATATACACACATATATATATATATATATATATATATATATATATATATATATATATATATATATATATATATATATATATATATATATACACTTATGAACCTTCCACAACTCTCTCGTCCACTTGACAACTTGATGAACTTCATCTGAAATAATCAAGAAAATTTAATTGACGAAATGTCAAGTAAAAATGTCAAACAATCCCATTCGTGCGAATAATCTCCGACGTATTTTTGATTAAATATAAATCTAATATATATATAAATATTTTCTTGTTCGTTCCAGAAACCAAAAACACGAAAAATAAACATTTTGGAGGGCGGCCCACTAATTGTTTAAGGGGACTGGCAGCATAATGAAGGGCGGCCCCCATAATGTTTAAGGGAGCCGGCCATCTGATCACTCCAACCCGTTTTTCCCCTTATTCCTCTTGCCAAACACTCCACTTTTTCATAATCTCCTTCCCCTGCTACTGCTGTGACGAAAACCAAAACCCAAAAACACCTTAAATCACTTCCAAATCACATAATTTGGGTTAATTCGCAAAGGGCAAATTCATCTAACACAATCACCATTACGTATTGTAAGTTTTTCATAACACATTTCATCTAATTCCATCTAATTTGGTCATACTTATGATTATGCATGTTTTATAAATCTCTTCAATTTCACAATTTCTTTCGAATTGAGTCTTAAAACTCCATAACTAAATGCTTCCCCTAGGATTAGAATGATTAATCAACATAAGAAACTAGTAATTATAAACTATCTTGTCGAAAATTTTTGAAAAATTTCATACACTCCTTTTCAAAAATTTTAGTAAACACATTGTTGAATAATGTTTTGAAAACGTGTTAAAACTAATCACATTATACTTTCACAACTTCTAAAACTTGAAATTACATTTTTCGACCAAGAAAAAATATTTTGGTTCACAATAAGGGGGTGTTTTTGGATCATGTCCAAATAATATCGAAAACAAGTCATTATAATTTTTATAAAACGTTGTTATGATTATAAACCTAAAAATTGCAAATCGGACTTGTCAAGATATATAATTCATGTATATATTGACATACTAGTAGTATAAGTAATTAGTTAAGGAAGCGTTTGGTTTAATAAGAAAAACAACATTTTCGAGTCAAAATATAAACCATCTTTTTCGAAAACTAATCACATGCATAAGAAACTCGTAAGAAATGGCTAGTTTTACAACCTAATGTAAATCTAGCAAATTTCATGATATATTAAGATGTTTAAAAGGGCGTTTAGATTGTTCCATAACCACTTACTAAACATCGTAAAATATATCTAGAACGAGTTAAAAACAATATTGAGGAACATGGTAAATTACTTCCTAGGATTAGTGTCGAAGTATGTTTACGTTCCAACATAAGTCTTAACATATATATATATATATATATATATATATATATATATATATATATATATATATATATATATATATATATATATATATATATATATACTTTTATTCTTCTTTATATTTATTTTGGTCTTTTGTATTGTTGTTGTGTTTAGGTGAAAATACCAAAAGCGACTACCGAAGATCTTTCCCACACTAAAAACTACATTCCCAAAGTTTCTCAACTCCCTACTACATCTCCTTCTATTGGACGTATATATTGTGAAATTGAAGATAGAAACGTTCATGAGGGACGTGTAGTAGATCTAGCCTTTGCTCAATCCGACTATATTAATCGCTTGTTTTCAAGCATCAACCTCAATTGTCTTTATGAAATTAATGAACCAATCGTTCCTCGTTTCATTGTCGACTTCTATAGCCAAGTCACCATCCAAACCAACGATCTTGGTTTCATCACCATTTCCTTCATGATTCAAAATGAATTCACCACCTTAACTCTCGAACAATTTGGTCAAATCCTCCAAATTCCTTTCAGAGGTCAAGCCATTTTCACAAACGAGTGGGACCTCGAATCTCTTCATCGTTGTCGACCAACCTTTGGTCCTTATCTATCTGATATCCCTCATCCCGGACGAAATTCGTCAAATTCTTGGTGTGGAACGTGCCACCATTACCCGAAAAATAAAATCCAAAAACATTCAAATCTCTTCATACCAACTTCTCCTCAAAGAATTAGGCCCCCACTTGAAGCGTTGGGAAGAACTCGTTCGTGAGAATGCGTTTGGTACTGGAGGTCACCGGGACCATCTCCCGGCGTGCCTTGCTCACATGCTGTATTGTATAGCTGTCAAAAAGCCGTACAATTTGGCCTACTTCTTTATCGAACGGATTAAGTGTGCTAGAAAAACTCCCAAAGCCAATCTTCCATCTGGAATGTTCCTCACTCGTCTCTATCGTCATGTTATCAAGTACTACCCCGATCTTGACAATAGTATCTATGAGTCCATCTATCCCACCTTGCGTCCTCTCACTCTAAAACAAGCTCGACGAACTCAAAGTGACAAGGGAAAATCTCGTCGTCATAGCTTTCATGGATCATCTTCTAGACAAGACGATGACGATGAGGAGGAAAACATCCATGATGCTAGTACCCCTTCGTTTTCTGAGTTCGTTGGCAATTTAGAGGATCTTGACTATCCCGAGTATTCTACCCCATCTCCTAGTGATCAAACCGAAGAAGTGCTTCATGAACGAACTACCGAGATGCTTAGAAGACAAAAGAGTTTGCATGAAGAAGTTAGAGGTTGTTTCAAATCTATCGGGAAGACATTGAAGGGCATATTCGGGAAGAAAAAGAGATGATGTGCTTAGATTATGTTTGTTGAACAATACTTATTTTTGTGTCTTTTGTGCTATTTGTCCGAAGTATATTCGGAAGTACTTGTTATTTTCTTGAATAAATTGTTTGGATATTTGTTTAGGATGCTAAATTGATTGTTTATGTTTAATATATGCTTTTAAATGCATGCTTTACTACTTAATCTATATATGTGTTTGCATGATTAGTTTATATATATATATATATATATATATATATATATATATATATATATATATATATATATATATATATATATATATATATATGACTTGTACGCTTTCTAATAGACCGAAACAAATGTGAAATGTCCAAATAGAGCTTGCTGCAAATACAAAACAGAACACGACATATTTTCCAGAAAATTATTGAAAAATTTTGGTTTCTGGGTCGTCAGATGGGCGGCCCCCTTAAATTTAAGGGGACCGGCCTCCATTTAAGGGGACCGACCATCTGAAACAGTTTTTACACTGTTTTCTTTTGCACCTTGTGATCTCTTTTGCTAGTCCCAGTTACCATTTCCCTTAAAAACTAAACTGATTTTGGAATCTAACATTACAATTTCAAATTAATTCCACTTCTAAACATGTTTTCCCACTATATAATCCCCATGCATGTTTAATTCACATTCCATCATCCTCAACCTTCATCAAACATCATCCTTTTATCATGTCATCACCAAGAACCACCTATTCAAACAATGCCAAGAAACAAAAACTTGTCATTATTTCACCAAAACAATTATTCATTGATCTTACAAATGAAGACAACACCACCCCATCACCATCACCTCAATGCTCATCTCCTAGTGCACCAAATGCACCCTCCAAAACACCATCAACAAATGGAAATTCCACTTCCTCCATACCATCCACTTCATCCATAAATGACTACATCAACACCCACTTATCTCCTCTAACAATTGATCAACCATCACAACCTACCAATGAAAACACAACTCTTGCATTCACTCTCTCATTATCACCATTAACACCTCTTGATGCACACTTCTCATCATCCCCTATCAATCCACCAACCTATAACCCCGTCCCATGGAGCTTACTTGAAGCTCATGGAGACACTTGCCTTTGTTGCATCCACAACCGAACAATTGTGTTCGGACTAAGAGATGAAATTCAATACATGTTTTTTCACATTGAAAACTTGTTGCATCAACCACCAACAACAAACACAACTCCTCCACCACCATCAACAAACACTCCTCCACCATCACCATCTCCATGTTCACCATCCATTCCTCCCAATTAAACATGCTTGGTGTCTTACAAATAAAATTGTCTTGAAACCATTTTGGATGGCAAGCTCTAGAGAGGAATCTCATGTTTGAGCTTTGGTTTATTATTTAAGTGATGATTGTAAGCCTTTAAGGCTTTTGTTAGTTGCATTACTTGTTATGTTTGTGAATGTAATGCTTGATGTTTTTTTTAACTTTATTAATGGTATGGTTATGTTTAGTATATACTCTTGCATACTATATACATATATATGTTGCTTGTCCACTAAATATTTTTGCAAGATATCCATATCTCGATTTCTTTTTGACCTCAAAACGAGGGGGAGTATACTTCAAGGGGGAGCTTCTATGCAATCGGGATAACCTTTTTGATGCTAACAAAAAGGGGGAGAATTGATATAAACTCACAATAATACTTGCATATATACTAATTTTCGATTAATGAGTTTAGATTTTGTAATCATTAAAAAGGGGGAGATTGTTGACATAAATAATGTATGAAAACGTTATTTATATTTTTTGATATCTCTATATTTTGACGATCACAAAATGTAAACTCATCAAACGTAAGATTACTACGTAAACAAGTGTTAAGCTAGTTTATATCACGATATCCAACTTAATCACTTAAGGTATGAATAAACAAGTGTTTAATACATCTCATAATCAAAGGGGTATTTAATTAACTAATACAAAGTTTATTTAATTATATAAACATATTATATATTTTTGAAAAACACTTTTGGTAATAAAGAAAAATGTTTTAATCATTCTAAATATATGATTTCAAATTTTTAACCAAAATCAGTTAGTTTTTCACCAAATAAACTTTCCCCACTAAAAGACAAGTTTTCTGGCCATTACAGTTGGGCGGCCCCCTGAATTATAAGAGGCGGTCCCCTTAATTTTAAGGGGGCCTGCCTTGATTTAAGGGGGCTGGCCATGCTTCTCTGTCAGAACTTGTTGCCTATAAATACCACCTTAAACCTGGAATTTTTCTCACCTTTTGCACAAAAGTTTCAGATCTCAAACTCTCTAAACATCCTCTAAAACCCTTTGATCATTTGTATATTAATCCTTGTTTCAAGTTATTCAATCCCTTCTCATCCATCCTCATCTAAAGTGCAAAAGAAGAACACTCCTTCTACAACTAAGTTCAAGAAGTATTGAAGTGTAGTTGTGCATTGTGTATATATCTTAATTGTGAAGTTGTGTTGTGTTTGTAATAAGTAGTTTAGAAGATATTGAAGTTGTGTAAGAAGTAGAAGTTGATTAGTAGTGAAGTAGTGTAGTTGTGAAGAAGATAGGTGTCGAGTAGATTAAAGTGAAGAAGATAGTTGTGAAGAAGCAAGGTGTGTAGAAGATAATTGTGAAGAAGCAAGGTGTGTAGAAGATAGGTGTGAAGTAAATAGGTGTGAAGAAGTTGTGTAGTAGTTGTGACGTAGTTGTGTTGTGAAAATTGGTGTGTAAGGTTTTCTCCGCCATAAGGGAGTTTGTTGACATAGTGAAGAAAACTCTCGAGTAGGTGACTCGGGGAGTGGAGTAGGAACAAGGAAGGTGACCTTGTAGCCGAACCACTATAAATCCTTGTGTTGTGGTTTGATCTCTCCAACTCTTTTCATTACTTAATTATATATCTTTACTATATTAGTTAGTTAGTTATTATACAATTGTTCATATAGTGCAAGTATTGAGATCAAATAAACTAGAATCGAAGTTTTTTAAAACAAACTTGTTTTTATAAATTTTAAAAGGACGTAAAACTATTCAACCCCCCTTCTAGTTTTCCACAGTGGCCAAACATGAAGGCTGACATCGCAGAATATGTCGGTAAATGTTTGACGTGTTCAAGAATAAAGGCAGAACATCAGAAACCTTCAGGTCTACTTGTACAACCTGAACTTCCTATGTGGAAATGGGAACGAATCACTATGGACTTCATCACCAAACTTCCAAGAACCTCATCCGGATACGACACAATATGGGTTATTGTTGATCGTCTCACAAAATCCGCTCATTTTCTACCCATCAAAGAGACCGATGAGATGAATACACTGGCTCAGCTGTATGTGAAGGAAATTGTCACTCGACATGGAGTACCAATTTCAATCATCTCGGATCGAGATAGTCGTTTAACCTCTCATTTTTGGAAATCCTTACAGAAAGCCTTAGGAACTAAACTAGAAATGAGCACCGCATACCACCCTCAAACTGATGGTCAAAGTGAAAGAACTATTCAAACCTTGGAAGACATGCTCCGAGCATGCGTTATTGATTTTGGAAAAGGTTGGGATAAGCACTTACCATTAGCAGAGTTTTCATACAACAATAGTTACCACGCCAGCATATAAGCAGCACCATTCGAAGCACTTTACGGTAGAAAGTGCAGATCGCCCGTTTGTTGGGCAGAAGTTGGAGAAAGACAACTTATAGGACCAGACCTTGTTCGGGAAACTACTGAGAAAATCGTTAAGATTAAGCAACGCTTATAAGCAGCCCGAGACCGACAGAAAAGCTATGCCGACATAAGAAGAAAACCCATGGAATTTCAAATAGGGGATAGAGTCTTATTGAAAGTATCTCCCTGGAAGGGAATGGTGCGATTTGGAAAACATGGAAAGTTAAACCCAAGATACATCGGTCCATTCAAAATCCTGGAAAGGATAGGACCCGTGGCTTATAAACTCGAACTACCCGAAGAACTTAGTCGGATTCACGACACCTTTCATGTGTCAAACCTTAAGAAGTGTTTCTCTGATGAATCTCTCGTTATTCCATTGAAAGAAATTTGACTAGATTATAACCTTGTATTTACTAAGGAACCCATTGAAATCGTGGATAGAGAAGTCAAACAACTCAATCAAAACCGGATCCCTATTGTCAAAGTTCGTTGGGACTCCAAGCGAGGACCGGAATATACTTGGGAGCGCGAGGATCAGATTCGCTCCAAGTACCCACATCTCTTCACCTAAGACACCCTTGGCAACTATCTTAGACTAGAATTATGGGACGGAATTCCCTGTAAGAGGTAGGTAATGTAACCTCTCGTAAATTTCCCTTACGATTAGTAAATGCACACGAAGAAATAAAACGATGTTATGATAACTTAACACCATTTTTACGGGTAACAAATTTTTTTTTACTTATGGCCTGATATTGGAACCACTACGATAACTGTGATTGACCGTTTACCCAGGAACGATGCTTACACACAACCTAGATAATCTATAATTATTGCGAATTATAAATATATATAAAACATTTATATTTATAACTATACGTTTTGTCTAAATACCGTATACTATTTATATATTCCCCGAACCTACGAAACTTCCGGAGAACGCTCAATTATATTTTTGAACCACGACACGATATTTGAAACACACCATGTGGGCTCCCAACACCCAATGGGCCACGGATACAAATTACAAACGGACTCACTTTTCTTTCCTTTCTTTCTTTGGGCCGACACAAACCACAAGCCCAGTTACAAGCCCAAACGCACCCTTTTTATTTTTCTTTTCTTTCTTTTCTTGTCGCGATACACAGCCAAACGTACCCTATTATCCTATGATTTTTACACACAACACCAACATATTTTTGCTTGTCTCAATTCACCTAGTGCCCAAGAATCATGAGTGATAAATATTACACTCCCTCTCGCTCGTTTGATAGGTTAGAAATGACCAAAGCAAACCACAAAACGTCCCATGCAAAGATAAGACCAAAACGTGGCATATCATTCTTTATCACCACCCTCACTCACCAATGACAAGTGAATGAACAATGTACATCTCATGTGAAGTCAGGAATGAATAGCATGCAATCTTACAAGATCTTGGCCATGTAAATCCACGATTCGGTGTGGAGAGTGGCGCTACTATTCGCTTAACATGCTTCATGTGAACCCAACTTGTTCTTATACTCAAAAGCTCAGTATATAAGCCCTCACATGCAACCCAAATCGTTACATGCAATATATACGTACCACCACACAAAAATAATAACGACAGGAGAAGTTGTGAAGGACGAACGGATTGTCAAGTGTACCACGTCTCAAGTGAACCTAGGACATCAAGCTTGTAGCCTCTTGAACCATTGGTGGAACGTGAAGTGAACCGCGAAGCCATTTTACCCTCACACGATCTCTACACTTTGTTTTACACCACCTTTTAAAGGTGAGGTGAGGCCTTGAAACTTTATTACTATATTTAGATACGTACATTTATGTTTATGCACAAACACTTGATACTAATAACTCGTAAATTATGAACACAACATACGTATTTTATATATCGTATCATTAGTTAACTAGATCACTAACGAGGACCTATAAAAGATTTGAACTCATATTAACGTATACACAAGAATAATCACACGTTTCTAATGTAAGTTGGACCTATACGATTTTTACTAAAACACTTAGAATTATTTTGAGTTTTTATAGTTTGCGTATTGAGTTTTGACCATATACTTTGGCCTCGCCATTTTAAAAATCGACACATGACCACCCAATATTTAAACTCGACCTATATGACAAACTGGGATACTAACGAGAATGATAAATAACTAGACCTATCAACTTGATTTTGTCACCAAAACAAACCTAAAGCAAAACGCTATTCCAGAAAGTTTTTAAGGAAATTAAAACTATATATGGGCCGTTAAGCCCAAAAAGCTATTTTTAGCTTATTACGATAAGCTGAGTGTAAAACATGTTTCGAAATGTTTTTAGAACTTAAAATGATGGACTTTGATAAACCTAGTGTTCCCCCAAACCCCTTAGATCACAAAACGTTAACGGGCCCTTAATTTTGGATCGTAAGGCCCATTTAATGAAAAATGAGAAAAATAAGCAAATAATCTATTGAAATAACCTGTTTTGAATTTATGAGCTTATTGGAATAATAAAAAATGTTAAGTTTCAAGTTTGGTAATTTTTGGACTAATTTTGCAAAATTTCGTTAACTAGGGACAAAAAGTGTCAAACATGTAAACTTTGGGTAAAAATTGTCAAATCTGTTTTCTAAGGGTATAAACTGTTAATATTGAAACTAGGGATTGAAAAAAGTAAATATTGATATAATTGGACCTAAAATGTAATAATATATAACTTTGGACTAACAACGTAAATATATTCCGTTAAGGGTTAAATGTGTAAATTGGAGAAACTTAAAGGATCGAATAGTAATATTGATTTTTGAAATAAATTTTATATATAATTATATATATATATATACATATATATATATATATATATATATATATATATATATATATATATATATATATATATATATATATATATATATATACGTATAACATTTATATAACTATAATTAAATTTTAGACGATAAAACAATGCGTAATTATTTTCTTTTTACATCTACGACGTAACACATCACCTATGCACATTATGGATTATTCAAGACTAATAATAAATGTTCGCAATAAAACGAGACTTAGAAACTGAAAACTTGCCATATCTTTTAGGTTGTGTGTGAAGTCGTTGGCTTGCATCGTTGAGATTACGATTGTTCTACTGTACTACTAAGGTGAGTTCATAGCCCACATTTAAGTTGTTTTTGTGGGGGGGATACATGCTCAAAAACCGAACACAAGTCTTTTCCTAATATTATTATTGCTTAAGTAGCTATTGCCAAAAGTCCCTCGATCATGAACCTTAATCACCTGAAGGGTGAACATAAATAATTGTGAATAGATCTATTAGGGATTGACAATCCCCATTTGGTTGCTAGAGGAAAGTTACCAAATGCACTTTATTTGATATCATAGGTTACTGGCAAATACCTATCTTGGGGGAAATTTATTTCACATCATTATTATGGATAATTTTGATGTCTGTTGAATCGTTGAGTGTCATGAGCTTAAGGCAATAATGAATGTGATTTCTAACTTGTTTATTTGTATCTATATACAATAAACACCTATCTCTTGTGTTCAAACTGTTAATTATAAACCTATGAATTTCACTAAACTTTTGTTGACTTTTAGCATGTTTATCTTAGGTAACTAAATGGAATGGATGGCAAAGGCAAGAAGTGGGCAAATAAAGAAACGTTTACTTCTCTTAGAATAAAAACTTGTTGTTGAATAATGAAACCTCTTGGAAACATGAATATTTGGTATTTTAAATAAAACTTAAAACGTCTCATTTTAGTCATTTTCTATAATTGTGACAAAGATCCACGATATAATACCCCAAAAGTCTTCCGCTGTCAATATAAGTCTTCCGCTGTATTGTTCGTTTTTGGAGGTGTTATAGGAGCAAACAAGGTTTCCAATTCTTCGCGATTTAGAGACAATGGTTCAGCCGAAGAATCCGGAAAGTTAAGACGGTTGGATTCGGGTCCTAAGCTGTTTTGCTCAGAAGCCATCTATATGAGTTCATCGAAATTGGAATGAATAGTTTATTGAATTTCTCTTGTACGACGATTCCATAACCGAAAGCCTTTGGAATTTTCACTATATCCAACGAACACTCCTATGTCAGCCTTTGCTTTAAGTTTACCTAAATCATCACGATCATTTTTTAGATAACAAAGTTCTCCAAATACATGAAAGTAATCGATGTTTGGTTTTCTTTTGTGAACAAGTTGATAAGGTGTTTTGTGTTGGCGTTTTGTGATCATGCAACGGTTTTGGGTATAACATGCAGTTGAAACAGCTTCCGCCCATAAGTAATCTGGTAATTGAGCATTGATCAACACGGTTCTTGCAGCTTCCACTAACGTCCTGTTGCGTCTTTCAACTACTCCATTCTGTTATGGGCTTCTTGCAATAGATTTTTGATGTTCAATTCCCACTTTCTCAAAATATGACCGAAGTGTCTGATTCTTAAATTCTGTTCCATTGTCAGTTCTGACTATTCTGACCGTGTTGCGTAACTGAACTTAAATTTTAGTGAGAAAGGTGATGATCATTGAAGGAGCTTGATCTTTACTTCGTAGAAAATAAACCCAAGTCCATCTGGAATAATCATCAACAATTACAAGTATGTAGCGTTTAACGTTGATACTTTGAACACGCATCGGGCCACAAAAATCCATATGAAGCAATTGTAAAACATGATTCGTACTGTGCTCTATTTTAGAAGGAAAATGAGCACGCGTACTTTTTCCTTGTTCACAGTCCGAACATAAATGATCTTTGGTAAAACGGAATCTTGGAAAACCATCAACAAGTTTATGACGAGCAAGTTCAGTCATAGTTTTGAAATTCAAATGCGAAAGACGTTTATGCCATAACCAAGATTTAGCCGATTCTGCTTTGGAGAGAAGACATATCGGAGATGAAGCAATCATGTCAGACATCGATATTGTATAGAGATTTGAACCACGTGAGCCAGACATTATATCATTTCCTTGTAAGTCACGAACGAAACAAGTTTTCTCACGAAATGCTACTTCTAAATCCCCATCACAAAATTGACCGACTGAAAAGAGGTTGTGACCTAGGCCTTCCACATAATATACACGATTGATTTCAATGTTCCCACTTACATAGTCACCGTATCCCATGATTAGAGCGTAATGATCATTCCCGAATCTGACAGTTCCGATAAACTTTGAAACAAAGTTGACTAACAGTTTGAGATTGCCTGTCATATGTCGGGTGCATCCGCTATCAACAATCCAGAGAACAATATGAACCACCTGCATCACAAGAAGACGACGAAGATGGAACAGAAGTAAGGGTGGAACCCAAAGAAAGTGTGGGTTCCTGTTGGTTAGAAGCACACGTATTCAATATTTTAGGAATCCATTTAAAGTCTTGTTTATATTGTAACCAACGTTGCCAGTTCCAACTAGTTCTCGCTTTCTTTTTGGTGAATTCACTAGCTTTGGGCTTGTTCCTTGATTTGTTCTGTTCAATTAGGGGGTAACTACAACATCATTAGAAAGCATAGTTGGCAGTTTTCCTAATATAGACTTAGAGGCAATAATGGGCCTAGAAGGAATGCCTGTCCTACGTTTCTTATGACGATTTAAGAGAGAATTAGCTACACATTTTGCATGATCACCAGATGATACACGTTTACGACAAAACACACAAGATGCATTAATATTCAAAACATTCAAAGGTTCATCATTCGTTACATTGAGATTTTGATTACAATTTGCCAGATTAGAATCTAAATCAGATGCAACATGAGTTTTATTCAAATTCCTAAGTTGATCTTCTACTTCTTGAGCTTCAAGTGTTCCTATTTTACGTTGCAAGATCCTATTCTTCTTGTTACTTTTTCGCTTTGGTCTACTAACGCTATTAGTGGAGAGTAGTCCTGTAGAAGTGGAAGGGTCAACATTAGTGTTTTGAACAGAATTATTCCTGTCTGTTTTGTCTATTTGATACAATCCTGATGCTATCACAGTGGTGTCAACAAACTTTCCTTTCTCAATTAGCTTAATTTTCTCTTTTAAGTCAATGATGATGTGATTCTTATCCTGAATTTGAGACTCAAGTTTTCTATTGCAATGAGCAATATCAATCCGGTTTTGTTCCCATTCAGCATTGTCAATTTGCAGTTTTTCAATTTCCTTTTCATATTGAAGACATTTATTTTTGAAGGTTTCATTGTTTTTGCAAATCTGACAAGATTTTGAAACATCTTGACTTTGAAGCTGCAATTCCAGTTCAAGACTTTGAGCTTGACACCATTCAAGCCTTTGTTTGAGTTGACAAATTTCTTTTGAAAATTGTTTTTTCACATCATCATTATTTTTTTCTCATCTTATCATTTTCTTGTTTTAGTGTCTCAATTTCGGTGTTCAGCAAATCATTATCAGCACAGTGATCTTCCACAAGCATAGAAGTACCAGATTCATAAAGAGCGTTCATAATTACAGACAAAATATCAGCATTGACAACTTTTTCCAAGAGTCGATCATCATCATTTTTTAAAACATTGTTTCTTTGCTTTTGAACCAAAATCGCATTTTCATTTGAGTTGAAAATGTTCATCATTGATTTGACTTCTTTTTGAAATTCCTGTTCCCAACGTGTAGCACAGTGACGTAGGTGTTGAACGATTGGCAACATTTGTTTTTGAAAAATATCTCTCTTTTCTCGCTCGTAAACGGATTGAAAAGTTTCAATTTTTATTTCTGAATTACGTTCAATTGTTTCTTCCAAAATTTCGATGTTGTCCATAAAAGTTTTGAAATAATTTAAAACACGACAACTTTTTGGTAAAGGTGTAACGTCACCAGAAGATGGTAAAGGACTGTTTATTTGTGCCACAGTTTGGACAGGAGCCGCATTAGAAGATGAAACATATGACTCAGTGACATACCAAGATTTCTCAGGTATTTCTTTTTGAGGAACAAAAGATTTAGAAATATGAGGAGCTTTTGAATAATCATATGGTTTCCAATATTCTACTTGACTCATTTTTTATCGACTCTTTTCTTCAAGTTCTTCTTCTTCCTAAGTATCATAGACAATAGTACGTACAATCGTAGTATCAAGCATTTGTTCCATACTGTAAATTTTAGGATTTGCTTTGAATGCTTTGTGAAGAAACATTGATTTGAAATAACCAAGTGCAAAACCTTTATCGGGTCTCGGTTTCAAGGTAAATTTCTGAATTGTTGTAACAGAGCCCCCGGTTTTGTAAACAACATTACGAAATTCTTTTAGTTGGCATTCAAGATCAACAATTTCGCCGATTAATTAATCTTCACTTTTCCTTTTTCGCACTTTATGTTCACAAAAATCCTTTTTGCAAATTGACAACTCTGATTGTGTTTTTGAAAGCTCTTTTTGAAGTTGTTCAACTTGTTTTTGAAGTTCACACTTTTCATTTTCGAGTTTTGAAACCAACTTTCCGTTTGACTCAATTAAATCTCGCATTTTATGTTGAAGATCTTGTTCTTTATTGTAATATTATTTTTTTGGGTAAAGGGGAGTAATCTTGCACCCTGGTAAATATATAAAACCAAAAAACGTTGAAGTACAATGGATGAGAGTGAGTCCCTCATCTCAGTCCCTAAGGACATTAACCTATCCACTATAAAAGAATGACAGGCCATTCTTATAACTACCAAATCCAAATACAAACTAACAATGACTAGAGATAAAGATACAAAATATACAATAAAGTCTTCAAAGTCATCATAGCGATCCAGATCTTCACACGAAGAAACCCATAATCAACTCTCCCCGCCTTCCAAGTACTCTTCCAAAACAAATCCATTTGCGTCTTCTATTTGTATTATGCAATAAACATAATCTAATAACCTAGTAAGAGTGGAATCCGTAGCAAATCGAATTTAAAACATAAACATGGTCTAACCGACCCTACCTTCCAGCATATAGTAACTATGAACCAATCTTCCAACCATATCCGAGTGAAACACATGAAGACAAACAAGGAGCAAGTTACAATGCCACCACACCATATATGATCACATAACGGCTAAAAAGGATGCCATGAATTGCCAACCAGCCCTACATACCCATGTGACCACACCGAACACTATGACATGCTAAAAAACACCAAAAAGCTGCCAAAACGCAACCAAGATAAGAGTGTAAATACATGGTACCATAAACAGCCATAGTCTAATACAAGGGTGAATTGCATACAAGCAAACCCTAACATCCATAGAAACCAGTAGCATCAATCAAGAGACAATGATAAATAAGAATGGCAGCACTACTCTAATCGATGAACAAGGATTCTTAGAATAGACAATCACCAACCAATAACAAGACCAATATAATTAACATGAATGAGCAGCAGGTCTTGGCTAGCATCAAGGGCTTTTGAACAAGGTACCCTCAAACTTGACTAAACATCTCTCTCGTAACCCCCAACCAAGATCACAAACATCATCACCGAAACATCCAATATGAAAATAGTCCCTAACTTCCACCATTACGGTACAACAAACCCTAGGAAAGGGTTTTGAACCATTCATTAAAGAATAACCAACCCTAGAATGGATTCGTGATCGTTGAAGTACTCCATGGAACCCAACCACAACTTGCACGCTGAGACAAACAGCAGCAATCACATCACAACCTAACATCGGATCACAAATATTGAATCCACAATCTGAAAACCTAATCGCAAAAGAAGAATATGATAGAATCGATTTGGATACACCCCTAAATAAATAGGGAATACCAAAACCGACCTAAGAAATAGTAGCAGATTGCGATCAGGAAAACCCAATAAAAACCCTAACAAAAAACGATTTTACAATAAGTCGGTTAGGGTTTATACAAAATAACGATAATGATCAAACTCAAGCGACAATTCAACCAGAAACAATTAGGTGAAAATGATTAAGTTTATTAGAGTTGATCAAGAAAATTCGGCACCAAGAAACCCTACAACCCTAAAAAATTGACAACAAACAAACTCCCCAAATCGAATGAAACAGTAACGAATCTGTACTAGGAACTAAAGAACACGAATGTTAATTAGTAACAATACAAATCATTAAAGAATCATACAGAATTAGGGAGAAGCCATTTCAAAACTTTTTTCATGTTTAACTTTGTTTTCCAGATTAGAAAGTTGTATTTTATAGCATTCAATATCTCTTGTAAGGGACACATTAGTTTCTTTCAAAGCTTTATTTTTCTCATTGCATTTCATGATTTGCAATTTTTGAGCATTCAGTTGATTGGACAACAATATAAGGTCAGGATCAGGATCAGAGAAAGGTTCATTTTGTTCGACATGATCATGTTTGTCGTTCTCAATTGGATCATCAAATGAAACATCTGTGTCATCATCAAATTTAACAAGTGTGTTTATTTGTTCATCTTCTTGAGAAGATAATGATGAGTCAGATGGAACAACTTGTGCCTTATCTGATTCAGAAGCAGAGGATGATGCTATTTCATGTATTAGGCAAGCATTAAGATCATGTACCTGAGACAAACCATCAGTGTCATACACTGGGCCTGAATCATTCATATGAAGTTCCTGCATGTTGGCCATAAGCATCACAGCTGCATTAGCTTCCAGATCTTCCATGTCATCATCGTTGTACACCTTTGCCTTGAAGCTGTTCTCCTGCTCAGTGAAATGTCCTTCCTTTTCATCTTTGAGAGGCATAAGTAATGCTTGCTTGTGGAATTTACTGCCCCGAGTTCTCGGTTTTGGACATGCTGTTGCAATATGACCTTTCTCATTATAGTTGTAGCACCACACTGCATACCCAGAGTTTGAGTTCCCAGTTTCAACAATTTCATTCCTTTTTTGAGGAGCACCGGAGTTGTTTCTGAACCCTCCATTGTTGTTAAATCTCTGTTCATTTCTAGAATTTCCCGAATAACCACCTGCACCTGATCTTCCATAATTCCGATTCTGTATCTAAACCCTCTCATCTTTAATGACAGCTTGATTCCTAGTGTTTGATGAAGAGCGAAGACGGTTGTTTGTCATGTTCGAGAATTTTCTGAAGGCACGAGCAATAAGAGCAAGTCCTTGATCCAACGTATTGAAGTCTTCATCTTCATCTTCATTGGAATTTGAGTAGTACATTGACTCACTGTTTTCATAAGGAACAAGTTGATTAGATTGCGGTGAAGAATCATATGGGATCATCTGATTTGGAGTTGTTGGTTGTGGGTAGCTAAAGTAATTCTGTTCTTGAACATAAGCATGATTTGACATTGGAGGTGGAGCATAGTGAGATTGAGCTACGAGTGCCAAAGAATTTGGTGTTGGTGGTGGTGAGTAACCTCCTCGAAGAGCTCGACCTTTCTCCACTTCAGGTTCATGGTGTTTCAGAAAATCATACAACAAACCATATGATGCATCATGAAGATTTTTAGTTTGATGAACAAATGTCACATACTTTTGCCAATCCGGACCAAGACTACGGACGAATTTGGAATTCACTGCGATCCTTGGTACTGTAATTTTATGTCATTCCAAATCATTAACCACATTAGTGAAATGGTGATAATAGGATTCAAGTGATGCCCCTGGTTCAATTGTGATGTTAGTGTATTCCATGTAGAGTTTTGATTCCATATCATCTTTGCTCAGTTGAGTACCTTCCATTAGTAGATGAACATGTTCCCACATAGCTTTAGCCGATTTCTGAGCATCAACACTACGATAGATTGGATTTGGAATTCCTTGAAGTATATAGATCATGGCATACTCATCAGCTTAACGATGTAGTTTCTGTTCTTCTGTGAGTAGAGATTCTGGAAGAGGTTTCTCTACAGGAGCACGTGGAGGATCAGCAGATGGGTCACCACCTTCAAGTCTGGTTGGCCACTAAAATGGTCCTTCAAGTATCACTTGTTTCAAGAATTTCCCATGGGGTTTCCTAAGTTCAATAAACCGTAAAAATCGACTTGCCCATTGAACATAGTTCCCAGGTGTAAGCATTGGGGGTGTATCAAGTGATCCTGCCTCATGTCTGGATTGTTGAGTTGTAATAACTTCACACATCCGATCAAACCAGTGAGGTTGTTTGGACGAATACTGAATTGGTTGTTGTGACATTGGATATGGTTGTTGTTGAGGAATGATTTGATGTTGTTGCATCATGAGATATTGTTGTTGTGGATCAAATGGTTGTTGCTGAAAGTGTGATTATGATGGTTGTTGATACGATTGTTGCTGATGGTATTAATGGTATTATGCGTCCCTGATGTGCACATTTCTTCCCCCTAATTGCAGATCCTCGTGGAAAATGAGTGTTTTCGCAAAGAAATCAAGAAAAGTCAAAGAAGCAAAAGAACACCCACTCTCTCTTCCCCCACGATGTCTTCGCGGAATCGGAAGCATACACACTATGTTTACAATGGCAACGGAGGCAGCGTAACCCCATGTGTCTAACTAACCGAATATGTGTGAAGTATCATAAATAGCCCGTGAGAATCAACTGCTAATGACATCTCTACTCTTTTATACTCCTCTCAACTAACTCTTTACCGACCCCATTATCATTCTGACGGCTCTTTGTAGTGACTACTAATGGATAAAACCCAATATGATGAACTTGAGACTGAAGTAAAATAACCCGAACTTGTGACTTAAACTTGCACTATTGTCTGACTAAGAACCAATACTGAGAATTTCGATAATGGTAGGAAATCATATACCCATCCAACCATCCTTTTTGTATATGAACATCTCTTGAATTATCCACATATTTTGGTGACACTTGAGCAATACAACGTAACTCCTTTAAAGTGATAGCTATACTCTGTGAGTACAACAACGTACCTCCTTACATCAGGTATAACTAGACAACTCAAGTCTTGGTCATTTCTATGAATAAAAGCTCGAACAAGGATCTTGAAGAATCATGCATCCAACCAACCCCGATATCTTCAGATACTAAGTACACGCATCCATGATATTCCACTTCAAACTCAAATAAATAATAAAGAATTGACGCCGTAGTCACATCTTGCAGTTAAATGCCCAAAACTAGCCTTTTTGACGGTTTAATGAACCTGATAATGGTTCCCGATCTTGTCAAAATTGTATCCCCGTGAAAATTTGAATGACCAAAATACCACTCTTTATCGCCAAAAGTTATACAAAAAAAAATGCTCATTTTAGATCCAATATCATTTCAAAAGCTCTCACAGTTCGTATCCAACCAAACGCAGCCCAATGAGTAGATGTCATAAAAATGATCCAAGCCCAAGAAACAACACAAACCGTCCAAATACAAAAGTGATATTGTGATAAAACATGTACCAAAATTTGTTACCCTAATCACTTGTGTATATAAGACACACTAAACTCATCTAACCCTAAGCTACTCATAAAAAATAAAAATAAAAACTCACCCCCATCTCATCCTAGTTTTATCCGCCTACCATCTTAATATTTCCTCAAACCAAACAAATCTTCATCAAAAAACTTATCAGCACATCAAAATCCTCATCTCAAATCTTCATCATCACTCGAAGACCAACACAACAGAATATCACAAACCCAAACAAAATATCTACCGAACCTAAATCATTCCATTTTCAGCATAGTACGAATCAAGTGAACTTCTTTAAGTCTTCAAGATCCTTTAAATGGGTCTAAGGTAGGTTTGGTTTTGTTTATAGTTGTGTCGATTGAAACGGATGAGAATGATAACATAATTTTTATTATTCATCCTTTAATTTCGAATATCAAAGGGTTATACCCAAAAAAGATCGATGAAGGTTTTTTATCATTATTTTTTTCGTGTGATTAAACTTTGAAAAGATAGTTGCGTAATTTCCTACATGAAAAAGAAACTGAGATTTTTAGTTTGTTTGTTTTGTATGTGAGGCTAGTGAAGGTGAGTGGATGAGGATTAGATGTAGGTTAGATTGGAATTGGTTTGAGTTGGGATTGTTCTTGGTCGTGGTTGTGGTAGACTCGTTCACCATTTACGTCGCGTTTGGTTTATTAAAATTTTCTTTTATGCAACTGACTTATGATGTTGAAACTGAGGTAGCTTAAAGAGTCTTGGTATATGATTCTAGTCGTGGTCTTCTTCTTCATTTTATCTCACTAATTTTTTTTCATGGTCACTTTACGCATAACTTTATGCGTAAACATGTTTGAAATCTTATGCGTAAAGGATCTTTTGCGTAGACATGCCATACGCCTAAACTTTTGCGTAAACAAGTCTTTTGCGTAAGAATTACACGTAAGAAAGGGTTTTTTGCCTTAGTTAAACCTTACGCATAACTTTCCAACTTATGCGTTGAAAAACTGAAGTTAAGCGTAAAAAGAGGGTATTGACTTTTTGACCACTTTTCCGATGATGTTCCGACCAGATTCCGACCACCTTTCCTACTGCTTTTGCCGACCAATATTACTGACCACGTATTTCTGGCATTATTTCTGACAATTTTGACCAAAATATTCCACGGATGTTGCAAAAAGTTGTATTACCTAAATCTCATAACTTGAATATTCCCCACGTGAATCTTAAAAGTAAAATTGCAACTATTGACCATATAGAAACAGACAACTTGTGATAAAAAAAATTGTTCACCATATTAAAAGATAAAAAATATGACCACTGATGAGGCGAAAAATGATCCGTTTTAGGGGGTCATTTAAGCCCAGAATTGAATTAGTTTGATCAAATATTGCCCTAAATCGTTCCTCTTGTGATTTTAGGTACTTTTGGAGAGAATTCTGGAAAAGGAAACATTTTGGACATTTTTGGAGCATAAAAGTGAAGAAAACGGCAAAGTCTTAATTTTCCTTGCTGGGAACAGTACCTGGCGGCATCAAGAGCATTTTGATGACGGCGTCAAGAGCAAAAGTGGTGACCGTCCAATAGAAATGTGATGGTGTCAAAGCATGGCCGTCAAGAGTAAAAGTGGTGACAGCCCAGAACAACATTACACATGACGGCGTCAGATCTGGATCTAGGCAATCCGATTTTATTTTTGGCGGCGGGTTGACGGCGTCAGAAGTTCCTTCTTGATGCCGTCACCTTAGGAAAGCTATATATAGTCTTTGTAATTTTCATTCTAAAAGGAGGACAATTTTAGGGACGAGTTGAATAAACCCTAGCTCGACTTTTACAGTATTTTCAAGGGTTTTCACCCCTTGAAACCCTTCATGTTCAATTAAGATAAGTATCCTTTCAATTTATTCAATATGTCTATGTGTTGTTTGAATATATCTTACGCTTGTCTTGATTTTAACATGCTAGGCTAGATCTCTTGTGTGTTTGCTTAGATGTAATGAAACCTAGATGTTGATTATGGGTTGATTGCTTGTTTATAGTTGTAATGGATGAATGATTTCGATGTTAGGCTTAAGAAAACTGGCAGACTTCCATAGTGTAACTTGCTTGAATGTCTTAAGAAACATGAACCAATGCGTACTAGGTTTTTATGGTTGTATTTAATGCATGAGCGAATTCTAATGATCCCATGTTAGGAGCTTCTTGCAGGCTCGACATAGGAGTTAAGTAGGAGCTTATAGAGATGGGGAAGTACGTACGCCACCCCACGACTAGTATTAAGGAATATAACCCGTCATCCACGCAACTGTAACAAACTTTCAACCTGTAAAAGATATCTAGGGAGTAGTGAAATCTAAGTAAACACAATTTTCCCATTTATTGTTCACACCAAATTAGTAATTAGCTTTATTTTCATTTTTGTTATTTTATTTTGATTGCATCTTAGTTATTGGGTTAGTTGACTAGCAACTAATTCCGCCCACTCTTCCAAAACCCGAGATCTTTTACTTGTTTTCATAAAAACATAAAAATACAAAAAAAATCATCCCTCACCTCTAGACCTAGTTTTTAGGCTTTCTAATCCTAGCGACACTATTCCTAGTTGAACGATCAATCCCCCGGTACTTGTCACTATACTATACTACAACGATCAGGTACACTACCTGGTGGGGTTTGTAAGCTTCTCGAGATCCCTTGAGAGGTAAAGCCTGGTGCAATTCCCACGCATCAAGTTTTTGGCGCCGCAGCCCGGGGAATAGTTATTGTCTAGGTTAGGATTTCTTTTTATTAGGTCTACTTGCTAGATTCCTTTCTAGTAAGATTTTATTTTTATTTTTAGGTTTTCGTTAGTCTATCTTATTTCTTCGTGTCTTTGTTCGTAACCTTTACCATCCGACATCATGGAAGGTGGTAACATCTTTGAACGCATCAACCCACCACAACAAGACCACCCACAAAACCCACCACTAGCTAACCAACCTCTTAGGCCCCGAACCCTAGGAGAGTATTCCCGACCTAGCCACTAAGGCTATCGAAACACTATTGAGTTCACCCAAGGAGCCAATGTGTCCCCCTTGCTATCCGACAGCATCCGGTTGGTGCAAAGCAGATGTGCATTCCATGGACTTCGTTCCGAAGATCCTAACCAACATCTCAAGGACTTCCTTAACATCGTAGATTCTATAGACCTTGATGTTACAACTAGAGAGTCGACCCGATTACGCCTATTCCAATTCTCTCTACGTGATCAAGATAGTCAATGGCTTGAACGTTTACCCGCGGGATCCATCACCTCATGGGATGATCTCACCACTCGTTTCCTTGCTCAATTTTTCCCACCGGGGATAACTACCAAGCTTATAAATGATATCTTGATGTTCCATCAACGTTAAGGTGAAACTCTATATGAAGCATGGACTCATTTCAAGGACTTATTCCAAAAAGTCCCTCATCATGGCATAGATCTTTGGCTTCAAGTCCAATTCTTCTATGACCATATCGATCTCTCCACAAGGCGAACCATTGACCAATCGGCCGGTGGCAAGCTACGTGATCTAAGTGCGGAAGAATCATGGGAACTCATAGAAGATCTTGCTCTCTATGACAACGAAAGTTGGAATGATCCCTGTGATTTGAACAAAACGGTCAAGGCAATATCTTTGCCTTCGAACAATTCTAGCACTCCCGAGCGTAGGATCATGGAACTTGAGGACCAAGTCAAGTTTCTCATGAAATCTTACGAAGCTCCCAAGCCTTCAAGCCAAGTAAATAAAATCACTTTTTCATGCGAATTATGTAGTGGTCCCCATGACACTCGTGATTGCGTGGAACTCCCCGGAACAGCTTTTGCGGACTACGCATCCTCGCGTACCGACGAAGCGAGAGATAAGCGGGATACTTTTGATTGGCTCCAAACGGTCAACCTAAATTGACCAAGGAATGGTCAACAAGGTCAAACAGCTTAGAATCAATGCTCCACGGAATATAGGGTTTCCCCAGGTCGTTATGTCCCGACGAGGTGTGGATGGTTATCAAACGGGTTTGGATCGGGTGAATTTGGACGGAAAAGGGTTTGAGATTGCTTAAACTAAGGAATCTACAATGAAATAGCTTAAACAAGCTATATGAATAAGACTGGAAGCTAGGAAAAACCAAAAACGTTTAAAACTTAAAAACGTGTACGTTCACGTTTTAAATAACGTAAACGTACAAAATAAAACGTGAAAACTAAAATCTGAAAACCCGCAGGGGGTGAAAACGACTTTTTTACAAACTAAAGGACAAAAGAAAATTTTTAGAAAAAGAAAATTAATTTTTACACTAATTAATTATTTAATATTAATTAAATACTAATTAACACTAATTATTAATATTTAAAATACTTAAATACAATATAATATTAATTAAATACTAGAAAAGTGAAAATTAACTTTCTAAAATTATAAAATAACTAAAAATAAGTTTTAAAGTTAAAAATATGTATTTTTGTCTTTTTGTGATTTTTCTATTAATTAATTACTAATTAAATATTAATTACCTAATTAAACTATTTTAAATTATAAAAAATAGCAAATGAATAGTAAAAATTCTAGAAAAATTCCCAAAATTATATTATATTATATAAAAGCTAGGAAAAATATAAAAACTAGGTCATACTTAATAAAAACTAATTATGCTATTTAAAACTTAATTATTAATTAATTATAAATAAAACTAATATTAATTCTAATAAATACTAAATGACAAAATAAAAATCTGAAAAATTTACTAAAATTACTTTACTATAAAAGGTAATTAATAAAAATATAAAAATAACAAGTACTTAATAAAAATCTAAAAATGAAAATTAAAATTTAAATTATATTAAATAGAAACTATCACTTAAAATTAATTTGACTTTTCTGGATTTTCTTTTTATAAAACTATTTTACAACTAAAAACTAACAACTTTTGTAAAAACAACTTTTTTGTAGCTTAAAAATAAGCACTGTGGAAGCTTATTTGCTCCACAGTTGACTTTTGTTGACTAAATAAGTAAATAAGCTCAACTGAGCTTATGTGGGACCCACAATGGTTGAATCTGGTTTAAATAAGTTAAGTGAACATGTATGAGCAAGAAAAAGCAAATTTGGTCCACAGAATAAGCAAATAAGCCACAATAAGCTCAAAGATTTCTTATTTCAATACTGAAAATGGGACAGAAAAGATGGGTGAATTTAGTGGGGTCCACAGGGGTTTGAGGTCAAACTTTTGGTCAATATTTAAAGGGTGCTAGGAGGGGGGTTCAAAGAACCAAAAATGGGACAAAGGGACCCACTGAGGTGGCCAGAATTCACCACCAAAGGTGGTGGTTTGGCCTGAGATCTGCTGCAGCAGGGGATGCACCTCCCCTGCAGGTGTGTTTGATCAAATGTGGGGCCCAGGAGAAAATTAGCAAAAATAAAAGAACAAAGGGACTCAAAAGATCAGCTGGGGGGCTACCAATCCTAGAAATTTCAAAGCTTGAATCACACTACAAAATTCTATTAAATTCTTGGAAAAATTGGAAAATCTAAGGAACATGCATTTTGACTTTTCACATAACACTAACAATTTGACTTTTTTGAGTTTTGATCCTATCTTAATTGCAACTAAACTTGATAATGAACTGACATGAGGTAACTTATAGCTACTATAACTACATATGAGCTTATATGAAAAGTTATACTCACTTACACCCTCGCAGTTAACTGTGAGGAAGGATTGAAATGAGTTTTGACTTTCTACTTAAGAAAACATAAACTAAATGCCATAACTAACAACTATGACCCTATTGTGACTAGAGTGAACTAAGTTTAACAAAGAATAAGGACTAGATCATAGGGAACAACCCTGTTCCAAACACTCTCTAAAGAACTGAGATTCCAAGATTTTCATACCATGGACTGATTTGGACCTAGGATTTGTTGCATAAACACTAGCAATGATTCAATAACTGAAATGAACCTGGAATCACCAACATTAACTACAAAACACCATGAATCTACTATATGATAATTTGACTGTCAAAGCGACAAACTGAGCAATAATGAGTTTCAATGAACAAGGGTTCAACATTAAGCAATAACTTCACTTCATTAACTTAAATGAACATAAAGACACAGGTAAACACATGTCATAGCAATGCAAACAGTGAAAGGTGAAAAAGTAAAAATGGAGGCTTACAAATGATCCACACTGATAATTGAGATACTAAGGAACAAAATCACAATCCTAAGACTCCCCAAGGAGTTCTAAGCCCATTGCAATCCAAACACCATCCTGTTCAGCTTTCTCCTTCCTTTTTCTTTGATTTTTATTTTTCCACTAATTATTTGTATTTTTCTTATATTTTTGATTTATTGCACAAAACAATTTAAATGCATAAAAAAAAACTTTTACAAACTCATAATTAAACTGAAAGAGACTTAATGGAATTCTGAAACAAATTTTAACAAGATTTAGGTGAGTATGTCAAATTCACTAAAAATTGCCAAAACGGAATTATAACAAGTAAACTGGAATTTTAATTGCAATAAGAGTTAAATTACATTGCAGAAACTGATTACAACCTTTCTTGACTTAAAAACACAATTGAATTGAGAACTACATTAGAACATTTAAATTAAACTAAAACTACCACTAATAACTAACTGCCCATCTCTCTCTTCTTTCTTCCTTTTATATGTGGAGATTAGGGTTTCTGTGGGACCCATTGAGCTTTCCCACTTCTATTTTAGCCATTGGATTGGCCAATTTGATCTTGGCCATTCAAACAAGTTTGGCGGGAAAAATGGTTTTTGGCAGGTGGGGTTTCTTGGAGAGATTTGAGAGTAATTAATGCATTTTGGACTCAATTAGAGGCTAGGGGAACATGGTATGGGAAGAGGAGGGGGGATTGTGGAGTGTTGCAGTGGAGTTACAGGCCAAGTGGGGGAGGTGGAAGGAGGGTCAACGCAGGGGTTGACCATTTTAAATAATAAAACAGGGTACGGGTTATTTTGGTTTTGGGCTGGTGAGGGGTAATGGGCTGGATCAGGGGTGTGTTGTGTTTGGATCAGGTTTTTAGTTTGGGTGGGCTTGGATTTGGATAATATAACACAAGGGTCCATTTGGTGTAATAGTTACAAATCACAAGGATTAATGTTGTATTTTCTGAAAATCCAAGGGGCTGTTTTGCCAAGTCTCCAAAGTACAAATAAGGATAAAACATGCCAAGTCATCATAGTCCAAGGTTATCAAATCCAATTTTTCACTATTTGTCCTTCAAGGACTAAAATTGCCAAATGTTGAAACTTGAGGGGTTAAATTGCAATTTCATGAAAACTTTTATCCAAGGATCAATATTGAATATTTTTAAATTTCCAAGGACTAAAAATGGTTTTTCATCCAAAAATATCCCACCAAGGACCAATTCTGCCAATGTTTGAAACTCCAGGGACCAAAACTGAAAATTCTCAAAACTTTTTAGATTTTTCACCAAAGGACTAAATATGATAACTTATGATTTCAAAAGGACCTTTGGTGACTTTTCTTTCCAAATAAGTGCTCAGGGACTATTTTTGCCAATTTTTGAAAGTTGGGGGATTGAAACTGCCAATTTTGCAAACTTTGTACGTTTTTCATCTGTTTTTGCTCATTTTGCATCTAAAACATATAAAACAAAATTTTGAAATATTTTCAGTATTTTGATGCATTTCTGAGTGTTTTTGTATGTTTTGCAGTTCAGATTTGACCAAAAATGATGAGTGTTTGAGCACTCATCAACTTTCAAACCCGAGCCAAAACCTTACGGTGATTCCTACAACCCTTATTGGAAAAATCACCCGAACCTTAGGTGGAAGCAAAACCAAAATAATTCTTCCAATCCGCCTAATCGTTACCAACCAAACGGTCCACCCTCCAACCGTACCTTCAACAACAATCCTTCTAACAACTATGATAGTACCAACAATCTTGAAGGATTGATATCCAAGTTTATAGTATCTCAAGAAGCTTGCATAGTTAAGTTTGAAACCGAATTCAATCAACAACAAACGGAAATGACCAATAAGATTGACAACTTGTTGAAAGCCCTCAACAACCAAGCGTTAACTACACCTAGGAAGGACACTAGGGACGCCAATAGCGGAAGTGGAGTAGAAACCGAGACTAGGGATGAAATTAAGGAAGTTGAGGTTAATAAGGGAGAAAAGTTAGAGGAAGTAGAAACTGTAGAAGAGTACTTTGATAAGTTGCCCACCAAGGAAGAATGGGAATATCACAAGGATTTATTCAATGATCCCGAGACACCATATATCCTTGGTTCACCCCTTATTAAAGTAGGAGATCCCTCTAACATCAACATACCATGCAACATTGGGCATATGCATGTATGGAAAGCTTATATCGATCCTAGGTCCCCTATAAACATCATGAATAGGACTTATTATAATTGGGTAATGAAGAAACAACTTGGTTATAGGATGATGCCCAACAAGAACTTGCTAAGTAATTTTGTAGGTAGAGTGAAAGGATTGCATGTAATTGTCGGAAACTTCACTTATGAGACCGATTTTATGATAGTGGAGGATACTCGTCCGGTGATAGATGATTGCCTAAGTCAAGTAGTGTTCGGAAAACCGTTCGTTGAGGCCTCTAAGATGAGTTATGATCTGACTCTAGGGATAGTTAGGTTCAAGGAAGAGAATGATGAGATTGCCTACCAAATGCCCTATAAGATTGAACAATACCGCCTCCTATCGAACATAGAAAAGGAACACAAACAAGCGGTTTACTATAGGAATGATGAAGATAGACGTAGAGGAGTAGAGTATGTGATGAATAGGATACTTGGTTTCTACAAAGAATGCTTGCAACTAGGTCCGGAATACAAAACTAATATAGGAGATGACCTAGAGAGTGAAACCAACTATGAGGTCACGTAGTAACCCATGACCTTGAGTCTAGCTACAAGACTCGTAAATAAAGAAAAGTGCTTCTTGGGAGGCAACCCATATTTTTTTTGATTTTTACTTTGTTGGATTGTTATTTGTTTCCGTGTGCATGTTTTATTTTTATTGTTGGTAGATCATGTTTCAGAACTAAAATGGTGAAAATACTTTATTTTGTCGTTTGGCTTAGTCTTAACTTCATCCAAAGGTATTTCGCAAAAGATAAGTGTAAGGGGAAACCCCAAATATGTTTTTAAGAAACAAAATTGATCATGATTCTCCACAATATTAAATGAACATGTATATTCGTATTTGTTAGAGTCAAATGCTTGTATCGAGTCATAATGATGTTTTGCAGGATTTTCCAGGAAGTAGGACATAAGTTTTCCAGAAATTTTCCGAAAACTTAACGTAAAGATTTCTGCAGGTCACTTCTGACGGCGTCAGGAAGAAATTCCTAACGGCGTCACGTGTAAAATTCTGGAAATTTTGCTAGTTTTGTTTTTCTAACGGAGTCTTAAAGTTTTTGTTAAATCTTTAGTTTTATAAACTCCGAGAAATCTGCAAACATTCATTCCACAAGCATTATATCTTACTTTGCTTTCTAGGATTTGTTATCATATATAGATTGCCGCCGATTTTACGCGAGGTTGCCTTGTTTGTTTTCTCAGGTTTAACAGGTTATGTATGACAAGAAGATGATTTATATTTCTGGAAGGAAAGCTTTGATTGTTCATTTTCTTGGAGGAAGATCTATCCTTGTTACCACAGGGGAGTATTTGATTTCATTCTTTTACCTATTTTTACTTTTACATTCTTTAATTGAACATTGGGGACAATGTTCATCCTAAGTGTAAGGGGAGGGTAAATGATGATACCTTATAGGATACACTTTCACTTGAGTTTGTTTTTTTGATGGTAGGTGTGTAATAAAACTATGAGAAATACTTGTTAGTGTAATTTTAGCGCCAAATTTAAAATTTTTTACAACATTTAGGAGTAAAACTTTAGTCATAGCAAGCGTCTCACGGATAGGAGATCGTATGACTAGCATAAAACCGTACCATTCAGAAAAATTTTCCACCCAAATATGTGAGGTTCGCCTTTAAATTTGATAGGAAAAGCATTTACTATTAGTGCTTATGAGGGTACCGGTAGCATTTAGATTCTAGAACTTGCGTTAGTGATGCATCCCGAGACCGCTAGTGAGACTACATTCGTGTAGTAGGATTTACTACATGATAAGAGGCATTAGGATCACCCTTGTGTTAAACCCGTATCATAATTACTTGACCATTTAAGTCATATTACTTGGCTAGTTAAGTCAATTAATTTTTCCCACACCCTTAGCGTTGTACTCATTTATTGTACACGAAACCTCTAGTACACCCCTCCGAGCCTTTCTTTTCGTTTCTAACTTTAAGCATCTTACTTAAAGGAAGAATTTGTTACACCCCACTTAAATGTACAACCAAATCGCCTTAGCCTTCCGTGTATGCACTCATTTTTAGTGCATTATTGTTACATGTTTAAACCCTTAGTTAATTATCTAATTGATTACATGGTTGCTAAGTCGAGTCATATCCTTGTACATATTGTTTTGAGACTCATGAGACTCATGGGTAAAGTACTTATTTTCTGGAGTAATGAGGAAGAACATAATATATTTCCCCCATATGTACGTTAATCTTAAAAGTACTCAAAGTGTTTTGATTTTCTTAATTCGAATCATATCCTATGATGTATTTTTTGGATGGTAGGGTAAGAGTGTATGCAAAAAAAAAACAAAAAAAAAAACAAAAAAAAAAAAAAAAAAAAAAAAAAAAACAAAAAAAAATCAAAAAAATTAAGAAAAAGAAAAAAAAATATAGAAAAAAAAACATACGGACTACCATCCCGTTTCATTCTATGTTTATTTTATGTTTTTGTTATTTTTCATTTATTATCTTAACTCGAGTCTAGTCTTGGCTTAGCAACGCCATATTGTACATGTAATTAACCAAGATGATTAACTCGCCACCAGTAAAGATTGCCTATATCCAACAAAACCGTGTATTCCATATCCCTACACCTAACGTTATAACCCTTTAAAAGACCTCTTTGATAGTTTATCCTAGGTGCTTACGCCATGTGGTAGAGGTTTGATCCTTTCCCAAGCCTATGGTAATCTATTTTGCTATGACAGGTAGTGAGAGATGTTTTCCATTTCCATATTGTGATATATACTTTATTACACCCGAGAGATGTGAGTATCTAAACACTATTTGTGAGGTGCTAGTATATGACCTCCGTGCTTGTCTTTGGTCTTTAGTGGAATGATTATTTGTTGTAATTACTTTTATATCAGTGTTAAATGACCCCTAACTTGTACTTTGATTAGAATAAAAGCGCATTTGCTTGAGGACAAGCAAATCTCAAGTGTAAAGGTATATGATGAGGCGAAAAATGATCTGTTTTTAGGGGATCATTTAAGCCCGGAATTGAATTTATTTGATCAAATATTGCCCTAAATCGTTCCTTTTGTGATTTTAGGTACTTTTGGAGAGAATTCTGGAAAAGGAAGCATTTTGGACGTTTTTGGAGCATAAAAGTGAAGAAAACGGCAAAGTCTTAATTTTCCTTGCTGGGAACAGTACCTGACGGCGTCAAGAGCATTTTGATGACGGCGCCAAGAGCAAAAGTGGTGACAGTCCAGTAGAAATGTGACGGCATCAAAGCATAGCCATCAAGAGTAAAAGTGGTGACGTCCCAGAACAACATTACACATGACGGCGTCAGATCTGGATCTAGGCAATCCGATTTTATTTTTGGCGGCGGGTTGACGGCATCAGAAGTTCCTTCTTGACGTCGTCACCTTAGGAAATCTATATATAGTCTTTGTAATTTTCATTCTAAAAGAAGGACAATTTTAGGGACGAGTTGAATAAACCCTAGCTCGACTTTTACAGTATTTTCAAGGGTTTTCACCCCTTGAAACCCTTCATGTTCAATTAAGATAAGTATCCTTTCAATTCATTCAATATGTCTATGTGTTTTTTGAATATATCTTACGCTTGTCTTGATTTTAACATGCTAGGCTAGATCTCTTGTGTGTTTGCTTAACCTAGATGTTGATTATGGGTTAATTGCTTGTTTATTGTTGTAATGGATGAATGATTTCGATGTTAGGCTTAAGAAAACTGGCAGACTTCCATAGTGTAACTTGCTTGAACGTCTTAAGAAACATGAACCAATGCGTACTAGGTTTTTATGTTTGTATTTAATGCATGAGCGAATTCTAATGATCCCATGTTAGGAGCTTCTTGCAGGCTCGACATAGGAGTGAAGTAGGAGCTTATAGTGATGGGGAAGTACGTACGCTACCCCACGACTGGTATTAAGGAATATAACCCGTCATCCACGCAACTATAACAAACTTTCAACCTGTAAAAGATATCTAGGGAGTAGTGAAATCTAAGTAAACACAATTTTCCCAGTTATTGTTCACACCAAATTAGTAATTAGCTTTATTTTCATTTTTGTTATTTTATTTTGATTGCATCTTAGTTATTGGGTTAGTTGACTAGCAACTAATTCCGCCTACTCTTCTAAAACCCGAGATTTTTTACTTGTTTTCATAAAAACATAAAAATACAAAAAGAATCATCCCTCACCTCTAGACCTAGTTTTTAGGCTTTCTAATCCTAGCGACACTATTCCTGAGTTGAACGATCAATCCCCCGGTACTTGTCACTATACTATACTACAACGATCAGGTACACTGCCTGGTGGGGGTTGTAAGCTTCTCGAGAGGAAAAGCCTGGTGCAATTCCCACGCATCAACCACTTAACAATTATATGGTAAAAAACAGCTTCAACACAAATTCGAACAAAAAAATATACAATTTTGACAAGATAACATCACAATAAATCAACCAAAACTGATAACCAAGCTCTGATACCACTTGTTGGACCGTAGTATTGATTGATTATTGTGATTCGGTAGGTCGAGGATGATGAAAGATTAAAGTTTCCATTGTTAGTGAGAGAGAGTAGAGAGAGAAGGGAAAAACTTTGTGTTTATTGATAATGAAAAGTAAAATACACAAATGAGTCTTACCCTCCTAGTGAAGTCTAGGAGGGCTTATATAGCCTAACACAATCATACTATGGCAATATTACATAACGAGTCCTTGTGTTTAAGCTAAGTATGATAACTAGTGTAATCCCGATAATGTTGTCACATTTAACTATTAGGAGCGATCCCAGCAATGACGTTACCACTTGACGAACTTATTGGCAACTTTAAAGTTCATGAAGAAATTATAAAGAGAGATTCGGAAATGGTCAAGAGCAAGAGAGAAAAAATCAAATCTCTTGTGCTAAAAGCCAAGAAGGAACTTAGTGACGATGATGATTCTAGTACCGATAGTGAAGATGAAGAATACGCAATGGCCGTAAAATAATTCAAGAAAATTTTCAAGAGACGAGGGAGATTCACAAGACAATCACGAGATGATAGAAAATCATCTCAAAGAAATGGAAATGATAACTATGGCAAAAGAAAATATTTTAGTTGTGGATATTCAAATCATCTCATCGGTGAATGTCCAAAGCCGCCAAGTTAAAGCGCTTTTATTGGTGGAGCATGGAGTGATAGTGCTAAAGACGAAGTAGTGAAAGCAAACAACGAAAAATGTCTTATAGCTCAAGTGTCCGATGAAATATGCTTAGGAATAAATTTGGAGCCCGACGAATGGATCAAGGATAGTGGGTGCTCAAAACACATGACAGGGAATCGTAAGCTATTCTTTTCATGCAAGGCATACAATAGAGGTAATGTTATTTTCAGTAGTGACTTGCATGGAAAAATCATTAGCAAATGCACACGATCTCTCAAGACTCCTTAACTACTGAAAATGTTGAGCACGTAGATAATTTGACATATAACTTGCTTAGTATTGGTCAAATATGTGATAATAAGTGTAGAGTAACATTTACCGAAAAAGATAGCGAAACAGTAAAAGATGGGAAAGTCAAAGGTAGAGGAATTAGAAAAGGAGGTGAATATGTAATGAAACTAGGAAATAAACCGGAGGATAAGATATGCCTAGCAACCTTAGACGAAAACTCAACATTATGGCATAGATGATTAGGTAACGCGAATATGCAACAAATTCAATCCCTAGCCTCTAAGGAACTAGTTAGAAATGTACCTAATCTTAAATACGATCAACATTTTTGTGACGCTTGTAAAATTGGAAAACAAGCACATACTAGTAACAAAGCTAAAAATATAGTCTCTACAACTAGATGTTTAGAATTATTGCATATGGATCTTTTTGGTCCACCCACTGTGCAGAGCTAGGGAGGAAACCGCTATACCTTAGTAATCGTAGACGATTACTCATGATACCCATGGACTAGATTTTTAAGTGATAAAACCGTGGCCTTCAAAAAATTTGAAATATTTAGTAAAGTGATCCAAAATAAATTAGGATCCAAAAATTTGCTAACGAAGTACAATTTGGAAAATATTGTGATTTAAATGGAATATCTCACAATTTCTCTACTCCTTGTACTCCTCAATCAAATGGAGTAGTAGAAAGAAATATTCGTTTCTTATAAGAAATAAGTAGAAAAATGTTAAATGAACAATCTATCCCACAAAAAATTTGGTGTCACACAGTTGATAATTAATAGAGTTTCAATTAGACGAATTTTAGGGAAAACTCCATATGAGTTATTAAGAGGTAGAAAACCTAACTTAAATTACATTAGAGTATTCGGAAGCAAAGGCTTTGTTCTTAATACAAAGGATTATCTTACTAAGTTTGGCCCATTAACTCCCAAAGCCCAACCCCCGTTTTTAAATAATACTCCCTCCCGTCAATGAAAGTCAAACAAACACCCTCCTTCCCCCAACTTGCACCTGCAAAATGTCACCTCCACCACCCCCACCATCTCCATCACGTCCCACCTCCCCATCCACTACCCTCTCCCCTCACTTCAGCATTTAATGCTGCCACCCCCTATTTGCAGCTTCTCAAAGTAATTTTCAATATTCTTTTTGGCCGAAAAAACACATGGATGGCTGAGATTGCATTTGAATAATCCAATGGTGATGGGAAATGATCATAAGGGTACCACAAACCCTAATTTGAGCTTATAAAAGGAAGAGAAGACAGAAGACATAATGTGTAGTTAATTAGCATAAATTTAGTGTCGTTTTTAGTAAAATCTAAATTTTAGTGGTAAACTTTGTCTTAAAAAGTTTGTACTCTGTTGCTTTAATGTAATTTGATCCTTTTGCAATCTAAATTTCAAGTTTACTGCTTCAAGTCTTATATTTGCATTTTTATTTTATTTTTTTTTTTGAAATTCCAAATCAAAGCTCTGTTGATTTATGGTTGTTATTCTGGATTCAAAAGCTCATATAAGCTACTTATAGAACTTTTGAAAGCTATTAGAGTTATTAAAACTAGCTTTAGTTATTAAAATTAAAAATACATAAAAATCAGAAAAATAGATAAAAAAATCAAAAATTGCAGGTTTAATGGTGATGATGGCTGGCGCAAGGTAAATAGTGGATGGCCTTGGGTTAGAGGGTTTTTGGAAAGCCAATAGGAGTGGTTACTTGGTATTGGTTCATGGTGTATAGCTTGGAAGGCTTTGTAAGCAATTTTCTTCTAATCTGTGATTTTGGTTATTTGTGCTCATTTGCTGCTTATCTGTGTTTCTTTTGCTTATTTACTGCTTATTAGACAAGTATCAGTTCATACATTAGGCTTTTGTTTTAGTTTACTCAAGTTTCATTCAAAACACAAGTTGATCAGGTTGTTTGGAATTATCTGTCTTGCTGAGCATTAGTTGGTTTCATTGCCTAAGAATTTTTCAAACATCCTTCTTGGTACTATAGTAGTCTAGAACAACCACATTTTAGGTGGTTGTAAGCTTCAAAGTCAAAATCATCTTTAATCACCTCTTGGTGATTCACTGTTTAAGATTTAGTTGATCATAGGCTTCAATTCAGTTCAATAATAGTGAATATAGCTTAAATTAGTCTTCATATAGCTTGACAAATCATTTTCATTTAATAAATCAGGATCAAAGATCATATTCGTCAAAGTAAGCTCATAATCAAAAAGTCAAATTCAAAGTACTTTGCAGAAAACCAAAAAGTCAAGGATTTTTCATGATTTTTGTGGTCACATTCAAGGTCTGAGCTTTTTACAAATTGAAGTACATCACCTGAACAAGTGAAACACATGGTCAGCTTAATTTTTAGATTTTTATAAAGTGCTTATTTGAGGGTGTGAAAAGAACTGCAGGGCAAGGTACTGCCCTGCACCAGGGCATCTCAATTTTTGGTCAAATTTCATTTCCCCCTCCTATGTGCATTTGGAAACTTTAGACCTTGAATTTTAGCTTTTTGGAAAGCTTATCAGTATGCCTTTCTAGATTTCAACTTATTTTGGATCTCAGTCTTCATTGGAATAGCTTATTTTGGTCTTAAAAGTTGTTTGATTTCACATTGATCACTGAGTACTCAGTATAAAACCACTATTTTCATAAGGTTATATCTTGTTCAATAGTGGGCCCCACTATGAGATTATTGCCTTTTTGGAAACCCCAATAATCCATCTCTCTCATTCAGTGCTTATTTTGTACTTGAGACCTTATTTGAACCTTGGAATCAGTGCTTGTAACTTGGTCATTTCACTAAGAAATCTGAGACCTAAGTGTATTGTTAGCTTATTTCAAGTTTTCATAGCTAGCTTATTAGTGAGTGTTAGGACCTGCTTTTTGGCTTATTAGAAAGCTCTTCAGTTTATCTTTAAGAATCAAGCTTTTATTTGGATCCCTGACCATTTGTGTGGACCTCACCAAGGCCTGCAAGTTAGCCAATTCACCCTAGTATTCTGAGACCTCAGTATTTTGGCCTTATTTCAAAAGCTTATTCTGAGCTTATTAGTGGGTCATTTGGTCTACTTATTAGCTCACTTGAAAGACCACCAGTCCATCTTGAAGGTTCAACCCTTGTTTTGGACCCCTAACCCCCTAGTGGACCCCACAGAGGGCTACAGTTGGCTCTTGTTACCAAGTTTGGTCTGTGAGATTTTAGACTTGGCTTATTTGCTTCCATAGCTTATTACTTGTGCTCATTTGCTATCTTTCTGCTTACTTCAAGTTAGTCTCAACCATTTGTAGCTTATTTTAGTTTGTGGAACCTGGTTATAGCTTTTTGGTTAGCTTTTTCAAATTGCAAAGTCTTAATAAGCTTTAAGTGCTAACCTGTTAAGCTCATAAGCTCACCATCTACTTATTTTTAAGTTCCATAAATTTTGTCTTCATTAAAGTTTGTTATTTCCAGTATTTAATTAGATTTGTAAAAGAAAAATCAAGAAAAACCAAAATTTAAAATAGTGTAGCTTCTATTTAAGCCAATTGGCTTATTGCTCAGCTTTTTCAAAAAACAATTTTCATTTTTATAATTTTCTTAAGTTTCTAATATGCTAAAATAGTTTAGGAAAAATTTTCATAATTTTCTGAATTAATTTAGTATTTATAATAATAAAATTAAATTAAATTAGTTTTAATTAAAAAAGCCAAATATTAATTTTCCTTCTGCTCATTAGTAAGCAATAGTAGTCTTTTATATTTTTCCTAGGTTTTATAATTAATAAAGTATTTTTTTTAAAAATTTCAGAATTTTCACTGTTCATTTAGTATTTTTCATAATTAAATTAGTTAAAATAGATATTAATTAATAAACAAGTAAATAATCAGTAAATTATTTTAAAAATAATTTTTATAAACTTTTTAGGATTCCTGTAATGGTTAATTAGTTTTATAAAAAAATTCATAAATTTTTTAAGTTAATTTAATAATTTTCTTAATTTAGAATTAGTTTAAAATAGTTTTTATTAATTATTTAATAGTTTAATTTAGTTTTTAATTAATAATAAATAATAAAATAATCAAAAAAGAAAATAATTTTCTTTTTTATTAAATTTTCTTTTAATAATAAGTTTATAAAAGTTTCATTTTCACCCCCTATAGTTTATATTTGCTTAAAACTCACATTTTTCTCTGCACGCAATCGTTTCTGATTTTTAATTTGTTTACGATTGTTTATATCTGTAATCGTGTAGTTGTTAATATTGTTTCATTATCTTAATATCAATCAATCAGTAGTGTAAATCAATCCAAATCATTATCTGTTACTATTCCCGATCACTGTATCTCTTAAACGTTTCCAAAACACAATTTCAATCTCGTTGGGACTTAACGACCTGGGGATTTCCCTGTACTTCCACGGATTATATATCTTGCACTCCTCTCCCTCAGGTTTGACCTGTTTGACCAACCTTGGTTAATTTGGACTGACTGTAAGGGAGGAGTCAAATTTTGGCGCCATTGCCGGAGAGGTTGTTGCGTGTTTCAAAACGTTTTTAGGTTTAGTGATTTTCAAAACCCTCCTTGTACAAATTTCACCACTTTGTAAATTTTTGTAAAAATCTAAATCATATCAGAAAAAGTTCATTAACACTTTTCCTAAAGTGTTAACAACACCAAAAAAAATCATAAACAACAAAACAAATCGTGAAGTTAAGTTACTTCGATTTCTTTAAGATTACAACCTACACAGGTGGTAAACGGAAGTTCTAAAATTAAATTGCGAACTGAAGAGAGATCCATTATTCTCTCCCGCCACCCTGCGAGTAATTTTAAAGAAAACGATTACGGTTAATGAATCGATACCAAAAATATTTCCGAAAGTTTTTTGCACACACACCCAAAAAGCCAAAAACATTTTGTTTTCTGTTAACAATAAATACATAAAATACATTGTCGAAACCAAGGCTGAATACCTACCAATTGGGGGGTATGAACATTAATAAGTTCCCAAACTAAAGATTAACACTTGCCTTTGTATCCTTGTGATTGGTGTACATTTTTCATAAAAGTCAGTCACACTGTGATTATTGGTTTAAGTTCCCTGTTCTTTTGCCTCAGTCTTGTTTTAATTGACATTGTTTTTTAGTGCATGCGCACTCGTTCACAAATAAAGAGTAATCGTCAAAGAAATGTACCCGAGTTACGTACAGTTATTGAAGAACCAAAAACAGAAATGGACGACGGGCCCCCACCTGACCCTCCCAAGGATGAGACAGCTCCCGATTCCCGAATGATGGAGGAGTTGTGTCACCCTCCCAAGGATGAGACAGCTCCCGATTCCCGAATGAGTTGGTTAACAAATTCTTGGCTAAATACTTTCCACCATCCATGGCTAAATACTTGCAATTGATCGATGTCCCAATCATAATATGCTTCTTGTCACCATTATAGATACCTTCTACAATGGTCTGACACTTCGTCACCGTGACACCATCAATGCTACTGCTGGGGGCACCTTTATGAAAAGGAACCCTGAAGAGTGCTATGATTTGATCGAAAACATGACTGCCCATCACAATTTCTGTGATTCCTCAGCCAAGAGGGATGATTCATGTAAATCAGTCACTCCAGCAAACAATGATATAACTGTCCTTGCCAAAAAACTTGATGATTTGTCCACTGCAGTTTTACGTATCCATCAGTCAAATCAAAATCATCACGTCAAAGTTGTCAACCCAAGTTGTAAAACTTGTGGTGGTCCCCACCCATACACTGAGTGCCCAGCCTCCGGTGGCTTCGCTCATGAAAACGTGTACGCAGCTCAAGGTTCCTATAATGCGGGAGGTAATTCCTACCAACCACAAGGGGACCGTAACCTTTTGAGCTATCGTTCTAATAATTACCATGGACCACCCGGGTTTAATCAGTCTCAGAATCAGAATCAAAAACGGAATCAAAATTTTAATCAAAATCAAAACCGAATGAACCAAGGTTTTCAAAACCAAGGGAATTTCCATTCCGGTCACAATCAGGCTTTTCAAAACCAAGGAAATTTTAACCGTCATCAAGGTCATGGTAATTTTAATCAGGGTAATAATTTCCAACAGGGTAATTTTCAACAAGGAAACAATTTTCATGGTCATAGAATCAAAATCAAAGGAATTTTCATAACAATCGTGCTCAAAATGTTCCTAACCAAAATCAAGTCGTTGTTCCAACTGGACCATCATCCGATGAGTTGTTGAAACAGTTTATGAAATCCCAAGAAGAAATGAAGAAATTGTTGGTCAGCCAGATCTTAGAACTCAAGAAGTCTTTAAATGATCGACCCTCGGGCTCCGGTACACTACCGAGCAACACGATCGCTAACCCGAGGGGCGATGTTAAGGCGATCACAACACGAATTAGAGTTTCTTATAAAGGACCCACGAATCTGTCTACCTCTTCTCCTGTTCAGGTAGAGGATCGTGAAACTGAGGCTACAACGAATAAGGTACTTCCTACTAATAACGCAGGTACCAATGACATCCCTCCTCTAGTTAACCCGGTCCTGATCCGCAAAACAAGGGTCGTATTTGAACCTCCCGAGACTCCTGTTGAAAATCCAAAACCCAACCCGAAACCTTCAATCCCTTATCCATCACGTTTACAAGATCAAAAACTCAGCGAAAAAGCAAATCATCAAATGGAAAATTTTTTCCAAATCTTTCAAGATCTTCATTTCGATATCAGCTTCGCGGATGCTATTCTCTTGATGCCTAAATTTGCATCCACAATCAAAAACCTATTGAGTAACAAGGAAAAATTGTTCGAGATGGCAAAAACTCCCCTAAATGAAAACTGCCCTGCGGTTTTGTTGAAACAGCTTCCCGAGAAGCTGAGAGATCCGGGAAATTTCTCATTCCGCGTATATTCCCGGGAATGGTTGAATGCTATGCCTTGGCCTATCTTGGTGCCAGCATCAACCTGATGCCTCATTCAGTGTGGAAGAAACTATCTCTTCCGGAACTCACTCCCACCTGCATGACTCTTGAACTTGCAGATCGTTCGATATCTCGTCCCCTTGGTATTGTCGAGGATGTATTTGTCAAAGTGGGAAAGTTCCATTTTCTAGAGGATTCCTTAGGACGGGTCGTGCCTTGATCGATGTATTCGATGAGGAAATCACATTATGTGTTGGTTCCAAAGCCATAACCTTCAACCTTGATCAAACCTCCAGATACTCCTCGAACTATGATTCCATATCTTTTAACCGCGTCGATGTCATCGATGTTGCAACCGAGGAGTACTCTCAAGAAATTCTTGGTTTCACTGATGATTCTTTGAGTGGCAATCCCATTCCCTCCTCTCATCCCATAATTGCTAATTCTACTCCTTCCCTCACTCCGTTTGAGGGAAGTGCCTTCGTCTTGGAGGAAATAGAGGCCTTTCTACGAAGTGAATCAATTCCCAAAGGAATTGATAACCAGGAAATAGACCCGGAAAGGGATATACTTCTCCTTGAGAAGTTGCTCAATCAAGATACCTCCCAACCTCCCATTCTTTCACATCCACTTCATAAAGAAGAAATCAAAAATGTTGAGAAAACTGATGATTTCCCCAAGGTCGAGCTTAAGAACTTGCCTCCTTATCTAGAATATGCATTTCTTGAGGGTGATGATAAATTACCCGTCATTATTGCAAAATATTTAAAAGATGAGGAGAAAACTGCTCTCAATAAGGTCTTGAAATCTCACAAGCAAGTAATTGCTTGGAAACTCTCCAATATCAAGGGTATTAACCCTGAATTCTGTACTCACAAAATCTTAATGGAAGATGATTTCAAACCGGCAGTTCAACACCAGAGACGGGTTAATCCCAAAATTCATGAGGTTATCAAACAAGAGGTTCTCAAACTTCTTGATGCCGGATTGATTACCCTATCTCTGACAGTCCTTGGGTTAGCCCAATCCACTGTGTTTCAAAAAAGGGTGGCATAACTGTTGTCATAAATGAAAAAAACGAGTTGATTCCAACTTGACTGCTTACGGGGTGGTGTGTGTGCATTGACTATCGAAAGTTAAATGACGCCCTTCATGGACCAAATGCTCGAGAGATTAGAGGGAAGCGAGTACTATTGTTTCCTCGACGGTTTCTCGGGTTACTTTCAGATTCCCATTAATCCGCATGATCAAGAAAAAACCACTTTCACGTGCCCCTATGGAACTTTTGCCTATCAACGTATGCCTTTCGGCTTATGTAATGCTCCAGGCACGTTTAAAAGGTGCATGATGGCCATATTCCACGATATGATTGGGAAAACTATGGAAGTCTTTATGGATGACTTCTCAGTCATTGGGGATTCATTCCAATCCTATCTCTCTAATTTAGAAAACATGCTGAAACGTTGCAAAGAAACAAATCTATGTCTAAACTGGGAGAAGAGTCATTTTATGGTCAGAGAGGGCATTGTCCTCGGCCATAATATTTCCAAAAGTGGGATCGAGGTTGATAGAGCCAAAGTTGATGTTATAGCTAAACTGCCTCCTCCCACTACTGTCAAAGGTGTTAGAAGCTTTCTGGGTCATACCGGTTTTTATCGTTGATTCATACAAGATTTTGCAAAAATAGCCCGGCCTATGACCCATCTTCTTGAAAAAGATGCTCCTTTCATCTTCTCACCCGAGTGCATCGAAGCTTTTCAAACCTTAAAGAAGAAGCTTACTGAGGCACCGATTCTTGTCGCCCCCGATTGGGACCTGCCCTTTGAACTTATGTGCGATGCTAGTGACTTTGCAATAGGTGCAGTCCTGGGGCAACGTAAAACCAAACATTTTCAGTCTATACATTATGCCAGTAAGACTATGACTGAAGCTCAAACTCATTATACCACTACGGAGAAAGAACTCTTAGCCGTGGTGTATGCTTTCGAGAAGTTTTGGCCATACCTTATCTTGACAAAGTGCATAGTATATACGGACCACTCAACTCTGAAATATCTCTTTGCTAAACAAGATGCAAAGCCAAGATTGCTCCGATGGGTTCTGCTCCTACAAGGATTTGATATCATCATCCGTGATAAAAAAAAGGAGCTGAGAACCTAGCGGCTGATCATCTATCCCGACTAGAGAACCCTCACCAAGATGTCCTCGAGAAAAAAGAAATAAATGAAACCTTTCCTCTCGAGACACTCAATGTGATCTCTACTCGTGGTGATTCTACTACCCCATGGTTTGCAGACTTTGCAAATTACCATGCGGGTAACTTCATTGTTAAGGGGATGTTGTCCCAATAGAAGAAAAAGTTCTTTAAAGATGTTAATCACTACTTCTGGGACGATACCTATCTGGTTTGCAGTCATCCAGCGGTGTATCCATAGCCAAGAAACCATGGATATTCTCAAAGCTTGTCATGATGGACCAACGGGGGGACATCATAGTCCAAATTACATCACCAAAAAGGTGTTTGATTCCAGGTTCTACTGGCCCACGATCTACAAGGATGCCCACGAGTTTGTAAAAACCTGTGATGCTTGTCAGCGTCACGGGAATATTTCTAAAAAGGATGAGATGCCTCAAAATGCCATCCAAGTCTGTGAAATCTTTGATATCTGGGGCATTGATTTTATGGGTCCATTCCCGTCTTCATGAGGGAATAAGTATATACTCGTGGCTATCGATTATCTGTCAGAATGGGTTGAAGCAAAGGCTTTACCCATCAATGACGCCCGAGTTGTCGTAAAATTCTTGAAAGCTCTTTTTGCCAGATTCTGAACTCCACGTGCCATAATCAGTGATCGTGGTACACACTTTTGCAACGACCAGTTTGCAAGAGTCATGTAGAAGTACGGTGTCACTCACCGACTTTCCACTGCATACTACCCCCAAACAAGTGGGCAGGTAAAGGTTTCCAATCGTGGCATTAAAAGAACTCTTGAGAGGACAGTAGGGGAAAACCGTGCCTCTTGATCGGATAAGCTAGATGATGCACTCTGTGCTTTCCGTACAGCTTACAAAACACCCATCGGGTGCACTCCATACAAGCTGGTTTACGGGAAAGTGTGTCATCTACCAATTGAGTTAGAGCACAAAGCCTACTCGGCCTTGAAACATGCCAACTTCGACCTTAAGACAGCGGGTGATCACCGCAAGGTTCAATTAAATGAATTAAACGAACTTCGTGATTAGCCTTACGAGAATTCTTTGATCGACAAAGAAAAGACAAAGAAGATCCACGACTCAAAAATCAAGAACCGCGTTTTCAACGTTGGTGACAGAGTCCTTCTTTTTAACTCAAGATTAAAGATTTTCTCGAGCAAATTAAAAACCCGTTGGTCTGGGCCTTTCACTATCACAAAAGTATTTCCATATGGAACCGTTGAGTTATCTCAACCCGACGGTCCCAAATTTAAAGTGAACGGTCATATGTTGAAGCATTACTTTGGAGGGGACATACCACCTATGGTTGTCCCGGATCACCAAACTTTCCCCACAAACCAATGAATTCGGGGATCGAATCAAGTTAGTGACTCGGTGAACAAAAACATTAGCATGCACATGGGTTTTCACTCATGTTTCTGACTTCTCTCTTCTTTCTAATAAATAACAGGAAGAGGGAAACCTCTTCAGCATCTTTTGTCTTGTGGTTGTTGTGTTTGTACAGGTAATTGTTCCCGAAGCATAAAGACTCTCGTGCTTGTGTTTTTGTCCTTACTTCATAAAAGCTTCATCGTTCAAGAAATCTGATATCCTTTACTAACTTTATCTTTTGGCGTAATTAATAAATGGCCTTAGATACAACATAGGATGACCCTCTCCTTTGAAACATTTGACTTGCACCTTTCATGTGCCGTTTACTCATGCAACTCCGTTTTTCTCAAAAATCTAAAAAAAATTGAAAAATTTTCATCAAAAAGCGCAAAAAAAATTGAAAATTTTGAAAATTTCTGCAAAAATATAATAAGTTTTGACACTTTGTTCTGACTTTCCGCTAGGTAGAGTAGGAATAGAATTTTGACCTGACCGGGCACATTAAGCCCTAGCTGTTCCCTTAACTCCGTGAGGCTAAGCGTTCGCGAATCTCATTTCTTGAGGTAGTGACCATCCAATTACTAGATTAATTGACTAATCGCGCCAACGAGCTAGTGTATGACTTGGTGACCATCTGTTACGCAAATAATGCGCCAGCGAGCCAAGAAGTGCACTAGTGACCATCCATTAGTTGAAGCGTCGAAATATTCGTTCCAGCGAACTACTAATTGAGTTTGTTTAGAAGTTAGATGCTAAGCATGGAGTAGTTGGTTCTCTTTAGAGCTCATCGTAGCTACTTGTAGCTTTTTGCTCCCACAAAATTGTCTCACCAAATATCTGTAAAAATAACAATTAAAGACATTATGTTCTGACGAAACTTAGTTTTGTATCCTCTTAAGAGAACCTTTGTTTTAAAAGTTGGGTACACGTCAATGTGTGAGGTCTTGATCTTAAACCTTTGAGTCCTCATTTCAGAGTAGAAATCCAAGTGAAAAATCCGTTATGTATGTAAAGTTATCCTTCCTTTCTTCAAAAAATAAATAAATAAAATAAAAATAAAAAAATGGAATCATGTATTATTATTATTATGAATAAAGAGTGAGCTATGTGGTTAAGTGTTAGACAAAAGTTGATGGCGGGTGAGGTGCATGTACAGGGTCCTAGACCAGATACATGAGGTGCACGTATATTTCTCCTCAACTAATGTCTATGAGTCTACCCGAATCCCAACTCTTTGATATGGACCTCATTTTTAAAAACAGAGATTCTCAAGAAAAGATAGAAAACTACTTAGCGTCTTAATATGGTATCTTTATGGGACTAAAAATTGTCGAAACGAGAAAATATGAAGAAATTCATCTCTCACAAAAAATAAAATAAATAGAGGAAAATAGGAAAATGGGAGCCAGGAGTTTTACACAAGTAGCTTCCATGAGTAGTGTTAGCATCTACCTTGTATTCAAGCTATGACTTCGTTTTTATGTTTAGCATGGGAACTGGTGAAAAATCGGGAACGATGAATTCTATCCGTATGGACACTTCTCCCTGAGCTGTGTTTCCTACTCTGTGACCCTAAACGTTATTGCAAAATGATGAAAGTCAAAACATCCCGTCACATAAAAAGTATGTAAATATTAGTGTAGGAAATAAAACTGAAAAATGGAGCGTTCTCTGAAATTAATGATTTTGTACTCTCTTTTGAACATTTTGCTACTTCTTCAACATTAGTAGAAAGAGTTATGAAAGTTATTTATCTCGGAGGGCGTGAAATGATCCCATTGCGTGAGGACACGCCAATACCTTAGTCTGGGGGGATTTGGTATGTGATTATTCACACACCGTTTCCTGTCAATTTTAGGAATAAAACAGACACAAACTAACCATAAATTCCAAAGATATTGTGTTTTTGTGTTTGTGATCGTGCAGGAATGGATAATTCAGAAATTGCATAAAACAGGCCAAAAAGGACAAAAACGAGCACGAGTTTGGAAATCGTATCAAAAGCCAAAGCCGGGGAAGCAAATTACCACTTTTTGAGCTCAGAATGTCAAATCATACCTTGGAGAATCATCAAATGCCAAAAATAGTCCTTGGAGCAAAAGTTTGCAAAATTGGCAGAAATGGTCCCTCAAGTTTGAAAATTTGCAGAATTAGTCCCTGAGCATTGGATTTTGGAAGAAAAAGGTCAACATTGGTCCTTGGAGTTCACAAATTGCCAAGTTTAGTCCCTGAGTGAAAGTTTTGAAGAAATTACACATTTGGTCCCTAAAGTTTCAGAATTGGCAAGATTAGTCCCTGCAATTCCAAAAATTTGGAAAATATCAAAATAGACCTTGCATTATTAATCCTTGGCAAAATGAACCCTTGGAATAACTTTGGGAAAATTCCAAAACCAACCCCTTAAAATTCAAAAAATATAAAATTGGTCCTTGTGATTTATTACTACAACCAAACGGACCCTTTTTGTAATATCACCAAAATCCAAATCCAACCACAAAAAAAATCCAGTCCATCCACTAACCTTGGCCCATTAACCCCCAAAGCCCAACCCCCATTTTTAAATAATACTCCCTCTGGTCAATGAAAGTCAAACAAACACCCTCCTTCCCCAACTTGCACCTGAAAAACGTCACCTCCACCACCCCCACCATCTCCATCACGTCCCACCTCCCCATCCACTACCCTCTCCCCTCACTTCAGCATTTAATGAAAGTCAAGCTCGAAACGTTCAAAGTTAGGAAATACACTATTAATGGGGTCGGAAGCTTCATAAGTGCTGACAAGACTATTGACAAACAACTTCCAGTTGGTCGGATGAATGGAGAAAAATTCAAGAATCTAATAAAGGAGGAGATGAACACCAACCGTGGTGTAGAACCTCTGGCATAACTACGGTAGTGAGTCTAACTTAAAGACCCGATAATAAACAAAAGTGCTCTTTCGGGAGACAACCCGAATTATCCCTTTGTTTTTTACTTTTATTAGCATAGTTGGGTTTTGTATGTTTTTTCTAATCATTTTGCAGGTAAATAGAAAGATAGCCAGTGAAGGAGCTGAAATTGGAGTTTTCGCTCCAAAATCTATCCCTAGAACACAACTATGGCGTAACTCAATTCCTCACTACCCCGTAGCATCCTCCAGGTGTCAGACAGTCTATCAAGTTTAATCACCTATGGCGTAGCTCCTAGTTTCCACTACGTCGTAGCTTTCTCCTGTACCAAATTAAATTTAAATCTTTTAACAAAACATACTTTAACCTTGTAGTAGTTTTTAAATGAACTTTGTGGGTGTGTTCCCTGTAAACCCTCATGAGACTTCACTCGTCCAATTTGGGACACCAAGTGGTTTAAAAGGCTTGTTGCATACGCTAAATGCTATCGTGATTCCTACAAAAGTGAGTTAGGATTTCTACTTTTCATTTACTTTTCTTTATAGGTTTTATGCTTTTGGTAGTTGTGTGATTTCAGGGATATGAAGTTTGCTCATTAGGTGAAGGGGAGGCACATTTTCTCAAACATGATCCTTCTATCATTTTCAAGAGGAAAATTTCAGGGAAGTTCTCGTTCAAATTCTACTTATCTCCTATATTTGTTGCTTATTTACGTACAAAAGGGACTTTGTACAATTAAAATGGGGGGACAAGAGTTGAATTATAACTTGAACTTTATTTTCCCCAATTTTTTATAGTTTATTTTGAAAAATTATGCTATTTTTAAAATTTTGACATGTTTTTCTGAACCTAACTAGAATAGACCTTAGCTAAGCACATTTTACTCTTAATATCATGGTGAGAATTAACCTATTCAGTTTCCCTTGATTTACCCCAAATTCACCAAATTATGAGTGTGCCGGTAGTTTGTAGATTTTAGAACTTGGCCTTTACATCATTTCGAGACCATAGACGACTAGCGTGTTGAGTTTTCTTAATACATTTGGAAGAAACTTTTTGAAAAGGCAGTATTTTAGGATTATCACCCAAACAGCCTTTATGTGTGTGTTTATCGATTAGTCACATTGACTCTTCGACCCCCGTGTTTAAAACCTTTATTTGCACTCATCTTTAGTGCAAGATACCCCTAGATACACCCTTTTGAGACTATACTTTTGTTTCTTACCCTTATTATAAATGTTTCGATACACGTATTCGCCTTAGCCTACCGTGTAGTTTTTGTTTATGATTGGGAAGTTGCCACTTCCTCTAATTTGAGGGTCGAGTTAAGAGATTCAGAAATCATGCCTAAGTTGAAGACCTATCATTAAAGATCATTTGAGACCCCCATAATTTCCATGTACGATTCATTTCAAGTGGAGGGACGTATTTTATTATTTCTTGTAATGAAAAAAAATGTGAAATTCTGTATGTAGATAGTTTATTTATGGTGCAGCATTGTATAGCATCTTATTTAGAGCTTTTAAAGATTTAGTATCGAAGATGCCACTTCGATCACTTATGAAGAATGAAGTTGTTGGTTCATAATCACCAACATGAAGACCAAGTGTTGTGCTCATCATGATGTCCACTAATGGCACATGCACTTTTTATATGATCCAGTTTTTGTGTCTTGAAGCTTGATCTTTGGATGAACAGCAAGTGGTAAGTACTTGGTTGTAGGCTAAGACAATTTGCTTTTATTTTTATTTTACACCATTATTGTGAATCCCATATCTTATCCTACCCTTTAGTTGTGAATCATACTTAGGTGAGGGAATTGAGCAGTCATTGGTGTCATGCCCGGTGTTCCGGTAATGTACCATTGCCTTTGTCTCCTTTTCTGTAGTATGTTAGTAACAACGCTACACCAATAGCCTTATATATGTTCACCCAATATTGCCTTTGAAAATTGTTTTGACCTTAGCTCTAGTGGTGGAGATTTGTGTAACTGCCAAGCCTATGATAGAATACATTCTATGACTGTGCATTGAGTGATCACCCCGAAATTAACACTTAGATTAGAGAGAGAGCATGAGTGATTGTTCCCATTTCTTGAGGTTGTCGGCTTTGATATATTCTATCATAGGAAGTTTTTAGATTCATATCTTCTAGTTTCTCGAGAGATATCTTTTTGAAAATTATTCTAATAAGGTCTACTTGAGGGCAAGTAGAGTTCAAGTGGGGGGGATATTTGATAACATCAAATAGTACTGATATTTTAGTGTTAATTTTCCCTATTTTACTCATCCCTTATGACATTTTGTTAGGATATATACTCTTATTGGTTTATATTCTGTTTTCAGGACAAAGATGAGCTTAAGAATGAAAAGACGCGGAAATGGAAGGTTATTTTATGAAAATAATTGAAGTATGCGGAATCTACACTAACTACGGCATAGAGGTATGCTCTACCTATGCCGTAGCACTCAATAAAGACCAGTCAACGCTTATCGAAGATCTACGGCGTTGTCAACATTTAGACTAAGGCGTAGCTTATCCTAGAAGACTTCTACGGGCGTATCAAACATTTAAGCTACGCCATAGGTCCTTAATTTCAATAATGAAGATTAGTCTGTGATCCCTGATAAAGTTACAGCGTAGTTCTCACTATAACTACGTCGTAGAAGTGCCAGCATGAGTTCTACGCCCGTAGAAATTGATCAAGCTACGGCGTAGTTGCGAATTACAAAGGCTACGACGTAGTCAACCCTAGAGCTACGTCGTAGCATAGTAGGGCACTATAAATACCAGCCCTAATTCCGAGTTTTAGATATCACTTTTCACCACTTCACCACAGAAAAGTTCAGAGGAAGTTAGGGAGCAGGGAGAACGAAGTTCAACAAAGCATTCAGGTCATCTTCCAAGGGAGAATTCACGCTTCAACCATAAGTTTAATGATTTATATTTCTTGTATCGAATTTATATCTTCATTAATCATGTTGAACATAGATTCTGCATTTATTACTATGAGTGGTTAAACACCTTGGGTATAATGACTTAAAATCCGAATAAACTTTGAACGTTAATACGAATATGTCATAAGATATTCAAACATTTAATACGAATACAACCTAAGTTTGGATTATACGTTATGAATTTAAATCACAAAGTATGAAACGATAACCTAAGTATATACATAGTTTGGCACACTCTTTGCTCCATTTTGAACATCACACGTCAAGGCATTTTGAGGCCGAATAGATTTTGTTAACACAATAAGATCAGCACCCTATGTTTCCTAAGTAAATATCACGCGACATAGGTAAGTCAAATAAGTTTTGATATAAGGGCTGGATATAATGAAATATTTGTACACTACAATACTACATCACATGTTAACAAGGTTTAAAAGACCAAAAGTATTTTATTGTGGGAAACTCAAAATCGTTATATGCGTTTTGAGAATATTTGAAGGATATTTGAAGATAAGTTTTGTTCTGCTAATCTGTTTCCGTTGGAAATGTTCGATTCGATATTATTCTAGATATGGATCTGTTGATTGAGCATGGTAATCCTACCAACTATTATATTATATTTGTCATCTTTGGCGATTTGGAGAAACTCAAAATTTTGCACCATGGTTCCCAACCTGGTAAATAATTATGATCAACTTTGTTTTGAAACTCGTACGTTAATCCCTCGCGATTGTGAAGATACTTCATTTGATGAAACTCGTCTCGAGAGTTATTCGGATTGCTTGAAATGTTCACTTTGTATTCCTTGATGAACTACTAGGTGGAAAGAGAATAACTGAAGAACCAGCATCTGGGAAGTGGTTTCATCTGTACAAGTGTGTATCTTTGGTGTGCTTCTATTTTATTAAAGGAGAAGAATGAAGATAGCATGAAGTTGTGGATTGATTCTGGAAGCTGAATCGTATCATGTTGTGTGAAGGAGCGAGATATTCCTAGAATTTCTTTTCGTATTCGTTATGATCTCTATGAGTGTTGTGATGCCAATTGTATTGGCTACTGCCTTGACTATTCCTATGTACTTGATAGATCGTGTTCTTCTTCAATACTTGGACAACTTGTCATAGTATGGCATATTGGTATGTTCATAGATGAAAGAGAAACACGAGAATCATCTTCATAAATTGTGTTGGAATTTCTACGTCAGAAGAAGCTCTATGTGATGTTTTCGAAGAATTACTTTTGTGGGAGGAAGAACGAGAGGAGAATTGGAAGAGCTGGAAAGAGAATTGTTTCTTCTCAAGGGGGAGGAATTGTTATGTCCTCATGCAACACGAGGAGATTTCGGTTATGCATCAACATAGTTAGAACCGTATGAGGTGAACTATCCGACGCATGACTTGAGAGTGAATTGTGGCAGACATGAAGAAGCTTATGAGAAGAAAGGAAGGAGATTGTCTATGTTAGAAGACGTAAGGAAGCAGTTTTAATTGAAGCACACAGTTCTATCGAATCTATTCATCTTAGTTAATATGTATAGAGGATTGAAGCAAGAGCTGGACGGAATGGTATGAAGACGATGGTGACTACATTGGTGATTGCCATGCACATGAGAAAAAAAACAAAAAACAAAAAATAACGTGAATTGAGTTACAGTGGATCGTGTGACTAGGGCGGCTTGTTTGGAAGATCGACAGAGATTTCTTTTGGCAGGAGATCATTCAAGCTACAAGGCGCACCTGCAGTGATCGTATTAGGGAGTGGCGTCTTGTTTCACACTTTCAGAAGAAATACAGAAGACTATGGAGAGTGGACTCGGGATGTTAGCATGAATTCTTATCTTCAGATGGATGGACATACAGAATAACTATTTTAACTTGGAAGATGTGTTTAGCTTGGTTATTTTTATTCGTTAAGGAGAATGGCATGGAAGTGACAAGAGGTTCTTCTAGGGTTTTGTATGAATGAAATGGGAAATACTTTTGGATGGAATAAGGACGGAGAGCTACTTACTGAAGGTTCATAAACAATTACAGCAACTAGTGGATTAGTTATTATTGTGGAAAATGAATTTGGAATTTTTACTGGGAGTTGTGTGTTCAGTATGATTATTTCGCACAGAATGGCTATTGAGGAAGCTTTAGTACACGATATGTTAATACTTAGATTCTTTCTTATCCGTACGATTATTCTATCTATTTTGTTGTGCCTTCTGATGCGTTTTGATACTCTAATATGTGCTTAGTGTATCATCTACACGCATATATTATCCATCTCCTTATGAGACTCTTGATACGTTTGATTATTCGATTTGTGCTTCTCTGATTTTGGCAAGTTCCTTTGTTCGTTAAGAATAGGTAGGAGTTGATGAAGATTTATCGGTTAGTACTATCTCCGCATTTACTCGTAGGTATATGTGTTTCAAGTATCTCTTTTGTGAGGTTACAACTATCATCTGTCATTTGTCATCTGCTACGCATTTGTTTCATTTTCGCTGGATCAGATTTGTTATGAATATTGTTCGGTGGAGAGCCTGGGGCTATCCTTTTTGTCGGGATCGAGTCATGAGAAAAATTTCTGTTTGTGAAGATTTTGTTGGAAGGACTTCCCGAGAGTGAGGTTAATTGTGACATTATTTTATGATTTGCTATGCCTCCGTTTAACTTGTGCAACGCCAATTTCGCAGACGAAATTTTCTTTTTATAGGGGAAGAATTATAACGACCTAAAATCCGAATAAACTTTGAACGTTAATACGAATATGTCATAAGATATTTAAACATTTAATACGAATACAACCTAAGTTAGGATTATACTTTATGAATTTAAATCACAAAGTATGAAACGATAACCTAAGTATATACATAGTTTGGCACACTCTTTGCTCCATTTTGAACATCACACGTCAAGGCATTTGGAGGCCGAATAGATTTTGTTTACACAATAAGATCAACACCCTATGTTTCCTAAGTAAATATCACGCGACATAGGTAAGTCAAATAAGTTTTGATATAAGGGCTGAATATAATGAAATATTTGTACACTATAATTCTACATCACACGTTAACAAGGTTTAAAAGACCAAATGTATTTTATTGTGGGACACAAAGCAGTTTATGGATATTACGAAATTTAAATGAAAGTTTGAAAGATTTGGTCACCCTTACCTCCACAATACTCGACTAATTCCAGCCCATGAATCCCTACACGTTCTCATTTTAAAAACCTGAATATCACAATTTACTCTCACACTAAACCCTAAACAAAACATATAAGTAACGGTAGCCATTGTTTCTTCAAGAAATAAAGAGGTACGAAGGAGGCCTATCAAGGTGTGATCGCGAGGGTGATCGCGATAGTTGGTGTGATCGTAGTGATCCGTTTTGAGCATAACCCAGGGTGTGATCGTGTGCTATGGGTTCGAAGGTTTTGATTTTGGTTCTGTGTCTCTTGGTTCCATTTGTCCTTGAGGTATTTCTAATCGTCCTTGTGTTTTACTTGAAGTCGACATGTGAGCTTAAAACGTACGTACGAAACAATGAGGACTTAATCTATACGGTTGTATAATTTTTAAACTGAGAATACGTATGAAATAATGAAGTCGCATGAAATGGTAAACATGTAAGCTTATACGTGTAAAAGTGAGCTAATGGTGTCCCGTTAATATACTTGTGTTGATCTTGCGAGGGTTCGTGGGTTAAATATTTCCTCGCCGATGACTTGTTTGTCTCGTTAACAAGGTGAGTATACGAATGGATATTTGTCACATGAAAGCATTGAGATACAATATATATAAGCCGACGTTATTCTGCTTTGGAGACTTTCGAATCTGTTGACACCTAAGCCTTTCGAATCTGGTCATAGACGCTTGTTTCTATCTCTAATATATGTTTTAAAATCTGCTATAAACCTGGTTATAGACTTGAATAACTAACATGAGGACGTACATGTTTATTGACATGAATAAGGGTTTGTCTTGGTGTGATTTCATGAAAGGTGTTGGCTCGTTAAATTGAGTGAATGTGTGTCGTGGGTGTGTAGGTGTAAAGTAGTAAAATACATGCATGCAAAACTGAATTTCTATCATAAATAAACGTGTGTACTAAGCTGAAAATTTATAGGTTTGAGTCATGGTTGGTTTCGTATAAGATTGGTCACGTGTGAAAATTATTTTAATTTTGTTAAGTTGGTTGTGTCACGTTAATTGTGGCTGGGATTTGTTATGGGTCGAACTCGGTATGTCGTGTGTCGAATTGGTTTAAAACGGAGTAAACTTTTGAACCTGCATATTGTAAACTTTTATAGATAAGAATATTGTGGTGCCTACGTGTGTGTTGTGTCAAAACTGTCAAAACTGTGTTGTGGTGCCTACGTCTGGTTTCTTGTTCCGTTAAGGTCAATCATGGTTAAGTCCAAATGAATATGAGGATTGTTATTTTCACGTGTAAAGATTTTGGTTGCATGGTAATTATCAAGTTGGGTTATAACTGTGTAAGTTAGTTCTATGTTGTCTCGTTAGAGTTAGGGTGTTGGAGTCTCGATATGGTTCTTAAGTCGAATGGTGTACGAGAGTGTGTAAGTGTGGGTGTGTGTTCGAGTGTGTGTAAGAGCATGTGAAGGTGTTTGTTCAAGCCTAATTAATGTGGATACTAAATTGACTAAATCATAATTGGCCGACTATGGAATTTAATTTACACTTATTACCCTAAACTTTGATAATTGGCATAATAAAACCCTAAACCACTACTTGTGTCATTATTGAACCTTTAAGTTTAATTAATTGTCATTTGTAACCCAATCTATAAAAGTTACTAATTCGGGAAAGTTATTAAATATGGTAACTTACTAAAAATGGCAAATTCTAAAAATGGAAAGTTTCTAAAAATAGAAAGCAACCTAAAATGAGTACTCTGATTTAAAATGAGCTTATAAATAATAAAGACGATCATTAATTCGTGTAGATTCGCTGAAGAAGGATTAACTTCCTATCCTTGTTTCTGATATGGGTTCATTGGCGGTTTAAGGTACAGATATTCTACCCTTTCTCAGTAAGGGTTCTGATCTCATGACTTTTCAATCCTTGACTTTAATTTGTTTGCTATGATATGATTCATTTGACATGAGCCTTTGCTATGATCCCTTTTGTTTGATATATTGTGATGATTCGTTTGATATTATCCTTTGATAGGATTCTGTTTGCTATCCATTCTGTTATGATGATCTGATTACTATCTCTTTAATATGAGATTCTGTTCTGTTATGCTCTGGGAGCTTTGTTATGATTATGGATAGCTTTGCTTGTTGTTCTGATATGTTTTGGTCTGATGCCCTTTAGTCTATACATGGAGGTACCATGGGTGTGTCATTGAGGCACCAATGGCATGACACTATCTGGGGCGGTGTGATTAGTCCCCGGCGTTCCCTTCTGTTATGATATGATTATATAATTGTGTACACTTATGGCCATTATGTTGTATGTATGCATAGTCTCGTACTTGTATATGTATTCTGTTTCAGGGAGCGTATGGATGCATCCTAGGTATATGTTTGATGTGATATGATATGATTTGACTTAGTGACTGGCTGTACGTGCCTTGTACCCCTTTCACTTCTGGTACTTAGAGGTCTCCCCTCTCCGTACACTTATGATTTGACGAATATGTGATTATGTGATTTGAGATCTATTCGAGTGTGTCGGGTAGGTCGGCTCGTGGCTTTCCTCTGTTCTTTGTGTCTATTCGAGTGTCTCGGGTAGACAAGCCTTTGTTCTAGCTGCTCATGTGATTCTGATTACTATATGATTCGTATTACCATTTTATTCTTCATGTTCTTTATTCAGTTGACTTATGATACTTGTTTAGTTACGGTTGATCTCTTATGCATTTGACAGATGATATTCATTTCAGCAGGAGCTTATGATTTCCTTTTCCTATACTTACCTACGTTTCGATTATTTGTTTTGTTATATATCTGTTCACTGGGCTTTTTAAGCTCAGCCGCATTTCTTTTCCTACGGCAGGTTTAGGTTGGAAGCTGGGTTGAGTGAAGAGTGCATAGGAGCTCTTAGTGGACCACCCTAATGATTAGACATACATCTACTCTGGATTAGACTTGGATTTGGATTCAGTAAGAATTAGTTGGACTTGTATTTCAGATGTGGATTTCATCTTGTATAGAGTTAGCATTTCATTTGTTATCCTAGATTATCTTGTAACTTTATGTTTATAAGTCTTCCGCTTGCGTTTGTATGTTCTGATTTGGCACCATAATGTGACATTTTGACCCATGTCGGATTGGGGTGTTACATTGGGTGTTAGCCTAATTAAGAAATTGTTATTGCCATGATTTAGTTTTCTCGCACTTATTATTGCTTTATTTGAATACTTTCTTAGCATGTCTTAGGACACTTTAGTTTCAGTAGCAATGATGCTTAGTTGTTCCATTGAGGCTAGGAGAATTTTCCAGAGGACTCATAGAGGATAAGGGTGTGTTTTGGTGATAGAAATATCATCATTCATGTAGAAATTCTAAAAAACGAGCACCTACCAAACAGATTTGCTTAAGAAGTTAGAGGGGATGTAAGTTCCTAAAGGCCGCATCCCGCTAGACTATTCTAAGTTAGTAGAGGCACTTAACGACTCTTGCACCTCGTAGGCAAAGCAACCATTCGAGGAACTCTTGCCATGTTACAGTCGCAAGAATAGGGCAAGGTGTAAGATATGATAGGCGATTTTACCATCTGAGTCTATCGACTTAAACCCCCCAGATGAAATGATAGGATGCATTGATTAGAAAACTTGTCATGTTAATAACAAGAGTATTAATTAGGTTAACACTATTCTCCTTATCTGAATTTCCTTCGCTTAATTAATTGCTTTTGTTCCATTTCATTTTTGTAGTTTAATTAATTAATCAATCATTCAATCCCCCTTTTTAATCTAGTGACTCTAAACTTAGATAATTTTCGCACGCATAGCTCTTGGGACGACCTCGACTTTACCTTTTAGCTATACCATACACGACCGGGTACACTACCCGATAGTGCATTAGGTAGACCTTAAGTAAACGAGACTTTAGAAATATTAAAACCTGGTCAGAAATTCTGCATTAATGAAGAAGGTGAGTCCGTTGACAACACTAAGTATAGAGGGATGATTGGTAGTTTGATATACTTAATGGCAAGTAGACCCAACATCATGTTTAGTGTTTGACTCTATGCTCGCTTTCAAGAGGATCCCAAAACCTCTCACCTAGAAGTGGTTAAGCGTATCGTCTGATACATTAAAGGCACGATACACTTAGGATTATGGTATCCTAAGGGATCCGGCATAGAAATAGTTGTCTATGCGGATTTGGAACATGCGGGAGACTACGTGGATCGAAAAAGCACTAGCGGTATTTACACGTTTATGGGATGTTTTCTAACATCTTGGTTTTCTAAGAATCAAACCGCTCTTGCAATTTCTACCACCGAAGCCGAATACGTAACCGGAAAGGCATGTCAACAAGCTCTATGGATGAAACAAGCTCTCGTAGACTATGGCATTAGGTTAGATAATGTTCCAATGATGTGCGATAACAAAGGAGCTATAGATTTAAGTAAAAATCCCATTCAACACTCTCACACTAAACATATAGAAATACGTCACCACTTCCTTCGTGATAGTATTCAAAAAGGGAACATATCAATTGAAAAGGTTGCATCGGAAGATAACATTTCCGATATATTAACTAAACCCCTTAAGCATGAACCATTTAACCACTTACGTTTAGGATTAGGAATGATGGAACAAATTGACTAAAGTATAGAATATTTAAGATTTGCCAAAATTTCATATTCTGCGAAAAATCGTCTGTCAGATGGGTGGACTCCTTAAAGTTATAAAGGCGGCCCCCTTAAACCTTAATGGGACCGGCCTCACTTTAAGGGGGCCGACCATCTGAACAAGATTTATTGTTCTCTTTTCCTCTAAATCTGTGTCTAGGACTGTATTCTGCACAAACCAAAGATTGGAAAATTTTCTTTTCTTCTCTCTTGTATTCTTCTTTTGCGTAAAATACTCTTAAGCAAAACCCTAATCTATTTTATCCAAATTATTCTCACATCTAGGAAATACATGAAAACTCATTTTCTTGCATTGTTGAATAATGCTAAAAATATATTTTAAAATCATGCATTAAAATCTCACATGAGTGGTCAAAATATATAACTTAATATATACTTATGACACTCATGAATTGAGCAAAATCAAGGAGACTTTGGGTTTTTTCTTAGGATTTTTCTTTTGCATCTAGGAGTCGAAACAATCGCAGCTCCACATTTGTTGCATATAAGCACACACTAGGATCAAATCAACAACTTCATTAGTAATTCTCTTATCTATATGGCTAAGAAAATATTTGCTAAACTCTATTGATCTTGCTCTAAAAATTTGCTTACATGCTTATATTTTGCTTACTTGTTTAAAATTACTTTTTTTGCTTATTTGCTTGATTAATATTTTTGCATGCATAACTTATTTATTAATATATTACATGCTAGATTGCCACTAAGAGTTGGACTTGCTTTAAACAAAACCTCAAAAACATAGCCCTTTCTGCCTATTTCTGCCAAAAATTCATTTCTGGGAATCTAGGAACCAAGCATAAGGGCGGCCCCCATAAATATCAAGGGTGGCCCCCTTAAAATTTAAGGGGACCGGCCCCTATTTAAGGGGACCGGCCATCTGTTGGTCGAAGCTTGTTGTTTCTTTTCTGCTTTTTAGCCCATTTCACCCTACTTTAAACCTACACTGCCCAAAATTCACAAACATATTTTGTCTTAATCCATCCTACAAATTTTATCCATCCTTAATCACATCATTCTTGCACTACAAATACTCTCATTCATCTTAACCTCCATTCATCCTACCATTCCCTCTCCTACCAAACCAAGATCTAAATCCCCAAGGTTAGCAAAGATGACCGAGAAACCCGTTTGGAGGAGAAAACTTAACTCTCGAAACAAGTCCATCCAAACAAAAGATGTTGCCAAACAACCAACACCACCACCAACCTTTGTTCCTATTGGGAACACACTTTACGTATTATCAAGTCTCGGTCCTTTTTAATTGTAATAGGTTGCTTAGATATTTATTTCATTATGTTTATGTTACATGTAAGGCTTATAAAGACCACTAGGCTATCTGATGAGATCAAATAAGTACATTTTATTAGCATCATGTATCCTATTTAATTGACTTGTTTTAAATTATTTTGTATGAGAATTGGTGCTTTAATGTTTACTTTAGTGATTCTCAGGTAAAAACAAGCAATTGGTGAAAGTTAATGATATTGGACGAATTATGGAGATAAATGATCAAGATTTGAAAAGTCTCCTATAATTCAAGAGATGCGCCGTATCACTCTCAACAGATACGCCGCAACATCATACTTAGATGAATTCGAAGACCATTGCCTGACTTTGAAGAATGTGTCGCATCTAATTACAACATGCGCCTCATGTGAAACTTTGGTCAACAAAGAATAATCAACTTGTTCTACTCCAAAATACGCCACATCTCACTTACAAAATGCGGCGTATCAGCTAAAGACTTCACCAAATACTATCGAAGACGTTAAAGAACATGCCCCGTATAGAGAAAGAAGTTACGCCGCATCTTAAGGCGGTGTACGAATATTCTAGAATATAATAATCTTGGACCCCACGCGAAGTTAAGTAGATGCGCAGCATCTGTCATCAACATGCGCCGCATTGATGAGGCAAAAACTGAACTGTTTTTAAGGGGTCATTTAAGCCCGAAGTCGAGATTATTTGATCAAATATTGCCCTAAATCGTTCCTTTTGTCATTTTAGGTACTTTTGGAGTGAAATCTGGAAAAGGAAGCATTTTGGACGTTTTTGGAGCATAAAAGTGAAGAAAACGGCAAAGTCTTAATTTTCCTTGCTGGGAACAGTACCTGACGGCGTCACATGTTCCTTAATGACGGCATCAAGAGTAATACAAGAGGTGTATGTGGACAATACACGTGACGATCCAGAGAGTTTTGTGCATTGGAGATGACAGCGTCACCCAAGGCCGTCATGGTCCATGTATTAGTGACGGCCCAGAAGAAATTTACACATGACGGCGTCAAAAGTGGATCTAGGCAATCCGATTTCATTATAGGCGGTGAGTTAACGGCGTCACATGTTTACACATGACGCCGTCACCCTGTATTATCTATATATAGTTTTCCAAATTTCATTCATTAGTGTGCAACTTTGAGGGAAAAACCCTAGGTCGAATTTTCCAGCTTTTTCAAGGGTTTCAACCCTTTGAAACTTTCATGTTCTAATTGAGATAAGTACTCTTTCAATTCATTCAATATGTCTATGTGTTGTTTGAATACATCTAACGCTTGTCTTCAATTTAACATGCTAGGCTAGATCTCTTTTGTGTTTGCTTAGATGTAGTGAAACCTAGATGTTAATTATGGGTTGATTGTTTGTTTATAGTTGTTACGAATGATTGTATTTGATGTTAGGCTTAAGAAAACTGGCAGACTTCCATTGGTAACTTGTTTGACCGTCTTAAGAAACATGATCGGAGGTGTACTACGATATTTGGTTGTATTTAATGCGTAGGAGAATTTTAATGATCCCATGTTAGGAGCTTCTAACGGCTCGACATAGGAGTGAAGTAGGATCATATAGAGTTAGGGAATATTGTACACGGCCCTACGACTAGTATTAAGGAATATGACCCGTCATCCATTCAATTGTAACAAGCTATCAACCTGTAAAAGATATCTAGGGAGTAACGAAACCTAAGTAAACACAACTTTCCCCATCATTGTTTACACCACATTAGTTTAATAGTTTAATTTTCATTTTTGTTATTTTATTTTGATTGCATTTGTAGTTCATTGGGTTAGTTGGCTAGCAACTAATTCCGCCCACTCTTCCAAAACCCGAGATTTTTACTTGCTTTTATAAAATATAAAAATACAAAAAGAATCATCCCTCACCTCTAGACCTAGTTTTTAGGCTTTCTAATCCTAGCAACACTATTCATGAGTTGAACGATCAATCCCCCGGTACTTGTCACTATACTATACTACAACGATCAGGTACACTGCCTGGTGGGGGTTGTAAGCTTCTCGAGATCCCTCAAGAGGTAAAGCCTGGTGCGTTTCCCACGTATCAAGTTTTTGGCACCGCAGCTCGGGGAATAGTTATTGTCTAGGTTAGGATTTATTTTTACTAGGTCTACTTGCTAGATTCCTTTCTAGTAAGATTTTATTTTTATTTTTAGGTTTTCTTTAGTCTATCTCATTTCTTTGTTCCATTGTTCGTAAACTATCTCGATGGATAAAAATAGCATTGATCGTTTGATTCCTGTTATTCTTGTTTTTTGTCGTAGGATTTTCCAAATGCCCGCCCCAATCCCTTTAGTGGAAAATGAGAACCCACCTAATCTCTCACCTAACCATCACTTTGACAATAACTCTGAGATGGAGGAGTCCGAGCATGATGATGACCATAGGGCTAGTCCTTTTTACTATTCGGACACCGATGAGGACCTAGATGACGGTGACGTAGTTAATGAGGATAGGATGGATGATGAAGTGGACCCTCTTAGGTATGTCGACCCTAGAACAAGGATTGAGAATGATAACCCATTTAATATGCAATTTCCTTGTAAAATTGGATTTAGGAGCTTTGATGCCTACCTTAACTCATCTCTACCAATGAACATAATATCGCGTAGTGAATACAATAAAATTAAGGTAGATGAGTTGGAATACAAAGGAGATAATATTATTGCTAGGGCAATGTCATTGCATGTGTTTGTAGGAAGCTTTGTTTATCTTGTTGAGTTCATGGTTATGGAGAATCTAGGAGAATTTATCAATAGTAAGTTAACCCAAGTTGTGTTTGGAAAACCCTTCAAAAGGTTAACCAACCTTGATGAAAAACTTATGGAAGGGTTAATTACATTCTCGGAAGGGGATGAAGAGTTTGTTTACCAAATGCCCCGGGCACACCCTACGTTCAAGGTTTTTTCTATAGAGAAATGTAGTCGGTATCCACCCGTAGAAATGCTAAGTGAGAATGATAAAAGAAAAGGGCTTAAATATCCTCATGAAAAGAATAAAAGTTATTATCGCGGATATTTAGAGCTAAGTGATGACTATAAGAAAGATGAAGCGACTATTAGATGGCTCACCCTAGGGTATGTGAGCATAAGCGACACACGATAGCCCATGACCTTGAGTCTAGCTACAAGACTCATAAAATAAAGAAAAGCGCTTCTTGGGAGGCAACCCATGTTTTGTGTGATTTTTATTTGTTTGATTGTTATTTGCTTCCGTATGCATGCTTTATTTTTATTGTTGGTACATCATGTTTCAAACTAAAATTGTGAAAATGCTTTATTTTGTTGTATAACTTTGTCTTAACTGTATAAAGGTATTTTGCAAAAGCTAAGTGTAAGGGGAAACCCCAAATTTGTTTTTAAGAACGAAATTGATCATGATTCGCCACAATATTAAATGAACATGTATATTAGTACTTTTTAGAGTCAAATGCTTGTATCGAGTCATAATGATGTTTTGCAGGATTTTCCAGGAAGTAGGACATAAGTTTTTCCAGAAATTTTCCGGAAACTTAACGTAAAGATTTCTGCAGGTCACTTCTGACGGCGTCATGTGTAAAATTCTGGAAATTTTGTGAGTTTTGTTTTTCTAACGGAGTCTTAAAGTTTTTGTTAATTCTTTAGTTTTATAAACTCCAGGAAATCTACAAACATTCATTACACAAGCATTATATCTTAATTTGTTTTCTAGGACTTGTTAGTATATATAGATTGCCGCCGATTTTACGTGAGGTTGCCTTGTTTGTTTTCTCAGGTTTCACAGGTTATATATGACAAGAAGATGATTTATTTTTCTGGAAGGGAAGCTATGAATGTTCATTTTCTTGGAGGAAGATCTAACCTTGTTACCACACTATCCACACCGAACGAATCAGGGGAGTATTTGCTTTCATTCTTTTACCTATTTCACTTTTACATTCTTTAATTGAACATTGGGGACAATGTTAATCCTAAGTGTAAGGGGAGGGTAAATGATGATACCTTATAGGTTACAATTTGCACTTGAGTTTGTTTGTTTGATGGTAGGTGTGTAATAAAATTAAGAGAAATACTTGTTAGTGTAATTTTAGCACCAAATTTAAAATTTTTTACAACATTTAAGAGTGAAACTTTAGCCTTAGCAAGCGTCTCATGGATAGGAGTTGTATGACTAGCACAAAACCGTACCATTCAGAAAAATTTTCCACCCAAATATGTGAGGTTCGCCTTTAGATTTGATAGGAAAAGCATTCATTATTAGTGCTTATGAGTGTACCGGTAGCATTTAGATTCTAGAACTCGCGTTAGTGATGCATTCCGAGACCGCTAGTGAGACTACATTCGTGTAGTAGGATTTACTACATGATAAGAGGCATTAGGATCACCCTTGTGTTTAAACCCATATCATAATTACTTGACCATTTAAGTCATATTACTTGGCTAGTAAAGTTAATTAATTTTTCCCACACCTTAGCGTTGTACTCATTTTTAGTACACGAAACCCCTAGTACACCCCTCCGAGCCTATCTTTTCGTTTCTAACTTTAAGCATCTTACTTAAAGGAAGAATTTGTTACAACCCACCCAAATGTGCAACCAAATCGCTTTAGCCTTCCGTGTATGCACTCATTTTTAGTGCATTATTATTACATGTTAAACCTTAGTTAATTATCTAATTGATTACATGGTTGCTAAGTCGAGTCATATCTTGTACATATTGTTTTGGGACGATTGGGACTCATGGGTAAAGTACTTGTGTTATGGAGTAATGGGGAAGAACATCATTTATTACCCCCATATGTGTGTTAATCTTAAAAGTACTCCAAGTGTTTTGATTATCTTAATTCGAGTCATTAGATTAATTTATTGTAAAGTATTATTTTGGATGGTAGGGTAATAATGTATGCAAAAAAAATAATAATAAAATAAAAAAATAATAATAAATCGAAAAAATCAAGAAAAAGAAAAAATATATATATATATAAAAAATAGAAAAAGAAGAGAGAAAAAACATACGGACTACCATCCCGTTTCATTTTATGTTTGTTTTAAGTTTTTGTTATTTTTGATTCATTAGCTTAAGTCGAGTCTAGTCTTGGCTTAGCAACGCCATATTGTACATGTAATTAACCAAGATGATTAACTCGCCACCAGTAAATATTGCCTTTATCCAATAAAACCGTGTATTCCATATCCCTACAACTAACGTTATAACCCTTTGAAAGACCACTTTGATAGTTTATCCTAGGTGCTTACGCCAAGTGGAGGAGGTTTGATCCTTTCCCAAGCCTATGGTAATCTATTTTGCTACGACAGGTAGTGAGAGATGTTTTCCATTTCCATATTGTGATATATACTTTATTACACCCGAGAGATGTGAGTATCTAAACACTATTTGTGAGGTGCTAGTGTATTACCTCCGTGCTTGTCTTTGGTCTTTAGTGGAACGATTATTTGTTGTAATTACTTTTATATTAGTGTTAAATGACCCCTAACTTGTACTTTGATTAGAATAAAAGAGCATTTGCTTGAGGACAAGCAAATCTCAAGTGTAAGGATATTTGATGAGCCGAAAAATGAACTGTTTTTAAGGGGTCATTTAAGCCCGAAGTCGAGATTATTTGATCAAATATTGCCCTAAATTGTTCCTTTTGTCGTTTTAGGTACTTTTGGAGTGAAATCTGGAAAAGGAATCATTTTGGACGTTTTTGGAGCATAAAAGTGAAGAAAACAGCAAAGTCTTAATTTTCCTTGCTGGGAACAGTACCTGACGGCGTCACATGTTCCTTAATGATGGCGTCAAGAGTAATACAAGAGGTGGATGTGGACAATACACGTGACGATCCAGAGAGTTTTGTGCATTGGAGATGACGGCGTCGCCCAAGGCGGTCATGGTCCATGTATTAGTGACGGCCCAGAAGAAATTTACACATGACGGCGTCAAAAGTGGATCTAGGCAATCCGATTTCATTATAGGCGGCGAGTTGACGGCGTCACATGTTTACACATGACGCCGTCACCCTGTATTATCTATATATAGTTTTCCAAATTTCATTCATTATTGTGCAACTTTGAGGGAAAAACCCTAGGTCGAATTTTCCAGCTTTTTCAAGGGTTTCAACCCTTTGAAACTTTCATGTTCTAATTAAGATAAGTACTCTTTCAATTCATTCAATATGTCTATGTGTTGTTTGAATATATCTTACGTTTGTCTTCAATTTAACATGCTAGGCTAGATCTCTTTTGTGTTTGCTTAGATGTAGTGAAACCTAGATGTTAATTATGGGTTGATTGTTTGTTTATAGTTGTTACGGATGATTGTATTCGATGTTAGGCTTAAGAAAACTGGCAGACTTCCATTGGTAACTTGCTTGAACGTCTTAAGAAACATGATCGGAGGTGTACTACGATATTTGGTTGTATTTAATGCAGAGCAGAATTCTAATGATCCCATGTTAGGAGCTTCTAATGGATCGACATAGGAGTGAAGTAGGATCCTATAGAGTTAGGGAATATTGTACACGGCCCTACGACTAGTATTAAGGAATATGACCCTTCATCCATGCAATTGTAACAAGTTCTCAACCTGTAAAAGATATCTAGGGAGTAATGAAACCTAAGTAAACATAACTTTCCCCATCATTGTTTACACCACATTAGTTTAATAGTTTCATTTTCATTTTTGTTATTTTATTTTGATTGCATTTGTAGTTCATTGGGTTAGTTGGCTAGCAACTAATTCCGCCCACTCTTCCAAAACCCAAGATTTTTACTTGCTTTTATAAAATATAAAAATACAAAAAGAATCATCCCTCACCTCTAGACCTAGTTTTTAGGCTTTCTAATCCTAGCGACACTATTCCTGAGCTGAACGATCAATCCCCCGGTACTTGTCACTATACTATACTACAACGATCAGGTACACTGCCTGGTGGGGGTTGTAAGCTTCTAAAGATCCCTCGAGAGGTAAAGCCTGGTGCGATTCCCATGTATCACGCATCGACCCCTCAGACAGAAACTATAAATGCCCCAAGACTGATACGAGTTTGGTGTACAAAAAAAACCCTAAGGAGACGAATTCAGTCGAAGAAGCATCACATGACACGCCCCAAACGAAGATCTTAGAGCCGTAAGAAGGTCCTGCATGTGTATAATTCATTAAGTAGTTTTGTGTATTGTATTAGTAAGCTTTAATCCATCAGGATTGATGGGCTTGTGGCCACCATAATGCTCCCCTTAAAATTGCTTTCACATGGTTAAAGTTTATATGATTGATGTTTTTGGTAACTTTATTTGTGCATTGATAACCTCTGTGTTTAGTTGAGTCTTCTGGGCTACCATACCTGTTCCTCGCCTGCTTATCTAGTGTCTAGAAGGCAGGATAAACATAAGTAATCGTTAAGAGTTTACTCGTCGATATTAGGATCCAACGAGACAGATTAGATTACGATACTCATCATATAAAACTAGCAATAAAACAAGTGACAAGCTACTTAATTATAAGAACAGGTCTTCTTACGTGTTTCTATTATCAATTTGTGTATGTGATTGCTATTCACTGATTCGTTCTCATTTGTTTTACTTTTATTGTTTATTAAATCCGTGTTAGTCTCTCAGGCTAAACCCCCGTTTATTAGATTTAGATTGTAAAACTAACTTAGATATTAAAATACTGATTAAATCAACTAGATATTACGTTCCATTCTTAGTGTTCGACACTCTACCTGCCACTATACACATGTTGATCGGGTACACTGCTCGTTAAGTGTGTGTGTTAGTAATAAGTCGGCTAAATATAAATGTAAAACTTGAAAAGGCTTAAACACCCTATGCTACACTGATATATCACACGCATCACTATCCAAAGCCCACGTATGAAAGGATGTGAGTAGGGAGTGTTGCCCTAGCTCCTTCTCCTATAAATAGATGCTTATGTAACTCATAATACTTGTTGGTTATTTGATTATCATAGTGAAAATCTTGCATATTTATTTCTCACATATCATATAATCATCCAAACCTTATATCTATCTTATTCTTACTTGTGTAATCATAACATGGGAACCTAACAAGTGGTATCAATCGCTAGAAGAAGGTGGTGAAGCAATATTGTGATTTTTTTGGAGCTTTCTTTAGTGCTTTATCTTGGTATTTTTCGATTTTGAGCTAAAGTTTACAACTTTTGTAGTTGTTTCTTGGTTCTAAACATATTTTGGCTTACAAACTTATGTCTTTAACCAAAGAAAACAAGAATGTTTTAAGCTTTTCTCAAATTTTTAAGCTTTTACTATTTCGTATTTTTGTACTATTTTTTGAAGTTTTCAAAAATTTGTCAAAAATTTTCAAGATTGCAACTTTTCTTTTGATTTGATAGTTTTAAGGTTAGTTGTACAAAAATCTTGGATTCAAAACTTGTTTTGAAGGAGCTTTAATTAAATTCAAAGTTTTGGCAGATTTTCGAAATAATTAAAACCCTTAATTTTTGAAAAGTTCCAGTTAAACCCTAAAATTTTGAAAAGTTTCACCTTGTTCCTATTCCTGAAATCGTTAATTACTCAGTGTTTCTCTTACTTGTACAAGTTAGGAAAACGCTTCTACTCTTGGATACTTTCTAAATTGTACAATTTAGAAAGTTTGTGACCTTTTTTTGAAATTCTGAAAAGTTTCGAGAAGTCTCTTGAATTTTTCGAAATTCTTTCAAATTTCTAAATTGTTCAATTTTTTCAAAAACCTTAATTTTCGAAAAGTATTGGAAATTTTTTAAATTTGTGAAATTTTTTTGAAAAGCTCAAAAGCTTCGAAATACTATTGGTTTTTTTGAAATCTCATCAAAATTCTTTCGAAAAGTGTCATACATTTCGAAAAATTTGAAATTCTAATTTTTTCGGAAAGTTGCTTCTTCATTACCTTCTACAAGATCCATCATTATAAAAGAACTACAATCATGTCTCAACCTCCATATTACAACTTCTACACTTAACAACAACAGTTTCCTCAACAAAAACAACAACAATTTCATCAACAATAACAGCTATATCCTCAACATAACCTCATGATGCAACAACACCAAGTGATACCTCATCAACCTCCATACTTAATGCAACAACAACCCAGGCAACAAATAAATCTTCCTCCAAAACACCCTCATTGGTTTGATCAAATGTGCGAAGTAATCACCACTCAACAATCACGTCTACAGACTCAAGAAAGCCCTTTACGGCCTTAAACAAGCCCCGAGGGCCTGGTACGATAAACTATCTGCTTTCTTGCTTGAAAACAAATTTACAAAAGGTTTTGTGGATCCAACTTTGTTTATTCAAAAACATGGGGAGGACATTTTAATTGTTCAAATATATGTCGATGACATTATTTTTGCTTCAACACATAAAAAGTACTCAAACGCTTTTGCAAGATTAATGAAGAAAAATTTTGAAATGTCCATGATCAGTGAACTTACGTTCTTCTTAGGACTTCAAGTTCATCAATCACCCCATGGAATTTTTCTACATCAGGCCAAATATGCTCTTTAAATTTTAAAGAAACATGGAATGACCAGTTTTGATACCTACTACTCCAATGGCTTATACCACTAAGCTAGATGCTGATTTACACAGGATACCAATTGACCCTACCAAATACCAAAGTATTATTGGGTCACTCATGTATCTCACAGCTCACAGACCAGATATTGTTTTTGTTGTGTATATGTGTTCACGTTATCAATCCAAGCCTACTGAAAGGCACCTCTCTGAGGCTAAAAGAATCCTTCGATACGTAAAGGGAACCATTAACTTGGGGATTTGGTATCCGAAAGATTCTGGTTTTGATCTAATCGCTTTTTCAGATGCCGATCATACAAGATGTTTAGATACACGCAAAAGCACTTATGGTGGTCTTCGGTTTCTCGAAGATAAACTTGTGTCTTGGCAATCAAAGAAGTAGGACTGCACCTCTTTATCATCTACAGAATCAGAATACGTAGCTATGTCTACATGTTGTGCTCAAGTAATCTGGATGAGATCACAACTTATGGACTACGGCTATCAATTCAACAAGATTCCACTGTATTGTGATTCCAAGAGTGCCATTGCCATTTCCTGCAACACCGTTCATCATTCAAAGTCATAACACATCGATCTCCATTATCATTTCATCAAGGAACATGTCGAAAAGAATACAGTTGAATTATACTTCGTGGGTACTGGATACCAATTGGCGGACTTACTCTCTAAAGCACTACCTCCTACAAGGTTTGCTAATTTAGTTCACCAAATTGGTATGCGATGTTTGACTCCGGATGATTTGCAAAATTTTCTTAAAAACAAGTAACTGTGAGTCAAACATAAAAACATTTTGTAAATACTTATTAAAAAAATGCAAGTATACAACATCAAGCAACACGATGTTTTCATTTAATATTTTTAAACAAGTGTTAAGGGGGAGTATAAAGTAAATTTTCAAAATTTTCATATAAAATGTATACTTGCATATTACCAAAAAGATGTTGTTTTGTAATTAATGGTGGCATTTCTTTGTGATTTCCTTTCTTCTCAAACTTAGAACATTATCACATCACTTGTCAAAGGGGATAACAAAATAGTTATTGCTAACGGTCGTTACAACAATAGTCATTTAGTTAATATAAGGACTAACCGTGCAATTGACACAGTCTAGGGACTATATGTGTAAAAAGCTAAAATTTTTAATTATAATAAAATACACAAACACCCCCCCCCCCCGCCACTTTTTTTATTTTTTATTTATTTATTTATTTATTTATTTTTTACCTTTTATGAAAATCAAAACTCTCTCAAACCCAACTAAATCAAACGGCTAAGAATCAATAGGCAAATCCGTGCTTCTAATCTTCAAACCGTAAGTTCCTACATGATCTTTAGGTTAATATAAGAGATGGTTTTGAATTAATTTGAAATCCAACGGCTCAATCGATCACAATCTTGATTTTTTGAATTAGGGTTTGTGCAAATTTCGTAATCATGATTGTATGGATTTTTGTTTGATTTTGTTGAGGGCTTTTGTTGACTTTAGTGCTAGTATCATATTACCTACAAGTAATCAAACTAAGGATCAAGATTCAATGATTTTGAGATTGAGGGTTTAGGTCGATTTGGGTAAATGCAATTCTGTGTGATTATGTTTAATTTTGTTGGTGAGATATGTTCTTCATTGTGTCTATTTCATGATTATGTGCTTTAATTTCTCTCATTATCTCATTTGCATGATTTATAAAGTTCGGGTTTATGTTCGATTTAGGGTTTTTCCTATGTGAGTTTTCTGGTACAATTAAATGGTTAGGATAAGTTCTTTATCAAGTTAATTTAATGTTTCATGTGTTAATTCCATCAATACAACATGTTGTCTGAATTTCGATTCTTTGGGTGTTCATATCTTTTCGAAAAGATTGTGCATCGTTGCATGGTTGTTTCTAACACATGTAATGTACTCATATGCACAGGACTAAACATCTGGAACCAAAATATTGCAACAAATGTACGTCTTCAAGTGAATTCGAAATTCTTGTATAAGAATTTCGAAACTGTAATATCTTTCGAAAAATGTCAAAGCTTTCGAAAAGCTTGAGTTTTTCAAAACTTTCGAATTTTACTTATCTTTTCCAAATCTTTCAAAAAGTTTTTTAACTTTTAAAAAAAGTTTCGAAAAGTCATTTGTGTTCAAAAGTTTCGAAAAGTTCAAGTTTCTCAAAAGTTTTGAAAAGTTTCGAAATGTTATGAATTTTCAAAATTGTTGTGATTGTACTTGTTTTTCGAAAAGATTGATATTATTTGCAATGTTTTGAAATGTTGTCTGATTTCTTAATATTGTAATTGTGGATTGTTCAATGTTTCTAAACGTGTATTTTGTGATGTAATGTGTGATATAACTTGATGTGATTAACTTGTATGATCATTTAGGACTTAAACCATTTATCATGTACACATTAGTCACATTAAAATTGGACATCAGAATATTCATAAAAGGAAATCAATCGGCAACTCAAACTTGCTATATGTGCTAACAATTCTCAACTCTCGATGTTTGTTTTATGATTGTGCCTTTCAGAATACAATGACTGGCCAAATCTTGAATGCCCCGGAACAACCATTGCCCCTACTCACACTACGAGACATTGCCCTAGATGACTATAATATCACTATTGAACCTAACAATGCACGAGTGGAATTCGACAACTTAAATATTCTGATGACTCATGCAAGATTTTCAAAGATATCCTCCTTGCTCATCCTTGCAAGCGCATGCTCACCAAATCAGCCTCAATTCCAATATTTTATATTCATCAATTTTGGCACACGACTCAAGTCAACTTGGATGATGAATCTTTCACTGTAACATTGGATCGACAAGATAACACTATTGATCTTGTTGTCTTACGCACCGTTCTTCATCTCCCGGAACCAGAGAAAGAGATAGGATTTGCTCCAATCCTGTTTGAACGTCAACTTTTGGATTACATCATCGATCTAGGATATGATCTTGAACAAGGCAAGCCCTTGGACAAACACTCCAAGTTCGATGTTAAGTTCCTATCTCAACCCTAGAGAACACTTTGTCTGCTCATCTCACAATCTATTGCTGGAAAACAAAGTGGACATGAGCTTCCATGTCTTGAGCATCTGCAAACTTTCTTGGGAATGGTTAGCACAGAACCAACCGACTTCGCGAAGCCAATAATGGATGACATGATAAACCACAACTAATTCACCCTTAATCACCCTAAACCACCACTAACCCACCAAGCAGCTTACAAGCACCACCAAGCACCCAAGCAAGGTGGTGCATCACCTCCTTATAAGCTACCTGTCACCTCCTTCATTAAACCGCCTCTCTCGGCCTTCTTTCCAGCACCACCGTCCTAGCTCCGCCCCTAGCTACCTCCTAGCTTCTCCTCGTCACCACTAGACTTGCCAAAACCCCCCTCTAGCCTTGCTTACTCATCCCCTCCCCTGATCGACACCTATACCCCGTTTCTAACCCTAACCGCCTCTATGCGGGTATAAATACTCTGCTCCACCCTCATTTCTTCTCCACACCTCTCCCTCTCCTCTCTACTTCACATTTCTATAGTACTAAGCCTTTAGAAGCAGTAGAAGTTGGGTAACGAAGTCTTGGTCGAGTTGTGTTGTGGTTTGAAGTCGAGCGTGCCCTAGAAAACCCTAACCCTAGTTATAACCCACGTAAACCCTCCCCTAACCAAGTAAGTCTTACATTTAGCTTTAGTTTAGTCTTAGGATAGATTTAGGATGCCTTAGATAACTTAGGAACCCTTGCATGAGCCTTGAACCATTCCATTTACTAGTTTACATTTTAAAACCCTAGATTGAGTCGTATACTTGCATGCATGCTATAAGTCATTTCTTTAAGTCATACACTAGTAATAAATAACCTAGATAAGTTAAAATAAGTAAAACATAAGCTAGAAAACTTAGTTGCTAGATACAATATAAGTTACATGCATTTAGGACTAGTTTTGAAAAACTTTACATGCATAAGGGTATACATCGTAAATTCCCAAAATTATAAGTCTAGGGACTGTTTTTGACATTTCCTAGAAGTTATAAGTGTAAGGACTAGTTTTGCATAATATTAAAACCTTAGGCTAGATATTAAAATAAGTGTAAACTAAAAAGGACTAAAAATGTAAATATTATAAAGTTAAAGGTCTAAATGGTGAATATAGAAAACTTAAGAGTCTAAGGTTAGTTACTTAAAATATAGAAGTCTAGGGACTAGTTGTGTCAAGTATAGATAGTTATTAGTATAAGTAATATAAGTAATATAAATTTAGGGTAGAAAACGTAAATATATATACTATAAGGGTAAAAAGTGAAAATATCATATAAGTATAAAACCTAATAAAGTTAGAAGTATAACACAATACTAGGGAGCTTCATGCGAGGAGTACTATGTGGATATTTCATTTTGACGAGTTTGTTGGGTTTACAAATTAAAGTGCCCTGACTCCTCGAACGATTATGGCATATACTTCTGAGATATGATGGCCTGAACGATAATATGATTATAACTAAACCCTAATAACAACATAACTCAATAATAGGGAGCTTTGTGTGAGGAGTATTAACTTCTGAATTATGATGGCCCGAACGGTATTATGTTGATAACATAATACAATAGTAGGGAGCTTCATGTGAGGAGTCATATACTTCTGAATTACAATGGCCTGAACGGTGTTATGTTATATTTAAAATATTAACAAACCTAAAAACAATAACTTGAGAAAAATAAACATGATAACTAAAGCTTGACATACATCCAAAACCAACAGCACACTAGGATACGTGAGTAAGGCGGTCTAGTTTCCGAGTCACTATTTGCATCACTTAGATTACTCTAAACCCAGGTGAGTTCATAGCCTCATACTTTTTAAAATGTTTTCACTCTAAATGGTTTATAAACCCTGTGAGGGGGATACATGCTAAATGCTTTACTTAAAACCGAATACAAGTCTTTTTCTTTGGTTGTTGCACGAGTAAACTAACTGCCACCACTACATAACCAAAATTCATGAATCTAATCGTTTGGGATATTTTACCCACGCGAACGCGAATATAGTTGATAGATCTATTGGAGTCTGACAACTTGCGTTGGTATTAACACCCCACTAGGTGGTACCAATAAGTACTATATTTGAATCCACTCAAGGTATAACTTTGGCAAGTTATCCTTCCGTCCCCTCATGTTGGGTTTGCAGCCCACATGACTCGGATTGTTAAGGTGTGATTCATGACCTTAGTGTAACATACTCTACTCCTGATAATATTGCATGCATCACAATTATCACAAAACATACATTTTCCCAGATGGATGTAACAACTGAACCCAGGGAACTTGTATTCACTAACCCCTAAACCTATGATTCTCACTCAACACCTAGTGTTGACTTTTTAAGCATGTATTCTAGGTATATTACTTCTATGGATCCATGGCAGAAGGAGGTACTGAACTCGGAGGACTTTTCATGGTTATCATTCAAACACAACCTAACTGTTCGATTTTTGGGACCTCATCAAAAATAAAAGTATATCTTTTATAATTAAAACTCTGATAATTATGAATGATAACTAAATTTCCAAAACTTCTCTTTTCGAGTCGTTTTCTATTACTGTATCTGTGATTCTATGAAGTAATACCCCAAACACTTTATCCGCTGCGATCAGTGAAAAATGGGGGTGTTACATATTGGCATCAGAGCTTCAGTTGTAAAGAACAAGGTCAAAGCCTAAACTCCAACTATTTTTCCTAAACCCGAGAAAGTCCTCAGTACCTGATGAGGCGAAAAATGATCCGTTTTTGGGGGGTCATTTAAGCCCAAATCCGACTTTATTTGATCAAATATTGCCCTAAATCGTTCCTTTTGTGATTTTAGGTGTTTGGAGAGTGAATCCTGGAAAAGAAGCCATTTTGGACGTTTTTGGAGCATAAAAGTGAAGAAAACGGCAAAGTCTCAAAATTCTATGCTGTGAACAGTGCATGAAGGCGTCAAGAATTACTCTTGACGGCGTCAAGAAATCAAGAATAAAATACCGTAGGTGGTGACGGCGTCACCAAGGCCGTCACGTGTAAATTTGTCAAAACTTGCGCGCGGAGTAGCTGACACCGTTTTGGTCATAACTTTTGCATACGAACTCGGATTGAGGCGATTCAAAAAAGGAAACGAAGAGGACGAAAAGATCTAAAACTTGGTGAAAAAGGCTTCTTGACGGCGTCAAGAGTAAAGAGGTGACGCCGTCAAGATGGGCCGGGCAGAATACAGCCTATAAATATAACATCATAACTTCATTATTTTTAAGCCCTAAACCCTAAGGTCGATTCCTGGGTTTAGGTGGGTGTTTTTCCAGCAACTTAGAGGGTTTCAATCACTCCATAAACATCATGTATTGGTTTGTTGATTCTATCTTAATTATGTTTTTCATTATCATTGTTGATTGCTCTTCTTTGATGATGATTTGCTAATTCACCTTGTGTCTACTTATGATTATGTGAAACTTGTATATAATTGATTAGATCTTATTGATTCCTTGTTGATGTTTGTGTCTATCTTCATCAATTAGGGCGTGACACTTCGATAGATCTAGTTGGTTTAGTTTATAATCCTTGTTTCCTATTGATTCTTGTTTTGATTGAATGATTTATATGTTAGGCTTAAGAAAACTGGCAGATCTCCAAATGGTAACATGCTTGAACGTCTTAAGAAACATGAACCGAGGCGTACTAGGTCTTTATTGGTTGTATTTAATGCATGAGCCACTGTTTACAATCCCTATAGTTGTGCTGGGCATGGTGTAGGAGGAGATAAGAGCTCATAGAATTGGGGAGTTATGTATGCCACCCCATGAATGGTATTAAGGAATACAACCCGTCAATTAAAACAAGGTTACAAATCAATAGGTAGGATTGGATAGCTAGCAAGGAGTAACATATCATGGGTAGACATGCTTCACTTATCTTGTAGAACCTTAGCTTAGTTTTCTTGTTAAGTAGTTTAATTAGTAGCTTTTGGGTTAGTTGATTAGCAACTAATTCCGCCCACTCTCCCAATACCCGAGACTTTTACTTGCTTTTCATAAAATATAAAAATACAAAAAGAATTATCCTTCACCTTTAGACCTAGTTAGATTAATTTCAATCCTAACGACACTATTCCTAGCTGAACGATCAATCCCCCGGTACTTGTCACTATACTATACTACAACGATCAGGTACACTGCCTGGTGGGGGTTGTAAGCTTCTCGAGATCCCTCGAGAGGTAAAGCAAGGTGCGATTCCCACGCATCAAGTTTTTGGCGCCGCAGCCCGGGGAATAGTTATTGTTTAGGTTGAATTTGATTTTTATTAGGTCTACTCATTAGATTCCTATCAAGTGAGATTTTTTCTTTTTATTTTGTAGCTTTCTCGTAGTCTATCTTTTCTTTGTGATTTTGTTTGTAACTTGCTTCAAATGGACCTTACACTTAGGCTTCTAAGATTGCAAGATAGGGTTGAGCGGCTAACATACCAAAGAGTTCAAAATACCTCATTTAGAGACACCTATGAATCATATGAGCCTTCACCTAGGATAGATTCTTATGAACAATCTCCATGTTTAAGATCTAGTTTTAGTGAGGCCAATTGGAAATGCGACCTAGTTTGCCATGGAATTATGGAGAGAGCCACTGCAACAAATCATAAGTTGGATGAAGCACTAGGTTTGCTATTATCACTTCCTAAGAAAACAATTGAGGAGGATTTAGCCGAGCATGGTCACATTGATCAAAAAGACCTAGGTCCTATGATCGATGATGATGAATCTCAAGAAACAGATGATGAATCTCTTGGGCAATTTGTATATAGTAGTCAGAATATTAAAGATGATCCTTATGATTCGGACATAGAAGTTGAGATGCCTAGAGAAGCACGTGAGATACTTGGGAGAATGTTAGGTCTAGATCCTGACACATGGAATGATGAGGTGAACAACATAAGCCCACAAAATACTCAACCATCATTTGAGGCACATACACCGCCCGTGACTTACCCGGAAGAAGTAGAAGAAACTTTAGGAATTCCTATGGAGGTAGAACCCTTGGACCAGGCACCACTTGAGGATATAGGTTTGAACACCTGTAGTGATAACCTTACTCCTAGTTCTAGGGAATTTCCTAGTGTTGATGAACCGGAACCTCAATCTTTACACACCTTTCCATCCTTAGATATATTTCTAGGAGACAAAAGAGGAACCGACCCACCCATCAACCAATATTATCCGGATAGTTTTAGGATGAAGGAAGCCATTCACTCACCCCCTTCACCTCACGTGGCATATTCACACCCTAAGGGTGTGTATCGCTACTTTCACCCACACTTAATCCTAAGTGTAGGGAGAACCTCCTCTATTTCCATTAAATAAGGGTAGAGTCAGGCTCGTGACTCGAACAAAAACAAGCGCTTCTTGGGAGGCAACCCATGTTTTGTGTGTTTTTATTTGTTTGTTTGTTTGTTTGTTTGATTTTATTTGTTTCCGTATGCATGTTTTATTTTTATTGTTTGTGGCTCATGTTTCAAAGTAAATTGTGAAAATGCTTTATTTTGTTTTTAACTTCGTCTTAATTGCATATAAAGGTATTTTGCAAAAGATAAGTGTAAGGGAGATCCAAATTTGTTTATAAGAACGAAATTGAGCATGAACCACAACAATATTAAATGGACATGTGTATTATTACTTGTTGGAGTCAAATGCTTGTATCGAGTCGTAATGATGTTTTGCAGGATTTTCCAGGAAGTAGGACGAAGTTTTTCCAGAAATTTTCCAGAAACTTAACATAAGAATTTCTGCAGGTCACTTCTGACGGCGTCACGAGTTTACTCTTGACGGCGTCATGTGTAAAAATCTGGAAATTTTACCAGTTTTGTTTTTATAACGGAGTCTTATGGTTTTTGTGAATTATTAAGTTTTATAATCTCCAGGAAATCTGCAAACATTCATTCCACAAGCATTATATCTTTAATTGTTTTGTTTTTATTCCTAAGTCTGGAATTACATCTAGTTGTGAGTTATCTTTGTTCGGCTTGATGCTTTGGGTTTTTGTTTGTTTTCTCAGGATTTACAGGTTATGTTTGACAAGGAGATGATTTATATTCTGGAAGGGAAGCTTTGATTGTTCGTTTTCTTGGAGGAAGATTTAACCTGGCCAACCTAAAATCCATACCGAGCGAATCAGGGGAGTATTTGAATTCATTCTCTTTACTTTTAACTTTTACATTCTTTACTTGAACATTGGGGACAATGTTCATCTTAAGTGTAAGGGGAGGGTAAAAAGATGATACCTTACATATGCACTTTCGCTTGAGTTTGTTTTGTTTGATAGTAGATGAGTAATAAAACTATGAGAAATACTTGTTAGTGCAATTTTAGCGCCAAATTTAAAATTTTTTACAACATTTAGGAGTGAAACTTTAGCCATAGCAAGCGTCTCATGGATAGGAGGTTGTATGACTAGCACATAACCGTATATTCAGAAAAATTTTCCACCCAAAAATGTGAGGTTCGCCTTTAGTTTTGATAGGAAAAGCATTTATTATTGGTGCTTATGAGTGTACCGGTAGCATTTAGATTCTAGAACTTGCGTTAGTGATGCATCCCGAGACCGCTAGTGAGACTACATTCGTGTAGTAGGATTTACTACATGATAAGAGGCATTAGGATCACCCTTGTGTTAAACCCGTATTACGATTACTTGACCATTTAAGTCATATTACTTGGCTAGTTAAGTCAACTAATTTTTCCCACACCCTTAGCGTTGTACTCATTTTTAGTACACGATACCCCTAGTACACCCCTCCGAGCCTATCTTTTCGTTTCTAACTTTAAGCATTTTACTTAAAGGAAGAATTTGTTACACCCCACTTAAATGTACACCCAAATCGCCTTAGCCTTCCGTGTATGCGCTCATTTTTAGTGCATTATTGTTATTTGTTAAACCCTAAGTTAACTTTCTAATTGATTACATGGTTGCTAAGTCGAGTCATATCCTTGTACATATTGTTTTGGGACGATTGGGACTCATGGGTAAGTACTTATTTTATGGAGTAATGGGGAAGAACAACACTTATTACCCCCATATGTACGTTAATCTTAAAAGTGCTCCAAGTGTTTTGATTTTCTTAATTCGAGTCATTAGAATAGTTTAATGTAAAGTATGTAAAGATTCAAGTGTAAGGGGAATGCTCAAACCCCTATGATGTATTATTTTGGATGGTAGGGTAAGAGTGTATGAAAAAAAAAAAAAAAAAAAAAAAAAAAAAAAAAAAAAAAAAAAATCGAAAAAATCAAGAAAAAGAAAAAAAAATAATAGAAAAAGAAAAAAAAATAGAAAAGAAAGTGAGAAAAAACATACGGACTTCCATCCCGTTTTCATTCTATGTTCATTTTATGTTTTTAGTTATTTTTCATTTATTAGCTTAAGTCGAGTCTAGTCTTGGCTTAGCAACGCCATCTTGTACATGTAATTAACTAAGATTGTTAACTCGCCACCAGTAAAATCCCCTTTATCCAACAAAACCGTGTAATTCATATCCCTACACCTAACGTTATAACCCTTTAAAAAGACCTCTTTGATAGTTTATCCTAGGTGCTTACGCCATGTGGTGGAGGTTTGATCCTTTCCCAAGCCTATGGTAATCTATTTTGCTATGACAGGTAGTGAGAGATATCTTCCATTTCCATAATGTTATATTACTTTATTACACCCGAGAGATGTGAGTATCTAAACACTATTTGTGAGGTGCTTGTGTATGATCTTCGTGCTTGTCTATTGGTCTTTAGTGGAACGATTATTTGTTGTAATTACTTTTATATTAGTGTTAAATGACCCCTAACTTGTCTTTTGAGTAAAATAAAAGCTCATTTGCTTGAGGACAAGCAAATCTCAAGTGTAAGGGTATATGATGAGGCGAAAAATGATCCATTTTTGGGGGGTCATTTAAGCCCAAATCTGACTTTATTTGATCAAATATTGCCCTAAATCGTTCCTTTTGTGATTTTAGGTGTTTGGAGAGTGAATCCTGGAAAAGAAGCCATTTTGGACGTTTTTGGAGCATAAAAGTGAAGAAAACGGCAAAGTCTCAAAATTCTATGCTGTGAACAGTGCATGAAGGCGTCAAGAATTACTCTTGACGGCGTCAAGAAATCAAGAATAAAATACCGTAGGTGGTGACGGCGTCACCAAGGCCGTCACCAAGGCCGTCACGTGTAAATTTGTCAAAACTTGCGCGCGGAGTAGCTGACACCGTTTTGGTCATAACTTTTGCATACGAACTCGGATTGAGGCGATTCAAAAAAGGAAACGAAGAGGACGAAAAGATCTAAAACTTGGTGAAAAAGGCTTCTTGACAGCGTCAAGAGTAAAGAGGTGACGCCGTCAAGATGGGCCGGGCAGAATACAGCCTATAAATATAACATCATAACTTCATTATTTTTAAGCCCTAAACCCTAAGGTCGATTCCTGGGTTTAGGTGGGTGTTTTTCCAGCAACTTAGAGGGTTTCAATCACTCCATAAACATCATGTATTGGTTTGTTGATTCTATCTTAATTATGTTTTCCATTATCATTGTTGATTGCTCTTCTTTGATGATGATTTGCTAATTCACCTTGTGTCTACTTATGATTATGTGAAACTTGTATATAATTGATTAGATCTTATTGATTCCTTGTTGATGTTTGTGTCTATCTTCATCAATTAGGGCGTGACACTTCGATAGATCTAGTTGGTTTAGTTTATAATCCTTGTTTCCTATTGATTCTTGTTTTGATTGAATGATTTATATGTTAGGCTTAAGAAAACTGGCAGATCTCCAAATGGTAACATGCTTGAACGTCTTAAGAAACATGAACCGAGGCGTACTAGGTCTTTATTGGTTGTATTTAATGCATGAGCCACTGTTTACAATCCCTATAGTTGTGCTGGGCATGGTGTAGGAGGAGATAAGAGCTCATAGAATTGGGGAGTTATGTATGCCACCCCATGAATGGTATTAAGGAATACAACCCGTCAATTAAAACAAGGTTACAAATCAATAGGTAGGATTGGATAGCTAGCAAGGAGTAACATATCATGGGTAGACATGCTTCACTTATCTTGTAGAACCTTAGCTTAGTTTTCTTGTTAAGTAGTTTAATTAGTAGCTTTTGGGTTAGTTGATTAGCAACTAATTCCGCCCACTCTCCCAATACCCGAGACTTTTACTTGCTTTTCATAAAATATAAAAATACAAAAAGAATTATCCTTCACCTTTAGACCTAGTTAGATTAATTTCAATCCTAACGACACTATTCCTAGCTGAACGATCAATCCCCCGGTACTTGTCACTATACTATACTACAACGATCAGGTACACTGCCTGGTGGGGGTTGTAAGCTTCTCGAGATCCCTCGAGAGGTAAAGCAAGGTGCGATTCCCACGCATCAGTACCTCTGCCATCCTCCATAACTATACGTGCTAAGGAAAGTATAATAATTGCCTGCTTAACTGCTAAATGATTTACAGTATTTTCTTTATTATATAGTTATGTCTACTCCCTACTACTCTACCCCTGTCTCATCTAGTCTACATCCGGAGAATGATCTTTTCTCTCCGAATGTACTAGATTATTCCCCTAAACCCTATAACTTAGAAGATTCTAGGAATAGTTTAGATAAACCTTCACCCTTAGGATATACCCCTTGTTTAAATAACCCTCATTTAAAACATATAAGAGATTTCTATGCTAAGACATCACCCCTACCTCCCCTAAACCCTATTATACATCCACTTTTTTCTACCTCCAGATCAGAACCCCATGGTTTCTTTCTTCCGAAAGAACCATATATACCTTAACACCCTATCCCTACCTATACCCCTAGATATGACCTTAGGCAACCCTATACCTTAAACCCTACCCCTTACTTAATAAACCCTCTCATTCCATCTTGGAAAGATGAAATTGGAGAAAAACCCTCTAGGTTAATTCTAGAAGATGAGGAAAACCAATTAGAGGAGATTTTAAATAACTTAGATGAAATTTTTCTTGGTCTCCTTGAGAAGATAGAAAAAGGTCATAATAATAATAACCTAGATAATCAACCTGACTATAGTAATTTAAGAAAGACTTTACAAGAAAACCGTTTTAAAATAGTTAAAATACAGAAAAACCAAATGAAACATCACTATAAAATAGCCTTTGCCCGCTTTAGGATTTGCACTTTAGAAAAGATAATAGATAATGATGAGGAAAACTTAGAAAACACTAACTCATGGAATTAGGAAATTAGGAAACTTTAGAAAACCCTAAGTAAATAAATAACCCTAGGAGATATGCCTTAGAATTTTTAGTGCCTATAGGATAAGTAGAATAGAAAATAAATAAAACAAGTTAGGATTTAGAAACTATTAGTGCCTATAGGATAAGTAGAATAGAAAATAAATAAAACAAGTTAGGATTTAGAAACTACCTGATACCCCTCAATTAGGATAGATTAGATAACTAGACTTAGGAATGCCTTTCACCTTAGGACACCCTTAACCCAATAGTAAACCCTTAGGAAAATTAGGTATAACCCATAAAACATAACAAGTTGGGTACTTGTTATAACCTACCCTTAACCCTTACCCTTAGGATCTTAGGAAACCTACCCCGATGTCTTAGGTATATAGAATCTTTAAACTGTTTTAAATTTCCCTTACCCTAACCTTTTCAAAACACTTTTTCCCTTACCGATGGTGAGAATCCTCATTCTTCACCATAGTGATCTGAATTCTTTCTCCTCCGATCTCTAAGCCTTCATTTCTTTCCTTAGCTTTCTTAAGCTATCTTCGTTCTTGTTAGAGATTCTACCCTTAACCATCCCATATGCAAATATATGATCCTCATATATAGGCATATTCCTACCCTTTATTCCCCTAGATTACTATGATTCCCGAGCTAGTTTTCCCCAATCCCCTTTAGTAAACCCCAAAACCTTAATTAGCATTCCCATACTTGAGGTTAGAAATAACATTAGGATAACCCTAGAAAACATAACCTTAGGAATAGAAAACCTTAGATTATTAGGATAAGAAACTCGTGAGGAAAATTAGGAAATTTTAGGAATTAATAGGCTAGAAACCAAAACCCCTACCCCAATAGATAGAAAAATACCCCTATAAGATAAGATTTAGTAGGAAAACATTAGGATTAGAAAATAGATTAGGAAAAACCTAGGATTAGATAACCCTCACCCTAAGCCTTTAGACCCCTAGTTTAGGATAGACACATTAGCAAACTTCTACCCTATAGGAATAAGTAGATTTAGGTCATAGATTACCCATACCTAGCCCTTAGGATACCCATACCTATACACTTGCGGATTTTATATTATTTAGGATTTGACAATTTTTAGAATACCCATTAGGAAATTTCACTTAGGAGATACTATGGATAGTGCCCTAGCTGGTTTCAAATTCTTAGGAATAGTAATACTCATAATAATAGTAATAGTGGTAATAATAGACAACCTAAAACAAAAGAGAAAACCTGAAACAACACCTAAGAATAAGGATATACCTAGTTAACCCTTAGGAAAGAAAACACTTAAACCTAATCCCTCTTTAGAACCCTCTACCTCAATAGAACCAAACACCTCACCCTTAGAAATTAGGATTAGTTAGGAAAAACTAGAAGAACGTTAGGGGGAAAACAAAACTCTGGGAAGAAATCTAGTAAATCTAAAACTCCGTTAGGATATTCTCCTTCAGGTATCCTATACTCCTACTCTTCCGTATAATCTCATCTTTTCATTTCTCTCTTTCTACCGTTTAAATCTTCTCCTCCCACTTTTTCCTACTCTCCGTTTAAAATCCTATTTTCCCGCCTTTTTCCCCACTCAACAAATAAAACCCTATCTTTCCATTTTCTCCACTCCTATACTTTTTCCACTCCACCTACTCCAAACTCCTTTTCCTTTTCCATTTTCCCCTACTTTGCCATTTCATCCTTTTTCCTTTTTCACTCCACTCCACTCCAATAAATCCTTCACTCCATTTCCCTTCATTTTTATTTCTCCATCATTTTACACTCTATTTTCTTCTCTCTATATTTTCTCCCTACCTCATCCTGCAATGTTCTATTAACTAGAACTTGTATTTCTCATCATAACACAAGTTTCTATTAGTTAGAACTTGTAAGAATATCTACATTGAACTTTAATCCTCATTATGTTCGACTATGATATTAAATCCCGCTTTGCGAGAAATTGCAGAAAAATGAGATCTTCTAAATCCGTCATTCTAGTCTTAACATAGAAACCTACCATGTGACAAGTTGCTAAACCGGAGAACTTTAGAACTTGTCTCTATCATGACTAGAACTTGTCTCTATCATAACTAGAACTTGTCTCTATCATGACTAGAACTTGTCTCTAACATGACTAGAACTTGTCTCTACTTTGACTAGAATATTCCTCTACCGTATCAAGAACTTGTCTCCACCATGATGAGAACTAGTTGTCATCTCGGTTGAAACTTGTCTCTAAAATATTCCCTTACCATATATCGTTAAATATGGTAAAACTCTCTTCATTTTCCACCGATACTACTTAAGGATGATTTATGATGACTATCCTCTTAAAATGAATTAGGATGTTCCTACATTTTAATGAGAAAGTTATAAATCAAATAGGTTAAGAATTTATACGCTCTTGTTTTCAAATATTGGGACGCCTTTATTTGCAAATAATGAGATATAAAAACCTAAGTATCTAGTATCTGTACAAGCAATTCCTACTCTGCTTGTGCAAAATCTTCTTTCTTTTCACATCATTTTCCTCGGTATCAGAAGATAATCCTCTTCTTCCTCTATTTTCTCGACTTATTCTCTCCCCTACTCCTATAATCGTCTAAATCTCAGGACGAGATTTTCTCTAAGGGGGTAAGACTATAACAACCCACAAACACCCGTTACTATCATTCCCATTACAAATACCTATAGTAGGTATTTCACAGGTAAATTTTTGCTTTTTATATGCATTGTTACTTGCATGACTCACTAGACCTGCTCACGTATCTACACAAGCCAAATAACTCAACACTCACATCCTATAAACCCCAGGTATGTCAAGCATAAAATCATAACAACACCATAATAAGTAATTCACCAATCTAAAACACTAAACATAACACAAAACCCTAATAAACACTAACTAAAACTTAAGTAGGATTATGTGCTTATTTGAACCTATATGCTTAGTTTAACTAGTATGAATGTGTCCAAGGCTTAAGTATGAGTTTCCTTAGGAATATTGGGATATATTAGGACCATTAGGCTATAGAATAAACCCTTTAGAACTTAGATACAAACCCCATAAGCCCAAAACCATAACTAGGTCATAATTAACTAGAATTAGGTCTAAACCATCCCAAAACTTCCCCATAGGTCACTACCACTTAGTATAAGCCTCTTAGAACTTAGGAATAGTTATTAGACACTCATAGGACACTAGTCTAGGCACTAAACCATAGGATAAACCCTAGTCTCTCACTAAACACACTTAGGTCATTTAGGTTACAAAACTAGGTCAAACCTTCCCAAACCTTTCCCATAAGTTACCCTCACTTAGAATAAACCCTTTAGGACTTAGGATTAGTCACTAGACACTCTTAGGAACTTAACTTAGGCACTAAACCTTAGGTAAAACCTTAAACACTTAATAAGTAGAAGTAGGTCTAAACTTAATTAAAACAAGTAAATCCTAAACATAAGCACCTCAAACACCTCAACCTAGCACCCTAGCACCTTAGTCATACCCAAGCACACACCCTAACACCCCTAAACACTCACAAAAGTTGGTGCATCACCTACTTGTCTAATCCACCACTAATCTACCCTAAACTGTCACAACTCGTAATTTCATGTCCTTTTCAAACATCAAAATTTCGTTTTTCGTTTTGAAAAGTTACTATTCATTTTTACTATTCACTTTCACTATTCATCTCTAAAATTTTTATTTCATATTCTCGAAAGTTAAACTATTTTAACGATAATCCGAGAGTTTGACGCTCGTCGGATCATTTCTGCAAAAATCACGAAGCCGTGTCCGAAATTTACTTTTGGGTTTAAACATCGTTCCAGCATCCCGATATGTCCACGAAACACTATAAATAATAAAAATATGATTTTCTCTCATTTTACGACAATTCTAAAAGTTTTGGAATTTTACGTTTTCCAGTTCAGCGTTTTACGCGAATTACGCGTTTTTAACACGCGTTTCCAGTTTTAACAACGTTCAAGCAACCCGATGGAACTTACCATTCATTTTATATTTTATTATGGAGTATTTTAACAAGTTTAGTCATTCTTTCAAGTTTCATATTTTTACGATACCCGGATTTACGTTTCGCGACTTAACCATTTATGTTTTTCGATTATCGGAACCAAAAACTGACTCCGTGAACGAGATATTATCAAAATTCCTTCATACTCATCCTAAATATCTAAAAAATATCTAGATACTTTCACTTGTCACTAAAATTACAATTATGCCCTTTTGATAAAATTACAAAATTGCCCTTAGACTATATAATGCCTAAACTAGCTCATTTTTCACAAAATAAAACTTCATCTCTTCCTCTCCTATCATAACCCACGATCCAAAACAAGAACAAGACCAAAATCCATTAATTTTTCAAGATCAAGATATATTCTAGCTCATTTGATAATCCTTGTTAGGGTTTTGAAATAAAAACTCAAGGTTTTATAAGTTTTCATCTCCAAGGCTCACTAATCTTTCAAAGTAAGTTGTCAAACTCTTTTTCATAATTTCTTCAAGTTATTCTCATGATTATATGATTTCCATATAAGACTTCATGCATATACTAGTTTATACCACTCTTTTTGTATATATATATATAACTTTGAAACACTAGAAATGGAAGTCTTTGTTAGATCCACTAGATTGATGATGTTTAAGAACCCATGACACCCTAAGAATGTGTATGGTAGGATTAGACTAGATTTGTGGTGATTGGAAGTGATTTGGAGTGGATTTGGACAAGTATTAAACAAGAAAAATGAATTTTAGCCACTATATAAATGTTGCTGTCCTATTTTGTAAAATTCAGAAAAATCAGGGATTCCGGGTAACTTTGGGCTAGAGATTTAGAAAATACTTTCAAAAACAAATCCGTGGGCGAAAGAACGGATTAAAACGAGTTTATAACGAAGGAGATATGATTTTTGCAAGTTTAACGACGAAAACTATTTTCTGAAAATTATACTTGCTGTCCCACGATTTTCAATGGGCAATCTGAGGTGTAAAACTTGATCTAGCCATCCCGACTTATCAAAAATATATTAGTATGTTGTCCCACGATTCCGGGGATATAAAGAACGTAGAAAACAAGCTTATAACGACCAAGATATACACGTTTCAAAATCGACGAAACTCATGTTGAGAGCCAATTTACTCATTGATAAACTCATTTCTGGAAAATTTACATCATTGACAAAAAGTTAGTTCACCCAGCCTAGTTTTCAAAACATCCAACCGTTTGTCAAAAGGATTTATAACGAACAACTTATGGTCTTCCAAACTTTCCCGAAAACTACCCATAATCTGTCAAAACAGCCCAAACACCTTACTTCATGGCTATTTATCTTTATGATCGAGACGCGTATGGACAAACTTCACTTCTGTGACTTTTTAGATATGGTGAAAAGCTTCTTAGAATTACTGAGTTTCATTCCTAACTCTTAATATTCACTATTTCGCGACTAGTTTTGCGAGACCATTTTGTCACTAATAGAAATAATACTTCTACGTACTAAATCCTAAATTTTCTAGAAATACTACCAAAGTGCCAAATTCTTAACCATCGAAGTACTTATGATTACAAGCTTATTTATACGACTATTAAACATTATTTCAAGGTTTTCAAAGCAAGGAATTCAACACTACCATTTATATATATATATATATATATATATATATATATATATATATATATATATATATATATATATATATATACTAGATTTCGAAGCCCGCCCAATGGGCGGGCATGACTTATAATTATCGTTGGAAAAAGTAACTTAATCAAATAAAACTATAAACATACCTAATTACTGATTGGTTGCATTAAAAACGAAAAGAAATATATATGTTTGTTGAATATGAGAGAAAAAAGATACAAAGTGGACTGCAAGAACAACGTATACGACCAAAAAAACTCAAATTCGAAATAAAGTTCTTTGTATACAACGGTTGAGACAACCAAATTTAGTTATCCTTTTCAAGCATGCTGCAAAAAATTAAGTAAAGGCAACTCAACTAAATCCATTCCAAATTATTTATTGAATACATTAACAACAAAAATGAATAAATGTTCATCTTATGTTAGAAAATAAAAGTTATTAAAGTATCCACAATAACAAAGTATACGTTGTCAGTTCAAATATGCAAGAATATAACTGTCGCACAAGGGAATAATTAACCCCTTGTTGGTATCCTTCAATTGAGGTTTAAGAATCCTTGTAACCTTGTGTAATTCACCACACCGCTAAAATGGTGAAACCGAAAGCCATCATGACCATGGAAACCATTCTTATCGTCAACGGACACTACAATCCTCTCCTCTATTCAAATTGGTTGTTAATGCTTCTGAAAGCATGTATTTTCTATTTATCTTACTCGAGGCCCCTAATGTGGCAGTGCTCAAAGCACCAAATGTTAGGGGTACTTGTTGCTCTTCTGGTTCGATATCTTTCTGATCTATGATAAAGTCAAGAACTCAACTGTTCACAGAAGAAAAGATTTTATTGGAAGCTTCGGCTAAAACTTGAAGATATCAAAATAAAAATCTGCATATTTTTAATTGCTAGATGGTACCTCATTTTATTCACCATTTTATCTATATCTTTTGTATTTTGCAATCATGTTACTGTGTTATTCGTTTAAAATATCAATACTTTTAAATATTTTATAATAACTACCGTGTTATTCATGTAAAATATATCAATACTTTTAACTATGATATAAGATCATTTGAGTACCAAACTTTTTTTACATACCAAGGGACATTCTCCACCCTCCATCTTCCCTCCTTCTTTATTTGATCTAATGGATGAGATTAATCCCAACAATTTAAAAAACCCACTTTCATCCTTTTTTTTCAAATATTAATATCTTTCAAACCGTTAATCGTTAAGCGAAAAAAATTATACCGTTACGACGGTCATTTAATTATCTTTCTATAATATCATATATGATAGTACATATCATATATGATATGTAGTATCATATATGATATGATATGTAATATCATATATGATTTTTTTTCGGCCACGAAAAAAGACGTGAAAAAAACGATTTTTTTTCGAAAGTATATCAAAGTGCCCGTCTATAGAAAGATAATTAAATGCCTATCGTGATGGTGTAATTATTTTCGCTTAACGATTAACGGTTTAAGAGATATTTAAATTATAAAAAATGAGTGAAATATTAAAATGCTTTTAATTTCAATCATTGATTTCTTTTTTAGATGGATGGTGGGGATGAGTCCATTGGTATGTGAGGAATTTTGGTTTTTTAAATAACTCGCCTCTTTAACTATTTTACAATGTGATATACTTTAATATATTGTACAAAATTTTAAATTTCAAATAAGATATGATATTCTTTTATTTTCAATTTTTATAATACATATCGTTATTCGTCTTGTTTTATTAACATTAGTAAAGATGCATATTATTTTACCAACATGTTGTAAAAAGGAGATATACGAAAGATTACACCTTTAATTTTCTAACTTCTTGCAAACTACAAACCAATATGTGTAAAGTAATATAATGCACATAATATATCTATGAGATGCATGGTATACTATAAGAATATATGGAACAAAAAATAGTATTTTTATGATAACATTTTTTTGTGTTGTTCGTTAAATGGAAACAGTTGGGCATGATTAGTTCCAAAATGTCAATTCTCGAACTAACATATGTAGCGATTTAGTAGCCTCATTATAATTGCACACATATGTGGAAACAGTTGCAATAATGAAATTTAGACATAGTATTACACATCATATTTTATAGAAAAAGTAAGTTCAGATATACACATTAGTTGGCACAACAGATGTGTTTAAAGATTGATCATGCCTTTAACAAAAGTGAAAAGCATAATGTTACTGCATACATAGTTTCTTTGATACATGATTGCTATTCTATTACACTATGACACGATATCGTCATGTGCATGTGATTACCTGGTATAAAACTTGCTATATACACATAAACTATGTTACAGGAGCCGGATTGTTGTTGCTAGTCCTGTTGCTTTGTTCTTTTCGCACTCCGGCCTGCCTCATTCTTTGTTTTATCTTCAAAAAGTTTATAAATAGTTTTAAGAGCAAAGACTTGTACCCACTCACTACGTTCTTTTGTGGGTGTGCTGATGTATGTGGCATCTCATTTGTGAAAGCAGCTATTTGCCTAAGATTGCTGGAAGTGCCCGCTGTTATTGTACTTTAAATCCTAATTTTGGATCTTTGTATTTTGAGTCAATTCACTTGGGAGAATCTGAAAGAATGACCAATAAAAATCATTATAAGAATGGACATAGAGGACAAAATTTCAATCAATGCACTTAACAATTATCTCAAATGGTTCTGGTTAAAATATTAAGTTTAAAGGGTAACGGGTCAAATGAATCAATAGCTGCAAACAGTTTCTTTTGAATGCATAATAATCATAAGTAAATAGAATGCATTAAGAAAGAAATCTCATTTACCTTTAGCTCAGACTTTGGCTGATGTCACATGCTCAATTTTCGTATCACGGGCAAACAAATGAACAACAAAATATCGTCATTCCAGTTGGCTATATATTACATAAATACTATGAAAATGATATTAGCGGGTCAAATCATCAAGATCATAAAAGGGTGTTTGTTTGACAGCCCCTAATGAAAGAAAAGCATGCATTTCATTTCTAAATGCCATATACATAAAACTCCTCAACTTAAATAACTAAGAATTATAGATATTTAATTAAATATAAAATGTCATAAAGACATGATCTGGCCTCTCATTCAATGGTTTATTTCAAAATGCTTCTCATCCTTCTCACATAACTCAAAATATTGTAACAGATGACACTTGTTTATCAAGGACGTTTAGCGTCACTATTGGCTTAAGTAGCTCTGTGATTATGTAAAAGTCAAAATAGAATGGATGTCAACACATGTGAGTCCAATATAAAACATGATAAAAATTGCAATTCAATTACTAAACGAAGCACTCACCAACCAAATGTTTTGCAGGTTAAATCCACAATCATAAACAATTGTAGCCACTGAAAGAAACGTTGCAGGCTATCTGGTAAAGCACCACTTCCGGTTGATAGAAAATAACTCGGGAGATTATCAAAGAAACATTGATGAAGATCATGTCTATGGAATCACGTATCATTCTATGGTTATGTTGACCCAGTATATTTGGAGAGACGTATATTGACTAAACAGTCTGATATATGTTCTTTTGGTGTGGTTATGTTGGAACTGTTATACGGGAAATTTGTGAAATCTCCAGTCAAAGGAAGTTTCAAAGCTAGTCTAGTTGACGATGCCAATATCCATACTATAGTAAAAAATCTGATAATTGTAAAACAGGGATGGACCTTGGCTGGCGCGTGCGCATGTACCAGATCTTCTGGTCATACCAGCCTGCGTTTGGCGGCCGACATAAGGCCGTGCTGCAACAACAGTAAGTAACGATACACATGCATTAGTAATTTAAGCGGCTACCTTAACGGCTGCTTGTGGAGACATAAATGTGTACAAAAGCCGGCAAAAGTAAAATAGCAGAAGTACGTTGATGGCTGCTTGTAGAGGTGCCTGCGTTTTTATCCATGACAGCAGGCGTGACAGATTGTGGGCGTTTTAGCTATAACAATACCATAGACACCTACTATTACTCGAAGGCTGAGTAAACTGCAACGACAAATGAAAGTATGCACCATAAAAATTACAAAAACAAATACTGCAATAAGAATCTCATACACCAATGAAACTACTTGCAGACGAAATCGTCTCCGGGTGCGCAACACTGCAATAAGAATCTAATGAATAAATGGGAGAATAAATGGGTGGACACCGGGGCTGCCGGCATGATAAAACATCTACAAAGGAAATGAAAAGTGGACTGAATTAGGACAATGCCAAAAACTTTAAAATTTTCCTAAATTACTAATGAATGAGTCAACTTTAGTTATGTCTTAACTCTAAAATATTAATAAATTTAATACAGAGGTTTGTAAAGAAAAAAATATATCTGGAGGTTAATGTGGATTCCTTCCTTAGCTTTGTTTCCTTGGTGGACTCGAGCAGCAAAAGCAGGATGCTCTTTGAAAAAGGCATGATATATAACACAATCACTATTATGTATAAATAAAAGTAGCCAAATAGTTTTTGAGTAACAGAAGCGCATGCATAAGTGAACAGCGAGTCAGTGCACTAACCTGTTAGAAGTGATATAAGGCATCACTTACACCCTGCTCATCATGACTAATGTCTCGTTTATCAAAGCGTAACTAAATCCAGTTCCAGTCGGTTGGTCAACAAACAGTAGGTTTGATGCCTGCATAGCACCAAACAGATAATATAACTCAAGATCAATGCAAAGATTTTAGAAAACATATACCAATGTTTGACTTATCCTATTCAGAAGGACATGCACTGGAAAGTTAAGCATGAAATTTATTGCTACAGTGAGCTAATAATCACAAGAATTAACTAACCAAACCCAATCACTCACATAATACTTATATTTATACATTTTCAAACCAAAAAGACATAAAAAAGATCAAGAGACAAATAAGACAAAGAGAATAACTGATTAATTATATCCCTCAGAGATGATCTATTCCTACTTTTATGCCTCTTTGCAGCCTCACTTTTTCCATCTTCCTAACCTTTCACGCAACCTAATTTTTTATATTAGATTCTATGTAATACAGTGAAAACTTATGCTAAACTCTTGTTCACCTACTCTGATCCCAAACTATTTCTTGGCACGTCTATCAGAAAAAGAAAGTTAACCGGTAGCCTTCACCATTTTGAACAGTTATAACACTGACCCCGCTAATCTTGCTCTATGAAACATCAATCTTGCAATGTTAAGCAAGCACTTGGGTAGAATAATATATAAAACAACAATAATGGTTTCTTGAATAAAAATACCCTATGCGACTATAATAGAGTTAGAAGTAACACCCTCTTAGATAGTCTCTTATGATCCACTTGTTCATCTGCTGTTACGGCAACTTTCTATTTCTTTAAAGAAGGACACTTTTTTGTTGACATGAATCGACTTCTAATCTATGCTTATTATTCATCTATTTGGTGACAGCTCATATATCTAGCTTAACCATACCTGTTACAAATATACTCTTCTAATAAGCACGACATCACTTGTACAGTTGTACAGATTCCTCTCACAATTGTATTAGTTACCATAGTCTTTGACTTCGTGAATAACATGGCGTTCTCAGAATGCAACAAATCCTTAAACTCTTTACTAAACTAACCTTCTCTACTATTCTGCTGCATGTATGCTGCTCCAAGACAACATCCTCTTCATACCTTCCAGGAAGTTGCTTGGTAGTTAACTTAATGCAGTTTATAAAATGCGGTTTTGACTTTTGTAACTGTTAAATCATTTTAAACAGGAGATCCTACACGCATCCAAAAACTCATTATCAGAACTTGCAATATGTATGATCTAAAACATGCCAACCGTATTTGGCCATTCACACGTAAACTTGAAAAAAAATATGCCCCAATTAGAAAAAGTCTCAACCCATTTTTTAAGAATGGGCCAATTTGGATAATATTTTATAGGTGACAGATTGAGTAAGTAAATTTACAAATTGAGCCAAATGGGAAAAACAAAAAAGAAGGTGAAAGGTGAATATGACCTTAAACTTTTCCACGACGTTTTGCGCATGTGAAACAGATACACCGACCTTGGTCGCATGGAGCTGGTTCATCAAACCACATTACCATGTCGACTTCTCAAGTATTTCCATGTGAAAACGGTAGTTGACACGGCTCCAATTATGCCTCCATTAAATGAATTATTCAGACCTAGATTAAGCTATTTAGGCATAATATGTCAAACAATCCGCCATGGTGTGAATCATTCAGACCTAGATTAAGCTATCTAGGTTTCGAGTTATTCGGAGCTTGTTCCATGCGTGAATACCACTTCAGCTTGTCCATTTGTGCAGAGTTTCCTGGATTGAAGCTGCTTCACCTGAAAGTATTAGTTTCATTTAAAATAACAGTGGTTAGACCCGGATTTAAATGGTCAAATAATTAATGATAAATAAAAACAAAACTAACAACAAACAAATTCGAACAATAACAACTACAATGTTATTAACAGATGATAAAGTAGTGAATTCGTTACTCACCAGCCTTGGTCATCCTAACTCCACTGTCGACGATGGTCAATGTGTTGTTGGATGAATGCTAGCTTCTGCCACCTGCCAAATGTTATCACAATTAACCAAATAACATGATTAGAAAACTTTGGAGCATGAAACTTCATTGAATAAAAAAGTCCATGCCTTTCTAAAAAAAAGTCTGCACCAAAGAAAACTATACTAAACAACAGGTTGAACAAAAAAAATAAGAATGTTTGCAAACAATGACATAACAATGCTATAAAATCACATATAATAAATAAAAAATAATTGTGTTGAACGGTTCTAATATGAATATTTTATACCTTCTCGGCACATAAGAAAGTAATGACTTCCTGGTAGGTTTTCTAAATGCTTTTTGAAAGAATCCAGGGACACTTCAACAACATCTTACCAAACTCCGAACCCTCTCCATGGACCTATATACACGTTAGTACCGATAAGTGAAGGCAATATAAATTTATGTAAAGACTTGTTTGTAAATAGAAACTGTAGACTAAAAAAAAAGAAAGCTCAGCAAGATCTTCCATATGAACACTTGCACACTTTTTACCAAACAAAGATCTGTTTCCTGCAATAATACATTCAGATTGTCTTGAACACATGATTATGTCATAATTCGTATTCATACAAACTGTATATTGTAAGGATAATTGCTACTCTTTTGTTTGTAATACAAAAGAGCTCAAAATAAAGTTACAAAACAAAAACTTGAATACATGTATATAAAAACATACCTTCGTCTTCTTCCCTGTCTCATTCATATATTTGGGAGCCAAGAATTCAACAATGACCTGATCTTGAATGTCTAGCCGAGCATGTACATGCATAAAGCCATGTACCTAAAAAAAAGGTTTCATCGTTAGGATTTAAAGAATAAGATACATACGTGTTTTTTTACGTGGTTCATAGGCAAGGGTTTGGAAAAGAAGATACAGGTTCATACGCAGGAATAGATAAAACCTAAAAATACGAATGAATACACCATGCATCCATTATAACTAATTATATACAACTATGTTACTTGATTTGTGATGAACATGCGTTTGTGTATATTGGAAAATTTAGGGTTTTAGAGAGTACCGTATCATTAGAGAAGATGGCTGATGAAATTATGATATTAGGGTTTTGAGAAAATAATTATATAAAAATTTGATATATGCGGATTAGCAAAACTAATTAATTGCAGAATTTTATAAATTTGGTGTTGCATTATAAAATCAAAAAAAGGTGTTGCTTCAGTGGTTAAGATATATGTTACTCTTTGAATGACCCAGAGTTCGAACCATCTAAGTATCATTTTTTTAAAATTTAATCCGAAATTTTGATAAGTTTAGTAGTTGCTTACATGGCTGATGACATGGTTGATAATGAATTACTGGGCAATGAGGTGGCATTTACTTCAAATGCCTCCTGTTATATATAATGTAGATATATATATATATATATATATATATATATATATATATATATATATATATATATATATATATATATATATATATATATATATATATATATATATATATATATATATATATATATATATATATATATATATATATATATATATATATATATATTACGACTAGTGTTATTAGTCTAGTTAGACTTATTTTTCCCAAGTTATGGAAAAACATATTACTTTGACAATAACAAGTATTTTCAAGTTAAGAGTGGTATAGGCATCATGTGCATGTGCATTCATTACATCATTTCATGATCTAAAGTAGATCATTTCCACTCATCTTAGGTTGCGGCTAGTGTTCGCGCCTTATTGTCCCAATCATTTTACCATCATTGTACCATCATATCAGGTGAGTCATAGCCCCACTTTTACTTGTTTAATTACTTTATAAACTCTTTGGGGGAGATACATGCTTAAATACTCATTTTATACTTTTATACGATTTGAATTACTTTTGGGGGAGAATACGCTGCTTTAATTATTTTTGTACAATGCCAAAGTATAAATTTCTTACATTGCTTAAGTTGCCTTATTACCACGTCTTGACAAGTCCCCTTTATTATCATGGACCGTTAATTATAATGCCAAGCGAGAGTGAGTGAATAGATCTATTGAGGGTGACTCCTCCATTCGTGTTTGGGTTGCTCCAACGGAATTACGAATGCATTTCATGTCTAATATTAGAGTGTCTGGTAAACACTCATTTGGGGCCAATTTTAGTACGTCTAGCTTCGGGGTCATGAGCTTAAGAGCTAATGTGGATTTCATTACTGAAATCTTAGTACTTTACTTTATACTTGGGCTATTGTACATACGAAATTACTTATAAATTCCCGATACTTTTTCATCACTATTACTACTGAATTACGATGCCTTTGCATCAGTCTTACTACTGATTTACGATGCTTTTGCATCAGCCTTATTACTGAATTACGATGCCTTTGCATCAACCTTATGACTGATTTATTACTGACTTATTACTGATTTACGATGCTTTTGCATCAATCTTATTACTTTTGTTTACACAAACCAAACTTTTTACTTTTGGCAGTGGGTTGTAAACACACAGGTTACAAGTCTCTTATGGCGGGACTTGTAACTGAGTGGATTTACGATGCCTTTTCTGGGAAATCTTCATTCATATGCATTACATTCTTTTTCACAAGACTCTATGAACTCACCAACCTCGTGTTGACACTTTAGCATGTATTTTCAGGTATTAAGCAATGGCATGCTACTGGAGGCTTTGGTAGGGCATGGCATGGTCATAGAAGACTCGGATTTTTCATAAGGGGACCGTTTTAAACTATTTTAAGGGCTTACTTCCGCACTACTTTTAACAATGTAAATTCAACATTTGGATTAAACTATTTTATTCTAAATGATTCAAGTGAAAACCATTTTTTAACTTGTGTTGTAATACCAATTGAGTTACACCCCAGCTACATGTATGCTTCCGCTGGACCCGATTTTGGGAGTGTGGCATAAACCACCACTAAACCTCCACTAAACCACCACTAATCCACCCCCTAATTACCCTAAACCACCACTAACCCACCAAGCAGCTTACAAGCACCTCCAAGCACCCAAGCAAGGTGGTGCATCACCTCCTTTTAAGCTACTTGTCACCTCCTTCCTTAAACCGCCTCTCTTGGCCTTTTTTCCACCACAACCGTCCTAGCTCCGCCCCCTAGCTACCTCCTAGCTTTTCCTCGTCACCACTAGACTTGCCACAACCCCCCTCTAGCCTCGCTTACTCTTCCCCTCCCCTGCTCGACACCTATACCCCGTTTCTAACCCTAACCGCCTCTATGCGGGTATAAATACCCTCCTCCACCCTCATTTCTTCTCCACACCTCTCCTTCTCCTCTCTACTTCACATTTCTGTAGTACTAAGCCTTTAGAAGCAGTAGAAGTCGGGTAACGAAGTCTTGGTCCAGTTGTGTTGTGGTTTAAAGTCGAGCGAGCCCTAGAAAACCCTAAACCTAGTTATAACCTACGTAAATCCTCCCCTAACCAAGTAAGTCTTACATTTAGCTTTAGTTTAGTCTTAGGATAGATTTAGGATGCCTTAGATAACTTATGAACCCTTGCATAAGCCTTGAACCATTCCATTTACTAGTTTACATTTTAAATCCCTAGATTGAGTCGTATACTTGCATGCATGCTATAAGTCATTTCTTTAAGTCATACACTAGTTATGAATAACCTAGATAAGTTAAAATAAGTAAAACATAAGCTAGAAAACTTAGTTGCTAGATAAAATATAAGTTACATGCATTTAGGACTAGTTTTTCAAAACTTTACATGCATAAGGGTATATATCGTAAATTCCTGAAATTATAAAGTCTAGGGACTGTATTTGACATTTCCTAGAAGTTATAAGTGTAAGGACTAGTTTTGCATAATATTAAAACCTTAGGATATATATTAAAATAACTATAAACTAAAAAGGACTAAAAAAGTAAATATTATAAAGTTAAAGGTCTGAATGGTAAATATAGAAAACTTAAGAGACTAAGGTTAGTTACTTAAAATATAGAAGTTTAGGGACTAGTTATGCCAAGTATAGATAGTTATTAGTATAAGTAATATAAGTAATATAAATTTAGGGTAGAAAACGTAAATATATATACTATAAGGGTAAAAAGTGAAAATATCATATAAGTATAAAACCTAAATAAAGTTAGAAGCATAACACAATACTAGAGAGCTTCATGCGAGGAGTACTATGTGGATATTTCGTTTTGACGAGTTCGTTGGGTTTACGAATTAAAGTGCCCTGACTTCTCGAACGATTATTGCATATACTTCTGAGATATGATGGCCCGAACGGTGATATAATTATAACTAAACCCTAATAACAACATAACACAATAATAGGGAGCTTTGTGTGAGGAGTATTAACTTCTGAATTATGATGGCCTGAACGGTATTATGTTGATAACATAATACAATAGTAGGGAGCTTCATGTGAGGAGTCAGATACTTCTGAATTATAGTGGCCTGAACGGTGTTATGTTATATATAAAACATTAACAAACCTAAAAACAATAACTTGAGAAACATAAACATGATAACTAAAACTTGACATACATCCAAAAACAACAACACACTAGGATACGTGAGTAACGCGGTCTAGTTTCCGAGTCACTATTTGCATCACTTAGATTACTCTAAACCCAGGTGAGTTCATAGCCTCATACTTTTTAAAATGCTTTCACTCTAAATGCTTTATAAACCCTGTGAGGGGGATACATGCTAAATGCTTTACTTAAAACCGAATACAAGTCTTTTTATTTGGTTGTTGCACGAGTAAACTAACTGCCACCACTACATAACCAAAATTCATGAATCCAATCGTTTGGGATATTTTACCCATGCGAACGCGAATATAGTTGATAGATCTATTGGAGTTTGACAACTCCCGTTGGTATTAACACTAGGTGGTACCAATAAGTACTATATTTGAATACTCTCAAGGTATAACTTTGGCAAGTTATCCTTTCATCCCCTCATGTTGGGTCTGCAGCCCACATGACCCGGATTGTTAAGGTGTGATTCATGAGCTTAGTGCAACATACTCTACTCCTGATAACTGTGCATGCATCACAATTATCAAAAAACATACATTTTCCTAGATGGATGTAACAACTGAACCCAGGGAACTTGTATTCACTAACCCCTAAACCTATGATTCTCACTCAACACCTAGTGTTGACTTTTTAAGCATGTATTCTAGGTATATTACTTCTATGGATCCATGGCAGAAGGAGGTACTGAACTCGGAAGACTTTTCATGGTTATCATTCAAACACAACCTAACTCTTAGATTTTTGGGACCTCATCAAAAATAAAAGTATATCTTTTATAATTAAAACTCTGATAATTATGAATGATAACTAAATTTCCAAAATGTCTCTTTTCAGGTCGTTTTCTATTACTGTATCTGTGATTCTATGAAGTAATACCCCAAACACTTTATCCGCTGCGATCAGTGAAAAATGGGGGTGTTACACTATATGATGAATTTCCTAATTCATTATTTAGTGATCTTGAATTCCCTAAAACACAAAAACGAAATTCTCTCCTCACCTAAACCTTATTGTCGATCGGTTCTAATCCCTAAACCATTAAGATTTGGCCGATTTCTATAAACAAGCTAAATCGTGTGTTTCCCGCTTTCGTGAATCGCATGGACTAGCATCTGAGTATTCAACCATGACGTGTTGTGTATGCAACTATAGATGCAACTTACTTGTCTTAGTAATTCAATTGATCAAACCAAAAAGTTAGTAATTACGTGTTTAATTGTGTGTTAATCTATACGCATCAAACGCATCCCTCTGGGATTTATCTCCACTGCGTATTCATGTTATTTACTTGTTAAATAGTTGTCAAATCCCAACAGTGGCATCATGAGCCAATCACTTGATGTTATGTGTTACACATTTATGCATAATTTTAACCTAAAACACTTGTTTTTGCATGGTTTCTTTAAATTAGTTTTATACAGCCTTTTAGGCATTTTTTCTTGATAAAAATCGACCCAAAAAGTTTTTAAAATCATTTACAGAAACCATAGGTCGCGGGTTAAACGTGTGTTGAGCGGGGGTATCTACGGGTTACCAATCTCGCATTTTTATGGCTTATTAATGTGTTAATTATGATTTAGGATAACCCATGACAACTACATGCATACTTGTGATGGATGATAAGCCAATATATTGTATTAGGCAGATAATTATAGTGTTAATTGGTCAGACGGACTAAAACACTAAATAACTTTGACGAAAACTAGAAGGGGGGGTTGAATAGTTTTACGTCTTTTTAGTTTTATGAAAACTTAGTTGTTTAAAAGTCTTGTTTACTCTTAAAACTTTGATGCGATCTTATGTGAATTCAACTCTTGAACAATATGAACAACTATATCTAAGTATGAGCAATAATAATAACGCAAACTAAGTATGTGAAATCAACACATGCATAATATAAACAATTATAGCTATATACGAGAGATAAGTAAGTAAACGTTTATTTTATAATCCTTAGTTATATTTTGTATGAAAACTATACTTGATCGAAATGATCAATTAAATGTATGTTACCTTTTTAGTTTGATTGTAAAAACTTTGTTTTGTGAATGAAACTTTTGTTTGACCTTTAAGTAAAATCAATACTAGCACTATATGAGCAACTATATATATATGTCTACGTCTACAAAAGTAATAACGACATAAGCAAGATAATAAGGTATGGAAAGATCTAACCGCGAGACAAAGGATTTATAGTGGTTCGACTACAAGGACACCTTCCTTGTCCTACTCCACTCCTCGAGTCACCTACTCGAGACTTTTCTTCACTATGTCAACAAGCTCCCTTATGGCGGAGAAAACCTTACACACCAATATACACACCACAACTTCGTCACAACTTATTCACACCTTCTACACAGCTTCTTCATGACTTGGGACACCTTCTTCACAACTTGTACACACCACTACTACTTCACACTACTCCACTACTTCTTCTTCACACCACTACTTATATCTCACTACTTCTATTCACTACTTCTACTCCTAGATCTATCTAGTTACACTACTATCACACCTTTATAATGAATGTACACAACAACTAGACTATATACATAAATCTACAATACTTCACAACTTGATGTTGAAGGAGTATTCTTCTCTTGCACTTTGAGAGATGAGAGGTGAGGGAATGAATCACTTGAAACAAGGATTAACAATTATATGATCAAAGGGTTTTTAGGAGGATGTTTAGAGAGATTTGGATCTGAAAATTTTCGTGCAAGAGGTGCTAAAAATACCACGTTTGAGGTAGTATTTATAGGGAAAAATTTCTGACAGAATCTGACAGGGGAGCGTGGTCGGTCCCCTTAATTGTGTGTCGGCCCCCTTAAAATTAAGGGGCTGCCCTTATAATTAAGGGGGCCGCCCAGACGAAAACTGCAGTTTTCTTGTCTTTTTCTAGGGAAAGTTTATTTGGTGAAAAACTAACTGATTTTGGTTAAAATTTTGAATTCATATATTTATTATGAATAAAACATTTTCCTTTATTACCAAAAATGTTTTTCAAAAATATATAATAAGTTTATTTAATTTTATAAACTTTGTATTATTTAAATAAACATCCCTTTGATCATAAAATGTATTAGTCACTTGTTTATTCATACCTTAAGTGATTATGTTGGATGAGATGATATAAACTTGCTTAAAACTTGTTTACGTATTAACTTTGCGTTTAATGTTCTTATACTTTGTGATCGTCAAAACTTAAGGATATCGAAAGATATTAATAACGTTTTTATAGATTATTTATATCAACAATCTCCCCCTTTTTGATGATTACAAAATCTAAACTCATTAAACTAAAAATTAATATATATGCAAGTTTTTAGTGTGAGTTTATATCACTTCTCCCCCTTTTTGTTAACATCAAAAAGGTTATCCCGACGAATGTATAGCTCCCCCTTGAAGTGTACTCCCTCTCGTTTTGAGGTCATAAGAAATCGAGATATGGAATGCTTGCAAAAATATTTAGAGCACAAGCAATATATATATATATATATATATGTGTGTGTGTGTGTGTGTGTGTGTGTGTGTGTGTGCATGGAACAAATATAAGATAACTAACAAGAATAATTTAAATAGATTATGTTGAAAACATAATCATTAATACATAAGCATATATATATATATATATATATATATATATATATATATATATATATATATATATATATATATATATATATATATATATATATATATATATATATATATATATATATATATATATATATATATATGCTTTTCTAGCAAATTACACTAGATAATACTAAGTTGCCAACTTGAGGTCTCTTGGACTTGCTTGGAACACAAAAGGTTTGTGGAGAATTTATTTGTAGATGGAAATCATGGTAGTTGGATTTAGTGGAGATAGATTTTTGTTGGAATGATGTTTGGAGAGTTTGGTGGTTGTTGATGGGAAGCATGGTAGTTGGCTTCAAGTAAGCTTCATGGGATAGGATTGAAGTTTGGTAGGTTGATTGGTGAAGAGGAGAAGTGTGCATTAAGGCATGTTATGGGTGATAATGAAAGGGTGATGTCTACGGATGCATTTTCAATGGTAAGTTGTGGGTTTGGAGCGGTTGATGAATTGTTGGTGTCTTGAGTAAGTGATGGGTTTGAGTTTTTCCTAGTGAGGAGGTATTCAATCCAAGTGAGGTGTTCTTCCAAGAGAATGGTTTGTTATTGGAGGTAAATGAAACAAGGACAATAGTGGGTATGATGCTCAACTTGCTTTAAGTGGAGTGAGTGAGGGAGACAATTTGAGTAGGGTGATAAAGGTGGTTGGTCCAAGTTGCATAGAACAAGATGCATGACAAGAAGAGCACTAAGCTCATGAGCTTCTTTGAGCTCCTCAACAAACTTTCATTGTTCGGACGAAGGTGATGATGGAGATGTTGGGTTGTGATGGATGATTGGATATGCAACATGAGAATATCATGTGTGTTGTTAGGAAGTGGTGGTGTTACTCTTGGTGGTGGAAACATTTGTGAGTTTAGGTAGTCATTGATGGATGAGGATGACGGTATTGAAGAAGAGGATGTTCCACGAGTAGAGGGTGTTTTAGATGGTGCATTCGGTGCATTAGGAGATGAGCATTGAATTTGAGGTGATGAGGTTGTGTTGTCATCTTTGGTTAAGTCAATGAATAGTTATTTAGGAGTGATGATGAGGATCTTTTGTTTCTTTGATGTTTTGGAAATGGAAGTTTTTGGTGAATCCACGGTGGATTATGGTGATGTGTGTTGGAGGTGAAGGGTGAGATGAAGGTGTACTTGGGTAATGTGATGGATGGTTGGTTATTATGATGTTGTTTGTGAAAGGGTTCATTTGAGTGAACATGAGGTTTGTGTATCATGAAGTATGGTTTGACCTTCATGGGTTAAGTTGTAGTGGTGATGACACACTTTGTAGAGTGTAGGGAATGGTTTCATGGTTGAATCTTTTTGTGAGGATGACTAGATGGAGTTATTGGTGAGGATGGGAGATGAGTATCAAGTGGTGTGATTGGTGAGAGTGAAATAGCGATGTTCACGGAAGGGATGCCTTGGTTTTTCATTTCACTTTGGTGGTTTGAGTGTGTAAAGATTACAAGGTTTGGTTTTGGGCAAGTCCAACTCTTTAGGCAACTATGCATGTATTATCTTATTGGAATATGCATTAAAAGTATACAGGCAAACATACATGTAATATAATTACAACTACGCATGCATGCAAACTTAACAAAGTAATAGATCAAGCAATTAAGGCATTCTACCTAACATGACTAACTTAGTGTTAGGGCAAAAGCAACTAATGAGTAAGACACTAGTGATGGAACAAATGTGATAGTGTAATTCTTGATTTTGTTCTAGTGTAAGCCTATATGAAACAAATACGGAGTTAAGATCGTTTCGACTCCTATAAAAGAATAACAAATTTTCCTAAGAAACGATCCTTGATCTCCTTGATTTAGCTTTGCTCACTTCTAAGTGTCATGTATATGTATATATTGGATTATATATATATATATATATATATATATATATATATATATATATATATATATATATATATATATATATATATATATATATATATATATATATATATATATATATAATATATAGACAACGAGAGTAAGACTATTGTGCATGGTTTGATAGAAAAACGTTTTTATCATTATTCAACAATGAGTTCTCCTAAACGTGAGAATGATTTTAAAAATTGAATTGGGGTTTCCTTTGAAAACATATTGATGCAATAACAAAATATCCCAATTCCTGATTTTGTCCAAAATAGAATCCTAGACTCAGATTAGTGAAAAAGTAGAGAAAACTTGGAAATTTATTTCTCAGATGGTCGGCCTCCTTAAAGTGAGGCCGGTCCCCTTAATGTTTAAGGGGGCCGCCCTTATGAATTTAAGGGGTCCGCCCATCTGACAGAAAAGAAATTTTCAGAACTTTGATTTTTCAGAAGATTATAAGTATTCCAAGAATTTAATCAATTTGCCCCATCATTCCTAATCCTAAACGCAAGTGATTAAATAGTTCATGCTTAAGGGGTTTGGTAAACATATCGGCAATGTTATCTTCCAAAGCTACCTTTTCTACATAACCTATGATCATAAGTGATTGATGAAGTTGTTCTATATGTTTGATGTAGGAGTGTTGAATAGGGTATATCCTAACTTCTATAGCTCCTTTGCTGTCGCACACTTATCTAACTTAATGCCATAGTCTACGAGAGCTTGTTTCATCCATAGTTTTCTAATCACGAGAAATCTAATCTTACTTCTATGTTAATAATTAAACCACTTGACTCATTTCACTTCATCACCATGAGTTTTCTACTAGTGGACATAGAAGATTTCCATTTTCTATGTTGTTCGACAACGAACAATTTTATTATAATCCTAGGAAAGCCAACTAAGAGGGGTTCATAATGCGTGAGTAAGTAAGTATAACTAGCTATATAACTAAGCATTAATCTAACTAGTTGTTAATCTAAGAATATAAATTTTAACGATGAACTTAAAAGAAACGCGTACCTTTTAGTCTTCAATAAATTTTCTTCAAACACTTCAAGATGCCATGTTGACTTATAGAAGCCATTTGTAGATGAGATACCAATATTTTCCAAAAGTGACAACTTAGCCACTTGGTTCCCATGGTCTCATTGGTCCAAAGTTGTTTGAACCAAACATGGTTTGCAATTGACTAGGATGCATGTATGGTGGAAGTATTCCCCATGGGCTAAAGCTTGGTTGATGTGGATAAATCCACATTGGGTGACTATTATTAGAAAAGTTTTGTCTACCTTGATTTCTCCTATGTTGAGGGGTTTTAGACCGAGGATGAGGATTATTTGGTCTGTTTGGAGGTGGAGTTTTAGATCTTAATTTTAGTTTAGAAAATCCGATTTTGGCTTTTAATGATGGTTTATAAAAACTTTTTACTTCCTCATCACTCGCAATAGGTATTTTTCTATCTTTTATAGTTACATACTTAGGTTTTGAGTCTAATGGTTTTTGTTTACTAGATTCACATTCAAACTTTTCATTTTTATTTTCACTAGTTGAAACATTAGTTAAGTCGAATCCTAGACCGGTTTTATCTCCCAAAGTTTATTGAACACTTATTATTTTCTTAAGTGGGTTTCTACTATTTTTAAACTTGTCAAGTTTGAAATTTTCATCTTTAAGTTTTTCGTTTTCATTTTTAAACTCTATGCATGTTTTACATTCTATAAAAACTTCTTTTCCTTTTTCCAAAATGTTGTAGTCTAATTTTTAATTCGAGTACTTCATTTTCTAATTGGTTATTAATATGTTTTAGTGACTTATTTTTAGCTATAACTTTTTGACCTAATTTGCATAACCTATTATATTCACTATCTAGGTCTTTTTCATCTAATGATAAATTTTCGTCACTAAAGTATTCGGTTTCGGAACGTACCTTGCATGATGTCTTAGCCATAAGACACTTCTCCTCATTTGTGATTTCTTTCTCATCGTCATCGCTATCACTCCAAGCTCCTCCAACAAACGCCTTTTGATTTTGATTTCTTGTCATCATTGGACATTTTCCGATGAGATGATTTGGATCACCACATTTGAAGCACTTCCTATCACTTTTGCCATTTTTGTCATCTTTATTTCTTTGGTTTGATTTCCTTTCATCATGCGGTTGTCTAACGAATCTTCCTTGCCTTTTGAAGAATTTCTTGAAGTCTCTAACGGCCATCGCATATTCTTCGTCATCACTTTCGGAGGTTGAGCTATCCTCGTTACTAGATTCCTTCCTAGCTTTCAACGCAATTGACTTGCTTTGTTCTCTTTTTCCATTGACCATCTCGGAGTCTTTCTTTATTATTGCTTCGTAGACTTTCAGGTTGCCGATCAACTCATCAAGTTGAAGAGTTGACAAGTTCTTTGATTCTTCAATCGCCGTAACTTTAGCACGCCATTTTGGATGAAGAGCCCTAAGAAATTTCCTAACAAAATTCTTACTAGAAAAATTCTCATCAAGTGCTTTTAAACTTGTGATGATAGTGTTAAACCTAGCAAAAGCATTATCTATTAATTCCTCCTCCGGAATCGTAAATTGTTCATATTGTTGAACAAGAAGATCTATTTTGTTATCTTTAACTTGGCTATTACCTTGGTGAGTGATTAGTAAAGAATCCCAAATTTCTTTTGCGGTTTTACACATAAAAATTCTTTCATATTCTTTGCGTGGTAACGCATTATAAATAACCATTTTAGCCTCATTATTTTTTGCTAGTTTCTTTTTCAAATCATCATTTTGTTTTTCAAAAGATACAATTTTATCCATTTTAATTTCAATATTATATTGAATAGGGGAAAAATCACCAAAGGTAATGACATGCCAAAGATCAAGATCTTTTGATTTCACATAAGTTTCGAATCTATTTTTCCAATAAAGAAAACCATCACTTTCAAATAGTGGTGGTCTTTGCATAGATTGCTCTTCTAAATATTTTTCAGATTTCATAGATCGTTTCAAGTTTTAAAATACAGTTTATTTTAAAAATCTTGTTTAACGTAGCTCTGATACCAATTGAGGAAAACTAGAAGGGGGGTTGAATAGTTTTACATCTTTTTAGTTTTATGAAAACTTAGTTGTTTAAAAGTCTTGTTTACTCTTAAAACTTTGATTCGATCTTATGTGAATTCAAGTCTTGAACAATATGAACAACTATATCTAAGCATGAGCAATAATAATAATGCAAACTAAGTATGTGAAATCAACACATGCATAATATAAACAATTATAGCTATATACGAGAGATAAGTAAGTAAACGTTTATTTTATAATCCTTAGTTATATTTTGTATGAAAACTATACTTGATCGAAATGATCAATTAAATGTATGTTACCTTTTTAGTTTGATTGTAAAAACTTTGTTTTGTGAATGAAACTTTTGTTTAATCTTTAAGTAAAATCAATACTAGTACTATATGAGCAACTATACATATATGTTTACGTCTACAAAAGTAATAACGATATAAGTAAGATAATAAGTAAGATATGGAAAGATCTAACCGTGAGACAAAGGATTTATAGTGGTTCGGCTACAAGGACACCTTCCTTGCCCTACTCCACTCCTCGAGTCACCTACTCGAGAGTTTTCTTCACTATGTCAACACGCTCCCTTATGGCGGAGAAAACCTTACACACCAATATACACACCACAACTTCGTCACAACTTATTCACACCTTCTACACAACTTCTTTACGACTTGGCACAGCTTCTTCACAACTTGTACACACCACTACTACTTCACAACTTCACACTACTCCACTACTTCTTCTTCACACCACTACTTATATCTCACTACTTCTATTCACAACTTCTACTCCTAGATCTATCTAGTTACACTACTATCACACCTTTACAATGAATGTACACAACAACTAGACTATATACACAAATCTACAATACTTCACAACTTGATGTTGAAGGAGTATTCTTCTCTTGCACTTTGAGAGATGAGAGGTGAGGGAATGAATCACTTGAAACAAGGATTAACAATTATATGATCAAAGGGTTTTTAGGAGGATGTTTAGAGAGATTTGGATCTGAAAATTTTCGTGCAAGAGGTGCTAAAAATACCAGGTTTGAGGTAGTATTTATAGGGAAAAATTTCTGACAGAATCTAACAGGGGAGCGTGGCCGGTCCCCTTAATTGTGTGTCGGCCCCCTTAAAATTAAGGGGGCCGCCCAGACTAAAATTGCAGTTTTCTTGTCTTTTTCTGAGGAAAGTTTATTTGGTGAAAAACTAACTGATTTTGGTTAAAATTTTGAATTCATATATTTATTATGAATAAAACATTTTCCTTTATTACCAAAAATGTTTTTCAAAAATATATAATAAGTTTATTTAATTTTATAAACTTTGTATTATTTAAATAAACATCCCTTTGATCATAAAATGTATTAGTCACTTGTTTATTCATACCTTAAGTGATTATGTTGGATGAGATGATATAAACTTGCTTAAAACTTGTTTACGTATTAACTTTGCGTTTAATGTTCTTATATTTTGTGAACGTCAAAACTTAAGGATATCGAAAGATATTAATAACGTTTTTATACATTATTTATATCAACAAACTTAATTTAAACACTTGTGTGGTTTAATTTTATATGCTGGTTGGATGACATACCATCACTAAAAAAATTAATTCTCGTTGTTCTATAATGAATTGGACCTTGAAATTTTCGTGGGATATTCCTGACTCACTACCCTACGAATTTATAGTTTACTCCGAAAGTCGGGGAAGACTCCTTTTCGGAGTTTCAGGACCTAAAGTGCGTTTATTTTTTCTATCAACATGCATGTTTTCTTATATATACTTCGGAAAAAGGCCTTTGCAATCAAGATTCTTGATGTATTTGTACTACTTGTTATTTATAGCAAGTGGGGGCCTTGTCTAAAGTACATAAAAATATTTACTTTTGTGTTTAATTGGTTTATTTTATTTATCGCAATATAAGCGTCTGTCTTCTATTTCTATCATTTTCTGTCTGTTTTTGTGCTTATATTCCTCGTGACTAGTTTTATTTGCAATAAGATTTTTGAAATTAAATGAATTTAAAATTATTGAAATATGATTTAACTAAACTCATGTTTTGCAAGTTTTTGTCACATAGGGTCGGGCTTACATGCTGTAATTTTCTCTGGTGACGAACTTACAAGTTATATTAGTTTAATAAAACTTTAAATATAGACTTAAAGTTTTCGTGCTATTTTATTATCGATCAATATTTGATCAAATAAATGTCTATTGGGTCGGGGTTACATACCGTAATTTTCTTTCGCGACGAACATACAAGTGCATTGGTTATATCAAATGGTTTATGGTTTGAGTGACTTTAATCTTTTCCTGCACCACTAAATGATTCAGTATATGACGCAATAAATGGAAGAACTTGGGTTTCATAACCTTTAAGGGAGTACCATCTAGGGTTTGTCATTCGTTAATGTTTTCCCATGATAAAATGTGCACCTAAAATGTTAATAGAAATCGTTTCTTAACTTGTGATACGAAGTTGTATGCATGCTTCTTTGTACACTTTTTGATATACATTTTTATCAAAATGTATACCTTTTTAAAGCATAAGTCTTTCCCATCCAATTGTGAGAACACTTGCAATTGCCTTTTACTCTGCATGAGATCCTACATCTCATGTTCTCCAATTGGACGACTTATTCAAGTTAAGCAGGTGAGATCGTTAACCCCAAGGCAAAAGATGCTATGAAACATGCCACATGACACTAGTAGCTTATACTCTAGTGCCATGAGTCTCATAAATCAGAGATGCACTTATAATGCAATTATCGCCCACCGCTTACCTATTGAATCCACAAGACTTACTAGAGTAATGAGATTACCGTGATGAGTGGAAGTTCTAATAGGATCTTAGTCTTCTATTAAATTAATTATTTTTATCTAAAAACTTGGGTAGTTAATTTTTAGAAGGATCAATTATTGAAAATACTAATTTTTGAACTTTGTTTATTCCTTTAACTATATATAATGCTATATAAACCGTAAACGCAGGTTTGTTCTTTTATTAAAGAAGACAAATCGAGTCTCCTTTCCTTGTAAGAAATAGAAAGACTCATTCCTATCTTTTCCACTTGATCGAGAAAGCTATAATATGAACGATTGATTTGTCTAAATTCTAATTGAACTCATATGCGAAATTACTCATGAAGTCGTTTTGTCTTGCAAAAGCTAAACGATTACGTATGATTGTGCATCTTATTCTTTAATAGAAATGAATTTTACCTTGATGATGCAACTACCATTCGTGCCATCGATCTCTGAAAGTTCAGCGATCGACATGGTTTTGCCAAGGATAAAAAAGCGAAGACACAAATATTAGAAGGATAATGAACGATGAGCACTCTTATAGGGCGAGTATATATGGTAAAAATTAGAGTTTCGTATTCGTATCCTAATGAATATCTATGTAAGGTAATTTAAATATAGAAAAAAATATCGGCGAAGGTAACTATCATTTTTAAACTTTCTAGAATGTGAATCTTATATTTGAAAACACGATTATGACAGGATGAACTTATTTTTATACCTTTTCGACGCCAAAGTTTTAAAAATCACACCTGGTTTCTCATAAGTTTTTTTCTTCGAAATTTCAACACACCTATGTCTGAGGAGTTTTATTAAAAACTTTAAATATTAACCCGATTTTTCTATCTTAAATTCTCAGTTGACAAATGAAAAGGCTCAATTGCAAAATCGAGTTTTGTCATAAGTTAATCGAATTTCTCGATTCGACCAAAACGTGATTTCTCTTCATATAAAAGATAATTACGTGTCAAACAAACCAACTAACAAATTTGGCCGAAGTTGTTGACTCCCGTAAAAATATCTTTATTTTAAACATCTCTTTCTTCTACAAAAGAATATGTGACCATTCAACTTCTCCAAATAGGTTTTGTTTTATTATGGCATTTTCAACGTCTACATTTAATGAAAAAAGGATCTTTTATTCCAATATACAAGAGATAAGAGATTTGTAAATGCAAAAGAATGCTATTTTATTCCAATATGTGTTGTTATATCCGGTTGCTTCAATCCAACTTCACATTTATAGTCTTGAATATTGGGCCTAAGTTTTGGATACGTTAAAGTTATAGAGTATATGTTTTTAACAGATTTTGCTACATTAAAATAGAAAGAATGTTTTATGTTTCGAATAATTGAAATGTTTTAGCGTCTCGATATTAAGTAACAAAACTTGAAGCATATACTAAAAATGACTATATCAATAGTATATGTAAGAAATATAATATAGCTCTTTTTACGTACGCGGTAACAGGAGAGGGGAAAAAAAATACAAAATTTTGGAAAAGATAAAGAGAACAGAAAAATGAAGAAGGTAATTAACAAAAGAAGAAAAGAATATGTCTTTAACATAACTATGCAATGTTCAATTTCCTTGGAAATTGCTAGTCTTGTGATTGTTGCTAATGAGGTTGGTATTGGTGGTTGTGCTGGTGTGGGACGCGTTGGTAGTGGTCATGTTGCCTCCACTCATAATGGAGGTGATTGCAGCCGCTAAGGCGGCTGTGAAGTTTGGATCCGCGGTGATGACTGCAGTAGCAGCACTAAGCGAATCAGCAAAAGATGTTTGTTGTTGACCTTTGTTGTGGGCTAGAAGTTGACTGGACTCTATATCATGCGACAATTGGAGATCTGAGAATTTTGATTGATTAGCAGAGATTGATTGTAACGGCATTGTCGTGATTGGTGCAAAGTTTTGTGAGGATAGTTGGCCTTGGTGTGGAGCTTGAAATTGGGTAGAATTGTTTCTTTGAATTTGATTTGGATTATGTGTTAGGTCTAATGTGACGGTTGGAAAAGGCGCAGATGAAGAAATAGTGGCTATGCTCGACGTGTTAGGTAGAATTGACCGAGCTAATATGTTTGGGTTCATCATAGCATCAGCACTGGACATTGAACCCGAAAGTAGCATACTAGCTGCAGCTGATGTGGTGGATGCCATTGCCATCGCGGCTGGGGGTAAAGGGTGGCTATGGGTACCTTCATATGTTGTTATCAAAATTGTTTGATCATCAACACATCTTTGAACTTGCTTTCTAACCGGACAGCCAACTGCCATTGTGCAACGATAGTAAGCACGAGGACATGGGTTCCCTTTTGCCATCTTTTGACCGTACTTTCGCCATTGACAACCATCAGTAATCTGTAGGGAGAATATGGACAAAACAAATTAGAACTAAACCAGGTCATATAGTATCTTAAATCAATCTAGATACATCAAGTTACTTACCATCGGTGCTTCTGACCGGGCTCGCACTGAAACACGAGCCTTACGCATGGCTGATTCATTTGGCTGATCAATATTCTTAGATGCATCCAATCTTGAAACCTTATTAGAAACCCAACCATCTGAATCTGGGGTATTTTCCCGGCCATTTCTTTTCCCAATTTTATCACCATGTTTTATCGAACCGGATTGTGTTCTTTCTTCAGACAAAGAATCATTAGAATTTCGGACTAATTCGTTATGTTGTCTTGAATTCTGTTCAACAATCTGATTTTGTTGCTTATGTATTTCGTTAGATAAATGGATTTGCAACGCAGTGTAATTGTTGCTAACATGCGTAAGCATCGCCCTTAACCTTTGATTTTCGGTGTTCATTTTTTCTAGCTCTGCTTTTAATATTGTCAGCTGAAATCAACATATAAACAAGTAATAGAGTCAGAAAATCAAAATCTGTATTTTATAGGTATAATTCATAATCTGATAATAAAATAATTCTTAATTAAAGCATTGATTTTTTATAAACGTTTTGAACATTTTTCTCGACGTTAAATAGTACTACATTCATTTTTTTTATGCAAACTATGAAGTAGGTGTCATCTAGTCATCCACACAATAAAAATATATACAAAATATAACATCAATTAAATTAATTTTTGACATAAAAATAGTTCATGGTTAATATTTACCTTATTCTTTGCTAGTTTCTCCTCACTTGTTGATGACCCTCCATCATCCACGGATGATTGATCACTATTAGTAGTAAGCAGATGCAAACCTGTCTATATAATATGTAAAAATATCTAATCAGATTGATGATACCTAATGGTCATAAATTAAATTTTATCATAATTGAATGCAAAATTAATAAGTGATCATTAGGTTTATCTATCATAACACTTGTTTATTCCTAATCATGCCAATCATATCATTTCAGTTCAACCTATGTTATTATCATTTAAATATGATCAATCTAAACAGTCTGATCTGTGGGATCAAAAATCATTATTCATTATATTATTTTTTCTAAAATGAATTAAAAAAAAAAAATGATTTAAGTGATTAAGAACACACATACATTTACATCTAATTCATTGTCATGAGAATTCTCTTTCTTGACAACAACATGATCATCCTCCAACTTGCACGTAGAGAAAAAATCGACTTCGCGATGTGAGTTCTTGTCTTCGGGCTTAGGAGATGACGACGGTGATGCAGCAGTGTCACTAGAATACATGGTAGCCTTAACAGAAGAATTCGAACGCGGCGATAACAATTTGACAGGCTCAAAGGTTAATCCCCATCCATCTTTGCCCATATAATACTACTAAGAAACTTTGTTTAATATTATTTATAAACAGAAAGTGTTGTACAGGTTTATACAAGAAGAGTTTGAATGGTGATATGAAATACCTTATAGATAAAGAAAAGAAGTAAAGACCAAAACATTGACTTTTTCGTTTTCTTAATTTGAATTTAAGTGTGTTGATATTATTACTGAACCCAAAAGAGACGAAGTATTTGGCATAGCTGACGACCACGTTTACAGATCCCAATTGTTGACTTTTGACTCCTTCGCCATCAGCATCCGGTAGCTGGTAAACGGTGTGGGACCCAATCTTTCTATTTTTCTTCAATTATCTCTTTTCTTTTACAAATATTCATCTACAAGTTACTCATTCATTTCAAAACACTGTTCACGTCTTTTTTCAAGAGATATCGTAAATTAATTGTCTATTACTCTCCCGTAGCAAAATTAAGCCAATCTTATAACATTCTAACTAGATGGGGCCGGCCGGGCACGGGCTACGGGCTAAATGGGCTATGAGCCAAACGGCCGCATGTTACACGAATCGCTTTAGAAAATACTTAAAACAATAATTAAAAAAAATCCTCAAACGTAACAATTTATTTATATTTAATTAATTAAATATACTATATCCATAAGTTTTTCATTAAACACAATTTAATGTTCTCTATTTGAGAGAAAAACATGTGCCCATTATGCCATTTAACTTCTAAATGAGTAATATATGCTTATTTAAAAAAAATGTCAAATGTACACAATTTTTTTAAAAAATTTGCCCATTTAACCCATTTTTTTATTTTGTGTACAAATTGTCACCTCTAATTGTAACCTACAAATTGTCTTTAGATTTATTAAAATTTAAATTAGGCAAATATGTTGGTCTATCGCAAATGTAAACTATAATTTTCAAATGGAAGGGCTAGTAAAAATAGATAGAGAAATCTAATTCAGATCACTTCATTATGTAAATTTGAAATTATTACTGTATTACAAACTTTAAAACAAAGTCGGAAATTGATTAATTAAGGAAAAAATTATCATTTTGTATAAAATAAGAAGGTGAACAATATTAATTATATTTTTATTAATATTTGTATTTTTTTTTTCGATCACTTATTTCATACAGAGCGATTAATTTTACTGATACTATAAGAGAAGGGAAATTTGCATTGATATATATATATATATATATATATATATATATATATATATATATATATATATATATATATATATATATATATATATAAAATCTAGATCAAATAAGATCAATCTTAAAGTTGTAAAAATAAGATCCAACTAAAATCTGACAAGTGACACTCTCGCTAAAATAAAATAAATTTTTTTATTGAGTACACCTAAAATTGTTAAAGTTCCTATAGTTTTCTTTTTTAAATTTACGAAACCAAAGTGATACACTTTGATTCGACATGTTGATATAAATATATGACTAAAAACGTTATTCATATCTTTCGATATCTCTATGTTTTGATAATCACAAAACGAAAACACATCAAACCAAAGATCATGACGTAAACAAGTATTTAGTAGTAAATAATCACTTTCACCATCTAATCACTTAAGGTATGAATAAACATAGTGTTTAATGCATTATAAGATCAAAGGGACATTATTACAAAGTTTATTTTGATATATAAACTTATTACATATTTTTGAAAAACACTTTTGGTAATAAAGAAAAATGTTTTAATCATACTAAATATATGATTTCAAATTTTTAACCAAAATCAGTTAGTTTTTCACCAAATAAACTTTCCCCACTAAAAGACAAGTTTTCTGGCCGTTACAGTTGGGCGGCCCCCTTAATTATAAGGCGGTCCCCTTAATTTTAAGGGGGCCGGCCACGCTCCTCTGTCAGAACTTGTTGCCTATAAATACCACCTTAAATCTGGAATTTTTCTCACTTTTTTGCACTAAAAACTTTCTGATTCAAATCTCCATTTCAATCTTAAAAGTCCTTTGATCATATAATTCATAAGCCTTTGTTTCCAAGTGATCCAAAGCCTCATTCATTCAAGTGCAAAGAGAAGAATACTTCCATTCATCAAGACTAGGAGTATTACAACTTAGTATCATCTTGCTATCTAAGTTGCTTGTTTATTACATCTTGTACATCATTCATTCTTTGGTGAATATAGTGTATACATTGGTTAGTTAGATTTAGATATAGGACCTAAATTTATTGAAGGTGTGAAGTAGCACTAGTAGTGAAGAAGTAGTGGTGAATAGGATTGGTGTTAGAAGAAATAAGTAGTGGAGAATAGGATTGGTGATAGAAGAAATAAGTAGTGGTAGTATATTGAAGTGGAGATAGTTGTGAAGACAAAATAGTTGAAGCTTTGAAGTTGAGAAGACCTTGAAGCCTAGAAGTTGTGAAGTAGAATATATTTTGGAGTAGTGGTTAGGACTTAGTAGTGAAGGTGTGAAGAAACAAGCGGCGTGAAGAAAAAGGGTTAGCGAAGTAGAAAGTTGTGAAGAAGCTAGGAGTGAAGTAGAAAGGTGTGAGGAAGAATTGGTGTGATGTAGATTGGTGTGAAGAAGTCGTGTAGAAGTTGTGATTGTGTTGTAACAAAGTTGTGGTGTGTAATTTGGTGTGTAAGGTTTTCTCCGCCATAAGGGAGGCTTTTGATCTAGTGAAGAAAAACTCTCAAGTAGGTGACTAGGGGAGTGGAGTAGGGCAAGGAAGGTGTCCTTGTAGCCGAACCACTATAAATCCTCGGTTTGATCTTTCCATCTGACTTTTTAATTACTTACTTACTAGCATTCCATACATAATTATTATTGCTTGTGTTGTGCACATATTGATTTCACATAAAGATCAAACTAAAATTCATTCATAACATTAATCTTTCAAAAATAAACCAAGTACACAAACTTATATTAAAACACTTATACATATACATATGCTTATATATATGATATATGAAATTATAAATTCTTTCTCAACATTAAACATAAGTAGTGTTTATACAAAATTGTAAATACACTAGTATCGACACTTTCGCATTAAAGAGTTTTGAAATTGTATATTATATATAAGTAGTGTTTATACAAAATCGTAAACAAACTTGTATCTATATTTTTGTATTAAAGAGTTTTGAAATTTTCATCTAAACTTTTGAAGCTAAATTTTACAAAACAAATAAAACGAAAAGGACGTAAAACTATTCAACTCCCCCCCCCCCCCCCTTCTAGTTTTCCACAATTGGTATCAAGAGCCAGGTCTAGCAAGACTTTTAAAATATATTGTATTTTAAAAACTTGTAACGATCTATGGAATTCGAAAAATATCTAGAAGGGAAACTTACGCAAAAACCACCATTACTTGAAAATGATCATTTTCTTGAATGGAAAAATAAATTTGAAAATTATGTGAAATCAATAGATCTTGATCTTTGGCATATCATTTCAATTGGTGATCTTAAACTAACCAAAATGGATTTTGAAAATCAATATAATAATCTTCAAACCAAAATTGATAAAAATACTAAAGCCAAATTACTTATTTTCAAAACTCTACCAAGAGTTAAATATGAAAAATTATTTCTTTGTAAAACGGCAAATGATATTTGGAAATGTCTTTTAAAGTTTACCAAGAGAAATGTAAAACCAAAGATGATAAACTTGATATTGCACAAGAAATAGTTACTCTAGAAAATTTAATAGATAAATATTTAGTTGAAATAAATACATGTACTACTAGTTCAAATGTGATCATTGAATGTATCATCCAAATCCGAAGAAAGGGTGTTAATAAATCATGGTGCAACAAGTACGAAGAAGACGATGATAATACGGCTTGTGAGAATATTCAAACAAATGTGAATACAAGTATTGATGGCAAGGACTACATACCTCTCGATCTAAGCGAAACTACAAGTAAAACATATAGCATGTGAAGATTATACAACTACTAATAAGGTACAATCCGAAACCGAACATTTTTGCTATGATCAATTTATATTAGAATTTTCAAAATTGGAAAACAACTTCAAACATTTTTTGCAACATTGACTCAAAAATGATTCCTAAAAATAAATCTTCAATATTCATTGAAAACAATTTTGAAAAGGAAATAATTTTAGAAGATAAAATGTCTAGACTTGAAAGCAAATATTGAAATTGATCTTAAATGTAAATATTGTCAAGACTATAAACATGAAATTAAAATGGAAAATGAAAAAGCAAAAATATTAGCAAAATTTGAAAATAGTTCTAGATCTTTAAAATATTTACTTAACATTCAAAAGTCATTTTATGATAAAACTGGCTTAGGATTTACCGTAAATGATCCTTCAACAAATGCATCAAAACAAATAAAATTTGTTAAACCTAGTTGAGAAATTTAGAACTAATATTATTTACACTCATTATTTATCTCTCTAGTCAAGAAAGTCATTGTTTGTTGATTAAAACAAACTATTGATGAATTCTTGTACTTCTCGACGACATCCTCTTCATGTGCATTTAAATGCAATGGATGTTCTCAACTAACCAACTCGGACCCATGAGAATCTGGGTACCAAGCTCTTTATCATGTTTAGGTAATTAACGAACGATGAGACTATTACGTTTTGGATTGCTCACCTTGCTCTATTACTTTTGACGACTATTGGTTCCTATCACATTGTTTCACATTCCGCACATGATTTGCCTATGACGTTGTTGCGATCATTTATTTTCTCGGCATTTTGTTCTTCACTCCTGGAGTATTGGTTTTAGGGTGTGTCCGTTACTATTTCAAGACGAAGGCTCCAAAGCACAATTATTCTTAGTCTTCACGACTTGTGATGATTGGTGTGATCGATTAAGCATTTCGGATCAAGCTCCCTTGATTTCTATTGCGTTGGAATGTCACTATGCTACTTCGACATGTTTTGGGCAAACTTTTTAGATGTCTTCCATTTCTCTCATGCCCACTCTTAAAGAAAAGCTGGACCTGAGGTAAGTTTTCTTTTCAAAAACTTGCCAATATTACATTATATTAAAGTATGCTTTAATTAGTATATGAATATGAATTAATTTATAAGTTGCCATGCTTTTAGATCATTAATACTAATATATGCATTTAGGATAATTAACCTTCTTGTTGTTTAGTCTATTATCATTTTTCTTAGTCTTCATTTATATTGAAGATCCTCTATGATCTATAGTAGAATACTTACCATTTAAGCTATATGATCTCACTAGTTGCATTAATATATGTATTATTATTAAGACTTGTTAGTAACTTAATATTATGATGTTCGTTGTATATATATATATATATATATATATATATATATATATATATATATATATATATATATATATATATATATATATATATATATATATATATATATATATATATATATATACACGTCTATCTTGTATCCATAGATGATTTACTTTGTCCCTCTCTATCTCATTGCATTTAGATCATAAATATCTACCATCTCTCTTCCATATCTTTAGTTGTCATTAGAAATGATTATATGTGACAATGGGCTTAATTGATTCTCTTGAGTATGATAAGTTTTCATTTCAAATCCTTTACTTGCAATTTCTTGATTATCCATATCAAAACATCATGTTTAAAACCTCTCTCTTTGAATAAAAATCTTTCAAATATCTATATTATTTTTTTTAACAACATGTTTAATTATAAGCTACCATAACCTTATTTTAATCAAAATCAAGATTGAATTTGTTTTTCTCATGTTATGAAGCAAAACTCAATTTATTTTATTGTAATATACACTTGAATTTATTTCAAAACATTGTTGAATAAAACTAAAAATGTTTTGCTTAAAACATATTTGATTATCTCACATGTGTCATACACTTCTATGGAAATGACATTTACAATTTAATCAAATCATTTCATGAGAATCATGGTTTGCCCATATGGATCTTGTTTGTAACAAGTTTTGAAGTCCATATAATCATATCTTCCTACTTGTTACTTGTAAGCAATCATCAATATGTTTGCACTAGCCTACATGTTATCATCTTCATATAGTTACATATTTAACTAATTTGCTTTGTTGCTTCCTTAGTTGCATATCTTAATTGATAAATTAGTAGATAGCATGATTATTAGAAATTTATTGTCTACTTTACTTATTTCTATATCACTCTCTACATTCATGAATAGTATGCCCTTTATTGCCTCAAAGAGTTGAACTTACTTGAATCCAAATCCAAAAACACAACCTTTTTGAAAATTTTCTGCCAAAAATCCATTTCTGGCATTCTGGGAATCACCAGATGGGCGGCCCCCTTAATTATATAAGGCGGCCCCCTTAATTTTAAGGGGACCGGCCCCTAATTAAAAGGACCGGCCATCTGATGGTCGGGGATACTGTTTTCTTTATCACTTTTTGACCCATTTCACCCTATACTTCCCAAAATTCACAAACATATTTTGTCACATACTATCCCTCAAAATTTACCTTCCTAAACAACATTTCTCATACACTATAAATACCCTCTTCCCATCATTAATGCCATCACACCCAAACATGTCATCTCCCAACAACCAAAAACCAAAGATTTCAAGAACCGCAAGGATCTCCGTCAAACCCATTTGGAGGAGGAAACTTGATTCTTGTCATAACTCAAGTGATGTTGTTCCAAGTCAACCAACAACTAAACCTCAAACCCACACTAATGACTCATCTCACAACCTATCATCCACTCATGCCCTCATTAATGCTTCTTCTTATGATGAGCATGCTCAATCCTAAAACAACAATCCCAACCTCTCAATCAATACTTCACATGTTGCTTATTCAACAAAAACACCACTCACTCATGAAGAACCTCTTCCACCCATTTCATGTTTTCATGACTACCCAAGCTCAACCATGTCTCCACCACCAAGAGTACCACCATCACATCCTACAACTTCACATGCCATTCCTATGTTGCATGTTCAAACCTTCACCCAAGACAACTATCATGTTCCACCACCATCACCTTCCTCCGAACACTTGAAGTTCGTTGAGGAGCTAAAAGAGGCTCATGAGCTTAGTGCTCTTTTAGCATTACATCTTGCTCAACACAATTTGGATCCACCCCAATCATGCTCACCATCATCACCACACAACATCAACCAAATTGAGAAGCATGTTAATAATTGCCCTTGTTGCATCTTCCTTCAACAACAAACCATTGCATTGAATGAGCACTTCACTTGGATTGAGTATCTTCTTACTAGATCTCAACAAACAGCATCACTTGAACAACATCAAAACCCTCAATCAACAAACCTAACTTCAAATCCACCACCTACAAGTTCCACATCTCCAAACTCACCAACATCCATGCAACCAAAAGTTTATCTTCACTAAACCACCAAGCATTTTATATGCTTATGTTTCTCATTTTCAAATAAAACTCCTCAACCATTTTGGGATTCAAGAAAGTTTGGTGACACTCCTTGTTGGCACATTAGGATGTTCTACTTAGTTTAGTATTCTATATTTATGGCCTTTGTAACAATGATTATGGGTTGACATAATCATTTTCTATTAATGAATGACTTAATATGTGTTTCTAATTATCTTTTGCCATGCTTATTATTTGTTGGTATTATGATATATGTGTTTACTTGTGCCATGCTTGTGCTTCTAATATTTTTCTTGCAAGAATTCCAATACTCAAACCCTTGGTGCCCTCAAACGAGGGGGAGCATACATCAAGGGGGAGCTTCCTTCTTATTGGCTTAAACCTTTTTGATTCTACAAAAAGGGGGAGAAGTGACTATAAACTCACTAAATACTTATCTAAAAATTAATTTTTGGATTTAATGAGTTTAGGCTTTGTAATCATCAAAAAGGGGGAGATTGTTGATATAAATATATGACTAAAAACGTTATTCATATCTTTCGATATCTCTATGTTTTGATAATCACAAAACGAAAACACATCAAACCAAAGATCATGACGTAAACAAGTATTTAGTAGTAAATAATCACTTTCACCATCTAATCACTTAAGGTATGAATAAACATAGTGTTTAATGCATTATAAGATCAAAGGGGCATTATTACAAAGTTTATTTTGATATATAAACTTATTATATATTTTTGAAAAACACTTTTGGTAATAAAGAAAAATGTTTTAATCATACTAAATATATGATTTCAAATTTTTAACCAAAATCAGTTAGTTTTTCACCAAATAAACTTTCCCCACTAAAAGACAAGTTTTCTGGCCGTTACAGTTGGGCAGCCCCCTTAATTATAAGGGGCGGTCCCCTTAATTTTAAGGGGGTCGGCCTTGATTTAAGGGGGCCGGCCACGCTCCTCTGTCAGAACTTGTTGCCTATAAATACCACCTTAAATCTGGAATTTTTCTCACCTTTTTGCACTAAAAACTTTCTGATTCCAATCTCCATTTCAATCTTAAAAGTCCTTTGATCATATAATTCATAAGCCTCTGTTTCCAAGTGATCCAAAGCCTCATTCATTCAAGTGCAAAGAGAAGAATACTTCCATTCATCAAGACTAGGAGTATTACAACTTAGTATCATCTTGCTATCTAAGTTGCTTGTTTATTACATCTTATACATCATTAATTCTTTGGTGAATTGATAAGGCAAAAAATGAACCACTTTTAGCAGGTCATTTAAGCCCGGAATTGAATTTATTTGATCAAATATTACCCTAAATCGTTCCTTTTGTGATTTTAGGTACTTTGGGAGTGAAATCTAGAAAAGGAAGCAATTCGGACGTTTTTGGAGCATAAAAGTGAAGAAAACGCCAATGACTTAATTTTCCATGCTGAGAACAGTACCTGACGGCGTCAAGAGGAAAATCATGACGGCGTCAAGAGGAAAATCATGACGGCGTCAAGAGTAAAAGTGGTGACGACCCAGTGCAAACCTGACGGCGTCACAAGAAGGGCGTCAAAAGTTAATTTTGTGACGGCCTGCATAAGGGGACTAGATGACGGCATCAGACCCAGATCTAGGCAGTCCGAGGAACTATTTGGCGGCGAGATGACGGCGTCAGACATTTGTTCTTGACGACGTCACCTTCTAAACTCTATATATAGTTTTCTATTTTTCATTCATTAAAGAGGAACTTGTGTGGAGAAACCCTAGGGCCGAACTTTGTAAACCCTAGCTCGTATTTTACAGCTTTTTCAAGGGTTTTCAACCCTTGAATCCTTTCATGTGCTATTGAGATAAGTCTTTTCTTAATTCAATCAATATGTCTATGTGTTGGTTGTCTATATCTTGTGCTTGTCTTGATTTCAACATGCTAGGCTAGATCTATCTTGTGTTTGCTTGGATCTAATGAAACCTAGATGGTAATTATGTGTTGATTACTTGTTTATGGCTGTATTAGATGAATGATTTCAATGTTAGGCTTAAGAAAACTGGCAGATCTCCATTGTGTAACATGCTTGAACGTCTTAGGAAACATGAACCGATGTGTACTAGGTTTTATTGGTTGTATTTAATGCATGAGTAAATTCTAATGATCCCATGTTAGGAGCTTCTTAGCTGGCTCGACATAGGAGTGAAGTAGACACTCATAGGATTGGGGAAGTAAGTACGCCACCCCATGAATGGTATTAAGGAATACAATCCGTCATCCACGCAACTATAACAAGTAATTAACGTGTAAAAGATATCTAGGGAGTAGTGAAATCTAAGTAAACACATTTCTCCCACATATGGCTCACAACTTAAGTTTAATTTAGTTTACTCTCATTTCTAGTATTTTATTTTGATTGCATCATTAGTATTGGGTTAGTTGACTAGCAACTAATTCCGCCCAAATCCTTCAAACCCGAGATTTTAATTTGCTTTCTAAAAATATAAAAAATACAAAAAAGAATCATCCCTCATCTCTAGACCTAGTCTTTAGGTTTTCTAATCCTAGCGACACTATTCCTAGCTGAACGATCAATCCCCCGGTACTTGTCACTATACTATACTACATCGATCAGGTAAACTGCCTGGTGGGGGTTGTAAGCTTCTCGAGATCCCTTGAGAGGTAAAGCCTGGTGCAAACCCCACGCATCAAGTTTTTGGCGCCGCTGCCGGGGAAATAGTTATTGTCTAGGTTAGAATCTCTTTTTATTAGGTCTACTTGCTAGATTCCTTTCTAGTAAGATTTTATTTTATTTTTAGGTTCTCTTTAGTCTATCTTATTTCTTCGTGTTTTTGTATGTAACTCTTCACCACCCGACATCATGGACGATGGGAACATCTTTGAACCCGTCATCCCACCACAACAAAACCCACCACTTGAACCTCTTAGGCCCCGAACCTTAGGAGAGTATTCCCGACCTAGCCACCAAGGCTATCGAAACACTATTGAGCTCACCGGAGCCAATGTTATCCCCTTGCGATCCGACGCCATCCGGTTGGTGCAAAGCGGATGTGCATTCCATGGACTTCATTCCGAAGATCCAAATCAACATCTCAAGGACTTCCTCAAAATCGTAGATTCTATAGACCTAGATGTTGCAACTAGAGAGACAACCCGATTACGCCTATTCCAATTCTCTCTACGTGATCAAGCTAGTCAATGGCTTGAACGTTTACCCGCGGGATCCATCACCACATGGGATGATCTCACCACTCGTTTCCTTGCTCAATTTTTCCCACCGGGGAGAACTACCAATCTTAGAAATGACATCTTGATGTTCCAACAACGTCAAGGTGAAACTCTTTATGAAGCATGGACTCGTTTCAAGGACTTACTCCAAAAAGTCCCTCATCATGGCATAGATCTTTGGCTCCAAGTCCAAATCTTCTATGACCATATCGATCTCTCCACAAGGCGAGCCATTAACCAATCGACCGGTGGTAAGCTACGTGATCTAAGTGCGGAACAATCATGGGAACTCATAGAAGATCTTGCTCTCTATGATAACGAAAGTTGGAATGATCCCCGTGATTTGAACAAAATGGTCAAGGCAATATCTTTGCCTTCGAACAACTCTAGCACTCCCGACCGTAGGATCATGGAACTTGAGGACCAAGTCAAGTTTCTCATGAAATCTTACGAAGCTCCTAAGCCTTCAAGCCAAGTGAACAAAATCACTTCTTCATGCGAATTATGTAGTGGTCCCCATGACACTCGTGATTGTGTGGAACTCCCCGGAACAGCTTTTGCGGACTACGCATCCTCACGTACCGACGAAGCGGGAGATAAGTGGTACACTTTCAAACCTGAGCCAAACCCTTACGGTGATTCATACAACCCCTCTTGGAAAAATCACCCAAACCTTAGGTGGAAACAAAATCAAGCCAATTCTTCCAATCCGCCTAATCGTTACCAACCAAACGGTCCACCCTCCAACCGTACTTTCAACAACAATCCTTCTAACAACTATGGTAGTACCAACAATCTTGAAGGATTGATGTCTAAGTTCATGGCATCTCAAGAAGCTCGCATAGCTAGGTTTGAAACTGAATTCAACCAACAACAAACGGAGATGACCAACAAGATAGACAACTTGTTGAAAGCCCTCAACAACCAAGCGTTAACCACACCTAGGAAGGACACTAGGGACACCAATAACGGAATCCAAATTAAGGACTCCTCATCATCCAAACATGTCCACTTTGTCAATGTTGTCACCATTAAGCCAATAGATAAGAATATGGAAGAAAGTGACAAAGATGAATTTGAAATAGAAACTGAGACTAGGGATGAAATTAGGGAAGTTGAGGTTAATAAGGGAGAGGAGTTAGAGGAAGTAGAGACTATAGAAAAACACTTTGATAAGTTGCCCACCAAGGAAGAACGGGAATACCATAAGGATTTATTCGATAGTCCCGAGACACCATATATCCTTGGCACACCCCTTATCAAAATGGGAGACCCCTCTAACATCAACATACCATGCAACATCGGACATATGCATATATGGAAAGCTTACATCGATCCTAGATCTCCTGTAAACATCATGACTAGGACTTATTACAATTGGGTGATGAAGAAACAACTTGATTATAGGATGATGCCCAATAAGAATTTGATAAGTAATTTTGTAGGAAGAGTGAAGGGATTGCATGTGATTATAGGTAATTTCACTTATGAGATCGATTTTATGATAGTAGAAGATACTCGTCCGGTGATAGATGATTGCCTAAGCCAAGTGATATTCGGAAAACCATTTGTTGATGCCACTAAGATGAGTTATGATCCGACTTTAGGGATAGTTAGATTCAAGGAAGAGAATGATGAGATTGCCTACCAAATGCCCTACAAAATTGAGCAATACCACCTTCTCTCTAACATAGAAAAGGAACACAAGCAAGCGGCTTATTATAGGAATGATGAGGATAGACGTAGAGGAGTAGAGTATGTGAAGAATAGGATGTTTGGTTTCTACAAAGAATGCTTGCAACTAGGTCCGGAATACAAAACTAGCTTAGAAGACGACCTAGAGAGTGAAACCAACGATGAGGTCACGTAGTAACCCATGACCTTGAGTCTAGCTACAAGACTCATAAATAAAGAAAAGCACTTCTTGGGTGGCAACCCATGCTTTATGTGATTTTTATTTTGTTTGTTTGTTATTTGCTTCCGTATGCATGCTTTATTTTTATTGTTGGTAAATCATGTTTCAAAACTAAATAGTGGAAATACTTTACTTTGTTGTTTTGCCTAGTCTTAACTTCACCCAAAGGTATTTTTGCAAAAGATAAGTGTAAGGGGAAACCCCAAATATGTTTTTAAGAAACAAAACCGATCATGATTCTCCACAATATTAAGTGAACATGTATATTCAAATTTGTTAGAGTCAAATGCTTGTATCGAGTCATAATGATGTTTTGCAGGATTTTCCAGGAAGTAGGACGAAGTTTTTCCAGAAATTTTCCGGAAACTTAACATAAGAATTTCTGCAGGTCACTTCTGACGGCGTCACGAGTTTACTCTTGACGGCGTCATGTGTAAAAATCTGGAAATTTTACCAGTTTTGTTTTTCTAACGGAGTCTTAAAGTTTTTGTTGAATTATTAGTTTTATAATCTCCAGGAAATCTGCAAACATCATTCCACAAACATTATATCTTATTTTGTTTTCTAGGATTTAGTAACATATGTAGATTGCCGCCGATTTTATGCGAGGTTGCCTTGTCTGTTTTCTTAGGATTTACAGGTTATGTATGACAAGAAAATGATTATTATTCTGGAAGGGAAGCTTTGATTGTTTATTTTCTTGGAGGAAGATTTAACATGGCCACCTTATTATCCATACCGAGCGAATCAGGGGAGTATTTGATTTCATTCTTTTTACTTATCTCACTTTTACATTCTTTACTTGAACATTGGGGACAATGTTCATCCTAAGTGTAAGGGGAGGGTAAAATGATGATACCTTAGAGATACACTTTCGCTTGAGTTTGTTTGTTTGATAGTAGATGTGTAATAAAACTATGAGAAATACTTGTTAGTGCAATTTTAGCGCCAAATTTAAAATTTTTTACAACATTTAGGAGTGAAACTTTAGCCATAGCAAGCGTCTCATGGATAAGAGATTGTATGACTAGCACAAAACCGTACTATTCAGAAAAATTTTCCACCCAAATATGTAAGGTTCGCCTTTAGATTTGATAGGAAAAGCATTTACTATTAGTTCTTATGAGTGTACCGGTAGCATTTAGATTCTAGAACTTGCGTTAGTGATGCATCCCGAGACCGCTAGTGAGACTACATTCGTGTAGTATGATTTACTACATGATAAGAGGCATTAGGATCACCCTTGTGTTAAACCCGTATCATAATTACTTGACCATTAAGTCATATTACTTGGCTAGTTAAGTCAATTAGTTTTTCCCACACCTTAGCGTTGTACTCATTTTTAGTACACGAAACCCCTAGTACACCCCTCCGAGCCTATTTTTTCGTTTCTAACTTTAAGCATTTTACTTAAAGGAAGAATTTGTTACACCCCACTAAAATGTACACCCAATCGCCTTAGCCTTCCATGTATGCACTCATCTTTAGTGCATTATTGTTATTTGTTAAATCCTAAGTTAATTATCTAATTGATTACATGGTTGCTAAGTCGAGTCATATCCTTGTACATATCGTTTTGGGACGATTGGGACTCATGGGTAAAGTACTTATTTTATGGAGTAATGGGGAAGAACATCATATTATTACCCCCATATGTACGTTAATCTTTAAAGTACTCCAAGTGTTTTGATTTTCTTAATTCGAGTCATTAGATTAGTTTATTGTAAAGTATGTAAAAATTCAAGTGTAAGGGGAATGTTCATTCCCTATGATATATTATTTTGGATGGTAGGGTAAGAGTGTATGCAAAAAAAAAAGAAAGAAAAAAAAAATCGAAAAAAAAAACAAGAAAAGAAAAGAAAAAAAAAATAGAAAAAGAAAAGAAAAGAAAAGAAAAAAAAAAAAAAAAAAAAAAAAAAAAAAAAAAAACGGACTACCATCCCTTTTCATTCTATGTTCATTTTATGTTTTTGTTATTTTTCATTTATTAGCTTAAGTCGAGTCTAGTCTTGGCTTAGCAACGCCATATTGTACATGTAATTAACTAAGATTGTTAACTCGCCACCAGTAAAGACTGCCTATATCTAACAAAACCGTGTATTTCATATCCCTACACCTAACGTTACAACCCTTTAAAAGACCTCTTTGATAGTTTATCCTAGGTGCTTACGCCATGTGGTGGAGGTTTGATCCTTTCCCAAGCCTATGGTAATCTATTTTGCTATGACAGGTAGTGAGAGATGTTTTCCATTTCCATATTGTAATTTATACTTTATTACACCCGAGAGATGTGAGTATCTAAACACTATTTGTGAGGTGCTAGTATATGACTTCCGTGCTTGTCTATTGGTGTTTAGTGGAACGATTATTTGTTGTAATTACTTTTATATTAGTGTTAAATGACCCATAACTTGTATTTTGATTAGAATAAAAGCGCATTTGCTTGAGGACAAGCAAATCTCAAGTGTAAGGGTATATGATGAGGCGAAAAATGAACCACTTTTAGGGGGTCATTTAAGCCCGGAATTGAATTTATTTGATAAAATATTACCCTAAATCGTTCCTTTTGTGATTTTAGGTACTTTGGGAGTGAAATCTGGAAAAGGAAGCAATTCGGACGTTTTTGGAGCATAAAAGTGAAGAAAACGCCAAAGACTTAATTTTCCATGCTGAGAACAGTACCTGACGGCGTCAAGAGTAAAAGTGGTGACGACCCAGTGCAAACCTGGCGGCGTCACAAGAAGGGCGTCAAGAGTTAATTTTGTGACCGCCTGCATAAGGGGACTAGATGACGGCGTCAGACCCAGATCTAGGCAGTCCGAGGAACTATTTGGCGGCGAGATGACGGCGTCAGACACTTGTTCTTGACGCCGTCACCTTCTAAACTCTATATATAGTTTTCTATTTTTCATTCATTAAAGAGGAACTTGTGTGGAGAAACCCTAGGGCCGAACTTTGTAAACCCTAGCTCGTATTTTACAGCTTTTTCAAGGGTTTTCAACCCTTGAATCCTTTCATGTGCTATTGAGATAAGTCTTTTCTTAATTCAATCAATATATCTATGTGTTGGTTGTCTATATCTTGTGCTTGTCTTGATTTGAACATGCTAGGCTAGATCTATCTTGTGTTTGCTTGGATCTAATGAAACCTAGATGTTAATTATGTGTTGATGACTTGTTTATGGTTGTATTGGATGAATGATTTCAATGTTAGGCTTAAGAAAACTGGCAGATCTCCATTGTGTAACATGCTTGAACGTCTTAGGAAACATGAACCGATGTGTACTAGGTTTTATTGGTTGTATTTAATGCATGAGTAAATTCTAATGATCTCATATTAGGAGCTTCTTAGCCGGCTCGACATAGGAGTGAAGTAGGCACTCATAGGATTGGGGAAGTAAGTACGCCACCTCATGAATGGTATTAAGGAATACAATCTGTCATCCACGTAACTATAACAAGTAATTAACGTGTAAAAGATATCTAGGGAGTAGTGAAATCTAAGTAAACACATTTCTCCCACATATTGCTCACAACTTTAGTTTAATTTAGTTTACTCTCATTTCTAGTATTTTATTTTGATTGCATCTTTAGTATTGGGTTAGTTGACTAGCAACTAATTCCGCCCAAATCCTTCAAACCCGAGATTTTAATTTACTTTCTAAAAATATAAAAAATACAAAAAAGAATCATCCCTCATCTCTAGACCTAGTCTTTATGTTTTCTAATCCTAGCGACACTATTCCTAGCTGAACGATCAATCCCCCGGCACTTGTCATTATACTATACTACATCGATCAGGTACACTGCCTGGTGGGGGTTGTAAGCTTCTCGAGATCCCTCGAGAGGTAAAGCCTGGTGCAATCCCTACGCATCATGAATATAGTGTATACATTGGTTAGTTAGATTTAGATATAGGATCTAGATTTATTGAAGGTGTGAAGTAGCACTAGTAGTGAAGAAGTAGTGGTGAATACGATTGGTGTTAGAAGAAAGAATTAGTGGTGAATAGGATTGGTGTTAGAAGAAATAAGTAGTGGAGAATAGGATTGGTGATAGAAGAAATAAGTAGTGGTAGTATATTGAAGTGGAGATAGTTGTGAAGACAAAATAGTTGAAGCTTTGAAGTTGAGAAGACCTTGAAGCCTAGAAGTTGTGAAGTAGAATATATTTTGGAGTAGTGGTTAGGACTTAGTAGTGAAGGTGTGAAGAAACAAGCGGCGTGAAGAAAAAGGGTTAGCGAAGTAGAAAGTTGTGAAGAAGCTAGGAGTGAAGTAGAAAGGTGTGAGGAAGAATTGGTGTGACGTAGATTGGTGTGAAAAAGTCGTGTAGAAGTTGTGATTGTGTTGTGACAAAGTTGTGGTGTGTAATTTGGTGTGTAAGGTTTTCTCCGCCATAAGGGAGGCTTTTGATCTAGTGAAGAAAAACTCTCGAGTAGGTGACTAGGGGAGTGGAGTAGGGCAAGGAAGGTGTCCTTATAGCCGAACCACTATAAATCATTTGTCTCTCAGTTTGATCTTTCCATCTCTCACTTTTTAATTACTTACTTACTAGCATTCCATACATAATTATTATTGCTTGTGTTGTGAACATATTGATTTCACATAAAGATCAAATTAAAATTCATTCATAACATCAATCTTTCAAAAACAAACCAAGTACACAAACTTATATTAAAACACTTATACATATACATATACATATGCTTATATATATATGATATATAAAATTATAAATTCTTTACCAACATTAAACATAAGTAGTGTTTATACAAAATTGTAAATATACTAGTATCGACACTTTCGCATTAAAGAGTTTTGAAATTGTATATTATACATAAGTAGTGTTTATACAAAATCGTAAACAAACTTGTATCTATATTTTTGTATTAAAGAGTTTTGAAATTTTCATCTAAACTTTTGAAGCTAACTTTTACAAAACAAATAAAACGAAAAAGACGTAAAACTATTCAACCCCCCCCCCCCCCTTCTAGTTTTCCACACGACATGTAATGTATCAGGTTAAGATGATACACTTTGATTCGACATGTAAATTTATAGTTGTGTATCGATAATCAAAACTCATGTATCAGTTGATTACTCTTGCTAAAATGTTAATTCGTATTAATACTTTAATTTTTGTGTATTATTGCTAATATGGTTATTTATAAAATGGTTTTAGTGGTTCTATAGATTAGATCTTATTTTTACAACTTTAAGTTTCATCTCACATTAACCCTCCCCTATATATATATATATATATATATATATATATATATATATATATATATATATATATATATATATATATATATATATATATATATGGGGCCATTAATGTGAGAAATCTAATTTTTGTGAGAACACGAGAACTAATTCTATCCACTCATTTTATCCTCCTTAAACTTTGATCTAATGGCTATTATTAACTAACTATTTTTTTTGAAAAATTTCAAAAAAATTTCGAAAAAATTTCCAAAGAATTTCAAAAAAAAATTTTGAAAAATTTTTGATTTTTTTTTTACACGTGACAAAAAAAATTTCGTGAAAATTAAAAATTTTTTTTTTTAAAAGTGACGAATTTTTTTTTCACGTGTGACGGAATTTTTTTTTTCACATGTGACGAATTTTTTTTCAAACGTGACAAAAATAATTTTGTGAAAATTTCCAATTTCTTTTTCACACGTGACGAAATTTTTTTTCACATGTGACGGAATTTTTTTTTCACATGTGACGAATTTTTTTTTTTATATGCGACGAAATTTTTTTTTCACGTGTGAGGAATTTTTTTTTTCACAGGTGACAAAAAAAATTTCGTGAAAATTTTCAAATTTTTTTTCACATGTGAACGCTTCAATATATAGGCTTTTCATTTGAACGCTTCAAATTTGTTTTCGAAATTTTTTTTTTGGATAATAAAATTTTCGAAAAAAAAAATTCTTACAAAATTTAGGCTTTTCATTTGAACGCTTCAATATATATATATATGTGTGTGTGTGTGTGTGTGTGTGTGTGTGTGTGTGTGTGTATAGTACCGGATGGTAAACACTTAACTTGTTAAGTGTACCACTAAGAGAGTAGTACCGGATGGGTGACCATCCGGGAAGTCCTCTTTGATCACAGGGTCTGTTGATACTAGGCTTTCAAAGTCCTTCAATGAAAGTTTCAACCCACTAGGGTTCGAATCTGGAGAAGGCAGGGTTTACTTCAAATTAAGTGTCGTGCCTTCGGGCGGCTTAAGTTGAAGGTTTTCCCCCCATCGGGTTTCGAATTGGTCAAGGATTTCTCCGAAAGAACCGTTCCAAAATATATATATATATATATATATATATATATATATATATATATATATATATATATATATATATATATATATATATATATATATATATATATATATATATATATATATATATATAGGGAAGAGATCCAATAAGAAGAATAATTAAAATAAGAATGGTAAGAAGTAATTCTAGCCACACATTTTAATGTAGGAGGGAAAATTTGAATGAAGATGCATCTCTTTTTGTAGGTGTATCTTGAATGTGTGGTTGTCCTTACTTCCTATCCTTCCTATTTTGATTATTAATCTTCTTATTTGATCGTAACTATATATATATATATATATATATATATATATATATATATATATATATATATATATATATATATAGTTTGAGGATCAGGTACGTTTTTGTCTTTTAGTGCGGATGATACGGACGAATCTCAGCCCTCCATCTAGTCAACCATCTGAAAAAGGCGGAGTGGCAATATCATAAATATCCCGTCTTTTTTTAAAATCGTTACTATCGTATTTGCTTTTTTCTGATAAAAATTCAAAAAAATCTAAAAAATTAAAAAAATAAAGAGGACAACAAATAATTAAGAATCGCTGAAAAAAATTTCAAAAAAAAAAAATCGTTTTCATCGTTAAAGGTATTGTGATATTAGCGTATGATTTTGACTTTTTTACAAAAGTCAAGATCTGATCTTGACTTTTGTAAAAAAGTCAAAATCAGATTCTGATATCACATAAACTTTTTTTTAATAAAAAAATTAATATCACAATAACTTTTTTAATATCATAAAAATTTTTTCTTAATAAAAATTGTTAATATCGCCGTAAGTATCATGCTTTCTTAATATCACTCTAATACTCATACATTCTTTTTCAATTTTTTTAATATCACAGTAAGTTTTTTTAATATCGTAATAAAAAAAAACAATTATATTAAGCTTTTTACTAATATCACGGTTCATTTTTACATGTAAAAAAGTTTAATATTACGTTGGTTTTACAATATCACCGTAGCTATCATGGGTTTTAATATCACGGCTCATAATATTGTTAATATCACGGTAGAACTCATAATATGGTTAATATCACGGTAGCACTCATAATCAAAAAAACAAAAATTTCTAAGAAAAATATGAAAAAATAAAAAAATGAAAGAAGATAACAATATTAAGGATCGCTCAAAAGGAAAAAATTTAAAAAAATCATTTTCATGGTTAATTGGTACCGTGATGATAGCGCTAGATCTGGATTGGACGGACCAGATCAATCCGCACGTCCGCATTTAAAAATTGTATCCGCACGTGATCCTCATTATATATATATATATATATATATATATATATATATATATATATATATATATATATACCTAAAAAGCACATTTATTTTCGATATATATATATATATATTTATTTATCGTACAATTTACTAATCTTTTTAAATATTAGACAAAATTACATGGGTGGTCCCTGTGGTTTACTCAGATTGCAAGTTTAATCACTAAGTCATTTTAATTACACCAGAGATACCTATTTTTTGAAACTTGTCACACATTTAGTCCCTAATTTGGATGGCCGTTAGTTTATCCGTTAAGTTATTTGCACCGTTAGTCCTTCTTTAATATTTTTTGCACCGTTAGTCCTCATTTTCTGAAACTTGTCACACTTTAGTCCCTAATTTGGATGGCCGTTCGTTTATCTGTTAAGTTATTTGCACCGTTAGTCATTCGTTAATATTTTTGGCACCGTTAGTCCTCATTTTTTAAAAAAGTCCTCATTTTTTGCACCATTAGTCCCTCCTTTAATATTTTGCACCGTTATCAATATTTTTACGTTTTCGTCCATTTTTTAATGTTCTCATCTATTTTTTTAAAACATTTTCGTCCATTTTTTTACGTTTTTGTCAATCATTTTACATTTTCGTCCATTTTTTACCTTCTCGTCCATTTTTTAACGTTTTCTTCTATTTTTTTTACGTTTTGTCAATCTTTTTATATTTTCGTCTATTTTCTTACGTTCTTGTCTGTTTTTTAACGTTTTGTCCATTTTTTACGTTTTTGTCAATCATTTTACGTTTTCGTCCATTTTTAACGTTCTCGTCCGTTTTTTTTAACGTTTTCGTCCATTTTTTTTACATTTTTGTCAATCTTATTAAGTTTTTGTCCATTTTCTTACGTTCTCGTCTGCTTTTTTACGTTTTAGTCTGTTTTCTTATATTTTTATCCGTTTTTTACGTTTTCGTTCGCTTTTTTATGTTTTTGTCTGTTTTCTTATATTTTTATCTGTTTTCGCGTTTTTTTTACGTTTTCGCCTATTTTTTGTGATTAGGTAAGTTTATTAAAAGAAAATTTGACATTTGATAAAAACATTTCTCTGTCGATTTTAAATCACGATTTTGACCACTTTCTGGTCTGAATCATCAAAAGCGTAAAACACGAAAGTTGTCGGAATGATGTTTTAAATCAAGGCTCGCGAGATTTTAACCAAAAAATGCAAAAAAAAATGAACGAAAACGTAAAGATATTCATATAGTTATCTCCTCTAAGACATAAACACTAGCCGGTGTGCCCGATTTGATATATAACGAACGAATGATAACGAACGAAAATGGCTTAAGTTTTGGTAGTAAACAGCCCTTGTTTTGCATTTTTCAGGTTAAAATCTCATGCGTCCTAATGTAAAACATCATTCCGGACAACTTTCGTGTTTTACACTTTTGATGATTCGGACCAGAAAGGGGTCAAAATCGTGATTTATAATCGATACAGAAACATTTTTATCAAATGTTAAGTTTTCTTTTCGTATACTTACCTAATCACAAAAAAAATGAGCGAAAATGTAAAAAAAATTGACGAAAACATTTAAAAACATAAGAAAACAGATGAAAACATACAAAAGCGGACAAAAACGTAAAAGAATGGATGAAAACGTTAAAAAACGGACGAGAACATTAAAAAAATGGACAAAAACGTAAAAAGATTGACAAAAACGTAAAAAAATGAACGAAAACGTTATAAAAACGGACGAGAACGTAAAAAAATGGACGAAAACGTAAAAGATTGACAAAAACATAAAAAAAAATTAAACGAAAACGTTAAAAAAATGGACGAGAACGTAAAAAAAATAGACGAAAACGTAAAATGATTGACAAAAACGTAAAAAATAGATGAAAACGTTAAAAAAACGGATGAGAACGTAAAAAAATGGACGAAAACGTAAAAAAATGGACAAAAACGGAAAAAAAAATGAACGAAAACGTTAAAAAACGGACGAGAACGTAAAAAAATGGACGAAAACGTAAAAAGATTGACAAAAATGTAAAAAAAATAAACGAAAACGTTAAAAAAATGGACGAAAACGTAAACTAATTGAAAAAAACGTAAAAAATGGATGAAAACATTAAAAAAATAGACGAGAACGTTAAAAAATGGACGGAAACGTAAAAATATTGATAACGGTGCAAAATATTAACGGAGGGACTAACGGTGCAAAAAATGAGGACTTTTTTTAGAAAATGAGGACTAACGGTGCAAAAAATATTAACGAAGGACTAACAGTGCAAATAACTTAACAGATAAACTTACGGCCATCCAAATTAGGGACTAAATGTGTGACAAGTTTAGGAAAATGAGGACTAACGGTGCAAAAAATATTAACGAAGGACTAACGGTGCAAATAACTTAACGAATAAACTAACGGCCATCCAAATTAGGTAATAAATGTGTGACAAGTTTCAAAAAATAGGTATCTCTGATGTAATTAAAATGACTTAGGAACTAAACTTGCAATCTGAATAAACCACAGGGACCATCCGTGTAATTTTGTCTAAATATTAAGATTACCCTTAACAAATGTGACATAATGTATTTAATTGATTAAATTTTCAGTTGAATGTCTGACGGCATGAGCACCTATGACTGTAGCTTCTACATATAGCTATAAATGAAAGATGCGATTAACTGCGACTCCATTGCGATTTTGATATGTTCGCTTTTGTTTGACAATTTAATCATATAATGCTATTGGTAACAATACCATTGAACTTATTATTTTCTAGTGAATTGGAAATTGATAACGAATACAATGGACGAACCATTGTACCATTGTGGAGACCCGGGAGGCCTTCACCCTCACTCAAAACTTAGGGTTAATAATGTAATAGTTCTAACTTTAGGAGTGATATTATAACAAAATGGCAACTCAAAAGTCAATAACTTTATTTTCATGTGGTGACCATACAAAGTTACAAAGTCCATATGAAAGCGGAAATTCAAGTTTAGAAGAAGTAAGTGTTAAAATCAGCTTTAATATTTCTATTCAAATAACTCAACACATGTTATTGAAAACTTTGTTCGGTGTCTAATAAGACTCACAATACGTTGTCTAGATTCATAATTGACCACAATTTTATTTTATTTTATTTTGAATTTGCATATCTTTGGTATGTAAGTTGAGTCTTTTTCAGTGAAACAAGCTACATTTTCAATGACTAATTATGTCCCTCACAACAGAAATGTTAAAGTTCCGTCCTTGGCAGATTTATTAATTTAATTATTTCGGATTTAATTAGCCAAAACTTACTTGTAAATGTAACAAGAAAGTTTGTGTATGAATATTTGGTGCATGTAAATCAAATTACCCTTTTATACAATAGCGAAGCGAACGACCGCGTTTAAGGTTAAAACGTTGTGTTTTAGCATTTCAAAAACTACGTCGTTTAAGTGTAGCCTTGGTCGGTTAAGACATGAATTGGACGAAACGACACTATTTAGGGGTCAAACGCTGCCGTTTAAGGACGTCATATTTCCTTTGAAAGTGTGTTTAAGTAGAATGATGTTGTTTGAGGTTTTTATTTTTCCTTTTCTTAACATAAATAGTGGGAAAAATAAAACCACACACACAGAGAAGAAAAATCAATACACACTGAAGCAAATTAGAGCTAATCCAAGCCCATTAGTGGCCCAATAGGTGACACGGCCCAACACTGGAAGGTTCAAAATCGAACCGAACCGAAAAACTGACCGAACCGACAAAAACGAAGCCCACCCGACAGCCCTTTGGTTCAGTTTCCGTTTAGGTTTTCATGATTTTCAGTTTTGGGTCAGTTCGGTTTGACCCACAACCGACAAAATCACACATAAACACACCTAAACCAAACCGAACCGACGGACCCGACACAAAACCGAACCAAGCCGGCTATATTTGGTTTAGGGTTTTCATGATTTTTTTGGTTTTTGGTTTTTTCGGACCGGGTCAAGTAGGTTTTAGACCAATGCTCAGCCCTAGATACATATATAAATACCCCATAAACCAAGGTAAGGGGTGTGTCTTGATATTTTGATCTCATAATAAAGTTCCATTTTCTTTTATTCTACCTTGGTGCCTCTCCTTACCTCACTACTCCTTTTCTAAACTTCTAAGTCTTTATTGTGTGATTTGATACAAGATGTAGTGACTTACAATTGTTATTAGAGCGTACAAGATGATTTAGATGTGTTTTTGTATTCAAACTTTGCCTTTAAAAGTTGTATTGTAACTTTTTTGGTTCCAGCGAAGTACAATTTGTTCTTAACCTCAAAAATGTGTTCTAGCCTCATCTGATCCATAAACACGTGTTTATTAATCAGTTGTAGTGTTTTAGGACATTGCTTTAGTATTTTAATAGCTTAAAACATTAAGAAAAAAAAAAAGATTTTTGGTGCGTTTTTTTAATTTACTCGTACCTCGCTAGACCAAAATCAAAACCTTGTTATTTTACTTGTAATCTTGTAAAAGCAATCATTTTTACTAAGGTTTAGGTGTTATAAAAAGAGTATTTGCAAAAGAAATCGATTCAGAATATGTTAAAAGGTCTTTTCTATTGGTTTCATGTGTTTCAAGTTCAAAAGTGTTTTCCAACGTGTTAGGATGTTTTAGCAATATAGGATTTGTAGCGAGTTAAGAAGAAAAGCGAGATAGAAACCTACTAAGCTAGTCTATCTCGTTGGTCAAAACACTAAAATAACGAGATACCTACTTGTCACACCTCGCCTAAGGCAGAAACACGAGGCTTGACGGAGAGTTACCGTCATAAAATATTAGTATAACATAGATAGAGACATCACTAAATGAACATTCATGGTAAAAAGTCACAACGATATCGAACATAAGCGGAGACTTGCATCAAGATGTCAATACACATCAACATACTTAATACTTGTCTTACGATCCCACATCCCGGGATAAGCATACAAACAAACAAACAACAGTTCAACGAAAACAAATCAACAAGGATAATGCAACTCGAAATCAAGGAAAATGACCCAAGAGGGTTCCTAGGTTTAAGTAGTAAAACCAGTTGATGTGCATGTATGACAATAATGAGTAAGATGCGCAAATACAAGCAATTAAATAAATCACACATATTGCAACAACTGAACCTCATGAATATATCACACATAAATTGATCGGAGTATATTCACCCTTAAACAAGAACCACATAGGGGGTGGCGGTGTCAACTGATGTGAATAATTATAAACACAAGAAATTTTACAATCCTCTTAGGTAGAGTACTTAACTGTTGTAGTGTAGTATAGGTAAAACACGGGGGATTGATCATTCTCTAGAGGAATAGTGAGGTAGGCTCGAAGTGTATGACGAATTGAGTCTAAGGGTTGAGGGAAGATTATTTTTGGTCTTTTATATTTTAATTAAAATCAAGTAAAATCTCGGGTTTTGGAAGAGTTGGTTTTTAAACTAATAATAAAACTAAATAAACTAAATCTAAACTAATAACAAGAAATGTAAATTGGTGGAAACTCGTATAGGTAAACAAACGTGCTTACTTAATCATGCATTACTCCCTAGTTGAATTCTCTAAATTATTGCTCTGTCACCCTCATTAGTGTAATGTGTAAGTATTCCCCTAATTCAGTAGCGGGTTGGTCAAGTCCGGTATCTACGTGACAACCTAGACAAGTGTTACCTCCAGACACACTCTTGCCCAATAATATATCATGCACAATAAATACTTAAGAAGAATCTTCGCTCAATTGACTTATGGTTGCGAGAGTTGCCTCCAATTCTAATAACGTTTCACTAGACGTCTAATTGTGGTACGGGATACAACTAGTTTTCTAATGTCTAACGTGAACACGACTAACAAGAAGCAGTAAAGACTACAACTAAGTTTCATGCGATCATAAGCAAACACTAATTAATTTAGCCTAGCATGTTAGATTGAAGAAAAGAAAGACAAATAATCGCACAACACATAGAAATATTGTAATGATTAATAAATGAATAACTTATCTTGAATGAAACACTGAGTTATTGTTGGTCAAATAGCCTATAAAAGCTGTAAAATTCATACAAGGGTTTACCCTCTAAAGTTTCACACAAAGTTTCACACTTTTAATGAAAATAATGCGAAAATAAATATAGGATTACAAACGTGACGACGTCACTTGTAAGTTGTGTAACAATCGTAAATTTTACGTTAACTTTTATCTATAAACTTTAATATTTTAATTTAATCGCATAAATTTTAAACTTTACGAATAACTGTTAGGTTATCGCATGCATAATGAAACCACATTTAGACATTTTATATCACAATACTAATGTTTAGTCTACTCAAAATCATTTATATGATCACTTTCATCAAATTCATTGTTTTCAAATAACTAGCATTTTACGCATTTTAACTTACATTTTAAGCATTTTAACATAAATCGCGTAAACCAGAACATGGCATTTAACGTAAACCGGCATTATACAATGTTAAGTATATATAAATATACGTCATATGACTATTTCAATCACATTTTATAAGTTTATACTTTTTATTTTTCAAGTTTCACGTAAAACACTCTTATTACGCTTTTCAAGACTTAAACACATGTAATACTTAACCAATACCCTCACCATCTTTACTAATACCTTAAATACATATACATTATCAAAATCTACTTATTTTCTCCCAAATATATCATAAAAAAACCAGCCACCCAAATTATACAAGATAAGTCACAATATCTTACAGCTTATGTATTTTCATACCAAATGTGCCATAGACTTTGAAATCTTTGCAAGATTTAGCTAGCAATCAATAAAACTAGCACCCCCTTGATTTTCCTTCCTTCTACATGAAATACCCACCCCCTTTATGGTTTCGCCATGCTTTGGTCACATCTATGTCTACTAAATCTTTTATCACCAAGTTGCAAGAAAAACTAGCTAGTAGTTTCCCCTTTTTCTTTTTCTATAAATAGACAAACTATTTCCTCATTCAAAACACACAAATGAACTCTCAAAACACTTCCATTATCAGCCCACTTATGGGTTTTTCAAGCTTGGTTAAAGTGTTTTGCAAGAATCTTTGGTTAAGGGTTCAAAGTTAGTGTTTTTGGAAGTATTAGTTGGGATTTTCTAGTGTTCTTAGGTTTCTTTTGCACAAATCATCCACTATCTTTTTGTAAGCTTCAAAAATTCTTCCATACATACGTTCTTACTTATATTTGCATACCATAATAATTTTAGCTCTATTTATACTTGTAGTGTTGTGAAAGTTGAAATAAGTTAGCAAAAGTTTACGCTGTTTTTGTCCCAGAAAAAGCAGCCCTATAAGTCGACCAAGAAACCATACCTAGATACTTGATATGTCTAACGTGTACAAGTTTTAAAATTTATAAAAACATGATTTACCGAATCTATTAACAACACATAAAAGCAAGTGAACTCGTCCAATTGTAGAAAGATTATGAATGGTAAGTCGGGATCGTTCGCAGGGATTTATGTGGATCAAAAGTAAGTAAAACTACTAGATAGAATATAAATGGTACTCGACAATAAGCAATAATAATGATGATGAAAATTCAAATGATTAAGACTACACTTGGTTAGACTAGTTTGCTGTAGCAACCCACTAATTTCCCCACTAACTTCCCTACTAGCTTCCCATAGATTAGCTAAGCCTTACTAATTTAACTTAGGACCTCACTAAGAACTATTTAGGTTAGATATGCCTATAGCTATTTCTCAAGTGAAATTTTTGCTTTGCTATACCACTATTACCTATCTAACCTATATACAAGCTCACGTATCCACATATGCCAACCACCACTATGTTTACTTGATGTAAACATCCCAGTATAAGTCTAGGTTTTAAACACATTTTCACTAAGTAAACTATCACTCTAGTATACTATACTCATCAGAAAACCCTAATTGCACCTGTGTCTTTCCGGTTAACTTTAAAACCCTAATTGCTTATATGAACTAGCTTAAAAGTGTTCAAGGCTTAGGTATGAGTTACATTAGCAACTTTAGGATATATTAGACTTCCTAAATCATAGTACAACTACCTAGAACTTAGGTACAAGTCCCTTAAGCACAAAACCCTTGTTAGGTCATAACTTCCCGGAATTAGGTCTAAACTATCCAAAATCTTTACCATAAGCTACCACCACTTAGTATAAGCCTCCTAGGACTTAATTTTAGTCACTAAACACTCATAGAACCCTAATATAGGAACCAAAACCTAGGCAAAACCCAAAACACTCACTAGGAAAAACTAGGACAAAACTAAACCTAACACCTAAATTAAGCTTCCATAGCACCTCTAATGCTTCAACCAAGCACCCTATCACCTCCATTATACTAATATAGCACTTTATTACCTCCCTAGCAAGCAAGCAAGGAGGTGGATCACCTCCTTGTCACCATTTTCAGCCGCGGCACAACAAGGACCACAACACCCTCCTAGCGCCCCTAGCTATAGATAGCAATCGTTAGTCATCCCTTAGGTCCTCCACAACACCCTCTAGCTGTGATTACTTACCCTCCCCCCTCCTCGACACCTAACCCCCTTTTCTTGCCCTTTACTCGAAACGCACCCTATAAATACCTCGCCACCCCATCCCATTTCAAATCACACCTCCTCTCTTCTTTACCTCATACGTTCTATAGTTTAAGTCCCTTAGAAGCCTTAGAAGTTGAGTGGTATTGCCTAGAACCCTTGTCGAAACCAAAACCTAGCCGAGAAACCCTAGATTTCACGTTAAGGTTCCCACACCCTAGGTAAGCCTCAACTTTGATTCTAGTAGCCTTAGTACTGATATAGGACTCCTAGGATATGCCTTAGAACCCTTAGATAAGACTTTATCATTTTCATTTAGAAGTTCTCATTTTAAAACCCTAATTATAGATAATTATGTGTTTTTGTGCTAAATTGCCTTATTATGTGCTATAATCTGATTTAGAAGAATTATTTAAGTATATATTAGCTAAACATAATCTATAAAACTTAGTTGTTTCATAAAAATATAGTTTACTTGAATTTAGGACTAGTTTTGCAATAGTTTTTATGCATAGGGGTATATCTGCAACTTTCTGAAAATATAAAGTTTAGGGTCTGTTTTTGAAATTTCTTAGAAGTTATCGGTACAAGGAACCTTTTTGCAAAGTTCTAAAACCTTAGGAAAGAAAGTAAAATAAGATATAAACTTATAAGAATTAGTTTAATATTGCTAAGTTAAGGGTATAAAGGATAAATAATGAAAGTTAGTATAGTTTAAGGACAATTTCTGTCATTTATCTTAAATATATAAGTATAGGGACTAATTGTGTAAAAGATAGAAAGTTATATGCTTAAATGTTATAAGTTTATAAGTTTAGGGTAGAAAGTGTAAATATGTAAACTTGAAGAGTATAAACGGACTATTTTCATATAAAGTATAAAAATCTATTTTGAGTTAGAAACATAGCACAATACTAGGGAGCTTCATGTGAGGGTATCATGTGGATATTTCATTTTGGCGATTTTGCAGGGTTTACGAATTAAAGTGCCCTGGCTCCTCAAACGATTATTTCATGACCTCTGAATTATGATGGCCCGAACGGTGTTATGTTATAACTAAAACTTAATAACAAAATAACTCAATAGTAGGGAGCTTCATGTGAGGAGTATTAACTTCTAAATTATGATGGCCCGAACGGTATTATGTTGATAACATAATACAATAGTATGGAGCTTCATGTAAGGAGTCATATACTTTTGAATTATGATGGCCTGAACGATGTTATTGTATATCTAGAAACCTTAAGAATGATTACTTAAAAACATAGACTAAGACTTGACATACACACACACACACACCTACACTACCCCAGGATGCGTGAGTGAGCTGTCTAAACCCTACCCTACTTACCTTAGACCCAGGTGAGTTTTCATAGCCTCACTTTTAAATGCTTTACAACCTTGTGATGGGGATACATGCTTTAAATCGAATACAACTCTTTTTCTTTGGTTGTTGCACGAGTAAACTATCTGCCACCCCTACATAACAAACTTCATGAATCTAATCGCTTGTGATATTTTACACAAGTAAACGCGAATATAATTGATAGATCTATTGGAGTTTGACAACTCCCGTTGGTACTACCTCTCTCTGGAGGGTACCAATAAGTGTTATATTTGAACCATCTGAAGGATTAACTTTGGAAAGTTATCTTTCCCATGCCATCATGGTTTTGTCTGTAGACCCCATGGTCTGGACCATTAACGAGTGGTTCATGAGCTTAGTGCAATAGACCTGCTATCTGTAAAACTTTTCCACACATAGGGTTTCTGCAGAACTGTGTGGAACTTGTATTCACTCTATATCTACATAAACCTATGACTCTCACTCAACCTTCGTGTTAACTTTTTAAGCATGTTCTCCTAGGTATATGAGCACTTTAGGAACCCTGGCACAGAGTGGCACTGATGAGGCAAAAAATGAACCACTTTTAGGGGGTCATTTAAGCCCGGAATTGAAATTATTTGATCAAATATTGCCCTAAATCGTTTCTTTTGTGATTTTAGGTACTTTAGGAGTGAATTCTGGAAAAGGAAGCAATTCGGACGTTTTTGGAGCATAAAAGTGAAAAAAACGGCAAAGACTTAATTTTCCATGCTGAGAACAGTACCTGAAGGCGTCAAGAGGAAGATCATGACGGCGTCAAGAGTAAAATCCATGATGACCCAGTGCAAACCTAAAGGCGTCACAACAAGGGCGTCAAGAGTTAATTTGGTACGGTCTGCATAAGGGGAATACATGACGGCGTCAGACCCAGATCTAGGCAGTCCGAGAAACTATTTGGCGGCGAGATGACGGCGTCAGACATTTGTTCTTGACGCCGTCACCTATCAAAATCTATATATAGTTTTCTATTTTTCATTCATAAAAGAGGAACTTGTGTGGAGAAAACTAGGGCCGAACTTTGTAAACCCTAGGTCATATTTTACAGTGTTTTCAAGGGATTTCACCCCTTGAATCCTTTCATGTTCAATTGAGATAAGTCTTCTTTCAATTCAATCAATATGTCTATGTGTTGTTTGAATATATCTTATGCTTGTCTTGATTTCAACATGATAGGTTAGATCTATCTTGTGTTTGCTTAGATGTAATGAAACCTAGACGTTAATTATATGTTGATTACTTGTTTATGGTTGTAATGGATGAATGATTTCAGTGTTAGGCTTAAGAAAACTGGCAGATCTCCTTTGTGTAACATGCTTGAACGTCTTAGGAAACATGAACCGATGTGTACTAGGTTTTATTGGTTGTATTTAATGCATGAGCAAATTCTAGTGATCCCATGTTAGGAGCTTCTTAGCCGGCTCGACATAGGAGTGAAGTAGGCGCTCATAGGATTGGGGAAGTAAGTACGCCACCTCATGAATGGTATTAAGGAATACAATCCGTCATCCACGCAACTATAACAAGTAATTGACGTGTAAAAGATGTCTAGGGAGTAGTGAAATCTAAGTAAACACAATTCTCCCACATATTGCTCACAAATCTAGTATAATTTAGTTTTATTTTCATTTCTAATATTTTATTTTGATTGCATCTTAGTATTGGGTTAGTTGACTAGCAACTAATTCCGCCAAACTCCTTAAACCCGAGATTTTTACTTGCTTTCATAAAAATGTAAAAATACAAAAAGAATCATCCCTCATCTCTAGACCTAGTCTTTAGGTTTTCTAATCCTAGCGACACTATTCCTAGCTGAACGATCAATTCCCCGGTACTTGTCATTATACTATACTACATCGATCAGGTACACTGCCTGGTGGGGGTTGTAAGCTTCTTGAGATCCCTCGAGAGGTAAAGCCTGGTGCAATCCCCACGCCTCAAGTTTTTAGCGCCGTTGCCGGGGATTGTCTATCTTTACATTTATTCCTAAACTTTCGCAAAAGAGTGCGGCGCTATCAAGTTTTTGGCGCCGCAGCCCGGGGAATAGTTATTGTCCAGGTTAGAATCTCTTTTTATTAGGTCTACTTGCTAGATTCCTTTCTAGTAAGATTTTATTTTTATTTTTAGGTTCTCCTTAGTCTATCTTATTTCTTTGTTTCCTTTGTTTGTAAACTAACTCGATGGATAACAATAACATTGATCGTTTGATTCCTGTTATTCGTGTTTTCCGTCGTAGGATTTTCCAAATGCTCGTCCCAATCCCTTTAGTGGAAAATGAGAACCCACCTAACCTATCGCCTAACCACCACTTTGACAATAATTCTGAAATGGAGGAGTCTGACCACGATGATGACCATAGGGCTAGTCCTTTTTACTATTCAGACTCAGATGAGGATCTAGGTGATGGTGATGTGATTAATGAGGATAGGATGGAAGAGGAAGTGAACCCTCTTAGGTATGTCGACCCTAGGACAAGGATTGAGAGTGATAGTTCATTCAACATGCAATTTCCTTGTAAGATCGGATTTAGGAGCTTTAATGCTTACCTTAACTCATCTCTCCCAATGAACATAATCTCGCGTAATGAATATAATAAAATCATGGTAGATGAGTTAGAATATAAAGGAGATAATATTATTGCTAGGGCAATATCATTGCATGTGTTTGTAGGAAGCTTTGCTTATCTTGTTGAGTTCATGGTTATGGAAAATCTAGGAGAATTTATTGATAGTAAGTTAACCCAAGTTGTGTTTGGAAAACCTTTCAAAAGGTTGACCAACCTTGATGAAAAACTTATGGAAGGGTTAATTACATTCTCGGATAAGGATGAAGATTTTGTCTACCAAATGCCCCGTGCACACCCTAGGTTCAAGGATTTTTCCATGGAGAAGTGTAGTAGGTATCCGCCCATAGAAATGCTAAGTAAGAATGATAAGAGAAAAGGGCTTAAATATACTCATGAAAAGAATAAAAGATTCTATCGCGGATGTTTAGAGTTAGGAGATGATTGTAAGAAAGATGAGGCGACTATTAGATGGCTCACGCTTGGTTATGTGAGCATAAGCGACACACGGTAACCCATGACCTTGAGTCTAGCTACAAGACTCGTAAATAAAGAAAAGCGCTTCTTGGGAGGCAACCCATGTTTTGTGTGATTTTTATTTTGTTTGTTTGTTATTTGCTTCCGTATGCATGCTTTATTTTATTGTTGGTAGATCATGTTTCAAAACTAAAATAGTGAAAGTACTTTACTTTGTTGTTTGGCCTAGTCTTAACTTCATCCAAAGGTATTTTTGCAAAAGATAAGTGTAAGGGGAAACCCCAAATATGTGTTTAAGAAACAAAACCGATCATGATTCTCCACAATACTAAGTGAACATGTATATTCGTATTTGTTAGAGTGAAATGCTTGTATCGAGTCATAATGATGTTTTGCAGGATTTTCCAGGAAGTAGGACAAAGTTTTTCCAGAAATTTTTCAGAAACGTAACATAAGAATTTCTGCAGGTCACTTCTGACGGCGTCACGAGTGTACTCTTGACGGCGTCACGTGTAAAAATCTGGAAATTTTACCAGTTTTGTTTTTCTAACGGAGTCTTAAAGTTTTTGTTAAATTATTAGTTTTATAATCTCCAGGAAATCTGCAAACATCATTCCACAAGCATTATATCTTACTTTGTTTTCTAGGATTTATTAGTATATGTAGATTGCCGCCGATTTTATGCGAGGTTGCCTTGTCTGTTTTCTCAGGATTTACAGGTTATGTATGACAAGAAGATGATTATTATTCTGGAAGGGAAGCTTTGATTGTTCATTTTCTTGGAGGAAGATCTAACCTGGTCACCTTATTATCCATACCGAGTGAATCAGGGGAGTATTTGATTTCATTTGTTTTACTTATTTCACTTTTACATTCTTTACTTGAACATTGGAGACAATGTTCATCCTACGTGTAAGGGGAGGGTAAAATGATGATACCTTACAAATACACTTTCGCTTGAGTTTGTTTGTTTGATGGTAGATGTGTAATAAAACTATGAGAAATACTTGTTAGTATAATTTTAGCGCCAAATTTAAATTTTTTTACAACATTTAGGAGTGAAACTTTAGCCATAGCAAGCGTCTCATGGATAGGAGATTGTATGACTAGCACAAAACCGTATCATTCAGAAAAATTTTCCACCCAAATATGTGAGGTTCGCCTTTAGATTTGATAGGAAAAGCATTTACTATTAGTGCTTATGTGTGTACCGGTAGCATTTAGATTCCAGAACATTCGTTAGTGATGCATCCCGAGACCGCTAGTGAGACTACATTCGTGTAGTAGGATTTACTACATGATAAGAGGCATTAGGATCACCCTTGTGTTAAACCCGTATTATAATTACTTGACCATTTAAGTCATATTACTGGGCTAGTTAGGTCAATTAATTTTTCCCATACCCTTAGCGTTGTACTCATTTTTAGTACACGAAACCCCTAGTACACCCCTCTGAGCCTATCTTTTCGTTTCTAACTTTAAGCATCTTACTTAAAGGAAGAATTTGTTACACCCCACTTAAATGTACAACTAAACCGCCTTAGCCTTCTGTGTATGCACTCATCTTTAGTGCATTATTGTTATTTGTTAAACCCTAAGTTAATTATCTAATTGATTACATGGTTGCTAAGTCGAGTCATATCCTTGTACATATTGTTTTGGGACGATTGGGACTCATGGGTAAAGTACTCATTTTATGGAGTAATGGGGAAGAACATCATATTATTACCCCCGTATGTGCGTTAATCTTATAAGTACTTCAAGTGTTTTGATTTTTTTAATTCGAGTCATTAGATTAGTTTATTGTAAAAATATGTAAAAATTCAAGTGTAAGGGGAATGTTCATTCCCTATGATGTATTATTTTGGATGGTAGGGTAAGAGTGTATGCAATATATATATATATATATATATATATATATATATATATATATATATATATATATATATATATATATATATAGAAAAAGAAAAAGAGAAAAACATACGGACTACCATCCCTTTTCATTCTATGTTCATTTTATGTTTTTGTTATTTTTGATTTATTAGCTTAAGTCGAGTCTAGTCTTGGCTCAGCAACGCCATATTGTACATGTAATTAACCAAGATTGTTAACTCGCCACCAGTAAAGACTGCCTATATCCAACAAAATCGTGTATTCCATATCCCTACACCTAACGTTACAACCCTTTGAAAGACCTCTTTGATAGTTTATCCTAGGTGCTTACACCATGTGGTGGAGGTTTGATCCTTCCCCAAGCCTATGGTAATCTATTTTGTTATGACAGGTAGTGAGAGATGTTTTCCAATTCCATATTGTGATATTACTTTATTAAACCCGAGAGATGTGAGTATCTAAACACTATTTGTGAGGTGCTAGTGTATGACCTCCGTGCTTGTCTTTGGTCTTTAGTGGAACAATTACTTGTTGTAATTACTTTTATATTAGTGTTAAATGACCCCTAACTTGTATTTTGACTAGAATAAAAGTGCATTTGCCTGAGGACAAGCAAATCTCAAGTGTAAGGGTATATGATGAGGCGAAAAATGAACCACTTTTAGGGGGTCATTTAAGCCCGGAATTGAAATTATTTGATCAAATATTGCCCTAAATCGTTTCTTTTGTGATTTTAGGTACTTTGGGAGTGAATTCTGGAAAAGGAAGCAATTCGGACGTTTTTGGAGCATAAAAGTGATGAAAACGGCAAAGACTTAATTTTCCATGCTGAGAACAGTACCTGACGACGTCAAGAGGAAGATCATGACGGCGTCAAGAGTAAAATCCATGACGACCCAGTGCAAACCTGAAGGCGTCACAACAAGGGCGTCAAGAGTTAATTTGGTGACGGCCTGCATAAGGGGAATACATGACGGCATCAGACCCAGATATAGGCAGTCCGAGAAACTATTTGGCGGCGAGATGACGGCGTCAGACATTTGTTCTTGACGCCGTCACCTATCAAAATCTATATATAGTTTTCTATTTTTCATTCATAAAAGAGGAACTTGTGTGGAGAAAACTAGGGCCGAACTTTGTAAACCCTAGGTCATATTTTACAGTGTTTTCAAGGGATTTCACCCCTTGAATCCTTTCATGTTCAATTGAGATAAGTCTTCTTTCAATTCAATCAATATGTCTATGTGTTGTTTGAATATATCTTATGCTTGTCTTGATTTCAACATGCTAGGCTAGATCTATCTTGTGTTTGCTTAGATGTAATGAAACCTAGATGTTAATTATATGTTGATTACTTGTTTATGGTTGTAATGGATGAATGATTTCAATGTTAGGCTTAAGAAAACTGGCAGATCTCCTTTGTGCAACATGCTTGAACGTCTTAGGAAACATGAACCGATGTGTACTAGGTTTTATTGGTTGTATTTAATGCATGAGCAAATTCTAGTGATCCCATGTTAGGAGCTTCTTAGCCGGCTCGACATAGGAGTGAAGTAGGCGCTCATAGGATTGGGGAAGTAAGTACGCCACCCCATGAATGGTATTAAGGAATATAATCCGTCATCCACACAACTATAACGAGTAATTAACGTGTAAAAGATATCTAGGGAGTAGTGAAATCTAAGTAAACACAATTTTCCCACATATTGCTCACAACTCTAGTATAATTTAGTTTTATTTTCATTTCTAATATTTTATTTTGATTGCATCTTAGTATTGGGTTAGTTGACTAGCAACTAATTTCGCCAAACTCCTTAAAACCCGAGATTTTTACTTGCTTTCATAAAAATATAAAAATACAAAAAGAATCATCCCTCATCTCTAGACCTAGTCTTTAGGTTTTCTAATCCTAGCGACACTATTCCTAGCTGAACGATCAATTCCTCGGTATTTGTCATTATACTATACTACATCGATCAGGTACACTGCCTGGTGGGGGTTGTAAGCTTCTCGAGATCCCTCGAGAGGTAAAGCCTGGTGCAATCCCCACGTATCAGGCACTGGACATGAGGACGTCCAGTATAGTTATCATTCATCTTTTGCTTTCAAAACGTATCTTTGGGACCTCTCTTTTGGTAAAAGTATATCTTTTATTGTAAAAACTCTGATGAATAAATGATTGATAACTCCTTTTTCAAAAATGTCTCTTTTCGAGTCATTTTATATTATCTTGTCTTAGTTTCCATGAAGTAATACCCCAAACACTAAATCCGCTGTGATCTGTGAGAATGGGGGTGTTACAGATTGGTATCAGAGCCTTGGTTATAGAGAACAAAAGGATTTTTCCTAAACTATAACCACTTTTTCAATTAAAAAAAAAGAAAAAAAGGGTCCTCCGTGCCACTAGAATCCCCGAAATTGCCTTTAGACCCCCGACTTGCCTTTAGGTTAGATTAATAACTTGCCTTTAGGTTAGACTCCCTGAATTGCCCTTAGGATAGATTCCTCACTATTGCCTCTAGGGTAGATTCTCCACTGTTACTATTGCCTCTAGGATATAACATAGGTTAGAGGCATGCTAAGACGCTTTCCTGGGAATGGTATTACAGTTAGTTATATCTTCCTTTAAAAATCCTATCATCATGTTGGACACCAATGATACGGATACCTTATCGGATAGTTATGAGCATACCCCGGTTACTCCTACACACTCATCCTCTGGTTCTAATTATCCGGAAGAATTTGCCAATAATGCCTTAGTTACCTTAGGTTTAGAACCTTCCCCGAATGATCCCTATATGCAAACATTTAATATGCAAGCATATGGTGGTGATATTCCTACCGTACCTACTTTAACCCCTACTCCCTCTATAGCCCTCTTTAATAGTCAAGGTTGCTGTAACAACCGTGGTTTTAAAAGGTCAGTTTAACTGATAGTCTTGAGTCGGTTGGCATTTGTTTGGTGTGTCCGAGGTGATTGAAGTGTTATATGTATGATATAGGTGAGTTTTAGCACTAAATCCCTTTGTGTGGTGTTGTTTTTGTGAGTGAGAAATGTTGATATTTGGGAAAATTCATTTTGATCGCATTTGTGGTGTAGAAATGACTTGTGAAGTTTTGGTGTTTTTGTGTAACGAGTCTCCGTTCATGTATTTGAGCGTTAGCGAGTTACGAGGAGTTTTTTCTATGTGTTATACATTTGCAAAGGGCGAAAATCTATTTTTGGAAACTTTATTTTTGAAAATGATAATTTTCCGGTTTCTTGTAAAAACTAAGGTTTATCGCGTAAGACATGAGGATTAGCTACGGGAATTTATAAAATATAAAAAGTATGAGGTTTTGAGTGTAATAAATAAATTTAATAAAAAAAATATAAATATATATCCTATATATATAAAAAAACGGCTAGAAGAGGATAAGGGGAAAAGGAAACCCAATTTGAGTCCAAATATGACTCTTAGGCCCAAGGATTATCCATAATTAATATATATACCAACCCAAACAACCCTTGAACATTTTTTGTGAGTTTATGGTCGATCCAAGGAGCAAAAGAAGGGAGAAAATTTAGGGTTTGTAATTTGAAAGCAATAATCAAGAATCAAGGTAAAATCCTTAAACCCTAGGTTCAATAAATTGATTAATTATTAGAATTCATGTAATATTAAATATGATGGATTTAGGGTTTATAAAATTCTTTAAATTTATGATGTAAAACATGCTATAACCATTAATTGATAATAGTATGGTGATTGGTTAAGAAACTTGAGTGTAAAACGCGTTAGTTTATGCGTTAGGGTTTGGAAAGAAACTAGTGCTGTAAAGATGTGAGTGTATTTAACAGATGGGGAAGAGTTAGATCACGAATTTTTAGTCTAAATTGAAGTTCAATGAAAGAGCTTTTCAAAAATTCCGGCCACGATTGATTTCGAAGTCTGGAAGTCAGTCTTTTGATTTTTCTTTGATAAGATTTCAAAGCTGTTAAACCGGGACAGAATTTGGGTGAAAGTTTGATAGTGAATTGTGGGTGAAAAAGTGATATTAAGGTTAGCCCTTCTGGTAAAATTGAGTTTTAGGTTATCTTAGACTCCCACAAAAAGGATTCACAATAAAAAGTTGTAGAAGTATTTTATTTTAATCAAAACTTTTTGGTGTGCATTCAGATCCGAATCTGGGTAGTTGACAAGTTTGATTTTCTTATGGGTACTTGTGTGTGTTATTAGACCATGGCCTTCTGGGATTAGCTTGTATGCTTATGAGAGATCATGGTTAATTTTTGGTGTGAGTTGTTGAGCTTTAATTGTTATTATTTCATGTGGGCGAATGTACCCTAAAATTTTGCGTTTTCTGATTTTAAAAGTGCAAGGGATTTAGTGAGCGTTAGTATTTGGTGGTGATTAGTATGGGGTCTAGGAGATCCATGGTGGGTCATATGAATCTTAGACATCCATCATATCCGTATTACATGGGTTATAGCTTTTAGCTTGGCCATGTGTAACGTGGTTTATTTTGTGTGATATAGATTTATGATTTGTTTTTGTGGAAGCTGCAAAGTTTGAGGTGAGTTCATAGTCTCACTTTTTACTTTGTTTTAAACTTGGGATGGGAATGATGCTTGTGATAAATGTTTTGAGTTATTGTGATTATTTGTGGTTTAAAAGCTTGGACTTACGATGTTATCATGTGAATGCTATATGTGATGATTATGCGGTGATGATATGATTGTGAGAGTATACGTGATTCAATTGGGAGGATGCTTATCCTGTTGCTCGGGCATGCGACCCATTTGATGCCAAGTTTGTTTGGAGATATATACGTGATTCAATTGGGAGGATGCTTATCCTGTTGCACGCGCATGCGACCTAATTGATGCCAATATTGGAGCGGGGGACATGTTCCGTCCCAATGGTTGCCTTTTATTTGTGTGATCGCATTTTAGCTTATATGATAACTATAATTATTTGTCCAGCTATGTTTTATAATCACAGTGAATCCGTTGCCTATTGTGTATGAGTCTTAAACCTATGAATCTCACCAACATTATGTTGACGTTTTATGCATCATTTTCAGGTGAGCTTTCTAAGGATAAGATAGAAGGATGTGATTAGACGAGACCTTAGTTGCATTGGAAGTGGTTTATCATCTATGATTGGATTCTATGTATTTTTTTGGATTACGTTTTGGTTATTTTATTTTGGGATATTGTTACGACACTTCGTGTATGTACTTGCTCTATTTTATGCATGTAGTTATTCTCTATGTAGACACCATGTGTTGTGATGATATCCATGAAGTTACACACTCGCGTTTCCGCCTTGGCGAGGTGTGACAGTTGCTATATTCTCGAAGTAGTTTCCTCTCTTAGAAAACCCGTATTACACACTCTAGGATTCCCATACTTGAGGATAGAAATAATTCTAGGATGCCCTTAGGTAAACATAAGAATAGACATAGGATACTCTGAATAGGCTATCTCAAAGAAATCATTGAGAAAATAATAATAATAATAATAATAATAATAATAATAATAATAATAATAATAATAAAGTGACGTTTTATAAAAAAAAAAAAAAAAAAAAAAAAAATAATAATAATAATAATAATAATAATAATAATAATAATAATAATAATAATAATAATAATAATAATAATAATAATAATAATAATAATAATAATAATAAGATTAGAAATCTTCGAGGTTTTTTTTATAGGCTAGAGATAAAACTAGAGGAAAACCCAAACACGATAAGTAAGAAAGACATTACAATAGGATGAATTTAGCCTAAATTATAAATTTTACTTAATATCTAGGACGTTAGAATTAGTCATAGGTTAGACATAAGAAGTCTTTTAGATATAGTCTAGGAAACTTAGGAATAATAAAAGATTAGATTAGTAAACTACCGACATTGAACCTTAAGATTTTAGTACCTAGTCTAGTTATGGGATAGAAAGACTAGTTAAGTTTTCACCATATAAGAAATTTTGAGGTTATAGTTTACCTAGACCTAGTCTTATAAGTTACCCATTTCGTATTAAGATTTTCCCACATATTATCCTCAAAGATATAGTATGAGGATTTAGGAATTACTAGGAATACTACACCACTAGGTTATCCCGAGCCTACCCTAAGTTTTATATACCCAGACCTAGAACTCAAGGTTACTAGTTATAACTAGGAAATGACTTCACTTAGGAACACAGAGACTTATGATGATTTTCCGTCATCATTCATCGGTTAAACTAACTACACTACCCCTAGACAATTCCCTTAATGAATCTAAGTGGCCAAACTAGATAATTCACTATAGATCGTACCGAGACCTTTAGGTACAGAAACAAACTTCGAGGAAATCTAGTAAATCTTACCCTCATTAGGATTTCTGTCCTCTGAAGTTCTTTTCTACTTTCTTTCTCACTTCTCCATTCTTTTCTACTCCTTCCAATCATCCTACCCTTTCATTCTTTCCCCACTCCTCCTCTTCCGTTTAATCCTCCTTTTTCGTTCTTTCTCACTCCTCCGTCCTTTTCTATTCTTCTTTTTCATTATTTTCTATCCCTTCATCCTATTCCATCGTCATTCTCCACCCTATCTTACTCTACCCTTACACTCTCTCCATCCGTCATCCTACAACGTTCTATGTGTTAGAACTTGCATTCTCAAATCTTCCGTCTATACGCGAGATTCTATTAGTTAGAACTTGAAAGAATGTATAAACGGATATGACATTATTCTTATCCCATTTTATTCTTACGAACGTCTATAGAATGGCACGTACAAGAGCCACTACTCTCGCTACTCCCACTACTCCCGCCATGACTCAGGAAGCCATCCGGCAACTAGTTGCTGACAGTGTAACTGCGGCACTAGAAGCTAGGGATGCTAACATGGCTAGAAACCCCAAAATTCCCGTGGTGAAGAAGAGTAAATACAAGGAAGTTATGAGCTGTCAACCCTTCAATTTCAAGGGACAGAAGGGGCAATAGGACTGATTCACTGGTTTCAGAGATGTGAATCAGTATTCTCCTGTAGTAAATGTACTGAGGAGTGTAGAGTTAAGTTTGCTACCGGTGCTCTTACCGAGGAAGCTTTATCCTGGTGGAACTCGTATGCCCAACCAATAGGAATAGAGGAGGCATACAAGTTAACCTGGACTGAATTTAAGAAACTCATGATTAGGAAATACTTCCCTCGAACGGAATTAAGAAAATGGAGGATGAATTTTTCAACTTGACTGTGAAGGGGAACGATGTTAAAACTTATATTAGGAGATTTCAAGAGTTGGCAACTTTGTGTCCTACAATGGTGCCAACTGTTGAAAAGACGATAGAAGTTTTCATCAGAGGTTTGCCCCAGAGTATCGAAGGGAATGTCACTGCCTCTAAACCACAAGATTTAGAGGAAACCATTAACATTACTTTGAGGTTAATGGATCAAGTAACAAAGCACAACTCTGTGCAAGCGCCCAACAATAATAAATGAAAGTTCCACGATGAGAGAGCTTTCGACAATACCAAACCCAAGGCAAGAAGTTGCTAGAGCTTATGCCGCAACTCCATATGAGGGAAGTGGTTATGCTGGGAAAGCCCCTCTGTGTGAGAGATGTGCTTTGCACCACACAGGACCTTGTTTCATCAAATGTAATACATGTAACAAGGTGGGCCATTAGGCAAAGGATTGAAGGCACAAAAGACCAGCCTCTATGAGTAATCCACCACTAGAAACAGTCATTTGTCATGCTTGCGGAGAAAAAGGACACTATGCAAATAGATGTCAAAAGAAAAATACTGATGGTGCCTAAGGAAGAGCTTATATGTTGAGGAATGGGTTTGACCAAGAAAACCCGAGCGTAGTCACAGACTTTGGATCTAACCCTTTGCCTTAGGTATCTATTTTCACCCTTGCACACTAACCCTAGTTAAAATCTCAGGACGAGATTTTCTGTTAGGATGGGAGACTGTAGCAACCCACTAATTTCCTCACTAACTTCCCTACTAGCTTTCCATAGGTTAGCTAAGCCTTACTAACTTAACTTAGGCCCTCACTAAGCACTATCTAGGTTAGATATGCCTATAGCTATTTTCGGAGTGAAATTTTTGCTTTGATATACCACTATTACCTATCTAACCTCTAGACAAGCTCACGTATCCACCTATGCCAACCACCACTATTTTTACTTGATGTAAACATCTCGGTATGTCAAGTCTAGGATTTAAATACATTTTCACTAAGTAAACTATCACTCTATTACACTATACTCATCGGAAAACCCTAATTGCACCTATGTGTTTCCGGTTAACTTTAAAACCCTAATTGCTTATCTGAACTAGCTTGAAAGTATTCAAGGCTTAGGTATGAGTTACATTAGAAACTTTAGGATATATTAGACTTCCTAGATCATAGTAAAACTCCCTAGAACTTAGGTACAAGTCCCTTAAGCACAAAACCCTAGTTAGGTCATAACTTCCCAAAATTAGGTCTAAACTATCCCAAATCTTTACCATAAGCTACCACCACTTAGTATAAGCTTCCAAGGACTTAATCTTAGTCACTAAACACTCATAGAACCCTAATCTAGGTACTAAACCCTAAACACTCACTAGGCAAAACTAGGTCAAAACTAAACCTAACACCTAAACTAAGCTACCATAGCACCTCAAATACTTCAACCAAGCACCCTATCACCTCCATTATACTAAGATAGCACCCTAGCACCTCCCTAGCAAGCAAGCAAGGAGGTGGATCACCTCTTTGTCACCATTTTCCGCCGTGGCACAACAAGGACCACAAACACAATCCTAGCGCCCCCTAGCTATAGATAGCAATCCTTAGTCATTCCTTAGGTCCTCTACAACACCCTATAGCTTTGATGACTCACCCTCCCCCCTCCTCAACACCTAACCTCCCTTTTTTGCCCATTACTCTAAACGCACCCTATAAATACCTCGCCACCCCATCCCATTTCAAATCACACCTCCTCTCTTCTTTACCTCATAATTTCTGTAGTATAAGTCCCTTAGAAGCCTTAGAAGTCGAGTGGTATAGCCTAGAACCCTTGTCGAAACCAAAACCTAGCCGAGAAACCCTAGATTTCACGTTAAGGTTCCCACGACCTAGATAAGCCTCAACTTTGATTCTAGTAGCCTTAATACTGATATAGGACTCCTAGGATATTCCTTGGAACCTTTAGATAAGCCTTGATCATTTTCATTTAGAAGTTCTCATTTTAAAACCCTAATTATAGATAATTATGTGTTTTTGTGCTAAATTGCCTTATTATGTGCTATAATATTATTTAGGAGACTCATTTAAGTATATATTAGCTAAACATAATCTAGGAATCTTAGTTGTTTCATAAAAATATAGTTCACTTGAATTTAGGACTAGTTTTGCAATAGTTTTCATGCATAGGGGTATATAATGCAACTTCCTGAAAATATAAAGTTTATTGAATGTTTTTGACATTTCTTAAAAGTTATAAGTACAAGGACCCTTTCTACAAAGTTCTAAAACCTTAGGATAGAAAGTAAAATAAGATATAAACTTACAAGGACTAGTTTTGCAAATACTATTAAGTTAAGGGTATAAAGGGTAAATAATGAAAGTTAGTATAGTTTAAGGACTATTTCTGTCATTTCTCTAAAATATATAAGTATAGGGACTAATTATGTAAAAGATAGAAAGTTATATGCTTAAATGTTATAAGTTTATAAGTTTAGGGTAGAAAGTATAAATATGTAAACTTGAAGGGTATAAACGGACTATTTTCATGTAAAGTATAAAAGCCTATTTTGAGTTAGAAACATAACACAATACTAGGGAGCTTCATGTGAGGGGTATCATGTGGATATTTTGTTTTGACGAGTTTGCTGGGTTTACGAATTAAATTGCCCTGGCTCCTCAAATGATTATTGCATGACCTCTGAATTATGATGGTTCGAACGGTGTTATGTTATAACAAAAAATTAATAACAACATAACTCAGTAGTAGGGAGCTTCATGTGAGGAGTATTAACTTCTGAATTACGATGGCCCGAAAGGTATTATGTTGATAACATAAAACAACAGTAGGGAGCTTCATGTGAGGAGTCATATACTTCTGAATTATGATGGCCTGAATGGTGTTATGTTATATCTAGAAACCTTAAGAACGATTACTTAAAAACATTGACTATGACTTGACATAAGCACACACACATACACTACCCTAGGATACGTAAGTGAGCTGTCTAAACCCTGCCCTACTTACCTTAGACCTATGTGAGTTTCATAGCCTTACTTTTAAATGCTTTACAACCCTGTGAGGGGGATACATGTTTTAAATCGAATATAGGTCTTTTTCTTTGGTTGTTGCACGAGTAAACTATCTGCCACCCCTACATAACAAAATTCATGAATCAAATCGCTTGTGATATTTTACACAAGTGAACACGAATATAATTGATAGATCTATTGGAGTTTGACAACTCCCGTTGGTACTATCTCTCTCTGGAGGGTACCAATAAGTATTATATTTGAACCATCTGAAGGATTAACTTTGGAAAGTTATCCTTCCCGTCCCATCATGATTTGGTCTGTAGACCCCATGATCTGGACCGTTAACATGTGGTTCATGAGCTTAGTGCAATAGACCCGCTATCTCTAAAACTTTTTCAGATATAGGGTTTGTAACACCCCCAATTTCGTGATATACAGCGGAATTCAAACTGGGTGTTACTCGACGGCGCAACAGTCATAATAATAGAAAACGTTCTCTAATTGAGTCGTTTTAAAAGATTTATCATGCAAATTATATAAATATCAGAGATTACAAAATGAGGTCCCAGATGGTTCCATGTTTACAAATTACATTAGATGAGTTTTCGAATGATAATAAAATTTATAGCCCTCTTGAATATCCGTGCCCCTCCGTGCCATCCTTGATCATCATGGACCTGAAATACATGCTTAAGAGGTCAACACAAAGGTTGAGTGAAATTCATAGAGTTTATTAAATGATTGAACACAATATGTTGGTAGTGTGAGTTAATTAGACTCACACCAATGGTTGGAAAACAAAACAGATATTATTATACTAAGCTCATGACACCAAAACGCTAACGGGTACCAATATCAATCGACAGAGTTATCCCAGTAGGTACTTTGCTGTCATACCTAAATCTCAAATATAGTGCATTTGTTTGAACTTAGTCAATACAAATGGGATTCGTCAATTCCAATAGGCCTATTCACAATACTCGCGCTCACTATTACTAGTGATTAAATGGTTCATAATAAGGGATATTGGATTTAGCAAGGATGGTACTTAGTAATAATAAAACAATCAGGTAGCATACAATTTCAAAGCATTGTGTTTGGTTTAAAATAGCATGTATTCCCCCCAAGGGTTTGTAAAACAATTAAGTAATGGAAAGTGGGGCTATGAACTCACCGTGAGTTGGATGATGTCTAATGAGAATGATGGATATGCCGTGAGAACTTCTACGAGCAACCTAGAATAATTGTTGCAACTTAGGTTTGGAATAATGTCTAAGAAAACATAAACGAGCCTATATATGTCTTGCATATTGTTCATGATGTAGTACTTAGTATATAATGTAAGTCTTTGAATAAAAGTGGTTTATGAAACATGTATAGTTTGTATATCTCTTACTACCGTTCGGGCCGACATAATTCAGAGGTCACGCAGTAAACGTTCGAGGAGCTAGGACACTTTAATTCGTAAATCCAGCAACTCATGGATCCGTTTACCCAAATGAAACCCCTCACATGAAGCTCCCTAGTGTTGTAGTATTGGATAGAAAATATAAGTTTTTGATCTTGAAAAGTTACATGTCCGAATAGTTGAATAAACTTAGGAAAGTTTATTTTAAATGAATATTGTTATTTCAATGAGTTTCTTAAGTCTAGAATGAATTTTACTTGCAAAGTCTCATGGTTATTTTGATGGAGTAGATCCAAATTGGATGATTATGTTACAACTAACTCTTTAGTTCATGTTTCGTCTTAGAAAGTTAAATGGTCTTTAGCCATGGCTTTGCCGTGACTTTGGTCATTGTTACCATGGTCTTGAGACTCATCCTTGGCCTTATCCATGGTTGTGGTCTTGGCTTTAAGGTCATTAGACCTCTTGGTTTTACTTAACCATAACCATTATATAGTCACTTGGGTATTTAAATGAGCTGTTAAGAAATTGAAGAAAATATCATTCATTATGGGTTTTCTGGACCTGTGCTCCTGAGTTTTTGAAGAAAACATCGTTCCGGACAACTTTTGTGTTTTAACTTTTTGATGAAACGGACCAGAAGGGCCTCTTTTTGAGTGTTTTAGCTTCTGTCACAGAAAGTGTGGAGACAGTTTTGCCGCAAGGTTTTAGTAACTTCTATTAGCCACAACTTTTGACTCATATACTCATTTTAGGTGGTTCAAATTGCTATGTTTTCCTTGTTAAGTCCTATACTACAATATGTAATTGTCCAATATCATGATTATACCATTTTGGTCGAATTTCTCCATATAATTCACTAGTTTTCTTGTTTACTTAATATGAGTTAACATATAGTTTCCATAACTTGTTTTACTAATTTTTATACATCATGAACTTAATAACAAGACCATATATAGCATGAATGAAATATAAATAGCATGAAAATGATATTGAGCAAGAAATTGTATTAGGGTTTCTTACAACTTTAGGCTTTCTAAAGAAAGGAAGTTAAGAATAAGGATAGGACTTGAAGTGAAAGAAAACAAATGGAAAGTGTATGTTGGTGTTGTGTGATGAACGACAAAACAACAAGAGGAGGGGGTTTTTATAGTCCTTGGTTAGTCAAGAGGAGGTGCAACTATTGTTGACTAACCAAACTTGTAGCCTAAGCTTATGCATGTGTCAAAAGATGAAGTTTTACTTAGTAAGGTAAGTAAACACATGTAATGATCTTATGAACACAAGACTTTACCACATGCCACCAATACATGGTGAATCCTCCTCATATAGTCGGCCATATCAAGGGTAGGGTGACTAGATGGGTAAACTTGGTATTATCTAGCTTACGGAGTGAGTTTTGTCTCCTTTAATCGCTAACGGTAAGTCGTTAAGTCATGAAACATAAAACCGGGTATTGTAAAAATACGAAACTTATAGGAATGATTAAACTCATCAATATACTCATTATTATCTCATAAAAATGAGTGATAAGTTTAACGGATCGCGAAAACGCTGATAACGCTGGAAACGTAGATTTAAAACGCGTAATACGTAAAATGTACCAAAGTTGCGTAAAATTGAGAAAAGTAAAATGTAACTTTTCTAATAGAATAATAATGAATTAAAATGACTTATAATGTCTAAACTGGGCTCAGTCTAGTGTTGGTTGGTATTTAATGTCTTCTAGACATAAAACCGTAAGCCTAAAAATCAAGGGATTATTTATAAAAACCAAGGAGTGATTTTTGGTCAAAGGAGGAGGGAAAATATGTTGACTTTTCAAAAAATATGAAAACTCAAATCGTCTTAGAAATGCGGTGCAGGTATAGGCTAAGGTTACGGCTAAGTAAAAGTGCTTAAAACGTAAATTTCTGTTTCTCACGGCCCAGAGTCTATTTGGTAACATTTTTCTTAGTCATGATAAATTCTCTAATTAATCATGAGTGTATCAAATATTTTTATTATGCGGGGAAAATTGACGCGGTTGATTTTCGTTGTGCGTAGGATTTTTAAACGACGTTTAACGCAAACGTGTAGTTTCTTAATAACTTTCGCGAATATATGGAAACGATTTATCACACGAGAATATGAAATAAAAATAAAATTTCGGAAAATGAATAGTGAAAGTGAATAGTAAAAATAAATAGTGAAATTTTCGGGAATAGAAATTAACCTGAAAATGCTAATTGTTACAGGGTTTCTGCAGAACTCTGTGGAACTTGTATTGACTCTATATCTACTTAAATCTATGACTCTCACTCAACTTTCGTGTTGACTTTTTATGCATGTTATCCTAGGTATATGAGTACTTTAGGAACCCTGGCACGGAGTGGCACTAGACATGAGGATGTCCAGTATAGTTATCATTCATCTTTTGCTTTCAAAACGTATCTTAGGGACCTCTCTTTTGGTAAAAATATATCTTTTACTGTAAAAACTCTGATGAATAAATGAATGATAACTCCTTTTTCAAAACGTCTCTTTTCGGGTCGCTTTCTATTATCTTGTCTTTGTTTCCATGAAGTAATACCCCAAACACTAAATCCGCTGCGATCTGTGAAAATGGGGATGTTACATTTGCTAACTCTGATATGCATGATTATGATAACTCCATTTAACATGTTGATTTGGTAATTAGATGGTATTCTAATCTATTGTTTTTGCAATTCAAACCTTTGTCAAGATTTTAGTTTATAAAAACAAGCATTAAGTTTAACCAGTCAATTCAAGACTAATTCAAGTTTCATAAGTTTGATTCACGGTAGTTTCACAAACCTAAACACAAAAACGTTTCTTGTTTTATCAAATTTACTTAAGAAATGGGTAATACAAAAGGTAACCATCATAGACAAAAAGGCTACAATTGATTGTTAACAACTACCTTTTAGACCTATGAAGTTATGATCAATCAATCTGATTGTACAATAATTTGCACGACTAGGCCTTCGATGATGATCAAAGGATATAGGGGATGTTGTAGTTGAGCCAAGCTTGTGTCTAACCTGAAAATAAGAAATACGAAGACACTACGTTAAGTGATTGCACAGGGGTTGGGTGGGCCTTGCGAACCACCTCCGGCGTGTGAATAAGTATTTGGTGTGAAAAATTTTAGTGAGAATATAGTAAAGTAGAGTAATTGAGATTGCCTACACTACAACAAAAGTGGCTTTTTAGGACCCTTTGTGTGGGACAGTATGATAATGGAGTCCTAAAAAACTGTTTAATAGGACATATGGGCGTTTAGGGTCCTTTTTAAATATTTGCTACTTAGGCGATGTCCTAAAAAGTTATATAATAGGATGGTCGATGATTTGGGGTCCTATTATCATATAACTTAATAGGACACTTAAAATATGGATCCTAATAAATTACTTTATAAGACATTTAGTTGTTTGTGTCCCATTATGTGATAGTGTAATACGACACTTGATCACTAGATGTCCTATTATGACATAACCTAATAAGACCCTTGACACTTGGGTCTTATAACTTTAACCTTTATAGGACGTTTATTCATTATGATTTTATTATAATACACCATAATAGGACACTTGAGTTTTGAGTCATAAGACATCAGTTAGTTAAAACGCTTATTCACAAAAAGTTTTATTATAGCAAAATTTAATAGGACCTTTGACACGTGGGTATTATAACGTTAACCTTTATAGGACGCTTATGTACAATGGTTTTATTATCATACACCATAATAGGACATTTCATTTTTGAGTCATATAACATCATTTTCTTAAAACGATTATTTGCAAAAGTTTTATTATAACAAAACTTAATAGGACCCTTAAGACGTGGGTATTATAATGTTAACCTTTATAGGACGCTTATGCATAATGGCTTTAGTATCATACATCATAATAGGACATTTTATTTTTGAGTCATAAAATATCAGTATTTTAGAACATTTATTCGCAAAAGTTTTATTATAACAAAACTTAATAGGACCCTTAAAGGATGCATATTCATTATGATTTTATTACAATACACCATATTAGGACACTTGATACATAAGTCATAAAACAATAATTATTTAGAACGCTTATTCGCAAACGTATTATTAAAACATAACTTAATATGACACTTGACACTTGGGTCCCATAGATTGATACACCATCATAGGACACTTGATATTTGAGTCATAAAATATCGGTTTTATGGAACGCTTATTCGCAAACATTTTTTATTATAAGAAAAGTTAATAGGACCCTTGACAATAGCGTCTTATAACGTTAACTTTTATAGAATGCTTATTCATAATGGTTTTTTTATGATACACCATATTATGGCACATCTTTTTAGAGTCGTAAAACTTCCGCTTTTTATAATGCTTATTCAAATTAAGTTTTATTAAAACATAACTTTATATGACACTTGACAGTTGGGTCTCATAAATTCATCCACCATAATAGGACACTTAAAATTTGAGTCATAAAGTTTCAGTTTTATAGAACGCCTAGTTGCAAAAGTTTTATTTTAACAAAAATTAATAGGACCCTTGACACCTGTGTCTTTTAACATTAACCTTTATAGTACGCTTATTTGTTGTGGTTTTATTATCATACGCCATAATAGAACACTCCCTATTTGAGTCATAAAACATCAGTTTTTTAGAACGCTTATTTACAAAAGTTTTATTTAAATATTAGTTAGTATGACACTTGATACTTGGGTATCAAAACTTGATACACCATAATAGGACACTTGGTATTTGAGTCATAAAAGATCAGTTTTATGGAACGCTTATTCACAAAAGTTTTATGATAACAAAACTTAATAGAACACTAGCTATTTAAGTAATAAAACATCAGGTTTTTACAAGGGTTATTCGCAAGTGTTTTATTATAACAAAATTTAGTAGGACCCTTGTCACTTGGGTCTCATTGGTTTTACTAAAAATACTTTATGATACAACAATCCTAGGAAAAATACTAAAAAGGTCCCCGCTTATTCAAATAAGCTGGGAATAAGCTAAGTAATTCAAATAGCAAATGAGGAAATAAATGTTAAAAGGATTATTAACATGAAAAGCACTAATAAGCTGGTGTGTGTCTGGGAGTCCAGAGACCAGTGTTCGAACCCTGCTCTTGGACTTTTTGATATATATATATATATATATATATATATATATATATATATATATATATATATTTTTTTTTTTTTTAATTTTCTTTTTACGAACATGAAAAGCACTAATGAACAAGCATTTTTCAAAAATACAACTATTGCTGGAAACTTGAAATAAGCATACAAATAAGCTCAAAATACTGAGCAGTTGACAAAAACAAGTAATAAACTAAGGCTTAAGGGAAAAAAAATTGATAAGCTACTAATAAGCTGAGGCGCTGGAATAAGCTATAATAAACTAGGCTTGATTCAAAAACACCAGAATAAGCTACTATACTAAGCCATAAGCACTGATTACAATAAATAAGCAAAAAGGACTGAGTGCAGGGCATCTCAGTCCTACTGGGGTGATTAGCTGTGACACCCCCAAAATTTACAACGCAGCGGAATACCAATTTGGGTGTCACTTCATAGTTCATACACACAAGTTACATAAAACGACCTCAAAAGAGACGTTTAATAAAATGTCACATTCGATTTGATAAATCAGAGTACAAAGGTCCAACAATTTATATTTAAAACTTAAGTTACAAGAGTTAAAACATGACTCATATGTATATTTTAAAGATAAACAGTTATCGAATGTGTAGAAAACAAGTCCTTCAATATTTGATATCTACGCGACTCCGATTGCTCCCAATGCTCAGCTAGCCAAATAATACCTGAGAAAATACATGCTAAAAAGTCAAAACAAAGGTTGAGTGAATCCATAGAGTTTAATAAGTAATATGTTGAATACAAGCATTATTTATCAATAGACATATAACAAATACATGTCAGGTAATTAGATTATAGTATTAAGATTTATGAAACCGAACCTTAACCATGATTTTGTGCCCCGAGGTAAAAATTACCAGTTTACCCCTAACTCTCAAGATTATGTGACCGTACCCGATCAAAGCCGGCCAAGCCTAATATGCATATCCATAATAATAGCGTTTCCTTACGGAATTAACGGTTTCATGGTGGGGACTTAATTGGCAAGAAGCATTCAATCACTATAATCATGTAATCGGGTAGAGCATACCAAAAACTACTTGTATTCAGTTTGTAAAAGTAGCATGTATCCCCCTCGCGAGGTTTATAAAATATTTAAATGAGTAAAGGCGAGGCTATGATCTCACCTTAAGAGCAACGAGATCAAAAGTAAAATGGATCTTCGGACGAGTGCGAAGCGTCTAAGCACAACCTAAAAGACGGGACGCGACTTAGAATGATAAAGAAGAGCAATATGAAAAAGTAAATCAAATGATCATGAGATATGTTTCCGAGATAAGCATGGCATTGCACTAAGACTTAACCCAAGATATTTTCACTCTAAGATTGATGTTCGACCAGGTCTTATAGGTAATAAAAAACCTACCAAGTTTCATCCCTCAATTCTTATCTTACCTATGTGTCTCTACACGTTTTAGAGTTCAAGACAAGACGCAAAGTATTAAATTCTGGATTTGACTCTATTTTATAGACCCTTAACTCCTAATCTATAAATGATATGAATACAAGACCTTCACCCCTGGAAAGCCCTTTGAGTATAGTTTTCAAAAATCCAGACCTCAACTTCTGAAAGATTTAGAATCATGTGAAAAGACTATTTTACCCCTGAACATCCAGCCCATGATATTTTCTGAATTTTAATCTCTTACGAAAATGGCCATAAATCCTAAACTATGATAGCAATTTAAGTGAGACCAATTGGAGGTGTTAGCCTAAGATGTATACTATAGGTCTCAACTTTTATTCCCAAAATTTTAGTTTAAAAACCTGGAGTTAAACTCCTTTTACAAACAGTAGTTCAGAACGGATCAATTTTAGCAAAACGGCCATAACTAATTCATCCGGAGGAGTTGATAAACCCTCCAATTAGCCACAAGGTCCTCATTTGTTTTACCCTTCACCCATGTAAAAACCCAGTACCCTCTAGTTCAAGAATAATTCATTACAAGTAAAACAATCTGCATTACAATTTCTTGGTACACACTAAATATGTTTCCACGGTTTTGGTCGTATCTCGACCATCCAGAATAGTTGGTTTTCCGGCCAACTCGCCACTAGGACCTGAGATATTAACCTATTAATTTATGAAAATCTTCAGTAGGCTCTAAGCCATAAATTTACCATTAAAACACAAACAATCTGCAAGTTACATATTTTGACTAGTTTTACTAATTTGGGCATAACTTGGTCATCCGGAGGAGATAAAAATTCCTCCAACTCGCCACATGAAGCTTAGAACTATATCTATCTAAAAATGTAATTTAATCATAGGCTCCAGGCCAAAACTTAATGAGAAAACCCACGTTTTTCTACTGATGTAAAAACAGTCCCGTCAAATCTAACTAAACCTATTCTAAACTCATCCAAAACATCATCATTCTTCATGCAATGCCACACTAATCATCACAAACAACTAAAGAACATTAAAACTCATCAAAATTCAGAAAACTCATAATTAATTAAATAACAAAAACCATTTGCATGTGACAAAATTCAAAGAGGATTATGAGATTAGCTTACAAGGAGTGATAAATCACGAATAACCTTTCTAGGGCTTGGATTGGAAACGACCCTAATGACACCAAGACTAGTGGAATCTTCAATTCAATATTCACAAATGATTACCCACTTGATTAAACAAAGCCCTAATCAAGTCTTGAAGAAAAACACCAAGAAACTCTATGAAAACTTCAAGAAAATCTTCTAAACTTCGAATCAAAACACCATCTTTTGCAAGGATCTTCAAGAGGATGTTGTGGAGATTATTTTTATGATTAAAAAGATGATGAGATGGTGTTATTGGGCTGTTTTATTTCGTTCATAGGGTGGAGAGTGAAAGAAAAATGGTGACAATTAGGGATGGCAACGGGTCGGGTTCGGGGCGGGTTTTAGTGTGCCCGCACCCGCACCCGTTTATAATATCCAAACCCGTATCCGCTCCATTACCCGCCGGGTACCCGATTAATATTATCCATCGGTTTTTCGAGTTTACCCGCGGGTTTCGGTTATCCCCAATTGAATATCATATGGACAAAATGACGGTATTAATATTAAGTCACACTAAAATCTCCAAAAAAAATAAAGGAAAACGCCATAATATATTAATTTTTTTTAAGTTAAAGAAAATGAATATCGTATCAAACGATTTAAGGCTTTTGAATAATTCATGTACATAATAAAATATGTTATGTAATATAAATATGTATATAAAAAAATATAATGGAAGAAATTATATATAATGTATATATATTCTAGTTAATTATAATATCAATAAAGCGGGTATAGATTCGGGTAAACGGATACGGGTACGGGTACGGGTATTACCAGAACCCATACCCAAACCCGTACCCGCCAAAAAAAATATATCAATACCCAAACCCGCATCCAAACCCGCCAACCCGCCCCGAACCCGACCCAACCGGTTCGGGTTTCGGTTTTCCCCGTCGGTTTCGGGTGCTTTTGCCATCCCTAGTGACAATAATTATGTAGATGTATTTAGTGGAATTGTAGTTGGCAAAATAAGTTGAACATTTGTATTTTGAAATAAACAAGTGTTCTTGGTCTCTATATGAAAACGCCACATATGAGGAAGAGTTGGTGAGTGGAGATTTTTGTGGTATTATTTGGGTATAAGTGTGTTATAGAGTGTAGTTTTGATCCCGGTAATTGTTAACGTTAAGTTTTTAAGACGCGTAATGTAAAACCGGGTAGTAATAAAATATAAAACTTTCCAAAATGTTAAAACTTGTTATCATTATATATTTTAGGTAATTTAGATGAGTGGTGAGTTCATTGGAGGATTTAAATGTGGTTAAAACATAAAAATGTAGGCTTAAATCGAGTAAGACGTAAAAATACAAGGTTTAAGTAAAAATGGAGAAAGTGAAAAGTGACTTTTAAAATAGAATTGTAAGGAAACAATGATGCATAAAAAGTGTAGAATAGACGTAGTCTAATCGTGGTTGAATGAATTGAACGTGTTATGACGAAACGCAGATAAATTTCGACAAAGTTAATTATTTAAAAATAGAATAGTTAAATAATATTAAGATTAATGACATGAAATTTTTGAAATGTCACATTAGCAGACCAAATTAAAGCAACAAGATAAGATCTAGAATCCCAATTAAGCTCAGAATTCTCAAGTCAATAGTATAAGCTACTAAAGGAAACAAAAATCAGAAGAGAAACAAGAGTGAATAAGTAGAAATTAAGCTCTTAATATGGGCATTTAGAGAATAACTATCACCTAGACTGCTGCAGACTGATCTAAAAACTTAACAAACTATTTGCAGCCCTTTCAAACTTAACCAAGTGGGTTAAAGTGAATAACTATCACCTACCCGGCCTGAGGGCACTTATTATATTATGAAATTATGCGGTTATTGTCGACTTATGAATTCGGTTAACGTTTTGCGTGTCATGAGCTTAGCATCATCAACAATATTATATGCACTGGGATGCCTCTATATATTGTATGTTACCTTAATTACCCGGTATTTGCATATGTTGCTTATATCATATGATTACAACCTTGTGCTCAACTTTATTATTTAAACCTATGGATTACACTCAACCTTTGTGTTGACTTTTAAGCATGTATTTCAGGTATTGCTACTAATAATAATTAGCTTTGGAGCTTGATGTTTTGGGCATGATGGAGTGGTTTGGACTGAGGAGGCTTTCTGTCAAGGCAACTATAACACTCTAAAATTTTGAACATCTGAAATACCCAAAATGCCCCTCTAATTTTAACTTTTGAAGAGACGTTAAATAATCTAAAATGTTACATTCCAATTTTTGACCTAAGTATTTATATGATAATATTTGAACGTTTCGCGACATTTGAAACCTATAATACTTATGATATATAAAAATTACAAAACATGTACAAGAAAAATACATCACACGTTTATTTGGTGCTTGGGTCGAAATTTATTTAAAATGTAAACAAAATGAGACATTATGTCTAGGTCCATTAGAATATTGAAATTGATTTACCTCATTATTTCTTTCCTAAAATCTCGACTGGTTGCCCTCCTTAATTTCCATTCAGTTTTAATAATACTGAATATCACAAAGTCTCTCAAAACACAACTCACAAAACCTAATTAACAAAGTGGCGGCACACACCTTTTCTCCTTCATTCGATCTCAAAGAAACTAATACTAAGGCTCAAAGGGACGTGTATTCCTAACTGTTCGAGGGTGGTTTGGTTTGTTACTATTTCGGCTAGTATTTGATGTGGGTTCGATCATTGATGTTCTCTTCTACTTTGATGACGGCTACAAGGGTAAGTAACGCGAACCTTGTTCAATTTCCCCATTGTCCCATTCGATCATGTCTTGTTTCTGTTCGGCTCTTTAATCATGCGCAACATCATACATAAAATCATAAGATTAACTACATGGAATAATGAGAACATTAACCCCCATGACTTAATTACTAATAAACTTTTGACTTTACCTGATTTATCTCTATGGATTAGTCCGCTAAAATGTCGAAAACAATGTATATAGTCATATGACCGATACTAGTTGATCACTTAAAAGATAATCGTGAAGCATAAAGCTACCCTTGAATCATTAAAAAAACAATCGCCAAATAAACTTTAACTGTTGCACTTGGCTGTTTCCATTAATGATCCATTGTCGACATTCATATATTGGACTAAGAGGGACCATGATTCCATGAATATTTTTGTTTTCATCATCGTGGACACTCGTGGTCTAGTTGTTTCAGTTTCAAATAGATAGTGGACGCGTGAATGCATGGTGGGGGATAGAGATGTGTAAAAAGTTAATGCAAACCAAACCTAACTCTTTCTGTAGATCATTAACTTGAAGCATGTGGACTCGTTGAAACCAGATAATTTCGATGAGTTGAGTTTGTTGATAAGGATCACAAACGCGCCTAAAAGGTCCACGTACGTAATAAGGAGCTATGCTATAGATATGCATCGAGTTGAATCACATATACATTATGAGTGTTTTGGCCTGCCTCGGCAAACCAAAATATAATAGGCTCGCCGAGCATGTTACCGGGCTAGTTTGTAACGTGTGTGTTTAGCAATCCATAATATATTCACTCTAGTTTCACCTATGCATGTAGCAAGATCGTACGTGATATTGTGCGTGTGATCTTGTTGATTTGTTTTGTGGTATCATATATAATTTTATCTAAGGTTATTATTATTATTATTATTATTATTATTATTATTATTATTATTATTATTATTATTATTTCCCTCAATAGTTTTGAATGGTTAATGAAACTACACCCTGTCAACTGTTTATCCATAGGTAACCAACTAACTATTAAGCTTTTTGATGATTTTTAGTTATTGTACATATAAACTTCACACTCAATATTAAATAAACATTCAATTAGCTATTTGGAGACCGCTGGAGCATAGTGGTAAATTCGATAGAAACGTTCTTACACTTTAACATATTTCTGTTTCTACTGCTTATGTCTAATATGGTATCTTCTAGTTACTCAATGAGAAAAATATCTTAGAATGCGAAATATGAGAAATAACAAAAATCACGTATATGAGATACATCGACTTGAATTATAAACATTTATATTCATTTAAATGCATCTCACTTAGTTTTAAAAGTAACTTTGAAGTGAAAAAGCTACAAGGTAGTACTAGTAACATATTTAACATGCATCTTAAATATGTGGCTATAGTTATTTTTTATTTTAACCTTCATTCTCATTTACTTTTAACTCTACAATAGAGAATTTTGAAGAGTAGTTGGGTCAAAATGGTGAATGAATGCATGCTTACAAAAAATGGCTAAGAATGTATATAAGAAACCTTGAGTTATGTTTAGGCTACTATAACTCATTTTATAATTACATGTTGTCATTGTAATTGAATATTTATGATCACTAATATGTTTCGTTAAATATGAGAATACGTTTGGAATGAGACACATGTATAACGTATAAGACTTGAAGCTTGATCCGAATTGTTTCGTTAATAATATAGTTATATGAAGGGACTATACGTGTGCTTATAATCAGTTCTAAAACGTGAGATATGAAATATACTCATAATTGATTACCAAATATATATATTTGCATGGCGTAACAAGCTAGTTGAATGGAAATCACCTTTCTGAATTAAGTAAAGTAGTTGCAGATATGCAATGTGCAGTTTTGAGATGCTCATAGCCTGATATTGGTTTGAGCCACCATTGTGCCACTTTGGTGATTGCGTGACATTTGAGAACTCATATAGATATGATTTGCATTATGCTAACTGGATATTATATGTTGTGAAAGTTTAGGCTTCAGTTTAGAAGTTCTCCCTAGCAACTTCAAATGTCTAGATTCTAGAATACCATTAAAATATGACTAGACAGTGAAATTCTCTGGATGACAATTGAGAAATAAGCAAATTGTTGCATGAATAAATTGCAGAATAGGGGACGTTACTTATCTCATTAGTTGTTGCATCTCCAATATAGTATTGTTGCATTTTCATAACGTTAGATACATATTTTCACATATTCAGCATACACTGATCAATTTTTGACCTCCTTTGTATACACCAGCCTCCATACCTGCAGTATTACATCTGTTTAACCTAATACATGTGTATGACTATAAATTGATAAATGTTTGTTGAAAACTGAAATCTAGGTCGAGGATGAAGTTTTCCTTAAAAGCATTCTAAACTCAACCGAGACTGTAGCAAAAGGATGGGTGAGGAGCTTGAACCCAAATGATATAGTTGGTGGTATAGAGATTGAAGACTGTGTTGGTGCAACCATAGCATGGCCTTGTCCCTTTATCTCGGTATGTCTGTTAATCTTGTGATACCAATAATTTTACTAACATGGAGCTTAATGCTTATACATGGGTGTTTATTTGTAGGTGGTTCGTGAGGATTGAGAAAGGATGCATGATGACCCCGGACTAAGCTTCTGGTTGCTTTAATTTATTGTTTAATGTTACAAGACTTTATGTTGTATAGTATCTACCTTATTTATGTTTAGTGCTTTTGTTATGACAATTGCTTATTTGAAATCCAATTTCGTTTTATTCATTTAATAATTAGTTGATGTTTTATTCATATCGTAATAATAGAGTGTGCATGCTGAAAATAGCGTCCTATCATATGACTTGTCAGGACTTTAAAATTGTCCTATTAAACTTATTAACCATCCTAACAATTAACTTTTAAGGACGCTTAACATTGTAAAAGTTTCCTAATATGTTGTTATTAGGACGTTATTTAGGTTGTTAATAGACATTTTATACGACCAAAAAATTGGTTTCATAATCTTCTTTGAGATATTAGAACCCTTTTCTTGGTGCTAAAGTAGCTATAATGTTATATGATAAGCGTCCTAACAATTATCTTTTAAGTACGCTTGTATGTGTATCAAAAGATTAAAATTAGGTAACCACGTTTTACAACATTGTAAAAGTGTCCTAATATGTTGTTATTAGGACGTTATTTGGTTGTTCATAGACATATTATGCGACTAGAAATTTGGTTTCATAATCGTATTTGGGATATTAGGACCCTTTTCTTGGTGTTAAAGTAACTATAATGGTATATGATAACCGTCCTAAGAATTAACATTCAAGGACGCTTGTATGTGTATCAAAAGATTAAAAGTAGGTTACCACATGTTAGAACATTGTAAAAGTGTCCTAATATGTTTTTATTAGGACGCTATTTGGGTTGTTTATAGACCTATTATGCGACCATAAAATTGGTATCATAATCTTATTTGAGTTATTAGGACCCTTTTCTTGGTTGCTAAAATAGCTATGATGTTACATCATAAGCGTCCTAACAATACTTTTAAGGACGTTTTTATGTGTCTCAAAAGATTAAAAGTAGGTAATCACATGTCAAAACAATGTAAAAGTGTCCTAATATGGTTTTATTAAGACGCTATTTGGGTTGTTCATAGACATATAATACGACCATAAAATTGGTTTCATAAGGGTATTTGAGATATTAGGACGCTTTGGACCTATTACAACCGCCTTACATGAAACGCTTTCATCCTTGGTCTTATTAAATGAAAGGTCCTAAAAAGTACCATTTTATGACGCTTATGGGGGTCCTAAAAAGCCACTTTTCTTGTAGTGCTACCAGACTTGTGCATCGTCCAAGCTATTTATAGGGGAGAAAAACAGCTTGGAGAGTGCTTACACCTTTTTCGGAGATCATGGGGATGATAAGTGGCAACCGCTAGGGGTTAGTGTCCCAGTCCTCCTAGTTTAGCGGGAAAGCTAAGGAGGGAGATGAGACGTGGGTTAGACTTAGTCTTCCCCATGTTTGGGCTTGGCATAACTCCATCCTTACATTTCATCGAAGGATACCCGAAGGGTTTAATCCTTTGACTCGCGAATCCCCATCTAGTAGCTAGGTCATTGGTGACTAGTTTTACACCAATGAAAGTGTTAGGAGGCTAGCCAGAGCCTGCGATTATGTAGGTTTCGAGCAGGACTGAAGGGGAGTCCTTCGACCTGTTCGGAGGGTACATTATCAAGCCCCCCAGTCGAAAGTGCTGTACATGTACGAAGGTACAGTGCTTACGAATCTATCACTAAAAATACATGAAATGTGCCAATTGTTTTTTTTAAAAAATGAAAAAAATACGCACGTATCCCACTAATCGCGCGTTAAATGCAGTCATTATTGTTTCAACTTCTTGTACCTTATCCCTTTACAGCACTAGCATTGGTATTTGCAAATATTTCTTCACAAACTATATAACCCTTTTGAAATACGGATACATCCAAATCACAAGGACACGTGTACGATGCAGATTTAAAGAAATAGCGATATAAAAGATTTCTGCCCCCAAACCCTGAATCACTTTTACTTCTTCGCCCAAAATTCACACATAGTAAGTGATACTCATGGTGAATCTCTCTGATCATACAATTCTCGTACGACCTAGCTCTCTGCGTATTACTCTGACAAAATGGTAAAGTTCTTCATAACTAATCTCTATCGATTTATCATAATGAGTATGAGTGCAAAGTTTACCATCAAAGAGCAGAAGTGTACCCTTTCTAGGGAAGATTTATATGATTTTATTGAAAAGTATCCCATTCCCGAAAAATATAAAATTATGCTTCCAAACAAAAACCAAGCAATTTTTGATGCCTCGAAAGGTTATGTAGGGCTATACACCCATGTCTTCTCCTTATCAAACCTAAGGATACCTTTACACCCCTTGATCCTAGAGTTTTGTCAGTATTACCAGGTCCATATATCTAGGTTTAACCCATTTGGTCTTGCGAAGTTGACCACCTACATAGTTATGTGCAAATCATATGGTTACGAGCCGTCACTATTAGTGCTTAGGGGTTTTATGAACCTTTATCCTGTTGGGAATTGGTTAACGCTAGAAAAAAGGGGAGACGTGATGTGCCCTACTTAATTACAAAGCCATTTACAAACATTAGGGATTGGAAAGGTGATTTCTTTTATATACAAGATACCATCATAACTTCAGACTACCCTACATTGCTAGATAAGGCCAACAGATTTGATGATAAATGCGTCAATGACCCTCTGCCCTACCCTGTTCGATGGAATCCACTTTACCAACGTCTTGCTCACCATCCCATGGATGTACAAACGTTTCCTGAGCCAATACTCTTTATGGCTGACATTTTTGATCGTTGGGAAGGGTCTCCGTTGAAGCCTGAAATAATATGTGATAGACAAAGTATGTTTATCCTCATTTAAATAAGTTACACAACAAATCTGATGATATTTATTCTTTCTTTCCTTTTTGTAGGAATGGCATTCCGAAACTTTGTTGTTGCTGGTGGGGCTAAAGAGACAAGCTTTCTTCCCAAGGATCCAAATGAGGTAAGTTATGGGGTTGGTTCTCCCTCTGTTTCTGTGAACAACAACGACTTAGATGCACTGGCCATCGATCCCATAGCCTCTGCAAAGCCTGCCAAGACAGATAAGTCCCTAGCCATAGAGGAGTCAACTCAGCTAGTTGAGAATGTTGTTGATTCAGATGACCCACCCTCTGATGAGGAACCTGTTATGATCGTAGGATCCTCCGGCATAGATGATAGGGTACAAAGCAGGAAAGGTACTGAAGCAAAAGCCATCAAAGAAAATCCTAAAAGAAAATTCTTGATGCCCACTCCATCTTCGAGGAACACTAGGCAGAAAGTTCCCAAAGGCAAAGCCATTCAGCCTACACCACAAGTTCTTGATGATGACATCCATGGTAAGTATAAACTTTATCTCGTATAAAAATATGTAATACTTCATGTATCTAACAAATGTCCGTTGTGCAGGCCTGCCTAATACCAAGGAGCTACCGAATGCTCTTGCTTGTCATCAGTTAGTGGTGAAAGTTACCCCTCCTAACTGGAGAGGAGTCTTGGATAATATGTCTATGGAGAAGCTGTATGATCTCCATGACAAATGCTACGCGAGGCAAGCAATCCTGTATAATCATTTTGATGATCGTACGAGGGATCTGATTCGTACAGTAAAAGGTGCTAGGGAAAAAATGGATCCCATTCTTGCCAAGGAAAAGGAAAGGGATCGGGAGTTTGATGATCTTAAAGCAAAATATGAGGAAGCTATGAAGGAAATTGAGAAGATGATGGATCTAAACACACGCCTTGTGTTAGAATGATACTTTGAATGATACTAACAAGTACGCAGAATATACTTAGTAACACTTAGAAGATTTGTTTGTGAGTTTGTTTATAAGTGAGAACAGTTGTATATGAAAACAGAATGTAAACCAAACTTTAAGCTCCAATATTATTAAGAATAATAATACGACTGATCTTGTTTATCACTAAGGTTACACCTTGAAGCTCCCTAATTGATACGTACATAAGCTTTAACCTAGGACCTTCTTTTATAGAACAAGGAGTCCTCTTCTACAAGATAAGTATAAAGCTATCATAATAGAATATATACAAAATCTATTCTATACTTATCTATACGAATACATAACAGTTATCATATAAGCAGTGGTAATTATGTACTAGAAGTGGTAATGTGTTTCCACTACTAGTGCATTCTTCAACAGTGGTTATCTTCAAGCTTAGCCATGGTAACTGTTAGTGTAATTCCCAAAAACCCTCCCCTACATTTATGATTTCTGCGTAAATCAATAAGTTTTCTAAGTTGATGGGGATTCTTCTAGACACTTATTCCTTCCTTAGAGCAGCAGATTCCCTTCTACATTGATTATAGATTCCTTGAACAAGATCATCCACCACTTCTAATCTTTCAGAACATCTGATCTTTGCAGAAAGCATTACAAGCAAAACTCCAGCTCTCATTGGATATTCTCTTTCAGCTAACATAAATACATCTACCCCTTCTTGTGTTGATATATGATGAATGTTGCAGGAATCATAAAATTTCCACAATGTATTCAAATCAAAAGCTTAAAACTTCCAAAATTTGTCACTTTGGTCAGGTTCATACAATCTCTGAAATTGAACCCAAAGTTCTTTCTCCTTTTCATGTTGAAGTTTTCCAGGTTTGTGCCTTTCATTCACCATTTTCCTTAACAAGTCTAGATCATCTCTGTCACAAGCTCTAATAAGATCCTTCAAATAGAATGGACGAAAATGTTTCACCACCTAATCTTGTAACCTTCCATGTTGCAGCAAAATCATCTGTGTAGACTTCCTAATCAACAATTGGTCTTCTGATTTGTAAAGGTTCAACATAGAAATCTTCTTCTTCAAGGAGTACCATACCACTTAGCTGATCATGATTTAACCTTTCTTCAACCTTTGATCTCTTGGTGTCTTTAGACTCAATACTTTCTCCTAATCTTTTGTATCTCTTGGCTTCTGCTTATGAATGCATAGGTAGAAAATCTTTATCTCTTCTGTATTCTTGATAATATAATCTTTGAATTTCTTCATAAGATTTTCCTTTGAGCTGATACATTTTCCATCCTCCAACATGACACAAGTACTTGTTCATTCCATATTTGACTTGAGCCTGAGATGGTTGTCTTGGCCTTTTCTGAGTCTTCTTAATAGTATCCACCATAGAGTCAAAACCTTGATTGTTCTTCATGTTGATAAGATCAGCTTTCCTCCCCTTTTTGGGAGAATCACCTATATCATCATCTGATGCTTCAGAATCATCATCATGAGTAGAAGATAGGGATGAGATCACAATCTTTGCAGATCTTTACCTCTTTAACCCCTGCACTTCTTCCTTCAAAGACAGAATTTCAACTTTCAAACTGTTAAGATCTGTAGCATGTTGCTTCTTTGTCTGTGCCAAATCCAGCTCCAAATATTTAACCTGTTGGACTAACCCATCTTCTATTGTGAACTAGTAGTGGGAACTTTTCACAAAATTTCTCCAAGAGCAGTGGTAAAAGTAAAACATATAAAATTGAATTGCTCTTTTCATAGTCTTTAGCAAACTATCAGCTATCAATGGATTTGATATGTCTTTACCATGAGCCGTTTGCTATGGACTAGCCAACTCTTCATCACATGGAATATGGTAAGTTGATGACCATATAGTTTTTGGTAAACTATCAACCATAAACGGATTTGTTAAGTCTTTACCAGTAGCCGTTTGCTCTGGACTAGTTGATTCTTATGTAGATTAGACATGGTGAATCAATAACCATTTGTTGTGTGTCTTAGTTACACACCTTTTATGATCAACTCCCAGCAAAAATTTGGTTATATACCTGCACATGTTAGTATAAAGCAAATAATATGTATAGCCAAAGTGTCTAACCAAAGTAACTTTTTGAGCAAGCCACTATTCACATAAATATCTCCACAAAGTCAACCCGATATAGTAAATAATATCCATATTTACTTCTCAAATCTACCAAAATAGGTAAGAGTTATTATTCCTCTTAATTATCCCTTGGGATTGACTTTGCCTATAAAAAGAGGCTTGTATCACTAACAACCATCACCAAAAACTTTTGATATCACCACAAAATCCTAAATCAACATGAGCAATTTCCCAAACATTGTTTACATCTCTTCTGATTCATCTTTATATGAAATAATTTATATGTCTGACTCTTTAGAAGGATCAGGATGGGGTGATTACTTTCCACCTTGTGCTTCAAGCTCTTCAACTATGAAGCCAAACAAGAAGATTTCAACACCTGCACCATCACTTGAGTTTTACTCCAGCTCTTCTGATGATGATGATGATGATGAGACATACACCCTCTCAAAGGAGTTGCCAAAGGCTCTGACACAAGCTCTAGGATCTGCACTATCAAACATGAAGAAGATACCAGTTCCAGTGAAGCCTGCAAGACTCCTAAAGCCTCCCAAGCAAGTTCTTGGTCTTGCTTGCCCAAGGATGTAGTCAACCTTTGAGAACCAGAGGAAAAGTGCTCAAAAGGCCAAGCATAACTACAAGGGAAAGGGCAAGAAGCCAATGGAGTAGCTGGTGTAGGGTGTGGGTTGTTAGGATTTGTGTTTTGGTGTTTTGATATTTTTACTCTCTGTTTGTGTAATGTAACTCTTGAATGGTTGAATGAATAAAGTTACACTATTTTCCTTTTCCACTGTGAGAGCAAAGTTTACCACTGTTTGCAATATAGTTTCCACTATTGTCTTTATCCGCTGCATAAAATTTAGTAGACAAACATATACAAACATGTATAACAATCTTAGTACCAAAAACCTCCCTTCAACACTAAAAACTATTAGACATCAAAATTTTTATGGATTAAGCATTCCAATACCTGTTACCAAGTACTGAAACCTTCCCACATCAAGTCCTTTTGTTAATAAATCAGCATAGTTGTCATTAGTATGTATTTTGACAACTTGAATAAGCTTTTTCTCATAACAATATCTTATAAAGTGATGTCTAATTTCAATATGTTTAGTCTTAGTGTGTTGAACAGGATTTTTAATTATGCATATGGTATTGCTATTGTCAATAAAGATAATGGTGTTCAGGAAATTGTACCCATAGTCCAAAAGTTGGTTTTGAAGCCATAATACCTAAGCACAACAGCTTGCAGCAGCTACATTCTCTGCTTCAGTTGTTGAAGTAGCCACCATTATCTGTTTCTTGCACTGCCATGACACCAATCTACATCCAAGAAATTGACATCCTCCTGTGGTTAACCTTCTATCCAAACTTGCACTAGCATAGTCACTATTTGAGTAGGTAACCAATTCCATAGGAGATTCTCTTGGATACCACAATCCTAGATTAGGGTATGTCTTTAAATATCTGAAAATCTTCTCCACTGCAGTCAAGTGTGATGTCTTAGGAGTGACTTGATACCTTGCACAAGCACACACATCAAACATAATGTCTGGTCTGGATGATGTAAGATACATCAAAGAGCCAATCATTGATCTATAAATTTGAACATCCACTACTTCTCCACCATCATCCTTCAAGAGTAAGTGTGTAGTCTTATCAGCAGGAGTGCTTGAAGGCTTTGCATCAGTAAAATGGAACTTTCTGATTATCTCAGTTACATATTTGTCTTGACTGATAAAAATGCCAGCTTTTCTTTGTTGTATCTGAAGTCCCAAAATGAAAGTAAGTTCCCCCATAGAACTCATTTGAAACTCATCCTTCATTAGCTTCTCAAATTCTTTGCACATCTCTGGCTTTGTGGATCCAAAAATGATATCATTAACATAAACTTGAACCAATAAGATATCAGCTTTGTCTTTCTTGATGAATAAAGTTTGATCAATTTTCCCTCTATGAAACCCATTATTCAGTAGATAGGCAGCAAGGGTTTCATAACACTTCCTAGGAGCTTTATGTAAGCCATAAAGAGCCTTGACCACTTTATAAACTTTATTAGGATGTTCAGGATCTTCAATGCCTGGAGGTTGTGAAACATAGACCTCCCCATCAATCTTCCCATAGAGAAAAGTACTCTTGACATCCATTTGATATATAGTAAAACCCATAAAAGATGCATATGCCAGAAACAATCTAATAGCCTCAATCCTTGCAACAGGAGAAAAAACTTCTTCATAGTCAATGCCCTCTTCCTGAGTGTATACTTGAGCAACTAGCCTAGCTTTATTCCTGATAACTATATCTCTTTTATCTTTCTTGTTTCTGAAGACCCACTTTGTACCAATAACCTTCATCCCAGCAGGCAAATCACAAAGAACCCAAACCTTTTGAAGCTTAAATTGTAGCAATTCCTCTTGCATTGCTTCTACCCAGCTTGATTCTTCCAGTGCTTTATACACATTTTTAGGTTCCACTTGTGATAGAAAACAAAAAAACAAGCACTCATTCTTGTCTGTATGCTTCTTGGACTCATAAACTTCACTAATAAATCCATGATCATTAGTCATCTTTGTTTGTTTTCTGGTCTTCAGTCCTAATTGTAGATCACCAATCACATTGTCAAGTGGATGCACCTTGTGAATAGAAGCTTGAGGAGTCTGTGAAACATCATATGCAGAAGGCATATTTGTGATTTCCACATCATTGATGATAGTTTCCTGAGCAGCTGAAGTAGAGTTTCCAACATTTGGTTCAATAGTGGAAACTTCTGGAATAACAGTGGAAATTGTATGACCACTGCTATCAGGAATATCTTTGTTCTGAGCATCCAAATTCACAACATCTGCATCACCTTCTTTTCCAATATCTGTTGAAGGTTGTGGATCTTCCTTCTTTGAAGCATGATTGTTATCTACAAAGTCCCATAGTGGCATAACAATTTGATCCTTATCATCCTCAGAATCTTTGTTAGGTTCATCTTCATCAATAAACTCTTCTGAACCTTCAAAGTTGTTATCCCCAGTATCGAAAGCAACAGGTACATAGTTCATAGTATTTGATAATGTTTCAAGATCAAATAGCCATTCTGGACCTGCACTTGTAGTGTTAGGTTTATTTTCAACTAACTCTACATGCAGATTCTCTTCAATCTTCTTTGTTCTCTGATTGTATACTCTGAATGCTTTACTGACTATAGAGTATCCAACAAAGAAGCCTTTATCTGACGTTTCTTCAAATTTACCCAGATGATCAATGGTATTGAGATTTGTAACATGACATCCAAATGGTCTCATGAAATCCAAGATATGGGGTCTTTCTCTGAATAACTCATAAGGTGTCTTGTTCTTTGTCTTCACTACCAAAATCCTGTTCTGAATATAACAAGCAGTGTTCACTGCTTCAGCCCAAAATGTCACTGGTAACTTAGAATCAGCTAACAGGGTTCTAACAGCTTCAATCAGTGTTCTGTTTCTTCTTTCAGCTACACCATTTTGCTGAGGGGTTCTTGCAATACTGAATTCTCTCTTAATACCCTTCTCTCTACAGAAATCATCCATGACTCTGTTCTTGAACTCTGTCCCATTGTCACACCTGATAACCTTGATCTTCTTATCAACTTGGTTTTCAAATTCAGTAATAAAAGTTTTAAGGTTGCCAGTTGTTTCATCCTTGGTTCTTATAAAGAAAACCCATGTAAACCTGCTGAAGTCATCAGTTACAACAAGACAATAATTCTTCAAATTTATGCTGCTCACAGGTGTAGGACCAAATAAGTCCATATGCAACATATAGAGAGGATGATTAATAGAGTTATAGGCCTTGTTCTTGCAAGATGTTGTATGTTGCTTGCCTTTGAGATAGGCAACACAGGTTTAGTCATTCTGAAATCTCCTCTCTGGTAACCCTCTGACTGAGCCATCTTTCACAATTTTGTTGATGGTCTTAAAGTTAACATGACCAAGTCTTCTGTGCTATAACATGGATTCATCCAAATTGGCTTTTGCAATCAAGCAAGTATCATGTTCATTAGCCACAATTTTCTTCATGTCAATGCTATAAAGATTGCCTTTTCTAGGGATTTTAAGTAACACCTCACTTTCTTCAGGTAACTTTTAATCCTTAGATAGGATATAACATTCATCTTCTGAGAAAAAAACTCTGTGCTTCTTATCACACATCTGTGACACACTAAAAAGATTATATTTGAGTTCTTTTACATAGTACACATTCTCAAAATCCAAGTTTCCAGCCTTGATTGTGCCTTTGCCAGAAACTTTGCCACCAATTCCTCCTCCAAAGCCGACAAATTGTCCATCATAAGGTTTAAAATCTGAAAGATAGGACTTGTTGCCAGTCATGTGCCTAGAACATCCACTATCTGAATATCCTTGATCTTCTTTAATCTTTGAATATCCCTGCACAGAAAATAAAGGAATTAGTTCCTTTTGGGGACCCAAGCCACAAATGACTTGGATCTGCCTCATGTATCAATATAGATATATATATCAAAGGTCATTGATACACCATTGGGATTGATTGAGGTGTTAATTCCTTTAGGTTTCCATTCCCAACGTGCTGAGGCCTTCATAGCATTTCCCACACTCTCCCTTTTATTGTTTAATAAACTACCAGTGGAAACTTTTGGTCTAGCAGTGGCAACTGCTGGCTAAGCAGTGGCAACTGCTGTTTTTGAAATTCGTGTTTTTGGTGTCCCCTTGTTATTATTAAGAATCCTCTTGTCATAAAAGGTCTTGTTACCTATTTGTGCATATTTAACAAAAACTGTACTAGGTCTTACACTTTTAACTGGTTACTTAGAGTAAGCATTGTTCACTTTTGTAGCAAATGTAAGAGGTTTGATGCCAGATTCTAGTTGAACAACCCTAGGAATCATTTTACTTAGTGGATTTGGGTGAGTATATTTTTGAAACTTGTTTTCATTCACCATTGTGTTCCCAAAAACTTCCCTTCTTCCCTTGTGATAGTTACAGTAAGCATGAAGATGATCAAAACTACCACATATATGACATGCTTTGTTGTTAAACTCAAAATCACTACCAAACTGTTGAGATTTTACATGATTCCAACTCCTCTGGTTGCCCCTAGGAGTTGATGAGTTATGTATATACATCTTTGCATTCCTTACAGTTGGTCTAGGTTTATTAGCTTGTTTCCTAGGCTCTTCTTTTTCAATTTTAACAACTTCAGGAACACATGTTTTAACTTCCACTTTAACAATTTCAGTAACACTTGTTTTAGTTTCAACTTTACCACATTCATCCTAAAGAGATGAATCACTAGCACTTTCAAATGCATTAGTCTCAACCTTAACCTTTTCATCAATAGCTTCTTTCACAAATTTAGGGCCATAAATCCTAATTGGTTCTTGAAATTCTTCTAACCTGAATGTGCTAGGTCAATACCAGGAGGTGATGGAACACCTCTTAGAGGTGGTGGAACTGACTTGTATCCTTCACCTGATTTGACTTTATTGACTACTTGTGCCTCCCAAATTTTGTCAATGCACTTAGTTTGATGATCTAGTATATACCAAGTTATCTGAATATTTTCATTGGCCTTTTTAATCTTCTCTAATTCTTCTCTAAGATCCTCATTCACAGCAATCTTATAATCTAAGTCTCTTCTTAAAACAACAATATCATCATTAAACTTAGACTCATTAGCTCTAAAGTGTTCTATATGTGCTTATAAAATAGCAAGACCTCTCTTATGGTTAGAATGATTATAACTAGTTTGATTTAGCTCTAACCTCTGTTCATCATATTGCTCTTTTAGTTTTTCATATTCTTTTAAAGCTTTACATGATTTAGAATAACCATTATTAGAGTGTACCTCAAAATCAAAGAAAGCCATAAGAGCAAGTTCAGTTGCTATCATTGCAGATTCTTGATATGCTTCTTCTTCATCAGCCATGTAACTCCAGTCATAACTCACACCATCAATGGCCAATAGCACCTTTGGTTCTTCAACTGTAGGCTCCTTCTTCTTATCCTGCTAGTACCAAGTAGATCTATTATCTGGTTTCTTTGATTTCCTGCATTCCCTGGCAAAGTGTCCCATCTTGTGCCAATTGTAACACTCCACCTTTTTCTTGTCAAAGCCTGCAGTCTCATTACCATTAATAATGATCTTCCTCCCAGTCCTTTTACAGAACTTCTTTGCCTTCAAACTCAACAATGCAACTTGCCACTTTATATCCATCTCTTCCATGTCATCATCATCAATTTGATCTAAATCTTCATGTGTTAGAATTGAACCATTGACTTGATTTGAGAGATAAGCATAGAAAGTAGAATCTCCAAGACCAACAATATGCTTTTAGAACTAGCAGTGGAAACACTTGCATTGCAGTGGAAACAACAATGTGAGCAGCATCCTCATCATCATCATCACTTTCATCATCAGAACTAGCATTCATAGATGATGAGATAAGAGCTAAGTTCCCTGAGCTTGTACTTAGCTTCCCAGCCTTCTTCAGTCTTTGTTCAATAACTTTAAAGTTATTGTAAAGATCATTGAGCTTCATATTTTCAAGTTCAGGCTTGTCTTCCCAAACAACAACATTAGTATGAAACTCAGAAGATAAACTTCTTAAGAATTTCAAGTTGACGTCTTCCCTTTCTACCTCAATTCCAAACACAGTGAGTTATGTTACAATCTTCTGAAGTCTAGTGAAGATGCTGTCAATTGATTCATTACTTGTTGAAGAGAAATTTTCATAGGTTTGTTTCAACAAGGTCTTCTGTGTCTTCTTGGTAGAATCATTACCACCAAAATAGAGCAAATCTCTTCAAACAAGGTTTTAGCAGTTGTGTACTTGCTGAAGGCTAAGATTTGATCCCTAGGAAGGGTCATTAGCAATAAACTTCTGGCTTTCAGATCATTCTTCTTCTAGAGTCGTTCTTCAGTTGTAACTGGTCCTGTATTTAACTTCTGCACAACCTTGCCATCAATAGTCTCTAAAGAAGTTCCCAGTTTAAAGGAATCACCATACATAATGATTTCCCAAAGTGCATAGTCTTGCACCAAAAAGAACTGCTTAATCATTATTCTCCACATCTCATAGTCATTCAGTTTAAGCTTAGGCAGCTTAGCAGCAATGTTGGACTGACGGTTTTCCATCTCCATTGAATCTTGTGAGAATGAGTAAACTTCGGATCTTCTAAATCAAAGTATCAGAAACCTGTCTCTGATACCACTTGATGGATCTAAACACATGCCTTGTGTTAGAATGATACTAACAAGTACGCGGAATATACTTAGTAATACTTAGAAGATTTGTTTGTGAGTTTATTTGTAAGTGAGAACAGTTATATATGAACACAGAATATAAACCAAACTTTAAGCTCCAATATTATTAAGAATAATAATACGAGTGATCTTGTTTATCACTAGGGTTACACCTTGAAGCTCTCTAATTGATACGTACATAAGCTTTAACCTAGGACCTCCTTTTATAGCACAAGGAGTCTTCTTCGACAAGATAAGTATAAAGCTATCATAATAGAATATACACAAAATCTATTCTATACTTATCTATACGAATACATAACAGTTATC